>CM049321.1:27252978-29652978 GCA_026874595.1 Sipunculus nudus
CAGATAGTCCAAAATGCCCTGACTTTACACATTCAGCAAAAGGATTAATGATTGATATTTATTTATTTTTTCATTTACTAATACAAGCGAAAGCAGGACTCAGCCCCACAGGCACTCGTTTCCGGAATTCGGACTTCAGAAAAAAAGTTGTCTTGTACCGCTTAGCGGTGCAGGTCATTACGTTGTTCTTTTATTACAGATACATCGCCCATACTCAACGTGTTTTCAGTTTCTAAGCCATTTTAGTGGTTGAAACGAGTGCCTGTGCTCGACCCTAGGCTTTCACACATTCACTGATAGCAACACGGATCATCCCGAATCATTGTTCCAAGTAGGCACCGTGCATCTCTGTGTAGTCACCGAACACGCCCGAGAGTCTCCTTGTAGTCACCGGTAGCTCCGTATTTAGACCGGCATCCTTTTCTCGAGGGACCGCAGTCAACACAACGTCAGCAATCCAGGGGGACGGGGCAGTCAAGTCCTTGCACCTCCGTAAGACCGTTTAAAAGCCTAGTTGCTTCCGTGCTCATCCGTGTACTCCGCGAGCTTCTCCTGGGACATCCGTGTTGCTTCCGTGTCTATACTCGTGGAGACACCGTACTTCTCCGTATTAACACCGGAACGTATTAACACCGGAACTGTGACGAAAGCGCGGTGCTGGATACTGGAACACCATACACGGACACTAAGTCCCGGTGTCGCTATCCGTAAATGTATGAAAGCCCCTTCTTTACGGAATAACTGAATTTTTCAGCTCCTAGTGTTATACCCAGCGTTGATAGGCCTGGTCCACAATTACATCGAAAAAAAATGCCAACACTCATCTCGCACATTTAATTTTTAGTCTATAAAGTCTTACTATAATGTCAACATCAGAACCGCATATCTAACCCCATGCCTCCAACTTTAAGTGTACATCTAACCGGAACATTTAATATCGTGTCACCACCCACACCGCACAATTTGGACAATTTCGTTCCCTACCACACCGAATTTTAAACCGCCACCAATCCCCGTAGCCTTAAGTTAACTCCATATCACACAGCACATCTAATCGTAAGCCTGCACCCATCCCGTAAATCTAGATTAAACGCCACTTCCATCTCACTCATCCAATTTTAATCCTCACTCATCCGGCACACCCCACATTTAAGTGCGCACCAAGCTGAATATCTAACTTTTTATCCGAACCACCAGCCCATATCTACCTTAAAATATAATATTCATTGACTACGTACATCTAGAATAAAGTCTGCACCAATCCAACACATCTTACTTCCCGTTAGCGCCAATCCGTCTCTATATATGACACTCGAGAGTCTACGACCAGCACACTGGCTGTCAGAGTACCGTTACATCGTTCAACGAGGAACGCACTTTAAGGCGCTACGAGGACGCAAATATTTTCTTCATTTCTGACACGTTTCATGGCCTACAACAAACTAATCGTTAGTCTTTTAGTATAATTTTTAAAATTCCTAACCTCAGCGAGAAAAATTCCGTTTCTCAGCACATTGGTATCCCTCTGCATGTTCGATGAATTTCTGATCGCATCGATACAAGCATGGCTAGCACGGGTTACTGGACACAGCCAACTTGTACGCGATACAGGAAATGACTCGTTGCCTAAGAGACGGAGTTTCAGTTTTAGTCGTGAGTTTACGTGTATATTCTTATGTGTTAATTCATCATTAGTTGCCTAATGTTAAAATAATGGGTTTCTTATTGTCACCAGACAATAGGTGACAATATGTACGGTGTTTTGTATCATAGTTTAACGAAGTCTGTTCTCTATTGATATTGACGTGAAGCGTCATCCTAAAGCGTTGACAGGTCTTGATTGTATATATATATTGTGTATTCTTGTATGAAATCCCATCGGCTATCAGCTGATTTATCCGTGTCACGCATCGTGTGTATTATTACATTTGGTATGTGGGTCGCCATGGTGACGCTAACAGTCAAACTAGGACACATATATCCTTATATGGGACACTTGAGAAATAAGCCAATCAGAGAACCGGATTGCCGTACACAGTGAACAGGCGATTGTGACGTCAGACTTCAAGAAGAGACGCTGAACGTTGGTTCAGTTGGGTCCTGAAGCTTGGAGAAGCAACACGCACGCACGGCAGAGAGAACCTAGAGACGCTTAAAACCGCCAGGAACGGCACAGAAGCAAGCTTATACATGGGGCAAGGGCCCAACTCACAAGATCACAGCCGTGCTGCCGACAGAGCTTCGTATTGGTGGTAAAGTAAGTGCGCACGCGTCACCCGCCGGCCTAGTTTAGCTTGACCTAGATACATAAACGCTGTAAGCCGTGAATCTATTGCTACACGAATTAAGGTCAAGGACTCTAAGCTCATATGTAAACAAAGAGACCTATTACCATTCACGTGAACGTAAACCTACCCGGGTCGCTGTCAAGTAAGATCATTGAAGAACGCTAAACTCAGAAAGACCATATGGTACTAACCATACGCTAGATTCTACACAAGACAGTAACCAGAGATCTCTGAAGGAACTGGATTTTATTGTTTTTATACAAACCATGGACTCAGTAAATATCCTGTAATTTTAATGTGAAGAACTGTCGTATTGACACATCAACGCACACACTCACATTTGTGTCTCTGTAAGTATTGTCTTGAATTATATTTGTGAATTTAACCTGATGTCTCATAGTTTCTATTGATCTGGGTGTATGATTGTCTGGTATTTTAATACACGTCCTTAAAAGAACCTGGAAATGTCACCTGTAATGACCGGGATCTAATTTCTTGATGAGTGAAATCAAGTGGCGAGCGTAAACCCATCGTATGGTTTTATAGGATATATCCGTTGTAAAGTTTTCACGTTAAGTTAGGGGTGACATTGAATGGCGAGCGTGCCAGGATATAATTAGCCTTAAAAAAAACTGGCTAATTACAGTAAGTTTCAGAAATTTTGAACTGAAAAAACAGTACTGAAACCAGACATTCATATACTCAAACTAGAGTTGATCTGAATTAATAATTGGATATGACACCAAACTGATGTTATAGTGTATACTTGCTCAATGAAATTACCCCACTGTTAGGAGTTAATATTTATTCAGTGAGAATATTACCTGAAGCACAACATTGTTTCAGGATTAGCATATACCTTGAAGATTTGGCTAGAACACATGCATGTTTTGTGAGTAATGCTAGTTCAGTGATACCTGAACATCATTACTGGTTTGATATAAACCCAGATTAGAGTGAAAATTTTTGATGTTGTTAGATACGCCCTGGTATAATTTTTCCTACACTGGTTTGTGATTGGTCACGTGGTAGGGTCTCTTTACAGGTAAGTTTACCCCTCCCGAGTGGCATGGTAATCATAGGTGCATGGTGTTTATTGATATCTTGATATCCATCCGTCCATCCGTCTGACCCTTCGTCCGACCTTCCGTCCGTCCGTCCGTATAAGTAGATTTTGATGCGTAGAGCTACCTTAGTGTAATTGTACGGATACCGCCGGTTCGTTAGGTTTGCTTTAACAGTACGTATTTACGGATTTTTAAGAGCGGATATTACTAGATACTGGAATCTTACTAGGTTAGAGCGTTACCATGGAGACGTTAGAGTCACTTGTTAGATGCGGACAGGCCTTGGGACTTAAGGACCAGGCTTTACAAGATTATGTTGAGGCTAGACGGCGTGCGGATGAGGAACGTGAGGAAGGAGCTAGGCAGCGGGAATTAGAGCGCGAGCGAGAGGCTAGAGCCCACGAATTAGAGGTTCTAAGGTTAAAGTCTGACTCTGGGGTTAAAGAAGAGAGAAGTAGGGATGTATTCCCGAAAATCCAGCTTCCACCTTTTGATGAGGCTCACGATCAGCTAGATGCGTTTCTTGAGCGATTTGAACGATTAGCTGTATGCCAAGGCTATGATAGGGAGAATTGGGCGTTACACCTGAGTCCGTTACTGCGGGGTAAGGCGCTAGGGACTTACACACAGTTATCGGTTAGTGAGGCCATGGATTACGATAAGTTAAAGATAGCCTTGTTAAAGCGATACCAAATGACCGAAGAGGGTTATCGACACAAGTTTCGGACTTGTAGGCCTGAGCGAGGCGAAACGCCGAGTCAGTTTGCGGTGAGACTGAGTGGATACCTAGACCATTGGATAGGGATGGCAGGGGTCGGAGGTGACTACGACGGGGTAGTTAACCTGTTGATGTGTGAGCAGTACGTAAACTGCTGTAGTAGGGATCTCTCTATGTTTTTGAAAGAGAGACGGTGTCGTGACTTTGATAGTATGGTAGACTTAGCCGAGAGTTATACGGAGGCTCACGGTATACACAGCCTTACAGCAGGTCCTCGTTATGGCAATAATGTGCCGCGTCCAGCGCAACCGGTATCTCAGCCTAGAGAGAAGCGAGAGGTTGAGCGCAGTCCGGACGGTCAGACATTTAAGCCATCAGGAGGCATCAGATGTTATTTATGTAATGAACTGGGACATAAGGCGCGGGAATGTAAGACTAGTGCCCGGTCGAGGCCTAGGTCTTCCCCTCAAGTAGGGCGTGCTGCTGGCGATCAGCAGAGGCATAGGACTAATTTTAGCCCCCCGTATAACCCAAAACAGAAGCCGGAGACTATGTCAATGGCAGTAGTCGAGGCGGAAACGGAGACAGTCGGTGCGGTGAAACCGGAAGTAGAGAGTCCGAGTCAGTCGTTAGGATTTGCTGCCCAGACAGAAGGCGGAATCTCGTTACCTGTGTGTGAAGGGCTGGTGAATGGTAAGTCAGCGAGGGTGCTGCGGGATTCGGGATGTTCCTCGGCAGGAATACGTGAGTCGTACGTCGAGCCGAATCAGTTCACCAGACACCAGGTCGAGTGTAGGTTGTTCGACGGGTCTGTAAGACAATTTCCTACGGCTAGGATTAATGTGGACTGTGCGTACTTTGTCGGTACTATCGAGGCAATGGTAGTCGGGGATGCTGTATGTGATTTAGCGCTAGGTAACGTAGCGGGAGCGCGTGATCCGTATGATCCGGACCCGACGTGGAAGTCTGAGCGGTCCTCAGGCATAGTGTGTGACGGTGTAGAGTCACAAAAGGAGGTGTCGTCCGCGGTGGAGACACGGAGCGCTGCACGAGAGAAACAGATACCGACGCGTAGCTTGAATGTTGCAAGCCCAGTTGCCGATGTGAGTCCGGCCGAATTTTTGAAGGCGCAGGAGGAGGATGGGTCTTTAGCGCCGTATTGGAGGCTAGCTAGAGAGGCTAGAAATGATAGTCCATTTAGAATTGAGGACAGATATTTAGTTCGGGTTGTGAGTGATAAACGGGGAGATCAAGATGGATCTCGAGTGGTGGTACCTCAGACGTTACGGTACGACGTCATGAGGATGGGCCACGAAGCGGTTATGGCGGGCCATCAGGGCATAGACAAAACGCACGACCGCGTGAGAACTCAGTTTTTCTGGAAAGGGATGTATAATGATATTGCTGAGTTTTGCAAGTCCTGTCCCATTTGCCAGAAAACCATACCGAAAGGCAAGGTGCCTGGAGCTACGTTAGGCCAGATGCCATTAATTGATGAGCCCTGGCGTAGAATTTCGATGGATGTGGTTGGGCCGATCCATCCAGCGTCTGAGAGAGGTCACAGGTATATTCTGACCGTTATGGATTATGCCACTAGATATCCGGAGGCTGTTGCTTTAAAGAACATAGATACAGTCTCTGTTGCTGATGCGCTAGTTGATGTTTATGCGCGGTTAGGAGTGCCGTCAGAGGTGCTTACTGACATGGGAACACAATTTACGTCAGACCTCATGCGAGAAGTTAGCCGTGTTTTGTCTGTAAAACAGCTCACCACTACTCCTTACCATCCTATGTGCAACGGAATGGTGGAGAGATTCAATGGCACGTTAAAGTTAATGTTGAAACGGATGTGGGAGGAAAGACCGCGAGATTGGGATCGGTACCTCAGCGCCGTGCTTTTTGCGTACCGAGAAGCGCCACATGAGAGCACAGGGTTCTCACCCTTTGAGTTGCTCTATGGTAGGATGGTTAGAGGACCGATGCGGATTCTAAGGGATCTGTGGACCAAGCGAGATACTAGCGTCGAGACTTAAACCACGTACCAATACGTCCTGGACCTACAAGACAAACTAAGCAACACATGCGCGTTAGCTAGAGAGGCGTTGAACAAATCAGCGAACAGACACAAACTGTTATATGATAGAGGTAAATGCACGCGCAGGTTTGAGGCCGGAGACGAAGTTTTGTTGTTACTCCCGACGGAGCGGAACAAATTAATGGTACAGTGGAAAGGCGCCTATACTATTGTAAACAGGGTTGGGGACTTAGACTATCGGATTAAGATTGGCGATAAGGTTAAAACCTTCCACGTGAATATGCTGAAACGGTACCATGCTAGAAACGAGCTCCAGCATATTCTGGCAGCGGTAGCTAAGGGCGCACCTGATTCTATACATGATCCTGACGGTGTAGACGGGGAAACAGAGCCTCCCGTGTTCGGAGAGTTAAACCCAGAAGGGATTGACGAGGATGCCCACATGTCGTTACCGTCGTATGCGCGCCGCCAGACTGAGCGAGATGTTCAGGTAAATGCTGACCTAGGCAAGTGTCAGCGTCGTGAAATACTCAGTCTGCTTAGGCAATATGGGGATGTATTCACAGATGTACCCAAGCTCACCAATGTTGTAGAATGTAGCATTAAACTCTCATCTGATGTACCTGTAAAAACTAAGCCCTATAGGGTGCCTTTTGAACTGCGAGAGACAATGCGAACAGAAATCCAGGAAATGTTAAACTTAGGCATTATTGAACAGTCAGATTGTAGCTATGCGTCCCCCTGTATCCTGCTTAGGAAACCTGACGGTAAGACTAGATTCGTGATAGACTACCGAAAGCTGAACCAATCAGTCGTGTTCGATCCTGAACCCATGCCGGATCCGGAAACACTTTTTGTCGAAGTCGCGAAAAGCCAGTATTTTACAAAGCTTGACCTGACGAAAGGTTACTGGCAGATCCCTGTTTCTGAGGAATCCAGGGATAAGACGGCCTTTGTTACACCCGATGGCCATTACCAATTTAGGGTTATGCCATTCGGCCTGGTAACTGCCGGAGCGGTTTTCACCCGCATGATGCGGAAAATGTTCAGCGACATGCCGAATGTAGTATGTTATGTAGATGACGTGTTGATACACGCAGAGACTTGGGACGAGCACTTAAGAACTCTTAGAGAAGTGCTAGTTAGACTAGAATGTGCAAACTTAGCAGCTAAACCAGCTAAAACCTTCATAGGCTACCAGAGATTAGAGTTTTTGGGACACCTTGTAGGCACGGGCAACTTGGCCACTAATCCAGTTTTGCTCAAGAGAATACAGAGCACTGATAGACCTAAGACAAAGAAGGCTTTGCGAGCATTCCTAGGTCTTACAGGGTACTATCGAAAATTCGTGCCAAACTATGCGGAAATAGCGGTGCCCTTGACTGATCTAACGCGTAAAGGTCAACCTAACAAACTAGACTGGAAACCCATACACGAGAACGCGTACTGTTCTCTAAAGGCTAAACTGTCAGACCCTCCCATACTGAAGCTACCTGATTTCAGTAAACGATTTTATTTGAAATGTGATGCATCTGATGTGGGTATTGGCTGTATCCTGATGCAAAGACACGAGGGGATCATGCACCCAGTAGCTTATGCCAGTCGTAAACTATTGCCCAGGGAGAGAAATTACTCCACCATCGAGAAAGAGTCATTAGCAATTGTATGGTCTGTACAGAAATTTGAGATGTACCTGGCTTGTAGACCGTTCACCATTCAGACCGACCACAAACCATTAAAGTGTATTAGCAAATCAAAATGTGCTAATAAGAGAGTAATGAGATCGGCACTGGTTCTACAAGAGTTTAGATTTGATATTGAAGCAGTGTCAGGTAAACTAAACCATGGACCTGATTTTCTAAGCAGACTGCCTGAGTGTTAGGATGTAATGAGCTATAATGTCTAGCCAGGTAAGTCTAAACATGTACAGGATTTTGCCCTGTGTCATAGACCGTGGGCATGTACTAATGACAACTTGTTACATGACTTTTATGTATTGCTATATGTAAATATGTTTAGCTGGACCCTGTGAGATAGAACGATACGATGTATCGAGAAAATACCGTGTATTTTCTTTAAAAGGAGGGGGTGATGTCACCAGACAATAGGTGACAATATGTACGGTGTTTTGTATCATAGTTTAACGAAGTCTGTTCTCTATTGATATTGACGTGAAGCGTCATCCTAAAGCGTTGACAGGTCTTGATTGTATATATATATTGTGTATTCTTGTATGAAATCCCATCGGCTATCAGCTGATTTATCCGTGTCACGCATCGTGTGTATTATTACATTTGGTATGTGGGTCGCCATGGTGACGCTAACAGTCAAACTAGGACACATATATCCTTATATGGGACACTTGAGAAATAAGCCAATCAGAGAACCGGATTGCCGTACACAGTGAACAGGCGATTGTGACGTCAGACTTCAAGAAGAGACGCTGAACGTTGGTTCAGTTGGGTCCTGAAGCTTGGAGAGGCAACACGCACGCACGGCAGAGAGAACCTAGAGACGCTTAAAACCGCCAGGAACGGCACAGAAGCAAGCTTATACATGGGGCAAGGGCCCAACTCACAAGATCACAGCCGTGCTGCCGACAGAGCTTCGTATTGGTGGTAAAGTAAGTGCGCACGCGTCACCCGCCGGCCTAGTTTAGCTTGACCTAGATACATAAACGCTGTAAGCCGTGAATCTATTGCTACACGAATTAAGGTCAAGGACTCTAAGCTCATATGTAAACAAAGAGACCTATTACCATTCACGTGAACGTAAACCTACCCGGGTCGCTGTCAAGTAAGATCATTGAAGAACGCTAAACTCAGAAAGACTATATGGTACTAACCATACGCTAGATTCTACACAAGACAGTAACCAGAGATCTCTGAAGGAACTGGATTTTATTGTTTTTATACAAACCATGGACTCAGTAAATATCCTGTAATTTTAATGTGAAGAACTGTCGTATTGACACATCAACGCACACACTCACATTTGTGTCTCTGTAAGTATTGTCTTGAATTATATTTGTGAATTTAACCTGATGTCTCATAGTTTCTATTGATCTGGGTGTATGATTGTCTGGTATTTTAATACACGTCCTTAAAAGAACCTGGAAATGTCACCTGTAATGACCGGGATCTAATTTCTTGATGAGTGAAATCAAGTGGCGAGCGTAAACCCATCGTATGGTTTTATAGGATATATCCGTTGTAAAGTTTTCACGTTAAGTTAGGGGTGACACTTATCACGATATGGACGCAACATGATGAAAGACAACTGCCATGCATTCCTCGATATAGCTTGTATCACGAATCAAGTTAGGCTTCCAAAGCTAATATCTAAATTGCCAACTGAGTCGTGTTGTCATGGCTAACTTTATGTCCGCACGCATGTCGCAAATTTTTCTTATTCCTGCACCAACTTGAATATGAACAGTCGACAAGCGAGTTCAAGTGTTCGAAGAATCAGAGAGACATGGAAAAAGTGAAAACGATTGCAGGTGGCTTCACCAGTCTTGCGTACCAGATAAAAGAATCAAGCATCCATGGACATGTACAAAATTAGTCCAGTTATTCCTAAAAACACACAGACGGACACAATAAGAAAAGGATTGTAGGTGGTGCCACCAGGTGGCTAGGTGGCCAACAACACAAACATGTCCAAACATGTATTTCCACAATTTTTACATCATCACTCAAATTCTGGTTGTGCCAGTTGCCCCATTTGTTCTATGACACCGCCGATCTTTGTAATTTAATGAATGATTTAATAACGATTTCTGAGTAACGACCGGACTTTAATTGTCCTTGCGATCTAAGGTTTTACCAAGGAAACAACTACCCATTGCCAAGCTTCGAAATGGACTAACACAGTCGGATTATCTAAACTATGAATCATGTAATATTTTAGAAGGGGGGGGGGGGCATTCATATATAATATTAATAGTTAACTCAGAAATAGAACCAAAAACTTAATTTATAATTATTAATTTGATTATATATATATATATATATATATATATATATATATAATTTCTGAATAGCAGGGGGGATGATTACATTGAGGATCCCCCCCCCCCGGTGCTATAAAGTGGGGGGGGTATATTCCCCCCCCCCTTCCCTGTATTGACGCCCCGTCCTCGAGTAGGACGGCCCACCAAGTCAAACGAGACACCCACATACCCGCGACTTACCTATTTGAAGCCCTAAACGTCCACTCGTTTTTAGACTTTGAACAGTGACATGTCATTTTCTCAAGGCACAATTAAGCCAAGGGGAAACAGCAAGACAGACCCACATGAAAAAAGATACATTTATCCTTGAGCAGATCAATTCGTACGGTGGCTTTCAAAGATATACCCACGGTTTGTTTGATGCTTTCGAGTTCACACACAGTAATATGCGTGACATAATATTGATAAAAATCATTCTTTTTATTGTTGGTAAAACCTCGAAATTCAGTAACCACCACGTGATGTGTCTCCATGGTTACTCCCATTGTCTCAGCTGTCGTCAGTTAGAATAATAATACTATCAATATTTAGTTTATTTCTCAAGCAGTTATCTAACTCCATGCACATAAGCTGATTTCACGAACTACTAATACATTCTAAATTAGTTTTATGGTGATTCACATGAAATTTCCTGAGACTAAGAAAACATCCTACCACGTAATTCGTTTATGCTACCCCCTTTTATTTATTACAGTGGTTATGCTAGGTTATATGTTTGTTCTCTATTATCGAAATGTATTATTTATGTAACGTTATTTTCCAACTTATAATATTATTCAGTGGTGTAAGTATATTTATTGTGGTAAACTTATTTATTTTCTACTTTTATTGTTCTGCAAGTAATAATTATATGGTTATAGTATATCTTCTGACATTTACCAAAATCCCAGTACACGGCTGACGGTGCTACACATGTAGTTTGCTGTTCAAGATTCACATCCGCTGTTAGGCCGGAGGTTCAATGTACAAAATCACGATGTATCCACTCTTCCTGTTGGTTTGGTTTAAAGTAGCATCGTCTTCTACCAAAGGTAAGTTACTATATTTCCTCCAGTACTATGCTTTTTCCTTGTTTGCTGTCCAGGCAGTTGTTGGACTACACACACACCTAGTTTCTTCATAATTTACAAGCTTGGTTTTTAACTTGTTCCCTTGGCAGAACTCGGGGATCATAAAACTTAACAATCTGAAAATATGATTTGTTTATTTTTCAGAATTCGGCCATTGTTACACAGACGGCACTCGTTTCAAAACCTTAAACGGGACTGAATTTGAATTTTCCGTTTCCAAGAATAACGGTAAAGGCTGCAACGTCCTGCTGCTGGGGAGCTGCAAGAATCAAAATATCCCGTACTTCCGGTTACTGATTACTGAAGGGTTAAACGACGACAACCGTCAGTGGAAAACGTTCGCTCGTTTTCAGCTAAGCTGAATATCTAACTTTTTATCCGAACCACCAGCCAATATCTACCTTAAAATATAATATTCATTGACTACGTACATCTAGAATAAAGTCTGCACCAATCCAACACATCTTACTTCCCGTTAGCGCCATTCCGTCTCTATATATGACACTCGAGAGTCTACGACCAGCACACTGGCTGTCAGAGTGCCGTTACATCGTTCAACGAGGAACGCACTTTAAGGCGCTACAAGGACGCAAATATTTTCTTCATTTCTGACACGTTTCATGGCCTAAAACAAACTAATCGTTAGTCTTTTAGTATACTTTTTAAAATTCCTAACCTCAGCGAGAAAAATTCCGTTTCTCAGCATATTGGTATCCCTCTGCATGTTCGATGAATTTCTGATCGCATCGATACAAGCATGGCTAGCACGGGTTACTGGACACAGCCAACTTGTACGCGATACAGGAAATGACTCGTTGCCTAAGAGACGGAGTTTCAGTTTTAGTCGTGAGTTTACGTGTATATTCTTATGTGTTAATTCATCATTAGTTGCCTAATGTTAAAATAATGGGTTTCTTATCACGATATGGACGCAACATGATGAAAGACAACTGCAATGCGTTCCTCGATATAGCTTGTATCACGAATCAAGTTAGGCTTCCAAAGCTAATATCTAAATTGCCAACTGAGTCGTGTTGTCATGGCTAACTTTATGTCCGCACGCATGTCGCAAATTTTTCTTATTCCTGCACCAACTTGAATATGAACAGTCGACAAGCGAGTTCAAGTGTTCGAAGAATCAGAGAGACATGGAAAAAGTGAAAACGATTGCAGGTGGCTTCACCAGTCTTGCGTACCAGATAAAAGAATCAAGCATCCATGGACATGTACAAAATTAGTCCAGTTATTCCTAAAAACACACAGACGGACACAATAAGAAAAGGATTGTAGGTGGTGCCACCAGGTGGCTAGGTGGCCAACAACACAAACATGTCCAAACATGTATTTCCACAATTTTTACATCATCACTCAAATTCTGGTTGTGCCAGTTGCCCCATTTGTTCTGTGACACCTCCGATCTTTGTAATTTAATGAATGATTTAATAACGATTTCTAAGTAACGACCGGACTTTAATTGTCCTTGCGATCTAAGGTTTTACCAAGGAAACAACTACCCATTGCCAAGCTTCGAAATGGACTAACACAGTCGGATTATCTAAACTATGAATCATGTAATATTTTAGAAGGGGGGGGGCATTCATATATAATATTAATAGTTAACTCAGAAATAGAACCAAAAACTTAATTTATAATTATTAATTTGATTATATATATATATATATATATATATATATATATATATTATTTCTGAATGGCAGGGGGGATGATTACATTGAGGATCGCCCCCCCCCGTGCTATAAAGTGGGGGGGGGGGTATATTCCCCCCCCCCCCTTTCCCTGTATTGACGCCCCGTCCTCGAGTAGGACGGCCCACCGTTTTCCGTTTTCCGTTTCCAAGAATAACGGTAAAGGCTGCAACGTCCTGCTGCTGGGGAGCTGCAAGAATCAAAATATCCCGTACTTCCGGTTACTGATTACTGAAGGGTTAAACGACGACAACCGTCAGTGGAAAACGTTCGCTCATTTGATTATGAGAGGCCACCAAATTCGTTTTTATCGTCGCTTTTTCTATATGACAAAAGTTGTGGTAAGTCTTTGTCCAAATATGCGCAGATTGGTTGCCTTTATATTCACGTCCGCCAGGGGGCGGGGTTGATCCGGCTGCATTTCTGGTTATGCCATATGGGGGCAATGAGCTGCCTTGGCGGAGGTCTGCGCTATATGCGAATTTCAATTTTTAATATTTGATTTTTAACATCTCGAAGAATTTTATCGAGGCGGGCGGCGTTCTTTATGCGTCCAATGTATGTCAGTACCAGGAAGTTGTTGCTGATACTAATAATTAAAGATGCCGCATTATTTTCACCAGTTTCTCTAGGGCGCTTTTAACTAGAGTTCGCCAGTTTTTAAACAGGCTAATCTACTGAACCATGCCCCACGCAATCTCATGTTTATAAGCCGAAATGCTACAGCTTTTTAAAGAGCCTTTTTTAAGGATCCACACAATAAGTCTATAATACTTCAAAGGATAGCAAAGAATATATGTCTGCATGATGAGCTGCGGAAATACAAAATATTCCAAAGGTCATTTGACACAAGATTTAAAGAGCTTTCGAATTTTGGATTAGCACGTAAAGTCATTGCACTTGGAGATTCTTCCTCTCCCCGCATTAACTCCCTCCCTCACCCTCCAGGAGAAGTCGCAAATTAAAGTCAAATACTCGGATTTGTAGAGATTCTTTTTCATTTTGAGGAAAGGGTGAATCATTGGATACGTTGAAAGTAAGAACGTTTAAAAGTTATTTATGTTTCGGTTGCATTGTGTCTTTGTGATCAGGTGGATGGCATCATGCTAAACGCATCCGACTTCAGTCTATCCGGGCTAAATATATCATCAGACCCTGCGAATAATAGAATCGTGGCGAGTTTCGCTCAAGGTCTGATAAGGTTCGAGTATGGGCCCTCCTCTGTGACGGTTCACATTCACAAGAATTTAAGAGACACCGGCTTATGTGGACTCTGCACGAACGACAACGGAATTAGTGATAACGGTCATAGTTTTAAACCCGGAAACTAAGAATCTGAAGACCTTGTCGGCGGGGGCTACGGTGTCAACGACAAATAGTGAGTCAGAAATTCACACACTCACAAATTCATGTGTTAATTGAGTACAGCATTTCGTATAGAGAGAGAGAGAGAGAGAGAGAGAGAGAGAGAGAGAGAGAGAGAGAGAGAGAAGAGAGTAAGAGAGAAAATATAAGAATAAAACCGGTTTCAGAATTTTTTTTTTCTAAATAAACTGCGAAGAAGATGAAGGTCTGTAACACCCACATGACATTCGGGTAATGTTATACACACAAATATATACATTTCTTGATAAATATGCCATACATACTATCAAACCATGATCAATTTATAAATTGATAACCCCACTTTCTGTTATTTACAAGTGGCACTGGGTGTGAGAGAAGGAGCTGTAAAGCTGAGTCGGAATGCGCTGCCCTGTATGATATCAACGTGTTTGGAAAATGTACCCTCGAACTGCAGCTCATGCCATTATGTAAAGAAAGAGTCTGTTGTGATACCTGCATCAGCCGCATCGAAACTTTCCGGGAGTTGGCAAATGAATGTGCAGTTTTCGGTCTTCCAGTTCCCAGCACATGGGTGCATAGAGCTGCACGTGAGTTACATTATATGGTACACAAGTGTCTGCACAATTTCCTAAACGAGCTATTCCTGGCAGACACTCGTTATAAAAATCATATCGGGTGAAACCACATTAACATGGCAATCTTTACGACTACCTACCTAATCTTCACATTCACCAAAGATGGCGTACCAGCCATTGATACCATTTTGCGATTCATCGAACGGATTTTGTGCAGTTACATTTTCACAGATGAGTCCACGCCCCAGTCTGTGTAGAGATCTTAATATGGTCTAGTGTGAGCGGTAATCAAGCTAAATCTAAGGTCTAGGCCCCCAGTTCCTAACTGACTCCCAATTCGAGGAACGTCCCTCAGCAAGATTTCATAAAAAAGAGCAAGCAGTTTAAGGCTTACTGTAAAGCTGCCCATTTGCCTACCTCTTGAAAAAGAATGTATGTAATTTCTGCTTCCTTCACATATATATTAATGATCTAAGGGTAATTCTGGTCATGAAAGGTTCTCAAACGCCTCAGTGAAGGATGCATGAACTTGTTTATCAACAACATATTTGTAAACTGTTACGAAGACAAATTGCTCAGGGGAAAATACTGGGCCGATCCGAGATTCGAACCCATTTCGGTGGCGCACAAGTCCGGCGCACCAACCGCTTCGCTAGAAAAGCAAGCTTCACTAGCGAGACAGTTTGGTCCGTTTTTATGTCACCCCGTAACAAACCCCCTCTTAAGAGCGTTCTGCTATCAGAACAAGACTAATTATCCCAGGAGTCACAAATTGGTGAGCTTATTCCCTGGGCCACAAAGGTTACCGTCATGTTGGACGAGCCCCCATTTAGTTCCGAAGACAAATTGCTCAGGGGAAAATACTGGGCCGATCAGGTATTCAAACCCATGTCGATAGCGCACAAGTCCGGCGCACTAACCGCTTCACTAGAAAAACAAGCTTCACTAGCGAGACAGTTTGGTCCGCTTTTATGTCACCCCGTAACAAAACACATTAATGTTGACAAATGAGAAAACGTAACCAAAGGTTGGAGGTTGCTTATATGTGGAGACAGAATGGTCACTTGTTGCAAAACGCCATTTGCAAAGCCCTGGCTTATCTGACTTGGCCCCAGATGCCTTTGTTTTGATTATTTTGGCGGGCCCCCACATATAATAAACATAATGATATAAACAAAACAAGCAGCTTTCGTGCAGTGATATCCACTTTTTTGGCATATTTTTTATATATAATCCAAGGGATTATCTTTAGTTAATAAAGGTCAGATAGATGATGGGACCCATTTAAGTGTTACAAAGGGTTCCTTTAAGGCAGGGCGTTCACTGAAGGTCGATTAAGATGCAGTTAGACTGAACAGAGCTGAACCGTATAAAGCGTCCGATTGCTCATTTAAGATGAATCTGAATTCTCAATTGACACTGACAGATATGCCATACGTACCATGTAATCATCATTAAATAATAATTTACTGTCTGAATACTCAGTTAATTGTTGCTCTGCAAATATATGCAGACAGTAAATTAACAAACAATGGTATGAACCTTAATACTATTCTTCACCGGCACCTTATTGAAATATGTCACCTACAATTTTGAATTGCAAGGTTCATATTCAGCAGATTGAGAAATTACCGTTTGTCATCACTCACATCCACTCAAAATTAAATTTTATTATAGGAAAAGATGTATTGGTATTTTAAAGGACATATATGTGGATCATAGTAGATACATTTATCCTTGATCAGGGTCAAAGATGCCTGCGGAAGAAATTAGAACATATCATTATTCAATTTTTTTTTTCGGAGGGTGTTGGTGATGTTTGTAGAAGAGTTGTATCGAAAGGGGAATGATAAAACTACAAATAATAACGAAATGGTCGTGCTTCAAGGTTGGCCATCGGGCATGGCCATCGGGCATGATGTTACTCTTACATTGCAATATGTTCATATATTTTACTCAGCTTACTAATCATTTATGTTCCAGTCCATTGCCCATACCAATTTGTTAATTCAAGTGATTATGGAAGACAGAGACTTATGAAGACACCTTTTGGCAGTAACGGTGGCACAGAACTGAACTGTTACAGCACAGGGGAGCCATATGGCACAAGCTGGTGTAATGCTGACGTCATCAAAGGGCCATACTGGGGAGAGGTCACGTGGCTTCCTGTCTGTCCGCCGGCACCAGAGTCGAACCAGACAAAAGAACTAGAGGTTCTGTCTGTCCAATCTGTCTCATCTGAAACATGTGAAAATGTATCACTAGCATTGGAAAGTCTGACAGAACCTACCGCACATCTGACCAACAAAGATATCGTCCTCACTTCGATGATACTGAAGAATATTGCCGAAGACTCGAAGGTTAGCATAGAGGCTGCGCAATCTGTTGTAACTGCGGTTAATAACATAATGAGAACAAACAAGGGGAGTCTTTCTGCAGCTCAGAACAATAACAGAGCTGTAAATCGAGTTGTAGCATCACTCGAAGCGGTCACTAACAGAATCAATTTGGAGAACAACCAGCGCGTTTTCTTTGATCAGCCCACTCTGGCGGTAGAGAGTCGTAAACTGACAGACGTGTATTCAGACGTGGCTTTTGGAATAAATCCAACCACAGGTGGACTCGGCAACTACTCGAAGTCCAACAGATCAGGTATTAATTACAACAGCACTACCACATCTATTGTAATACCTACTTTAGCATTACAACAGATATATCCAAATAAACAACCTTTGTATGGGGAGAAAATAGGATTCGCGATTTACAAGGATGTGAGCCTATTTACGACACCAGCAACCAGCGACACAAAGTCAACTTACAAGAATGCAAGACTGGCGAGCCGTGTGATTGGTGCAAGTATAGCGGGGGTTCCAGTGAACAATCTAACCACTCCAGTCCAGGTTACATTTGAACTTACCCAAGACACTGACTCATACAAGTGTGTTTACTGGAACTTCACTTTAAATGATAATTATGGTGGCTGGTCAGACAGCGGCTGTTACAGCTCTGCTCGACAGGGAAGTCATGTGATCTGTTTCTGCAATCATCTGACACACTTTGCCATCTTGTTTGACACCACGCCTGATCTGTCCCCTCCATTTGCATTACAAGTTCTGTCAAAAATAGGACTTGCGCTGTCAACATTCGGATTATCCGTCACAATCGCCTCCTTTCTTTTATTCAGGTACGTAAACACACCGATATCGGGGTCACATGTATGGCTCTGGTCTCATTTATATGGAAGCAAAATGTAATAAGATATTGTCAAATGCTTGTGCAGTTTAAATCTGATAGACCCAGTAGGTTTATAAAACATAAATATTCATAAACTAAATTATACAAGATAAGGTAAAATCAACATACTATTTGTTTTGCGTGTAATGTATCAAGATTAATGACAGTTTTATTTCGATTATAACAAGATGACACATTTAAAAATAAAACGTTTTTAAACTCAAAAGCAGACACAACTTTACTCGGTTCTTTTCTGGTAGTTACGTGTGTATATTAATGTTTGGTTTTAGCAAAATGATGTGATAGAATAAACTCAGTACATATATTGAATGCGCATTTGGCAGATGTTTTCATCATCATTGAAGAACTGCAATGGTGATTGCTAGCTTGGTGCTGACATGAATTATTTCTCAGGTTCAACTTTGTTCCATTTTTTTAGGAGATTTCGAAAAGGCCGGGGTTTCCGAATCTTGTTTCAACTGTGCGTGTCCCTGCTTGCTGTCAACGTGCTGGTGCTGGCGGGAATAGAGAGGACAGACCTTTCTGAAGTCTGCATGTCCGTGGCAGTCTTGCTCCTATACTTTCTGCTGGCTGCTTTCTGTTGGATGTTGGTCGAAGCTGTCCACCAGTACCTGCTTTTCGTTAAGGTTTATGGTTCCGACATCACAGCGTTCATGAGAAAGGCAGCTTTGTTTGCCTGGGGTGAGCGAATCTACTCGCATATTACTGCATACGTATTACTTACCCGAAAGTATTTTCGCTATACATGTAAAATTATACAATATTAAGTATTTTATTATATTAGCATACTTGCATGTGTGTTGATGATTCAAACGCAAATAGAGCATTGGAAAATGTCCACATGCACACGAGTATATTCGCATACTTATCATTTGCAGACTTAGTTGATATCATAAACCCTGTACTTATATTGTATGCGCTCTAATTGAGTTGTTACCAGCAGGATATCATGAGATCACATTATTACAAACAATCAAACACAGTGCTGAAATATGACTGCTTTTTAATAGGGGTCCCTGCGGTCATTATAGCTGTTTTGTCGGCTGTTAATGTCAACATGTTCCGAGGGCCAGAGAGTTTGCAAGTACCTGTTGAATGGAAGCAAACCGATTTTAAACGGAAACAGAATTTGTCCAACAACATTGCGCAACAACATTTATAGTAACAGCTAGAGCTGTTTTTAACTTATCGAAACCAATGTTACCACCGAGACCTTTCTGCAGTTAAATGCCAAACCTAGGCAAAATGCACGGGGTTAAAAAAAATCTTGGGATTACAATGCGAAGGAATGCGTTAAAGTATCTATACTCAAATCCTATATGCCTACGTGTCCTACGTATTTAAACACGCTATACTTGCCTACAAAATAATTGAAAACTTGATTGACGTTGGCATATATATCTCACAATATTTTTCTAGGAATGCTATTTGTGGACATTTGTTTACCTTTAGCTGTTGGATAAACAGGACAGCCCTGTTTTATGCCTTCATGATCCCAGTAGGGACTATAATCCTCATCAACACAATTTTATTAACGTTGGTCGTGCGCGGTATATTTTGTGCAAGGGTCAAACAGGAGTACCGCGGGAAGGGAGGTTCCCATGGCAACAACACCTTGCAGCTGATGATAGCCGTGGCGTGTTTCATTGTTATCGGTGAGTTTTATAATTAATTTTACAGTTGTTTGGCTGAAGTAAGGTCAGGGTATTTCAGAAGGATGTTCAGCACTAAACAAATAATCAGCATTTTTTTTAAATTGCTCAGTTTGTTCATTTAAAAAGTGCACTTACCCATCATCTTTTGAAGCCATTTTGTTGTTTCATTTAAATTATATAATCCTGTTCCTCGTTCAGTCATAACTATTTAATGTGATCTGTAAATTTAAAAAGTTCCATAGTCGCTTACACATCCAACAGTTACAAATAGTATGACGGAAGGCGTTAAAAAGTGAAAATATATAAATACCTTCAATAAGGTACTATAGTCCATTTCATCCCCTCATGTCCACCTGTTTTTTGCTGTGAAAATTTTTATTAGGTACATTTCAAGGGAAACAATTATAGTGTAGAGGAGAGGATTACAGAACCTAATTTTCAACTAGGTAACTAAATTCCTACCTTATACCATATTTGAGTAACATAATTTTCTGAAAATATGAGAAATCAGTTTACAATTTACAACACATCAGACCCACTTATGGCGGTCAAGGTCATTGGTCACATGCGATTGGATGAACTCATGTAAACACTCTAAAAAATACAACCAGCTAAAACAAAGATGGCTACTTATGGTAGGACACACCATATCTGCCAGATCATGATAAAGAGACAAAAATGTTGTGAAACATAAACGGGAGATTTATTGTAAAATTCTAAATTGCCATATTAGGCTGTCACTTCCATATGTTTTTTTTTCTTGGAAATTATTGAAAAATATAAACTTTAAAGTAAATCATCTACAAAAAACAGGTGGACAGCAGGTGGTGAAATGGACTATAGTGCACTTTTTTCCCCCAAGTTGACCTTTACTTTGTTTGCAGTTAATTACCTATGTCACGTGATCCCTAGTGTTTCATGCAGGTTTGACCTGGGTGTTTGGATTCTTTGCCGTTGGAGATGCCCGGGTCACTTTCCAGTATCTCTTCTGTATCTTTAACTCCATGCAAGGCTTCTTCATATTCCTGTTTTACGTCGTCAGAGAGAAGCGCTTACGTCATGCTTGGATCACGTGCCTCTGCTGTAGAGAGGATTCGAAGGAAGCCACACGTCATCAGCTGATTATGACGTCATCGTCGACTGTAAAATCCTCCTCAGTGCAAACAAAGTGTTCGGACAAACAAACCAAAATAACCTTGTAAACTTAAAGCACAAACACAGCGTGCCGAAGTAGGGAATGAATTTCAGGGCCTGAAACTGTATGAAAATCCAAATGTAGACACGTGAACAAGGGCGAATTTTTTGTTAGATTCTATATTTAGAAGATTTCCGATTACCCCCCCCCCCCCCCCCCCCCATCTTGCAAATGGAGAATACATAACTTATTATTTTTTTTTTATTGCTTTTGCCGCCTTCCAAGTATTGTTTTGAAATCATGTTTATTCAACCTTCCATTGTGCGGGGTAATGTTTTTGTACCGTCTATGAATTACTTTCCCACCTCATCAGACTTTTCCATCATATATGCCATATTTTTCCAGGCACTGTTTGTAAAGGGGGTACCAAAGACCGCTTTCTAATATTTCGTTTTGGATTGTACACAGAGAAAGGTACTAATTTCATTTAAGTCAGACAAGCCTTTTTCGGATCTGCATTTGCAAAAAACTAGAACTAAAAGAGTAAACTTTCTGTAAATCAAATATTCTATAGAATACTGATAGAAAGAAGGAATTATAAACATCACAGATACAGCTAGAGGTACCGTTGTTTCTATAATTTGAAAAATATTACGATTATGAAGGACCTACAGATTATTTGAAATTTCATCTAGTCACATATATGGTCTAAATTATACGTGTACAGATATGCAATCTAAAGTCACCCAGTTGTACAGTGTGGTTGACCTTAATAAACATGAAACCAATATCGGACGTACAATGTAAACTCTTCAATTACCAAGTTCAATATTATTATTTTACTAGTAGTATTAGGAGGAGCAGTATTTGTTATTGTCGTAGAAGCAGAAGAGGTTATTAGATGAACTGAACACAAACTAAAAAGGCAAATATATAAAACAACTAAGGTCTTCGAAAGTTCGAGACAAACATTGTGGTATATTCAGTAAGTGAATATGTATTTGTATATTTACCATTTATTTTTGTTTGATAGTTTCATGATAAAGACAAATATGTAGCATTTATATTTCATTATATTTTATAAACTGTGTTTCGCAGATTTTATTTTGAAAAAAAAACGAATACACATAAAGCAGACAAATTTTTAGTTAAGTAAATCCCCTTGATTTGTCGCTTTGGGTTGGTCACTTGCAGGGAGTCGCTGCTGAATGTGCAAATGACCTTCATTTCTCCAAAACAAGTTTTTGGGATTTTCAAATGTCATCTGGTGGGGAAACTGCTTAAACTCTCCATAGCTAGTCGTAATCCATAAGCTGTATATATTCATGATAAAGTCATCTTCGGTTTAAAGCTGACACAATGAAACAACCTTGCTTTTAACGCAACTGTAATGATGATATATTGTTAAAGCTCATAATCCATTATGATTACCCAATCGGACATGGTTAGCAGAAATTGCTCCCCTTAATCAGTTTGATGTTTCTTAACGAAGTAAGGGATTGGAGTCCGTGATAATGTTTCTCGGAAACGACATAATATATTACCTGGCTTGCAATTATACCATCAGCAGAAAAATTAAATATGCAGTTTTACTGGTCATTGTACAGAACTGTTGGTTTCCCTTGCTGGAGGAGTCTTGGCCATTAGACCTTTCCCACCACACTTGCGACACCTGTCGGCGACAATTGAAACTTAATGTTCGGGTTCTATATTTCGACAAGAATATTGTATTTTGTTATATCAAGACCATTCAGAGTAACAAACATGTCTTTAACGACGAGGTACCTCCCGGAGTCTCATTTTAGTATATGATTTCATTTAACAAAATATGTTGGCTAATTGGACCCGAACCATTCAGACTACTGATATTGGCAGTGTGCATGCTCGTAGAAAGGTTTTATTTGTTCCATCACTGAATGTGACCATTTAAGAATTTGAAAGCCAACGACTCATCGCTGACAGGCGAATATGTTTACAAAGGTGGACGCTGGCGAGTTTGTATGACGGAAATTCACATTTGCCTTTGTTCATTCTAATATGTTCATTGGCATACCGGGAAAGATATTATATCTTGGTGGTTTCAGCATACTATGTACACACTAAATTTGCTGTAAAAGATTTGTATCTACTGAACACAAATATTCGTTATAACATAAAGAAATTTATGTGAAATTTATAAGCATGTTTTACACTGCCTTTAGGTTTCGCATTGTGATATAGAAAATTCCATGTCAATGTCCTGACTTCGATCGGAATGGCCCTGGTGCCAACTAATAAAAACTAGTTTCAAAAACCTAAGTGTTTTTCTTGTCATATATCACTATGTATCCTAGTTTTCTTACACAAAAACCATGACAAATTAATTTTCATTAAAATGTAATTTTCTACGTGTTGTTTATGAAATGTTGTTTACAGTATCTTTAATAAAACCTACTACTGATAATTTCTGATTATGTTGTCCTTATCGTCTTTTATTACTTGTCCCCACTATTATCCCCTTCTGCACCACATCTTTTCTCCGCATGCTTTCTCAATAGTACAGCTGCTAAGGCCCATTTTTCACCAGAATTGCTCAAATTTTGCAGAAAGCATAAAACTTTGCACAGAGATACTACTACCCCTAGGCATCTTTAAAAAAATAGACCCCAAAAATTCAAGCCCCCCAGTGGCCGCCATCCTGATTTTAAAAATGGCCGCCAAAATGTGCATTTACCCGTATCTGTGACACTACTTTTCAGTCAAGCAGACCTAAAAACATGGCCGGTAAGCACAAAAAGAGGAGGAAATGCTATCAAGGATGTTATTCAGTCATGTTTTGGGCTCTGCATTAGAAAAATACTTGATTAAAGTAAAAGGGTAGTACCATTGTGTAACATAAGGGCTGGTTTCCATGGCAACGTTTGTTAATTGTGCAATCATTTTATTAATATCAAAATGTTTAAATAAATGGCCATAAAGAATTGCTAAAATTTTACAGAAGGCATTAAACTTTGCACATTGATACTACTGCCCCAAGAAATCTCTGACAAAAATAGACCCCCAAAATTTGCGCTCTCTGTTGGCCGCCATCTAGATTTTTAATGTAGCCTCCAAAATATGCATTTTTCTGCATCTGTGATACTGCTACTGGTCGATCAGCACAAAAAGAGGGACAAATGCTGTCGATGATGTTATTCAATCAGGATATGGAATCATAATTAGAAAAATTAAGTAAATTACTTTATTAAATTACCAGAGTGGTGTCACTGTGTAACATATGAGCTGGTTTCCATGGCAACCTTTGTGAATAATGCAACCATATCATTTATATCGAAGTTTTCAAATAAATGGCCACAACTCTCTAGAAATTCAACATTAGAAGTTGAAATAAACAGCAAAATGCAGCAAATGGAGAGGGTTTTCTTAAATGAAATGTTTTCTGACACAACATAATTAACATACTCTGATATATGCAGAAATATGCAAATTTAAGTGTAAAAATGACAATTTTTACCAATTACATGTATTCAGAATGTTCTGTCTTAATAATGCGGCTTCCTTCACCCTTTTCTCGAAAGGATACATAAATAAAGAGTAAAAGTACAAGTATTCTACATTTGCATATCTGATATTTGCAGCTTAATGAATATGCATGAAATGTCAGTATTTTAGACCTACATGTTACTGGTTTTGTAGAACACTGTCATTAATTCTAGTTTTATGATTTTCCGACAACTGACCTTTTCCACAATTAAAAGTGTTTCAGATCCATCAAGTGGTTAAACAACCGATTGGAAATACCAGATTAATGTAAAAATATACATATTTGCAAAATTACAGGCCAACAAAATATATTATAAAATAGTGTAATATGATCTATTCTCGTCAACACAGTGACTCCGTCAAAATTTTCAGGATTTAGTTGATCAGCCACAGGGATCCCTGGTCCTGAAAGTTGTTCTTAACTTTGTTTTAAGATCAGATATATTAAAATGAACTTATTTGCTAACTAATAATGCATTTGTATATTGGTACTATTGAATATGCACGGTTGAAAATCAAGAAAATACATGTTTAATACATCTTTTCACTGATCCTGTTAAGATATTCATGAGAGACCAATTGTACATCGAGCTTCTTCACAATTAAAGAATTTTTTAATTTGCTTGGGTGAACAGGACAAATGCAGTAACTGTTTTAAGGAAAGTTTCAATATTATAAAGGATATCTACATATTTTGCATTGATATGCATAATTTTAATAAACTTTTATATTCCAAATAATCACCATATACATTCTCTAAACAAGGACAGTTGGTATCAAACATTTTCAAGACATTCATCTGTACAATAGAAATATTTGTGACAGTTGTACAAGATCAAGCTATTTAATATGCAATCTCGTTTCAATGGCTGCCAAGTTTAATCAGCCAATAATGCTGATAATATAAAGAAATTTACATAGGTATCTTATGATACAATTTTATATGAAACGCTTAGATTAAGCAACAAAATTGAAAAAAATGAGGGGATATCTTTCAAGGTATAGTTTACATTAACACAGCATCTTGTTTTGGGGGTGTAACAATGCATAAAATAATTGATGCATTGAATCGAAACTAGTTATAAATCGATAATCGATTTGGGCATGAAATAATTGATTTATTTAAATTAAAGCATTTTCAAGCCTTTTCATTCTCTAGCTTTTACCTGAGAACAGATTAACAGCACATATGATGAAGTAGCACTGTCATTTAACAAAGAAAGTCACATTATAATCTTCGTTAAAGGTTATGATGAATTAGAAGATTGAAATACTACTTCATAAATTCTCAGGTATGTAATACGCGTAATATTTAAAGCACCATACGGGATGAAAACCTTTAGTAGACAAACGTCTCTTAGAGAATATTTTTATTGTATACAATTATCGAATCGAAAATGGAACCGAAAGGTAATAAACGATAATCGAATTGAATCCAAGACCCCTTAGCATTTTACAGGCCCATCTTGTTGTATACAAATTTATGCAAAATATAATGGGGCAAATCACAGTTTTGACCTATATGTTTAAAATGGCTTGATTTAATTATTCCAACATCTTCAGCTACCATTGTATTCCAGTGAAAGTTCATGTGAATACATTTGCATATTTTGATAAAAAATTGCATATTCATAAGGAATCAATAATTGTGATGTAACAGTAGTTACCTGACGTATATTACCGGAAAATCTCTTATCAGATGTAACTCTCTACGAAGAAGTAATTTACGTAATTAAAGAAACTGTTACATAAATTATAATCAGCATGGCAAAAAATGTACCTCTTGTCATATCCATTTCATGGCTACACATATATTTATTTTTTAGAATAGAAAACAGACATGATTAGGCCATAGAGTTCCTCAATAAGTGATATACGATAGACAATTCAAAATCAAAGCCCAGTAGTCAAATTTAATGTCAGATATGTCTGAATCTTATTACACACATAACCTTAAAGGTACCAAGCTCTACAAAAAGCTGACGTTATAATCTCATAGGTTATTGAGATAAAGCACGCTTTACTTTTAAATTTTAACGACAATTGTTTAATGGTCTTGAAATAACATAATACTGGCCATAATGGATTTTGGGAGAATCTGTAATTCGACAGAGCTATAGCCCTTATAGGTAACAAACATCTCTACTAATTTGAAAAAGGCCAAACATATTCTGGTATCATGCATGCGAAAGAAAATCGCCACTTGTGCTCTAGTGGGTTTATTAATTTTGGATAGGTCTATAATTAGTTGATGCCTGTTGGGGTGTGAATAACCTCTGTTTATTTTAGAAGATCAAATGTATTTGTTCGAAAAAACCTTTTCGAAAGAAAGAGTCATGGATGGACGCTTAGATGACAGAATAACGGATGGACAATATGATTACTAACTAGAAAATTGCACTGATAGAGCACAGACCGCTGCCAACTATTTGCTATCAGAGAGCGCGGACCGCCACCAAGGCAGCTCATTACCATATGGCATTGCCAGAAATGTAGCATGTTACATAAAAATATCATGGATCCAGAGGGTGATCTGGATAACCCCCAAAACTTAATCATTTGTTCCTGGTACCATTGCTGAGCAATTTAGAATCTTCCATCAAAATCCGTTGATAACTGTTTGAGTATTGTTTCTAAACAGACAAACAGACAAGCCAAAAACAGCAAAAACATAACCCTGTCCCTTGGAGGAAGTAATCCAAAATGATGAATTTGATATATGGGTGTGTTGGAACAGAGTCATTAGTCCACTGAGAACCAGGAAAAAAAGGATAGGTATCAGTCAGTGTTTAGTAACCAAACTGGGTGGGGTTGGGGGGGGGGGGCAACCGTATGCTATGAAGAATTTATATAAATGATTGGGATAAGACGGGATAATATTGTGATTTTATTAGATTATATTTAGTTATAATATAATTTGAGTGTTTAGCTCTAAGTGTCTGTCTTTAACAAAATATAATAATCTGACAGTCCTGGTCAATTATTTTTCAAAATAAAAGGAGGGGGCAGAATGATATGTCCTTTCGTTAACAAGCGATTGAATCTTGCAGGTAATAACACGCATCTACTTGCGAACCATAGCTTGTTAATTAATTATACTATTTAGCATAAGTCAGGAGACATCAAGTAGAAGTTTAGTCTATATTTATGCTAAAATGGTTTCTAAGCATTAATCTATATTAAACAATTACCTATTTTTTGGTATTCAAGAATTGTTTTATAAGCACCTCCTTGTCTATTGATTAAGACTTTTTCAGGTTCATCAGTCATGATTCGTGCTCTGTCTGGCTTTCGGGATGCTCAAATCATGCATGATTATGCTCATGGTTTGCAGAATATAATTCATAATGACTGTTGTGTCACCCCTATATATAATGGACTGACCTAACACCCTCTCTATGGGCATGTACACTTCCCATTTTGGCGTTAGAGTAAAATGGCCCATGCCACTATTTAACTGTAATTTAACTATGATTTCTAGACAACCAGGACCTCTTTCAAGATAACTATAGAAATTTCTAGGTTAATCAATTACGATTTCTGTCCATCTTCCTTACATCATCCAACTATGTTTTTTTTTTCTAGAATAGACGGAATATACATGACAGTGACATCTCAATGATATACTCCCAACACTTCTTTGAGGTTTCTATGTCCAACGTTTACAATTTGTACCAACCTGGCACTCAGGTGTTTAAATCATGTTTCCCCAATAGCTTACAGAATATATAGGTTTCAGTGACTTCATTGCAGGTTTTAAAAAATACCTCATAAGGAACTCCCTGGATGTAAAGTTATAAGTTTGTAGGCATAACAGTTATAAAAGCTGATCTTCGGGGTGCTCAAAATCATGCTTTTGTCCAAAGTTCAAACTTAAAGATTACTGTAATTTCAGGTTTAGATTTATCCAGTTCCCTTATTGTAAATTTAGAAGTTCCTATATTTGATAGTAATGATTATTGCCCTGTAAATCTAGCATTCTGTTAAGTTATAAAATGGACAATGCGTGAACACGCAACTGACAAGGTAGCTGTCATTTTTCAGTCTCTAAAACCACAACCAAAAAATGTATAAGATTGTATTTGTATTTGTATTACATTTGCATTGTAAATGTATTTTATAAAAATAATGATAATAGTTATAGTTTTTATGGAGTGCCAATTTCCGATACCAATATACAAAAAGCACAATTTCATGGAAACTTGTTTCCTGTGCCGCTCCCAAAGCCCACTTTATCCTCTCTCGTGTTTATCCATTGTCACTGGCTTACAACAAATGCTACAAATAATGACAAAAAGCTTGTCGAAAGAGAAAAGTTTTTAATTAGAGATTTTCTTAATGTTACATGAAGCGAATTTCACATTTTTGGGCAAAAAAAACACATATTTGTGTTGTACAGATGGATATCTTATAAAACTTTTGATACCAAGAGCCATTTATTTTTAGAATAACAGATGTATACGGTGATTATAGGGATTTTACTACTTGTTATTTTAATTATGCACATCAATGCAACATATGCAAATTTAGCGTTTACAGGAAAGCAAATTCCAAGAAAATATTAAATTGTAAGGAAAATTCGAAATATAATTTGCCATTACAGGATATCTTAAGATTACCATTGACAAAGAGATTTAGAAAGCTACCATGCATATTCATTTGTAAGAATATGCAAATACTAGATATGCAAATGAGATAATCTATTTTATTTTCATATACCAGCCCTAATTAAAAATTTGATAGGAATTTTCAGTGCCAGGAACCCCTGTGGCTGATAAACTTAACCCTGACTATTTTGACGGGGACAGTGCAGTGATCAGAATAAATAATACATGTATTATAATTTTTAAAAACTATATTATGTATTATTATGCAAGTAATGATCAATTACTTTATACAAGGTAATATAACTACTTACTGAACTTTGAAAAATGTTTTATTGCAGAAAATGGTCCACTGTGAGAATATCCTAAAACTATAATTGATGACTAATATGTACTACAAAAACAGTAATATGCAGGTTTAGATAATTGGCATTATGTTAGGTTTTTCATGCATATTCATTAAAATGCAAATATTATTTATGCAAATGAGGAATACTTATACATTTATTCTTTATTTATGTACCCTTTCGTGGGAATAAATTTTAGAGTAAAGGAAGCCATATAATTAAGGAAAAGAGGATTCTGAATACATGTTATTAGTAAAAATTGTAATTTTAACACTTAAATTTACATTTCATGTAAAAAAAAAACTCTCCATTTGCTGCATTTTGCTGTTTATTTCAACTTCTTATGTTGATTTTCAAAAGAGTTGTGGCCATTTATTTGAAAACTTCGATTTAAATAATGTGGTTGCTTTATTAACAAAGGTTGCCATGGAAACCAGCTCATATGTTACACAGTGGCATAACCCTGGTAATTTAATGAAGTGATTTACTTAATTTTTTATTATTAAGATTCAAAATACTGATTTAATAACATCCTCGACAGCATTTGTCCCTCTGTGTGCTGACCGGCCATGTTTTTAGGTCTGCCTGGTAGAAAAGCAGTATCACAGATGCCGAAAACGCATATTTTGGAAGCTATATTATAAAAATTAAGATGGCGTCCAACAGAGGGCGCGATTTCTTGGGGTCTTTATTTCAAAGATAGCTAGGGGCAGTAGTATCTAGGTGCAAAGTTTAATGCCTTCTGTATAATTTTAGCAATTCTTTATGGCCATTAATTTAAACACTTTGATATTAATAAAATAATGGCACAATAACAAACGTTGCCATGGAAACATGCTCATATGTTACACAATGGTACCGCCTTTGTACTTTAATTAAGCATTTTTCTAATGCAGAGCCCAAAACATGACTGAATAATATCCTCGACAGCATTTGTCCCTCCTTTTGTGTTGATCGGCCATGTTTTTAGGTCCTTCTGATTGAAAAGAAGTATAACAGATTGGCGAAAATGCACATTTTGGCCGCCATTTTTAAAATCAAGATGGCGGCAGCCAGAAGGCTTGAATTTTTGGGGTCTTATTTTTTTTTAAAGATCCCTAGAAGCATTAGTATAACTGAGCAAAGTTTCGTGCTTTCTGCAAAATTTGAGCAATTCTGGTGCTTAGCCGCTGTAGTACAAAGTTCCTTGAGGAACGGAGCTTTGAAAACTACCTGGATCAATCACCAACACGATGAGCTCATGAAAATCATAAAAAAAACTAAATATATCAATTTCCACCATCTAACATTTTCCCCTTCTACAAAAACAGAAAATTCTATATATTTTCGTAGTTTATATAAAATTGCATATCAACCCAAGTCTTAATTATTGAGTAATTTAGTTAGTGTTTCAAATATCCTTATTAAAAAAGCTGAGGCGATTGTGATAATCCCTCGTTATCTTTTACTTTACCTGAATGCCTCCTAATCTACTCTTACTGGCAGCGTTTCTCAATTACGAAGAATTTTTTAATAAAAGTCTTAATCTGAAGTCTTGGGATATTTTTATTCCCTTCGTATTCAAATTTCTTTCTCAACATCTCTTTGTTGTTGGTGACAGAGTGATGGTTGAACAGTGTTTTTGTTTAATAAACACATCTATAACTAGAAAAGCACTCAGACAGCGCATTCTTCAGCCAAGGCAGCTCATTACCCCTATATGGAACAGTCAGAAAAGCAGCCTTTTTCCTTTAAAATGTTCCTTGTTCAAGAATGTTATCCGTATCAAAATTAAATCAATTTTACTTTCGATCATTCCGAGCTATCCTGAAGATTTCATCAAAACCCGTCGATAATGTTTTTAACTAATGTTGCTAACAAACAACCAAACACACCAACGCCCGCAAAAACATATCCCCTGCCGCTTATAGCAGAAGTAATCAACAGGAAAATCCGAATATATTTGCAGACTAAAGCAAAGATTTCTTACGCACGGAATACCGGATTCGGAATGCGTTAAAATCGGTACACCTATTGAGAAATAAAGAAGGTGAGATCCATGCGCGGATTTGGCATGCGGAATGTGTATCCGGCAAGACGAATCGCTACATAGAAAAATGCATTCCGCCGTGCAGGTTCATTTGAAATCTCTCAACACGCATTACGCATTCCTGCATAAGGAGTCTCGAAGCTGTGAGAACCTGAACGAAACAATATTTTGTATTACGCCTGAACATCTGACAGTCCATGCAACATCTTAACGTGAAAAGGCTTTTCATAAGGGAAGAAAATTTATATCTAACGTTTATTCATAAAAGATAAAGAAGTCCATTTGTAATGAAATAACCAGACAAACCGTTGTGTTAACCTTTCTCTAATCTGTGCAAAACTCCCAAGGCCCATAAGGCTTAGCCATAAATAAACCAGGAGAGCTTAAACCATTTTTACTAAGAGTGATAAATCAAAATACACATCTCCCGACGAATAGTATTTTTTTTTATTTTAAAGAGACTAACCCTGTATGGTTACTGCTTAATTGCAGTAACATATTTTCCATTAAATCATGTACGGGATGATTTCAAATTAATTGGTATTGTTACCACCAGGCAAATTACGGTAATTAACGCTATAAGGGAGGGAATGTGACGGTATTGAACCTCGTGTTCAAACACGCACCACGCAGGAATAATCACAAATATATAGTCACTTATGCACGATAAAACCTGAGAATATGGGCTGAATAAGTGAATGCAAATACTGGTTGGTTTTTTTTTGGGGGGGGGGGGGGGCACAAAAATGAACGTGGGAGCACTGGCCGAATAGGAGAATGCAAACACGTTTTAGGAGCATCCTACAACATATAAGGATCGCCCACGTGGCGGGGGGCCTGCATTCCATAGAATACATATTTCTGGTTATATCCATTCATATCGTTTGGCTGTATGCGCACCCACTCTCTTTAATGTATTGATTTGACCAGCATGAAAACGTAAACGGTTAAATTATCATCTGTTCAGGAAAAACACCTCCAACAGTTTAGTTCGTAATACGGCTATATTGGGGGCACAGGAGTTAATGCTATTTGGCTTTAGCCTGGTATTCACCTATCCTTTGTACAGCACTTATGTGATTTCTGGCATACTATCTGTACATATTAATGACCTCTAGGTAAATCCTTTTACGAAACGATCTCATAATGATCTCTCAAACGATCTCCGTGATGGACGTACGAGCTTGTTTATTTACAACCTGTTAGTAAACACAGCAAGGTTGACCTGAAAAACTATGAAACGTATAAGGTAGTTGGCTGGAAATGAGCGGAAGTTGAAAAGTCACTTGTTGCAAAAACGTCCTGTGCAAAACTCTGGTTCTTCTGACTCCTCGTTAAATGTGTTTGGATTATTTTGACGGGTACCCCACATGTTATAAACAAGTTAATATAAACAAACCGAACAGCCCATGTGCTGCCGGATCGGCATTTTCTGCCCTTTTATGTATTATTGTTCAAGGGATTATCTTTAGTTAATAGAATTCAGATATTGGTATAGGCCCCTTTAAGGAGGGGGGGGGGGGGTTATGGACTATTTTCACCGAACTATGACCATTTATACATTATCTCACAATTCACTCACCTTTATTTGACGATAATGTTTACACAGACCATTTAAATGTGATGCGTCTGTATGACAGACAATATTTAGGTACATTGTATATCCACAGTGATGGTGGACGTATTATTATCTAGAGTTCTCACCTAGCTTTACGCATAGCACCCGTTCTGGCATAGGGCCAAGAATTGGACCAATGACAGCTTATGTCTGTCGTAATCAAATCAACGAGAACGGGGGGCTGGGCTCTGATTCAGAGTTACAAACTTTCTTTTAGCTTTGTTACACAATCGTAAACTCGTGAATACGTGAATACACGACTCAGTAAGCATTTATATTGGACCGGTAAGGCCAAAATAAAAAAAAGGTATGGTTTTCAGGCTCTCTTTTCAGAAATCAATGCGGGCGGGCGGTTTTTTTTATATTTTATTTTTTGGTATGTTTCGATAAAAATGTCAAATGATAAGGGAAAAGTATGATAATAACAGATTTATTTTGCCTAACAAGTAAAAGCACTACATAACAAAGGAAATTGTATGATTTTATCTTCTTGAAAGAAATGTCCGAGCGGCTACAGCTCATAATTGGTAAGTTTCTATAAAAAATCAAAATAAAAATCTTTGATGCGGGGGTTTAAAATTGATGAGAACCATACCTTTTATTTTTTTTTTGGCCTAAGCCTCCCTTCAGTCATCATACAAGCCGTACGGAGGAATATACAGAAACGGTTATCCATCCTCTTGCATTGATATCGTGGTTAACAACCGATGACCTTAACATTAGGCTAGGAGGGATCATTTAACACAAAAGAATAAATGTGACGTCACAAACAAAACAGACAATCCGTCTCTATGGGCAGAGTCACTTCCTGTATCGTGTGAAAGTTGAAATGATTATTTTTCACGCACATGGTAGGTGTTGTTAGAAAGTATACTAAAAAGATAAACATTGGCCTGGTTTATATTGACCGACAGCAATGTAGGCAATGAGATTGGTGAAAAATGACGAAATTAAGGCAAACTAGATGTGGTCGGACAATGGTCCCCAGAGGGCCCCGCGATTCTGCTAGTGCTGGACTAGTTTACATATGGGTGAAAAATTAAGATAAATTTGAAAAATATCACAAACAGAAACAGGTTTTTATCAATATGCATGAGGCAAAAAATCATACTGGATTAAAGAAGATATGTCTGAAATAATGTGTGCAATAGAAAATCACCGAATGTAGTCTATTAGCCATATTTGATTTTCAGCAAGTCTGTAATTCAATAGGTCTGGAGCCCTCATAGGGACCAATGATCCCTGTAAATTTGGAAAAGCTGCAGGAGGTTGTTGTTAAGGTTATCACGTACGAAAAAAATCAGCAATTTGGCAGTGGCGGCCATATTGAAATTCCAACAGGTCTGTAATTCAAAAGGTCTGGAGCCCTTACAGGTACCAATCATCCCTGTGAATTTGGGAAAGCTGCAGGAGGTTGTTGTTGAGTTATCGCACACGAAAGAAAATCAGCGATAGGGCTGTAGCGGCCATATTGAAATTCCGACAGATCTGTAATTCAATAGGTTTGGAGCCCTAATAGGTACCAATCATCCCTGTGAATTCCGGAGAGCTGCAGTAGGTTGTTGTTGAGTTATCGCACACGAAAGAAAATCAGCGATCGGGCTGTGGAGACCATATTGGAATTCAGACAGGTCTGTTATTCAATAGGTCTGGAGCCCTTATAGGTACCAATCATCCCTGTGAATTTCGGAAAGCTGCAGAAGGTTGTTGCTGAATTATCGCGCGTGAAAGAAAATCAGCGATCGGGCTGTAGAGACCATATTGGTGGTCAGACAGGTCTGTAATTCAATAGGTCTGGAACCCTTATAGGTTCCAACCATCCCTGTGAATTTTGGAAAGCTGCATTATGTCGTTGTTGAGTTATCACGTGCGAAATAAAATCACCGATTGGGCTGTGGCGGCCATATTTAATTCCGACAAGTCTATAATTCGACAGGTCTGGAGCCCTCATAGGTACCAATCATCCCTGTGAATTGGGGAAAGCTGCAGTATGTTGTAGTTGAGTTATTGCGTGCAAAAGAAAATCAGCGATTCGGCTGTGGCGGTCATATTTGAATTCCGACAAGTCTGTATTTCGATAGGTCTGAAGCCGTCATAGGTACCAATCATCCCTGTGAATTCAGGAAAGCTGCAGTATGTTGTTGTTGAGTTATCGCGTGCGAAAGAAAGTGTCACTGACGGAAGGACGGATGTACGCAAGGACGGATGGACGGAAGGACGGACTGACACGGTGATCACTATAGGGCACCGCTTGTCAAGCGGGGCCCTAATAAGACATATTGATTTCTTAGTGTTTTATGAATAAAGTTCAAGTATATATGGTCGCTCTGATTGCATCACTTGTATTTTACACATTTAAACGCAGGTGTTGGTTGTATCAGACCCAGAAACTGTACCTTCATGTTTCAACCAATCACAAAATCAGTTTTTATCATAACATTATATGGTTCACGGAAATGTTACAACTCAGTTTGCAAGACTCATTGTAGATATATATGCCTTGGTCGGATATTATAAAATGGCAAAAATATGCGTTTAATCTGGGTCTGCATTCAAAATTAGTTCAACTTGAAAGTTTCGTACATTCCTTCCGACTTTGACCAACACATTGTACAAGCTTCACGTTGGAAGTATCAACTTACAGGCGATGACAAGAATCAACAAGATATGAACTATGGTATATTTTAATGACCTTCTCAATGTTAAGGTAGAGATAAATTCTTCATTTGAGAAGAATGTTAATAATTATTTAGAAAACCATGATTTATGTTGTGAAATGTGTTCTCAAAATTCCCCATCTATTCTTAATTCTGCTATTTTGGAAAGTGAGATTACGTGGAGTATTGAAAACACAAATGTAAATAAGGCACCTGGAACTGATGGACTCATTATAGAAGTATTTAAATGTACCAAAAATATCATAATTCCTTATTTATCTATCCTATTTAATCAAATAATGGTAACTGGACATTTTCCTAAGAGGTGGACAGAAGCAATACTTCACCCTTTACATAAATCAGGAAATCATAATAATGTGAATAATTATAGAGGGATTGCCTTGTTAAATACTACAGGAAAGATATTTACTAAAATTCTCTGTTCAAGAATAACAAGATGGGCCATAGAAAACCAAAAATTATATGAATGTCAAGCTGGATATAGACAAGGTTATTCCACTACAGACCAAATTTTTACATTACAAGCAATAATACAGAATTATTTAAGCAAGAAAAAAGGGAGGGTTTATTGTGTTTTTGTCGATTTTAGCAAAGCTTTTGATAGAATTTCACATAAGTTACTTTTATACAGATTAATTAAAATAGGGATTCATGGAAACATAATTAAGGTATTAAAATCCATGTTTGAAAAGTTAACTTGTTGTGTCAAGGTAGACAGTGGTTTAACGGAAGAATTTAAATGTTTTAATGGTACAAGACAAGGTTGCTTATTAAGCCCAATATTATTTATTTTATATCTTAACACATTCTTTGAAATGGTTCATGAATCACAGCTTCCTGGTATTCAGATGTCATTACAACACAGAGATATAAATATTTTGGCCTTTGCAGATGACATTTGTCTCATTGGAGACTCAGTTGGAAGACTTCAAAGCTTATTGAACATTTTAGAAAAATTCTGTGACAGATGGGGTGTGCAAGTCAATATTGATAAAACTAAATCTATGGTATTTAGAAGGGGAGGAACGGTAAAGCAAAATGAGAAATGGTATTTCAAGGGTAAAAAGCTTTTAAATGTTAATAGTTATACATATTTAGGAGTTATGTTCTCTTCATCACTGAAATGGAACCAATATTTAAATATACTTATGTTGAAAACAAGTAAAGGTTTAAATATTATAAAGAGTTGTGAATCAAAATGTGGTAAAATGTCGTTATCAGTCATTTTGACTATTTTTGAGAAAGTTATAGTCCCTTCACTACTTTATGGTTCAGAAATATGGGGGTCCATTCCAAGACCAAAAATAGAATGTATGCAATCACGTGTTTGTAAGCAACTCCTTGGTGTGAGTAAAAAAACAGTAAATACTGCTGCCATATTAGAATGTGGAAGGTACCCTCTACACTGTATATATTTTAAAAGATGTATAAGTTATTGGTTAAAAATTATCTCAATGGAAAATTCTAGATACCCAAGATTTTGTTATAACACTCTCAAACAATTAGATGATATAGGAAGAAGCACATGGGTGACAGATATAAAACTGCTGTTAAACAGATATGGTTTTAGTTTTGTATGGCTTGAGCAAAGTGTAGGTGACAGAAAAATGTTTGTGAATATGTTTGTACAAAGGGTTAAAGACAATAGCCAGCAAGAAATGTTAGCAGAAATCCAAAGTAAATCTAAGCTTAGTATATATAGTGAAATTAAATCAGCAATAGAACCAGAAAAATATTTATATAATATGGCATTTGTATACAGACAAGCTTTATCAAAATTTAGATTAAGTGACCATTGCTATGAAATTGAAATTGGAAGGAGATATAATGTACCCAGAGAAATGAGGATCTGTAAAATGTGTGACCAAGATGAGGTTGAAGATGAGATACATGTTTTATTTTATTGCTCTAGATATGAAAATATCAGAAAAGAATTTTTTACATCTTTCAAGGAAATTCCAAAAAATATATATGGTTTAATTAAGCTATTAAAAACTCAGTCTTTTAATGTCCTTTTGAATGTAGCTAAATATTTATTTCAGGTTAACAAATTAAAGAAAGAACTTGATGTGACAGAAACTTTATGATTATGAAACAACACAACAGCAGGTAACACAACCATGTTTATATGTATGTATTAACTGCATGTTATCATGTTACATGTTTATTGTTCAATTGCATTTATTTATGTTTATATTTGTACCATGGGCCACAAGGCCTTTTTCTACAATAAATTTCTTCTTCTTCTTCTTCTATGGTATATTTTATTATAAAATTCAAACAGATACTCGTATATGGTATATAGTAGGGATTTCTTCTTGCTTTTGAAAAGTCTACAGCTGTACAAAGGCAACCATTGGTTACACCAGTGAACAATGTTTCGCATGTTATATTCTGAAAGCAAGTACAAACATGGGAAACTAAAAAAGACACCTTGACTTTTATTCTTTTGATAGGACAGATTCGGGAAGAGTCTCTCTTCTTGAATCCCAGCTTGTAGGATCCACTTTGATTCACGGTCAGTCAATAACGGTGGACAGGGATAAGGGCGGGAAGGAGGGGGGGGGGGGGTGAAATCTGTCTCCGGTTTTTCGTTGATTGCTTGCTTTGTTGGTCTCAGACACACAAGGACCAATCTTTTGAATCTTGATTGCTTGGGGTACCATAATGCTTACATTGCGTAAGAGTGCACTCGAGACCGCTCTCATTCGCAAGTGTTGGGGAGAATCGAGGTGTACATTTCCGAATGAGGTGATGGGGAAACGCTTTAACTAACTGAAGCCGCCTTCGCAGATAGTGCTGACCTGTAATGCAACCATTGCATTGATGAATCTCCTGCAATCACATGGCACACACCAATGTCTGATGAGGATTTTGGTAATTTTACAGATCTGATGATCCAGTGCTTCATTTCCAGTTTATATTAAATATCCTGATAAAATATCAATGGTAGGATGGTTACTTCACCACAAATGTCCACACCTATCTTCATTAATTCAGGGGTAAGTGTGACTGAAATAAATGTTAGTGTGTTTATTATTTCATTTAAATTAAAACACACAAAACTATCTCCAAATACAAGATTAACTTGGTAGTATGTGCCATAAGGAAAATTAAAAAAGGACATTATTTATTACCATTCAAAATGTTGATTTAAAAATTACTTTTCAAATATATATAAACGTGTTTTGGAAATACCAGAAAGGTCGATTATTCTACTTCCCTTTTATCTGATTAAAACATGTTTAATTAATTTTCTGAAAAAAAATGTACCGTCAAACTGTTTATATCATATAAAAGTAAATAAACTGTAGCATACCGTTGCACCTTCTTTTAGAGCCTGAAGTTTCCTCCAAACGAAGATCAGCACACCAACACATACCAAAACTAGGAGCCCACCAACCACAGTTAGTGCTATCCCGGCAACAGCTATCGACCTGGAAAAACATGAAACGTCCTCTTTCTAGAAGCTTCCCCTGGATTTTAGAAGTAAGGATCTATTTTGATTGGACGCATGCCGCTCACGGCACACCAACAAAATAAAAGGTAAAGTCTATTCATTCTGTATTCTGTGTTTTAGCGAGGCGGTTAACATTATTTATTGCATCCAATTTCTTCCCTAGACGATGTACATAGCCAAAAGGCCACACACGAATTATAAATTGTTCTACATATTCCCTGTTCCCGATTTTTGTGGCTTACTTTCCGTGAAGATCGGGACCACGTCCTTGGTAACGTTTCTAAATTATGCTTTTCCCCTTGAGTCCTTAAAAAATGTCTATATTGTTATAGGTGCTTTTTTTATTGTGTGACACGGGCGTATTTCGTGTTGTGGCGCCCTCGCCGGGCCGCTTGTTGCACTCTTTGTTTAATCCGTACTTTGCTGAACTCTCGTTGTCATGCTAACTTGGGGCTTTCTCGCCTGGCCGAGGTCATGTGTGAACCCTAAAATGTAGAGGCACAGCGATGTTTTTCTAGATGATTCCTTTAACGCGTGTTTACTGTGGGTTGTGTTGGATTCTTTAGACTGTTTGAGATGTGGAAAATTCTCGGCTTGGGGCGAGAAGTTATAATTAGAGGGGGCTGTGTTTTACAGCCGAGAGAGAGAGGTCAAAGATTCTAGCGGACAAAGACGTGTGTATGTCAGTTTGTGGGACCTGTCCGATTATCCAGTAATTTTAAGGATTCTACAATTACTAACTCTATACAATTTAATGCTGCATGCCTCAAGTTTACTTTCTGGATTGTTACAACACCTTTACATTGGACTGTTATTCTCCGAGAGGATTGGTTGGATTTGTCATCCGGCATATACATTTAAAAGGACTTATCGTCGTGACGGTGGTGGTATCCAGGTACAGTGCACATTGTTTATTTAACTGTATAATTGTATTGATTTAGTGTATTGTAATGTTAGGGTTGTTTTAAGAATAAGTTATAGTTATTTGTAAACAAAAACCACTGACTTCTTTATTCATTCCCCTAGACATTTAACGCTGCCTAGTGTTACAGAATCTGATTTTTTTATATCTCCATTACAATATTTGTGTTCATCATTCATACGTAATCTGTTTATATTAGGTTCCGTAACAATATGAATATATATATGTGTGTGTGTATGATATATATATGTGTGTGTGTGTGTGAATATATAAATATGTATATGTGTGGAAAATTGATTATATTTTGTAATGATAACATGTACCATTTCAAGAGATAAAGCGTACTTTTGTCGCCGCCCCTTCCACCCCCCCCCTACCCCCCCCCCCCCCCCCCACCCCCGATCTTCAAATCCTGTATTCGCCACCGGTTGTTGTGGTCTTAAACTGTTACATTTTGTTTTACATTGAGTTAAAATGCCATATTTCCTTTTTAGGCGGGGAAGGTTCGGACAAAACGATCTACAGAATCCAGAAAAGTGAGAGTCGCCCTACCTAAATAAGATTCACCTTTGTAACATGACACCAGCTAGACACCTGCAAATATCCTCAATATCTCCCATCCACCTCATATTTTGTAAATACACCCACCTCCAACCTCGATATACTTTATTAAACTGTCTGACATATACATATTCTTAATATTGTAGTTACTGAGGTTCTTCTAAAAAAAGCAGATCGTGGATGTAAAGTATTGTGTCAACGACTCATTTGATTTTTCTCAGACGTGCACGTGCCCCTAATTCCAAATTGACCAACCTTTCCAATTTGACCGACCTTTCCAATTTGACCGACCTTTCCAATTTGACCAACCTTTCCAATTTGACCTACCTTTCCTTTGAAGCCTCTTTTTCCAAATGACCAACAAACATGGCCACCATTACAATACCCGCGATCAGGAGTACCAGGCCGCCGACAGCGCCTCCTACTGCCGTCCTGAGGGCGCATATAATCTTCTTCCGAAGTTCGATTGGGTTTGGAACCATTTTGTTTAAACTCTGAAGCCAAGAAGGAATTTAGATTGATTGTGTCGTCTTTTTGACCAAACCGACATTTCCTGTAGCTATTTAGAAAATGTTTCTTTCAAGTTCCCATTCAAGAAATACTAGTCAGTGGGAAAACAGATTTTGACTTAATCTGCCGCTTATACTCATTATAAAAAAGACAGTTCATATTCTACTCCTACTTTGACAAGGGGTCAAGGAAAAGGGAACAAAATGGGAGTGGAATGTGCTTATCACCAGAGAACTTTGCCTTATTTTAATGCACATTCAAATAAGGATAGTATACCCAGATGATTGATTCTATGGTTTGTTGTTCATTAACATGCAATATCATGTATCAGTTATGGTGTTTTCTTTATAATCTATACCTTTGTCTACGAATAAGCCATAATATGTGCATTTTCTCACGCCATCAACTCATTATGTCTGAATACAAAAAAAAGAGTTCCAGTAAAACCATCCCGGTTCACGGATTATTCATCTTCAGTTTTATCTTCTGGTTTATACGTTGTTATGGTCCTGTGTGAGAGTAAACACAGTCCACGTGTATTTGTTTACCATAAGAATTCATGACCAGAGGTCCGATCTTGCGCATGAATGACAACTCAAAACGAGGGGAAGTAACATTAACGAAGATACACCGGTGAAACAGCAGTTTGGAGTTTGATAAATCTTTACTTGTGAAGTCACACGGTACGCCCAGCAGGTGGCGTGGATCGTGAGTATGTTTATAGTTTGCACCACTGATGGAGCCCGGTGCAAGCTTTTTATCGAATACAGGAGTAAGCAAACGGTTCCACATCGAAATATTGGCAGATACCTTTTTATTTTATTTTATTTTATTTATTTAAAGGGAAAATCAGTTCATTCATATATTCTTTACATATCCTCTACATATCACTGGTCATTTTATATCCCAAATCCAAAATACCTTACCCCACCCCCTCCCCCCGAGCATGTAAATAATAAATAATTTATCTTCTAAGTCTCCATCCTATTTTCTTTTTGTCTACACATTAAGTGAATTCAGTGTCAAGATTGCTGTTTCATGACGTGCTAAGATAAACAGAGAAAAGTAACATGTTCCTGTTAACAATTCAAAACCCATCGACATCAGTCCGTCGCCGTCGCTCGGTATGTGAACACTAGAGTCAATGCTTCAGTCAGTCAAATAGAAAAATAACCTTTGAAGCAGGTCTTACCTTGTGAATTAATCAATATCAGGCTTTCTCCAGACAACAGTTTGATCATACAGCTGCAACTCTGTTCACATTTCTTAGTTCATACGCAGAATACTTGTGTGCACTCTGCAAGCACTCAAGACGCGCATGCGTAAACAGCAGGCATGCCAAATTTTGAAACACTGAAGCACGGAAAGCGCGTCTGAGCGGTGAGTGAGGAGTGTTTATCGGTTTCAATGACCATTATATCTCATTCATAGGAGCAAACGAGCCCTAGCACTTGACATAATTAACCGGCTGTGCCACTTACAGTGGGGTGAGTGGGCGGTATCGCAATTCTTTAAAAGAGGGCTCGGAAACGACCTTTTTCTATCACTAAATAAACATTTTCACGTTTCTTTTCTTTTCCTCCATACTCATGTAAATAGAAGCGTACACCCAGCTGGCATTGACTAGAAAGGGAATGATTAATATATTATTAGTGCGTGTGTTTATGTGTGTGCGCGCAGTTGTAAGCCCTGCTTTGATTGCCTCCTTAATTCTGATCATGTACCAGATACACACCAAAATCAAATCGATTGTTCACTGGCCCACTCCCGAAATGCCCTGTATATTTCACAAGATCCCGTTCAGGGTTACGTGAGATATATTTTGAACAAACGCACACACGCCCACACACACCCTCACACACACGAACAAAACACGCAACCCCTCAAATAACAACCCACGAACAGGGATTAACGCATACCATCCTTAAGGAGGCTGTAACACGAGTAAGACGCCTGAGGACATACGTATAAGTTACCTGTGTGTATGGGTGTGTGCGTAGGTGTGTTTTGCGGTCTGGAGTTTTAGAATTTAATATTTTAGTAATCTGAGCCGTAGCAATCGGATGCTATTCTGATTGGCCGGCGATCCAGCCGGTACAAATCGTTATCAGATCTAGAAACTTGGTTTCAGGCAGGGTCGTAGCAAGGATTGGGGCAGGGAGGGGGCTGAAATATTTGGTATAGGCAACTGAACCATGTAAAAAATAAATGATAAAAATTTCGTTTTGCAGGATCAAACTTATTGAAATGTAGAATGATCAATAAACAATACATTAAAAACTGCATGTACAATGCTTATATTGAAAGAAAACCAAAATCTGCGGATACCATTGACAGAAATTTTATGAATGTGTCTTATAAAATTTAATTATTATGAGACTAAGTAAAATTCGGGGAGCTAAGACGGGGAGTACTGTGAGCCGGCCCCCTGCGCCCCCCCCCCCCCCGTACATCACAATCCTGTGAGTATAACTCACAATGCTCTGTGTTGGTTTATGTGTTTTTAATGATAATTTCATGTACATCACAGTCCATATCGGCATACAATGTTTGTCCAGTATTCTTAGAATTTTGATATGTTCGAGCATTATTGGCGGAATAATGTGTATACACGAAGACATGATTTAATGTCTGTTCTTAATATTGACTGTTTATGTCAGCTCCGTATTATACAGAAATATTGATCATGTGACTAATTGCACCTTTTCAAAAAGCAAAAATGTCATATTCCACTTTCCCAGGTATGTTAGAAAAGATTTAGCTTTCATTTCATAACTGACTATTCCTTAGAAAAGGGGATAATTAAAACAGTGTGAATTGATTTAATTTTCAATGCTGTCGTTATGTTATCAAATATTGATGATTTCAGGTTTTTGCGAACATAATAAAATGTTTGTTATCTGATATTGCATGAACTACTTGGGCTATTAGGACCAAATTTTACGTGTTTATTGATCCTTTTACTTGTTTGTCAGTGCTAGCTGCATGCAGGTGGTGCCATGTACCTTGATTCTGTTCTAAGAACTCATCTTTTCACTTTCATGCGTATGCATATGTTTTGTTTATCAGGCCACAAATGGTAACCATTAAACCTGAGATGTTCAAACATTATATGCTGAATGGTTGTGCTAAATGAGCCCCAAATGAGATCAATGTTCCCTTTACTTCGTGTTATGACATTTAGTAGTGTGTTATCTGATCGGGATGGCCCTTTGGGCCTTTGGATTTTATTACTCCCACATATATTATGAACAGTTGTTTATTCATGCAGTCCTACTCATTTTAGGCGTATTCTGCAATGTCCATTTCAAATCTTTTTACACAGTTTTCTCTTTTCTTTTGTCAATTCATTTAAAACTCATTAAAGTGTACCTAAAACTCATATACACTTCAGTATTGACCCCAGGTCAGTCCGCTTGATGTCACCTCGAGTGCCCACTGATTGTAATAAGATGGACACGCAAACATCAAAGTTTCATGCAACTTCATGTTGATCCAGATCTTAAATCCTGTAAGGTTATACAAACAACTGGTATTTGGCATTAAACAATACGCATTATGGAGGTGAGAGACCACTCTCAGAGCGCATATCTCCACAAACGCCTGAAAAACCGTATATTCCTGTTCCTGTGTACATGTAGCTTGTTGCGCTTTCCTGAATACAGCAAAACCCATCCAATCAACGAAAATCGTTTACACTTTCATTATAATGACGTCATCCCTGTGACGTTATTACTGCACTATACTTGTTTTTTGACGTCAATACCTCACTCGCGGCAGCTGAAAATTTAACATTTGTCCGTTATATGCTATCCTGACTACAAAATATCCCTTTCTCATAAATATAAACAACTCTTTTTAGGGAAAAGTAAGAGGTGAAGAAATATCTTGTGGATCGATTAATTTGGAGAATTAACAAAACATAAGAATTAGGGAGACGAATTCGGCTAGATCAATATCCTGATTTAACTTTTATCGATCCGTTCTAAAATTCAGGAATTGTACCTTACGGCGATATTGGATGGGGGAGGGGGGGGGGGGGATTCCATTATGTAATTTAGTATTTGTTTTTTAATAACTCCATAAACAAGTTGCATATTATAAACCGTGCAGGCCTTGAGCCGGTACACTTCTTGGACGCCAATATGAATGTAATGGCAAACAATCGAACACAAGCAGGTTCATATATATATATATATATATATATATATATATATATATATATATATTAAAACGCCAAATCCGTGTACAGTCACTCTTTTGAAGTGACGCTACATAACAAGTAATGCTTGTCGATTTCATTCCAGAGCGATGGGTAACTGAGCACAGTGACTTCACACGTGGCCCCCTGTGCATTTAAGCCGACTTAAAACATGAATATTAAACTGTGTAATAGCTGATCAGGGCAACGCCTACATTTGCCGCTCCTCCGTCTACCGGTCTGTCGGTCAGTTACACTCTTTCGCGCGCATTATCTAAAGAACATTTCGGGACATTACTGTGGAAATTTTAACGATTGACACCCATGAGAGGATGTGAGCTAAGGACTTTCAGATCCGCCGGAAGTCAGAATAGCTGCTGTGCAGCGATCATGAAACTCCTTCGCACGCATCATCTTAATACTTTGTACAGTTTGGTATGGATTCCAGCCAGATTCTCGTGCAAAAATGGATTTTGTCAATTTTTGGGCGCTGATTAAATAAACATCAGATGCCATTTCTTTTTAGCCATATCTTCAGCCGCCATTTTGAATTTCAAACTGGTAGCCAATTTTACTATGTTTTGCCTTTTATCTGAATTTCTGAGCGCTGCAGGGTAATATAAATGGTAGCAACATCCATGTTCGCGTTACCAGGGATTCCATTAAATTCATTGCCATACTTGCTACAAATTGGATATTGGCCTGAACGTTAGGGCAGTAAATGCGGTTTACATCGGCCAGTTTGAGGGCATTAGGGTCTAACGTGCAGAGATCCGAGGGGAAACGGGCAAGGAAACCGTTACCACCACATTCATCCCAAACCACACTTTTTTTGTGATGGTCCACGTGATAACATACGTCATTCCTTTTACGTATCACTGTCTGTTTTACGGCTTATATCAGCCCGGCACGTGAACTCTGGACAGTACAGCAGCTGAAAATCGACAGCCATCACCGGTTTTCTCCCTTGGGGTTTGGATGGAAGCTCACTATTGGAGGTGTCTGGGGCTGCTCGATCCAGCTGGATTGCAAAGCCAATCTGGATTTTACTGGCTAACTTTGTCAATTTGGTGGCTCTGATTCCACGAAAATATCACGTGCCATTTTTTTTCAGCCGCGCCATCGGACGCCATCATGAATTTAGAAATGGCCGCCATTTTTCTTATAATTTGCCTTTTATCTGGAATTCTGAGCACTGCAGAGTAATATAAATGGTAACAACACCCAAGTTTGCGATACCAGTGATTCCATTAAATAAATTGCCATATTTTCTCCAAATTTGAATAGAAAGCCATATCGAAATTCATTATGATCACTATTCTTCTTATATTTTGTCCTATATCTGCATTTCTGAGCACCGGAGAAGAATACAAATGATAGCAACATCCATGTTTGTGATACCAGGGATTCCATTAAAGCCTTTGCCATAAATGCTACGAATAGGGTTAGGCCGCCATATTAAATTTGAAAATGGCAGCTATTTTTTTTTTTTAAACAAAATTTTGTTTAAATACGTTCTTGTGAGCACCGTAGAAGAATACAAATGGTAGCAACATCCGTGTTTGTGATACCAAGATATAAATCAAAGCAATCTTACAAGGATGGCACGGCCGCAATATTGAAATTTTACGCACTGCCTTTATCAGGACTTTTTAGCATGGAATAAGATTTTATATTGATAGCAACATCCATGTTTGTGATAACAGCAAATCCACTAAAGCCATATGCACACTTGTTTAAAATTATTCTCTGCATCATATTGCATTTCAGAATGAACTCTTGTGAACAACATAGAACAATAGTAATATGACAATAACTATGCCAGGGATTCCATTGTTCAAAATTCCACGCTTTCATAAAGTTTGTTCGGTATCTCTGCCTGGGAGTCCCATAGACAGTCTATAAATGATGTAAAAATCCACATTCATGGTGAATTAGTTTACTGCATGTCTAGCCTTTGCCCGGTTGAAAGCAACTGCAATGTTCGAATTAAAATGACTGATACCGAAAACCATTTAAAGACTTGTGATTAAATGTAATGTACAAGCATTTTTTCACTGATGTCCAAACCTTACATGCAAATAAATTGAACTGAATGAAAATAAACGTCAATAATTTCAACGAAACGTTTACTTAAAGGATACATTGTGTATATCTTTGAAAGGTCTTGATCACGTGTTACATGGAATTGTGCTCTAGACGGGTACTACTTCAAAGATACCTGTCACGCCAGCCTTCCTCGTATTTCGTTTATTGCGGATTGCATGACATTTCAGGATAATTGCGTTCAAAGTTTCATACAGCACATATGCTTCAAAGACTTTTTTTAGCGGGCCACGATGCTGGTTATATATTATTAAGGTATTGGCGGATTGTCGCTAGAGCAACTACTAATTCCTAATAATGCGGTCACAACAACAACAGATTCAAAGTGCAATTATTGCAATGTTTTTAAAGATAACTTAAACCAATTGACTATTCGCTATAACACCGTTGTGTCTTGCAAAAGTCATATCAGCTTTTGTTGTTGGTCCTTTTAACATAACAGTGATGACTCTTGGTCCTGACTTGTACGATAGGACTTTGAAGCTGCAGTCTTCAACAGAGAATAGCACCTGTTTAAGCGTTGGTGAGCTTTAGGCTAGACCGTTTGTTTTGTTTCAGTTCACGCTGTCGCAAAGTATATAGAAGACGGCTCTCTTGAAACCATCAACATTGAAGCTGGTCATTATTAGCCAACGAGCGACAGTTGGCCTGATCAATACTGGAAAATGGTACTATCATGGTGTAGAAAACAATTTGACCAACATAATGGCCTGTTATGACCTCCCCTTTCAGCATCGTTGCAGTAATAAAACTTGGAATCAATTTTCCTAAAATGCCATGCATTACGCAAAAGATCTTCATAAGAGACGAGCTGAGGTGACAAGTTTATTTGAAAAGAAACACCATGCTTTTGAGAAGAGTTCCACGTTACATGTTACGAAGACGTTGGACAGACGGTGCTATGTCTCGGCAGTTCTATGAAGCACTTAGATAGTTCAATTGATTTGCTTTCCTTGAGCAAGCAGGAAGCGATGGTGGAAGAGATATTAGTTGTATCTACAGCAGAGAAATCCATTTAGGGTCCAACGGAGAAAGTTAAGCTAAGGATCTTTAGTATGTGCAAGAAGAAGACGCATTGCAAAGTTGGTTAAGAGAAGATCGACATCTATTGGCAAGATTGCTAGTAGTTCAGCAGTCATGCCCTAGTGTGTTGCAGTCTCTGAGTAAGACAATTCTTCCCTTCCAATGGTATTATTTTTATTCAAACTGACAACAATGCCTTTGATCAAGCAAATAAAGAGTACAACATTGAGCATTTAAGTAAATTAAGAGCATGTCCCATATCGCTAACTGGCAAATGGTATAAGGATTCAAGACAAAAAAATTCCTCATCTTATTGACATTAGATGGTAGGAAACATAGGATGGAACAATTTTTCTACAGAAATGTCCAAGACTACCTGCTACACATGCAGTTGCTGAACTATTGCAGTTTTGATGCTTGGTGAATATATTAGTAATCGCTCCTGCCATGGGAATAATTTTTATATGCGTATTGCGTGTTTCAGCAAATTCATTTTCATAGTTTATTATTAAAAGTTCAAAACAGGGAAGAAATGCATAAAATCATTATTTTAAACTTATTTTAAACTTATATTAAACAAAGAATGAGGTTTAATAAAATCCCTGGTATCACAAACAGGGCTATTCACAATGTTTTTATTGTACAAAGTTCAAGATATCAGCAAAAATGTGTTAAAATGGCGGCCATTTTAAAATTCAATATTGCGGCCAAACCAAATTTGTAGCAAGTATGCTACCAATTTAAAATCTAATCCAATGCTCACAAGTCGCGATATAAGCAAATATGGATTGTAAATTGCAATCATTTTGAAATTCAAAAAGACGACCAAGCCATACTTGTAATGATACGACAATTGCTTTGCTTTAGGTCTTGGTATCACGAATATGGATTTATAATGGCGTCCGAAGACGCGGCTGAAAAAATGGCACGTGATATTTTCGTGGAATCAGAGCCACCAAATAGACAAAGTTTGTCAGTAAAATCCAATTTGGCTTGGCAATCCAGCTGGATCGAGCAGCCCCAGACACATCCAATAGTGAGTTTCCATCCAAACCCCAAGGGAGAAAACCGTCGATTTTCAACTTGGTGCTGTGTACTGTCCAGGTGCCGGGCTGATATCAGCCGTAAAACAGGCAGTGACACGTACTAGGAATGACGTATATTATCACGTGGACCATCACAAAAAGATGTGTAGTTTTTGTTGAACGTGAAAGTAACGGTTTCCTTGCCCGTTTCCCCTCGGAGCTCTGCACGTTAGACCCTAATGCCCTCAAACTGGCCGATGTAAGCCGCATTAACTGCCAGTGATACGGACCAGTCGACTTGTCTCGTATCGCCTGTGCTAGGTACCCGAGTGTATATATAAAATTATATATATATATATATATATATATATATATATATATGATTAAGATTGCAAAGCCTTAACCGTTTATACCTAACGTCAAGGCTCGACTTTTTAGCTGGCAATGCAAATATATTCTCTTACTTTCTATTAAAGAAAGTAAAAAGCACACAAGAAATTTGAGGACCAAATGAACACCAGTCTATCTGACCTAAAGCATGAACCAGCTCACTAGAAGATGGACTCTTAATAACTCAGGGGAGCGCTAAAGATTGAAGGCTGACTGAAATATTGGTCTGTAAATTAACTTTTTTCCTTATAAGGCTGGAGTCAAGATGTCAAGGTGTTCCGAGCGCTATAGACAGCCTTCACTTACGTTTGTCTCCTTGGAGGCTTCGGGGGGGGGGGGGGGGGGGGGGGAGGCATTAACATTGCTTGTATATACAACATTTCCAAGCCAATTGTTGATTCTGTGGATGCACCCAGATCGGCCCGGATCACTGAATCCGCTCTTCTTCATGGTGTTTAACCTGAGGTTTCTTCGATAGATTCTTTCAGCATCTGCGGAAGCTTCTCTTGCTCCAGTCAAAGTCGGAGGATAGGCTTTGGCAACGTTCCTTGCTACACCCGATAGCTGCTGCTGGATGCCTGGTTACTTTCAATAATTGTAGTCTTCCACCGAAACCACGAATAGCACATATCCTTAGTGAGACTGCAGGGGCGGATCCAGGATTTAGAAAAAGGAGGGGTCCAACCCAGGAGGACTAATGAAAAACCTAAATTAAAAGGTCCCCAGGTCTGGAAAGGGGGGGGGGGTCCAGGCCGCAAAACGTGTCTAAAACCCTTAAGAAAAGGTTGCTTCCCCCCCCCCCGGGATTCTGGACTGAAATAAGGCAAAATTCTCCTTCTTGTAATGTAGACTTGTTTCTCGGAGAATATCCGAAGTGCGTCCAAACTTCTTGTCTGTCACTTGACAGCAGTCCCACTGGCCATAATGATTTCGAGTTAATGACTACTATTTAAGATGTAATTCGCACTTGTCTCTGGATGGATGTAAGCTTAAATTTGTTTTATTCATCATCTAGATCTATCTTCGAGAAACAGTAGCCATCACTGAGCTTCTGGATCAGGACATCAGGTAATAGTATGGGAAGGCGATTGTCTTCAACTCTGGATTTTCAGTCCCTTTGTAGTCCCAGCTGACACGAACGAAGTTAGGCCACAGGGTGCGTTCTGGAGCGGCTCCAGTGGCCTTTCAAAGGTCCGAGTCGAACGGGATGGAAAAGGGCATTTTGGCTCAATAAATGCTCGATATTATTGCATCATCTGTTGCCGATATTACCGTTCATCTGTTGGCGTTGCCCTTTCATGTGTAAACTTAAGACCGCCATCATCAAACACTTACAGGATGTCCGCTACTAAAGACTTAGATTGGATACTTGCAGCGTAACACCACCGATGATAAAAATCAGAATTACCGCTACAGTACTTTTAATTCATATTTTGCGAACTCCTATCAGACATTTTTAAATGTGCTCGCATAAAGTTTCTTTTTATTTCGGCGGAATATAAATGGCGAAAGATTATATTTAGTTTAGAGATGTTTAAAGTCGACAAGAATCCGTCCTCCAGGAATGTTCGTAGAAGTTTTCGTCCATTATTCTTTGTATCAATTATTTATAACTTTTATAAATCAAAATACGTTTAAGTTTATATGTTTGAGGTTGTGCTTCGAGAGGATCAAAATTTGAAAGTATCAACATTCTTTTTGTTCAGGCAAAGTTTACATTTTGAACACAGTCACTTTTAACTTCAATAATACTGAAATATCAATATCTCGCATTAAAGGAGCTTAAAACCGACCTTTCACCTGTTTCAGAAAAGTTCATTCACATGTATACCAAACAAACGAACAGTACCAATGCCGCAGCCTCTCATTGTTAGGAGAAAGGAGAACTGCTTTCAGCACTCTGTGAAATACCTTAAAATACATACGGAAACTCAGAGCGCTTACATAGTTAAACATTTTCATGTGTGTGCAAGATAAATATCACAGTCTTGCGAACGATGCATTCAGTGATCGTTCTCACTGGGTCCCTCGTGCAGTCCGTTCTTGTCCCTCCCTATCTCAGTCCCTCCCTAAAATATCACTCGCCTTTTTTTTCTCCGTCTTGTGTTACTTGTATTCTTTGATACACTCCTTAGTTCGTGGTCTTACTCTTTATCGTCACCGACATATTCCTTATACATGCTGATATCACTTTTACATGTACGTCTCTGATTCTCCTGGACATTTTGTTTTCTTTCTAGATACTGTCAGTCCTTTTTGTTTGAACCTACTTTCGGTAAGAAAAGTTCTTTTTAATACACATATTTAACTTCGGGTATATCAAGTCAGCTGGGCCGATTCTGTTTCTTATAATCTTAACGATTTACCTGTTAATATACTAGACGCTTAATGTTTGATTTATGCTGATGACATCATACTCTACCCTGACAGCTTCAGTCGCGATTCAACACAACATAAGCTGCAAAGTGCCAGAGATCAAGTAATCAAATGGCTCTATTAAAACAAACTACTTCTGGCGCCACTGAGTTGTCTACAATGCTAATAAATGCCAAACCACGCAAATCGTCAAATACATTACAAATACAGTAAGGATGAACTTGCTATCCCGAGTCTCTCTCTCTCTCTCTCTCTCTCTCTCTCTCTCTCTCTCTCTCTCCCCTAGGGCATAGTCTCAGAGAGTGAAGCTGTTGCATTCTTATTATTATATTTTTTTATATATCATCATCGACATTCAACTTACAATAAAATATTTGATTTAAACACAAGGAAAATATGTAATATCTGTCTTGTGTCATTTTCTTTAATATTCCAGTTGTTTTACCCCATTTTTTCTATATGCAGATAAATAGACTCCTTTTTCGCAGCTACATTCCGTTCTAGTTTTTTCTTGTCTGCAACACTATTAATATATGTTTGGAGTGACGGGACTTGTAGTGAATTGCATCTTGATATCTTAATACTATAAAATTATAAAACAGCAACAGGGCGTCCAATATAGGCTTTTGTTAAGGGTGTCTTGTGGACAACCCACATAAACATATTCTGCCGCTAATGCCGGCTTGACCACTCCAGCACCATTTGTCCACATTACAATATTAAAATACAATGAACTGACCATGTAAAATTCACAAAAAAAATACGAAATACAACAGAATAATAGGAACACCTTTAAGAATGATTTATTCTCCATATGTATAGTTTCTCGTTAGTGGATTAAATATTATGGAGAATCCTAAACTGGAACTGCCTTAAAAACATCTCAATTTTTGTTTTATGTATATACTGTACGGCATCCTTCTAGCATAGTTTTGGTATATTTGCTTGTTGAAGTCATATTTTATTGATAGGTTCTTCCTACCAAGTAATTTATCAAATGCATTTTAAAATACTAAGCTAATTAGTTGAAAAGGGGGAAGCGTATGGTACGAGCTCAAACCTTTTTTATACAGTAAACTCTCTACAGAAAAATAAATAATCGAAGGAACATGATCATATATGGGCATCATATTCTGGTAAAGGTGATAACCCGCCCCCGCCCCACATCTGAAATTTCTTTGACCCACCCTGCGAAATCATGAAATTAAGACTTCTGTTTATAAAGTGCAAAAGGCATTTTCTCATATCTTGATGAGACTAACTGTTGGATCTGTATACTCTGTAAGTTTTCTTTTCTTTGATGCATTTGAATAAAAGTTATACAATTCTTGCGTTACCTTTTGACAATAGTCAGGTTTGTCATCGTTGCTGTAATCATGATTACCTTTTGAAGTAATCATAAAGTAATCGTAATCTTAATCGATTACATGAACTTAATTTGGTAATCGTAATTATAATCGTGATCGTTTACTTTCAAAGTAATCGTAATCATAATCGATTACATATATCAGTAATCACCCCATGTATGTAGGTATGTATATACATATATATATATGTATATATATATAAATATATATTCTGATCACTTTTTATCTCTTTAACTTAAATCTTTTAATTAAATCCTTAATAGGCTATAACATTAATTACACTTTTTACGACTGTGGTCTATTATTTGTGAGATTAGCTTTTAGAAGAATCCTTATGAAGTTTATGGTAGACATATTTTAGTGCTTAAGCATGGAGATATTTATAGTAGACCGGTTTACCTCCTATTAGATTATATTTATTATTCCAAAGTTGTTGATAAAATACCATTTGCTTGGTGTTTGGCTCACCTAGAGCATATGAGCTCCATGCTTTTAAACCGTAATAGAACTTTGGTAGGTTTTTAGACATACAGTCTATACCACCGTATAGTGCCGCAAATAAGAATTAGGTATTACTTTACATTTTGCATTTTCTCTTTTTTTTTTTTTACCTAACTATTAACATTATCTTCTGACTCTCTATAAATATGTCCAAGCCTGGCAAAGCAATTCTTTCTTCTTCTCGTTCACGTATCAGTGCTTCATATTCTATTTTTGGCTTCCTTCAGTTCAAGATAAAATCACTCATAGAACTAAGTCTCTTTAGATATTTTATAACACCTTTCGGTGGATCCAGTATATTTCAGCCATAAATCAACTTTGAAATACCAAAAGTTTTCAATATCCTGTTCTTGCCAAATATTGTATGAGTTCCCATTTTCCATATATTGAGAAGAATATTTAACTTATCATACTTGTGTTCAAAATTAATTTCATTGGAAAGTTTTTCATTTTAGGTATACCATATCCCCAAGATCTTATAGCTTTTTCTTATGAACTGACCAATTTAATATCTTTGCTTAATGCTCCGTTTGATTTTTTCCAAGCCATGCTGCTTTAAATTTATTATAATTTATGTCAAGAGACGAACATTTTGCAAATCTTTCTCAGATCAATCGGACTTCTTTCATTGAGATTTCGTCCTTTAGGAGATTTTTTTTCCTTTTTTTAACGCAGCAAATAGACGGACATAATCGACGGAATCAAATGCTGAAGCTAAATCAATGGCCAATAAAATAGCCTGTTCATTATTTAAGTTACAGAATTCCATTAGATTTTTTTTATAAGCCGGTTTGTATCTGAAATTCTTCTTCCTTTAGGAAATGCAGTCTGGTCATAATCAATCATCTTTGGCAAACAAATTTTAAGTCACCCTTTACTTAGAATTTGGACGTCCACATTAATTAAACGTATCGGTCTCAAAGAAGAGAGTAGCCTTTTATCCATACCTGGGTTTTCGACGAGTGTTTTAACAGCTTGGCGTTTGCTCGAAGTAAGGAAACCTTTCTCGAAACATTTGTTTATAGCTCGAAATAAATCATCTCCTATATTGTCAAAGAAAGCCAGATAGTATTATTTTGTTAAGCCATCCTTTCCGGCACTTTTGTTGTTTTATTATTGTAAAACTTTTAAAATTTCTGGCTTTTTTATTTCTCTCTGGTTCATGGGCATGAATATCAGATAATACTGGAATATGGAACGTGACAAATAGGCTCTGACAGTCGTTCTCACATATATTTTTCTAGAAAACATTTCATTAAAAAAAATCTTTAATTTCCTTCAAATAACTTCCGGATTAATAACTTCCTTTCATCAACTATCAATTTCCTAAGGGTAGATACTGATTTATTATTTTTTCCATACTAGAAAAAATATCTTGTACTTCTTTACCTCGATCTTATAATTAATCCCTCTGTGAGTTTTTTTATACATCTCCAAATCTTTACGACATTTTTCATAAGTTGATAAAGAGGCAGAGTACTTCCTTTTATTTTTGTTTACAATATTTAATGGTAGAATTTCTAATTTTAAATTTTTAATATACCCACCAAGTAAGATCATACATATTCCCTTTTTTTTCGGTTCTCTGCCACTCTGCAATACTATCTGCTATTAGATGGGCCACATTTATTTTTTTATTGATTCTATAGTACAAATAGTGATCTGTGGATATGGCTGGCTAGATACTTATATTTTATCTAGTCTTCGCTGTATACATAAACATCCCGATCTAAAAATGAAAACTAGCGGATTGCGTGAACTCCAAATGTTTGTAAAATAGTCCAACATTAAATGTTTTAATCACTTATTTTAGCTTTTGTCTTTTGTCCATAATTTCCTCTTTTAGCGTCGATCTCTGAAAAGTAACAATTGAAAATCTCCTCCCATAATATTTTGGGTTTCAGCACCCTGATAGGGAGTTACAATATTTTCTATTATTTAACTAAAAAATTTTTTTTTGGTGTGCAATGAAGTTAGACCAGTTTACTGAAGCTTTCAAAAATATAAATCGGCCTCTTGAATTAAGTCGAGAATCCTATTCCTTAAATTCTTTTTTTTTCCATACAAGAATTGAAACCCCCTTGGCGAGGTTTGTACCGCTTGAAGAAAAACTAAAGCCGTTCCAATCCCGTCCCCAGTTTTGTATTACCTCTGTTGTGTCTCTAACATAAGGATTAGACCATTATCGCCGATTTAATTTGATGCCAAACCGAATAATTTAGTTTGTTTTATTTTTTACCCCACTCCACTAACATTAAAAAGTAATAATACTTAACTTTGTCATTCAAGGTTGTTACAGATAATTGTTTTATTGTGCACACGGATGTTCCATGTGTTGTTGACATTTGGTTTGCATAGCTCGTTGCCATGGCAGCTTCGCCTGGCCGGGTCGGGCTTGCCAGCGTGTGAACCCTGACACGGCTTTCCTGTTCTAGTATTTTCTTTGAGCGTGTGTACTGTATATTATGGATTGTTCGTGAAAGGGAATTTTCTAGAATTTTCGGAGGAAATGTTATAAATATAGAGGCCGTGTTTTGGAGCCAAGTGGGAGGTGAGAGAATATTTCAGCGGACACAGAAACGAGTATGTCAGTGTGTGGGACCTATTCCGATAAGTGCGGCAATTATTTATTTTCTTCAGATTTTTTTTCTGGATTTGTGACCAATCTTATTTGGTCTTCAGTTTACTTTCGGGATTTTACATTGGACTGTTATTCTCCGAGAGAATTTGTGTGCACTGTTCGTCCGGCTTATATATTTTAAAGAACCTGTCGATGTGACACTGGTGGTATCCCGGTAATGTGCAATTTGTTTATTAGGCTGATTTAGTGTATTGTAATGTTAGGGTTGTTTTGAGAATAAATTATGGTTATTTGTTAACAAAAAACAACTGACTTCTTTATTCATTCCCCAAGGCATTTCACGCTGCCTCGTGTTACAGAATCTGATTTTTTTTCTCCATTACAAAATTAATGTTCATCACGCATATGTGATCTGTTGATATAATAGGATCCGTGACAAGGTATAAACATTTAGAAATACCAGAGTACAAATGGAAAGTATCTTCTACCGTCGCTCGGTTTCCGAAACGTAGGTAACTGAGTGGCAAAGAGGTATACCGCCTTCACTTGATTCGTTAATCCTTTTGCCTGGGCTGTTTTTGTCTGATTTTTCATCCGAGATTTAAATTCAGTTATTGGTCTCTGAAAATTATCTGCCATGTTAAATAATGTGTTTGTGATGTTTGTTTCAGAAAAAAAATGTAATTCAGGTATTAAAAAAAGTGATCAAAATAAATAAACATCAATTGGCGCTTTTCGACTGATGTCAAGGTGTATCATATTTTCAAAGGGACAGGACAATGACACTATTAAGTCAAAATATTCTACTGGAAATCTCATACAACTAGTTTGCATGCTGTACTATTAATATTAATACAGGATTAATCATAGTGAGTGTCGCACTGTGAGACTGGCTCCATAATTCATCTAAGTGCGATTGTATGTCCTATACCTCAGTCTGATAAATTAGCTTCACACATAAAGTAGTCGTTCGCTTGGCACTTTAATAGGAACAAATGATAGTACTACACTCATGCCTACATACGTTTATTGATACGCATATATATGTATGTATATATAGTTATATTTACACAAACATATACTTGCACACTGATGCAATGAAATATATCTCAGTTTATGATAAATATGATTTAACAATATATACACTTTATTTTATGTCCTTGTGTATTTATGAAATATCAACACAGTCATCAGCGGCCTTATTTAAGCAAAACGCGAATTATATTGTATATCTATTCTATGAATGTATTGGTGTTGACGTAGCCCTAAGAACTGACTCCTCAGTTGCTTTTTATTTAGTGACTGGCGCAATGTGGAGTCCATAGAGTGCCCCTGCAGTTAACTGTGATTATAACACTCCATACACAACTGTGAGATTTAACATATATCCATTGATTAGTGCTCAGTGCATCATGTGTATTGTATACCTGACCACTGAAAAATATTACTGTTCTATTATCAGCACTATTTTGCACCGAGGAAGTGAAAGGTGAACATAATAGTACACAGGCCTAAAGTATTATACAGGACTGACACCGAATGCTAGATGTCTGCCGGGCTGTAAATGCTTCAATTCTACCTGGAAAAATAAATCAGTAGTTGATGTTATATGTACATCATGCTTTCCAGAATGGTTATTTTTTATTACAGGCCTTTCGACACACTATATTATGTGAACATTGGTATGTTAAACAATAGGAAATATTTTTATTTAATTTCCTTTCTTAGAGAAACAGATCGTATCGTGCTATAACCCCCAGTTAACCCTTTGGTGGGCCGGATACGCAAGAGAAACCTGAAACCTGTTGCGTCGCCGTCGGCGGCCAGAGTTGACGGTAACTTGGGACTGGGGACATGAGGGAACAGTCTTTGCGGGTCGTTTTTCACTTGTTCCATCCAGGTGTAAAAAGACCGCTGATTGGAGTACCTGTTCACTTTGTCCAATCTGTCACGCACAAACACAATACCTTTTTCCAGCAGTCTATGAAATTCTTATACAGTTCCCCTCTATCATTGTCATAGCAGATAACCCGAACTATGATGAAAACCGTCATCTTTGCCTCCTAATTGATTTAGGAATCATTATACTTCTGCGGTTTTAAAAAATTAAGTTGCAAAATTCATCTGTTGCACAGACTTTTGCAGACGTTTCTGCCCACAATATATAATGCATTTCTTCCAACCAACTATATAGACTATGGCTTATTTGAATGGGGCAGCTGACCGTGCATCACGGTGCCGCTATTCGGAGTATCTAGAGGCTGGAGGGCGGGGATTATCACAAGGAAATATGATGCGTCATAAAAGTAGTTTGGAAATAATCAAAAAGACTGGTTTGATGACCATCAAGCATCGATATGTTTACATTCTGTTTGTCTCAACTTATAAATGCAAAAACTGTTTTGCCCCATGTATTTATGGGATAAGCCTGCTATGGCTAAAGACACCCACAGGGCCGCAAAAAAATGGTCTGAACCCCTCAATAAAGGTTGCGGCGGCAGAAAAAGGTGCGTCCGGACCTCCTGGACCCCTCCTCTGGATCCGCTTCTGCTTAGTCACATCAACATTTTCACCAACTAATTGCTGTCTTGTTCAACTTATATAAAAAAATATAAACTGGTCGTTTGTAATGTTTGATGAAATTTCCTAAATTATTTTAATAATGTCAACATTGTTTTTCTTGGAGGACTTTTTCTTGGATTTGACCAAAGTTTTGAAAGTGGAGGTTTGTTCTTTTGGCAGGGATATCCCAGGTTTAATGTAAGGAAATGTCCTTGTAATGTTTTAAGAATTAATTATGTAATGTGCTGACAATGAAAGACATTAGAATGTTTTGTATTTGTAACTGACACGTGCCTTAATTATATTTTTCCTATACTCATTTATAAACACATATACACAAAGTGAAGCAAAGCATATGTTGATTTACATTAATAATCTAGCCAGACTTATCTTAGTTTTCTCCACCTCAAGGTGTCCGAGAGTTGGACTGGTATTTTACCATTTCCTACCGATTGCAAGAGTGGTACCTCCTATAAAGTTGGGTCTGCGTGAAACAATGGACAGACTTGTAAATGTGCATATATATGGTATATCAAACAAATTAGCTGTAACAGTATGTCAGTCTCTCATGATTGGAAGAGGGGAAAATTGCCTTAAAAAAACTTTGTCGTCGGCGAAAACAGCTCATATACGTGAACATATTTTCAAGTGTTTATGCAAATCAAAATCAATGGTCTTGCCAAGGACGCTGGAGATTGTTGGCATGGTATACTTTATGCCGGAGCAGAACGTTTCATTTGAGTGTAACTGATTTATTTACAGCGCTGTCTCACACAGAACTGGCAGGATTTTAAAATAGTAAATAGTACCGTCTTGCAAATATGTGTGCAAATATACACACGCCGCCTTGTCGCGCATTTCAGCGACTGTTTATCAATGTTCTTCGAGACATGTGAAGGTACAGGACCATAGTTCACCATAAAATATAAGAGTTCTTCACAACATGGTACTCGCATAAAAGTGTCAATTTGAAAATCAATGCCACAGATCTGCAAATAGTATGGTTTTTTGCGATCTGAGTTTGTTTATCACATGTTCTTTCAGAAGTGTGAAACAACGGTACATGAATATGGGAAGTTTGGTCTGTGCCGATCCGAATGGCGTATACAGAGTGAAACTTAAAGGGGCCCGTTCCAATTTCTGACGTTCATTAGATTAAAATATTTTTTTATTCAATAATTGGAAATTCATATAAATAAGCCAAAAAGCGCATTTCATTTGTTGCACAGGCTGTCTGTGTTGTTTAAATTAATCTGTTGGGGGGGGGGGGGGGCAAAATGACCGTCGGTATTAAGTCAAACAGAACTTCCGTGAACGATACAGGCGAGCCCCAGTTTTGTAAACTTCAAAAGATTCTTCGTATATTCTCACCATAGACAACTAGTGACCTTTCAACTTCCGTACATGCGCAGTCAACCATTTCTGTTTTTTTTTTCTGTTAGTCAACATGGGTATATGTACCGACTTAACTAAAAGCTTGTGGAAAAATAACTTATATCACCTATACAGGGGCGTTAATAGAAGCCTCCCTGGCATGAATAACTTAGAGTTCACGAATGTGTGTACAGAGTAAGCGAAAAATACATAAATTCTACAAATAAGACAGGTGAATAGATCGCCTTAACCATCTAGAACATGGTATATTGGTGGTCCTAACTCGAGGATGTGGATATGCCACCAACTAAATTGTTTTTGTTTCACTTGTCCCTGTAGTGTAGGGGCATATGTAGCAAATTCGTCCTGAGTAAATTTTGTTTGTAAAAATGTGACACCCCATGCATTTTTGTTCTTCACCTTTCTATGAAGCCTTAAAAACATGGTGCCATTTTTTTATTCAGTTTTGACATGTCTTTCAGCTTGTATTAAAATAGTATTTAAAATATTAAATTAATAAACTTTGACCGAGACCTAAACAAAGTAAGCTGGGACAAGAGGATAGGAAAGTGTTTTTTGGAATGTATTAACATACTAAACTCACAAACTTAGTTCTCTGACTAGTTTGGGATTGTCTAAAATTATTTTTTGGTTATATTAAATGTACCTATTCACATACCAAGTATATTTGATAAACACATATAGTGTTAAATGCTTAATACACATAGCTTGATTTTTTTTCTCCTTAAAATATGATGGTGTCTGCTAATATTTCATTGTAAACCATTTGAGTACTCCTGTACACAAGTGATGTTAGGTTTCCGAGATCAGTGGTACAAATGTAAACATAGCGCGCATGCCACCTGGCGGCCAAACCGCGCTACTTTACAAATCAAGATTTTCTCAAGCATCCCAATAGTGTATCTTTTATTTATCTTCCATATCATTTCTCCTTGTTTGGAAGTTGTGCACGCGCAAGAACAGACGCCCTCTAGTCATGGTCCTTCTATGGTACACAGACACACATGGACTGTGTTTACTCACACACAGAACCATAACAATGAATGAAACAGGTGAATTGGAAATTGTAAGTCCGTGTACAGGGATGGTCTTGCCAAACTAATGAAAAAAATTGCATGAGATAATTCACATACTGTTGCAAATGTTTATGTACCTTGACAGTTTTCTTCAGGGGATAAGTGTTAATTTTTTTCTAAAAGCAATGGTAATCTCTAGTCATTTAAGCTATCCCATAAGGTAGCTCCCACCCGTGTAGTTTCTTAGACACTTAATTTTCCTATACATTGAGGTAAAAATGAATTAGAGTTACGCCTTTTAGATAGTAACATGTTTATTGATATTAGTCTATCTAAAAGGAATTACTTTTACTCCAAACCTACACTTCCACTACAGACTAACACGGCTATACCACTAATCATTATACTTAGTAAATATATGTATATATATATATATATATATAAATTAATCTAATGGTTTACAGCAATTAGCAACTTCTAGAGTGCTCAATGGTATGACATCAGAGCTATATAATCAATCAGACAGTGATGAGTGCAGCACGTTGCAAGAAACTACGTAGTAGTAAAAATGTCTGACAAAATTTGATCCGTCTATTTGTATAATAACACAAAAACACATATATATATATACATATATATATATATATAGAGAGAGAGAGAGAGAGAGAGAGAGAGAGAGGGTGAGAAGGAGAGAGACAGAAAGAGAGAGAGATGTGATGCATTCATACACAATTGTAATTTCTTTAAAAATCATTATAAATAAAATATTGTTTTACAAGACACGTTTTAATATTTAATTTTAACATTTGCCAAATGAACGTACAAATAATGATTTAATTATTTCTACTTTTTTACAATTTATTATTTAGGTGAGATCATTAAGCAGTAAGTTGGACTAGCAGTAAGAAACACGAACTAAGATCAGATTCTTTGAGACTTGGTTTCTTGAAAATTACTTGAACATGTGCCGTTTCAGAAAAGTTCAGTGTACTTAAAGGGAATTTGTTTGTGCTATTAAACAACCTTAATGTTGACTTCCTCTATACCGGTCCTTATATTATAAGCCAAACAATTTTGTTATTGTTTTTATGGCCTTTATTAAAATTATAAAAAGAAATGCAAAAACCTTTAATTACATTCAAGGCATTTGTGTATTGTATAAGGCACGTGTCATTTTGTTAGCTTGTGAAATAAATCAAAATTGTTCTTGGTCACGATTTAAGGGAAAACCAGCATTAGTTAAGCAGGTATAAAATGCTTTTTTTTTTTTTGTCTGGAGTTATTTGGTATAAAATGATAAAATAAAAACATGGGCTCCAATCAAAGATGTACATTCCGCTGCTGCATGCGACATACCATGCATTTAATGACATAATCAGTCAGATTTTATAAAATATAAGAATAGACTTTTCTTTATTCTTTATTTCATAATTCGCATTATATATAGATAGTACAAGCTGGGTGCTACTTATTGTCTACAGATTACTATTTTCATAAAAAAAAATGAATGGTGTACCAGTGATCTTGCTCCGACGGATTGAACAGCCTATGTAGCCACTGTGCCATCACAAGTCATTTAGGGATAATGAAAAAGCGACAAGAATTCCACAATAACAAGCATTTAACTTTACCATTGTTATATTTAAACTTTACCATTGGTTTTACCATAGTTAGTGTTAAGCTTTGTCCGTTTTTGTTATTGTACTGGTATAACCTGAATGCCTCGGTTTCATATTCCCATAAATGTTTAAAAGAAATCTGCCCACCAAACAAATAGATTAAAAAAAAGACAATCGGGGGGGGGGGGGGCGGGGGGGGGCGCGGTTTAAGGTGGGATAGAAGAACCACTGTAAACACGATCGATAACATTATGACTAATGATGACACTTTTTTTGTTATGATTTGATATTTACTTCAAGTTTGTTTCCTTCAACAGGACTTTTCTAAAATTCTAAATTTTTAAGGTCCATTTGTTTTGTTTTTCAAAACACTCTCCTTAATGAATTCTGCAGCAAAACATGCATTGCATTCAGTGTTGATTATCTGTCCTTTACATGTCTCAATCTACTGTAAATGTCTGTAAATAAATGTCTGTAAATAACTGATGAAAATAGCTACTCCACAGAAGGTATAATTGCTCCCAAATGATATGCTTTGCCCGCACAGAGCTGAGGTTATATGAACAATGTTATTATTATTATAATTATTATTATTATTTTGCTTCTTAATGTGTACTCCATTTCACTGTGAATGGTGGACTATATGTAGAATTTCCTAAAACTTTGGGTTGGGTTAGTGAGGATCTGGCACTAAATCCAGTCAAAGTTGTCCTTTTTTCTGTTGTTTATTCTTCACAAAATATGTAAAAAAATTTAGTCATCCGCCTTAAAGTTTTACAAATTTTTTTTGGATTATGATCAAAACATAAAAATACTCCCTATAATTCCTTAGGAACCTTTAAATATACTTTGGATGAACTAACCGTAAGAGGCGGGTTTCTATACCTTCACTATCAGCGAGCGGATAGTGATGTTGGTGATGTAATAATCGAACAATAGGATGACGCAATAACAAAATCATATCAAATGGAAGAATAACAAGGCCATTTTCATATGTTATGTATAAATGAAGCAAATATTAAGTCACTGGTTAAAACCAAGGAAAGTGGAGCCATACTGTATACGATACAGGTTACCCTGAAATCAGCAAGTGGTCCGCCATATGTACATTGCACAAACTACCCAAGGATACCTTGTTGTCTCTATATGAATTTTTTTAATGAATTAATCAATGAAAATTTGTAGAACAATATACTGGTGGACAAACAACAGCTGATTAATTTTCATGATTAGTCTGATGGATCTTGATGCGGATCCATGTGTTGGCGGAGGTTTGCGCTCTACGGGTGCTCTCTAATATTGTAATAAACGTCTTAATGCAGTCTTTGAGTGTCTAGTCTAAGTTATTGTGATGTAATATATCTTACTAACAATTTGAGGTGTTTTGTTGCTAAATATCTCTCTGTATGAAATATTTATATATAATGGTCCTCAATTTTTGCTCTAAAATCAAATTTGACCTGAAAAAATGACAAAACCACCATAGAAAAATTGGCACCATATTTTTTTGTAAAGTTTGAGGTCTAAGGATCACAAAAATGTAGGGTGTCTTTTTACAGGGAAAAATACTCGGTGACATATGCCCCCACACTACTGGCTTATTTGTGATTGTATGAACAATTAAATATTACCATATGGCTTATATATATATATATATCATATGATTTATCTGTATTAAAAACAGTCATATATGTGTTGTCCTTGGTTTCGGAAATGTACCCTGACAAGTTATTAATAGTTAATAGACTCAAAAGTCTGGCTTTAATATTTCCCAATGAAGCTAAACGTAATGTCATATTTCACCGCGGACTGTGCATCACAATACCTGACCTCATATGGGCGGACTTCTTTTTTGTTGAGGAATCAGGATTATGGCTTTGTTTTCGGTACGTTTCTATAGTCCTGGATATTTATTCATATACATACTAGAAATCTGCATCCCAATGGATACATTCCTCCGCCATATGGGGGGTCCCTATTGTGGAATGCTCACTAACCAGTGTGTGCATCCAGTCACCTCAGAACTATGAGCCGACGTTTCAGAAATGCTCTGCGAACACTTATTCTGCAGTTGCACATCTCAAAAAATTGTACCAAGGACTCTATATAAACTCCCTGACTGTACCATTATTTTCTGCTTATCGTGAAAAAAATGGAAGTAAAACGAAAGGCTCGCCTAAAAAATGCTAATAAATTCTACAAAAGCAGACAAGTATTTCTCTCCAAGTTTAGTGTTCAGGGTGCAGTCCTTAGTTACCCAGGACCTGAGCACAATTCTTGACCTCAGCAGTGTCTTGTGGATATATTTTTCACCTTTTGATTGGGTTTCGCAGGGGCGGATCCGGGATTTAGGAAAAGGACCGGGGTCTAATCCAGGAGGACTAATGAAAATCCTAAAAACAAAGGTCCCCAGGTCTAGAAAAGGGAGGGGGGTCTAGGCCGCAAAATTTTGTCTAAAACCCCTTAATAAGGTTGCTTCGGACCCCCCTTCCCCGTTGGATCCACTCCTGTTTCGTACTTTCAAATAATTTATAAATTTGAATAAATAATCAAAAGTCTGAGAAAATAATTGCTATAACTTAGAGTGACTGACAGACAGTAAACGCAGTGAAAACGTACTTCATATTTCCTCACCGGACTTTCATTAAGGTGAAGAACATTCCAAGTTACTGACATTTATCAATCTAAACATAACGGCCATCTCCCTCCAGCATAACAAATCAACAATCACCGTCCATCCGCGAGTTATGTTCAGCTAGGAAGCTTCAGTATTGTATAACACGGCAATGCCTAAACCAAGGGAAGCTTTGAAGTGAGTATGCTAAAAGTAAGTGTATGGTAACGATAGCTCGCATGTTCTGTGCGCTTTGAAGACATTTAATATAAACAGGTAAGATTTAATCATCGTTAACAAAGAGAACTTCTTCAATGGGCTTTTATAAAACAAATTGTGAATGGTCAAAATTTTTTGGACAGAATATGAGTATTTATATTATAACGTCAATACATGCTATTTGTTTGTTTGCTTCATGGGTTCTGTGGGATACATTCTGCTGCGCGTATATACGCCTGTCAGGAATGGTAAACCACCTACTTGTTTGTGTTTAAATACGTGGGAGTTCAGTTAGAATTTAGGTTGTTACTGTTACAGGGAAGTGAAACAATTAAAAAAATTATCAAGGGCGTCAATACGGGGGGGGGGGGGTATATCTACCACTTCTCAGCAAAAGGGAAGGATCCATGTTATCATCCTCCGCTATTCAGAAAAAAATATTTATATATTGGAAATGAAATATATTAATTATTAGGATTACAGACTTTCGTTCCATTTCCGAATTTACTATGAAAGTTATATATCTCAACCTGGTTTAGAAGGAGCCTATACCGGAAAATGAAATACCTTGTTTTTAATATTATTATTAACCTTATACTTAATTTTAATATATTTGCATTGTGTTACACAGACAATAACAGGTATGAATATATATACACATATATATATATATATATATATATATATAGTTATATATATATAGAAGATAGAGTTACCCTTCGGTGTTAAGTGCTCTATGGCCTTCAGACATATATAAATATATATATATATATAGATATATATGCATATGTGTGTGCGTTTATAAAACTTTTCTCAACTATGATTACCCTTCAACTGGCAGTCATCCCCCTACCCTTGAAGATAGTTTTACGCCAAAGAATATCATGATGTCACATAAGTGACTGTAGATTCGTGAGTATTCCTGATGTCGTTCCATATATATATATATATATATATATATATATATATATATATATATATATATTTGGACTGGCACATTACACTGCTTAATATTTGGTTCATTTATTAATAGAACGTGTCATAAGGCAATGCTGGCTCAATAAAACAACAAGAGATCAATTAGATAACACATACTGCAAATATATGGCTCTTTTGTTTATAAAATATTGATCATAATGAAATTTTGGCTCAATAAAACCCCAATTTTAGATCATTTAGATAACATAAAGATAACATCCATTGATCGAGTATTTCTAGGTGGGAAAGCGAACAAACACACACAAACACACGGATAGGAACGTATATATATACACACAGTGAAGTCTCGCCTGACGGCCACCTCGCTATCACGACCACTCCGCTAAGACGACATATTAATTTATCATGGTCTAACGTGAATCATCATTAATAAAACATCCCCGAAAAAAAGACAATCCCGCGAACAGGACCACTTTGGCGGATCCCGAAGTGGCCGTGTTTTCTAGATATATATATATATATATATATATATATATATATATATATATATATATATATATATATTGCTGGCTCAATAAAACACAACATCGGATCAATTAGATAACACAAACTACATATATATGGCTCTTTTGTATATAATATATTGTTCATAATGACATTATGACTCAATAAATCCCCAAATATCAGATCATTCAGGTAAAATTAAGATAGCATTCATTGGCATTAATTGATCGATTAATACAAGGTGGGAAAATTTAAAAATCTCAAATTTGTGTTACCAAACAAACATCAGCAGAGCGAGTTTCGCCTTGAACCTAATTGAGATGATTTATTCAATAATTTTGCTCAAGCAGCGGACCTACTATAACGTGGAGGTTATGTTTTTACCCGTGTTTGGTTGCTTGTTTGTTCGATACTGGACTGGTATGTACGAACCTCGGTGGAAGACCGGGACAGGGACATCAGAAGCCCCAATAAATGTTGGCGTGGGTCTAGTAATATTGGTTTATACTTAGGTAAGAACCTTGATCTGCATAGACTATATAGATGCATATATGATTTTTTTTATCATATTCTGATGTAAAAGTTAAATGTAGAACTTTGTGGCCCACTGTGGATTTCTCTCCTGTTGTTTTATTTCATGGAGCTTGTTTGGTTAGAAAATGAGATGGAAGCATGAGACCGATAGAAGACCCCCCCCCCGAAACCCGCGATAAAAGGAAAGTACCACAACTCAAAATATCACCAGACCCCCCCCCCCCCCCCCCCCCTTAATATTGTTACTAAGCAAGATCAAGTCAGGAGAACCATAAGATACACCTAACAAACGGTTTGAGTTATAGCATCACATAGAAATTGTTTAAAGTGGGACGGACGGATGGACAAAGGGAGGTGATCACTATATCCTCCGCTACGCTCGGGCGACGGATAATAAAGATTCTGGCATATATAGATATTATGAGCACTGATATATCTAAACTTAATATATATGGTAATCAGTCTTTCACCAGATGTTCATATTAAGCTTTGAGAAATACTAATGCAGTAAAATCTAAATAATATAACATTCTGTCTGGCTGGCCAAACGTGGTCTTAACTCACAGTTGGTCTTATGAGACAGTTTTGTTATGACCTAAGTGAATGCTTTCGGTTCACTCAAGGGTGGTCCTTATAGACAGGTTGTCGTATAAGACCGGTGGTCCTATCAGACAGGTGGTCCTATAAGACAGGTGGTCTTTCAGTCTGGGTCCACTGTACTTTATAATCTGCCATTATACACTTTAAAATAGATCATGTTGATACATACATTTTCCCATTCATATCGGACTAAACACAGGTTTATTAGTATAAAAAAAAAATCCCATTTTTTTAAAGAAAATACAGTCATCGTCTTTATACTTTATGCTCCCAAACCAACGTTTCAAAAACGCTGTGCGAACATTAAAATCCTGGTGCTGATGTTTATACTTTGGGATTGCCGGTGTGCTTCAAGCCATATTGCAGATAGCCACTGGACACGATAACTCCGCGGTGCTGGGCGCTCCACCGTGCCTGAATAGGTGTCCAAGTCACACACTGCGCGACGCATGAGGCTTGACCTGTTTAGGGCCCATAATTCCAGGTTCATTCGTGCAATTGTGACTATACATTTGTGATTTTCCTTGATGACGCTCAAGAATCCGACAACACCAAATTCTAATCAATTTTTCCTTGGCCCATTCCCAAACTACCCCACAAGTTTCAAGAGATTTCGTTTATGAGCACGTGAGTTATGTGGTGAACAAACACGGGAGGGAATAAGTGCTACCCTCCTAGCGGAGGCAATTAGACTTAATTAGAATTGAGGGAATGAGGAATGTTTCTAAATATTATATCGTAGGCTTACCCGTGACCACCACGCAGTCTAATTGAGACCCCAAGGGTCCTGTACTCAAATATCAACAATGTTAGTGCATGGTTTGATTTTACATCCTTACTCATTTTAAATTAATGTCAAACATTCAAGTCATTTACTCATTAATAACATTTAACTAGTGTCGAATTTAACGGGCGTAAATCAAGCCCTAACATCTATATCCTCTAATGTCCTTTACTAATTTTAGGATCAATAACCGATACATATATGTATGTATTTTGGATTCTAAGACTATCTCCCTATCAGGTTTGCCATATAGATTCTTTTTAAATAACTGGATATTTTAAATTAAAAAAAAATTTATTTAAATGCAATATATTTCACATCTGGTAACAAGTGTGCATTTGAAAAAAAAAAACATGGAAAATACATATAAGTATATGCAACGTATTTATTAAACGATTACTAGTTTCCTTCCTAATACATTTGAAAAAAGGTTTATAATGCATTCAATTTTAAACAAAATTTATGGTTATTCGCCGGAATCGAACGTTTGCCCGACACAGAATATGTAATTGCTGTGTTACCTTGACGAACTGAAAATACTATAAATATATTTAGTGATATATGCAGACTTTTAATTTGAAACATGATTAATGAAACTCTGGTTTCATGAATTACAACTGAGAACTGATATCCGCCCGACAACTCTAACTCAACAAAGCTAAAAACATTAAAGAAATAGAAAATATGAATGACATCGCAATCAGTGTTCAGCCGAGATTTTATTAACTGAGCTAAAATTAGGACCACATTCACTGGAAAATAAAGCCTTACATTGCCATAATTAAAACTGTTGTTGCTGAATACCGTAGAAATGAACGGCTCTTACCGAAATGTACAAGTCTTCAAAATTGCAGGACTTCCGACGGCGCAGGAGCAGTCCACTGATGTCACTAAGGTGGCTGTCAGAGAAACTGACAAGGCGGGTCCATTCCATCCCGGGAGAGTCAGCATTGGCCTGGCTGTTTGGTGTGGCTAATGTTCGCAAGAACATGCAATATGTCCTGTATATCCTGAATGAAACGTTTTGATATTTCTTGGCACATGTCAAAAGCACAGTCCCTTTGCCAGCCCTTCCCACTGTATGCGTGGCAGGCCTCTTGACTATATAGGGCTCCCCTTTTTTGAAACGAGGCAGTTGAGCGGCGTCAGGAACAAGGTAAGCATGTTCTCTCTATGTCCTAACCAAACAACTACAGTATATATATATTACTTTACGGTTTAGGTATATAAACAAGGAAATTTTACTAAAGAGGGAAATGAGTGTATTGATGCTGCAAATACACAATCACAATTAATTATATTCCTCTCAAGATATTATTCCCATTATATAACTGAGTTCTTGAAAATCAGTGGGTTATTTCTTTATCATATTTCATGTTTAATCTTCAAATGTGTTTAAATACAAATTTAAAACAAAAAAAGAATTTTCAACCAAACCATATCTGGTGGGAGTTTGTTTAACAGTATTGGAAGAAAGGAATTATTAGACAGAGTTTGCCGCATAGCCCAGTGAACCGGCCGTAAAGTGGGCAGTAAAGCCATAAGCTGCTATGGCTAAACTTGTTAGGTAAACTTGTCTGTAGTGGTAAATTCCGTCAGTGTCGTTTTGATCTGTATTGTCCCAAAATATTACGCGATTCCATCTGCGGAAATTTTGATTTACTTTTATACTTTTGGAACATATTACATTACAGGATAAAGAGCATAACTGCTGAATTACAGACAGACTGCGATATGTTGTGGTTGTCTTTATGTTCGCGAGGGTTTTAAATTTGCGATATTTGCGAGTAGGAAATTGTCGCGAAAATAAAACCTTAAAGGAAACTTAAACCTTTAATAAAAGGTCCCATCGGCAAAGGAAAGTCAACGGCAAAAGACTGATATATTAATTAAGAATTAACGGACCATGTATTTTAACCATTATTCACAGATTATATCATACTTTTCAAATGATCAAATGAGCAATAATGCCCACTCGTTCGACTCTTCTCCCACCCAGTTGTGAAAATATTGCGCACTTATTGTTTAATATAATTAATTTATGTGATAATGGTTTAGTCCTGTAGGTTATTTTGTGTGGTTAGATCGCAAATATGGAACCCTCGGGAAACAATGAAGAATAAAAAATCGGGAAATTTTAACCCCTGAAATATATGAAGCCAGCCACAGTATTGACATACCTTAACACTGATGTTTAAAGAGTCAGCTTGATTTTTAGCCGGTCTGGCTTGACCCCATAAGGTTATTATTTTCTGTTCTTAAACATTTATGATAAATAAGCCCAATGATAACGTGTTAGTTTTTATTATCCATTGTTCATTTTTCTATACGCTCTCGTCATTCAATTGATGCGACTGAAACATGCAGGAGCAAAACTTGCTATAAGCCCAAACTCCTGACTGACTGACTGGAGATGTATTAAGCTCTCCGAGTGCTCCAGTTAGAAGGGTCATAGACCCGTTCCCTGGGTGCTCCTCAGGCGTAAAATTGGATGGAGCCGAAGACGAAGATGCCACCTAGGTAAGAAGAGAGTCGTTCCAGCCGACAGCGTACACGGGGGGGGGGGGGGGGGGGGCAAGCAAGAAAAATAATAGGAGTCCGGAGAGCAATAGCATCCACAAATACAACGCAGAAACCCGTATATCTGTTAACCGCTCGGACCACGCCCACCAGAGCGCCCCGCCAGGAACCTACGAATACGTAGAGCCTGTATAGTCATTAGCTGACCAAGAACTCCTACTCTCCTACTTCAGGGGCGCAGTTACCTTTCGAAATGTGTGTGGTGGTGGGGGAGATTCCAGCCCCCCCCCCCCCCCTCCAAACAAACAAGCCCAAGGAATATCATATTTTACCATAATAAATTCCCTCACATTTTGCCAACAATGTAGTTGGCGCTTCAGTGCTATTAAGAACCTACTGTGGGGGGGGGGGGGGATCTTGTAGAATGCGGGACTGTCGTGATGTGCATTGGTCGAGGGTTGTGTGTTTTGGTATATTGTAATATGAAAAATAAATGAAGTAATTTTTTTATACTTTACACCCGCATCATGTCACATTTTCACTCATTTTGATATTTTTGTCATTTCTGAAAGGCTGTAGTTCTTTGATATTAGAGAAACTTACAACAATAATTTTTTTTCCATGACAGACAAGTTTTTTTATGGATTGAAAAGGGACCCTATTTTTATGGTTAATTACTTCCTTTAATTGACAATCTTTCTTTGGGGGGGGGGTATAACTTAGTATTCTACAGATGCGATGTATTTTTTCTGACACCACTGAAGAGGCAACTGAAAGCTCTATAGCTCTGCAAGTTGATCAGAACAGAGTTTAGGTGCAGTCACCGCTTCATATGGGGGTAAGCTCCTATATTTACCCAAGATCCTGAGAACTCTGACATTTCTTCGCGAAGGGACAATAGAAGCACCATCTATAAAGAACTAGGTTAACTACGCAGGAATGGGTCATCTGCTAGTGTAATCAATTCAGATAAAGAAAAGACTTGTATTTAGACAGTTGGATGTTCTTTTGTTTTATGATTTCATTTTCTTTTCCTAATTCTTTCATATGACAATCAATACAAACTCCAATGTTCATTAAAGTTATCTGAACATACCAGTAAGATTAAAGAAGGAATTGGTGGATTAATATCGGGGCAGCACGGATTATGAAAATGAGTTATGAGAGTGTTGTGAAAGAACCAAATTTGCAGTTCGAGTGTTAATTAATGTAAATTATGTTATCACTGCTAGATATTCTGATATTGGCCTTTGCGGGCGGCAACAGTTTTTGCGGCCACGTACGCTCATTTTAGTTCAACCAATAGTGCTGGCCATCTATAACATTTGGCCGCGACAACAGAATACGTCCTGCATTTTAGAGGCAGTACAAGAAAACTTAATGGTTGCCTTTTTTATACAGAAACGCAAATTCAGAGCCGCACGTAAGACTGTATGTGCCTGCACAGTCAATGTACACATCAGGAATGTACATGATATATGGGGGAAGAGTTGTTTTCACTATTAAGAATGCGGATTCAACCCTTATGCAATCGCATTTTCGGAGATATATTCACTTTCGCCATGAATCTGGTACTATCTAACTTGGTCACGTCAGCTGCGATGCTGTAGGACCTTTGGTTAAGCGTCGCCTCTCGGTCACTTAGTTAACTACTCGATCATTTTACATAAAGCGCCAACTATCGGTCACTTACGTAATTAATCGATATTTGACCTATAATACGTAGGGTTGGAGCAACCTCGCAAAGGGTCAAGATCTGTTGAAACAAATTATAGGCCCCTGCATTTGCTTGTTTACTCGGAACGATTCTTCAGCGGCCTTGAGGCAACCAATGTATAAAAACATGGCGGACAACATGGACCCGGACTACTCGGAACTCCTAGGCCGAATTCGTATTTTCCCAAGACCACCCGAAGATGAGGCGATGTATTCCGAGTGGGATCCGGACGTGACCCCAGATTCATGCCCATTTACCAAACATGTGTTTAAACCGGGTGGCACGTGGTATTTTTTTATTTATTTATTTTTTATTGTTTGTTTACAGTTACACTGCTACGTCAACGATATCGCGCCGCAATAAAGTTCCCCGGGTTACACGACATTTCAAACAAAAAAAGACAATAAATTCCTTTTTATCGTTGTATTTGGGATTAATGTTGTCATCGCATGCTCTATATTTGCACAATTGACTTAATTATTGTAATTCACAATATACACCTTTTCGGCGTAGAAGCGTGCTAAATGCAGGAGGTTTAACCTTGTTAGTCGTAGATAGACCTTCTGTGTGATGAACAGGGCAGGAGCTGCCGCCCGAAAAGCCCTGCGCAGACGGAGAACACCGGTACTCTTGAATCTCCTCATGTTAAATATGGTACTGCAGATGAGAAAACCACTTGATTTAAATGATTCGGAACTTCAGATGGACACGGCACAAAAAAGGTATGGTTCTCAGGCACTTTTTTCAGAAACCAGTGCGCGCGGGCGATATTTTGCACCTAGGAATTAAACTTAGGTATAGATATGTATATATATGTATATATATATATATATAAATATATATATATATATATATATATATATATATATATATATATACCTTAACAGTCGGGCCTTTTTTAAAATACATGCCACTCCCAGAAATGGGTACCGGATCCATAACTGGTAACATTCGTATTTTTAAGTAGGTCGCACGCAAAGCGGACGAGACGAGACGAGATCGGACGGTATTTAAATCCGGCCTAGTCCGCTCTAATTGTGGCGCCTAGCGGTCGGGACTGCCAGTCTGGGACTGCTCCGGACCTAGTCCTGAGCGATCCTGGTCATATCAATTTTTTTTATATTGCGAAATTGGTCCTGAGTAGTCCGATCCGGTCCATTTGAGTCCGCTCTCTCTGCGGGGGTTTCAGGACTAACCAGGATGGGAAGTTTCTCATTGACCAATGAGGGCAGCTCTATGAATCACAAGATAGGAGTACAGATTGAGAGAGAATGAAATAAGAGATGGAAATAATAACCGTACATGGGTAACACATGAAGAAAAGGCCTGGGTATTCATTTGGACAGCGCCATCTACTGGTCAGTCATTGAAACAAAGCACACTTGGGATGAAGGTGTTCTATTTTTAGAAGCACGATTCAGTTCTAGGTTCATTAATAAAGCTAAGAATAGTTTAATATTGAACACTAGATGGCGCTGATAACTGGCGACATTACTGTTCATAATACAGTTAACTTTGCCTGACGACCATCTCGGTGTAGCGAGAAGCTCAAAACAACGACTACTTTTTCGGCTCCCGATTCTTTTGCGCTCTGTATGTAAGACCTCGCTTAGACGACCACCTCGCAAATGCGACCACTTAATCGAGGTCCCGTTGGTGTTCATAATTTCGAGGTTTCACTGAATATGAACATATATAAAATAAAACATATTTTTAAAAGATACCCTTTTGTACAATACAATTAAAAATTTTTTATTTTCTTCAGCCATGATGAAGAAGCTGTCTTTGTTGTCCGTGCTGCTGACTCTGTTCGTGGCGAAGGTTTCTTGTGACTCGGACGGCGACGGAACAGGTCAGTCCCACACCTTTCATTTCCCACATCAATCATTTCTTCCTTAAATTGTTTCCAAAATTAATTTATTTTCTATCATAGACATTAAGCCTATTAAATATTAGATCAACTCATCAGTTTAAATGCCATGTTTCATATAAACATTGCAGAAATTTTCCTGCTACCAGATTATAGCAAAAACCCGTCATTGGTTACTTGTAAAGGTGTCAGTAGTCTGTTTAAATATGTTAATGCTTGTCGTTAAAAAGACATTTTATAGGGGTTAATTTTTATAGGGGTCAAAAATGATTTTATTTATAAACATTTAAATACTGAATACCCTTTTAAGTTATTATTTGAAAGTTAACACCCAATTCGAATAAAATAAAAAAAATGTATCAAATTGTTCTGTCTCTGCTGTGCAGTTGAGCTAGAATAAATGATTATTGAGTCAAAAACCTGAAATTAAAAATATTTTATGGACATCTAGAGAAGATCAAACAATTTAAGAAAATCCAATAGTTAGATATACCACCATGTAGAATACATTATTAGCTTTCACAATACGTACAAGGAAACGGGTTCCGGACCAGTAGTTCCGAAAATACATAAGCTTACACATGCTAAACTATAAAAGCTAACATATGCTAAACTACACAGACTTACACATGCAAAACTACACAAATTATATATTGAAATATATATTTATAATAATAATTAAAAGAGCATATGATAAAAATCCATTTGGTTGTTCTTAAGATTTTAACTGATTGATTGATTTACTAAATTTTACTTGTAATTATCACTAAGCTTTGCATGGTTATCTAAAAACTGAGTTCTTTGAAATTTTGCTATGATAATTTACATTATCTTTTTTTCTTACAGAAAGTGGGAGTTCGAGTGCCCTAAAAGACAGCCTTTATAGTGAGTACAAATTTTTAATTGAACCGTATGTTAAACGTACAAATGGACCTCTTCAAAGAAACTACACAACGTCTAATGCCCCCGTGATGATACAAAGGTTCACCAGAAGATAATCATGTCTGTCCCTTCAGGGTCCCGTGATGATACATTTGTTCACCAGGAGATAATCATGTCTTTTCCTTCAGGGTCCCGTGATTATACAAAGGTTCACCAGGAGATAATAATGTCTGTTCTATCAGGGTTCCCGTGATTATACAAAGGTTCACCAGGAGATAGTAATATCCCCATGATGATACATAGGTTCACCAGGAGATAATAATGTCTGTCACTTCAGGGTCCCCGTGATGATACAAAGGTTCACCAGGAGATAACAATGTCCCCATGATGATACATAGGTTCAGCAGGAAATAATAATGTCTGTCCCTTCAGGGTCCCCGTGATGATAGATAGGTTTTCCAGGAGATAATTATGTCTGTTCCATCAGGGTTCCCGTGATGATACATAGGTTCACCAGGAGATAGTAATGTCTGTCCCTTTAGGGTCCCCGAGATGATACATAGGTTCTTCAGGAGATAATTATGTCTGTTCCATCAGGGTTCCCGTGATGATACATAGGTTCACCAGGAGATAAAAATGTCTGTCTCTTCAGGGTCCCCGTGATGTTACATAGGTTCTCCAGGAGATAACAATGTCTGTTCCATCAGGGTTCCCGTGATGATACATAGGTTCACCAGGAGATAGTAATGTCTGTCCCTTTAGGGTCCCCGTGATGATACATAGGTTCTTCAGGAGATAATTATGTCTGTTCCATCAGGGTTCCCGTGATGATACATAGGTTCACCAGGAGATAATAATGGCTGTTCCTTCATTGTCCTCGTGATGATACATAGGTTCTCCAGGAGATAATTATGTATGTCCATTTAGGGTTCCCGTGATGATACAAAGGCTCACCAGGAGATAATAATGTCTGTCTCTTCAGGGTCCCCGTGATGATACATAGGTTCATACAGAGATAAAAATGTCTGTTCCTTTAGGATCCCCGTGAAGAAACAAAGGTTCACCAGAAGAAAATAATGTCTGTCACTTCGGAGTGATGAGGGCGCACACAGTGTATATCTTTCCCTTTTTCCCCATTATGATGGCATGAGATACAAATAACAATCTCTGCCCCCTCAGATGATTAGGGTCTTAGTATTCACGGTATAAATATCATGGTGACATGTTACTTTCAAAACGGACCACACCAAAAAAGACCCCCCCCCCTCCAACATCAAAAACATTTGGTTTTGTTATAATTTGTAATACCTATTTAGAAATACAATTCTTTTATTATCTTATTGTCCCCATAACATAAGATTTTTTATTGGAAATAGATAATAGAAAGGTAGTAAAGGCGCCCTCACACAAGATTTCTAAACAAAAAGTGTCTAAAAAAATCAGCCCCTTTTCTTGTTTTTTTTTTAAATGATAGCGGACATTTTGTCATGATCTATTTCGTAAAATTTTCAGCCTTAGAAAAAAAATAAAATTATGCTGTATTCTCTCTCTCTCTCTCTCTCTCTCTCTCTCTCTCTCTCTCTCTCTCTCTCTTAACAGACAGAGGTGAATTAATCATTCTGTATCATTTATGCATGTATTACTTCAGAAAAAGGCAAGAGAGGGTGCTGCACAGTAAGTGGTGATCCCCATTATTTTACACCCGATGGTCAAGTTATCCACTTTCAAGGAGTGTGCACGTACGTTCTGAGTCGGAGAGCCGATCATTTTGAAGTTGTCGCAGAGAACGAGTACAGGTACGGCCGTACCCACGTGTCTTATACAAAGGCGATACATGTCATATACAAAGGAAAGACCTATTCCCTGAAGAAGAAGCACATATTTGAGGTATGACTGTCATCCTTTGCAAAAAGAGTGTCCCATTATTATTTCTGTTTAATCATGTTTTCCAAACACAATGTCATATCCTTCTTTTTCATTTCTAACTGTTCTTGTTTTTTTAATTTATAACGTTTTAGAACCTTTATATATTATATATAAACATGTAAATGTATGTATAAATATATATTTTCTTCTTCTTATCATTATTATAGGAGATGCATATTTATTAAATAAATTGAGCTGAGAGGGACTGAATGTCGCATATTTTAAACCTAGGCTACAAGCAAAGGAATTTATTTACCATTCCAGGGTGTTTTCTTACCTAGGTCGGAGGTGATCCATTAATTATCTAAATGTTTACTCATGAACTATATAAACCATCAAAGAATATAACAAACTTATCATTATTATTATTATTATTATTATTATTATTATTATTATTATATTAAAATAATAATTACAATAATTATTATAATTATATATTATATGCACATTTATACGTTGACACAACATCTTATTATAACAAAAGTTTTATTATCATTTGGCCTATTAATATGATTATAAATATCAATATTTATATAATAATAATAATAATTATAATAATAATAATAATAATAATAATTATGATAATAATATCAATGATAATAATAATATATTATAAACACTTTTGTAAATTGACAACACATCTCATTATAACGAAATTATTACTCTTATTCGGCCTATTATCATTACTCTACATATATAATTTTTATATATTTATATTATTATAATAATAGTAATGTTGATAATAATAATAATAATAATATATTATATATACATTTATAAGTTGATGCTGAATGCAATATTTACCTATTTTACCTACAGCTTGACGGTGTCGTAACGAGTTACCCATACGAAGAAGGGGAGGTCAAGGTCAGACGTGAAAAATGGAATCTGGTCGTGTATTTGAGAAAGGAGAAAATTTATGTTTTATTCAACGGCAACCATAGGGGGGTCGTGTGTGTCGACAACCGGCACAAGGATAAAGTTGAAGGTATCTGCGGGAACTATGATGGCAAGTAAGTGAAATCAGTGTCTTCATTGCAGGTTACATTGTTTTCACTTGAATCTGTGTGTGTTTGTCTGTGTGTTTGGGCCCTGCGCGGTGCGGGTTTGACCCGCAGCCCACGGGGGCCCGCAGCCCACGGGCCCCCGTGGGCCCCCGCATAGGATTCTCTGCGGGGCGGGGCGGGCTACACCTAAAAAAATTGCGGGGCGGAGCGGGCCGAAATAAAGTCTGTGCGGGGCGGGCTGCGGGTTGATGATCTGGCTGGTCAGAAGAACATTAATATAAAATTACAGTGGAACCCCGCCTTGCGACCACCCCACAATTGCGACCACCCCACAATTACGACCATTTTGCTTGGTCCCGAATTTTTTTTAGTTTATTTATGTTTAAAAATGACTCAAAATTACGACCACCCCTGAATTCAGAATTACGACCAGATTTCCTGGCCCCAGCGCTAATGCGACCCCGCTAATACGACCACCGCCGAGAAGTACTGAAACAACATTTGTCACGAGTCAATGGCTGCGTCTTGTCACAGGCGCCTTAACGAAATATCAAAGCGGGTAACAAGGTTTCTTAACCCGAGTGTTAATCTGGTCCCGCATATCTTCCCGACTCGGTGTCTTCGCTGAGACTCGTTGAGGTGTAGGTTATAGATCAAAGAGGGTAACCATCGGCCTGATTACTTAACGAGCCGGTCTGACCTGGGGTCAGATGCTAATTGCCCCTCAGTGATCACCTTTATTACAGCTACCCTAAGTGTGGGGTTGCAGGCTTAATATTTCAACTCATCACATATTGTTCGATCCTAATTGGTAAAATTAACGACCTAGTTAATCCTAAATGTGTTCATACCTTACTGACACTGAGTATTGAGCAGTCAGTAAAATTTATAAATAAAGCTTGCATCGGGGGAAAATCCCTCACATTAATTTGCCTTTTCTGATAGATCGTTGTCAGTTTATTTCTCTACTGGTTAAGTTTGCATTAAAATTGTTTGCTGTTGGGCAACCATGCCTCTGAAAGAGCTCTCCTTGAAGGATAAAGTAGCGTTAATCAAGGCGGCAACACCACGCGCAGTCAGCACCAAATGGCTCAGCAGTTTAGCGTCGGGAAAGCTCAAGTGCACGCAATATATACTCAAGCGGAAGGCTTAATATATGACAGCCACGTATTATGTTCAATATGCATTTAGTAGGTTGTAATCGTATTGCCTTAGTGTTATTATTTGTTCATCATTAGTCACTACGTATGTGTACATGTGTATTAATTTTCATCATGAATAAATATGTTCAGCTACACACAAAAAAAAATCATAATAAGGGTCCTCTGCTAGGTAAAATATTTTGTTAAAATTCACATTAAAGATATGCAATAGATAAACTCTGATACCCATTAAATATCAGCGTGTTATATGCGACCACGGTAAGAGTTTCACAAATACGACCACCCCCAAATTACGACCACTTTGCTCAGTCCCCAGGGTGGTCGTAATTGTGGGGTTCCACTGTACTATTATTTGAAGACACTGACATTTTAATATAAAATATTTTCAGGTGTTGTAAAATAGTAATGTGAAAAGATAAATTTGAATAAATTTAATTTTTTTCCTGTAAGCCCCTTACCCTGACTGACAGTTGTAACAACACTATGCAAATGTGTCCATTCTAGGTATAACATCAGTTTGTTATACAAAATAGATGATGCATCATTAATCTGAAATCTTGATTTTAAACAATTGTCCTTGCAATGGGGGCTGGTCATAACTTTGTATATGAACTGTAACTCCGTATTTGTGTCAGGTCTCACATATTACATAATATGGCTGTGAGTGAAGCAAAGAATGATCACCTTTGATCTTGAATAGACAGTGTGTGGCTACAGCTGGCTCTGAAGGTGACTAACTGACCTGGAACTTCACAAAGCCTAAGGTGGACTTCTTATCTAACTGTAACTCTATGTGCTGGCTAATTGTAAATGACACAGACTACTGGCTGGTCAAATCCCTGTTTGGGCACTGCATAATTTGGTGATGACTGCTATAACATACACCCCTCTGGTCATGTCTATCTCAATGAACATTCTGAACCTAAAGCCACATCAGTCGGATTACTCCTTTACTCCCTTGACCTGATAAGTGTCAGTTTCAGCTAATTAGCAGATTATGACCGTAAAGATTTTAACCAGCAACACATCTCAGTAGTTTGATGGCTTGTGATTAGCCAATACTGCTCCATAAGGTAACTAAGGGTACACATACTATGAAGAAATCTATTTTTTTTCTTTACTTTTTTAAAAATTTAAGTAGAAACAGACACAGTAAGCCAATGTTTGTTTATTTCCGCTGTAAAATATGAAAACATGTTTTAGGTGTGTTAAATTATTATGTATATATTTAATCCATTTAACCAATCAAACATGTAAAAATATTTCATGAATTATGGTTTGAATGATTGCAAAAACGTATTAAAATTAATTTTTTCATCCCAATCATCAAACATTTCATATATATTAATATAATAAGCGTGGCTTATATATGTGCTGTAAAATATTCTTGATATGTAAACCTTTGGATCCGAAAACTTTTTCTAAATTTATTTTGCGGGCTGGGCTGCGGGCCAGAAACTTGAAAAATGCGGGGCGGGGCGGGTGCGGGCTGAAAGAAAATTTTGCAGGGCAGGTGCGGGCTGAAAGTATCATAGTAACTGCGGGGCGGGGCGGGCTGAATTTTTTTATTTGATTGCGGGACGGGCTGCGGGCTGACAGGGCATAATGCGGGGCGGGTGCGGGATCAATTTTTCGGCCGGCGCAGGGCCCTAGTGTGTGTCCGCATGATATCTGGAGAAGGTATCACGGACGTTACTAAAACTGAATTTATATTTCATATTGTGAAAATGTCAAAGAAGTTCAATTTTGGTGTACAAAGTCATGTTTGGAGTGTGAGTCATGACGCCACAGGGACAGTGACGTCACTCCACGTGCCGTTTCCCTGAAAGGTGTCAGTAATCCATTGTACATAAAAAGGGACGGGGTGGAATGTTTGTTATTCGTTAAGTTTATAGTCAAGGATATGAATACCATGATGTCAAGGATGTTTTCAAAATATATTCAATTCCCAGGAATAACATCGGTTTAATTAACATTCTGTGGCACCAAGTTTGAACACTATCATCCGCACAGGGTTTGCGTCCTAATATTGGTCGCCTTTTAATTTCTACTTGTAAATATAAAAAAATTAGCGTCTAATAATGGGACACAAACACTGGGCCGGGGTCTCGCGGTTGCCATGTATGAAACACGCCTCCTAAAACCTTACATGATGCATAATACTTCACTGGGCTATAACTAAATTGTCCCACGTGCCCCGCCTCAGGGTCGAAAGTCATTTCTGTTGCGTGTTCTGTTGTAATACTCCCGCTCAGAATCGAAACCCTAACTTGATCTAGCTTTCCCCTTAACTGCATATATACGCGGCGTAGTATATAAAGCTATCGCTGAAAAAAGAGGCAAAGGATAACTCAAAAACTTGCATTGGTTGCCGCAAGTCCAGAACTTGACTGTTCGAGGCCAATTTGTAATCTGATAGTCTATATTACGGGCAAAATAGGCTATCAGATTATAGTTCTTACCTGGACTATGCTTGAAACCGTCTCATGGTCAGAAACAATTATTTTGCGTGGCCTTTGCTCAGTGAGACGGACTGCTGGCAGGTGACATATTGTAACAAGTTTACCGCAGTGGCTACTGACATTTATCCCGTTCGCTCGTAGTTTTACAAGTCTCGTCGCTCTGCCAATTTCTGTCGTTCGTTAAAATAATGCACAGGGGCGGTTTTTCGTCTTTTTCTCAGATTATGGTCTAAAATATTCAAACTTCAAATGAAAATTCTTCAACAATTCGTCAACAATGACATGAACCTTATGGAGTTCGAAGTGAAAATTATGTGGCAATTGGCGTTAGAAAATAAACTATAATGATACCGTAAGCCCTGTGATATAGCGTCAAGATTGTTGAGTGTAAGCGCCCTGTCAATATAATTTTAGTGGCGGTACTGCATGAAAATTCAGTTAATTAATCGGTCGGTCGATCAGTCCGTCGTAAATCATTGATGGTTTTACTTGCTGCAAGTACAGTGGGGGAGCAGCTATTGAAGATGATCAGTGTCTAGAGTTCTAGGATAATTAAAATATAATTAGAACTAATGTGATCTTGCTGACCTAGTCACTTTCTATTTAGCATGACCAAATATAGCTACACCAGATTCCTAAAGAAGCCCCAGAACTTAAAGTACAATTGTATTACCATAAATGACTAGCATCAGAAGATACAAAACAGTATCAGTACATTTAATTAGCATCAGAACATGTATCTGGGCCTCAGAACACATAACTGGGCATCAAAATATGAATCTGGCCATCAGAACATATAACTGGCCATCAGAACATGTAACTGGGCGCCAGAACATATAACTGGCCATCAGAATATATAACTAGGCATCAGAACATGTAATTGGGCACCAGAACATAAAACTGAGCATCAGAACATATATCTTGGCATCAGACCTTATAACGGCATCAGAACATGTAACTGTCATCATAACATATAACTTGGCATCAGAACATATGATAACTTGAATTGAAATGAATAGCATCAAAACTCAGAGCATTTTTTTGCAACAAATTTGAAACAAATGTATTTGGAAGGTCAGATTGTCTTAGGTGAGAGCCCCATGGGATACTAAGATATAGTCAGGGGAACGTAGTTTATGGTATTTGATAATGTTGTGTTTATTTTTATCATTGGCTGTTTTGTTCAGTAGATCAGTTTGTTAATGTATCAATCATTGGAAGTAACTGGGCTGTGGTTTGTTATGATTAGCTGACGGAAGATTCTGGATGCTTCTGAGAGGCTTAGCTGGTAATTTCCACGTAGTGAAGTCTGTAGAACATTCGTTTACTAAAATTTTCTAGATGGTTCTCTTCGGAAGGTATATATAGAAGTCGGTACCATGACCGGGGGAGAGAGTCAGCCGAAAGGCCTTTGTAGCCAGACTTGTTGTCTTGTGCATATTTTCACTAGACGAGATGTGCTTTCTAATACCGCGTTTAGGACGAATATTGGTCACAGGAGTTTTATATTTCGTCGAGGGGGCGTCGGAAGTATTTTTGGAATGTGTATTTGTGAGGTTAGGGCAAGTTAGCGGCGGGCTAAAGAGAAAGAACTGTGAAATAATTGTATTGTACGATTGGAGCCAGTTTACGGCAGGTAAGGCCAATTGTTGGAATTTACTAAAATAAACCTGTGTGTTCGCTGCGTGTGTTGTGTGACAAAATGCTAAGTAGCACCTGAAAGTGTAGGTGGCTTATAAAATAATACTAAGATCAGTACTTGCAACAAAAATGTTGTAAGCTGTGATCATCCAGGGTTTAGTAGAGGCCTAAATATCACAATAGTTTATTAACGCTGACATAGCTTTTTTATGCTTTGATTTTCAGAAAAGACAACGATCTAACGACGAAAACTGGCACGGAAGTCAACGATAACAGACAGGGCCACAGAACTTTGGGGGATAGTTGGAAGACTGATGACTCGTAAGTTTGTAATGGTTTATGGCTTATTTAATCAATTCCCGGTTGAATAAATACAATATTTGGCATTTCGACTACAGCATATATTAACCTTATGCCTTAAGTCTTTACATTTTTAATGTTGTTTACCCCTGCACTCGGAACCAGTTTCATTATTCAGGCCCACACAATGAATTGCCCCGAGAATCCGGATTTCCAACTCTAGTCGCCATCTGGTGGCATTTAATTTCACTATTTCCTTTACATGGTTATCCCATGACCAGTGGCGAAAACACAAATGTCCAAGATAAGGCAAAGAATGCCTAATACAAAATCAGTAATTTCAACAGCATCCTTATTCTTATAGGATGAATAATTAGACTGAGACGGCCTTATACTTATTGTATATATGCAGGTCAAATAAAACGTATATATATAGGATTACAATGTGTATTGGGATAAGCGTCCTTGACGCTCCAAATTTCTTTCGGACGCTCGAATTTCTGGTTTTAGGAACGAGGCTATCAAAGCTACTTCGTGAAGCAGTAACTGACCATTGCAAAGTACCTTAAACAGTCAAACTGACAACTGACCCTTACAGTTCAATGTGATCGGATAATCAAACCGTGACAGAATACTGTGTTTGACTTTTTATTCGCGAGGGTTTTAATGTCGCGATATTCGCGGAAGGGGAATTATCGCGAAAACTGAACCGAACGTGAATAAGAGGTCCATATCGTCAAAGGCAAAGTGGAAAAGTAAAAGGTTGACATTATGAGTAAAAATAGATTGTGTATGTGCAAAGATTGATATTTTAAATTATATCAGAACTTTCAAATTGTTCGCCATAAACGAACAATATTTTCGATGATAAGATTGTGTGCACATTCTATTTGATATAATTAATTAATAACAATGGTTATACTCTGTGTATAGGTATTTTTGTATTGTGAGAGCGCAAAAATGGAATCCATAATTAAACCCCGTGGATATGAAGCTAGCCATAGTATTTTATCATATAATAATACGATAACAACGTAAAATACAAAAAGGTGATTGAATGTTAAATTGGACAGCATTTGTGATGCTCAAATCTAACTCAGACTTTCCATTCTGGGAGTCCAAGGGTCCAACGCGAGAACATTCTTACTATGTGTACGTGAGAATAAAATAATAGCCAATGTAAACGTCACTAATGATTTCCACTACTTCAAAACCCAGTCAATTTTTTGTATACATGGTGATGACTACTCAGCCTTAGATTCGACTCAGATCAAATAATTTAATAATAATGCAATATTTAATCATGTAATGGTACAAAAAGACGTAAAATAGAAAAAAACACAAATTACCTCCAAAAATACAAATGTACACAACCTTCAAAATTTGACACAGATCACCTCCCATTCGGACGCGCCATATTGTAAAGTGCCGCACTAATATTTTGGCTGGTAAAAAAACCTACTCTATGAGCAGGTATGATACTATAATTTGAGATGAGGGAGTGGTCCCAATTAAAAGTTTTATTTGTTTTGCCGATACACGTCCACCACTCTCTGTCGGTGTCCCCGGGGTACTTTCGAGTCGCATCCCCGTGCATGCAACCATGACAGGTTATTTCTCTCAGTTTCTCGAAACTGCTCTTGGGGGTTGCAATTTACGTAGACACTTAAACTTCAATCTACCCGGTCACGCGTTGAAATTATGGGTATACCGCTAGTGCCGAAAATAAAAATTTTGTAAACAACAAAAGGAACCCCATTTCTCTCAAAAAAATGTAATTCCAGCCTTGCATTACACAATATGACCTTGTTTTAAGGTTAACTATTGATATATGTTATCAAGCAACAGATATATATGAGGGGAAAAAGATATATTTAGTATCTCCTAAATTAGTTTAATAGTTCAAATATTAAATCTTAATAAATCTATGGTTAGTTTTAACATATCTATTTCAATAGGATAAGTAGCCGTGAATGCTAATTCCAATGTTCTTCTGTTAAGGTTTATGGTTAATACCTATTTGTGTTGCACAGTTTTATATGTAGTTTTATTAGCCAATGTGCTTCATCATTAATATATATATATATAAATATATATATATATATATATATATATATATATATATATATGAGTTATAAGCATTAATTAGATAAATAACCACAAATAATTTAGACCTCAAGTGGTTTCATATAAGAACAACAAAACATGCGTTTCATCAGATAAAAAGGATCTAATTTTATTTCTTTTTGTATATAAAAGGTGCCAAATACCTACGTCATTGGGACCAACCTGCACAGCTGCTCTAAGAAACATTGCTGGGCAAAATGACAAATGTGGTCTCTTGAAGAACAGTAATGGTCCGTTCAGGAACTGCCATGGCGAGGTAGATGTTGACGATTTTTATGAGGCCTGTGTTTACGATATCTGTGCCACGTACCCGGATGAGGAAGCGATGCAGGACGTCTTGTGTGACGCCTACCAGAACTATTACGAGTTCTGCGAAGGCGAGGAAGAGGTTTACGACTATTGGTCAGGAACTGGATGCAAAGGTGTGTAACAACTTTCTTTCTCCCTTTCTTTCTTTCTTGTTCATATATTTATTTACATACATATATATTTTTTTATTTATTCATTCATGTGTGTTATATATTTATTGATTATTATATCTATTCCATTTATTTTATTTTATCTTCTGAGATTCTATTTGAAGCATGTTTTACAAAACCTATGTGTTCTTCATCTGTTTCGAGTAAGGGTCCTAGGTACAATTGCATGTAAAACGCACTTAGATTAAGTATCGGCGTTCATGTAGTAGCTGCCCATCCAAGATCGGGGCTTTTCTCCGAGCTGTCGTCTACTTCTTAACAAAAAACCTAACGCCACTATCTGAGTCAACAGTTGATATAATTATTTGTACAATCAATGTTAAATGAATAACTTTCAAATTAGTTAAATGTGGTAGAACATTCATTGTTAAGAATTAATCTTGCACAAAGTTATGACGAATACATTATACAAACGATACAGGACAGCTTGAAAATGCTTTTTGGACAGACGCATGAACTTCAGCTAATAAAAATGACAATTATCGGTAAGGCTAGATATGTAATCATCACATGTTTGGATTAGAGCTTAAAGTATTAACTGTCTTTGCAAGAAATTCCCGCCGAGACATAGAGCATCAGCTTGTAGGTAAAAATTACCGATCATGTATACGGTTTCTGTACTAGGACCCCCGAAAACCCGAAATTCCGAGGTCTTCCGTTTAACTCTGAGGTTTAAAGTGTATAAAATCAGCTTTAAAATAATGTCTCTTATGAAAACCCTCTACTGTCAGTCAATTCAAATAAAGAAAATCTGGTGTCTATAAGGCACGAATACTTTGATTCTCAAACGATAAACTTTGTCTTTTTCTAAATAAAATTCACATCAACAATAGAATAACGTTTTTCAGCCATAAAACAATCAGAGCGTGACAGATCCTTAACCAGACAGAAGAATCTTTGCACGAAAAAATAAATTAAATAAACTGGTCATGGTTCACAAAACATTGCTCTTATTACACTTAACACTTTTTAGACTTTCAAGAACTAAAATGCCATCACTTGCAAATGTAGTTTATGATAATCAGTGGTTTACTACATCTGTGAATCCTAATGTTTAAGGACAGTTTTATGTTATGACTTGAACGTTCGGTGTTTAAGAATAAATATGTAATGTGCAGCAGGTTCCTGTGGGTGTAATAGCGTAATCATATTGTCTACTTTTGTTCAGCTTGTAATTATAAGTAAATTATATTTTGTTTTCAAACTGTTGGTCCTTAAATATCGAATAAATTAATATCAATCTCACATCATGATGTGGCTATGTTATGTGTCGTTTATTATCAATGCAACGTCCTTTTATGCCTTATCTCGCAGGCCCAACTGACGATTACCCGGAGGAGCCAGAGGAACCAATCCCCCCTAGAGATGATGACGATGTAATCACTGATGCGTACAGTAAGTGTTTATTTGTAGCCATATCTCCCTCCCCCCCATAAATTAAGCAAACTCTGAATCAATGTGAAATTGTATGTTGATCAATGTCTAAATATTTTGGCTCTCTGGAACATAATATTTACTGGATCCAAAATATATAATATATTCTATGATATGCAAGTTCACATTCCAGATTTAATTAACGTCTGGTAGTGTACACCAGAGTTTGTCATTATAAAATGTTGGTAACGTTACACGCTTGCATTCTCGGTGTTTGGCTTTTCTCTGGCCTATGACGTTCACGTTTAAGCTTCACTGTAAAATTCCATCCATTTCTATCCCAATGTGCAATTACTTCTAGTACTACTCTGATAACCCCATTCATAAAATGAACTGTGTATGCAGGCGGTGTATGTTGCACGGCGAGCGGCGATCCCCACTATACAACTTTAGACGGAGAAAGAATTCACTTCCAAGGAGTGTGCATTTATAACCTGCTATCGGCACTTAGCGGGTTATTCAGTGTACATGTTGAGAACGAGTTCCGAAACGGGAAAACACACGTTTCCTATACCAAATCAGTGATTATACAATATGGCACAAAAACGTACCATCTGAAGAAACACCACTACCTGGAAGTAAGTATTAGGTGTCATGTCATATATAGGCACAGTTATAATGGTACCATGTCATATATATGCACAGTTATAATATTATCGTGTCATATTTATGCACAGTGATAATGTTACACCCAAAATGGTATTATGATTTTTACATTGAACGTAAATGGCGCAAAACAGTGAAAATAGACTTTTTTTCTTCACACTAGAGACACCTGTTGGTTACAACTCGCACTGCTCGAGTGTTCAGTTACGGTATATAAAACCAAACTTATTTTCTCTGATGAGGTCCCTGTTAAGACATAAAGCTTATATCTATCTTCAGTCTGAAAATGGCTGGCTCGTTTTACACGAACACACCGGATGATTAGTATGAGCAGTGCGCATGCTCGCGGAGAACGTCTGTTAGTTCGCAACAATCCGTAAGACTTCTACATAGTACTCTTGGTTAAATAAAAAGGAAAATTTTAAAACTACATTTATTTTGAAAAAAATACAGAAAACTTATTGCATATTATTGACATAACCCCATAACCGAGACAAATTGTTATGAAATATATTTTGTGTGGTTTTTCTATCAAACAGAATTGATATATAACATTTAAGTAAAAAGGCCATGAATGTCATGTTGTCATGGTTATATTTGTAGGTGAATGGATTCCATCAGGCAATGCCGTACAGCGATGATTCGGATGTAGAGATAAGAAGAAATAATGTGAACACCATTGTTAAGTTAGGAAATACCGGGGTTACTATTCTCTGGAACGGTCGCCACCGCGTCGTGGTGTGCTTGCCAGAGGACCAGGGATACCAGAACGCAGTCAACGGCATTTGTGGAAACTTCGATGGAGAGTGAGTTCCTTATCGTCTCTGTACACTCATTTATTTTTACAAAAGGATATTTAAATTAGAATCAGCCGGAATGCGTTAAAACTTGGTTAATAAATCATTCTATATTAGTGTTGGTGAATATCGCCTTCTTTATCTTACTAGCCATGCACCATGTTTCATATATTTCTGCCAACGACCAGATCTTACATTCGAGAGTAAGTAATTTAAGCGCTATTAGGACGTTCACCCTGCTTGGCAGTATCAGCTGTTTAGTCAGTGATAACATATCTTACATTTTCAAAATCAATGCGAAAAAATTCAGGGTTTCAATCTGTGAATTAACCTTATTTTAAGAGCAAAGAGTTCGACAGTTTTTTTTTTTTTTTTGTTTTGTTTTTTTTTTTTTTTTTTTGCCAAGAGCTTCGCATTTTGGGACAGTGTACCTGTGGTTTAAATTTGTTGCGTAGCATCTGCTATTTAAATACTCAATATAACATGGTATGTTTTAACCTTATGATATCAAATTGTCATATTTTGTCTTTTCAGCAAAAATAACGATCGGAGGACCAAGGATGGGGTCCAAGTCAATCGTAACAGAGCAGGATGGAAGGCAATCGGAGACAGTTATAATGTAAATGCTGAGTAGGTAGATCATATTCACAAACTAAGATATGTTAGGCAAAAGTCATCTATGGACGAACTTGGATTTGTGCACTCATCAAAGTTCAAAAGTTAAGTATAAAAAATATAGAAATGTAGTAATAGTCAGGACCGAAGCTAAGAAACAACAACATATTTTCAGGTATTCAGGAATTTGTTTTGCACTTTGTATAGCATTAAATAAGGTATAAGGTCCAGCCATCGACACCCACAGTATTGCAGACATCTCCCCCTCAGCTGGCTCTGTCTGGGTATTTTTTTACATATTTATTTAGTTGAATAATTTAGAAGATACCGACACACTGGGGCCCCTGGATTCAGCTCTCCTTATCTGCGACTGATAAAATTAAAAAATTATGGAAGTGACTTTCAGCATAAAATAAACCTTTTCAACTGTGGCACATTTAACAAAGAGCGTGAAAAAAGCCAATTAGTGAATGCATCACATATAATAGATCAGTAGCGTAAATTTTTCTTCAAGGGTGGGGGGGGGGAGGAGTGATAACTTTCGTGAAGGGGGGGGGGGGGGGGGGTAATCAAAGTTGGGACAATTTTATAACAAACACACAAATTTATATATATATATATATATAATTATATGTATATATGTATATATATGCATTTTACTGTGTGACACGTTTCAAATATATCACGTATAAGCTATAAAAAAATAAGATATTATGTTTCCAAGTCATTAATAGTAAACTCTGAAATGGACCGAAAGTCTAACTATTAATATTTTTTAATTCCAACAGAAATTGTTTTATTACACTGACCATCCCCCTTTGCTAAAGAGTTGGGGGAGGGGTATATATACCGCCATCCCCCTGTACTGACGCCCCTGCCACAGATGAAGATATTATTGGACTGATTCTGTAGGTGCTCCGTCGTGAGTCCCGAGGGCCCAGAGTGTACAGATGATGACAAGAGGCAGGCTGCCTTGCAAGAACGGTGTGGACAGATTGTGGACGAAGAGGGACCGTTCAGGCAGTGTATTGAGAATGGTATGGACTTCGAGGAGTTCTACAACACATGTGAATACGACGTATGTGCCACCTATCCTGAAGATATCGAAGCTATGAGGGAAACGGTATGTGAAAACCTTCAAGATTTCGATGAAAAGTGCCGTGGATTAGGGTTTCAAGTTGATGATTGGTGGACCGAAGCGGGATGTGAAGGCACGTATAAACGTTTCTTTTATTTTAACTGTTTCAGGTAAATCTATTTTTTTTTTTTCATAAGAGTCACTCTTTTTTCTATTATAGTATGGTAGGAGGAGCTACCTATGGGACCATACACAGGCACCATAACATATACATTTGGCATAATACATTTATTTGTGCCTTACGTTAGGTCAACTTGTTTGTTATCCTTTTACATGTAAATTTACTTTCATAAATGCTATCTTGTTAATTTTACCCCAACTCCTAAATTAAAAACAAAGTTCGCAGAGGCTCCGAAAGCTAACTGATGTGTCACACCTAAAGATACAAACCCTTGCTCAGCATTGTTTACAGAGATTTAAATAAAAGGAATCCCTCAGGTAAACATTGTATCCTATATATTAAAGAGAGAGAGAGAGAGAGTGATAGAGAGAAGTGGCTTACATAGTGGGAGTGGTAGGGATTGGTTAATGAATAACTAATGTGTGGCAGCTTTTTTTAAAATTTACCGGAGATTTGGCATGTTTACCATTATATTATTATTATTATTATTATTATTATTATTATTGGAATTTAAATATCTCAAGGTATCATTTCAACTAATTCTCTGGATACATTTATATCTATTATTTTATTATTTACTCTATTGAAAATACATATATCTCTATATGAACGGTTCATGAAAACATTTGTACTTTGTATTGAATTTTATGATTTATTAAAAAATAACTAGGCCTATAAATTTACCTTTTTTCCATGTAGTACTGATTTGTAAATATTAAAATTCATATGTAAAAATCAAATAAAATTAAAAATACAAAATACCAGCAGCTGCTTATGGACCGGCAGTATATACTTACATATTTAATGCAGTTATGTATTGTACTCAAGACCAAAAAAATGGTTTACACTTCAGGGCCGAAACGGGGGTGGATTTGAGGCCCATGGTGGACAGCCAACCCCACAATCCCCCCCCCCCCCCCTTTCCCTCCAATTTTGGGTTGCCATGATATTTTTAACTTTGCATTATAAGAGGGATATACGACTGGCTTAAGAATTCTATTTTTATTTCTATGATCCATTGCAAATTATCGTATAGCTGAAGGTAAACCGTACGGAAATTTCTATTTGCCAGTCTCAAAAGAAGTAAAAAAGAACAAACAAGCCCCAAGAACCCCAGAACACCAGAACCTGTGACAATGACCTCGTATACAGTCAAAACCCTCTGACAGAAGTGGACAAAATTGACGATTACGTGCGAAACGGAAAAATGTTCAGGGAACTTAAAAGATATTTAAGAAAATTACAATCTGTTCAAAGGGTTCAGATCATTCCTGAAGATATGATCCAATTGGATAAAGTTGTGCATAAACAAATATATTAAAAAGTCAACCTAAACCAGCTTTTTGTCTGACACATTGCTTTTCGACAAATGTTTCTTTAAAAAAAATAGGGTGCGTTTTTTTTTTTTAATTTATGTTCGAGACATAATACATGGAAAATTGCAACCTTGTCAAAAAATGTTCAAATGCATCAGTTCGTGAAATGTTACACACAATAATCAGTAAAATTTGATCAATTACTCATACCTTTAAGACTTTTTTTTAAGAAAACGAGCAAATAAGTACGTTACCAACACAACTGAGGACCCGGGTCCTCGTTCGCATAAAAAATATATAAATATATATAAAATGGGAGCGGCGAATTTATTTTTACTTTCTATGAAACTTAAGGGTAGGTGCATCTATGAAATGTTAAATACTGTGGTTGGCTCTTTCTTCGCGAGGTTAAATATTCGCGCATTTACTTCTTCAGTGCTTCGTAAGAGTTTCATTCTCGCGATTTACCATCAATTTACCTACACTACGTACATAACAATAATAGTATTTATCACTTGATATATAGGCAAAATAGCAATAATGTAACGATAAGTAATAGGTAAGGGAGCATCGAGAAGGGTGAAATACTTCATTCAATAGTAGCAGATACACAAAAGAACTGATATTTTTTTAAATTAACAATCTTTGAATTCTGGGTAGCATACAATGTGTGCTCATATTGACGCTACCGACACAATATAAATGAGATGCTATTGAGGTATAGGGTAAATCAATGTTCACACGTGCAGGGGTAACGTCCTTCTCATGAAGATTTCATTTTCGCAATATTTTTGCCATTCGCGAATTTGAAACCTTAGCGAAAACAAGCAAACACATGTATACACATGCAAAAGCCAATTTACACAGTTTCAATATTGCACGACTCGTTGTAACTGATTATAATTGCTTTCAGGTGACACTCTCCAGCCAAAAGACACAAGTGGTAAGTAAATTAAATGAAGTAGATGAAATATACATGAATATAAGCATACAGGAATAAGCAAGGAATTAGCATACAGATGTACATGTGTTCGTATACATGTGTATACGTTTTAATGTACAATATTGTTGATTACGCCCTAACTCTAGATACCAGCTGTGAGTTGTCTTTGGTCTCTGTTTTGTGGACTGCATGAATGTGAGGGTATCTCAGGTTTTCCCTGACGGTTTTTTATGCACTACGTTACTGTAACATACTTAATTCCAAAGGCGTGGAGTGTGTATGTGTGTGTGTTCAACGAATTGTTTCTAACCGCACAAAATTTATATTAAGCGTTCCCATGCGTTCAGCATAAAGTAAGGCCTATTTCTTTAAATAAACGTGAATATATATTTCTCTTATATTACATTTTTATATTTAAGTTGTATATGTGAGGTATGTATTAGGTGTACATGATATTAGGATAAATTTATTAGATGTTAAGTATGAATGTGCAATCAATATTACTGAAATCTTTGGTGTAATCAAGTATTTCCTAGCTGAATCAGCTTGACCCTAAGTATATATGGTGGGGGGGGGCTTATATGGTTATTTAAGTGTTAACTATTTCATTTATAACAAAAACAATTTTTCTATGCTCTGTTATATTTTGATTGATAACATTTATAATTTAAATATTATCAAAGAATCTTGAATAAATATATGATAATTGTATTCACATATATATTACAATGTTTGCAAACACATTCCAAGCCAATTATATGGTGTACTAGCTATGCTATGAGAGATCAACAATATCCGTTTTTTACACATTTGCAAAGAAGTTTTTTTTTTCAATTCTGTGACTGGATTAATACTTTAAATTTTATTACTGTAAAAATCAAGAATGACATCTGCACCCGTCCCGTTCTGCGCGGTAGAATATACCCGGGTGGTTTGTGTTTGTAAGTTACAAGTTTTGATGATTTGATATATGTTTTCGTTTACAGGCTATGGGCCCTGGGGTTTCTGGGGGCCGTGCTCAGTTGACTGCGGGACGGTGGGAGTTGAAGAGAGGTCACGTGTTTGTGAGGAGCCGCCGTGTGACGGAGATGCTACACAGCAGCGGCATTGTAGCAAAACGAACGTCCCGTGCGAACGTCAGTCTAACTGTCATTACGTCTTGTGGCCTTTATGTGCCGTTGATGCCGCGCCGTTATATACTGAATATACGTGAATTAGCTAATTTGCTAGTTTGCTCTGTTTCACCAGATAACAACATACCCATACATTTATACACCTCCCTATCGGACCTACAGTAAGCATCCCAGAAAATAATCTTTGGTGCTTAAAGTTGATGACGTTAATGGTTAATAAGTTTACAAGTAACCCAAACACATTATTAGACTAATTTAACCTAATTAAATGTGAGTATCATACTTACACTTCAGCTGACCTGGACGGGAACACCGGTGCTCAATACAACCACAATACATGTTTGATTGAATTCATCTGTTAGAATCGTCAATATTTGACGCCATAGCTTCCTTTTCAGCGGATGTTGATTGCACTAACATTTTGGACCACCCCTCGTTCACCATGTTCAGTGACGTTGATATCAGAAGGAATGGAGAAACGGAACCCTGTCGCGGAATTCTCATCACAAATGTGATAGTCTTAACCGTTTCCGAATGCGTTCCGGCGTCCACCCAGACTGATGACGTCACGTTAGTAACAGCTTTTCTTCCCTGAAAGTTTTAATGGGCCTATAGGGCCTTTATTCAGAAAGCTCGTCTGTCGGGGAAAAAAATCAGGGCAGTACAGGAGTATCATCACAGGGTGATGGGTGTGAATATACTCGTACCCCCCCCACACACACACACATACTTATGAGCAAGGCGGGGGGGGGGGGGGGAGGGGGCGATCAATGTAATCATACCCCTTGCTATTCAGAGAAAAATATTTATATATTGAAAATGAAATAATTTAATAATTAAAATTTTAGACTTTTGCCCCATTTCTGAGTTAACTATGAAATATAATGCCTAAAGCTGGCTTGAAACATCAAACTTTATTTTTTAAACCTATACCTTTTGCAATTATTGTAATGTCGTTTTAAGTTGTAACGAAGACAATAAAATATGTATGTGTGTTTTTTTTTGTGAATTACCTAATTGAATGGTCATAAATATAAAGTCGTTTTTTTAATGTTTAAAACCAAGTAAATTCTGAATAATTAAATACTGTAAACTGAGTAAATTTCTTTTTTTCAATTTTGAAGAAAAGAAAATTATTTTATTCTTGAAGAGGATTTACGTCCTGTTGGCCTCAATGAGGGGGTTGTTCGAGATTTTCATCAAGTGTCCATAATATAGGGATGAGGGAGCGGGGGGCGGGGGCTTTGTCGGTATTCCTAAATTAGACTACAGTGACAGAATCTAAACATAGTTCAAAAGATGATTAACATAAAAAATCCATAATCACAGTCACTTAAAATAATAAAACCCAATATCTTAGAGCCTGTATTTTTTCTGTCGTTGCTGAATCTCTTATAATTCCCGTGTAATTTTTTTAACTTTTAAAAACACTTTAATACTTATGGCATGAGTATAATTAATTTCAAACTTTATTTTCCAGTGTCGTGTTCCAAGACAATTCAGAGAAACCGGCCACAGACCTAATCCCGTCCTTTGGGGTGACACTTATTTCACTGGAAACTGGTGCATTTCCGGTTAATCCTAATCCAAATCCAAATCCGAACCAAGGTCCGGAAGGTAATGGATCTACCCAAAACCCGAACTTAACTAAGCCTATCCGACTGCCGCAGTTGACGTTCGGAGACTACCATATGTTGGGTGGCATGTGTATATTCCCGGATCGTCATACAAGCGCTATAGTGACCATAGCCGATAACAACTTGTGCGGTATGGACCAAGATGAGCCACATTATATGTGCATGACGGTAAAGTAACTAATCTTATATTACTTTTTTGCACAACACACACATACTCATATACATATATGTGTGTGTCAGTGTGTGTGTTCGGCCGATTTGCTTATGTAGCAGACTACATTGTTAAGGCCGATTGGAATGGTTTAAACGCACCGTTCCATTTTCAATGAAATCTCGCCTGATGACCACCCAGCTATCACGACCACCCCTGCTTATACGACCACTTTTGTGGTCCTGGGTTAATATAAATCGTCATAAAACACTCACGTCAACACGACCATCTCACGCACACAACCACTTTGGCTGTTCCTGCAGGTAGTCGTGTCAGCGAGATTTCACGGGACATGTCAGGAACGGAGGGTTCCTTTGAACTAGATTTTTGTCATTTAAGGTCACTCCCGCATTTGCTTATCAGCGAAATATTGTGTTCATTTAGTGAAACCTATAATGTTTGAGTAAGGCATTAAATTCGATAATTTCTTTGTCTATTCCTATACATTTAAGCGGATCGCCAAAGGGAATAAATAAAGCTGCACTAGGTTTAGTTGAAATATGATTAAAGTTAACGTTTAATCGAAAAGATAGATATCTTAAACATCTAAATTGTTCAAAGTTTGATTACTAGATAGCAATGATAAGCAAATGCGAGAGTTACCTAAAATATTAATAATCTTGTTCATTGGTACCCCATTACATTTATCTTTTTATTAATATTAAAAGCTATATCAGTGGCTAAGTATCTGTTTATGCATTTGAGCATAAAAACAAATACTTATATGGGAATGCAAATGCATGTGATAAAGTGCTATCACACAATAATTAAAGAATGCATGCCTCTAACATTGTTCCCATTGGTCCTATGAATCCTTGGAATCCGGTATTTATTAAATGTTCTACAAGACGCTATAATTTAATAAATATTCTATAAATTTAATATTTTTCAATGGCACAATGTAAAATTATTGATATTATCATGTTGTAAGTAAAAAGAAATATCTTCAGGTGATTAATTCTAAATCTAGTTTTATAAGATTTGGAACATTGTTTGCATTTAAATGTTCAATTTTGACCATACCCCGATATATATTGGGCGCACAACGCCGAAAAGGTGGTGGTTTTATTCATCATAATAAATACATGTATAATTATTTACATATCAGTAATTCAAAGTATCAGTGGCGTCAATTTATCTTCAAGGGAGAGTGTATATATATATATATATATATATATATATATATATATATATATATATATATATATATATATATATATATATATATATATATATATACAGTGGAACCCCGCCTTGCCAACGCCCCGCAATTGCGACCACCCCCTGAATTACAACCGCTTTTCTTTGTCCCAAATATACTTTCCAGGTAACTTAGAGTTCACAAATACGACCACCCCCAAATAACGATCAGTTTGGTCAGTCCCTAAGGTGGTCGTAATTGTGGGGTCTAACTGTATAAGGTTATAAAAAAAGGTATTATAGTTGAAATATTATATTAATTCTAAACCAATTTTAAATTGAAAGTTAACTCGGAAATGGAAGCAAAGTAAAGTGCTAATTATTGATATATTTCATTTCCAATATAAAAATATTATATATATATATATGTTATATATCAATATATATTATGAGGGTTGGGGTGATTTAATTGAACCCCCCCCCCACACACACACACACACAAACACACATTCTCTCCCCTGCAAGCTCTGATACACCTGATATAATAATAGTGAGCCTTTTGTATTCCAGTCAAGCTCAGACCTATCTCACTCTAACGTGGTGGGCGAGGCCGTGCTGGTCGAGAAGGACAACAACAAGGTGCTTGTGGTGGGTATCATAGCTCAGCTGATCAGTCCGTACCTTGTCAAGGTCCTCGACCTCGAACACGTGTATGACGAAATCGGATGTGAATCAAAGGTGCACGGTAAGTCATTAATATACACTGTGGTTGGTTTTATATTCGCGAGGTGAAATATTCACGATTTTCGATTCTTCAGAGTTTCGCAAGTTTCATTTTCGCGATATTCCATACAGTAACATACACATCTACATAACGTTTATTATATCAGAAAGCTGATATGTACGCAAGATCTTAACAATTGCAAGCAGGGCTAAGCTAACAACGAACAGGTCGGAATTCTCGTTGCAATAGTGGGAGATACACAGAAGTATTGGTATTTTTTTCATATTATCAGTCTTTGAATGACGGGTTACATAAAATGAATGCTAATATTGATGATTACGGTACAATATATGTGAGGTGTCATTGGAGCTTAGAAAAAAAAAATTACTGTTTTCCTGTGCATATGTGGCGTCTAATTCATGGTTTCATTTTCGTGATAAATTCCCCTTCGCGTATTTTTCGAATTTTAAAACCTCGCGAACAAAAAGGCAGCCGTTGTACTGTTTTTACCAGCTTGGTTTCTCTCTTACCAACTGATAACCACAAAAATATTAGAACAGATATGGATACATTTTAGGGAATCTATTACATCGTGATATAATACAATTTCTACGCCTTGGTGGGGGTTGGGGTATAATCGTTGGTATTAAGGGCCGCATTTGTAAAGAGAGCATACCTCGGAACCGTGTTGTTAACAGTTTGCTTATGCCCCTGGGGGATTTATACATGTTGACTTTGACCACATATCTAGTCTTAGCCTTGGTGTCAAGTTTGAAATCCGTGAATGGCTTTGGGTGTGTGGTTTACCTTCAGAGCCGGTCGTATACGTATGAAGACGCTAAAAGAACAAAACATGAAACGTGTAAAACCTGCCCCGGCAAAACACTTTGTCATAAAAATCGAAAGAGGAAGCTGATAAGATTAAATAAAATTAAATTTAAAATAATAATAATAATAATAATAATAATAATAATAATATAGTATTTATATAGCGCCAATTCTCCGATGGTCGGACTCGCAGCGCATTTCACACACACACACACACATACAATTTCATGGAAATCTACTCCCTGTGCCTGACCCAGAAAAAAATTAAGCATATTAATAACCAAAAGCTTGCCGAAAGAGATACGTTTTTAAATTAGTTTTAAATGATACAAGAGCTGGAGATTTTTAAGTGTAATGGGAAGTGAATTCCAAACTTTTGGGGCTATGAAACGGAATGAACGTTCACCGATTTTCATATTACACTTTGGTTTTTAAGAAGATTTCCGCCAGCCGAGCGCAGCGTACGCAAAGGCCGATAGGTTATTATTTTTTCAGTCAAATATGATGGAAGTGAGTCATCAAAACGGCGGTAAACAAAAACAGCAATTTTGTATTGTATGCGGTACTTGACGGGAAGCCAATGGAGCTGTTTGTCTATCTGTGAATCTGTGTATGTGTGTTTCCATAGGATCTTGGACGCAGTATTATGACAATGATGACCCGAATAACGGCATGGATAATGAACATTGGACGACTTACCCAACGGTGAGATCAACTGAAGACTTATATTAGTTTTCCTTCGTGATGTCCCGCTTGGTTAGCGTTGATATATTTATAGCTTGGTCACTTAGTTCATTCCCCTTTGAAAGTAGGTAATAATTGTTTTTTCTCTGAAAGATCATTCTATAAACATTTCATTCCCAAGGGTGCCGCACGCTGTACAAAGGAACAAAACAATGCATATATATCATTCAAAATACCACGAGAATTGCTAAAACGATGCAGCGAGAGCAGTAGAATTTTTAAAATGATGAGGATGAATTTTGGAAATTTCTCAGTTATATGCCAATTTTACTTTAGTTTTATAAACAGCAGTATTTCTGCAAATTTTATATATAAAATCCGGCACGGCTTTTTCATAATTATGCGGGTATGGTTCTATTATCATAATATTGGCGCGCCCTCTTTAAATCCGCCCTTGTTTGTAATTGTATTAGTTAGACTGGGAGCATCATCTACATTATTATTTCCTTTGTTTAATAGTCAGGTTTGAATGTAAACTCAGAAAATACAGTTTTAAAGTCAAAGTTTAAGCTCCGCAGTCAATATTCTGTAATTTTTTTAAAGAATATTTCTATAATGATGAGATCAGGTCTCAAATCCATGCCATCTACAGAGCCTATTTTCAAAGAACATATAACTTTGATCAACACTAACAGTAAGTTACGATAACGAGTACCAGCAGGGACATTTTCTATTTGTCCTGTTTTATCCATACATACTTGTTTATATATTTTCGGTTTTAGGCCATCTGCGGAACTGGTTATCCCGTTTGTATAGAGTACGAAGTTGACAGGCCGGCCAGTCAGATCTTTACCAATGTGCGTGATGACTGCCCTAGTGATCAGGTAAATATCCTTTTTCCCTCCTTCATATAAGAGCAGCTTCTGGCGCTAGTGAGTTCGTTTCTAATATTATGAAATAAAAATGGTTTAAATCATTTTTAATTTCAAAGTATCAGTAAATCTCATCAGTTTAAGACACATTAATTGTTATCTAAAATGTATATACAAACCTAGGTATCATTAATATCCTTGCACTGGTGTCCCATTTTTCAGATAACCTAGAATATATCTTTCATGTTAGACCAGATCCTTCCATGTCCCTGCTATGTTAAATCATATCTTTCCTTTTTTTTTTTTTGCTAGAGGTAACCGCCCCCATTTCTGTTTTATCTTATCCAAAATAGAATCGAAATATGTACAACTGCTGAGTTCATTTACGTAACCACGTGACAAGGCCGTTTCCCTATCATGTAATTTGTATGCGGATGTCACCCAGCCCCCAGTGTCTTGTCTATAACACCTGCGGGTCCTGGGTGTGTTATTACCGCTATCGCTGGGTCATAACCCGGAGGAACCCCTCAAAGAAGAGGCATTAGTTTGATACACGGCTGTGGGGCACAGCCTTCTCATTTAACCTGCAGAGCGCTCACCCTGGCTGGGAACCGAACGTGCAACACGTTATTCATTATATAATATAGTGTTTGCATGTAAACTAAGTCGTGAATCGAGAAAATGTTTCTATTTTCGCTACCTTCAGTGTACATTATAGATTTATATAGACTGCCCTTCACGCATCATAGCCATATCGTTTTATAATATGTGGAGCGATCTTTAAATTCTTAATTCTACACATTTCTGTACTTTTGGCACAATTTAAGGATAGCTAGCAGAAATAGCCCTTGACAGTCAAGTGGTAAAACGCTCGGCTCTCTCCGCTTGCGATTCGGGTTAAATCCCCGGCGTGGCTACGAGGGTGACGAAATTCTATGTCGAGATCTCGAGATATATTGTCGGGATTTCGAAATATTATGTCAAGTCGAGATCTCGAAATAATTTTTTTTTCTGTGTCCTAAATCAGCAACCGTATCATTGAACACCAATCCATAATGAACTGCCGAAATATGTACAACTGCAGAGTTCATTTTACGTAACCACGTGACAAGGCCGTTTCCCTATCATGTAATTTGTATGCGGATGTCACCCAGCCCCAAGTGTCTTGTCTATAACACCTGCGGGTCCTGGGTGTGTTATTACCGCTATCGCTGGGTCATAACCCGGAGGAACCCCTCAAAGAAGAGGCATTAGTTTGATACACGGCTGTGGGGCACAGCCTTCTCATTTAACCTGCAGAGCGCTCACCCTGGCTGGGAACCGAACGTGCAACACGTTATTCATTATATAATATAGTGTTTGCATGTAAACTAAGTCGTGAATCGAGAAAATGTTTCTATTTTCGCTACCTTCAGTGTACATTATAGATTTATATAGACTGCCCTTCACGCATCATAGCCATATCGTTTTATAATATGTGGAGCGATCTTTAAATTCTTAATTCTACACATTTCTGTACTTTTGGCACAATTTAAGGATAGCTAGCAGAAATAGCCCTTGACAGTCAAGTGGTAAAACGCTCGGCTCTCTCCGCTTGCGATTCGGGTTAAATCACCGGCGTGGCTACGAGGGTGACGAAATTCTATGTCGAGATCTCGAGATATATTGTCGGGATTTCGAAATATTATGTCGAGTCGAGATCTCGAAATAATTTTTTTTCTGTGTCCTAAATCAGCAACCGTATCAGTGAACACCAATCCATAATGAACTGCCGGTTGGGTCGGTATTTCTGTTAAATATTCCATCCTGTAATTTCAGGTGGTGGAAACGAAAGTCCGTAACGGCTTCATTTGTGACAACAGCGACCAGCCAGCCGGATGCTTTTGTCATGACTACAAGATCAGGGCCAAGTGCACGTACCACGTCTAATGTTGGCGGTCAGTTAATCCGGGGAAGTGAACAAGGGGTTCAGATGGTAGAGGACAACACTTCACATTACAGGCAACAAATGCCATTCGGTGACGGCATTATCTAATTAGTTTTATCATTTTTAATTCTTAAACATTCACAAAACAAACGAACTCTATTATAAATACCATCACTGCAGAGACAAATTATCAGGTGATTGAGTAAACACTTGAAGGAAGACTAAAGATAGTATGAATAATGGGCATTGAGCGACTTCTGTGAATGTCCATGAAATAATAAAACATTCAAATAAATTTAAATGGTGTTTTTGTTTATATCCAATCTAAAGATGACTAAATGTATGTTGGTTACAGTGCTGTTTTTCATTTACTGTGGAAATTAAACCCCCCCCCCCCCCCCCCCCCCGGGACCGGCATGATCGTGTGACACAAGACCACATTTTATTAATTGGTGACTTGTGGTACCAGCAGAGGGCGCTGTAAATCATCCCGCTAATAATGTGTGTTGGGGACCTATGTTTTGTGTGAAATATGTATGAGCTGGTGACAAGAGACATTATAGATCTGAAACAGATTTCATCGTAACGACACAAAGAGGGCCCCCCCCCCCCCCGGGACCGGCATGATCGTGTTACACAAGACCACATTATATTAATTGGTGACTTGTGGTACCAGCAGAGGGCTCTGTAAATCATCCCGCTAATAATGTGTGTTGGGGACCTATGTTTTGTGTGAAATATGTTTGAGCTGGTGACAAGAGACATTATAGATCTGAAACGGATTTCATTGTAACGACTCAAAGAGGCCCCCCCCCCCCCCCCACCCGGGACCGGCATGATCATGTGACACAAGACCACATTATATTAATTGGTGACTTGTGGTACCAACAGAGGGCGCTGTAAATCATCCCGCTAATAATGTGTTGGGGACCTATGTTTTGTGTGAAATATGTATGAGCTGGTGACAAGAGACATTATAGATCTGAAACGGATTTCATCGTAACGACACAAAGAGGCCCCCCCCAGGACCGGCATTATCGTGTGACACAAGGCCACATTATATTAATTGGTGACTTGTGGTACCAGCAGAGGGCGCTGTAAATCATCCCGCTAATAATGTGTGTTGGGGACTTATGTTTTGTGTGAAATATGTATGAGCTGGTGACAAGAGACATTATAGATTTAAAACATATTTCATCGTAACGACACAAAGAGGGCCCCCCGGGACCGGCATGATCGTTTGACACAAGACCACATTATATTAATTGGTGACTTGTGGTACCAGCAGAGGGCGCTGTAAATCATCCCGATAATAATGTGTGTTGGGGACCTATGTTTTGTGTTAAATATGTATGAGCTGGTGACCAGAGACATTATAGATCTGAAACGAATTTCATCGTAACGACACAAAGAGGGCTGTCTCCGGCTTTACTAGTGTAAACCTACCAAATTTACCTCTGTTACCATGGTGTCCATGAAACAAACCAAAATAAATTACAGAAATAAATGATTACTAAACGAAATATGACACATGTTCACGTCATACAGAAGCAAAAAACAGGATCATGTTTACCGTGAAGTAAAGATAACGACCACATACAGTATTCACAGCACAGTGTCAACCACTCCAACCAGGCATTGTCAGCGGCGCATTTATTCAATATCATGTCATGCTTACCCATCCCAATGTCTGGCAAGCAGAAACCAGTCGAACGAAATCTTGATGGCCTGAGCGTCGCCTTGTGGTACATTTAATATAAAGTGCTTTTCAAATGTCCATAAAGATGTAAAATATGAAGTCCAATGGAACATAAGAAATGAATGTCCCTACATTAGATGTACAGTCATTACTTAATCAATAGCCATTTCTACTTTCAATAAGAACGTGAGAAAGCAATGACCGATGTACAAGGCTTCAGTGGAGGTGTTATTGGGTTCACAGCTGTCTGGTAATATCGCACGCTACAAGCCTCCACAGGTAAAATGTATACATGTACCGGAGCCAGGACTGTGTTTTATCATTACACGAACACATCCAGGGGCAAATTAAAAACACTGAAGTCGATCTATCAGACAGGTCTGACGTCTGTAAACCGACCATTGTGACACGCCCCCTTAAATTATTCCCCATATAGATTCACTATAGATTCACTGGCGGAGTACTATGCCAGAGTCACTGCCAACTCCCTTTCTAGCTTTACTGTTGCCAGAGTCAATTCAGTTCCCTTCCTAGCCTTACTGTTACCAGAGTCACTACCAACTCCATTCCTAGCCTTACTGTGCTCGAGTTGCCGCCCTCTCCATTCTCGGGCCTCAGTGTTCCATAATATCCGCACACTTCCTTCCATGCCGCACTGTGCCACATAAGACGCCTACTCCCATTATGAACTTACTAGGCCAGAGTCACCCCATGAACCGCTCAGTGCGTGGTCGTACAACGGCAGCGTCACTGCCCACTCCCTTCCTTACTTAATAACCCTAGAGTCACCGCCCACACCCTTCCTAGCCTTTTAGAGTCACAACCCATTCCCTTCCTAGCCTTACCGTGCTAGAGTCACTGCCAACTTTCTACTGCCCACTTTTCTCAATACCCATTCTTTCGGAAAATGTCATCAAAAATATTTCCAAAAATTTTATGTATAAAAGGAAATTCTCAATAAATTTCTAATTAAATATTTATGGGCAATGGACAAAGACAATGGTAAAAAGAACGGAAAAACTCTTTTCACAACCAGACAGAACATCAGACAAATAGGGATGTGCTTGGCTTGATCGGCTTGCATATCCAGTCTTACAATTGTAGTTAGTGTTCCGTATCCCAGCATCCAAACAACAACTCGTTTAGAACTTAATAACACACACAGGATGGTAATAATTCAAAATTTAGCCCATAAGCCTGTTCCTTATGATGAATTTTGAGGAAGCGCTCAGGTCGTTAGGAAACTTCAATAACATACGAAACAATTTACTGAATGGTGGGAGAGTTCTGCTTTTTATTGATTGTAAGCAGGAAGCCCAGGAGCATGAAGACGAGCTTCATTGATTGGAATGACAAACACTTCACGAACACTCCTCTCTGACGATGAGCAATACTGCTAACGATCAAGTCCACCAACGTGGCCAATAGATACAATATATATATATATATATATATATATATATATATATATATATATATATATATATATATATATATATATATATATGTACCTGTATGTATATGTATATCGTTGTGTTTCTGCATTTGAGTCTTGAGTCTAAACTGATCCAGAAGGTAAGCGTAGTTTGCTTCACTATAGTGTTCTCCATCCTTCAGGAATTTAAGTCTGCTATCCGCCTGCTTTTAAAGTGACCGTATATACTATTTAGGCAATCAGAAAATTAAGATCAAACAACATTTATAAATCATAGGATGGTTTAAAGTTTTTATATATTTAATTTACATTAAAAAAAAACCCCTAAAATTACAAAAAAGTTGAATTAACAAAACATAAAAACACCTGAGGCATCAGCTGCAGACAAGCCAAGATTTATCTCTGGTTTCTGTTGTGAAAAATTCTATTATTCCAGCAGATTCATTATTCAGCAGACTTATTAAATGGGCGCTGACTGCTTTTTTTAGTCCAAGCTTCCATTAGTCCATGATCTGCGTGGGCTAAACGTAAAGTTAACACTGCTTCTGGATTCAGCCTGAGTTAAATTTGAATTGACATTATAGTTGGGTTCCCTCTAAGCTAAATTTAACGACAGCGCTATAGGATCCGTCCATTCCATATTCAGTCGGAATGCCTCTAATCCATATAAATCTTCTACTGTCAAAGTCAGTAGTGTACATGGAAGCCGTATGGTCTACTTGACTGGATTCAGTACTGAAACTTGGCTTTTCATTTTCGATTTTTAAAATACACACAATTTGGTTTAGCCTGCTCGACAATAAAATTCAACAAAACAATTTATTAACGCTGGCTTGAATATAAATATTTACACGATAACCGGCTTGCGCTTGCTGAACAATTAAATTTAACACAGGGGTCTGGGCAGTCGAGTGATAAAACAGATAGCGTTCTCGCCTGACGACCCGCTATATGAGAGTGGATTGTAGTGGCCAATGCAGGTCGGTGCTCCGGGTCCTGCGGTTTCCATCAGCCCTACAGACGTCTGAACGTAGCCATCCGAGCCATCCTGCATGGAGAATGATTTGAATCAGTTATTATGAAATAAAATAAAAATATTAAAATATATCCAGATAAAAAATATGTTTATATTATTTTTTGGGTCTGTTTGATCTTCAAATTAAGTCAATATGATATCTACGTCCCGCCAATCTTTACAATTAAAGTTAACAGAATAACTAGGTTCCACTTGATCCACAATTAAAGTCAACACGATAATTAGGTTCAGCTTGATCCATAACAGTCAACTCGAAAACTTGGTTCCGCCAGATCCACAATGAAAGTCAACACGATAATTAGGTTTCGCATGATTCACATTTAAAGTGAACATGATAACTATAGATTCCGCCAGGTCCAAAATATAAGTCAGCACGACAACTATGTTTAGCCTGATCCATAAGCAGTCATCTCGATAACTTGGTTCTTCCTGATCCACAATGAAAGTCAATACAATGTTTACGTTTCGCATGATTCACATTTAAAGTAAACACAATAACTTTGTTCCGCCTGATCCCCATTTAAATTCAAAACGATAATTAGGTTCCGCCTGATCCACAAGTAAAGTGAACTTGATAAGTCCAAAAAAAATAAATAAAAAGGTATGGTTCTCAGGCACTTTTTACTGAAATCAGTGCGGGTGGGCGGTATTTTATTTTTTTACCTTTTTTGTATGTTTCGAAAAAAAGTCATATGATCAGGATCAAGCATGAAAATAACAAATTTGTTTACTAAACTGGTAAAAGCCCTACATAAATTGTATTATTTAACTTCTTGAAAGATTAAAATCAAAATCAAAATGTTTGATGCAGGGGTTATAATTGACGCGGGCGGTGCCTGAGAACCATACCTTTTATTTATTTATTTATTTTTTTTTGGCCTAACAAGATTCCGCCAGATCCACATTTAAAGTCAGAACGCCAACTAGGTTCAACCGGATCCACAAGCAGTCAACTAAATAATTAGGCTCCGCCTGATCTACAATAAAAGGTAACACGATAATTAGGTTCCGCCTAATCCACAATGAAAGGTAACACGATAATTAGGTTCCGCCTGATCTACAATGAAAGGTAACACGATAATTAGGTTCCGCCTGATCTACAATGAAAGGTAACACGATAATTAGGTTCCGCCTGATCTACAAGTAAATAAACATGATAACTATAGATTCTGCCGATCCAGATGTAAAGTCAGCACGACAACTAGGTTCAGCCTGATCCACAAGCAGTCAACTCGATAACTTTAATCCGCCTGATCCACAATGAAAGTCAACACGCTGAGTTCCGCTTGATCTACAATAATTGGGTTCCGCCGGCTTCACAATTAAAGTCAACTAAACCCTATATCTGCCTATCTACGCCCAGAAGGAAAACTACAGTTAATTTTGAACCACTTTGTCCTCTTTCACTGTGATCTTATAATTTGCTGATGCCTGAAAAACAGCTGAAGCCAACATTATAAATTGGATCCGCCTGATCTAAATTCATGCTACTGTACCTCTGTCAAGTAGCGTCAATTATCTACAAGGGTGGGGGATGAATTGGGCTTGGAGGATAACCAAACTTTTCTATTTTATATGTAATATTTCATAGTAAACTCAGAAATGGAACCAAAGTCGGGAATTCTAATTATTAATGTATTTCATTTCCAGTTTATAAATATTATTATCTGAATAGCAGAGGGATGATTACACTGACCATCCCTCTCCCCGAAAATGTGTGAGGGGGATTATAATACCCCCCCCCCAACCCCACCCCGTGATTATACTTAGTTGTCATATAGTAATAAGCATCTGAATTATTAAAATATCTAAAAATATGAATGCATCGAGGCATCCTCATTAATGACCTAAAACCATGCCAGTTAGTACGGGGTGCGGCTATTATTGGAACTTATTTTTGTAAGTAACGCGTAGACAACACTACAATATCAAATTATTTTTTTTTGGGGGGGGGGGGGGGATTTATTACGAAAATAAAAAAAGAGCTGTCATAGTTTTTTTTTTCAAGAAACGATCGTATATTTTCGACTGTTTCCCCATTTTGTTTTTTTTTTCAATGTGGACGATGTGATGGGTGTAACATAGTGTTCCGGCATATTGCCTTTTTAACTTATAATTGCCTTTCTAATTATGTATAAAACTTAACACTTATTTAGGTAACAGAATATGTCCCCTATCCCCAAGTTTTAGCAAGGGAAGAGGATGGACAATGTAATCACCCCTGCTATTCAGAGAATAATATTTATATATTTCAAATAAAATATATTAAAAATTATAATTGTAGACTTTGGTTGCATATTTGAATATTTTATTAAGAAGTATTAAATATCTAAACCTGGTTTAGAATAAAGCTTACCTGGAAACATGCCTTATTTTTTTTAAATTTTGTACTCAATAGAAATTTATTTTTTAATGTGTCACACGGACAATAAGATGGGTATGTACATATACACGTGTGTGTTTTATAGAAAAAGTAGTCCCAACTTACCAGGCCTGCGAGTCATCCCCCACCCCATTGTCATTGGAGGACTGTGACTTTGTATATTTAGGTATAGGGAGTATAACAAGATAATAGTTTCCAAGTTATATTAATTTTATTAAGTATCATGTTTAGCCATTGACGTAAGAAACCCAGTTGGGATAAACACGTATTTCATTTGATCAAAATTCTAAGCAGTTTAGCAATCAGTAGGCGCCACCTGGATTCTTTGATGTTCATTTCTATGTTGGCCAGACTCGTGAGAACCGATCCTGTATGACGGGCTCCACAGTATTTGATCTGGTAGGCGACGTCTTGTCTGCGAAATTGTTTAGGGTAGTTTTCCCAGGAAATCATCCGTGGGGGCGTGTCCGCGTTAAGTTTGATGTGTGTTAACAGGGTTGTGTTGCTCAAGGGTAGAGCACAGGACTCAAAGGTTAAAACCACCCAAAAAAAGTTTGATGTTTGTTGACAACGGACATCGTGGATGGAAATTCTGATTGGCGGAGAAGACTTGTGACGTCAGGAGTCTCATATAAGGCTTGAATCCCACTAATCTTTAGAATGAGCAGGCGTGAGGGTAGCGTCTCCTGAGTGAGTTTCAGTAGTCCAACCGGCTGGTCTGCTATCTGCTGTGCGTCCAATGGAGCAATCGCGTTAGTGTAGTGACAGTTTACGTCTGAAGGAGGCCACCTTGTTGATATTTTGTAAAGTACTTCAGAGACAGTGGTACTTAATGCCGAAGGACAGGCATACTCGTGATAGTGTGCGCTTCTAGGAACAAGTAGGACTATGTCTTGACGCGAAACTGTGATGGTGCTGAATTTCGCTAGAGCGTGCGTATATTCAGTATCCGGTTACTGTAGACTACAGCTGAGAGAGCCGTTGATTCAGGGTCCCACAGGAACATTCGGTGTGCGACACGCGAATGGTGATTTATGGACGATGAACTGTTATACGATGAGTTGTGGTTTGTGTCCTGTATTACGCTGGGATTAGACTGTGCTCCATGTACACGTATTAAGCAAGGGGCTAGCGGAACGTCTAGATTTCGCGTGAGAACGTGTGAACTGACCTGGAATATCAGAACTTTGTTTGTGTTAGGAGGATTAGTGTTATGAGGATTAATGGACTCGGTGAACTATTGTAATAACTGCTTTATTTGTGCCGAATGCAACCCCCCCCCCCCCCCCCCACTATATGTTAGTAACCCCTTTATTGTTTAGTATATATTTTGTTGTATCTTTTGACTGTATTAGAGATTTTCTTTGGGTGTGTTTATGTCTGGTCTGTTTGTTATTTTGACTAACTGAAAAGAAGCTGGAAGTTCACATCCCCCGTGTTGTGACAATCCACATCCTTGATGATAAATAGACGCCACTGGGCTGCATGGTTGTTGGACAAATTGCCACAATATTTTTGTACTTCCGGCATGTCACTGCCTTTTTGTCCCTCTGACATAAGAGAGTCTATCTCTATGTCAGAGTGCCTTGCTCAGTAATAACATGAACCGCATCTTAATGTTCGATAGGGATGAAATTATTTTCGTTATTTTTAACATCGCCTCATGCCATACAGGCACACTGTCAGATACCTTTGTGTACTTTCTAATAACACCAACCGTGCGAAAAAAAAAATCTGTTGTAACTCACCATATTGAAAAAATCCCCCTTGATGCTTGCTGAAGTTCTGACCGCATGAATACAAGCATGGCTTGCAAGGATGACTAGACGCAGCAAACATGTATGCGATACAGGAGATGCCTTGTTACCATGGTAACGGCTTTACACTTTGGTTTGTGAGTTCATATGTAAAAGGGGAATTGGGTGAGTTGGCATAAGCAGATAAGAGAAGGATTGTTTGCCCCCCCCCCCCCCACTACCCCCCCCCCCCCCCGCCCTCCGCCAAATTATGCACCTATTGTTTTTTTATTTAATATTTAGCACATCGATAAGTGAAAACAGGAAGCCTGGGGACGTAATTATGACTGAGACTCATCTTGGCCTTGACTCTGTTCATTCTGAATTTATTTTATGAAAATGAAGAATTTATCATAATGATCGTGCATATTTTATTTATTCTACCACCCTTATTAACCATTTACAGTCTCTCGTTGGGTCGTTATAGTAGCCAGGATTAGCCTCAAAGTATATTCAGATATATAGTAAACTCTTTTGCAGTGGATTTTTTTTAGTTAGACAGTGCTGAACTCTCACTTTTAGAGAGCAGACTTCTGGTTTCACTTTTTAATATTGGTGGTGGCACCCGGCTGCAGTTTAGCATGGCAAATCATTTCGACCAGGAGACCGAAGATAGTCAAAAGGGGATCTTGGAGTGTGTGAATAATCTGTAATTACATATTCCGAATTTTTCCAGTGATAACTTTCCCTTCATTAAGCCCTTTTAGTTTTCTGTAGTCAAATGACATTTCCGGCCAGGTGACGGAGGTGTTTTTTTTTTTTTGCCACCGTCGCTTCCTTGGTTTGTCTGTTTCGTAATGGCATTAAACAAGTATGGACGGACTTTGATGACATTTTTTGTAAAGTGTTTGCACCAAAGGAACAGTCCCAAGGAAGGATCAATTAGGCAAAAAAAAAAATAACACGTATGGTTCTAAGGCACCGCCCGCGTCAATTTTAATCCCCGCATCAAAATTTTTTTAATTTGATTTTAATCTTTCAAGAAGATAAAATTAATACAATCTTGATAAGATTCCTTGTTTTGTAGCGCTTTTACCTGTTTAGGAAAAAATCTGATATTTTAATGCTTTTCCTCGATCATATGACATTTTTATCGAAACTTACAAAAAAGGTATGAAATATCTCGCCAAGCCGCACTGATTTTCTGGCCTTTGATTATGGAAGTTCTCTGTGTCACCATACTGTCCTGATTAAAGCTTTTTTAGCGCAATAGGCCAATCAGACCAGATCATGCATTAGTATCACGAAAACATCAAGTGTAGTCTTGAACCTTGCTCTGGTGTTTGGTGTAACCATCGGGCTGGTGAACCGTCACACACATAGTATCCCAGCACATACGAACACCATTGAAAAGTTTGAACAGGACCCTGATTTTTTAATGTCAGCAGATGTATAAATGCGGTCTCTGGGCGTTTTCTAATTTAAATATAATGCCGTTTAATATCAATGCTATTTTACAGACAACTGAACGGTGAAGATGAAGTGGGTCTTTTGGATAACCATTCTAATCTCGTCAACGACAGGGGAAGACGCTGGTAAGTGATAAAGTAATAACCTTCTGTGGCTGAAATGTATAACTTGTTCTGAACTTTGGATTACGTAAAACCTGGCTGATTTGTCATGAGGAGTTGGTGAAAAATTTTATTTCACAGAATTTAAAATTTCAAGTACTATGATTATCATGGAGGGGGTTTTTGTATATTTTCCTCTCTCTCAGACTTGTTTCGCGTTTTTTTTTGTCTCTCTGTCTGTCGTGCGTCGTTAATTCTTCTCTCTCTCCCTCCCTCCCTCTCTCTCTCTCTCTCTCTCTCTCTGACTTGTGTCCTTTATTCTCTATCTCTGTCTGACATGTGTCCTTTATTTTTCTCTTTCTGTCTGACTTGTAGCATTTATGCTTCTCTTTCTGTCTGACTTGTAGCATTTATTCTACTCTCTTTCTGTCTGACTTGAGTCCTTTATTTTTCTCTCTCTGTCTGACTTGTAGCATTTATGCTTCTCTGAGTATCACTTGTAGCATTTATTATTCTCTCTTTCTGACTTGTAGCATTTATTATTCTCTCTTTCTGACTTGTGGTATTTATTATTCTCTCATTCTGACTTGTGTCCTTCATTATTGTCTCCGTCTGTCTTGAATCATATATTCTTCTATCTCTGTCTGACTTGTGGCATTTATTCTTCTCTCTCTGTCTAAACTGTGTCCTTTATTTTTCTATCTCTGTCTGACTTGTGGCATTTATTCTTCTCTTTCCGTCTGACTTGTGTCATTAATTCTTTTCTCTGTCTGACTTGTGTCCTTTATTTTTCTATCTCTGTCTGACTTGTGTCCTTTATTTTTCTCTTTCTGTCTGACTTGTGGCATTTATTCTTCTCTCTCTGTCTGAGTTGTATCCTTAATTTTTCTATCTCTGTCTGACTTGTCTCCTTTATTGTTCTCTCACAGTATGACTTGTGTCCTTTATTCTTTTCTCTCTGTCAGACTTGTGGCATTTATTATTCTCTCTCTGACTTGTGGCATTTATTATTCTCTCATTCTGACTTGTGTCCTTCATTATTGTCTCTGTCTGTCTTGAACCATATATTCTTCTATCTCTGTCTGACTTGTGTCCTTTATTTTTTCTCTCTCTCTCTCTCGCTCTCTCTCTCTCTCTCTCTCTCTCTCTCTCTCTCTCTCTCTCTCTCTCTGTCTGACTTGTGGCATTTATTCTTCTCTCTCTGTCTGACTTGCAACATTTTTTCTTCTTCTCTCTGTCTGACTTGTAACATTTTTTCTTCTTCTCTCTGTCTGACTTGTAACATTTTTTCTTCTTCTCTCTGTCTGACTTGTAACATTTTTTCTTCTTCTCTCTGTCTGACTTGTAACATTTTTTCTTCTTCTCTCTGTCTGACTTGTAACATTTTTTCTTCTTCTCTCTGTCTGACTTGTAGCATTTATTCTTCTCTGAGTATCACTTGTAGCATCTCTCTGTCTGACTTGTAGCATTTATTATTCTCTCTGTCTTACTTGTGTGATTCATTCTTATCTCTCTCTGTCTTACTTGTGTGATTCATTCTTATCTCTCTCTGTCTTACTTGTGTGATTCATTCTTATCTCTCTCTGTCTTACTTGTGTGATTCATTCTTCTCTCTCTCTGTCTTACTTGTGTGATTCATTCTTCTCTCTCTCTGTCTTACTTGTGTGATTCATTCTTCTCTCTCTCTGTGTCTTACTTGTGTGATTCATTCTTCTCTTTCTCTGTCTTACTTGTGTGATTCATTCTTCTCTCTCTCTGTCTTACTTGTGTGATTCATTCTTCTCTCTCTCTGTCTTACTTGTGTGATTCATTCTTCACTCTCTCTGTCTTACTTGTGTGATTCATTCTTCTCTCTCTCTGTCTTACTTGTGTGATTCATTCTTCTCTCTCTCTCTGTCTTACTTGTGTGATTCATTCCTATCTCTCTGTCTTACTTGTGTGATTCATTCCTATCTCTCTCTGTCTTACTTGTGTGATTCATTCTTCTCTCTCTCTGTCTTACTTGTGTGATTCATTCTTCTCTCTCTCTGTCTTACTTGTGTGATTCATTCTTCTCTCTCTCTCTGTCTTACTTGTGTGATTCATTCTTCTCTCTCTCCGTCTTACTTGTGTGATTCATTCTTTTCTCTCTCTGTCTTACTTGTGTGATTCATTCTTCTCTCTCTCTCTGTCTTACTTGTGTGATTCATTCTTCTCTCTCTCTCTGTCTTACTTGTGTGTTTCATTCTTCTCTCCCTCTGTCTTACTTGTGTGATTCATTCTTCTCTCTCTCTGTCTTACTTGTGTGATTCATTCTTCTCTCTCTCTGTCTTACTTGTGTGATTCATTCTTCTCTCTCTCTGTCTTACTTGTGTGATTCATTCTTCTCTCTCTCTCTGTCTTACTTGTGTGATTCATTCTTCTCTTTCTCTCTGTCTTACTTGTGTGATTCATTCTTCTCTTTCTCTCTGTCTTACTTGTGTGATTCATTCTTCTCTCTCTCTGTCTTACTTGTGTGATTCATTCTTCTCTCTCTGTCTTACTTGTGTGATTCATTTTTCTCTCTCTCTGTCTTACTTGTGTGATTCATTCTTATCTCTCTCTGTCTTACTTGTGTGATTCATTCTTCTCTCTCTCTCTCTGTCTTACTTGTGTGATTCATTCTTCTCTCTCTCTCTGTCTTACTTGTGTGATTCATTTTTCTCTCTCTCTCTGTCTTACTTGTGTGATTCATTCTTCTCTCTCTCTCTGTCTTACTTGTGTGATTCATTCTTCTCTCTCTCTCTGTCTTACTTGTGTGATTCATTCTTCTCTCTCTCTCTGTCTTACTTGTGTGATTCATTCTTCTCTCTCTCTGTCTTACTTGTGTGATTCATTCTTCTCTCTCTCTGTCTTACTTGTGTGATTCATTCTTCTCTCTCTCTGTCTTACTTGTGTGATTCATTCTTCTCTCTCTCTGTCTTACTTGTGTGATTCATTCTTCTCTCTCTCTGTCTTACTTGTGTGATTCATTCTTCTCTCTCTCTGTCTTACTTGTGTGATTCATTCTTATCTCTGTCTTACTTGTGTGATTCATTCTTATCTCTGTCTTACTTGTGTGATTCATTCTTATCTCTGTCTTACTTGTGTGATTCATTCTTATCTCTGTCTTACTTGTGTCCTTTATTCTCTCTCTCTCTCTCTCTCTCTCTCTCTCTCTCTCTCTCTCTCTCTGACTTGTGGCATTTATTCTTCTCTTTCTGCCTGACTTGTGTCTTTTATTTTTCTCTCTCTGTTTGACTTGTGTCGATTATTTTTCTTTTTTACTTTATCTCTGACCTTTATTTTTTTTTTACTTGGATTTACTATTTTCTTTTGTACTATGTTTACTCTCTCGTGTGTAATGAATTTGTTTTTGAGTTACTTGAATTGACTATTTTTATTTGATTATTCTTTCTTTTCTCATCTAGATTAGTTTTTCTTTAGCTGTTTATTCCCCTCTCTTTTCTCATTCATTCATTCCGTTGTTTCCCTTTGTCACTTGTTTGGTTTATGATCCATTGTATTGCTGCACATAAACATACTTTATTTGGGACTCTTTTGAGATTGTTATACATGTCTACTAATTTTAAATAATTTCCATCCCCAGACTATACATACATATATATCAACACATTAAGCAATAGGAAGAAAAATAAGATCAGCTGGTAAAAAAAGCGAGGATAATAGTGCTTCCACAAACAAACATAACCATATGTGTTCAGTTTCCCATGAGTTTATTTTGTACAACTGTATTATTTTTGACACCACTTTGGAAATGCCAAGTTTATTGTACCGATATGTATGAAACGATGCCAAGTGTGTCCTAAGTGGGTGCTTTTTAACGAAGGGGCTATCCCAGTGCCATGAATCAGAAACATTGCTACACTGTATCCAGTGGCTGAACCTGCAGCGCTCAGTAGTATTTGCCATGAAACGATTCCGATTTTCAATTTGCATTTCTATAGGTTTTTCAATAATTTTTTCTAGACGTGAGCAGAGGAGAAAGTCAGCCGGAGGAACCAGCCGGTTTGAACTATGCTCTGTACGGTGAGTATCCGTTGTATGGGTTTAGAGTCTCATTCTTTGTCTTTCAGACTTGCAAAGTATAATATTTTTGGTCATCTTATGCAATGACTTTGTGACATATGATTAAGGCGGCGTCTTTGTTCTATTGCAAAATCCTTCATTTGAATTAATCAGTTTTTTAGAAATCGATATTTATGACAAAACTGCTCATAATAAATTCTTTTCTTACATTGATTTCATCTCGATTACTTTCCAACATGAAATGACAACGGTTTGATACAGTTTAGGCCGGCCTTGGTTATAAACCTTTTGACACACCTTTTGTATGGTAGAATGTAATGACCATGGTGATAATGTTTATTATAATAATAGCAGATTTTGTCATGTTCTGGTCATTATGTTCTGACATGTATCTTATTAAAATAAGTCATATCCGAATCAATTTAATTTAAAGTATCCTTGCTAAATGATAACAGCTGATCTGATGTTAGACATTTTTATTTCCTATAAATATGATATCTCAGTTGAATTTCAGACTGATCAAATGTCAGGCATGACTATGTACGATACTACAAACTGTGCAAATGCTATGCTTATCCAATATCAATCATGTTTGTGTACTACTAGCTGATAAACCCGTTATACCGGGGAGATGTATTAACTGAGATGAGGAATGTTTGCTCATAATATTATTATAAAAGTTAAAAGAACATATAGATTTTGGGAAGCTTGTCTCGAAAAGATATGTACAAAATAATTTTTTTTTACATTTATTTTGTGGCGCTGTCCTCGTGGCCAGAACTTCATACACCGGTATGTAGACCTGGTCAGTAATGATGTTTACTTTGCTAACCGGAATGGGACGCGGGGACATTTAGGTTTCCGATGATCTTTGACTGATAACTATTGATGAACGTATAAAGAATATAGGTTGATGTGAGGAAGACATGAAAGATTAATTAAATGTACGTTTTAAGGCAAGGAAACTGTAACTGAAGAAAGAAACGGAAATATGTATACGAGAAGAAACGAACCCAAGGAGAGTCCAGGGGGTTCGTACTGGTCCCTTTTCTGCCACCACAACTTTTTTAAATCGTATAAGACCAAGTTTGAGGGCTGGAACCCCCGCACCAACCCCACCCCCACCGCTTTTCCGGAAATGGGGACTTTTTATAAGGTATTTTCATTAATCCTCCTGGATTGGAACCCTTTTTTTTCATAAAGTGAGTCATGTGTTTTTCACACTTACTGACCGCGCATGTTGGTCAGAGCCTGAATGAAATGTCAGGCAAAACATGCTTAAATACGTCACTAAAAGCAGGGGTTATTCATATGCACAATAGTCCTTAATAGACCTTAACGGACATGTTTATGTATAAATAGGTAGGTTATCACAAGGGAAGGCTAATCCGATGTCCGTCGTGTTTATGTAGGAATATATATTCTCCAGGAAAGGCCGATTCGATGTCAGTTATGTTAAGTACGATAACTAAATTATCTCGAGGGACGGGTGACCCGATGTGAGTCATGTTTATCTACGATAATTATGCAGGTTGTCTCAAGGTAAAGCTGATCCGATGTATGTCCGTTTATGTGCGATAAATGTATTATCTCAAGGGAAGGCCGGTCCCATGCCATTCAAATTTATGAACTACGAATATAGTATTAGTATCTCAAGGTTAGGCTAATTCTATGTCAAATAAAGACGGACTATAAGATTAACAAAATTATTCAAAGGATAGAATCGATTATTTTCCCATGAATTGAAATGTATTATCAATAAATCATGGCTGATTGACAGTCAATGCGATTCTGAGCAAAGATTAACCGATAAAAAATACATGCCAACCATGTCAGTAAATGATAGTGAAACAACCGTGTATTGCAGCGTCATGACGGACCCGAACAATTTTTGTTTCCGCAGTGTATGTAAATAATAATTTCAGTGTTTTCGTTTATGCGTTCCAGTTCATAATAATTATATTTTTTATCCATTGTATCAATTCAAGCCATTTATTAGGTTAATAGCCTCAAAAGGACATATATGAAAGACTCAACACCCTTACTTTGATTCAATTTTTAGTATAGTTCATCCTTTTGGATATCTGATGTCAAGAAAATTGGGAACTGTTATTAGTTTATCCTCCAGGAAACCTGATTAACTCTGCAAATGGAAACTATAAGTAGTTTATCCTCCGGGAAACCTGATTAGCAGTCAGGGAAATTGGAAACTGTATGTAGTTAATCCTCCGGGAAACCTGATTAGCAGTCAGGGAAATTGGAAACTGTATGTAGTTAATCCTCCGGGAAACCTGATTAGCAGTCAGGGAAATTGGAAACTGTATGTAGTTAATCCTCCGGGAAACCTGATTAGCTGTCAGGGAAATTAGAAACTAGAAGAGGTTTATCCTCCGGGAAACATTATTAGCAGTCAGGGAAATTGGAAACTGTATGTAGTTAATCCTCCGGGAAACCTGATTAGCTGTCAGGGAAACTGGGAACTATAAGTAGTTTATCCTCCGGGAAACATGATCGGCTGTCGGAGAAAATGGAAACTATAAGTAGTGTATACCACGGGGAACCTGATCAGCTGTCAGGGAAATTGGAAACTATACGTATTTTATCCTCCGGGAAACCTGATTAGCTGTCAGTAAAATTTGAAACTATAAGTAGTTTATCCTCCGGGATAGGAGGATAGCTGACAGTGAAATTGAAAAACTATAATTTTTTTTTTATAATGTGAAACCTAATCCGCTGCTAGGGATATTAATTATATTTGTTGGTTGCTTATTAGGGAACTTTTTTTTTATTATTGATCGTAGTATGAACTTAAGGGTTTGCGAGGTGACAGGTATTTGAGTGATCTTTTTCCAAGTGTATTTTTGTGGGTGTATAATCGTACTTGCTTTATCTATATTCATGGACAGGCCCTGGCGGTTCTTGTTGCGCAGCATGGGGTGACCCTCATCATTTGAGGTGGGATGGGAACATGTTTAACTTTCAAGGTGGATGTGCATACTACCTGGCTAAAGCAATAGACAACGGTGAAACTGAATTTAAAGTGGTTATACAAAATGAATTCCGAAATGCTATAACCCATGTCACCTACGTCAAGATGATCAAGATCAGTATGCAATATGAATATGAACTGATGAAAGACCATGTCTTTAAGGTAAGTGTAACTAAAATTGTAGTTATGTTGATAACCGTATACTGTGTACCCATGCAAAAGGCAGTACACGAGTCTCTCTATTTTAGTTATTACTTCCACCAAGAATATTATGGAAATATCACGTTCGTGCGTTTGTATTTCTGTGTGTGTGTTTGTTCGCAACATAACTCACGAAATCATGAACGGAATCTCATGACATTTTCAGCCCATTTCGGGAAAGGGCCAAGGAAGAAAAAAAATAGATTTTGGTGTGGATCCAACAAATAACCCGGATTCTGGAATGTCATCAAATATATTTGCAAATGTAAAGTCATTTACGCCCGAATGAACCTGGGCCGAATAAATGAATGCAAACACATAGCTGAGGCCTGCAGTCCTACGAATGCAGCTTTCTAGTTTGCTTTCTTGTTTGACAGTTAAGTAGGGTAACGCAAAACCAGCGCACCGATTAAAAAAAACGTTGTAAAGGGACAAACATGTGGATAAAGGGCAGGAAATAATGGTAGTGATCTACGCTATACTGCGTGCCAAAGTTTTATTTTGTTACTCTCTGACAGGTAAATGATGTTCATCAAACCTTACCATACAGCGATTTGTATGTGGAGGTCACCCGTAACCGCCTGAACACTGTGGTTCATCTCATCGGCAAAGACGTTAACATTCTGTGGAATGGTCTACACAAAGTCGTCGTGTGTGTCGGAGAAGAGTACAAGGGCAAGATGTCTGGGTTGTGTGGGCCATATGACGACAAGTAAGTAAAACCAATCAATATAAAGTAGCAATCACATCACCCTCTTTTTTTAATGTGTGCAGAGTTTTCACGCCCAAGACCTCAGGATTAAGTAATCTGTCTTCCCAGTGGGTTCCAAGTATGTGGCGTAGACAGCAGTGGTGAAAGCTAAATAGCATAAGCTCTTCCTTGGAATATGTGTCCCATGACCCACAGCTGTGGAGCATTGTGATGGGGACGTTATTTTCTTTTTTACCCATACATTTTGTTCAGTTTTAGGGAAGATCTATGCAGTCATGGCGATCGTGGTTGATTTTTAGCTTCATGCGAAATGTTGCCTGACATTTTGTGTCCCAGACAGATGAATATCTCGAGCGCTTCGTTTTCCTTGATGCTAGGCATCCGAGTCATCTCACCCTGAACCAGTCACCGGAACTTCTTTATAAGGATTGCAAGACCAAACTTTCTGCAGGCCTGTGGAAGTGTAGCCATCAGCTTTTGGAACTGTTTCGCCGAGTAAGCTACAATACATCGGCGAACAGAAGGTTTCTGGTGAAAGCTATCATCGCCTTGGTCTTTTATCTCAGGCGCTATAAGCCTCAGGGTTTATCGTAAATGGGCGGGAGGAACCAACCTTTCTTTTGCAGAGGCAAACGGATGATGGAATATTCGCCTTGACCAAAATGTAGAAAATAGTGATTTATCAACTCTGACGTTAGAGGATAAGATTATGAGTATCCCTGAACACATTTTAAATGTTGAAACAATAAAAGGGACCATATTCTGTAAAAGCAAAAAAGACACGATTTCTTTTCTCTAAGTATATAGTCTCTATGTATAACACGAAATTGCTTATAATAAAGTTGTTTTAGCAATCAGGTGCCAATATCAGGAGGCCTAGAAATGCTATCTACATTTCTTGTAAAAGAAGGTTACTTACAAAATTATATATATATATATATGACTGCCATTATGACGCCTACCAGGTGGTAAAGTACATCCTTTCATGTTATTTTAGTCGTCACATAAAAAAATTATATAGATGCTACTATGCTGGACCATTGTCAAATTCAGTGTGAATAAGGTTACTATGGATCATTACTGTAAAACTTTTGCAGTTCAGGTGCCGGAATGAGCATTTTAAGATGATTGATGGATGAACTCTATCAGCATATATATATATATATTAGTGGTGGGCCGATCATCGATTTTTTTCGAAAGTCAGTCGGTTTGCTGCGACTTTCAAGCGCTCGATTACGAAAGGCAACTATCGATTACATCATACTCATGATTGTTTTTACCAGAATGTCTTTAAGTTATAGGAAAAAATTAAAAAAAAAAACATTCCGCGCTTCATATAATGAGTCTGTGTTCCCAAATAACCTCCGTATATAACTGAGTATGACACGGTAGATGAGAGAACGGAGGACTTATTAAACCTCCGTGAACTGGCAGGGAGCTGCAGAATTAGCGGAGAGTTTTCTAACGAGATGTTCATTGCAAAATATGGACGGTATGGCGTAAAAATGCTCCATAATGCTCCAGGTCTATGCAAATTTTGCAAGATTCTCTTAGAAATAATCTCCTCAACTGATGTCAGGTGTCGCTGCGCATGAGTAATTATATTTTTAGCTTTCAATTACTTATTTTTTAATTTTTACCAAAATTTATATGGGCCTGTAATTTTTCTGGAAGGCCTGTGAAACCAGTATGCATGTCGGCAGTCATCATAATCGTTATAAAATGAAAGTCCTGGTAGTAAAGTTAAAATGATACGCGGGAGTATTCATGAGGGCCAGCATGTAGATGTCCTGGACTGTGATTTAATTCTTGATTACTATAATTAATTAAAATGAAACTTTGAATAGCACATCTTAATGATAAAAGGAAAATATAAAAAGGCAAAAACTTCTTTTCATCAGGTAGAATTCCTAAGATATGCGGGCTGGATTAAAAGAGTACAGTTTCCCAGATAATTGCTCATTTCTTTATATTTGTCTGAACAGATTAATAATCGATCATCGATCGGTTTGCCCAAACCGATAGTCGATTATGAAAAAGGAACCGACTCCCACCACTAATGTATATATATATATATGCCTACTAGTGACTGAATGAGATTTTATTTTCATTAAGATAGACAACTTAGAGGTGTGTTATGGCCCTCCAACAGAATAACAACGTGGCATTATGTAAAATCCAGAACGGTAGCCAGAGTGGCGGCAAAGAATTACCTTGGTTTAAAAGTGCCCTGCTTACCCTGTTGTTGTTTATGAATGATTTTTTTGGTTGCCAGATTTGGGCATCAGCAGACCTTTTTACATTTCAAGTAAAGAGACATATTTTAAGAGTCCAAAATGGCTGATAATATGGCCACCACAAAAAAGGCGGTTATTTTTTCAGTAATATGTCATCACATGCTTATAATATTTTAGATGTTGCTCTACTGGGATTTTGTGTGCTCCCAGTGACTGATCGAAACATTTTTTTTTTTTGTTCTTAAGGTGTACTTGATCACATTTTGGATGTTAACAGTTAGAAACAATTTGAAGTTAAAAGGCGAACATAAATCGTTCAAAATAGCCGCAATATGGCCACCACAAAGGCGAATTCTTCCATTCACTTCAACATTAACAGGTCCTTCTGCGATATTTGCCGTCAAAATCATAAGATAACATGTAACTGGTCCTTAGATTAATTTAGCTGGCCATTGGAGGCGCTAGTGAATTAGCTCAGTTATATAGAGAACTTATGACCCGCCATGTCTCTCCCCCAAACTGAGCTAAACCGATTAAGTGTTCCCTGTAAAGTTCGCATGTTAACCTAATAAAATAAATCATTCGCAATCTGTTAAGAACTAAGATTGCGGCAAACATGTTCGTATTTTGACTATTCTGTTAAATTTGCTGTATATCAACAGTTTTTTCTCATCATAGCATCATTTAAACAGCCAGTTAAGACTCGTGTAACATTTTAGTCAGTTTGTATACTATAATATCCTAAAGAGCAGCAGTATGGCCGCAAAACTGGTGATAACATTAAATATCAGTTGTCAAATGAAAATAATTTATATATATATATATTAGTCCTTTAACTGGACCTGTGTGTATATTAAGGTATTTATGCTTATTTTCTTATCGTTTTTTGCTAAAAGATGGTGTAAAATATGGCCAAGATATGTATTCTAAGGAGGCCTATCAGAAACGGTTTTAATGGTGATGTCTGATACCCCTCGTTTTGTCTGTGTTATGTCAACATAAACATATCCTTACCCCAATAATTATTCTTTTTAAGCAGAAAAATATGAATTTTACAATTACAATAGAAACTGGACTGAGATCTATGAGAAAGTTATAATGTGATTACTGAAAATAATTAACAGAGTGCCTTTACCACCATTGAAGCGGCCAAAATTGCAGCCATCTTTTGTAGTATAAGGTTAAGAACTGTCTGATTGGATGATATAAAAAAACGTCTACGGGCCATAATTTGATCATTTAATATATCTGCATATTGAAGAGAGCTATGAGTAGTTGTAAGTTACTAGATTTTGGCCGAGACGAAAATCTCGTGACATTTTTGACTGTTGCTGACCTCAGTACTGACCAATAATAATTGCATATTTTATATATCATATTAAATGAAATGTAAAGCATTATTTCGATCGATAACTATTCTTCTTAGTCAAAAGCAAGGGAATTATGGTAATTTTAATTTCCCCTACCCCTCTCAATGCACCCCTCACAAAATTTAAATATTGCACCAATGTGATTTGTTCAGGTGTTTTATTTTGAGTTATTATTTTGCATATGTGAACCGGAACAGTCTGAATGTAGGCCTATAATATCAGCCTATTCCATTCCATAATTCGATCTTTAACCACCATACAGAATAATTTTTAGGTCGCTAGTTTCTATATTCATGATCTTTTGAACCATGCCGAATTCTGTGCTAAACGTATTTACATATCGTATATATTATCTTAATTGGCATGACAAAAACAACAATTTGATGGGTATTTTATTGTTCTAGATTAAAATTTGATGAAAACAAAATAGTTATGGCCATTGCAATTTCCCCTACCCCCTACATGGAGTTTCTCACAAAATACTTAATATGGCACCAATGTCGTTTGTTCAGCTGCTTCACGCAATTCTAGAACACGTGCGAGATAAAAATAAAATTCCGTCTGTGTAATATAAACCAAAATCAGGCCATAAGTCGATCATTTGATCTATTTCCTCAATACAGAGAAAAAATGAGTCGCCAGTTTCTTTATTTTGATCATATGTGCATATTCTATATATTATCTGAACGGGCTTGATTGAAGCAACAATTTGATTGGTACTTTGTTATTCTAGGGTAAAAAGTTCCCCTTCCCCTAAAATGGGTGAAAAAAAAAATCTTCAGTAGTTATGGTGTAAAAAATAGCCAAGAACAACTTCTGAGTCCCAGTTTATTCAATATTACATCCTAAAATCTAAGTATTGGCATATAGGAATAAGAAAAAAAAATGGGTTTGGCTAATTGGGGGTGGGGGCAAGGTTGGTCCCTCCAGCCCACGGATTATCACCATGTACTCTGTTGCCGTCGGACATGTCGTTTAGGCAGTCCCTGGAAGCTAGGAAGAGGGTAAGGGCAAAAAAATACCCCGGCCACTGCAGGGAGAAGTTGTCTTGCTATGGAAGCCGATTGTTGTTTTTATGGAGTGGTGGAACGAGTTTAAGAATCTAACAAACATCGATATGCATTCATTCTTCTCTTGAATTTGAAACATGCCTTCCTGCTGACCAGATCGAGTCACTTGTTGAGTCAAACAAAGACCGCAAACAAGGGCTTTCTTTGCTCTCTGTTTTCAACTTGGAGCTGGTGAAATGATAGGATAATGTTGATAAGGGAGCACCCAGCAGAAATAATTAGATATATGATTCATACTTTCGTTAAGAATCCGAATCAACTAAAGAGAAAATCTTTCAAGCAATGCTACGAGGTGATATCCGAAAGGAATAATTGTAGTCGATTCAGTCAACTTTGTTAATGTATAGTGTAACCATTCTATCATATATCATGTCCTCCGGACAACCTGCTCTTTCATTGCATTGTATATGAAGCTTTTGTGGCTGTGTTAGGAGGAGTTCTGATGTATAAATAGGATATTTCCGGGTAGCTTTAACCTGCATTCTTTGTGGTAATAATTCGATATTCCTGGTAACTTTATCCTGCATTCCGTGTTGTAAAGATTAGATGTTTAAAAGAAGCATTAACCCGCAATCTATGTGGTAATAATTAGATGTTTCCAGGTAGCCATAACCTGCATTCTATGTCGTTATAATTAAATGTTTCCAGGTAGCCTTGACCTGTATTTTGTTTGGTAATAATAATATATTTCAAGGTAACTTAACCTGCATTCTGTGTGGTAATAATTTGATATTTCCAGGTAACTTTAACCTGCATTCTGTGTAGCAATAATTAGATGTTTCCAGGTAACTTCAACCGCATTCTGTAAGGTAATAATTAGATGTTGCCGAGTAGCTTTAACCTATATTCTGTTTGGTAATAATAAGATATTTCCGTGTAGCCTTAAGTTGCATTTTTGTGGTAATAATTGGATTTTTCCAGGTTACTTTAACCCGCATTCTATGTAGTAAAAATAAGATGTTTCCAGGTCGCTTTAACCTGCATTCTGTGTCGTTGTAGTTAGATGTTTCATGGTAGCCTTACCCTACATTCTGGTAATAATTGGATATTTCCAGATAACTTAAACCTGCATTCTGTGTGGTAAATTTCAATTTTTCCAGGTTACTTTCATCTGCATTCGTTGCAGTAATAAGAGTTTTCCGGGTTACTTTTTACCTGCATTCTGTGTCGTAATAATTAGATGTTTCCACGTAGCCTTAACCTGCATTCTGTTTGAGAATAATTAGTTATTTCCAGGTAACTTTAACTTGCACTCTGTGTGGTAATGATTAAACGTTTTGTTGCTTTTGTTTTTAGTGTTGACGAAAATGTCCCAGCACCGACGGACAACTCCTATTGGATACCATATGGGGATAGCATGAAGGTGTCTCCGACGTAAGTATCACAAATATCGGCACTATGCAGTAAATGACGTAGTGCTCAAACACAGGCGTCAGCAAAGGTCAGTAACAGCATCAGAATCACACAGTAAATGACGTAGTGCTCAAACACAGGCGTCAGCAAAGGTCAGTAACAGCATCAGAATCACACAGTAAATGACGTAGTGCTCAAACACAGGCGTCAGCAGACAAAATTCGAAAGTCATATTCCTTCATTAACAATGAACAAATTGTAATTCTGAGACTCAGAAACTTAACATACTAACTGGCCCACGTAGGTCCTTTGTTGATAAGTAAAAATAGGTCAGTGTGACCTATATTTTCGGATTGACTGAGCGAATGCCAAGGTCTCTTGATTAACAAAATCTGAATCAAAACCTTAATTGCCAGGAATTTAAACTGGGGTGGGGGGGGGGGGGAGGAACCCTTGAATTCACATTAATTTGCTTCTGCATTGTACAGGAAATACTCGGTCTATTAGCACCATATATTAAGGGCATATCGATACATGGACTGGTATTTCACTGCAAGCTGCAGGCAGTGACATTCATGTAACTTACTTTTCCTCTTTTTCCCTCATCGATTGTTTGATCTTTGTGTTTTCCTAGGAGATGTATCGTCCATTGTCACTCATTGATGAAAGAATGAAAGAATTGTGAGAGAACAGGGATTAAAAGTAGATGCATGCTACTCAAGTAGTGCAATGAATATGGAGATCTCAGGGAATATAAGTAGAACTGTACATGCAAAATAAATAGTTTGTGTCCATGTCCAGCTTCTACATGTGTAAGATTATATATGTTATCTGATTTTTCTTTCGATGGGCACCTGTTATTATTATAGATAGCTGCACCCGTGAAAATCCACGGCTCTTTCTGATGCATATTATTGTAATGAGCTGATAGGGACTAAACGAAGTATATTTTAATCCTAAGGTTTTTGCAGGAACTTTTGTCATATGTTTCACATATACGAAATAAAGATTATTTTGCTAGAATTATGTGAGGCATAAGGGTGTACGAATTTATAAGTGAAAAGGTTTTTTTCCGATAAACAACATAGGTCCAATAGCTTCATTGTTTGGTAAATATCGTTGATATAACGATTGTATCAAAAATCATTCTACCGTGAAATTATATGAAAGATGCTTTGTATTAGTTAAAGCTCAGGCGACATTGTGCAACACGAAGTTTATTCAGTATAGTCAGTTGAGGGTATAGTCTAAAGCATGTTATTTGTATACACATGCATATGTCGTTGAAGTCACATGTACGCGAAACGTAAAGCTGCCAAAGTGAAAAAGATAGGCTCAGAAAAAATATATGCTAACAATATTAAATTGTTGTTTTAAGAACAGTAAATTGTCATGGAATAAGCAGGTCTGATGCAAAACTGAAACTATCCCAGGTAAAAAGAAAGCAGGTTGATATATTTTATTGAAGGCATTTAGAAATGAAACCTCTTTCGCCTTGTTTCGTTGCATTGTCTTTCAGCAAATTAACGAAAATGTATTATACAGATTTTGCTGAAAATTTGAAGAGGGGTGGAGTAAAACTCAACTGTAACTGATTACATTTTTGGAAGTAATCGGGATCTTAAGTGCCATAATCACAGTTCCACCAAGGAATAATTATAAGGGATAAGGGGCTATTCCTTTGCCCCCGAGTAGAAGCCGCCAATTCGTATGCAGTTGTTTTCGTCACTCACCTGGTGAACCTATGTTTCTTAACCATGACAATGTTTACATGACACGTGCACGTATGAACGAACGACGGAATAGTAGATTATAGCGGGGGTTTCATCGGCCGAACTATAAAACCGATGGTTATCATTAAAAGATACTTCTGAATGTATAAAAATCAACATACCTTTAAACCTATAAAACGGTGATCGTGTAAAGGGTCTAAGCTCTGTGTCCACTCAACGGAAAAGTGCTCCATATTAAAAGATTCATGTATACACGTGTTCCGCGTGAATTCAAAATATTTACTTCCTTTTTAGAGAGTAAAGTTCCTTAACAGGCGATTCAATGGAAATGTGGGTCAGTGGGGATTACAGGTCGCCTCCTGAAAATGCATGACAGGCGAAAAATGTTTTGCTGAACATTTGTAGAGGGTTAGGGTAGACATATCAATAGTCCATTTCATTTTTAAGGTAATAAGAATCACCAAAATATAAATTCTTTTATAAACCATTATGACAAAGGACCATCCCTTTGTTCCCGTTTTGAAGCCACCCATTCGTATTTATTTGTTCTGCCACTCGCAAGGTGAACTCGTCTTACTAAAGCATGACAAGTGTTCACACATGAAACGGATACACGTGAACTGACTGATATAAAAGGAGATTCTGGTGGCTGTCTGCACGCCCTGACTACAGATTCTAGTTTGTTATCAATTTAAAGATGTACTGGTGATATTTCGCTGTAACTTCAGACAACGGATCTTAACAAATACATGTGACACCCCCCCCCCCCCCCCCCCTTCCACCAACCAACCCGAATGATAATTGGGTTGTGGGGCTTCTTTTTGAAAAAAAAAAAATAAAAGTCATGACTTGCCGAACGTTTGAAACCATGGTTATCATGGAAAGATATTTTTAAATCTATAAAAAATCAACATACCTGTAACCCATTACAAATTTGTCAAACGGTGGTCACATCACTGGATTGGCGCCCTGTGTAGACCAAACTGAAAAGCCCTCGCAATGAAAGCGGAGTCATGTGGTCTTTTACTTTACTTTCTTTAGAGAGATAAAATACTTTAGAGGCGTTACAATGGATATGGGGGATCAATGGGCAGTATAGTACGTGGAACTGCGTGACCGGGTATTGCACGGAAATGCCTTTTGGGTAGGACATGCGCACTGGGCATGGTCTATTATAATTATTAATTTTTCAGCTTAAAAGCGCATAATCCCGCCAAATAAAACAAACTTGTCCTAGAATAGCGCACCACCGATAAGAATGCCATATTTGGAGAGTCAAATTAGAACGGAAGCAGGTAAACCGTGGTCAATAAAAAACCAACTCCGTATTAATTATAAAGATATTTTGATATAAGAATCTCATGAATATATCAGTTTGGAAAAGCATTGTAGCCAAAATCATGCAGTATTACAAATAGATTTGGCAACAGGCCAAGATTATATCAGCATATTTGAATAGATCTGACAGGCCAAGCGCTCACAACAAGTATTAATCGCAAATCGCAGTCCGTCGGCAAAAAAATGCGTTACTCGCTTTGAAGTCCGTTTCAGAGAAATCACCGTGGTCTTCCTCAGACACCTACTATCTACGCTTGTAGACATAATTTCTCAGCTGTATTGACTGATACACGCAGACCTGCCCCTGAACTGCAAATACAGCCAGGCTATACCTATCTGGTACGCTAATAGGGCACTTCTTCAGATTCTCGTCCAACTCACTACGTATATATGCATGCCGACGTCACAACTCCTGTTCATCTTCTTGTCAATCACCACTCCCAATTATGCCGACCGTAAAGTACAGCATGAATGTCAATATGGATAAGCGTCCAGTGACAAAAATCCTGGAAAACTAAACTAAACAGATGCACTTTCCTTGAAATCTACAACAAACACTCGTTACTATAGAGACCGCCAAACAGAGATGGCTCAGGAAAAATTAAACTGTACTGAAATTAACATCAAACGAGACACGTATGTTCTCTAACCAAAGCTCTCGCGCTAATATCAGAACATGATACTTCATATAAATGCACAATAAATTATCAAAACAATCATCGAACAAAATCTACTCGAACATGCAATACAATAACTACCGGTAAGTCATAGTTCTCTGGTGACACCAGGTTCTGTCAGTATCTATACATAGCCTTGACATGATGCCAACAATTTCAGATTTGCAAAAAGGCCATGAGTGGAGTCTCTGGAGAAGCCACAACTGGTACATTATCCACGCTTGAATAGGGGGCAACTGCCTTGGTCAGCTTAGCTCAGTCTGATATTTTGCATGTCCATACATCTCGAATAGCTTTCTTGTAAATAGCCTTCTCATACACAAGCCTTTTGGCGCCCCCTACAATCATTGTTTACGTACTGTGCAACTATGTCAGTATCTCAGGAGAGATTTGACCTTAAGGTTTGATTATCCGTACATCTCGGACAGCCTTCTTATATACTAGGCTGATGGCGCCACCTACAATATTTTTTGCGCGTTGTACTTCCCTGCGTATTTCCAAGAACTGATTTGAAATATCAACCTCTAATTTTGCATGTTCAGACTTCCCTGATTGTTTTATAGTATGCAAGGCTGATGGTGCCACCTACATTTTTTTTTGGCGTTGCATGCATCTGCGCACATATGTCAAGTATGGTTATATGTACCAGCATGGAATGTTGCATGTCCATGCATCTTTGATTACTTTCCTGTGCACAAAACTGGTGGTTTCAGCTACAATTATTTTTGCGCAGTGTACGTCCTTGCTTGTATCGCGAGAGAATCTTTTGCGTATCTCAGCAGTGATGTTCGTTGGTTCTGGTTCAAAACGTTTAGTACTTGCTTAGTACATGCATGCACATGTCATACAATCAATTAATCAGTACAAGTACTTTATAAAAAAAAGTTATCAGGGAGGGACTATAACCGATATATGCTCAATTGCACAGGTTCGCATCAGGCCTGTAGGTATTATTTCTTCCTGCAATGTACATTTCATCTATAGGCAGCATTCCTTGTCCTGGCCTGCAATATACTGCGGTATTTTAGCAGTTTCACTGCATTTCTTTTTCATTGTTACCCATTGTTACACTATTGTGCACACTGGGAATGACAGGCTACAGTTTTGTCTGATGCTTAGCAGGGCGTAAATAATCAAATAAACTATGATGTATAAACGTATTCATACAGAGACATCGTCTGGTGTACCCTTCTTGCAAATCCCTACTGACCTTAAGCAGTGTGTCTGATTCAGCTGAGCGTCATGGCCCATGGGCCATTTGTTTCAAATTCCCGTTTTTACTATTATGGTTAAGGAAATGCTATTGGTCACAATGGTCTAAACGTTTAACAATGATACGAATAAAAAAATAGAGACGACTGTTCTCTAAATATTGTTTGCCGTGTAAAAGGAAATTTTTCTCACTTCAAAATGCTCTGAGTTGTGAGAGTGTCCTCTGTATTGGAATTTGTATCTAGTCACATGCTTAAGAACAACTCGTGAATAAGTATGTTTCACCAACATATCTAAAATCAATTATATATTTTTTCGAATTAATTCAAAATACCTCTTTTACAACAGGTGACATTCTAAGAAATTAAGTACAATTTTAAACGACTGAAGTTTGGTTAACTAAATATATGTATATATATGTGTGTGTATGTGTGTTTAGCTCTGAGTTAGAATCCTGCTAATAGACCACTGTTGAATTCGTCAGCAAATAATCAATTATGATATAAACATGTATATATATATACGTGTGTGTGTATAAGAATTTGCATATGACTGTATGCATGTGTACATGAACTCTGGCAGGTAATATCACACAAATATACGCAGTTAGTTCCAGACGAGAAAATGGGTCTTGTTCTGAATATATTTATATCCATGCAAACATCTGCGGACCGCACACAGCGCGCATGATAACATCGATACGGACCATTGGCATGGAGTTAATGATATCCAAACGAGCCATACCAAAACATTGTTCAAACTTATAAGTCATACAGTAGGGAAGTGAGCCGTATCTTGTTTATTTTGATCAGTTCTGAGGATACTGTAGAAGCATCTGTGTTAGGTTTGTAGCATTCCTCAGAAGCGTGCGAAAAGAAGCGACTGCTTCCGAAATTACACGTGACCTGATTGTCAAAAAAAAGAAAATGAACAAAAATAACGCCCACACCTACATTTTAATGACCAACATGTAGCCGTTTCAAAAGTACTGCCGTCCATTATTTGAAGGCGTCCCGGTGTAAAAAAAAATGTGCCCGAAACTGGTCCTCATAAACATGAATAATAAACATATGAAAGAGTGAGGGTATACTTCTTATTGCCTGGCACTAACTCTAAAAATGACGTTATTGGCCTGTTTTAAAATGCAATTTAAATGTAGTAAAAACATAAAATGCTTTAAAAGATTGATAACCAAGTTAGCATACTATTTGTTAGGTCATTACAACGAGGAACACCCCAAATACGCACTCATTTGTGAATAACACACAAGGCTTTGGGGCACAGCCATCCAATCAAGTCTGCAGAGTGCCCTCCCTGGTTGGGGGCCGACCGTGGAAAATCTCACCGCTCCTAGGTTGAGATTTGAACTCACAACTGTGAATATTTCATGTTGCTCTTGTAGTGTATATTTCAAGGATATCCCTAGAGCACTTATTCTATTTATAGAGATATAAAATTAACACTTATGGCTGGGTTTCGTGACCCCTTAACCTATGATGACATGATCAATGTTTCAATATGTATATTGATAATTTTAATGATTAGGGGACCTACAGTCAAGCATTTTAGTCAGTGGCTAAAACTTTTATGTAAGTTATACACTGATTTATTTCTGTTTCTTATTATTATTTATTATGTACGTTGAATGTACCGAGAATCTATATTAAAATATTTTAATATATTTTATTTCGCCGAAATACCGTTGAACGATTAACTTTATAGTAATGTATTTTCAAAGTATACTAATATTAAGAGTAATAATAGAAAATATGATAAACTGTGGGAAATGTATCAGTAATATAACTAACTATGCTTGGTTTGTTTAGCTGCACGGTGCAGACGCCAACAGGACCTGTCTGTACAAACGAAAAGCTTGCAGAAGCTGCCAAGCCGACCCGATGCGGACTCCTGGCGGACCCTAACGGACCTTTTGCAGGTTGTGACCTCAGGACTGCCGCTTTCGAAGCCTGTGAATACGACATCTGTGCTACTTATCCAGACGAAGAACTCATGATCCAACTGGTCTGTGAAAATTTCCAAAACGCCCATGAGTACTGCTCACCAAACATGACGATTGGAAACTGGTGGGACACTGTTGGCTGTGACGGTAAGTCGTCGAAACTGTTGGGATACAATGCGTTTTAGAAAAAGGGCAACTGCAGGACAATGTTACATGTGCTTAGATAGGAAAGTTGAAAATGCGAATGTTGAAAACTAATTCCATTCTGTAGGACGTGATGCTTGACACTGTTAGAGGACACTCTTAGTTGTTATTCTGGGTGTTAACAATTGGCTGAGCTCTTTTGGCTGTGATGGTAAGTACTGGAAACTGCGATAATTTTGGATGTGAAAGTGAGGGCTAGGAACTGCCAGGACACAGTTGGCTGTGATTGTGAAAGATTGATACTACCAGGACACAGTTGGCTGTAATTGTGAGAGATTGATACTGCTAGGACACTGTTGGCTGTTATTGTGAGAGCTTTATACTGCCAGAACACTGATGGCTGGTATTATGACTAATTGATACTGATAGAACACTGTTGGTTGTGAGTGTGAGAGATTGCTACTTCCTGGACACTGTTGGCTGTGATTGTGACTGATTCATACTGCCAGGACACTGTTGGCTTTGCTTGTGACTGATTGATACTTCTAGGACAGTGCTGGCTGTAATTGTGTTTGCATGATTGATACTTCAGGACACTGTTGGCTGTAATTGTAACTGATTGATACTTCCTGGACACTGTTGGCTGTGATTGTGAGTGATTGATACTTCCTGGACACTGTTGGCTGTGATTGTGACTGATTGATACTTCCTGGACACTGTTGGCTGTATCGTGAGTGATTGATACTTCCTGGTCACTGTTGGCTGTGATTGTGACTGATTGATACTTCCTGGACACTGTTGGCTGTGATTGTGACTGATTGATACTTCCTGGACACTGTTGGCTGTGATTGTGACTGATTGATACTTCCTGGTCACTGTTGGCTGTGATTGTGACTGATTGATACTTCCTGGACACTGTTGGCTGTGATTGTGAGTGATTGATACTTCCTGGTCACTGTTGGCTGTGATTGTGACTGATTGATACTTCCTGGACACTGTTGGCTGTGATTGTGACTGATTGATACTTCCTGGACACTGTTGGCTGTGATTGTGACTGATTGATACTTCCTGGACACTGTTGGCTGTGATTGTGACTGATTGATACTTCCTGGACACTGTTGGCTGTGATTGTGACTGATTGATACTTCCTGGACACTGTTGGCTGTGATTGTGACTGATTGATACTTCCTGGACACTGTTGGCTGTGATTGTGACTGATTGATACTTCCTGGACACTGTTGGCTGTGATTGTGACTGATTGATACTTCCTGGACACTGTTGGCTGTGATTGTGACTGATTGATACTTCCTGGACACTGTTGGCTGTGATTGTGACTGATTGATACTTCCTGGACACTGTTGGCTGTGATTGGGACTGATTGATACTTCCTGGTCACTGTTGGCTGTGATTGCGACTGATTGATACTTCCTGGACACTGTTGGCTGTGATTGTGACTGATTGATACTTCCTGGACACTGTTGGCTGTGATTGTGACTGATTGATACTTCCTGGTCACTGTTGGCTGTGATTGTGACTGATTGATACTTCCTGGACACTGTTGGCTGTGATTGTGAGTGATTGATACTGCCAGGACACTGTTGTCTGTGATTGTGAGTGATTTATACTGCCAGGACACTTTTGGCTGAGATTGTGAGTGATTGATACTGCCACGATACTGTTCGATGAAATGGCTTATGTTGTAAAACGGCTGGACAAAGTTGGGTGTGATAGTGAATGTTGGAAACCGGCGAGACACCGGTGGTTGTGACGAGAAGTGCTGGAAAATGTTGGAACAGTGAGGAAGTAATGCTGAATGTTGGAAACTCACAGGTCGGACACTGTTGTCTTTGACTTTGGGTTTTGAAAACTGTTGGGTTATGATAGTATATTTTTCGATATTCTGTGATACGTCTTGGGAAGGGAATTTTGAGTGTTTGAAACTGACTCAATACTGTTGGATGTGATCGAATATAAATTCATAAATCTATTCACACATCTAAAAGCCAGGGAAAACTGTTGGATGTGATAGCGGGTGTTAGTAATTAGTTGGGTATCGAATGATGTGATAGCGAGTGTTAGAAACTAGCGGGATACCGAATGATGTGATAGCGAGTGTTAAAAACTAGCGGAATACCGAAGGATGTGACAGCGAGTGTTAGAACCTAGTTGGGTACCGAAGGATGTGAGAGCGAGTGTTACAAACTAGTGGGATACCGAAGGATCTGATAGCGAGTGTTTGGAACTAGTTGGATACCGATGGATGTGATAGCGAGTGTTAGAAACTAGTGGGATACCGAAGGATGTGATAGCGAGTGTTAGAACCTAGTTGGATACCGAAGGATGTGATAGCGAGTGTTAGAACCTAGTTGGATACCGAAGGATGTGATAGCGAGTGTTAGAACTTAGTTGGATACCGAAGGATGTGATAGCGAGTGTTAGAAACTAGTGGGATACCGAAGGATCTGATAGCGAGTGTTTGGAACTAGTTGGATACCGATGGATGTGATAGCGAGTGTTAGAATCTAGTGGGATACCGAAGGATGTGATAGCGAGTGTTAGAACCTAGTTGGATACCGAGGGATGTGATAGCGAGTATTTAGAACCTAGTTGGATACCGAAGGATGTGATAGCGAGTGTTAGAACCTAGTTGGATACCGAAGGATGTGATAGCGAGTGTTAGAAACTAGTGGGATACCGAAGGATGTGATAGCGAGTGTTAGAAACTAGTGGGATAGCCAAGGATGTGATAGCGAGTGTTAGAAACTAGTGGGATACTGTTGGTTGTAATAGCGAGTGTTACGAACTAGTTGGATACTGTTGGATATATTTGTTTATATGTGAAATTCAGATATGCAGTTTGGTATTGTATTAGTGGATTCCCTTTACAGTGCTAATGAGTAACATCGATTAAATAAATCAAACAGCGAGAACGACCACGACACCGGGGTCACTGAGATGCTGTTTTTATGTCAAATGTAATTGTATCCGCCAAAACGAAGTTTTGCGGAAACTAAGTTTTTGACCGGGTTTCGCCGCAGCCGCCGCCGCGTTCGTTTCCAGGGAATGATTTTCCGAAACTTACCCCAGTTATCGGGTCACATGTGAACTGGTGCCTAACCAATTGACCTCTGTGCCCAGCGTCCATTTTTGCGTCTGTTTCCACACATAAACCCACATATCTCGGGAACCGTTTAACCGATCAGAAAAACAAAATTTTGTACAAATGTAGCCCTTGGATAGCTTAATAACATACACAAAAAAATGGTGGCGCCACCTGCAACCATGTTTGAACAGTGTCCATCTGTTCGTCTGCCTTGGGTTAAAATCAGTAATATCTCTTTGTCTTGAAATTCGACCTGAAATTCGGCATGCGTAAACATCCTGGATAGCTTTCTTGATTTTATGACATGTGGCGCAACCTACATTCACGTTTACGCTGCAGACATCCATACTTATATCTCCGGACTGGTTTGACGTATCTTCCTGAAAATTTGCATGTGTATAGATCTCACATAGCTCTTCATCATACAAAAAAATCACTCATATCTCTGAAGTGGTTTGACATAGCTGCCTAAAATTATGCAGGTTTATACATCCTGGACAGCTTTCTTGATTTTATGACAGGTGGTGCCACCTACATTCTAGTTCACGCTGCAGACATCCAAGCTCATATCTCGGGAACCGTATGACTGATTGGGCCAAAATTTTGCATGTGTATAGATCTCACATAGCTCTTTATCATACACAAAACTGGAGGGGCCACCTGCAACCATTTTTGCAAAGCGTCCGTCTGTTTGTCTGCCGTGGGCTAAAATCACTCATATCTCTGAAGTGGTTTGACATATCTGCCTAAATTTTTGCATGTTTTACATCTTGGATAGCTTTCTTGATTTGTTTGGCAGGTGGCGTATCCTAAATTTATGTCAATGCTGCAGACATTCAGGCTTATATCTCAGGACTGGTTTGGCATATCCCCCTGAACTTTTGCATGTGTATAGATCTCTCATAGCTCTTATTCATACACAAAATTGTTGCGCCAATTGCCACCATATTGCCACTCAATCCATGCCTCATCCATGAACTTCATAAGAGTTTTTTTTTTATTTCAGATGACAACTTTAAGCCAGTAGACACAAGCGGTAAGTCATCAGTTAAATATTTCTTATTTATATTACATTCCGTCTGGATCTATTAGAAATACGTGTAGATCATCGTCAGGTCCTTTGGTGGAGAATACTGCGCCAACATTCACACGCCTACACAGACACACAAATATATATATATATATATATATATATATATATATATATATATATATATTCAAACAAGAATTTAACTGCATACAGGTTGGTATGTAAGTAAACTTTTCATAGCTTCTTATATAAAAGGTATAGAAAAATTACATGCAACTATTAATAAATGTCTATAAAAATGCTTCATAAAGATATACTGTCCTTTTGCCAATGCGTGACCTTCACTGAGAGGTGGTTTAACCTAACTCTGCCAGGTTATTCGAGATGGAGCGAATGGAGTGATTGTTCCGTCAGGTGTGGAACGGTTGGCCAAATGGAAAGAACAAGGACATGCCAGCAGGAAACATGCACAGGACCAGACAGAGAGCTCCGGTGGTGTGACCGCTCTCACGTTCAATGTCAAGGTTGGTCAAGCTTCAAAAATCTTTTAAAATATAGATTTTTATTCATAATGTTATCATGTTTTATATTGTTTCATTTTATAAACAATTTGTCCAACGAATCCCTGTGGACAACCTCATACTTTTTGATGATCTTTGTATCTGACACATGCATGTATCCCATAATTAAGCTCTGCGGACTGAAAGTCATCTGAGGTCACTCTTTGTCCGCCGTCCGTGCGACTGTCAGTTAACAGGGCACAAATCGTAATCGTTTAATTTAGAATCTTATAATTGACATCCATGAGGTCCTTGTAAAATGTCATGAGACACCTGAAATTAGATGACTGCGACTCATATTCTCTGAGTTAGGGGGCTTGTTTTTGCATCCCAGAAAAATAAAAACATGGACACGAAAGCTCGTGTATCTGAATAATTTACACATTGACTCCCATGATTCTGTATATGCAAACTGATCATGGACGATTTCGTCATTTCCTGAAGACTTGTGGCGCCACCTTTATTTTGCTTATTTGTTTCCATTTTTTCTCTATTTTTAAGTCAGGCGTAAACTTCAGACATATAAACATCCAACTTTAATCCTGGGAAGTCCTCAAAAAGTCTCGTTGGAAACCTGGAATCTGGTCATGGCAAGCATGATTTTGGGCACCATGAGAGTCAGACGGGGCAAAAATTGAATCCATTTGGTTAAGAAACTCCTTACGTGACATTCAGGGAGTTCCTGTGTAAATGTCCATGCAAACATACTCACTGAGGTCTTTTGGGGAGGAAACATGATTTTAGCACCCTATAAGTCAGATGGGCACAAATTGTATCCAATAGGGCTAGAATCTCCTAACACAAAATCCAGGGAGGTTCTTGGCAAATCTCCTTGGAAATCAGAAACTAGGTTATAGTGACTAATTTTCTGCGAGCGACGGGCCAAAAATAAAATAATGAGCACCCCCATAGTAAAACATTGCACAACATGTGTCCTTTGTCCTAGAATCTTCTAACATAACATAAAGCAAATTCTTGGAAAAAATTGCCATGGAAACTTTCAATCGGGCAATGGTGACCTATATTCTGCGAGCTTTTGGCCAAAAACATGAAAAACATGACCCAGGCAGTCACCCAGGACACATATCTTAACAATTGGACCTAGAACTAGTATGACATCCGTGGAGTTTCAAGGTATTTGAATCCTAAGATAAGGTCCCTCTGACCTATATCCTGTGAGCCTTACGGGGGAAACATGATTTTAGCACTGTTAAAGTCAGATGGGCACTAATCTACATGGTTAGGCCTAGAACCTTCTTACTCGAAATTCAAGGAGGCCCTTGGGTAAATATCCTCTGACACCTGGGATTAGGTCATGATGGCCTTTATTCTGTGATCTACGCCCAGAAAACCCATTTTTGAGCACTCGGTCAGACAGGGTACAAATCTTAATTGTTGGATTAGAAACGTCTTTCTTGATGTAAAGGTAGGTCCTTCAAAATTTCTTTGGGCACCTGAAATTAGGTCACTGTGACCTATATTATGCAAGATATGTGAAAGAACATGATTTGGGTACACTATAAGACAGATTCGCACTATTTTTTACAGCCGGACCTAGAAAATTCTAATCTAATTAAGTTCCCGGGAGGTTCCTGTAAAAATTCCTTGGAAACCTGAAATAATGTCAATGTACCCTATATTCTGCAAAGCACTGTAAAGGAACATAATTTTAGAACCATGTTAGTCAGATTGGCACAAATCGTAGCAGTTGGACCTAGAAACTTCTAATTTATTTAAGATCTAGGGCGTTCTCTGTATTCTTGGGAACCCGAAATAATATCACTGTGGTCTATATTCTGTTAGCTGTGTAAAAGAACATTATATGAGTACCCTTTAAGACGGATAAACACAAGCCGTTGTAGTTGGATGTAAAAAGTTCTAACTTGGCATCTAGGGAGCTCCTGGTAAAATCTTCTTAAAAACCCAAAATAAGGTCACTGTTACCTATTTTCTAAGGACAAAAATAACATGATTTTTGACACTCTTGAACTAACTCTAACCATTGTTCAAGGTTCATAACTTTCTTTCACGAGATCATAACATCGTTAATTAATACATGCGTCACCTGCATGTCAAATTAAGTTGAACGTAATGGCCACTTATTTTTGTTTTTGATTTTAGAAAGTGTTTATCATGTTAGTTAATGTATCAGTGCAAGAAAACACAGAACCTTGATCAAGAAGAAAAAAAATCATGTACAATTTAAATAACCCGGCAAATGAACTTAACTTCCTGTATATTTATCGGGCACCTTTGTTCTCTGATGAAGTATGACCTTTAATAAATCAAATCTTAAGTAATCATACACTGTAACATGCACTGTTACTTCCTATGTTAAACTTTGTTTTAAGACTTTCATTGAACTAATAATTTTTTTTTCTTTTAACTTTTTATCGTGTGCATGAATGTACTCTGAATATATTGTACGTGAATGTACTCTTCAAATGTATTGTACATGAAAATTCTCTTTCAATATTATGTGAATAAATGTACTTTTCGAATATATTGTACATGAATAAACTCTCCGAAAATATTGTACATGAATGAACTCTTCGAATTTATTGTACTAGAATGTACTCTTCGAATGTTTTGTGCATAAATGTACTCTTCTAAAAATATTGTTCATGTATGTACTCTTCGGATACATTGTGCATGAATGTACTCTACATTTCCAGAAATGCTTGACTGCACTGCTGTTAAGAACAACGAACATTACCAGACGATTAGTAACGTCCGGATTATAGTAGGAAGTGAACCCTATTGTCTCGGGGTCCTGGTCACAAACGTCGTGCTCCTGACGGTATCGCAGTGTGTACCCGCCGGAACGCAAATCGATCAGATAAAGTACGTGCGTGTGTGCGTGTGTTTAAGTTCTGGTGCGGCTAACTGAAAGTCCTTATGTGTGGCGTATACAACATTACACCCGGTTACCCCCTGGTCATCTGATTCCAGATTACTCCCTTACAGATTTTAATTAAATTACGTTGAGTATGCTCCAATGCACAACCTCGACAGTTACTGGGCACGAACTTTATCAGCTGCTGCAATAGTATTGAGAAATCTGTTCGTAGACACAGATACCTCTGTCAGTAGTGATGTCACCTGTACACAAAATCTCTAACAACAACGTACCATACCAATGCTCAAATCCCTGTTGGCCCTGACGCCAAAACAAATATATGAATGGTTTACATTCCTCCTTTCATACATCATTAGTCATCATACAGTCTTAATAATTCTCACTCATTAATGGTAACAAGGGCTTTCTCAGGTGCAGTGCAGACACACTTATAAAAAAGAGAAATTCAACAAAACAAAGCCCCCAGAAAAGCCTTAGGAGTCCCTACAACATCAGAACTTAGGATCAATACATACCTGAAATAATGAGCACAAGCATACAATAGCAGAAAAAAAATATTTTACCTGCTAGACATAATCCTACCAAATCCTATGTATAAAGAGACTAACATCACATCCACTAAACAAGCAGTCTTATATAGTCGGCTGGATTTGGCCTTTCATCAATGAAATATTTTGAGACCTTAGCTTTTCATCTCAATCTTCTCTAAATTTCTCCTAATCTTTGGCTTAATAGTAAACAGATAATAATTTGACATTCATTTAGATTTCATCTTTATCATTGCTGAAGGAGCGGCTATGGCGAGGGTCCCCGACTTCCTAAACTACGGCGCTCGAGCGCCATCTTTTCCTTCTTTAGCTTAAGCTAATGGTTACAAGAATCCAAGTAAACAAATGTAAGTGTGCGTGGAGATGTTTGTGGGTGAACACCAAATGTAGGCGAGGTGTCCAATTAATTATGCTAATTATCCTAATGTCATATGGCGCAATAGAACGCCATGACTCCCTGATCATAAACATGTTAGTCACTGGTTCAGTCCTTGGAGAATGTCGAAACAAACACAAGCGATTTCGAAAGGCAATCGCTATACGCAAGGCACAGTGATTATCTTTAAATTTCACCATAATGATCAATGAATTTCCTTTTTTGGGTTATTCATAGGAAAAGTACATTGATCTATCAGACTGTATAGAAATTAAAATTTCGTTAAATTTGTAAAAAAATACCCTTTAAACCCTAAATTGGTATGGCTGCTATTTAGGCCTGCCGCTGAGTTACCTCAAGTGATGGTGTTACGAGCCTGAGTACACTCGTGCAAGCGTGATGTGAACCCCAGCTACGTATAACTTAAGTGTTGATTTTTCATGAAGGAGTATAAATCACAAACGCATTCAGAATAAAAACATAATTACCCAAGTGAGCAAGTTTTTATATTGACACATATCTTGGCATACGATTCCGAACACAGGAGACAAATAAAAATCATTAATTAATCGTTAAACACAAGTGGTTATGATCTTTATTTTGCTTCTAAGACTGGACTTTCTCCCAGGACTAGTCCAGTGACCGGCAGGTTTATGACCAGGTTGTAAAAGATGCCCCACGTGAACCTTTTTTTAATAATACGTGTCCTCATTATTTTTTAAGGGTGATATTTGAGGATGGGAGTGAGAGAGCAGTGAAGGGCGCCGAGCATTTGGTCGGAGTGACCATGCTTGAGATATGGAATGGGGCGTTTCCGAGAAACCAAACCAGTGCTCCAAGCGGCGGGGATACTGTAAGACCAGGAGGAACAGGAGCACAGCCGCCCCCTCAAGGCACTATGCACCTCCCTCAACTTACGTTCGGGGATTTTAAGATGCTTGGCGGAATGTGCTTATTTGAGGATCAAATCGTCGTCTTCCTTACACATCAGGAAAAGAGTCTGTGTGGTATTCCTGAGAGCGACCACCACTACTTCTGCATGGGTGTATGTATTTGTTATCTATTACATGCTTCAACTTATTCACAGCATCGCCGGATATTGTCCCTCGAATCGTTTTTCTTCCATTCTTCTTCTGACATTCCGGTCTCACTTGTTTACCTGGGTCACACTGCTGAGTCACCCTTTAAAAAATACTCTATTCTGCTAATTTTGATTTTTCATCTTATATCTTATTTAACATCAAAAATGTTTATAACGAGGGTTACCTGATATTACTGGTGTTATATTTAACTGGTATTCAACAGCACACATCTTTTGTCGTGTGGCGGTGGAGGGGGCGATCCAGTGTAAGTTGACCCTGCCCACCCCCGCCCCCCCCCCCCCCCCCCCCTCGATCCGCTATTGCTTAATGCATATTCATTCAGTGGAAAATAATGATCAGAGCAGTTGCGAGCAACCAATAATTTAAACAATCAATCACCATACAAACGCAAAATTTGCATATTTTGGACGACTCTCCCCTACATAACACATATAGTATGTACCAGAAACCCTATCCGCATGTTTATCCGGGATATTCTTTATGCAAAGGAGACACTGTAAAAATTCTTGGCTAGGAGGTATATGGCCAATTGCCGGGTGAACAATAATGTTTTACCATGCACTCAAGTCGTATGAGACAAATTATCTAACATATCGCAAAACACTTTGCAATGATTGCGATATATTCATCACATAGATAAAGCAACTACAGCTTTACGTCAGTCAATGCGACGTCATACGCTACCGATCTTTGTGACGTCTTTGTAACGTCACTGTTATCTAATAAACAACTCTTGCCATCATAGACATGGAAAACCTTCTGTGTCGGAGCCTTTTGAGGTTCATTAGAATTAGTAGGTCAAAGGGCCGGAGCACAAGTGCTTTTGTGGTTGGGTCAATTCTTTGGCATATCAAGGAATTTCCGACAAAACAAAACGACAAAACCGGCTTCGGCATAGTTTGAACACGGGAGAGACATTCATCCGGTGTATCGGTCGGTTTTTTGTCATAAGATCCCGATATATGACGGACATTGAGTATGGTATAGCGCTATAGGTCCAGTGATAAAGAATGACCGCCGAAGAATAAAGAAATTCGGGGAAATTTGCACGAAATATCGGGCCAATATGATATGTCCTTGCTGGCCGACGCCTTATCCCGATTTGTATGTCAAGTCGCCCATAAACGTCGACCGTATATGCGCCTTGCTTTACAACCGTCCGTAGACCCGACTGCTCTGCGGAATGAAATATGAACTCTGATTTCATATCAGTACCGGCTAACAGTGCACCAAATTATTGGTGTCCCTCTTAAATATGTCCCTATTATTTTTTTCTAAACAGCAAAGAAATTATCCCAACGTTCTTTTTTCTCTCAGTTAAGTCTCACTTTTGCTCAGGTTAGTAAGTCTAGCCTCAGTCTCATACAGTGTGTATCAATGACCCGGAAAAACTACATTGCTATTTACAAAAGGCCATAAAACACTATTCTCTGTGTAAGTAGGCGAATATGTTGATTAACACTAACACAAATGGTTCACGGTTTCTTTCCGTTTTTCGGATCGTTATTTATTGTGTACCATTAAATGATTAAAAGACGTTTTATCATACTTCTCCAAGGTGGTATAATGTTTTCGTCGTCGTTTGTTGATTAGTTACTTGGTTTCTCTGTCAGCAACTTTACGCGAAAAGTTATTAAAGGGAATTTCTATAGGTTAGGGTAACTCCTTAGGAACATTCCCTAAAATTGTTTAGGTTAACTTGATCACCAGAATATGCTTCTGTTCAAATGGCATATAACCATTGTGAGTCTGGGTAACGTGTTTTTTTTCCGGTCAATGACCACAGCCATTTCCCGGTATAAGGGCCTTTGCCCAGGTCTATAAAATTGACCTTTGATGCAACAATGCAGCAAGTGAACTGTGACACACATTCCATTGAGCCTGGATATTTCCTCTGTAACACAAGCGGAAATATTCATGTGTTTTCGCACTATCTGTTCCTCCTTCGAATTGGCACTGTTTACTTTTATTAGCTCATCTGATTGAAAGTCATCTGAGCTATAGCGATCACTCTTCGCCCGTCGTCAGTCTGTCCAGCCGTCAGGCCGTCCCTTAACAGGGCACAAATCGTAACCACAGGACCTGGAATCTTCTTACTTGAAATCCAGGGAGGTCCATAAAAATCTCCATGGAAACCTGAAATTAGGTCTCTGTTACCCATTGTATCCGAGCTATGGGTCTCAAAAGTACCCCCCAGAATAATAAAAAATTGTTACAAAAACTTCAGTTCCTGAATAACTACTGCCTTTATCACTATGATGTTTTGCATGAATAATGATCATGGAGTGTTCCATCAGTTCCTTCAAACTGGTGGCGCCACCTGTATTTTTTCTTATTTTTACGATTTTTTTTCTCTGTTTATGATACCTTCAAAGAAGCTGTCATCTGTTAACAGGCACAAATTGTAACTGCTGGGCCTGGAATCTTCTAACTTGAAATCAAGGGAGGTCCATAAAAAGTCTCTGTGGAAACATGAAATAGGTCTCTGTTACTCATATCCACCTAGCCATGGGGCTCGTAAGTACCCCTCAGACTAATTAAAATTTGATATAAAAGCTAGAGTAACTGAATAAGACTGCATTGAACACCACGGTTCTTTGGATGAATATTGGTCATGGAGTGTTTCCTCAGTTCCTGCAACTGGTGGCGCCACCTTTATTTTTTCTAATTTTTAGAAATAAAATCCTCTATTTTTGATAACTTTAAAGAAGCTGTCATCTGTTTACGGGGCACAAATCGTATCGGCTAGACCTGGAATTTTCTAACTTGACATCCAGGAATGACCATTAAAAATCTCTGTGGAAACATGAAATTAGGTCTCTGTTACTCATATCCTCGGAGTTATGGGGCTAGTAAGTACCCCTCAGACTAATTAGAATTTGATACAAAAGCTTAAGTATCTGAATAACCACTGCCTTGATCAACATGGTTCTTTGCAGGAATATTGGTCATGGAGTGTTCCATCAGTTCTTCGCCATCTGGTGGCGCCACCTGTATTTTTCTAATTTTACGATTTTTTCTCTATTTTTGATACCTTCAAAGAAGCTGTCATCTGTTAACAGGGCACAAATCGTAACCGCTGGACCTGGAATCTTCTCAATTGACCTCAGTGGAGGTCCATGAAAAGCCTATGTGTAAACATGAAATAAGGTCTCTGTTACCCATATCCTTTGAACTATGGGGCTCGTACGTACCCCTTTAAATAATTAAAAATTTGATACAAAAGCTTGAGTATCTGAATAACTTATGCATTGATCACCATGATTCTTTCTTTGAATATTGATCATGGAGTGTTCCATCAGTTACTGCAAACTGGTGGCGCCACCTGTATTTTTTTCTAATTTTAACGATTTTTGTTACTGTAATTTTGAAATCTTCAAAGAAGCTGTCATCTGTTAACAGGGCACAAATCGTAACCACTGGACCTGGAATCTTCTAACTTGACATCCGAGGAGGTCTATGAAGGTCTCTATAGAAATCTGAAATTAGGTCTCTGTTACCCATATCCTCTGAGCTATGGAGCTGGTAAGTACTCCAAGAATAATTAAAATTTGATTCAAAAGCAAGAGTATCTGAATAACTACTGCACTGAACAATTGTACTTTGCATGAATACTAGTACTGGTCATGGAGTGTTTCATCAGTTCCTGTAAACTGGTGGCCCCACCTCTATTTTTCTATTTTTTAAGATTTTTTACAAAAACTCTGCGTTAGTTTCCAGAAAACTCCTCTGAGACCCTTAGATCGATCTTTCTGAAAACAAGCATAGTTGTTTCCTTACCTGTTTTGTTTTGCCTAACAAAGACAGGTGGCACAACCAGCAGTCCTTTCTGTGTGATACGAATCTGGGTGTCTTTTAGATAACAGCGGATATCTCAGGAGTGGCTCAATGTATTGTGCTGAAAGTTTGCATGTCCATAGCTCTTAGATCTCGCCATCTCATAATTGCGACTGGTGGCACCACCCACAATACTTTTTGCGTAGTGTCCATCTGTGCATTTTCCATCTGTTCGTGTTCGTGTTTCTTCAATGTATTGAGTTGAAATTGTGCATGTTCATAGATCCTCAACAGCTACATCTCGTAAACAAGACTGGTGGCACTGCCTGCAGTCGTTTTCGCGTGGCGTCCATCGGTATATCTGCTTTTGGTGAAAATTGCTCATATCTCAGGAATCGTTCAAGAAAGTGGTCTGAAATTTGGTAAGTCGAACCATAATGGAAAATTTTCTCGTAAACCAGACAGGAGGTGCCACCTACTTTGGGTGCATACCCATATTTCTTGGACTCCTCCATCTTGTACTTAGGACTAATCTTGCCATCTGCAATAATTTTCCTGTGGCATTGATCAATACATGTGGTTTGGCTGAAAATTGCTCATATCTCAGGAGTGGTTCAAGAAATTGGTCTGATATTTGGCATGTCCATCCATCTTGGAGAGTTTTCTCGCAAGCCAGACTGGTGGCGCCACTTACCATCCTGTTTTTGTAGAATAAATTAATGCTTTTTTCTCAGAAGTGATTTGCTGTATTGGCCTGAAATTGTCCAAATCCATAGATCTTTGACTCCTCCATCTTGTACCCAAGACTGGTAGAGCCACCTGCAATCGTCTTCCTGTGGCTTCTATCTGTACATGTGCCTATGGTGAAAATTGCTCATATCTCAGGAGTGGGTCAAGGTATTGGTCTGAAATTTGGTATGTCCTTCCATCTTGAAAAATTTTCTCGTAAACCAGACAGGTGGCGCCACCTACCTTCCCATTTCCATAGATAAAATGTATGCTCTTTTCTTAGGATTGGAGTGCCGTATTAGCCTGAAATTGTGCATGTCCATATATCTTGGACTCCTTCATTTTGTTTTTAAGACTGGTGGCGCTATCTGCAATTGTTTTTCTGTGGCGTCCATCCATACATGTGCTTTGGGTGAAAATTGCTCATATCTTAAGAGTGTTTCAAGGTATTGGTCTGAAATTTGGCATGTCAATCCGTCTTGGAGAGTTTTCTCGTAAACCAGACATTCTAAGGACTTTTCACAAAATTGTTGACTTTTTGGCACTCTGGCAATCATTTTGCTCATTGTTTTACATTCCTTGAATTCAGCTGAGCGTCATGGCCCATGGGCCACTAGTCTATGTAAGGCACCGGAAAATCAAACTTTCTATCTAGTAAAATAAGAGGAGTTTCATGCGTGTTTAGTCAATAATTGTAAATAGTGGCCTTGACGGTGGAAGTGAATAATGCTCGGCTCTCTCACCTGGCGACTTTGGTTGGATCCCCAGTGTGGCTAAGAGAGTGGGGGATGCTGCCCATCAAAAGCCGGTAGCTTTCTCTTTTTTCCTCAAACTCTTGTCACCACCAACCAGATAATACCTTGATCAGTTGCTCCGATAAGTTATTATAACTATTTGTATAATCCATGTAAAATAAATGTGGGCGACTGTGTTCCCCTTGAAGGTTTACGTTTAATGACCTTACGATTTTAGGCAAATTGTCTATTCAATAGTGCTTATAAAGATCATGGTTTTCTGCTGTGACAAAAAAACCCGAATTATAATTTTTAAAAAGGTGCAAAGTGCTCATGGAATGCTACAAGAATCATGGTTTCTAACATCTCTTGCCCTATGATAGAAAGCAGAGCTGTGCTGTAGACATAGCTCTTAAATATTAAACGCTTTCATGTAGAGACGTTATCAAAGTATTTAAAACAATACACCTTTTGGCAAATATGAACATTTTGAGAACCATCGATATAAACAGTAATAAGGATGTACTTAGAATGTCTAAAATCTGTTTAATGAGTTTAGTCAGTATGCTTTATTATTCTAACGGATATTTTAAATCTACTGAAACAGAGATTTTTCCAAAAGGAAACAATCTGGACAGACCTCATGTAAATTATCAAATGCGTACAAGATACATAAGTCATTTCTTAAATTTCAGAAAATGGATTATACCGCAATGTGTTTTAGAAACAAGGGCTCAAGGACCCTAAGCTCACATGTGAACATTTCCGAAATAGCTGAAATTTTTTTATTTAATGAATGTTACTTCCTGAAATTTAATTATTTATTTCTGCTGCAAAACCTGCAGAAAATTCGTATAGGATATAGGGATTTCAAGTGTACACGTTTCTACAATAATAATCAGTATCTTATCAACATTGAACAGAAAATTAAACAAGATTGGTATCAATGATTAATCTCCTGTAATTTTGAACAGTTGGCATTTTGTTTTTCTGGGGGGTACTTCTGAGCCCCATAGCTCGGAGGACATGGGTAACAGAGACCTAATTTCAGGAGACTTTCATGAACCTCCTATTTTCTCAAGTAAGAGGATTCTAGATTCAAGCAGTTACAATTTGTGCCTGGTTTACGGACGGAAAGACGGACGGACAGACAGACAGACGGATGGCCGCCGGACAAAGGGTGATCGCTATAGCTAAGATGACTTTCAGTCAGCTGAGCTTAAAATTGGCGCGGCGCTGAGATCAATTGCGACGGTTCACACCAGAGAACTGGTGCGACAGACGTGCATCCTCAAAATCGGCCGGCCGCATGGCCACATTTGGCAAGTGTATCTTTTCCTTAAGTATGTATGTATGTATATATATATATATATATATATATATATATATATATATATATATATATATAATATATATATATATATGAACATATGTGTATATATATTGCCGGTTTGTGTATGGGTGTGTTTTATATTTGAATATGGGTAAAGCCTGGCTCCAATCAACCGACTTTTTGTGTAAGCGGCTGGGAATAGCTGCAAGTATCACAAGCCGGCGAGTGCCCGCACACCTGCGGATTTTGCTTGCACATAACCATATTTTACCGACAATTCTGGTCACTTCTTTGTCATTCTTTGTATTGCTATTGTTGTCATAAATGATGAGAGAAAGCTAAAATATCGGCCGAATTTCTTAACGGATAATTTTCTAAAATCCGCCGGAGCCGGGTTTATTTGTATCGGTGTGTTTATATATTTTATTTAATATTTGAATATAAGTTGCCTGTATCAGACAGGTGTGTATATATTACTGTTTTATATTTGAGTATAAGAAGGCCGTATAAGGCAAGTATTTACATTGTTATGGTCAGATTTGTGCACTGATTATTTTTGTTATTTGACTTTAAGACGTCCATGGTCCTTGAGAACGTGGTGGGTGCTGCTGTGCTAGTGGTTAATGAAATAAACAGAGTACTGCTTGTGGGACTGGTCGCAGAGAGAATCACCGACTCTACGGTCAAGATCCTTGACCTTGAACACAGCTACGACGCCATTGGCTGCGAGCCAATGATCTCTGGTAAGTCCATAATCAAGTGAATTCAGAAACAAGAATGTCAAATGTCATATATAAATAATCTATCAGGCTCTGTCTTTGACAAATACAAAATAAAAACCCTGGAAAACATGAATGGAGAATACAGAAACGTAGCAGAGAAGATATGAACAGGAGAAGGCTTATGGACATAGCATCTTAAGATCTGATACGTCCAGAAAAACTGTACAGTTCTTACGCTGTCAAAATTTAGCGAACGACAGAGCCCTTCTCATGTGACAGAGTCCTTTACATATAACCGAATCCTTTACAAATGATAGAGCCCTTAACAAATGAGAGAGCCCTTTACAAATGGCAGATCTCTTAACAAATGGATTCCGGGTTAGATGGTTCGGAAATATTGAGGTAATATACCAATTGTTTTTTAATCTGCCGCTGTCGGCGAGTCCTCAATCCTCATAATGGTAAAAGCCTTCTGTTGTTGTGATTTTTGTACTTCATTTTTCTTCTAGTCTTACTTGATCCGTCCAGAATAGGCAATGGGCAAAAAGGGCCATGTAAGCCTCAATATTACTGAACTTGTTATGGGTTCATAACTGAATGATAGTTCAGCAAGCGTAGCAAGGGTAATTTGGGATCTTTGCTAAATACAGGGAGAAAATAGAAGCAATTAGGCAAATTATTCACCAATACTGGCAAATTAACTGTTCAGGAGCAAAAATAAATGTTATAGGAATATTTAATAAAGACATTGCTAAAAGTTCTACTCCAGTTGATTTTCTGTGGCTGCCATGTTCTCATGTTTATTGTTGTCACATGACCCTATCCTTGACCTTATTTATATGAGAAAAGTTGTTCTTTGTTTAATGTCCCAAATAAGATATAGTGAAGATTGGTTCCATTATCAAATTTATTTAAAACTTAAAAGATATAGCAGTAAACATATAGAGGAAATATTGAAGCCACATATTTTCATCAAGCATTATTCATGAACACAGATGTTTGGGATAGATTTATTAGGCCAAAATAAAAAAAGGTATGATTCCCAGGCGCTTTTTTTCAGAAATCAATGCGGGCGGGCGCTTTTTTTATTTTAATTTTTTTGGTATGTTTCGATAAAAATGTCAAATGATAAGGGTAAAGCAAGAAAATAACAGTTTTATTTTGCTAAATAAGTAAAAGCACTACAAAACAAATGAAATTGTATGGTTTTATCTTCTTGAAAGAAATTTCGGAGCGGCAGCAGCTCAAAATTGGAAAATTTTTATTGAAAATCAAAATAAAAAGTTTTGATGCGGGGGTTTAAAATTGATGCGGGCGGTGCCTGAGAACCATACCTTTAATTTTTTTTGGCCTTAACAACACAATTTATTTAAGAATTCTGATACACCAAAGAGGTGAGGCTACAGGTCAGGTCACGGGTGACCAGAGTTCATGCCTTAACAATACGTCTGTGTGAGTGAGGGTCTTCTGCTCTTCTCTTCATGATAAAATGCTGTTTTATCATATATTACACAACCGGGATCCTCCACATGTATGGCAACTGAGAAATAAAGGATAGATAGGTAGAGTGAACATAGTTTAAGCTTCATTAAGACTTCACCTGATAATTTATCAAGATTCTTTGATACAATCATACTCATACATGCGTCACACCCTCATTCCAGGTTCAGTGGATTAAGCTGGCTGAAGCTTGCACATGCACTAGCATAACCAATTAAGCTATGATAAAACTAACAATTTGCTGGAGAGGCGTTCCACGCACATGGTAAAAAACTCATAGAGTTCATACAATAAACAAATGCACTGATTGGTTCACTATTCATTTTGATTGTATGTCATAATATGAAGCATTGAAATTACACCCCGTCTTTAATCTAGCTTAATGCTTGATGCTGATACTGATCTCTGACGAAGGAAACTTCAGGTTTAATTAATATATTTGACCAATTATCAATATTTTAAATATATAATGGATAAACTAGAATTAACGGCAATGACTACCGTAATTGCATTTTCAAAATATAAAAAACAGGCTTTTTTCCGATGGTCCTTTAGCAAATTTTGAAGATGAAAACCTATGTCTAGATTCCATGGTATGCGATCCAAATTTGCATACTGAGTTCCAGTTAACCCATAATACACATGGTTTCATTTGAATCTTTGGCAATGAAAACCTAAGATTTAGACCAAATGTTCGACAAAGTATCATGGTTAGTTTTTCATTAATTGAGGAAAGTAGACTTTTCATATATGGCGGCTTTAATTAAAAATAAAAATTTAAAATATAAACTTAACCGTTTTTAATTAGGTTTTATTTTAATCTTTGGCCTTGAAAAATAGGTCTAGACACAATGCTCGGCATATTATCATGATTAGTCTTTCAGACATTGAAGAAAGTAGATTGTTTTTCAAAGACGGCCCTAATTTACATATAAAGATTTACAATATGAAATTAACCGTTACTATTATGGTTTTATTTGAAACTTTGACCATGAAAAGCTAGGTCTAGACACAATTCAAAAGATCCCCTTACTGGCAGCTCGACTAAAATGCTCGTATACTACAGGAATATAGTATTTCGCCAAAATTTATTTAATAAACAGCCAAGAAATTATCTAATGTATCCCAGTATAACATACAACAATATATGCATGGATATAAGTGATGAGATAGAAGTCTGTGAAGTGACCCTATAAAAACGTAATGTTATATGAACAAAAATTACCTAAAAATATTTTATCCAAAATACGTTTAATTTAATACTTTTATCTTGTGTCATCATACCATTAGATTTGCTTATTTGGTTGAACTGGGTAGACGGAAATTATGATTTATAATGTAATTTATGTCATACTCTAACATTTTTAAAATTGCGACTCCGGGTATAAAAAAAAGGTAATATATATATATATATTTTCCAAAGGTTGATTCTGGTAGGTTTTTAGTATATCTGACAACTTTCCCTACAAATATGAAATGTGCATACAGAAATTCTGTTGCAATTATTTTGACCCTTTTCACTTATTCTACTGGCCTATTACAGAAATCCGTCTACACAAACGCTGGCGAATCTGAAAGAAACAATTCTCACAGAATTACGACTGAACTGAAACTAACATTAAACAAAACACCTGTGTTCCCAACCTACGTTCCAACGCTGACATCGATGAATGATACTGCATGTTAATATACAACCAATTTATAGAAACAATCATCTGGTTATACTATCCTTACTTAAATGTGCAATACCAAGAAAATAAAATAAACAAGTCAAAGTTCTCTGGTGAAAAGGTATTCTCTCCTCAAGCCTAGTCCAGTCCTTGCAACCCCTTGCTGTGTGGGAAAACCTGTGTAAGAAACCAATCTATATACTTCTGGCAAATTATAACCGAGGTTGATTGCCATGTAACAGATCAGACCCTGAGAGATTCGGGGAAAACATCTCACTTTTACGAAATATTGTTGGTCCGAATCCCTTAGGAATCGATTCACGAAATTTTTAAATCCCCAAACCTGTTCAGTATTTCAGAAATAGGTCCTGAAAGTTTGGCCTAAAGTAAAACTAAAGTAAAAGTGGAACTATAACTTTTTCGAAATTATATGCCATGCAACCTGTCATAAATGTTTATAGTCACGGGACATTATAGGCCATGCAACCTGTCATAAAGGTTGATAGTAACGGGACATTTAAGGCCATGTAACCTGTCATAAACGTTTTAGTAAACTGGATAGTCTACTACCGTTATAGATTGTCATTTATTTTAATTACTAGGTGTCTGGAGCCCATACTTTAATATGGATGATCCTGGCGACGACACAGACAACGAACACTGGGCTACCTTTGATCAGGTCAGTAGAGGTCAAGGCCACGGAAACGAATCACAACGTAAATGGCAGTTAAATATTCTGTTCCATTGTTTAATTTTGGTGTCATTTGATCAGTTATGTGTTACAGAATTTTGTTATATCATTTCATATGGACACACACTTTGTTATTTAGAAGACAGTAGACACTGACAGATGAAGGCTTCTATCATCCAAGACCTTATCAAAAGTTTAAATCTCAATTGAGGAAGAAAAAACTATTTCCATAGAAAGTATTAGCAGCATCTTTCTTAATCTGGCTCTCTCCACTGATTCTCATCCCGATTTGATCCCCGGCCTTGCTATGAGAGTGGGTTGTAGAGGCCAGTCAAAGGTCGGTGGTTTTCTCCGGGTCCTCCGCGTTCCTCCATCCCTACACTACCGAACGCCAACATCCGAACCATGGGGAGTGACTTGTATTAGTTATTATAACTAGTTGTACAAATCCATGTAAAATGAATGTTTATAATTATATTTTTTTCACATGCGACAATATTTCTAGTGTATTTCTCATAAGGAAGCTGGCGTAAGCTGTTCGAGTAAACTGTGCATATGTTTCTTTTCCTAAAGGCTGTCTGTGGTGAAAATTACCCCCTGTGCGTTGTTCCTGAAATTTCCTTACCTGCCTCAAAATTCTTCAAATATGTATCAGAGGACTGTGCGAGCGAGCAGGTAAGTTCTGTAGAGACTGTTATAGGTTTTCTATAAATAATACAAGCATTTCTATTATGTTTATATCTTTTATTGGCCCCTCTCTGGCTTTATAATTTACGTTTTGCTACTCAATGTGTAAAATAAAACGTGATTCCATGTCCCCATAGACGTAACTCAGTGCTTAAGCTCACCGAGATAGTCGGCAAAGAGCCGTAATTTAGTTACATAATTTGTCGCGAGGTGGCAGTATCAGTTTTGACCGTTGCGACAAAGCTAGAGCAAGTTTGATGGCTCGGTTTGTGATGGGAATTGAGTCCTGAGCCAGTCTAGATTCTATTGATCACTATGCACTAAAGATTAATAGTGTTTGAATCAGCGTGTCTCAAGTAAGCTTCTTCGTTAAAGGAAACAACTTGGAGTCTTAGGCGGGAAGTGATTTGTTAAGTTTTATTTGTTGTTTTTTTTTGTCCAATTATCGAACTTCGAAACTTTGAAATATTTTAAATTTGACACACACGTTCCCAACTGACAAACACACGTTAAGATATTAGAATATATATATATATATATATATATATATATATATATATATATATATATATATATATATATATTCCATAATTATATTTGCGGGTAGGGGTAAAAATTGACACGCACTGTGTCTGATTAACAAATTTTTTTTTTACTGATAATTAACAAAACAATGCCTAATGATTAACAAACATTTTTTTGCCAAATGCAAATTAATCCCCGGTGGACTTGTAGTCAATTTGGTAAATTAATCATTTCAAAAGATCTGACCACTTTTTTTATTTCCTTAAATCGCGTTAACTATTGCCGTGCTTTAAATTCAAAATTTTTAAAAAATATTTGCATCCAAATGACCAGCTTTGCTTTGATGTGTGACTACTAAAGCCTTAACTAATCTTTACAACTTTACAAGTTGTTTGTGCATAGTTGTCCTTTTGAACACTTCTTGCACTGGTTTAACAAAGTATCTCGTTTATTTCTCATTCCCGTATTTTTATTTTAATCGTAATTAATTTAATTAATCTTTTGCTGAGCTTCATGGGATTTCGACACTTACTAAGGTGGTCAAAATGCCATTTAATTTTTTTTCTCATGAGTCATGAATTAGAAAAACTCTTTTTATATAGTTTCGCTACTGTGGGCACCACGATTCTCTGTTAAGTGAACATCTTTGCCCATTTAATACGGACAATAACCATACAATTGTTTCACAGTATGTATATGGAAGTAATGGCACAACAAGAATAACAATATATCCCTCTAGGTGGCAGCACTATCAGAGGCGAAAACGAGGGCGATCTGGCTCTGTCCCTAAAGTGGCTTAGACTGGTACCCTGCTCTATTATGGCCCTCAGCCAAGCATAGAGACAGGCGTACAACGCCATCTTAAGTACTTCCAGTTGCAACTCCTGACTTACCTATAGACTGGTTCCAACTCTAGTATGCACGCTCATACTGGTTGTCATGGACGTTCAAGCGATCATGGTTGATAATCCATGAAGATTTCTTATAAAATAATTTTCTTTAGTTATTTCTAGTTTTAAAATATTGAATTATTAGTTGTTGCACAAAAATTGAATGGGTTATGTATAGATAACACGATATAATGAATCTTTGATATTCCACTGTACATAGCAGTGATTTATTATCAAAATCTATTAATCTAATCATTAATGTCACACTTAATGTACAGCCAACTTTTTGTAACTTCTCTGAGCAAACGAAATGCTTATTTTTATCATATATAATACATACTGGAGTTGGAACCAGTCAACCGGGAGTACAAAAGATGGCGTTGTACGCCCGTCTCTATGATTGGCCTAGAGCAGCGGTGCCATAATAGAGCGGGGTACCAGTCTAAAAGTGGCTATTCATGTAAGGGGTTTTAATGAATATTATAAACAAATTATCATAGCTCACTATATATGTTTTAATTTTTTTTCCAGATGGTGGACACGTCTGTGCGAACTGGCTTTCTCTGTGACAGCAGCAACCAGCCTGCCGCGTGTCTGTGTCATGATTACAAGATCAGAGTGAAGTGCCCTTACTCAGTGTAAATACCCGACTGATCTCCGTGCAACGTCCGTACCTGACCCCATCTCTATATGGCGAGAATCTGTTACATCCCCTTATGTCCGCCTACTTTGTTTACCATGAAACTTGTTATTAGTTATATTTCAAGGGAAAATTATCAATGTGGAGTAGAAGATTAAAGGACCTTCTTTTCATCAAGCTATAAAGCAACCTTCCTTACACCTTATTTAAGAAACAAAATTATTTTTTTTAAATATGATAAGTCAGTCTATAGTTTACAACATATTAGACCCATTTATGATAATCATCGTCATTGGTCACATGAAAATCAGCCTCTGATTGGATGATGCCGTGTAAACACTCTACAAATATCCCGGCTTAAATAAAGATGGCTACTCGTGCAGGAAACATCTGATCTGTCAAGTCATTGAAAAGAGTCCAAACAGTTTTGAAACACAAATCGGAGATTTATTGAGAAATTCTTAATTGTCATATCAGGCCGTCACTTCCAAATTACACTTTTGCGAGCACAATCACTAAATTTTTACAACATTTAAAAATTCATCTTATTTACAACATTACACAAACATCTCGTTCACAACATTTCATAAACATCTCGATAAACAATCAGCAAGTACATTGTCTTTCCCTTTAATGTGTTTGATTTCAGGATTGTTATCCTGTAAGAACAACCTCAATCTCAACAATCTTTGATTTTTACACTTCAATTTGTTCATGAACGTGAGGGGATTGTGATCACTGAAGACACTGAAGACAGTGTAACCAACATACAATGTGGGGTGATTTTTATGAACACACTGATAAAGTTTATCATTTGGGTCTAATAACCTCGCATTCATGTAAACGGTGTGCGATATAAGAATACATCTTTCGTTGAAGAAGGCCAATGACATTCCAGTAACTTGTTATATTTTTCTCTGCTATATATTAGTTTGCATGTACAGTCGTTAAAATAACAAAAAATTAATTTTTCCCTTTATAAACTATATATATATATATATATATATATATATATATATATATATATATATATAATTTATATGAACATACTTTGAATGACAGAAAAAAGCATGGATAGATATATATTTTGGTATAGGTATAATTTACAACTTTGGATACAATCGGCATTAAGATCACTGGTGCATGGTTATGTAAAGCTTGGAACAATAAAACTTGTCAAGCTCCAAACAAAGTCTTGTGTTGTCAGTTGTCTGTAGTCTAATTTACCATGGAGATTGGCTTTAAAAGTATATCATTAATAGTGGTGGCCGTTTTTCATTCTAAGAACCAGTTTACATCAAAACGATTGCCATCTGTGTGGGGTGAAGTGGCGTCGTTTTATATTTAAAGAAAGGGGGGCGTAGATGGGGGCTCTTTGTTAAATAAAACCGCAAAGATAATGGTATCCTTTTCTCCAGTTAGTGTGTGTGCAGGTTGTTACGGAACCTAATATCAACGGATCACGTATGTGTGATGAACAAAAATTTTGTCAAGGAGAAAAAATAATCAGATTCTGTAACACTATGCAGCGTGAAATGTCTAGGGGAATGAATAAAGAAGTCAGTGGTTTTTTGTTAACAAATAACTATAATTTATTCTCAAAACCCTAACATTACAATACACTAAATCAATACAATTACACAGTATTACAGTATAACAACAAATCAATACAATCACACAGTAAAATAAACAAGGCTTACAGGCCTAATGCGAACCTGTGCAATGAGATTACACCAGGTATAATGCTTCAATGCTGGACCATTACTTTTCAAGAACATGTGTAACATGTATATGAACAATGCAAGTACTAAACACTTAGAACAAGAAACAATTAAACAAACATCACTGCTGTAATTCTCGTATGGGTGCACACAACAAAAAACTAGAATATGGGTAGTAAACAAGCGACTACGTGTAAAGCCAAAATCAGAGTAGGAAAGATGAAGTGAGGCATGGATTGAGTGGCAAGGGGAAACAGAGTGAGGTGTGTTATATAATAGCCTGGATGTCTGCAGCCGAAATGTGTATGAAGATTGCGCCACCCCAAAATCCAGAAAGCTGTCCAAGATGTATTAACATGCAAAATTTTAGGCAGATAAGTCAAACCGCTACTGAGATATGAGAGACTTTGGCCCACGGCAGAAAAACAGACGGACGCTGTGCAAAAATGAGGGCAGGTGGCGCCACCAATTTTGTGTATGATTAAGAGCGATGTAAGATCTAAACACATGCCAAATTTCAGGGGGATATGTCGAACCAGTCCTAAGATATAAGCCTGAATGTCTGAAGCGTATACATAAATGTAGGTGGCGCCACCTACCACAAAATCCAGAGAGCTATCCAAGATGTATAAACCTGCAAAATTTTAGGCAGATATGTCGAACCACTGCCGAGATATGAGGGATTTTATGCCACGGCAAACAAACAGATGGATGCTGTGCAAAAATGAGTGCAGGTGGCACCACCATTTTTGCGTATGATAAAGAGCTATGTAAGATCTATAAACATGCAAAATTTTTGCCCAATCGGTCAAATGGTTCCTGAGATATGAGCTTGGATGTCTGCAGCGTAAATTTAAATGTAGGTGGCGCCACCTGTCATAAAATCAAGAAAGCTGTCAAGGATGTATTAACCTGCAAGATTTCAGGTGGATAAGTCCAACCAAGGCAGATATATGAGTGTTTTTATACCAAGGCAGATGAACAATGTGCAAAAATGGTTGCAGGTGGCGCCACCATTTTTAGTGTATGTTATAAAGCGTTCTAAGGGCTACATTTGTGGAAAATCTTTAGCCTTATCGGTCAAACGGGTCCTGAGATACGTGGGTTTATGTGTGGAAACAGATGCAGAAATGGACGCTGGGCAGAGAGGAAAGGTCAGAGGTCAACCAAAAATGAGGGCGCAGCAGTTCACAGGTGACCGATCATAATTTCGAATTTTAAATAATTCTGCCCAGTGATTATGGAGGAGTTCTCCAGAAACCTATGCGGCGATGGCGGCAGTGTCTGCGTCCGACTGAAAACATAGTATCCGCAAAACTCTGTTTTGGCGGATACAATGATTGTAGCTGGCACCACCAGTCTCATTTACAACGAAGAGATATATACATATGCCCAATGTCATACTGATATGTCAAACCCCTCCTGTGAAATAAGCAGGGACATACACTGTGCAATAACTATTGTAGGTGGCACCACCAGTTTTGTACACTATAAAGCTACTCGATATGTATAAACATACCCAATTTTAGGCTGATGTATCAAATTCTTCTGTAGAAATAAGCAGGCGCATACACTGCAAAAGTCAATGTAGGTGGCACCACCTGTCTTGTAAATGAGAATACCATCAAAGACGCATAGACAGGTATCAGTCCAATACATCAAACTTCCCCAGAGTTTGATGCACTGGGCTGACAAGGCTAAGGGGAGTAAGGCAGATGCCTCCGAGCGACCTGTGACAAATTGCTGCCTCAAGCTACTGCACTGAGTGAACTCTTGACTTGCACCTGGCTAGACTGAGTGAACTTTTGACCTGTAGTTGGCTGCACTGAGTGAACTCTTGACCTGTTGCATAATCTGACACAGTTGGCACTCTGACAAAGCTATAAATAGATTCAGACTGAACTTTGGTGCCAAATATGATGCAGTGAGCAGTCTGCCAAAGCTATAAATAGAATGCAGCTACTGCACTGGGTGAACTCTTGACCTATACCTGGCTGCACTTCTTCCAATCCTAGCACTGTGCAAAAACTATTTATAGAGCTGACATCATCTTGTCTAATGGCCAACATCAAGGCACTGGCAATCTGCCAATGGTAAACCAAGTGCTGCCATCTGTACACAAAAGTGGTCCCTACTTGAAATAACTTTGAAATTTATTTTCCCAATACAAAATGCTTTTCAGCTGACTTTTTATAAAAAAAAAATCAGGAATATGTGTAAAATTATTACGGATGCATACTGAATGCAAAATTAAAATACAGATTTATATCACTGATGGCAAATTCTTGAATTAAGTTGAGTAGGGATACCAATAATTTATAATCCACGTACAGTTGTCTTTATATAGCCACGGAGAGCTGTGTATCCAAGATTTTAACATTGCCTGGTATAATGAATAACTTAAATCATAAATCTAAATTTTTTAAAAGCTTTTAAAAAAATTTTCTTGTCAATATTAACCAAATATAAAACTGAAATCTAAATGTCTAGTGGCATGATGTAATAGATGCGAACAGTTCACACAGATTCTCTTGGAGAATAACAATCCAATGTAAAGCTTTTGTAACAATCCCGAAAGTAAACTGAAGACCAAATAAGATTCGTCACAAATCCAGAAGAAAATCTATAATTGCCGCACTTATCGGAATACACTCTAAGAAAAAAGGGTTCCAACTAGAACCCAAAAAGGTTCTTCAGAGTGGACTGAGTGGGGAACCTTTTAAGGTTCCAGCTAGAACCTTCAAGCGGGGTTCTTTTTGGAACCTCCCTGAGGTTCTTTTATGGAACCTATAAGGTTCCATAAAGAACCTCTTTAGAGGTTCTGAGAAGAACCCTCCAAGGTTCTTCACGGTGGACTGAGTAGGGAACCTTAAAAGGTTCTTGGTGGAACCAATGTGTAGGGTTCTTCATGGAACCTTCAATGCATTTTTATTCAAGAAAAAAGTCTAGGGTGTCCTATTATATGTTTAGGATAAATTAATTACGTCATAGGTCCATACATATTTGATAGAGTGTTGATTGATATGCAAAAAAAATATAAAAGCATTTCCCAAAGAAGGTGGGTATCTGCAAGGATCAGAGCTGTATATATATTATATATATATATATATATGTATATATATTTGTATCCTTTAAATGTGATGAAACCTTCGAGGCAAAATGGAAACAGTTTTTTAAGGAAACACATTTTTATTAAGTTGTTAAGACCAGTCTGTGAAAAAAAAGAGCAATAACAAAAAGCATTACTTAAAAAATGCACGTCATTGATATAACTGACATTTGCTATACAGAGTTCGTGAACACCTCGCACAGTTCCGAGTCGTTTTCTCAAACTTTAATAAATTTCATTGTTATCGTTCAGCGTAGAGTTTTTAAAATTCAGGCAAATGTTGTGTTTTGCCTGCAAGAATATCAGTTTTCTTGGTATATACTAACAATGAAATTAAATATTTCGCATTGTCTCTCTTATCTGCACACACCAACATCCCTATAAGAATAGAACATCCACGATGCGCATTGTTCTGTTTTTTGTGGGTTTGATATCCGGTGAACGTCAATAATATTAATTATTTGTGTGTTCTCAGGTATTTGTCTATCTCTTGCGAGTCCAGGTCCTCTTGTGTGGTAACTGTGTATTACTACAACACGAGTGACGACCGTGTCACATAATAAAAAGGGCACCTGTAACACTCCCCTCCTTTATCGGAAAACCTTCTTTTTGCGATCACAATCACTAAATTTTTACAACATCTCAAAAATCATCTTATTTACAACATCACACAAACATCTCGTTTACAACATTTCATAAAAATCTCGACAAGCAATCAGCAAGTACACTGTTTTTCCCTTTAATGTGTTTGATTTCAAGATTGTAATCCTGTAAGAACTCCATCTCAACAATCTTTGATTTTTACACTTCAACTTTTTCATGAACGTGAGGGGATTGTGATCACTGAAGACAATGATAGGCTTGACTGATGAAGTAACATAAACTTAAAAATGTTGCAATGCCAAAATCAAAGCCAAACATTCTTGAAAAATAACAAATTGGATGATCTATGCCATCATTGCCTTTTTGTAACAACACAGCCCTAGCAGCAGTATCACTAGCATCTACAGCTAATTTAAAGGTACAGAAAAGTCTGGAGCTGCTAAAACCGGTGAACTTTGCAGAATGGCTTTCAAATTCTGAAATGCATTTTCACACTGAACATTCCATACAAACTTTTGTTTTTTCTTTAACAAATTAGTCAAAGGTTCAGCTACAGCAGCAAAATTTGGACAACTTCTTGTAGTACCCAACCATACCAAGAAAACGCATCGTTTGCTTTTTATCTTCTGGTCTAGGAAATGCAGAAATAGCACTTATCTGAGCATCAACAGGCTTCACCTGACCCTGCTCTACAATATGACCCAAAAATGTTACTTGTGCATGACAAAACTCAGATTTTACTAAGTTGATGGTCAGACGTGCTTCACTGAGTCTGTCGAAGAGGTCGCGAAGAATTTGCAGATGTTTCTCCCAGGTGTCGCTGTACACATTAAGGTCATCAATATATGCGTCGCAGCCCTGAATGTCCTTGACAACCATGTGGATGAGGCGTTGGAACGTGGCTGGCGAGTTCTTCATGCCAAACGGCATAACTTTATGCTGGTACAGTCCTTGCGGCGTCACAAATGCGGACACTTCTTTCTCTCGATCTGTCAGCGGAACTTGCCAGAATCCTTTTAGCATGTCAAACTTGGAGACATATCTGGAGCTACCGACTCTATGAATACAATCATCGATCCTCGGAATCAGGAACGTGTCAGTCTTGGTGACAGAGTTCAGTTTTCGATCATCTGTGCACATACGGTAACTTCCATTAGGTTTTGGCACAATAATACATGGTGAACTCCAGTTACTGTTACTAGGTTCAATAAAATCATTGTCCAGCAAATATTGAATCTCATCCTGTAGATACTTTTGCTTTTCTGGATTTCTGCGCTTGCCTCACCAACATCGACGTCGTGGCACAACATGTTAGTTCGCGTTGGAATGTCACTAAACAAATGTTCATAATTCCACAGCAGGTTCTTGAGGTCTTGTTTTTCTTGTGCGGTTAGGTGTGACAGTTTGGCATCCAGGTTTTTAAGCACGTCAGATTTTTTTTAATGGTACTATACCACACTGAATGTCTACATCACATTTACAAACAGTATCTACTTTAACTGGGTCAGGGTCAGTTTTTACACAATTAACAGCAGTAACATTTTGTACAACATCTGATGTGCTATTTCTGTCATAATATGGTTTCAACATGCTAACATGGCACAGTTGTTTCTTCTTACGTCTATCTGGTGTCAACAGTATGTAATTTAAATCACTGACTTTCTTGTCAACAATGTAACGACCAAAATACCTAGCTTGCAGAGGTCTGCCAGGGACGGGAAGTAAGGCTAGGACCTTTTCACCAGGCTCAAACGTTCTACTTGCAGTGTGTTTGTCATACTTTGTTTTCTTTTTATTTTGTGCAGATTTTAGATTTGACTTTGCAAGCTCACAAGTATTGTGTAGTTTAGTGCGAAAGTCTGAGACGTACTGCAGTAAACTAAGAGAATCAGGATTTTCACACAAGAGTTTTTCTTTAAGCAGTTTCAATGGTCCGCGAACGGAGTGTCCAAAAACTAGTTCAAAGGGACTGAAACCCAAAGACTCTTGAAAGGATTCTCTGACAGCAAACAACAATAGGTGGATTCCTTCATTCCTGTCTTTCTGTGTGTCATAGAAATAAGTTCTGATCATGTTTTTTAATTTCTGGTGAAAACGCTCGAGGGCGCCCTGACTTTTCAGGATGGTATGGCGAAGAGCTGTACTGTTTTATACCTAGCTCAAGCATAACTTGTTGGAATAAGCCAGACATAAAATTAGACCCTTGGTCAGACTGGACGGATTTTAGTAATCCAAAAGTTGTAAAAAAAACTTGGTCAGAGCTTAAACAACACGTTTGGCATTTATTTTGCGCAAAGGTATTGCCTCAGGGAACCTCAGCAAGGTTCAGCTACAGCAGCAAAATTTGGACCACTTCTTGTAGTACCCAACCATATCAAGAAAACGCATCGTTTGCTTTTTATCTTCTGGTCTAGGAAATGCAGAAATAGCACTTATCTGAGCATCAACAGGCTTCACCTGACCCTGCTCTACAATATGACCCAAAAATGTTACTTGTGCATGACAAAACTCAGATTTTACTAAGTTGATGGTCAGACGTGCTTCACTGAGTCTGTCGAAGAGGTCGCGAAGAATTTGCAGATGTTTCTCCCAGGTGTCGCTGTACACATTAAGGTCATCAATATATGCGTCGCAGCCCTGAATGTCCTTGACAACCATGTGGATGAGGCGTTGGAACGTGGCTGGCGAGTTCTTCATGCCAAACGGCATAACTTTATGCTGGTACAGTCCTTGCGGCGTCACAAATGCGGACACTTCTTTCTCTCGATCTGTCAGCGGAACTTGCCAGAATCCTTTTAGCATGTCAAACTTGGAGACATATCTGGAGCTACCGACTCTATGAATACAATCATCGATCCTCGGAATCAGGAACGTGTCAGTCTTGGTGACAGAGTTCAGTTTTCGATCATCTGTGCACATACGGTAACTTCCATTAGGTTTTGGCACAATAATACATGGTGAACTCCAGTTACTGTTACTAGGTTCAATAAAATCATTGTCCAGCAAATATTGAATCTCATCCTGTAGATACTTTTGCTTTTCTGGATTTCTGCGCTTGCCTCACCAACATCGACGTCGTGGCACAACATGTTAGTTCGCGTTGGAATGTCACTAAACAAATGTTCATAATTCCACAGCAGGTTCTTGAGGTCTTGTTTTTCTTGTGCGGTTAGGTGTGACAGTTTGGCATCCAGGTTTTTAAGCACGTCAGATTTTTTTAATGGTACTATACCACACTGAATGTCTACATCACATTTACAAACAGTATCTACTTTAACTGGGTCAGGGTCAGTTTTTACACAATTAACAGCAGTAACATTTTGTACAACATCTGATGTGCTATTTCTGTCATAATATGGTTTCAACATGCTAACATGGCACAGTTGTTTCTTCTTACGTCTATCTGGTGTCAACAGTATGTAATTTAAATCACTGACTTTCTTGTCAACAATGTAACGACCAAAATACCTAGCTTGCAGAGGTCTGCCAGGGACGGGAAGTAAGGCTAGGACCTTTTCACCAGGCTCAAACGTTCTACTTGCAGTGTGTTTGTCATACTTTGTTTTCTTTTTATTTTGTGCAGATTTTAGATTTGACTTTGCAAGCTCACAAGTATTGTGTAGTTTAGTGCGAAAGTCTGAGACGTACTGCAGTAAACTAAGAGAATCAGGATTTTCACACAAGAGTTTTTCTTTAAGCAGTTTCAATGGTCCGCGAACGGAGTGTCCAAAAACTAGTTCAAAGGGACTGAAACCCAAAGACTCTTGAAAGGATTCTCTGACAGCAAACAACAATAGGTGGATTCCTTCATCCCTGTCTTTCTGTGTGTCATAGAAATAAGTTCTGATCATGTTTTTTAATTTCTGGTGAAAACGCTCGAGGGCGCCCTGACTTTTCAGGATGGTATGGCGAAGAGCTGTACTGTTTTATACCTAGCTCAAGCATAACTTGTTGGAATAAGCCAGACATAAAATTAGACCCTTGGTCAGACTGGACGGATTTTAGTAATCCAAAAGTTGTAAAAAAAACTTGGTCAGAGCTTAAACAACACGTTTGGCATTTATTTTGCGCAAAGGTATTGCCTCAGGGAACCTGGTAGATGCGCACATGACTGTCAGCAAGTATTCATGTCCAGATTTTGTTTTGGGCAGTGGTCCAACACAATCCACAATAATCCTACTGAATGGTTCCTCGAAAGCAGGAATAGGCCTAAGTGGGGCCTTAGAAGGATTCAAATTTGGCCGGACAAGTATGGCATGTTTTACAATATTGTACAACATCTTTCCTGAGGTTAGGCCAATAGAAGTGTGTACTAACTTTCTGATAAGTTTTATTTATACCTAAATGGCCAGACAAAGGAGCCTCATATGCCATGCTTAGAATTCCATTGCGAATGCTTTTGGGCATTTCTATTTGATGTTTCATGGCCCACTCATCATCAACATACATCAGGTGGTCGCCATTTATGCATAAGCACTCCATTTTTAACATATAAACAAACTGGGTTCTGTGACAGTTCATCTTTAGAAACTGCCCTGGGAAACAAACATGAAATATCAGGATCCTTATGCTGTTCCGCGATAAGTTCTGACCTTTAAAATGCTGTATCCTGTACGCGCCAGTCGTTAGACGAGTCACTAGTGACTCCCAGAGTGTTATTATCTGGACCATTATCCTCATGTGAGTTTTTCTTGGCCATAGATCTAGTTACAGCACATGAAGGATACAAACGAGGAATTTCCTGACTTTCAGGATCAGTGTCCTGATCAAGTGACGGCTTTTCTGTCACTTTTGGTACAGGCTGTACTTTGTCATCTGCAACATCATCGCTTAGCAGCAACTGAATTCCCTTAAAGAGTAAAGTAGTTCTTATGCCCATAGTAATATTCCCATAAATCAAACCTGACATAAAATGGATACTGTGAAGCGGAACTGAAGACTGCTTGTCTGAAAAACACACCATTAACAAGTGCATGCACTAGTAAAAGGCCTATTAGAAAATGGCAAAGTGTTTGCTAACATGAGAGTCTGGCCTGAACCAGTGTCCCTCAAATTCTAATAGGGGTAGAGTCTGAAAAAGCACTTGAAAGTGATACAAAACCATCATGTCTGAATGGCTCAAATAACTCCATTTCAGAGTCAGCAAAGGAATCTACTACCTCAGTTTCATCAAACAAAGAACTGACATTGACAGTGTCAGTCATAAACTCTTTTTCAGAGTCATTTAAGGAATCTACATCCTTTTTATCATCAAACTCCTCATGGGAGGCAACAGAGGAATTTTCCACAGCAGAAACAAACTTCTGTTTGTCATAAGAGGACCTGGCCTCATTTGAAATATATTGGCAAGAGTCATAAAAGGACTTAGCCTTATTTAATGATTACTCCTCGCAGGAGGCTTGAAAGGACCTAGTCTTATTAAATTCCTTGCAGGAATCAACTGAGGTTTTTACCCCGCAAGCTACGGATTTTTCTTTGGATTCAGACGGCACGTGGGCCTCTTTTGCATCAAACCTTTTATAAGAGTCAATAAAGGAGTTGTACCCCTTATTTACTTGAAAAGAGCCTGGCTCTTGTACTATGCTATGCATAGATTTGAAACAAAACCAGAAGGTTTGCTATTTGGTTTATTCGCAAGTTTCCAGCAGTCAGATATTTAATGACCTTCCTTCTTACAGTATTTACATATTTTCTTCGCAAATGACTGGTCTTTGTTGGACTTAGACACAGTGGACGTTGACTGAGGTGTAGCAATGGACTTTGCTGAACTATCAAAACTACTAGTACTGGGTGACTGCGCTTTAAACTTCTTTTGACCATACTGATTTACATTCTTGTTTGTGAATAACTAGTTTGATTTGCTAGTAAAGGACATTTTGTGTGTTAATGAATATTCATCAGCTAATTTAGCAGCAATGTCAAGTGTTTCAGGACTTTTCTCATCAAGAAAAGTTTTAAAATCTGCGTTAATGCAGCGCTTAAATTCTTCAAGCAAAATCAACTGGCGCAAATTGTCATAATCTTTCATTTCATTTTTAGAATACACCAGCGATCAAACAACTGCTCTTTTGTCCTAGCAAATTCGAAGTAAGTCTGTTCTTTGCGCTTTTCCCAATTTCTGAATTTCTGGCGGTAAGCCTCCGGAACTAAATATTAACCTTTTAGGATTAACCGTTTAACCAGGTCATAGTCAGCCGCAGCTTCTACTGAAAGCTCTGTATAAATTTCTCTGGCCTTCCCAGTCAATACACTTTGTAACAGTATAGTCCAATTTTCCTTAGGCAATTTAAAATTTTTAGCTACCTTGTCCAAGTGTAAGAAATATTTATCAACCTCTTTTTCTTAAAAAGGTGGGACAAGTCTAATGTGTTTAGCAACATTAAACCTGTGAGTTGAGGCAGCACGTAGACTATGTTTTAACTCAATTTCTTTTTCTTCTTCTAGTCTTTCTCTTTCTAACCTTTCATGTTCTTCTCTCTCTTCTCTTTGTTTTTCTAATTCTAACCGTTTTAACCTTTCATGTTCTTCCCTCTCTGTTTTAATGCTAGCTCATGTTGCATTTCTAACTTTTTTAATTCTAATTGCATAGCAAGGCTGTCATTTTTTTATGTTTCAACTTAACTCTCTTCAATTAAACCTGTGCTAACAAGATCTTGCATGATTTTAGCAATGATATCAGGCTTTCTCAAAGCATTTTTTAAGTGTTGTCCCAAACGCAACAACTGTTCCTTTGTCAACTGTTCAAGTTGATCAGGGTCGGGATCATCAACAAATGTCTCAGGTTTGAAATCTGCCATGTTAAGATGTTTAAACAATAACAAAATACCACTAATATGTAATCTTGTAAACAATGTATGATAAAACAATGTGTCCAGGTCAAGGCCTAATAAATTTTCAAAACTATTAATCCTCCCAGACGAGCCCCCAATTTTATTTTACGGACCCTAATATCAACAGATCACGTATGCGTGATGAACATAAATTTTGTCAAGGAGATAAAAAAATCAGATTTTGCAACACAAGGCAGCGAGAAATGTCTTGGGGAATGAATAAAGAAGTCAGTGGGTTTTTGCTAACAAATAACTATAATTCATTCTTAAAACAACCTTAACATTACAATACACTAAATAAATACAATTACACAGTATAACAGCAGTATAACAACAAATCAAAACAAATACACAGTAAAATAAACAAAATGCAAAGTACCTGGATACCACCACTGTCACAGCGATAAGTCCTTTAAAATGTATAAGCCGGACGAACAGTTCACACAGATTCTCTCGGAGAATAACAGTCCAATATACATTCTTGTAACAACCCCGAAAGTAAACTGAAGACCAAATAAGATTCGTCACAAATCCAGAAGAAAATCTGAAGAAAATCTATAATTGCTGCACTTATCGGAATAGGTCCCACACACTTACATACACGCTTCTGTGTCCGCTGGAATATTCTCTCACCTCTCTCTCGGCTCTAAAACACAGCCCCCTATTTATAACTTGCCCCTCAAGTCGAGAACTTTCCACTTCTCGAACAGTCTAAAAATCTAACATAACATACAGTAAACACGCGTTACAGGAACCATCTAGAAAACGAATGCCGTGTCTCTACATATCAGGGTTCACACGTCAGCCGACCCGGCTCGGCCAGGCGAGAAAGCCCCAAGCTAGCATGACAACGAGAGTTCAACCAGTACGGATTAAACCGAGAGTGCAACACGCGGCCAGGCGAGACCGCTACAACACGAGTGACGCCCGTGTCACACAATAAAAAAGGCACCTGTAACAAGGTATCTGTGTGTGAGGGAGGTGTGTATTTGTATCAGAGTGCGTGTATGCACGAGAGAGAGAGAGAGACAGAGAGAGAGAGACTAGAAGAAGACCCCACGATGATAATACTGTTTTAATACTCCAAGAAATGTCATAGCTATTGTTAAGTCCTCCATACAGAACAGATTAATAGATAAACTATACCGTGTTCTTATTCTGAAAAAAAACTCTAAATTTAAATAAACTCTTTCTTATCCTAGGATCTGCACGATTTTAATTAAATTCATTTTCTTAATGATATAACGAAGAGACAAAATACAAACGACAAAACGTTAACTTAACAGATAGAAGGACAAACTGCCTTACGATGATGAAAGCATAAGCGGTGCCCACCCAAGTCGGGGCAAGTAAAAAGGATTGAACATTCTTCTTAATTGCCCCTGACTTACTTACAGTGAAAGTTTCGTTCACTCATGTCAGTGGGCATGGACAGGGGACTAATGACTACTGGGCCGCTAATCTTCTCCAAGAGATATCGTTGCTGTTGTTACGTTGTTAATGTTACATGATCACCACATTAGAACGAATGCTAGGTGATCACCACATTAGAACGAATGTTACGTGATCACCACATTAGAACGAATGTTACGTGATCACGAATGTTACGTGATCACCACATTAGAACGAATGTTACGTGATCGCTACATAAGAACGAATGTTGCGTCATTACTACATCAGGATTATAATCACAATACAATTAGGAATGAAGCTATTATTCACTTCTGTTACTTCTGTTACTCTGCCGCGAACAGTCCTTTTAATACAAACAATCGAGACAATATTGCTTTCTACAACAGTTTATTTTTAATGTATACCAACGCCAATGAAAGCTGAAGCTGCCAACGTCTTGTTTTTCTTCAGTTACGAGTTGATTTAAAATACGTCTCATTCATTATCTTTAATGTTATCACAGCCGATGAACTGGTGCCTTTCCACTCGAGTATTTTATCTATGAGATATTTTATCAAACGTTCCTCATTATCCCTAGATATGAATGATCTTATGACTACCGTGACCTGAACAGTTAAAATGATTGACATCAATATTTAAAAAGCGGAATGTTCTCAAAAATTACTGAATAACAGATTCCCAATCCAAACACGTTGATTTAAGCTCGACCCAAAAAGAATTCGTCTATTAACACATTTAACCCAATTACACAGTGGAAACATCAATCAACCTTTTTGGCCATTTTATTTTATTTAATACCCGAATTATATATTATATATATATATATTGATTATATTTGGTGATAATCTACAATGTTTTTCTTCATATCCGTCCATATATTTACGAAAACTGAGTTTATATTGACAGGATTTACAAAAGTGAAGCATCCCATAATTTAATTAAACAGAAAGCCTCATATAAACTTGAGTACATCAATACATCCAAAATACGAAGTCCAAAATACGAAAACCCCGGCAAGGATCTAATCAGCTGAAATGTGTCAATGAATAAACAAGATAATTCATTCCAATAGGTTGATCACACTGGATGTGGAAACGGCACGACACGGTACAGACACAACACGGTTCAGACCCCACACGGTAAGAATAAAAAAGGTACGGATCCAACAACACCTCACTTATTTCAGTAATCTCCACCAGGGGTCACTTCGATGCATGTTTTGCCACAATCACCACTCGGAACAACTCGCCTCATCTCGAGAGACACTCGATATTAAGGCTCGGATGTATCTCTGGTCCTAGGATATGTCCACGGAATCGGTATGTTCCGCGCCAGAAGTAAAGCGAACAACAACCACGGTTTATAACTAAATACTCCCTAATAAACGTCATCCCGAAGCATTAATTATACAAGAACAGTTGAACATTTACAAAATTTTTTTAAATAAACGAGGATTGAAACAGCATGAGAGTAGAAATCACGCCAGAAAGGGCACTCTCTCAATCATTTGCAGAGCGTGTCTCTTTAGGTGTTAGTTTATTTTCAATCGTCTGGGGACGCGGCCTTCACCTTCTCCGCCGAACTACTTTCTTGGGCAATATGGCTGCGCCCTTGATACATCCAAGGTTAGAATACGAGTTCGGCCGAGGAGTTCCGAGTGCCACATTCACCTCTGATAGCGGACAGGAAACTCTATTTGACCGGGTCATGGCCCGATGTCACCATGGCCAAACTTGCTCTCAACACTGAGGTTACATGGATCACTTTGATCAAAAATGGAAAATTCCAACATTAGCAGCTGCGAAGCATTTTCGATACAGTGTCATAATTATGAGGGTGATAGTATGTTATACTGTGTGTTATCATATCTCCGCCGGGTGGCGATAGGCTTTATACTTTATAACTACACAGCAACGGTTCATGACCATCTTCCTGGTTGGGCCTGACGTCTCCGAAAACGTCTTGTTAAATATGCAACGGGGCCTTGGTAAACTCTCGCCACCAGCTGTGTACGTGTCTTCATTTTGGTCTGGTGGTTGAATAATTTTCCTTTTCCCATCGAAATTTACAGTCGAACGTCATTTGCTTGTGAATCTGTCATTTGTTTATTATAAACACTTACTTTATGAAATACCTCCGCCTTTTGCTTTCAGCAAGATTCTGCATAAAATAGTGAGCCTTTTAATGGGGGAGTTAGCATAGCGGTAGCGACCTCTGGTGGAGACCTGATAATAAGTGTTGGTGGTTACGGACGAAACCCCGGATGTCGGAAGTCAAACTGCTGTCACCCGGAGAGACCGAGTAAGGAGTGCAGCATCCGATATTCGATTTCCGACGTCCGGGTTTTAGTCTGTAACGCAGTGGGGTAATAATCCGGAATGTGAAACCGACGCCTCACTCGTAACCATAACCTGCGTGATCGGGGGGGGGGGGGGGTTAACAAGTTCTTTTCAGTCATCAATTATACAGGATTATTTTTTGTTAGACTCTGTACGTACACTTAAATCGAACTTTGTAGTCATGACAATAGCATTCAGCATTCTGTTCGCTGCTATCACACATGAAGCCGGTGGCGACCCTCCGATCAACTGTCTGTAATATAAAAGAAATAAACATTATATGAAATCAGTGCTAGAACAAAGAATGGTCATATGCGCTGTTTTGGTATAATGAATCTTATAATTGACAAACTCTGCTACCCTGGGTGTGTTTAAAGTCGATATATATATATATATATATATATATATATATATATATATATATATATATATATATATATATATACACAGCCAAGCGGTTATGTGCTTAGCTAGATCCTTGAATCTGTCCTTTGTCTATGATGCTTAGCTGATCCTTGAATCTGTCCTTTTTCCTTGGACCCGTCTCTATGTTTGGTGCTATTCATGGACAAAAAATTGACTATCTTGAGCTTCTCAATAGAAACAGTTGGAACAGGGGCCATGTGAGTCAGGATGAGTCTGGTGGGAAACGTCTGTCTGGGCATGGCTTGTTGTAAGATAAACAGTTTGGGTGTCTCTGGAAACCGAGTGATCATGAGCTGCAATCCATTCTGTGAGTGTCATTAGGGCACAAACATCGACAAAAAGGGCCTCACAGGTCAGACAAACTAATGTAAGAACACAGCCTTACTTATCTCTATTAGAGATTCTAAACGAGGCATCAAAGGAAAGTACTTGAACAATCGTGTTTTTATTGAACAGGTATATGATGTGGACAATCTTACCTGAGCAACAAAGTATTTTCAAGATTTTTCACCGGGCTGTTCTGTTGATACTATCAAACGCTTTGGTGAGATTTATTAATATGATGTAAAATTGAGAGTATCAAACGCTTTGGTGAGGTATATGGATATCAAATAAAAATGAAAGTATCAAACGCTTTGGTGAGGTATATGGATATCAAATAAACATGAAAGTATCAAAAGCTTTGGTAAGGTATATGGATATCAAATAAAAATGAAAGTATCAAACGCTTTGGATAGTATCAAACGCTTTGTTGAGGATATGGATATCAAATAAAAATGAATGTATCAAACGCTTTAGTGAGGTATGTGGATATCAAATAAAAATAACAGTATCAAACGCTTTGGTGAGGTAGGTGGATATCAAATAAGAATGAAAGTATCAAACGCTTTGGTCCATGTTCAAATCAACGCATTTTCCTGTATTTGTCTGATTATCCTTGTCCACTGTGCTTCGACCAGGTAGGAACCCAGTTTGCGCTTCAGGGAGGTTCATCTCGCTTCATGGAGGTTTACCTCTGAGACATTTGCTGTCCTTCGATTAAGAACTATCCTTCAATTATTTTCAGGGTGTTGGATAGGAAAGATTAACTTCTGTATAAAAGTCTGTTTTGTTATTATACCTAACATAAAAATTCAAACATGAAGATCATGGAATCATTCACTGGACACGCACATACACAAATATATGAAGTAAAACTCGTCTAATAACTACCTCGGTTTAGCGACCAGGGCAAAATAAGGACCATTTTTCACGGTCCTAGTTCTAAATGTGTACTAAACTAATATGTGATTGTTTTGTGAAATGGAGATAGGTATGTTTCGGGGGAAAACTCATACTGTTTTGCGTCTTGACATACATAGAACTATGAGCCTATGACCTCTTTACCGCGATAAAATTATCAATAATTAAGTCACCCACCCATTCATTTATTCATTTCATAAATAAAAAAAAACAGTTTTGAATACCTCTTTTAACATTATGATTACGCATGTATGATTCTATGTTATTTCTTCCAGGCGTCGTTGTAATGTAGTATAACTAGGTACTGACACGCTTAGTTTGATCGAGACACCTGTGCAGTTGAAAACTCCTAACCTGTTCGCTGGGGCAATGACCCGACTCGTATTTGAAGAAATCAGCAGCTGAAACTGCGACTTCGTATTCGGTGCACACCGGGAAACCGAAGCCACACACAAGCTGAAAGAAAAAGATTAGCAACAATACTAGTGATAAAGGACCAGAGTTCGGACTTGCTCGAGAGCAGAATCGGGTCCGCCTTTTTCAGGGACTCGGGCTTGTACTCGGATTCTGGAGGTAAAGATTAGAGAATCCAACCCCAGTACATCTCGAGCAAAGAAGAAAAGCAAATTGCCAAAATTGGAAAACACACACAATTACTAGGACGTTTAAAAAAACTATTTACAGAATATTTCGTTTATAATCAGACTGGTCCATATCGAAGCTCACATCTAACCCTATCACAAACTGGTCAAGAAAATAAAGGAGGTGTCGAATTTTTTGCGAATTTTAAACGGTACGACGGTCACCGCATCGCCATGGGATAAGCTCATCAAATTTATGACCAGATTAGCTAAAACAGAAGTAATTACCTCGTCCATATTGGCCCAGTGTTCCAGGTCTGTGCCGTCAATGGGATTATCAAAGTTGTAGTAATCCGTCCAGTAGCCTGCCAGAGATGTAGTAATTAGACAATATAATATAACTGTCATCAATCATTTAATTCTTTTAACCCAAAAGAGGAGCAGTAATAAGTCTATACATGGATATTTACATTTTCAAAGAATTATTTATATATTTCTCGATGGTAAAATTGATTGATTAGTTTTGTATATCGGTTAACATCCTATTATTTCAACGTTTCTGAACATGCTTTAACAGAGCTTATTCTAATACTTATACATGTGGGTATTTACATAATTCTTACCGGCTACAGATGTATGGCATCCTATAGAGTCGTAAACGTGCGCTATGTTTAACACCTTGTATGCATACGACGTGTGCTTCTCCGCTATCAAGCCAACCAACAGCAACTGGTCGTTCTCAACCAGCACAGCCTCGCCAATAACGCTGATATCAAATACGGGGAGGGTCGTCTACATCAAGTGAAAAGATCATTACACTAAGTTCAGGGAGTCAGACGAACAATTTAATATACAAAAGAAAATTAATGATAAGTCACAGACCTTTTCAGATACAGAAAGTCCACCACGACAATTATAAAAGGGTTATCACAAAATAATACACACAACAAGGAGAGCACACTTGACAAACAACAAATTTGTCTTCATGAAACAATGTAAAGCATAGGAAGGGTGTTGACTACATAGACAAGAGAAAAGTCATCACAAAACAAAATAGAGAAAAGGGAGGGTGTTCACTACATAATAGATAAGTGATCACAAAACAATACAGAGAATTTTGAGGGGGTGCCTACATAAACAACAGATAAGTCATCCCAAAACAATACAGAGAAGGGAGGATGCTGACTACATGAACAACAGGGAAGTCTTTACAAAACAATACAGAGAAGGGAGGAGGCTGACTACAAAAACAACATAAATCATCACAAAACAAAACAGAGAAAAGGGAGGATGTTGACTACATAATAGATAAGTCATTACAAAACAATACAGAATTTGGGTAGGGTGATGACTACATAAACAACAGATAGGTCACCGGTGATGACCACACATATATAAAGAGGATGATGTGTTGGTGAGTGCTCTCAACTCATACATAAAGAGGATGATGTGTTGGTGAATGCCCTCCACACATACATAAAGAGGATGATGTGTTGGTGAGTGCCCTCCACTCATACATAAAGAGGATGATGTGTTGGTGAGTGCCCTCCACACATACATAAAGAGGATGATGTGTTGGTGAGTGCCCTCCACTCATACATAAAGAGGATGATGTGTTGGTGGGTGCCCTCCACTCATACATAAAGAGGATGATGTGTTGGTGAGGGCGCTCCACTCATACATAAAGAGGATGATGTGTTGGTGAGTGCCCTCCACACATACATAAAGAGGATGATGTGTTGGTGGGTGCCCTCCACTCATACATAAAGAGGATGATGTGTTGGTGAGTGCCCTCCACACATACATAAAGAGGATGATGTGTTGGTGAGTGCCCTCCACTCAAACATAAAGAGGATGATGTGTTGGTGAGTGCCCTCCACTCAAACATAAAGAGGATGATGTGTTGGTGAGTGCCCTCCACTCATACATAAAGAGGATGATGTGTTGGTGAGTGCCCTCCACACATACATAAAGAGGATGATGTGTTGGTGAGTGCCCTCCACTCATACATAAAGAGGATGATGTGTTGGTGAGTGCCCTCCACTCATACATGAAGAGGATGATGTGTTGGTGAGTGCCCTCCACACATACATAAAGAGGATGATGTGTTGGTGAGTGCCGTCCACTCATACATAAAGAGGATGATGTGTTGGTGGGTGCCCTCCACTCATACATAAAGAGGATGATGTGTTGGTGAGTGCCCTCTACACATACATAAAGAGGATGATGTGTTGGTGAGTGCCCTCCTATCATACATGAAGAGGATGATGTGTTGGTGAGTGCCCTCTACACATACATAAAAAGGATGATGTGTTGGTGAGTGCCCTCCACTCATACATAAAGAGGATGATGTGTTGGTGGGTGCCCTCCACACATACATAAAGAGGATGATGTGTTGGTGGGTGCCCTCCACTCATACATAAAGAGGATGATGTGTTGGTGAGGGCGCTCCACTCATACATAAAGAGGATGATGTGTTGGTGAGAGTCCTCTACACATACATAAAGAGGATGATGTGTTGGTGGGTGCCCTCCACTCATACATAAAGAGGATGATGTGTTGGTGAGGGCGCTCCACTCATACATAAAGAGGATGATGTGTTGGTGAGTGCCCTCCACACATACATAAAGAGGATGATGTGTTGGTGGGTGCCCTCCACTCATACATAAAGAGGATGATGTGTTGGTGAGTGCCCTCCACTCATACATAAAGAGGATGATGTGTTGGTGAGTGCCCTCCACACATACATAAAGAGGATGATGTGTTGGTGAGTGCCCTCCACACATACATAAAGAGGATGATGTGTTGGTGAGTGCCCCCTACTCAAACATAAAGAGGATGATGTGTTGGTGAGTGCCCTCCACTCATACATAAAGAGGATGATGTGTTGGTGAGTGCCCTCCACACATACATAAAGAGGATGATGTGTTGGTGAGTGCCCCCAACTCATACATAAAGAGGATGATGTGTTGGTGAGTGCCCTCCACTCATACATGAAGAGGATGATGTGTTGGTGAGTGCCCTCTACACATACATAAAGAGGATGATGTGTTGGTGAGTGCCCTCCACTCATACATAAAGAGGATGATGTGTTGGTGGGTGCCCTCCACTCATACATAAAGAGGATGATGTGTTGGTGGGTGCCCTCCACTCATACATAAAGAGGATGATGTGTTGGCGAGTGCTCTTCACTCCACTCACATTCCCACACCCTCTCATACACATACCTTCGCACACACTCTCTTTCACAAACACCCATACCAACACCTTCGAGAAATAGAGCAAAAACCCGGTTTTATATAAAACCCAATAGTCACTTACATGTGCTCAGAATAGAAGGAAAGATGTGATTTCTTTATCTATCTATCTATCTTTATATATATATATATTGTTACGAAACAAATTTCGCAGGGAAAACATTGGGCCGATCCGGGATTCGAACCCATTACGGTGGCGCACAATTTCGGCGTACCAACCGCTTCGCTGGCAAAGCAAGCTTCACTAGTGGGACAGTTCGGTCCGCTTTTATGTCACCCCGTAACACACCCCCTCTTAAGAGCGTTCTGCTATAAGACCAAGAATAATTATCCAAGGAGTCACATTTTGGTGAGCTTATTCCCTGGGTCACAAAGTTTACCGTCACGTTGGACGAGTCCCCATTTTGTTACGAAGACAAACTGCTCATGGGAAAATAACTGGGCTGATCGCGGTTTCCAACCCATGTTGATGGCGCACAAGTCCGGCGTTCCAACCGCTTCGCAAGCAAAGCAAGCTTCACTAGCGAGAGAGTTCGGTCCGCTTTTATGTCACCCCGTAACACCCCCCCCCCCCTTTAAGAGCGTTCTGCTATCAGAACAAGACTAATTATCCCAGGAGTAACACATTGGTGAGCTTATTCCCTGGGCCCGACAGTTTCCCCTATCTTCGTAACAAATGGGGGCTCGTCCAACGTAACGGTAAACTTTATGTTGGCAAGTCGGATTTTTGTCAGTTAAAGCGGCATGCGGCACAAAACTTACTGGAAATGAATTGTCAGGTGCGCATAAACGTAATTTGATATGCCGTTGTGCAATAAAAACATTCATAAACGTTTCTTTTTCCTTTTTATTGACGATTTGTTTAACAACATTTGAGACATAACGCTTCTTCTATGACTCAAAAGCAAATGGATGTTGAAGCCCGCATAATGTCACATCCCGGTTATTATCATAATTTATGCATGCATCGCCGACAGGACAATAAGCGGGCTTCACTGTATATAAATAGATATATATACACACATATTTATATAAATTAATGTGTATACATAACACACATATTAATATGAATATATGTGTTTACACATATATACACACTCTATATATATACATTTACATGTATATATATATATATACATACACAAACAAATATACACATACATGTACACATACATATATATACAAACATGTATAAAAATATACATGTGTATACACACACATAAATATATATATACATAGATACATGTATAAATATATATACATATATATAACCACATATATATACACATATTTGAATATGTTTATATACACACACACATATATATACAATATATGTGTATAATATATATAAATATTTATGTGTATGTATCTCTCTATCTATATATATATATAGAGATAGAGTCATCTCTAAGAAAAAAATAGCTAGGGAAAATCAACAATTTGACCAGCCTATTTAGCACATAAATTATTCCAGGAACACCAGAAAGGCCAACAGATTTTGTGGACTGCAAAGAAATAACAATGCCAACAAATATTAAATATGCAAAATGACCTTGAAGATCAAAGTCAAGGTCACTGATTTTCCAACACATCACAGAACATGGTCAAGGCAATGTTTGTAGCGATTTTGAAGAAAAAATATGCGGTACTTAAAAGGTTAGCTAAATCACCGAAAATCACATAAACGAAAAGTCCACATAAAATTAAAAATCCTAGGTCAAGGTCACCCAAATGTATAAGCGTTCGAGCAAGTCATAAGGCGATGCTTTTAACAAAGTAATAAGCAAATTAAATGAAAACTCTGGCCGCTATCGCCCTAACAGGCAAGCAAGGTGATATCTTGAGTATGAGCTGACCTTGAAAGTAAAGGTCAGGGTCACACAACAAAGGAAAAAAAAATTGCCTTGCTAGTGCAGGATATCAACAAAAGTTTGATAGATGGCAGCACTTCTAATATATAAGCCTCTAGAAAACGCGTACACGGGCGGGTACATGGACGCCTAACGCAGAGCCGGTAAAACAAGCTCCCTTATGGGGTGCTTAAAGATGTGTAAGACAGTGAGCTTCAAGCAGATATAATACTAATTTTTCAATACGCTTCCTTCATTCAGATTTTGTATTTAGTGGCCACCTTATCGATATAGGTATATATTGTTTTAAATGTATTACCTCTAAACAGAAATAGTGGACATCGTCGGTCTGCATACCGCATATTGCATGGTTCACGATCCGGAGATAGATACTCTGAGTTTGTGACGGGAACATGCACATCCCGGGAAGTTTCATGAAATCTCCAAAAGCCATTTGAGGGAAGTGGGACGTCTTGTTTATTGCAGGAGGTTCACCATTGCCAGGTCCCGTGCGAAACGGCCCGTTATACAGGGAGAGCAAAGTGACGCCATCCGCGGGGATCACCTCTTTTACTAAGCGCACAGTACCGTTGATGTCTATCACTCTGAAAGAATTTGTCAGCATTAAAATCAGGAAAGACTATCCTGACGTGTCATTTTATGCTCTAGTCTAATATGTACATAACAATAATAATAATAATAATAATAATAATAACTATGATAATAAAGATTTCTGTGTCTGTGTGTTTTTCTTCTGACTGCATATATGTCTGTGGATACATGCGTTGTTCGCCCCTCAGCTATCTAATGCTCGTGGTTCTGCCCTCAAATGTCATATATATATATATATATATATATATATATATATATATATAAGCTTCTCTTCTCAGATATCATACATATATCTTCCGAGATATCATAAGTGTACGTGGTTCTCCCATAAGATGTCACTAAAATATGTATATATATATATATATATGTATATAAATCTAAACCTCACGAACAGAAGATTTTTTAAATGTCAAACTGTAACAAGTATAGGTCCCGCACAATCTACTTTAAAAAAATTGCAATAGACGCAGTAGAGGTTCGCCTAGTTAATAAGGAACAATACCCGGATACCCGGGTAATATCGGACTCGGATACCTAGCACAGGGATAAACAGGAATATCATGGAAAGCTGACGTTGACGACCCGGTACCGAGGCCATAAAAACACAAAAGGTATGTTGTCAGGTGAAAACTTTATCGTATTTTTCACTCTGGCTTTGCTGGGAATCCAGCATAATGTACGAAATGCATCTCTGGTCTTTTTATTATATCTATTTTTTTTATCAAAATGTTAAACTTTGTTGTTTATTGACAATTTGCTACAATTTGGATGGTGGATAGCTTTCAGCTCTTGGTTGGGCTTCTCCTTTGCGGGGCTCCTTTCTGCGCTATTTTTAAGAATGTTTCAGAGGACGATCTCAAATAATTGTTTATTTGAAGCAGTGGATTTCGTTGGCCTGGTTTCTTGTTAAATGTACTTGTTCATGATCCCTCACAAACTTCTTCTTTTAACAAATTTCCACGACTTGGAAGAGTGACATGGGAGGGGATGTCCACTTTACCCCCATTTGGCCATTCACAAAACAATCATAAAACTTTTTCCTGGCGGAAACCCTGCGAACAAGTATAGGTCACGCGCCTTCTAGTTCGAAAAAAAATTGCGAGACCCAGTGGAGGTACCCCTAGGGCCTGGGTAATATCGGACACCCCGCTAAACGGTGATACCTAGCACAGAGATTGATGATATCATGGAAAACCGATGTTAACAGCCCGGAACGAGGCCATAAGAAACACAAAACGTATGTTTGTTTTTATATGAAACCACTGTCATATCTTCCATTAATACAGGTTTTCTACCCGCTGGGTGCGCCTCGTATATATACGGTTCTCTTTCACCGATGTTTGACGATTGCAGCTGGCAACATGCCAAACGGCTTGGCACGGAAACGCCGTTTAGTTTTACCTCGCAAATTAATCCAAAAAATACATTAAGTCATATTTTTTTATACCACCAACAATTAAGATTAACTGCCGCCGTCAAATGTGTATTTTCCTAGTATGTGATCTTCTATATCTTAGTTTTGAAACAAATTGAGGCTAGGCGCTCCTTGCGTAATCTGGCGCATGGGAGAATCCCATAACTTATAATTTTCGAATATATGAGAAATAAAGTTAACTAAAACCAAAAATGCAATTTAACATGATTATGTATAATAAAACAATAAAACAGTGGAATTTTTATATCTGTTTCTGCTTTTAGTAAAATGTTCAATTCTAACAATCATATCTGAGCAACTCAAAATGCAGATCTGTGTACCATGTCTGTTACATTATGACCTCGTGTGCTAGGAACTTATGTTCAGCTGATTTACTGTGAAAATAACTCCAAGTATCATAACATTTAATTTTCTGTAATATAAAGGCAATGTGCCGTTGTTTATCCTTCAAGGAGCACCTCAGAATAATTGACAGTTTTTATAGTGCATTATTACCCGGTTTCCTTTGACACAAAAAAAATGACCACTCGGGTAATATCGGACGATTCACAAATGAAAGAAAATATTAAATAATTTTTATTTAAGTCCAGCAAAATGCTACTAAATAAAATATAAACAGTCTGACTGTGATATTAATTCGTCAACAGATCGTGACATCGATTCGGACTGTCAAAACATGACCCAATCAGGCTCTCGCAGATCACGTGCCTTCACTCGGGATGATTTGGAAAATGCATGATATTTGTCGAATTTTGTTGGAAATAAAATATCCAAGAAAATAAACAAAATCAAACTAGATGTTATTGGTTCGTGGTCCTCAGAGGGCCCCGCAATGAGAAATGTTGTATTTAGATGTATTTGAAAAATCAGTGATTGGCCTGTGGCGGCCATATTGGAATTCCTCATTTGTACTAATCATCCCTGTGAATTTGGGAAAGCTGAAGTATATTGTTGTTGAGTTATCGCACGCGAAAGAAAATCAGCGATTGGACTGTTGCGGCGATATCGGAATTCCGACAGGTCTGTAATTCAATAGGTCTGGATCCCTCATATGTACAGATCATCCCTGGGAATTTTGAAAGACGAATAATGTTGCTGTTGAATTACCGCGCGAATGAAAATCAGATATTGGGCTGTGGCGGCCATATTGGAATTCCGACAGGTCTGTAATTCAATTGGTCTTGAGCCCTCGTATGTACCAATCATCCCTGTGAATTTGGGAAAGCTGAAGTATGTTGTTGTTGAGTTATCGTACACGAAAAAAAATCAGCGATTATGCTGTAGCGGCCTTTTTGGAATGCCGTCAGGTGTGTAATTCAATAGGTCTGGAACCCTTTTATGTACTAATAATCCCTGTGAATTTGGGAAAGCCGAAGTATGTTGCTGTTGAGTTATCGAGTGCGAAAGAAAGTGTCCCTGACGGAAGTACGAAAGGACGGACTGACACGGTGATCACTATAGGGCACCGCTTGTTAAGCGGGGCCCTAATCAATGTTTCTAGGGTATAATACTACTTGTTTGAAACTTAAATAATTCTTTCGGGCTTTCGAAGAAGAACACAAGACTTTGAGGTGTATTTTGTGCTTTAAACATTGTGTATATAATTAACCATTTTTAGTGTGTTATGCTTGATTTGGAATATGAACATTGAATATTTACTCACGTGACTGAGTCCTTAGTAATCCCCGCAAACACACAAGCTGACACGGTAAGCACCACGGTGTTGGTGACGTGGACCCCACGACAGAGCGGTCGCCCAACCACTTTGACATGCACGAAACCCACCCAGCTGAATGCCGGATGAGCAATAATAGTTGCGCAGTCCTCCCTCGCTGTAGCACAAAAAACGGACAAAATTGAAAGCAGGAGCGTCGATAAGGGGAATTTGGGTATATATCCACCCCCACCTCAAAATTTTTGGCAAGGGGGGGGGGGATGACAAATGTAATCATTCCCCCTGCTATTCAGAGAGTAAGATTCATACACTGGAAAAAAATCACTAATTAGAATGAGAGACTTTTGTGCATTTCAGCCTTTCTGCTTGACCATATTTTTTAATCTTATACTCCGTTGTAATGTCTCGGATATATCATGGTTCACACGGACGCAGACACAAACACACTCAAACATTATAAAACAAAGTGTATACAAACAGTAAAACATTAGCCATAGGCTATTATTACCGACAACTATCTTTTGTATCATTAATACAAAAATATATGAGGGACTAATAAAAAAAAGTCTTAAAAGCTCAAAAGAGGGGGTTTCCCCTTGTATCATTTGGGAGACATTTTAAGATGTATGGAGCAACTATAGAATAAGTACGTATACCCGTTTCCGTAGTGTTAATACGAGGTAAAAATATATTTTTTTGCCTTGTGTTATATCCTCCACTGTTTACTATAATATATTTATCCATGTAAGCAGCATTTAGTCCATTTAATGTCTTATAAACTTCAGCCTCAATTCCTTGTACCCGTGTTACCTCAAGACTACACCTGTTTGATTTATCTAATAAAGTTGAATAATCTGAAATATTATCATTAAGAGCACATCTCAAAGCCCTTCTCAAAACAGATTCTTGGTTTGTCTACATCTTACTGGACAGGAATGCCACACAAATGGGCAATAATTAAGATCTGAACGTACAAAAGAGCGGACATTTGCTAATTTTGACTCTGTATCAAGAAATTTGCTTATTCTAAGCAGCGCAGTTAAGCTTTTTTACATATTTGTTGAACATGATATTAGATCAGTGTAAATATTTACCCCTAAAAGCAAAACATACTGTTCAACACAGATTTAACTACCGTTAACTTCAATCCCAATATTATCCCCAGTCGGGAGATCGTTTAAAGAAAATTATTTGAATTTTTCAGGGTTAGCTTCGATTTGGTTATCTTTTAACCATCTGATAGCATTGACTGACTCTCAAATTAAAATAGGTTTAACTTCTTCTATAGAGTCACCTTAACAGAGATGGTGTTAAACAGTGACCCTTCAGATATCTGCAAAAGTATCATTCAGAAACAAAAATTAAAAACGTGACAGCTCCAATACTAAGCCACATTGGACACCTTTATATCGTTTTTTTCCATACGCTTAGTGTAAATCCTATCTTCTAACCCTCTGCTTTCTATCAATCAGGGAGCTGGCTAAGAGTTTAAGACTTACTTCATGCACACCATGAGCATGGGTTTTTACATAAAAGCAGCGAGTGCGGAATGCAACCGAATGCTTTGGATAGGTCGATTACGACAACACCAGTCACCTTGTTATTATCATAAGCTATTTCCATTTGAATATTTACAAATGGTTGGATAGCGTAGTTGGATAGCATATAATTAAACACTCTGATAGCTATAGTTTAATCTACAAGAAGACATATTACCATTCAGAACTTGTTAAAGAGAACCGCCAAGCTGAGCATTTTGATCTTTTCATTCACCTTGGGTATGATGCCCAGAACACTTCCTGTTTTTATTTTTTCTTTTGAAGTGGATCATTCTGTTTAAAGATTGATGATACTGTTGCTAGTTTACACTCACTTTGAAAGGTACTGACATCAATACACACAAACATATACATATATATAAACATATATATATATAAATTAATATATATATACATGGGATATTCCAATATTAATAAAAGGTTACAGAAAAAAAGTTGCTCCAACATCCCCCTATGAGTCATCCTCCACCTTTAGAGATAAATTGACGCCCCTGATTTAATGTTTATTTTTATGGTACTCATTCATTTTCGATAACAATAGTTTAATGAAATAAAAGCAAAAACATGATAAGATTAACAATTCATTTGTCTATGATGTTCTTCACTTCTGTGTAACAAACAATTATAATACCCCGCAAAATAGTTATAAGACCAGAGGGACCGTGTTTGTCCTATTAAGTAAATCATAGGGCAACATTTAAATGAATATTCCTGCCAGAAACGCACTAAGGTTATTATGTTCTTACCAAGGTTTATTTATCTGTTGACTGCAAATGAACAGGATAAATGGGGAATCCAGTGGGATTGTTTTGTCTTGGACGGGTGTTCGAACTTTTGAGTGCCATTCTAGTTATAAACAGGTATACGACTCACTTTGACAAGTTAAGCTGCCTTTGTCACATGGTCTGTAGTCTACAGGTTCCTCGGCACATGCAACTTCCTCACAGACGCGGGTTCGAGTCTCGTGACCAACGGTAGCGCATTCAACTGAGCACTCTCCCCAAGGACCCCAGTCCGAATAGCCTGCCATAAACAGCAGGAAGGAAGGAATACAATTTGATTTTCTACTTCTTCTGATTATTTTGTTGCTTTGTAAAAAGTGCCATGTACACAACCACGATATGACAGGATATATAATCATGTAATAATACGGTAACAACGTTAAATATTAAGAAAGAAGATCAAATGTTACTTTTGACAAAGTCCCCTCCCCTTTAGGACGCTCCAATATCCCATGTGACCGTCAAACATTTTGGCCTGACCATTGCTGACACTCCAAACTTATGAGTATTTTTTTTTTGTTTTAATAAATAATGTTGATGAATTGGTTCGTTGTTACATCACAGTCACACAAACTGAAGAAATTATTTTTTAGAATGTAACTATTTTAAATAATGTACAATGTATTTTTATACTCACCCGACGTATCGACTTGAACAAAATTGTCGTCTGAAAAAAAATGAATCCTCTGATGAAACATGAAAAATAATCAGTATCAATGTAATGTTTTGCTCAATTTACAGTTAAAGGAAGAAACTACGGATGTTAAGTAAATACTGAAATAGATGAGCTCACCTGTATTCCATTTTAATACGACGAAAGTCTTTGACATAACCACGCACTTACAGACCTTGGTTTCGCGACCCTCTCTGACATATATTTTATCAATAACTAGCTGATAAACCCGGTATACCGGGCTTTTAACCGCGGTTTGGGAGATATATTTACTGAGATATGGAATGTTGGCTCATTTTTTTATTATAAAAGTTAAAAGAAAATATGGATTTTTAGTGGGATACTCTCGGAATACGATATGTACAAATAATTTTTTACTGTTATTTTGTGGCGCTGTGCTCGTGGCCAAAATCATATCCCGGTATGTTTACCTTGAAAACCTGGTCAGTGATGGTTTTCATTGCGAACCGGAATGAGACGCGAAGGCATACAGTGTTTTGTTGATATTTGACTGGTTTCTATCGTTGGACGTATAAAGAATAGGTCAATGTGCAGAACACTTGAAAGATTAATTAAATGTACGTTGCAAGGAAACTGTTCCTGAAGAAAGAAAAGAGAAATATGCATACATCGTAAGTAGCAGAAGCGGACCCAGCGGGACTCCATGCAGTGGGTCCGTATCCCATTTTCAGCCACCGCAACATTTTTTCATCGTATCAGACAAATTTTAAGGCCTGAAACAGCGGAAACCACCCCAGCCCTGTTCCTGAAATTGGGACCTTGAGTTAGGTTTTGTCATTAATTCTCCTGGGTTGAACTCTCCATTTCATAAAGCGAGAAACATGTGATTTTCTCTTTTACTGACCACGCACGTCGGTCAAATATCTCACTGAAAGCAAGCGTTATTCATATGAACAGTAGTCCTTAATGTTAGAGGTTAAGTGACCACGATACACGCATTCCGGTGATTGCCGAAGGCAGTTCGGCTGTGCTCGGTAAAAAAACGGTAAAATCACTAAAAATTATATGTATAATAAAAATTATTTATTTCTATATCGCCTATGTCACTGCGGGGATAATAACCTTTAAAATGATGTATGGTACAATATTGTACACAACGCGGTTTTAGAGAACATTGCGAACAAACGTTAACTGAATTCCTTTTATAAGTATTAGATGAACAAGAATGCAAGTGTTCTGGCCGAAATCACAACTGTCAATCAAACCCAACCAACAGAATATGAGCACTCAACTGTTCAAATGCCGTCTAAACAAGAGCACTTGTACCAGCAATGCGACAGGATGATCTGATTGGTTAGATTCTCGAAGCCTTCCCGGCAATGCTAAACGTATGATCACAATATTGCACATGACAAACGTAAAATATGTGTAACCGGCAAACTTGATGGGTTCAATTGCCTTGTTCATTATTCATGAAATAAATGCCAGAGTAGGTCTTTGAATCAAGGCCTGTGAGTGCGTGGTCATGTCATAGGCTTTGGTCGGATGAAGATGATAAATACTGGTAGATAGGGGAGTTACGTAAATACTGAAAGAGAAGAGCCTTACATAAAAAAATTTTAAGCCCCGGTTACAACCCACCGTGCGTGTTTTAGTCCGTACTTTTTTGGGGGAGGCCACGGCCGCCACGTTTTACTCAAAACGTGGAGAGGGAGTTGCAAGAGCAGGGAGGGAGAACGTCAACGCACGTGACTCACACAGTTGCGCAAAGTGTAAGTAGTACTCAGTACGTGGCCCGCACGCCACACCTGGCCGTGAGCTGTTGCGTGCATCGTACGTTGCGCACGTGGTGAGTTGTAAGTGTTTACAACGTGCTTGGTACGTGCTACAACGTACGGAGGCCGTACTTACACTTGCTGCTCACGTACGGTGTCCTTACTCACTCGCATGTTGTAAGTGCGTGCAAGTGCAATGAACGTGAGTTTTTTTCCGCCCGATGTCGGTGGGGGGGGGGGGGGGGGGGTATATATAGCACGACTTTTCTGAGGTTCTCCAGAAGGCCATCTGCTGCCCTCCTCAAGATGCCGCCCATTCCTCCGCAGAGACTCCGGGTCCTGACGCTGCAAGAGCAGCTTTAAGTGGCAGCGCATGAGCACGACGTGGCATTCCTTGCCTTGATACGGGAGAGGGTAAGGCAACATATATACTGCAGAAATCAGTATACACAACGTGCGTTGTAAGTGCGAAGCACGTGATTACTCGGTACGGTTCACGTGAGTTCTGCGTGCTCATTTGACAGTTGAACTGGGAAAGTGCCGAGTAAGTACGTACGACGCACTTATCACGTGCGCAGCACGCAGGTGCTAAGTGAGCCGTCCGTAGAGCAAGTGACCCTGGGAAAAATTTAAAGACTCACGGGGTCAGTGCGTTGTGCGTTCGTTGGCTGTAGAGGGCACGCGCGTCACCCGTACTTGGGGTGAATCCGTAGCCCGAACGCAGCGAAAGTTCCTCATGCACTTAAAGTGCTAGGTGTGTCTGCGTGCTCCCAAATCCGTACTGAGGCGTTACTCACCTAATATGGATCCCAGATTTTGCCCACGTTTTTGCAAGTAGACAGCACGCAAGTACGGCGGGTTGGGACCACGGCTTTTCGGTCGTTGCGGAGTCCCTGCGGCATTTGAAAAACGCACGGTTGCCGTACGTAAACCGCACGGAATAGCCCAAAACACCCGCCGTACGGCGACCGTATCCGGGTTGTGACCGAACCTTAAGGGGAAAACGTGACATCAAAATACTAAGTGTTCGATACTTGAAATAATGGAATGCATCCCATAACATTGCAGTATGCATGGGCCTTGTTGCATAGGGCCACTCACTCTTTGAGGAGTTGGTTCTCCTCCGCCTTTTCATAAAAAAAAGTTAATATGGCGGTTAAGAGGTCATTCTGTGATCCAATGTGTAGTTTCTTCATTTTGTCCAAATTGATATAACAGTTAAGTAAATCATCAAAAAATAGGACATATTGTAGTATCAATTGCTTCATTGATGTTACCGCCTGAACAAACAACACCCATGATGGTATGTGTGTGTGTTTGTGTGGGTGCGTGTCTGCGATGGTGTGCGGGTGTGTGTGGGTGTGTGGATGTGTGCGTTACCGTCACACTCTGTCACGAACCACCAGGATCCAACCGGCACGTTGACTGCGCAGTACTCATGGGCGTTATGCATATGTTCACAGATGATCTGACGTGCTGTCTTCTCATCAGACAAGGCAGAGCACACGTCTCTCTTACAGCTTTCGTAAAACGCTTGCATATCCAGCTGATAGTGACAAAGTTGGAAAGGTTGGCCATCACTTTCCTCTATAAGCAAACCGCAACGAGTCGTACGACCCGCCACATCGGCCTGTTCCGACGAGCAACTGGGCGGTGGATTAATCTTGGCTTGGCATCTGACATGAAATAACAGGGTTAAACACACAAGGAACTTTGTTTAAAGGTAGCCTTAAAATAACATGATATTCAAAAGATGACCGGTTACGCCGATTTTTGTCGTTGGTTTAGTCTCGCTATGTAGGTGATTGTGTAAATTATTTTTTATCTATGACGTAATCTGACATGATCCGACGCTTGCTGTCTGTCAACGTTGTGGCGTAAATAGAATGAAGCCATTTGGATAAACAGCTTGTGAAAACATCAAAACGCTTACCCTGGAATCAATATGAATCCGCCCTAAGCTTTAACAGTTACCTAAAATGAAACACTACAAATGATGGGAGTTGATTTTGCAACTTGGAGAGCCAGAATTGGTAACGGGCAGTACGGCAAATATGTCGGTGCAAAACACTGGTCTTGAACACTGCACAATTGAAAGTGTCTCTACAAGTTGCGATACTTTTGGCCCTACTGCTTGTGGTCGCTGGTATTGTGAGTAATCCTGGTCCGCCGCCACCAACGGACCCTACATTATGAAATTGAGAGAAAACTGCCACACAAAGCCCAGTAGAAGCTGCTACAAATAAAACGCCATCAGGAGATACTATAAGACAAAGGACACTACGAGATCTTTCAACGAATCAAGATTATCAAGAGATGAGCCAAATCACACAAGTGAAACACGAATTGGAAACATTACGAAAAGAACATGAAGAATAGAAACAGCAATATAAGAATTTAAAGCGAAAGACTGACATATTAGAGGAACACAATATACGAGATAATCTGATATTCCAGGGAATACTGGAATTACAAGCAAAGGAGACGAGGAAAGATTGTGAGAGTAAAGTGAGAACGGTATTACGAGAGAAAGACACAGGCACAGATATTGGTATTGAGCGTGCACATCGCCTTCCGTCCAGACCTGTACGTGTGCGTTTTCCAAGGTTCAAAGACCGTGCCCAAGTGCTTCACAAAGCTCGGATCAAACTTAAAGGATATAGTGTGTGGGTACAGGAGGATTTTTCCAAGCATGTGCGGGAAACAAGGCGCAAACTTGGTCCACACCTGGAGCAAGCAAGAAATGACGGAAATTACGCGGTCCTGCGTTACGACAAATTACAGATTAAAAACGTAATTTACAGATGGGACGAAGACGAACAGGAACTGAAGCGTGTCGCATAAAACTGCAGTGCCAGGAACAGGCGAGTTACTTCTAACTGCTGGGAGAGAGGCCATAGCCCAGTTTGCAGTAGTCTTGCCCTTGCGCACTCATTGGAGGGGAATGGCTTAAGTTAAGGTAACTTTAATGTAACAATTAATATAGAAAATGAGTCAAATGAAACGATCACATTTGGGTCATGGAATGTACAGGGACTTGAAGGCATGATGAGAGATATTAAGTTCTTAGAACTCATGGCAAAATTTGATATTATATTATCGGTCTTAATTAAACTTGGATTCAAGAAAGAGATCAATTTACGCTTAATGGCTATACTGCGTATGAGAATATGCACATTACATTACATATTTTAAAGAGCGCTCGTCTAGTACGCATACATAAATACATATTCTGTGGCGCTTAACAAGAAAGACGATCTTAGTCCATTTAAGCTTCATAAGCTTCTTGAAAAAGGTACGTTATAAGGGTATCCCTGAATTTTGGTATACTGTCTATATTGCGAATATGCTCAGGTAGCATGTTCCAATGTTTTGGACCGAAACACTAAAGCTGCGATCTGCAAATGTTCGAGCTTTTGTTCTTGGAATATTAAGAATATAGGTATTTCTGTTTGATCTTAGAGAGTACACTGGTTGGTTTTGCTGCTGCAGCAGATTCTGCAAGTAGAGCGGGGCCTGCTCATGTAGGCATTTGTGAACGATGATAAAAATTTTAAATATAATTCTCCATTTAACTGGCAGCCAATCTAGAGTTTTCAAGGCATCCCTGTTGCTTTGTGACCTATCCCAGTTTAGCACCAGTCTGAATCATTTGCATTCGCTGAAGGTCTGTGTTTGGAATGCCCGTATATATCTTGTTGCAGTAGTCTAGAAATGAGAGAATCAGCCCATAAACAAGTTGCTTACAGGCAGAGAGTGTCAATGAATTTCGTATGTCTATTTTTGTACAAGTTGTAAGCAGCTGTCTGACATTTGAGTATTACATGTCTCTTAAGGGATAGCGTTTCATCCATATTGAAACCCAAGTATTTTATAATGGGTGATCGGTTCACAAGCTCACCATTTACTGTAAATGTGTTGTTGTACATTTCCCAACCTGCGCCTTACTATCAAAATAATATCAGTTCTGTTGTAGAAGAATTCATTTGAATTCGTTTGAATCCATCCACTGTTTGATTTTTTTCTAATGAATGTTCAAGACATTGAATTTTATGCACTGCTTAATGGCTATACTGCGTATGAAAATATGCACATCAAATGTCGACGATATTCAGGGTGCTTTAATGTTTACATAAAAAAATCACATGACAAGATATGTCAAACGTATTTATGAACACAGTGAAGATGCAATATTTTTATTGATAGATGGATATGAATGTATTTAATGCAGGTATTCCGGTACTGTTAGCCTTTGTATATATACCGCCAGATGGTTCCTTTGTGTATTCTCATAGGGATTTGATAAATGGCATAACAGTTAAGGAAAGTTATCTATTGAATATAATTGCAGAACATGGCCAGTTATCTTTAATATTAGCTGGAGATTTTATTTCAAGGCAAGGCAATTTGAATGATTACATATTTGGAATGATGCTTTTTGTTTACCAAGAAACTCAAAAGACCAGATGAGTGAGCCAAATAGGTTTGGTCGAACATTTATTAATTTGTTGTACCCATTCTAAATGGTCGTTTCGAAAAGGATAAAAACGGTGACTGCTTGTATCTAGTGTCATAAATTATGCAATTGAATCAAGTGAACTGTATTAACTTGTTAACTCATTCGAGACTGTGGCGCTAGATTACTCTGACCGTTATCCGTTGACTTGTACATTTACAACACCTCGAAGGAGATCACTCCCCCTGCCTTGAGCCCTTCATGCACCACACCACACACGCGTTCGTTATGTTTATAAAGGCAGTGTCACACAGCACTTACCCATAAATTGCGCATAAACTACGCATAAAATATGAGGCATACGCGGAGATACGCAATTCATGCGCGATATACGTAATTCATAAGTTTTTCATGCGCATTTCATTCGTCGTTATGCGCAGTGAGTGGGGGCCAGGGTGGGCATACGCGGACATACGCGAAAACGGCTTTGCGCTGCTCAAAATTTTTGGATTTACGCGATCTATGCGTAATAACGTAGTTTATACGCAGTTCTTACGTAATTCATGCGTAATTAATACGCGCATGTGCGCGATACATACGAGATTGTTACGCAAAATCGGCGATTTTCTTGCCCGTTCCGCATATGTCCGCGTATGTTTAACGAACCTTTCACGCATATAACACGCATGTATCGCAGATGTATCACTTATATATCGCGAATACCGCTAAGAACTACGCACATTACGCATTGATCACTTATAAAAACAGATGAACTACGCTAGATTTACGCTGGAATCACGCATGCTTCACGCAAGAATCGCGTATGGGGACAGCGTAGATAAACCGGCCGATTTCGGACCGCTGAACCAGTCTGCATCACGCCGCCCATGAGTCCACATCTCTGTCCAATGACATCCTGGAGAGGATACCATGAACCCCCAATGCAGAGAAGTCCTTGCCTTCCTCCTGCAGCAGCATAACACCCAACTGGTCCAGCTAAAGCAGATCCTGCACCGGAGGCAGAGAAGAAGGCGTGGGAGAAGACACAGGGTCGCCTGGGTGAGGCCTTGGATTGGAAGAAGAGTCGAACTTGGGATCTATGACAGATTGATGGTGGAGATGAGAAATGAAGATCCGAGATCCTTCCATAACTTCATGCTGATGCCACCTGCAATGTACGAGGAGATCGTGGAGAGGCTGACCCCAAGAATAACGAAACAAACCACCAACTGGCGACCATCCCTTGAACCTGGACTCAGGGTGGCACTGACCCTACGCCATCTTGCCTCTGGTTGGTTGGGAGGGTCCAGCATTATAGGCAGGATTTTGTTGGGAAGCATCACCATTGGCACCAGGAGCCTCTTGGGGAGCATCAACACTAGCAGGAGCTTGTGGGGGAGCATCACCATCGGCACCAGGAGCTTCTTTGGGAGCATCACCATCGGCACCAGGAGCTTCTTGGGGAGCATCACCATCGGCACCTTGACCACCACCAGTAGCTTCAGGAAGATCATCGGGATGGGGTGTTGGAGAACTTGGCTCAGGAACCCTGGCCTTCCTCTTCCTCCCTGCCTTCCGTGGGCTCGACCTCGATGACTGAGCACGTTTCTTCGCCGGCATAATCACGCCTTCCTGAAAGGATCTTGGAACGATGCAGATGTTCACTCGTCAGCGGTCGTCGAGGTTGTTTTTTCTTTATTTGATGGTTTCCAGTCTGTAATGACTATTTGTGAAGAAATGCAGCGGCAGCGCGGTGCAGACGCGATACAAACACCCAATGTCCGCGGAGCATGCGCGGAACATGCGCGATTCATGCGTGATACATACGCGATCTATACGCGGAACATGCGCTATTCATTCGTGCTTTGCGTGAACCATGCATGGATCATACGCAGTTCTTTCGTGATTGTGCGTGTTTCATCCGTTGGAATTATTTAGATATTCGGCTTTTTCCGTGGATATGCGTGTTCTTTGCCCAGTTTATTCGTATTTCATGCGTAGTTTATGCGTAGTTTGTGCGTCGTTCTTGCGTGATTCATCTGTCAAAATTTCACGCATAACCCCCAACTTTTCTAATTTTTTCCACGTATGTCCGCGTATAAATACAGATTTTTCAATTTTATGCGTACATTATGCGCAATTTATGCGTCAACGGCTGTGTGACACGGGTTTAAAGCTGAGCACCAACAGCACTACGTTAGTAATAAACAACGTGTTACTACTGCAAGCTTTCGAACATTTTGTTGAAATAATGGATTTAAATGTTGAAACCGCAATAGAACTTTTTGAAAAAAATACTAATTGATTCAGCTTATATTATGAATAAAGGGGAAAACAAACCGACAAATGGGATGCAACTGGTATGGTGGGATAGGGAGTGTGCCATTGCTAAAAACCACAAGCATTGTAAGCTAAATAAATAAAGGCCACTAATTCTTTTAATGCTAAGAGCCACTTAAAAATAAAATTACCCAAAAGAAAAAGTTAAATAAAGATAAAAAATAAAGTTAAACTTTTTAAGTCTTAAAATAATCCTAAACAATTGTGGCATCTGATCAGAAGTTTGACATCAAATAAGAAAAGAAAGTAGGATATTAATGTGGCTTAATAAACCTTTAAACAACACAGAAAGGAACGAAAATATAATAAATAAAGCAAAACGGGATCACGAAGCATTCTGTTAAAGTGTATAAGAAACCAACCTTCAGATCTTAAGTATGAGATTACCGATCAAGACGTGCACAATGCAATAAATGAGATGCCTGCTGGAAAATCCCCAGGCTATGATGGTATTTCCATAGAATACTTAAAAACCGAACGCAATGTACTGGTTTCGTATTTAACTTTACTGTATATATAACAAAATATTAAGAGACGACAAATTCAAAGAAAATGGAGTGGAGCCATTATTTATCCGATACATAAAGAGTCAGACAAACAATCCTAAGAACTAAGAGGCATTTCCATTTTTACTTGGTAATTTAAGTAAAATTATGAGTAAAATATTATGTAAGAGATTGGGCTTAGGACCATGAACTCTTAATAGAAAGTCAATCTGGATTCAGACAGTGTTACAGTACTGATGATATCGCTTTTATTTTGAATGGAAATGCTCAAAAGTACCTAAGTAAACGGAAGGGACAACTTCATTGCTTTTTTCGTCGATTTTTCGACAGCGCTTGACGATGTTCAACATTATATATTATTTTATAAATTAATTCAATGTGGGATTTATGGAAATATATTATCGGTGATTAGAACAATGTCCCTTGACCTTAAAGCCTGTGTATAAACTTCATATGGATTGTCTGAATGGTTTGACAGTAAGAGAGGAACTAGACAAGGCTGTGAATTGAGCCCAATATTATTTAATACATTTCTTAATCAATTGTATGAGATGATTAAAACAAGTAATTTTCTTGGAATATCTTTAAAAGAAAATGCAGTCGAGATTTCAATAATAAGGTATGCGGATGATATAATTTTACTAGCCGACACATCTGGTAATTTGCAGTAATATATTGATTTATATGCACAGAGTGAGGAATGCAGGTTATTCTCAATAAGTCACAAATTGTTATATTTATAAATGAAGGTATCCTCAAGAAAGTTGGGAAATGGAAATACAAGAGTAAAAACATTATTTTTTTAATAACAATAAATATTTGGGTATTTCTTTCTCATCGGGACTATCATGGAAACTTGAGCTCTGTCAGATTAGCCAAATTCAAATACGAACGCAGCAATGTTAAAAAATATAGATATAAAATGTGGCATACTGCCGGTTTTGTGAAAAATTCTTTTTTGATAAAGTTATATTAACGAAGTTAATATGTGGCTCAGAACTTTGGGTATATGATAGACGTGTTCAATCGAAACTGTACAAAATCCATATTGTAAAAAGCTTTTAGGGGTAGGGGTGACCACGTCCAATTTTGGAGTCCTTTGAGTGCGCGGTAAAAACCCGCTGTGAGTTAAATATATAGTCGTAGTACAATGTATAAGGTACTGGTGTAAACTTTTCTATATTGAAGAAAGTAGATTTCCTTACATAACATATAGACTGTTGAAGCATCTTGATGATATTGGAAAATTATCTGGGCTTCCTGTATTAAAATACAGTTAAATAAATTGGGTTTTAGCTCAATTTGGTTATCTCAAATTATTGGAGATGTAAAATATTTATGGCTATAGTAGAAAAAAGATTGGAGGAGTTTGCCTTTCAGGCATTGCATGCCGAAATTGAGCAAAATAGTTAATTGCTAATGTATAACTCTGTAAAATCACTTTTAGAACCAGAGCAAAATTTGGAGTTCTTTTCACCAATTTTAAGATCTGAATGGCAAAATTTAGGCTAAGTGACTTTCTAATAGAAATGGAAAATGACAGACATAAAAAGGTTCACCGTACTGAAAGATGGTTAAAATTTTGTATGAGTAATGGAATAAAACAAATAAAGAAGAATTTTAAAAAAAATATAATAAAATCTGAAACTAAATTTCCCATTTTGTTGAAATCAATGGTAATGTCCTTCAGGTGTTTTTCGGACACCAACACATTATGAGTCCAAGGATATCGAATCAAGACCTTGATTGGTGCAGGGTTAAAGCTTCAAGCCAATGTACGTGTTCGTGGATATATTTGGGAAATATCCCGTATGAGTTTGTAATTGTGAAACTATGTCCGTCAGAATATAACATGTGAATATATTCAAGAAAATCACCACAACATCGGTTTTTACGGGTAGACTATGCTATTGAACCCGGGGCAAAATGGCGTCAGTCCAATGTCTTTATTGGGTGGAAACCTACTAGATCTATATGGGATCACTGTTACGCTACAGAATGCTCCCAATTTATACATATACACAAAATTAAGCAATATTCAGCCTGATATTTATTATAATATAATTAATATAATGTGTGAGTTTCATGGTATCGGAATAGAACCTAGTCCAGTGATCAAGGCGATTGATTTAGGAGTGAAAAGCACAGGCGGTAATACATTTACAGCTACTCTAGACTGCTAATACTGCTGGGAGTAGGTTGCCCACTTTAATTACCTTGCTCATGCGCACAAACCCCTTCTAAATCTGCCCCTGGTACTAACGAATTAGAGGCTCAAAGCCTAAATGCAGAAATCGCAAGATACTCTCATATATTTTAACGATTATTCATAATTCCTAGCCCGTAGAATATAAATTCATGATAAAAATAAATCTCTAATTATGGATTAATTATCTTCTTCTTCTTCTAAAAACAATGCCACAAACAGGTTGGGTATATGAAAAAAATAGTGTAATATGTAAGAAAGGTTAATAACAATTCTAAAAAAACTCACGCGGTGTCCATATTCCAGCTATCCCCGAAGCTTATATAGCCCTCTTCGTCATCTGTAGCCTGTGTCTCGCCAAATGACATCATCAAGTCATTTCCAATCCTATAAATTGAAAAGATAATCATCGTTTCAAAATTTTTAAAGTGGGAACAATTGAGATTTACCTGCTGTACGTGCTGGAATAAAGATAAAGATATGAAAGTTGTGGATACAATTAGAATTACAGTGTAATTTACACAATGGCCTTCACTGAGAACTAAAAAAATAGAAACCGTTTTGAACAGCACTGGTAACAGGTTAACACTGTAACAATCATGATACAATCAGAGGCAATCATGATACAGTCCCCAGGACTGAGAGTTGTAAAAAATATCACGGCTTTGTCTTTTCTGTGAAACAAAGCGAGATTTGATAAGTTAAAAGCATAATATGTCATTAATTATGAGCAGTTCTTATTTACATGCCACATGTTATTTATTAAGATTTTACTGGGCTATTACTGTGTCACAAAGATTATCAAATACTACCAAAAGCAGAAAAGTAGGCCTCTCAAGCTTAGTGTCCGACCTTTTAAGTATTTCTGTTTTTGGAGTACATACATGAAGTTGACTCTCTGAATTATTCATATGAAGTAGGGGATTATGATCATCACAAAAACAAGCATGCAGTAATCACATTAATTTATAATAATAAAAATAAAATAACAAAATTGGAGGGCACTTTCTTTATTAAATGTTGATAATAAGACTAGGCCAAAGGCACTCTCTCTAAGACTATTAAAAGAAATCGAAAAATTAATTAATTCATATCAGGCTGGCTATGTAAAAGTAAGAGTTATTTTCGTTAGCTACCCATGTCAGAAATAATGATAACGTAAAAGGAGTTAATATTTGGGCATGAAATTAAATTAAAAAGATGAAGCTAACAGCCCAATCCGAAAACAAAGAAACTTAACATTTTTAGTTAAAATCCAGATAATTAGATCATACTGAATTTGTCTTTTCAGTATGTCTTTACATGTAATGATATGCCCTTTAAAATACATAAAAGAAATTAATAAAACAATATTCTCCTTTCAGTGGAATTCACAGAGTGAATAATTGAGACGAGACCTTTCATTTAAACCAGTATCATGTGGGTCTCTGAATATACCACATATAGAGTGTATTGCACAGACATGTAGAATACTGTGTACGTCATATTTGCTCTTGGTCAGTAGCCCTGTTTTCATCGACATGTACGACTGTACTGGGGTATGGGAATCCTCCAGATTACATGAGAACCGCTGATTCGGCCATATTCTTCTTTTGGGCTTTTAACGCGCATTATCGGCGGCTCTTTTCTTAATTACTTATTGCTTAACGATATTGGCAAAAACATAGTAGTCCTTGCTTTCTTTTATCTGACCTGAGTTAATCATACAGGAGTTGCTCTGGGATTCTCAATACGGAGGACGTTCTATCCTAGAGAGAGACAAAATGGGTATGCCCCGATTTGCTGTCTTATGTGGTGCTCTTGCTATTAGTAAGAATTAGTGTGGTATCCTTGAAAACTTGTGACATGATCTCTTCCTCTTCGATAGTAGGTCATTGATTGACCGGATCCATGCTGCTTAGACCTGACTCTTCAGCTCCTTAAAACGGTTCTTGCTGGGGTTTGAAGACATTCTGTCAGGGTATGAAGGCTTTTATTTGAAGGAATACCTTTTCCCCGAGTACCGTGGGAAGTCAACATGTTTTCCAGGGTTAAGAAGATATGTTTGTTTTGATTCATTTATACTGAAAGTTGACATGGTTTTTTTCCTCTTTGACGGTGTAATGGGAAGTCCAAAGATCTATCCTACCAGGTGATGGTGTCTCCAATATTCCGTTCCTTGCACGACCCTGGTGCTCCTTGGGTCTTGTACATGGCACCCTCGGCTGATGGCTTAGTCGAAAAAGTGACACTTTTCGGTTTTCGGATGCTTCCAATTTGTTTTGTATTTGTCTGATCTTTAAAAAGAGTATATGTGATGGGAGTATCGATAAATTGTATTGTCTAGTGATAGATAGATCGGACCAGGCAGCCAGCGCTGGTGGAATGGCTCTCGACGATCTTCCCGAGATCGCCGCTGAGAATCCGGATAGGACCACGGGAAGGACAAGGGATCGTTGACCTAGATGTGACTCCAGCATCCATTGACCCACAAGGACAAGCAGTAATTAAATAATAATAGATTTTTTATTTATTTGTGAATCAATTATTTTGTGCATATTACTGGATTATTTATTTTCGTCGGTAAATTAGTCTGTGAAGATGAGGTGAATTTGTTGTTATGTTAGACATTTCAACCGGTAGCAATCTAGCTTAGACGGGGTCAACGGGGAAAATAGCCTCCTGTGGCAGCAATCGGACGGTTATAAATTTAAAGTTGAATTCAGAAAATCAGAAAAACGGTACACTGACCGCTTGGAAAGGGGGCCACTACAGACATAAGAGTGTCCGTTCTTGAAGCACAGATCTTCAGTGCACACGAGTGTTCCTTTCTGAAGCACAGACCTTCAGTGCACACGAGTGTCCCTTCATGAAGCACAGACCTTCAGTGCACACGAGTGTCCCTTCATGAAGCACAGACCTTCAGTGCACACGAGTGTCCCTTCCTGAAGCACCTTCCTGAAGCACAGACCTTCAGTGCACACGAGTGTCCCTTCCTGAAGCACAGACCTTCAGTGCACACGAGTGTCCCTTCCTGAAGCACAGACCTTCAGTGCACACAAATGTCCCTTCCTGAAGCACAGGCCTTCACTACAGACGTGTGTCCCTTCCTGAAGCAAATGCCTTCTCTACAGAAGAGTGTCCCTTCCTGAAGCACAGGCCTTCAGTGCACATGAGTGTCCCTTCCTTAAGCACAGGCCTTCTTTACAGACGAGTGTCCCTTCGTTAATCACAGGCCTTCACCACAGACGAGTGTCCCTTTCTGAAGCGCAAACCTTCAGTGCACACGAGTGTCCCTTCCTGAAGCACAGGCCTTCAGTGCACACGAGTGTCCCTTCGTGAAGCACATGCCTTCACTACAGACGAGTGTCCCTTTCTGAAGCACAAACCTTCAGTGCACACGAGTGTCCCTTCCTGAAGCACAGGCCTTCAGTGCACACGAGTGTCCCTTCCTGAAGCACAGGCCTTCACTACAGACGTGTGTCCCTTCCTGAAGCACAAACCTACAGTGCACACGAATGTCCCTTCCTGAAGCACAGGCCTTCAGTGCACACGAGTGTCCCTTCCTTAAGCACAGGCCTTCTTTACAGACGAGTGTCCCTTCCTGAAGCACAGGCCTTCAGTGCAGACGAGTGCACCTTGCTTAAGCACAGACTTCCATGGTGCTACTACACAGGCACCGACCTTAAGCATAGCCCTCCAATACAGACTAGTGTCCCCACACAAATCACAGGAATTCACTATAGACGAGTTTCAACCCAAAATCAATGTTCTTTGCTACAGACGAGTGTCCCTTTCTTGAAGCGCAGGCCTTCGCTGTAGGCGTGTGTCCCTTACTGAAGCAGGAGTGTCTCCTCACGATGCGCAGGTACCCATGAAGGTCTCCGCAACCTACATCTACTTCGTGTTAAATTGTCCCAGGTTTGCAACATGCTGATCTATATTTCGACATCCATAAAGGAACCGTCATCCCGAAAGGCATCAAATTGACTGCAGTGAAAGCAATTTAACCTCTAATATCAAGACTTGCCTTTCCCGTCCCATTTTCTAGATCGATCCCTTAAGTTTATTGGGTCAATTGATGGCTAATTCTCCTCGACAGAATTCGCCATGGATTTACCATGGGTTCTAACCATAAGCCTCATTTGATAGCTTTCTTATTATTTCACTGAGCTCGGTTTTTTTTAGCTCAGCATAACTCAGCTAATTCTTCTGACCTTTAGGGATCACTCAGTCCGTCCGTTTGTCCGTCAGTCCATTCACAGGGCACAAATCGTTACCATTGGTCCTCTATCATAACATCCAGGGAGGTCCATAAAAAATCTCCTTGGAAACCTGAAATAAGTTCTCTGTTACCCATATTCTCTTAGCTTTGAGGCTCGTACGTACCCCTGAATAATTAAAAAAAATGATACAAGAGCTCCAGTATCTTAATTATTAATGCGTTATTGCCATGATTCTTTGCATCAATATTGATAATGGAGAATTTCATTACTTCCTGCAGACTAGTTGCGCCACCTCTTTTTATTTTTAATTTTACGCATTAATATTTATTTTTAGACCTTAAAATAAAGCAGTCTGGATGTAAATAGGGCACAAACTGGAACCGTCAGACATAGAATCTTCTAACTGTACATCCAGGGAGGTTTTTGGAAAATCACCTTGGAAACCCGAAATTAGGTCATAGTGACCTATAATCTGTAAGATATGTGAAAGTACATGATTTGAGCAGCATATAGGACAGATTTGCATGATTGGTTACAGTTGGACCTAGAAACTTCTAATTTGATTTAAATCCAGTGGGTTCCTGTAAAAATATCTTGGTACTTGAAATGATTTCACAATGACCTCTATTCTGCTAGCTATGTAAAAGAACACGATTTTAACACTCTGTTAGTCACATTAGCATAAATGTTAGCAGCTGGGTGTAAAATAAGGTCACTGTAACCTACATCTAAGATCTATTGACAAAATGCATGATTGTGAGCACTCCGGGAGTCATTTGACCCTTTGTTAAAGATTCCCTGAATTCAGCTGAGCGTCATGGTCTATTGGCCACTTCTTATCTACATGAAAGTTCCAATATTTTTAAAGCTTTTTGAAAATAGGTGTCATTATGTGATCAGTCTTATTAATTTTGGTCATATGTGTTTTTGGAAAGAAAGTTAATATGGACTTACTCTTCGTCAAAGTTACCACAGATTCCTCTGGTTTCATTTTGCAAACTATAGGGGAGGCACACGACAGCTCTATGGAAACCGTTCCACAAGACGTGCACACCACTTGTCATCATTCTTAAGATTGTATTCTTCCTGTTCCGATTAACGTCAATAGCCAGATCAACATACGGCAGATTCTGTGGAATGTCATTAACCTGTAAAACAAAAGGCAAATTCTTCCACCACAGTTTAGGATTCAATTAACCTGACAATACACATGGTACATTTCTAAATAATACTATACCCTGACCAATACTCCATGGACAATAATCACCTGACAATATTCCTCCAACAACAACTAGGACAAAATCTATACTTTTAAATATGAAAGTTCATTTGACGATAAACCATATATACAACTGTCTGATTAATCCCACAAAATATTTCCATTATTATGATTCATAACTCACATTTCACAAGTCAAAACATGTCGTAGTTATTGTCGGTCATTAATTTTGTGTTCACATGATGGAACATCATTAACAGTGTATTGTTTAATATAACTCCGTACGTACTGTAAACACATGTTCCTGGGTCAGCCTGTATTTCTTCTCGGGTGTTTTCAGTTCGACAACCTGTGCGGTGAATACGTTGGTCAGCCCGGGTCTGAACTTGTTCTCGATCCAGATTTCGAATTCTATCTCAGAGTTCTTCACTGACGCCATCTGGTACGTACAGGGACCATTAAAATGAAGGTGCTTCCCATCAAACGTCCGGAAGTTAGAGTTACCCCACACGGCGCAACATCTCCCTTTCATACCTGTCAAGAAAAAAGTGCCACAACTTCTTACCTAGCCATGGTGTGAGGCCTGATGGCAAAGGATATTTTGTAATTATGAAGCCTCTTGGATCCAGGTGTTTGCTCATGACCTTTGATAAAATTCAGAAGGAAGGAGATAATGCTGATTGAAGTGCCGTACTACACGAATCCAAATTATGTAAATCATTGGTCAAGTCCGAGTTTCATTACTCGGACATGTCTACAGCTATTAAACATATTACTGCTGATTAACCGTTTAAGATTTTGCACTTGAAGACCAGTTTAGTTTTCTTTAAAAGTACGAAAGATGGCGCTGCAAATTCCCCAACCCGGATACATGGCTTTAGTTTCTAAAAGATGACCCTGCTATGGCCCTTTCGAAAAATAGTGTTAAATTTCTCTTTATTAATAGGAAAATAAAGAAAACGCATTCCAGCTTGTGCATCATGAAAACTACCATCTGAATATGAAAGGTAATGGACCCGATATGGAATATAATGGACCCGATTAGTTTCATCATCCTGTCGGGCTGATGTTAAGTCTAATATATATTTGTGACAAAGAAAAAAATTCATTTTAATACATTTAGCAAAGTCATAAAGTTGTCTGTACTTCCCCTACGATATCATGTATTACTTCCTGTTTGAATCATGAAGTCTGCAGTTTTTCATAAAGAGCCAGCAAACCAAATGAATATGAAACCAAGATCAACAATAGAGCCCATAGACCTAAACTGAATAGACTCTGCATGACCACTCTCCCGTACCTAATTACATAAAAAAAACCAAAGAAACAAGTAGACGAACTCTTTTATTAAGGTCAACAGGCTTTAAGTCATTGAGCTGCTCTGATCTGTTGTCCGTCCGTTTTAAAATATGATTTGCCAGCTGATCATGGACAATATTTTTACTTTGCTTTTGATGCGCAAGACAAATGCTACCACATATATATTTGATGCGCAAGACAAATGCTACCACATATATATTCTCTATGATTAATAAAGTTTTATTTTAAAGTGTACCAACATTTACCGAGTGGGATGCTAAAATATTGATGAATTCACATTTGTTACCTAATCTGTAGTTGCGATACCAAAAAAAACTTGCCTGTGTAAATGGTACAAACTAAAGCATTTCTCCATTTTTGCAGTTTTAAACTGAAAAATGCGGTTAGAAAGAACAGTTTCCGTTCAGTAATGCTGCTTGCTTATTACACAAAATGATAACGATCATCATATGATCATTTTTACAGACAGTGGGCCCTCCAACAGTCAATTTCAAAATACTTTCGCTTTTACAAATGCAAATAAATAGACATTATATTCGTTTGAAGGCCTCATCTTTTCAACAAAGTTGTTTTGGTATAAGCTTTTTGTAAAGCCATTTGTAACCCCGTTTGAAATCATACATTCGTAATGCAAGTCTTTTCTTGATGTCATAATTATCTTCTTATGCCATGCCTTACAAGAATAGATTTTTTTCATATCTATAACAGTCAAACCGGGCTAAGAAATGAATGACATTAAATCAGCAACCTAAGGGAGTTATCTCATCGACAAGAAAAGGTCAACATGATCATGTCTGTTGTGGTATGTTGACCATAACTGTGAAACTGTGCCTTGTGAAATTTACTTGACTCTTTTTGCCGATGTTCATCAGATCCGAAGTTCTTGTTTGACAATATTGCCACAAATTCTACAAACAGCTGGCACATGGGTCAAGTTTAAGTTTCTATTTTTCACATTATGTTCAGGTGACACGTAATATATGTAGAAATGGAAACAAATTTGCAGTTAATTTCACCAATTATTTGTGCGAGAAAAAGCTATTCGATATAATCGGCACACTAAATTAACCTCACAATGAACTCTATGTGACCTTAATCGTTCAATGAATAATCAGGAGCAGAGCATTTGGCAACGTCGTCACTATAAACAGTCAATCATCTGACAAAAGCGAAATGTGCATAATTTAGGCGAATCTCCCAAAAGGAACACGTGTAGTCTGTACCAGTACCCCTATCCGCATATTGTCCAGAATTATTTTAAACAAATAAGAGAGTATATAAAGATCTAGCCCAAAGGTTGCAGGAGCTATTCCGCCGACTTCCGAGTGAATAATTATGTTTGTGGTGGTTAGGTCAATTGTATGACAGTACATCAGAATGGATTTGAGAAATCTAATGGATTGATTTTTTTTTTCTACCAAAAAAAAGGACAATGCACGGCAGTTCTGCCGTTTGGTATTGTATGGAAAAAAAAGTATTTTTAAATGGTATCAAATTATCTAAAAAATATAAAAAAATATTTATCATTTTTTTAACTTTCGCCCAGTTTAACTTATGTAATGCTTCAAACAAATTTTAGCTATGATATTTGCAAGTATGTGATAAATAACAAGATATATAGCACGAGTCCTCACAAATTCATATTTCTTATCATTTTATGAAAATCTACTTCTACTTTGAAACTACAGCAATCTCTGTTAAATAAAATGCCATTTTATCTGCCACTCTCAATCAAGTTCTGAAATACCTGTGTAATCAGCCTTAACTCACTATCATAAAAATATAATTATTTGGCCAAAGAAAAATAAAAAAGTATTATCCGTTAAAAACTGAGCATGAAATTATCTAGCGTGACAGCCCTGTTAACGTCAGGGTCGGTCTCACAGTTATGATACCAGGTTTCTGGACTCTGCTTCCGACCCTAAACTATAGTTTTGAGATGTAGCAAGACGAGTTTACCAGAAAGGTCCAAATTCATTTGTATAGATTTGGATCTTTTTAGTTTGGATTTGGGGTTTTTAGTTGTGTGTCTCGAACCATGAAAAAGTTATATAACTGACGTGTCTCTTAAAAGATAAAAAGAGGGCTTATCTTACTGACCCCATTCCATGTATTCCATGAATTACTGATTGGAAAATTTATTTTGACTCGCGTATGGTCCTTTTACGCAGGATTAGAAGGAAACAATAAAAATGTCAGTGGTCTTGCAATGTCAGAACAACCTCGGGATATAAAAAAGCATGTATACCAAGGCGTACACCGGCAATAATTCCTGCCCCATAAACCAGGGACAAACCCTACTTTAAGACCAATGTGCTTTGATGGGGAGAGTGTGGGGGCAATAGGTGTAAAAATTGTGGGAAAATGTTACAATACAGTGAAAATGAATCCAGTCTCATTATTATGGATTAAGAATGTCTATCGACATAAGACTACAATATGTTATTTCACTCCGAGCATTACATTTTAAAGATAATATTTTGCAAGTTATAAACTTAAAAGCGCCTTTGCGCCATTGACTTTTACTTGTTGAAAACGATTATATTTTATATACTTATTTTGAAGAAATATAAAAAGTAAACATTGAACCGGTCTACTGTGTGACTACATAACGCAAAGACATGAGGCAACAGTTTTTCAAACAGGAATTCCGCATTTTTTTTAAATTGCCTCAAAACGTCCTCTTTATATTGCATATTCAACATAATTCCCAATATAGGAGGAGGATATCCCTTCCCATACCCTGCCCATGTACCTGTAACTAACTATAATGAAACCATAGTTCATAATTAAAAATGTAGAAAAATGTTTTCATACACTAAAATATATAACATATAGTAATAATAATAATATTATTAATAAAAATACTAATATATATACATACATATACACGTATATATGACAGTTTGAATAGCACCTATGCATATATGCAAGTTTATGCAACCCCCCCCCCCCCCCCCCCCCCGCCCCGTTTTGGAATTTCTTGATTCGCCACTGATCATGGCCCCCTCCCCTCCCTTAGTAAGGAGAGAAAATAGCCGGCGGAATAATACCCTATCAGTAATTAATTAGAAAATACATGTGAACCCATGGTTTGTGGGCTGTGTGCACACAGCGTAGATATAAAACCATAAGGCAGCCTTACTGTATAGGTCAATCATCTGGTCTTTGTTCTGTACGGGCTGACTCTCTCCGGTACTCTTGTCGTAATCTTCTACATCGTAACCCAGCTGGTAATCTGAAATTATTGAAAAACAGCATTTGTTGTACGGAATTTAAAATAACGAAATGATAAATAAAACATGAAAATATATTTTTCAACTGAAGTCAGGTGGAATACCGTTACTCTCAAAGGTTTGGCGCGTATGGTGACCATACTACCCTTGATTTCTAAAAAAAAGAAAATATTAGATTTGAATACCGTTTCAGTATTGCTGTGTTATATTGGATAACACTAATGGATGCATCGGCTCAATTTTTAAATCGTCTTATGTATTTTTCAGAATAAAAGTTGAAATTTAAAATTCCTTCTTTCTTAACCATTCCTCTTTATTTCGTTTGCGCCTCTTCGACCCTATTGTCGAGCTGTAAAGAGAAGAATTGTGCAAAAAGTGAAAGAAGCATGAAACTTGGCATAATAGTTGGCCAGACCATACTCAACATTTTCAGATAAAGGGGCCAAGCGGAACTCATCCCATCTTGGTCAATATCCAAGATGGTGGCCAAGATGGCCGCCGGATTATAAAATATCAATACATTCAGTTATATTTGTCCAAGAATGCTTTCCAAGTGCACTATACCTATGTTTATGGGGTCGATAAATGCACTTATAAGGGTTTAAAGTCTGTTAAACGGCTCTGTGATTGAATTCTGGTTTTGTTTATATTGAAATTGTCCTGAATTGGCCTTTGTTTACTTGCACAATGGATAGCAAACATTATTTTATTGAGTTTTGCACTGTAGTCGCATTCGTGGTAATCGTAGTCAGATGAAAGTGTCATTTTCTGTCTTAGGTTTGTCTGCTTTGTCATGCGTTTGAATGTTTGAATTGTAGAATAGTTTTTAACTGCAATATTTCTTCCTTTTAATTTCCTTTTATTTATATGCTAGCAAATGTAATTGCTTTGAAGAGGTGATGGGTGCAAAAAAAACTTATCTGTCGAAATCTTTAATAAAATTAGGATTAAAATTGATATGTCCGTAAACACTAATCATTAGACCATTTGAAATCTACATACATTTAATTAGATTTTACGATCAGCATTCATGTAAACCTCTGTCAGTGCAATTTGGAAATTTCAAATGAAGAAAAAAATCCAACTGTACTGACATTTAACATATACATTAATTTTACTTATGTTAGCCCTTTTTCTGGTTCAATGTAATGAAATGGACAGTCCAGTGGTAAAACGTTCGGCTATCTCCAGTGGCGCCCCAGGTTTAATCAACATCCTTCCTTTAAGAGTGGGTTGTAATGACCCGTCCAAGATGGATGAATTCATCCTTATCCTTCGCTTTCTTCCACCCCTGTATATATACCACCGAACGCCGCCATCCGAGCCATGGAGAGTGTCTTGTAAATGTACTTAAATTAGACAATCCGTATAATATAAAGTTTATCTTGCATATAACTTTTTATATCAGACTGAACGCGTGCGTGGGAGGATACATACCTATTTAAGAAGCTTACACCTGTCAGCTGTATTGATTCTGCCATGTGTGTTCCTACTGAAATTGTGCTAAAAGTTCCTTTTTCATCAACACACCCAACTATAAAACTTGAATTAAATTTGTTGAATACTGCACTTTTAAATAAAGGTGTCATTTGCTGGGATGGCTTTTATTATATTCATGTTTTAATGTATTAACTGCTTTGCAGAGGTGAGAGATGAAAGAAACTTAGGTATCCTGTCTGGTATTAAAGTTGGAGCTTTATATATTCGTGGAGTTTTTTTAGTTAAGATTTCTTTAAATCTACAAACATGATATTAAATTTTACCATCAACTTAACATTCAAGTAAATCTTTATTTGTGCAATTTAAAAAATTCAAATAGTTCTGCTGAAATATAATTTACATGTCCTGTCTGGTTCAAAGGACAGACTTTTATTTATAATTTATTCAGACATCATACGTGCATGACAGGATACGTGCTTATGTATAGAAGCTCACACCTGTTGGCATGAAAACAGAATCAACACACATAAGAAGTGGGCAACATGTAATATATGATGATGAATGCATGAAATAATAAACACTCATGTAGATACATTTTGCAGATTACTGATATTGTGATATGGTGATGATGAAGACTTTAAACTGTATGCTCGTATGAAAGAACCAACACATGTCAGTAAAGCCTCACTGCCTTGTCTGTGATGCTGTTTTTGTAATATACAACGTGTTCCTTCCAAACGAGCTGCCATTAACTTTCACTTTGCATAATGCATTGGTGTCAACAAAATATTTTCATTTGCTGACATTATGCCCATTTGTAGATTCATATAGTACACGTATATATTGTTAGAAATATCCACTACATGTATGAATCGGTGCTGCCAGGTTCAAGCTAGCTGATCTTTTATGGATGGATGCTGAGAAAATCGTATAGCAAGACGGAAGATAAAAAAGTCGATTTCACTAAACAAGGTTGAAAACTTTAATGCAACCTAAGGTTCCAGATATGCATTCTCTCTTCATCAACTTTTTTACTTCAATATTCAGTACAAATTTTCTTTGAGTTTTTTTTCAACTTGATTGGTGATTGTAACTTTTCTATGCTTTCAGCTTCTGAGTTCTGGCAACCTTTGTACAGTAACACTTTCCCTATATGTCAGTTTTATGTTCAAATTCAGAATGCTTGAGAAAAACTTGTGTTCATACCACTCGTTTATCAAGTGAACATACATTAATGAGAATAGACTACTTCTGCATATTATGACTGAACAGAACAGTTTATTACATCATTTTTTGTTATGTTGACAGCATTTTTTATAACCTGTGCCTGAATATTTTCTTTTAGAGATGGCAGTACAAGGCGTTTTTCTTTTGGTAAAACAACCACAATTCCAACTAATTATCGGTTCTTTTTATCTTACGTGCAAGGTTCAATTTTGTATCCTGTGCACATGAAGATAAATTATTTTAATAAATTAAGCAAATGTTTCTTATTTCCAAAAATTATAACATTTATTAAAAGTGTGCATTGTGTAAGCAAACGAAGTATTTTAAGACAACACTTGGAAATGCAAAGTCAATGTTAGCTAATTGGTAAGGATCATCAACCATATTACCAATGTAGCAGGTAAACGGCAAACTGCACAAGTGTCTACAAGTGTCCAGATTCTGTCATGCACCATCACCATAGTACAAGGATACGGGGTTAGAACGTTGCCTCGTGGTTAAGGACGTGTTTGTAGGTCCCCGGTTCGTACCCCGCTGACGTCTTAATGGCATAATGGTGAAATCCCGCCAAAACCAAGAGATTTGCTTTAATGTCTTAAATATAGGTTATGGATAACCTCATTCTCATTCAATAGAAAGTGATACCAACAAGCTTCAATCTATCATTTCAAAAGAAAGCGTAGCATACGGCATAATGTTGTGAGCCTCTAAATATCTACTTATTTTGTCTTTATGCAAGCAAAGAGTCTGGAAGCTGCACCATCACCTCAAGGCAAAAGAGCCATTAACTTATAAACAAAATTACTATTATATGGATTGTACAACTGGTTATAATAACTACTTAAAGGCACTTTTCCAAGGGACTCGGATGGCGAAGTAATGGATGGAATCAGAGGACACGAAGAAAACCGACTCTGTACGGAACACTACAACCTACTCTCCTAGCAACATCGGGGACAGAAATGTGGTCGCCAGTGAAGAGAACCGAGCCTTTTACCAATCGACTGTCCTTTTCATAACATTGAGAGAGACATATAGTGTTCAAATAGTTAAAATTTAAAAATATATTTAATTTCAGCAGGGAAATGCACAAATACGTTTTTCCGTTAGATGTGCTGGTAAAAAGGGCAATTTTAGCACAATTTCAATACCAACAAAACCAGACTTCATTCACACATTCCTGATACAGACCTGAAACCCTTATAATTGAATTTCTCGACCCTAGCAACAGAGAAGCAATGCACTTGCAATGTATTCTAGGGCAAATATAACCGGCTGTATTGGTATTTTATATTTCGGAGGCCATCTTGGCCGCCATCTTGGATTTTGACCAACATATGGAGAATTCTGCTCGGCCCAATATCGTAACATATATAGTATGGTCTGGAAAATTATTATTCAAAGTTTCATTCTTCTTTCATCTTTTGCACAGTCCTTCTCAATATGCAGGTTAACTGCTTGACTTATGGGAATATTAACAAATTCGTGATAAAAAAACAGCTAGTGAGTACCAGGAGAGGTTTTGATCCTCAAAAATTTAATTTCCCAGTCAAAAAAAAAAATTGTAGTACAGTACTTTTCGGACCTTATAAGTAAAGTTATTGATATGATCTAATAACTACTTAAAGACAATTCCCATGGCTCGGATGGCAAAGTAATGGATGGAATCAGAGGACACGAAGAAAACCAACTCTGTACGGACCACTACAACCAATTCTCATAGCAACATCGCAGACAGAAATTTGGTCGCCAGTCAAGAGAAACGAACGTTTTACCAATCGACTGTCCTTTTCATTTCATAGAAAGAGACAAAATTTCATTGTAAGAGTCCCAAAAAACATTGTATTACAGTACTTTACGGACCTTATAACTAAAGTTAATGACATGTTCTAATCTGGCCGCCATCTTGGATTTTGGCCAAGATAATTAATTTTCAGCTTAGCCCTATATCTGAAATAAGCGCCAAAAAATACTTGTGCCAACTTTCATTCTTCTTTCATTTACTGCACAATTCCTTCAAATATGGGAGCTGACTATAAGATTGCTGAAGTGTTGATGGTATTCCAGTATAGCCCTTAATATGTTACCTCATAGACGGACTAACCCCAGCGATAACTGGGCGATAATCGAGAATGGACTACGGCGTGTACGATTTTGGAATAAGGTCAAGGTCAAAAATAAATATCAGAAATAAATATGAGTCCTATGACTACATTGTGTCTACATGTCAGGTTTAGAAAATCAGTCATTGGGGATCTAGCGCAAACAGAAAATGGCAAAAGAAAGAGGGAAGGGAGAAAAAAGGAAAGTAAAAAAAAATATAAATCGATGGTTTTCCACTCGGGAGGACCTATATATAAGTCCAACCACAAAAAAATATCCAATGATAATTATAGAAATTAACTCATAAACCCCACTAAGCCTCTCCTCATAGTAAATGAGTCAAGGCGATGACCAAAGGACTTGAAAGTAATTGTTTTGAATCCCAACAGTATCTCAGAAGCAAAATGCTTAAATATCAATAGAACCTAATGATAGGTTGTGTCTTCTGGGTTATCCAACATTAAAATATTTTGAGAATGACCCATTGAACATCGAGTAAATATTCTTGATCACTATAGTCAGATAATGTGAAAAATTTCATATTATTCAATATATAATTTTTACTTATAAATAACATTAAACTTAACGATTTGTTATTAAATAATATCAAACATCTGCTTTGGTACGAAACAAGCATAGTCAACGTATATGAGGTTGCTCGTCTTATTCACGAAGGTCTTGCTTTCGCGATAAATTCTCTTTCGTGGATATCGCGAATTTTAATCCTGATCGAAAAAAGGCAACTGCAGTCCATGGGTAATACTTAGCATTTATATCATCCTCATGATCAGCTCCTGGACGCATCCTTAAAATATATGTATAGTGTATAAAGTAATATATTTAATATGCATGTTATTGTCAACATTGGTAAATATATCTTTCATTTACAAAATAACAGCGTTTTTTGTATCGCCTATGCTGAAACAGCCCAATACCAACAGGAAGACCGTGCATAAAGGGATCGGGGTATATATCCCCCCCCCCCCCCACACACACACACTTTTAAGCAAGGGGATGGTCATTGTAATCACCCCTGCTAATCAGATAATAATATTAATTTATTGGAAATGAAATATATTTATTATTAGAATTATAGAATTTTGTTATATTTCTTAGTTTACTTTGAAATATTATATATCTTAACCTGGCTTAGAATTATGTATTTGAGGTATCAAGGGGTTGGTGAGTTTATTTCTATCTTAATAATTGTGCCAAATATGTTTATGTTTATGTTTACTTGCATAAGTCCCCAAGAGTGCAAAACTATAGTTCACATTTGATTTTCTTTTTTATCTTAAGTCTGTGTTTGCGCTAGATCTTAAATATGGCTGATTTTCAAAAACTCACTTTGGGCACAATATTAATCAAAGGTCACAAACGTAAACTTGATATTTATTTTTAACCTTGACCAATGTAGTACACTTAATAGCCGAATCCCACTATCGCTCAGTTGCGGACATGGGGGGACTTCAAAAGATTTTGCGTCGTTTTCATTACACGTGGCATGTTTAAATACAAAAACATACTTACACATACACATACACACATATATATATCTAATATGATTATTTGAAGAGTGATTTTTTACGCAGCTTCTCTGCAAATTTCAGCTAATATTCACATGAATTTCCCTCCGAGTACATTAACACTGGCTGGTTATTGGTTATAAATTTTGGTACAAAAATGATTAAAGCAATGTTGTAGAAGAAGATGGAAGGAAGAACTTAGTTTTTTATAAGCAATGTGGCTCCATTCTTATTTTAAAAAAATATATATCATATCACTTCCACTTTAGTTTTTTTCTGGCAACGGACACATGGCTACGATAAAAAAGTCTTAATGTCATTAAAAAGGCCGATGAAACGGGAACAAAGTGCACGTGTATTGACCTATTATATAAATGGAGCATGGTAACAGTTTGGTATCCATGGTAAACATATTACTGAGGTGTACAGGTGGAAAAGTGGACCGCCCATCGCATCACATGCAAACGACATACAACTATGGGAGCCTTAAAGCATTTCGATCAAATTAAGGTGAGTGGCACAGTAGTGTAAAATATTTAGGCTGTTTACTATAAAAGATGTTAGAAACATTCCTCCTGACTCATTTTTGGCAAAGAAGTTAAAAAGAAATAAAGCACGTCACAGTTCTGACGTTCAGACCAACATAATAACTAATAAGATATATTTTAGCATGAGTGGAGCATTCGTTTTTTCGGAGGGGAGGGGGAGGGTTATTTGTTTTTGTTTTTGGGTGAAGGCATTTCTTTTTGTGCAGATTCAACCCCCTCACGATCTGTAAACCCGACCCTGATGGTCTGGAACTCATTTAATAATGACTAAAAACTCATATGTTCTAGGCGAATAACACAGGACTCAAAACCGGGAGGTCGTGAGTTCAAATCTTAGCCGAGGAACGGTGAGTTTTTTTACGCTGGGTCCCAACGAGGCTGAGCGCTCTGTAGGGTGAATTGGAGGCTGTGACTAACAGCCGTGTATCACTCACAAATGAGTGTATCTCGGGGGGGGGGGGGGGGGGGGGGCTCGATGCTATGACCAGTACTCCGGATGATTACACACCACAGACCCACAGGTACGGTAATTACTGGGCCTTGGTTACACCAGAATTCAAAATAACATGATAAGAAGCGCGTGCTGCTGCCCTGTCATGTAGTAGAAAACCAAAATAGACTCTGCAATTGTACATACTCAGGTTACAGCATCAATAAAGGCGCACATAAGCCCCAAAAATCTTCTAAAATGTAATAACGAGCGCCTTTTTAAGATCTTCTTCCTGGGAAGATATAATATCAAATGTTTTGTATACCATCCCCGAGCAGCTGTATTAATTCTGTGAAATACTTACTGTAATCAGCAGCGTAATCACCACCGTAATAATCATACGGATCAGCGACCTGGGCCAGTGCAGAATTGATGATAACAACCCACAGACCCACACAGGCCAGTCGTCTCATTGTGTAAACTGTAACATTAAACATTATAAGTACACATACATACATACATAAATATAAATAAGATACAAATATATACATATACATTTAAATATACATATATATATATATATATATAGAGAGAGAGAGAGAGAGAGAGAGAGTGAGAGAGAGATAGAGAGCATATAAATGGAGCAATACCATGTTATATATTATATATCATATTATAAATATAAAAATATATTATCATTGCTCCAATAATATGTGTTATAATTATTATCCTTATGGTTATTATCGTCACTGTCATTATTACTTTTTGTTTTTATTATCGTTATTATTATAATTGTTATTATTATTATAAGTAGTAGTAGTATTACTAGCTTATAGTTCCCGTTCATTATTTAAACTTGAAGACCGGTTAAGTTTCATCCCAAATACGACACACGGCGCTGTTACATATAACACAGACTGGATAACCTAGTTCAATATAAATAAAAAAGCACAACATCACACCCGCGGGGGAACATTTTGTTCCACAGACCAAGGAAAACATGGGAATAAATAAAAAAAATCATTTGTAAATTAATAAGGAACTAATGAGACATATGTTTATTTTAAACCCTACTTCCCATAAATTTTATTGATACAATAAAACTATACTTGTTGATTATGAGTATCAAACTGCTCTCTGCCTTGATAAACAAACGTAGTTGCCGCTAGGTAGTTCTGATAGCGCCTCCGAGAAATAATTTGAAATATTTTTGGATTTACGTAGAAGAAAAATGGCCCCCCTAGGACACATTTTGCACCCTTCTCGACAGTTCAGGTCAAAAACGTGTATATCCGCGGTGTGACCACTGAGGAGTTCCGTGACAAAATACAGCGCTACAACCCACAATAATAATATATACATTATTAGCATTACTATTATTCTTGTTCTCATTACTGTAGTTCGTATTCTATTACTTACACTAGTTATATAGCCTAGCTTGTGCACTTTAGCTAAAGAATAAAAAGTTAACCCAAGGGTCGTTAACTACAAGGCTTAGCTAAATACAGTTCCCTTAAACAAGATAAAGGATAAATGTTTAAGCAAGCTGCACATTCACCCATGAGTTCCACATACCTTTTCCCCTCATATATCTGCTGATTCTTTGCGGCCTGGCGGTCAGGACACACACACACACACCATCACACACACGTATACAATAGTATGCAATATATACAATCATATATATATATATATATATATATACAATAATATGCACAATAGTAAGGCATTTATTCCCACCTGCGTGTATGTTTGGGAATCAGTCGTGCGGGCCGGATCTTAATCAGGGTGTTTGTCATTTAATTAACGAATGACAACCAGCGGTTTGGAATTTAATGACAAACAATTTATTTGTATATACTGTTGGTAATTGTTATAAATAGGTTTGACGTGATTGTAAATATTTTATTTTTAATGATAACAGTAAGTATACTAAAACTCTGTATATACGTTTATTTTGTTGATTGCAATAAAGATTTGAACTTGGTTTCGTGTTACATTTTAACCCCCCTTTCCTGGTCAGGTCCTGTATAACGGCAACTCCTGTATTAAGGCCACTTTCATCCAGTCCTGATGGTGACCGTAATACAGCCGTTCTACTGTATATATATATATATATATATATATATATATATATATATATATATATTCCTGAATATGAACAAATATATAACAACCGTTGGGATTGAGTTTTTGTAATTGACTATAATTAGGAAGTGCTGTGTTTACATTATTTCAACCAATTTTTATAGTGCTAGTTACCTTTTTTTGTTATACATATAGTTTATAGCCGGTTTACTGGAATTTTTAACTGGATGAATGTTTTCTGTAGGAAGAATTTCTGGTAGTTTATTGTGGCCAATGTGTTTATTTGTAGGTAAATACCGATAAGAGCTTTCAAAGTCTGGTAACCTCCACCTGGGAGTTTATGTTTTTGCCGGCGTTGGTTTGTTTGGCTGTTTGACTTTTAACAACATAACCCAAAAAGTTATCAAAGGATTTTGATGAAATTTTCAGGATACCTCGGCAATGATCCAAGGAGCCAATTATTACATTTGGCGTCATATGGCGGAGGTCTGCGCTCTCTGGGTGCTTTTCTAGTTATATATTCTTTGCCCTGCAGGAGCAGGCTGTAGATAAGTAATTTAAGGATGTGACGTACAGCCACTACACAGGGAGTGCAGTGCCTTTTAAGCTTATCTTTAAATAAATATTTTAGATTCTACAGAAATTGTTCCACATTCCACAATTTTATTTCAAGATAATCAATTTTCATATAGCTTCCAATTTTTTTTTCTTTTTTTTTTTGGCCTGAGCCTCAATTCCAGGAAGCCAATCCATTGATCTAAGGGGTGGTGTTTGTACGGCAGCTAACTTGTGAACCGTGTAAGTGGCCGGCGGCAATGTGAAGAACGCAGGAAAGTTTGATCAGGCCCCTGGCGAGATATACATGTAGGCTTGTTAATTTATGTTAATTTTATCAATTGAATTCAATATTTTATCAAGCAAATGCCATCATATATATAACAGGGTTGTATATAAACCATTTTTTATGGTTCGGCTTCAAGTGCTTCCAAAAATTCTTCTTGACAATTTTATTTTTTATTATCAACTAATAAGATATATTAATGATCACCTACCTGCCTTTCTGCGTTGTATTGTCTTTCTGGTTTCGGACACAACTTGACTCTATATATTTTATATGCCACGTTGCCTCTTGGCGCTCATGCGTGTTGTTGCTCCTGGTATAAGGAGTGTTTCTGTTTGGTGTATGTCTGGCCGGCCCGAGCTCCACTCCCGTGCGGTGATTTACATAAACATGCTGAACGTATCAGTAATATCCACAACTACTTGTAAAGAAAAGCTTCACTGCAGGCGCCGCATGAAGGAAGTCCTGCCGTTCCTCGCATCATTGTGAACTCATAAATCTCACTCCTGAATGTCCAATAAATCAGGTTCTGTCAAACTACCGTGGTAGGCAACTGGGATATTTATAACTAGAAAAAAATTTATACACCGCTATTGAAAACATGAGTCTGAACACAACATCCTGTAGATAAACTTTACTCTTGTTTTTAACAATTGATTTTGGATGTCATTCTTTATGTCACGTATTTACACGTATATCTGAGTGTTTATTTCTTTAATGAATGGGGAACCAGCCTTTCTTATAAACCGAAACAGAGCAAACTCCTAATTGTATTTTCTAAAACACAATGTAAATAACGTTATATCATGGTCGTGATCAAATAAATGGTCATATTTATTCATAAGTATCTAAATACAGACACAAGGTGTATCATATTATACACTGTGCTAAAAACATCTTAATTGTACACTTGAAGACCACCATAAAAGAAACTAGTATTAACTGGTATTAGGTTACTCTTATAAAATTTCACCAGATGTAGTCATCGAGATACGCAGCACGGAGGGTCCGTGCCCTAGTCTTTATGCAGTGTTAGAATGTTCTGCGGCTATTTCAACAGTACGGTGTGACAGCTTTCATCCCTTTATCCACATCCACGTGGATATAAAATAAAGCAATGAATGGTTTGCCCTGGTCGGCTCTATAGCCATTATGCCAGGTAGTACTAAAAACCTCCATTATATTACCTCCGCCTAGGACGGAGGTTATGTTTTTGCCGGCGTTGTTGTCTCTATGTTGCAACATAGTCAAAAATGAACTGCCTAGACTGAGTCAGCTGAAGGTTAATTCCTAAATATAACCATTTTCCTGGTTTAAGGCCACAACTTTAAATACATATCTAGGTGTATATAACAAAATATAAATGAAAATTGGTGCTCGGTCATTTTCAGTATAATATAGTGTAATATTTATTCAATTTAAATATTATCAATGAGGTATGAATAAAATCATGTCAAATTAAATAGATTATTACAGAAATGCATAAAATGAAAATCGATGATATCGAAAACATCGATAAAATTTAACATGGTGAACAACTGAACAAACAGGAGTCAGCTGCACTTTAAGATATATCCTGTGAGGAAAAATAAGATACAGAAGTCCCGGTGTACTTGGCCTTGTTTCAATGTAGGAACGACTAACTCTCAGGTAAAACAAGTTAAAAATTTATTGTTGAAGTTGTCCAAAACAGGCCCAGACATTAAATCTTTTACCAATGCTATAAAAATACATCCACACACAGGTTCTGACTTTTCTGTCACATCTGCGGCAAATCAGGGGAAAAAAACTTACATTGATAGCCGTGACCAAACTGTAGTGAGTCCTCCCTGATCACACTGTGCTGACTAATTGTCCTCACTGATCACACTGTGCTGACTAATTGTCCTCCCTGATCACACTGTGCTCACTAATTGTCCTCCCTGATCACACTGTGCTGACTAATTGTCCTCCCTGGTCACACTGTGCTGACTAAATGTCCTCCCTGATCACACTGTGCTGACTAATTGTCCTCACTGATCACACTGTGCTGACTAATTGTCCTCCCTGATCACACTGTGCTGACTAATTGTCCTCCCTGATCACACTGTGCTGACTAATTGTCCTCCCAGGTCACACTGTGCTGACTAAATGTCCTCCCTGATCACACTGTGCTGACTAATTGTCCTCACTGATCACACTGTGCTGACAACGTGTCCTCACTGATCACACTGTGTTGACTAAGTGTCCTCACTGATCACACTGTGCTAACCTCGTGTCCTCACTGATCACACTGTGCTGACCTTATGTCCTCCTTGGTCTCACTTTGCTGACTAAGTGTCCTACCTGATCACACTGTGCTAACCTCGTGTCCTCATTGATCACACTGTGCTGAATAAGTGTCCTCCCTGATCACACTGTGCTGACCTCGTGCCCTAATTGTTTACCATGTCAACTAGTGTCACCCTTGATCACACTGTGCTGACAAAGTGTCCTTCATGATCACACTGTGCTTACCTCGTGTCCTCACTGATCACACTGTGCTGACCTCTTGCCCTCCTTGTTAACACTGTGCTGACCTCGTGTCCTCCATGATATCACTGTGCTGACTAAGTTTCCTACCTGAACACACTCTGCTGACCTCGTGCCCTCCTTGTTCACACTGTGCTGACTAATTATCCTCCCTGATATCACTGTGCTGACTACGTGTCCTCCCTCATCAAACTGTGCTGACTAAGTGTCCTACCTGATTACACTGTGCTGACCTATTGTCCTCCTTGATCTCACTTTGCTGACTAAGTGTCCTACCTGATCACACTGTGCTGACTAAGTGTCCTACCTGATCACACTGTGCTGAACTCGTGTCCTCCCTGATCACACTGTGCTGCCTAAGTGTCCTCACCGATCACACTGTGCTAACCTAGTGTCCTCCCTGATCAAACTGTGCTGACCTCGTTTCCTCCTTGATTAAACTGTGCTGACCAAGTGTCCTTCCTGATCACAATGAGCTGACCTCGTGTTCTCCCTGATCAAACTATGCTGACCTCGTGTCCCCTCTGATCAAACTGTGCTGACTTAGAGTCCTCCTCGTGTCCTCCTAGATCACACTGTACCGACGTCGTGTCCCCCTGTTCACACTGTGTAGATCTGGTGTCCTCCCTGATCACAGTATGCTGACCTCGTGTCCTTCCTGATCACCAGTGCTTATCTTGTGTCCTCCATGAACATCCTGTGCTGATCTTATGTCCTCCCTTAACGCATTGTGCTGTTCTTATGTCTTCCCTGATCAAAATATGCTCACCTGGTGTCCTCAATGATCTCACTGTCCTGACCTAGTGTCCTCTATGATCACGCTGTGCTGACCTCGTGTCCTCCCTGATCAATCAGTGCTGACCCCGTGTCCTCTCTGATCACACTTTGCTTTCCCCGTGTCCTCACTGATCAGACTGTGCTGACTAAGTGTCCTCCTTGGGCACACACTGTGCTTACCTCATGTCCTCACTGATCACGCTGTGCTTACCCCGTGTCCTCACTGATCACACTGTGCTGACCTCGTTTCCTTCCTGATAAAACTGCGCTGACATCGTGTCCTCACTGATCACACTTTCCTTATTACGTGTCCTCACTGATCAAACTGTGCTAAGAGTACTCCTTGGTCAAACAGTGTGCTTACCTCATATCCTCCATGAGCACATTGTGCTGAAATCGTGTCCTCCCTGATCAAACTGTTCCAACCTTGTTTCCTCCCTGATTAAACTGTGCTGACTGAGTGTCCTTCCTGAACACAATGAGCTGCCCTCGTTTCCTCACTGATCAAACTATGCTGACCTCGTGTCCCCTCTGATCAAACTGTGCTGACTAATTGCCTCCTCGTGTCCTCCTAGATCACACTGTACCGACGTCGTGTCCCCCTGTTCACACTCTGTAGATCTGGTGTCCTCCCTGATCACAGTATGCTGACCTCGTGTCCTTCCTGATCACCAGTGCTTATCTTGTGTCCTCCATGAACACCTGTGCTGATCTTATGTCCTCCCTTAACGCATTGTGCTGGCCTTATGTCTACCCTGATCAAAATGTGCTGACCTGGTGTCCTCCCTGATATCACTGTCCTGACCTAGTGTCCTCTATGATCACGCTGTGCTGACCTGGTGTCCTCACTGATTTCACTGTCCTGACCTAGTGTCCTCTATGATCACGCTGTGCTGACCTGGTGTCCTCACTGATCTCACTGTTCTGACCTAGTGTCCTCTATGATCACGCTGTGCTGACCTCGTGTCCTCCCTGATAAATCTGTGCTGACCCCGTGTCCTCTCTGATTACACTTTGCTTTCCCCGTGTTCTCACTGATCAGACTGTGCTGACTAAGTGTCCTCCTTGGGCACACACTGTGCTTACCTCATGTCCTCAATGATCACACTGTGCTTACCCCGTGTCCTCACTGATCACACTGTGCTGACCTCGTTTCCTTCCTGATAAAACTGTGCTAACATCGTGTCCTCACTGATCACACTTTGCTTATCCCGTGTCCTCACTGATCAAACTGTGCTGACTAAGTGTCCTCCTTGGTCACACAGTGTGCTTACCTCATGTCCTCCATGAGCACACTGTGCTGAACTCGTGTCCTCCCTGATCAAACTGTGCTGACCTCGTGTCCTCCATGATTAAACTGTGCTGACTAAGTGTCCTCACTGATTACACTGTGCTCACCTCGTTTCTTTAATGATCAAATTTTGCTGACCTCGTGTCCTCCCTTATCACACTGTGCTCACCTCTTTCCTTAATGATCAAACTGTGCTGACCTCATGTCCTCACTGATCACACTTTGCTTATCCCATGTCCTCACTGATCACACTGTGCTGACTAAGTGTCCTCCTTGGTCACACAGTGTGCTTACCTCATGTCCTCCATGAGCACACTGTGCTGACCTCGTGTCTTCCCTGATCACCCTGTGCTGACCTAGTATACTCCCCGATCACACTGGGCTGACCTTGTGTCTTCCCTGATCTTATTGTGCTGAGATCACTCGCAAATGAATAATTTTTCGTCTTCCTAATTACTCGCCACTCACAAACTGTTTGTATTTAGGATCTCTGGGACCATCTGCAGCCTGAACGTCTTCACGGTCACACGCCAGTCACTAGCTCTTCATACTTAAGATCTTTGGGACCATCTGCAGCCTGTACGTCTTCATGGTCACTCGCCATTTACTAGCTCTTCATATTTAAGATCTCTGGGACCATCTGCAGCTTCTAAGTCTTCATGGTCACTCGCCAGTCACTAGCTCTTCATATTTGAGATCCCTGGCACCATCTGCAGCTTGTAAGTCTTCATGGTCACTCGCCACTCACTAGCTCTTCGTATTTAAGATCTTTGGGACCATCTGCAGCCTGTACGTATTCATGGTCACTCGCCACTCACTAGCCCTTCATATTAAAGATCTCTGGGACCATCTGCAGCCTGTACGTCTTCATGGTCACTCGCCACTCACTAGCTCTTCATATTTAAGATCTTTGGGACCATCTGCAGCCTGAACGTCTTCATGGTCACTCGCCACTCACTGGCTCTTCGTATTTAAGATCTTTGGGACCATCTGCAGCCTGTACGTCTTCATGGTCACTCGCCACTCACAAGCTCTTCATATTTAAGATCTTTGCGACCATCTTCAGCCTGTAAGTCTTCATGGTCACTCGCCACTCACTAGCTCTTCATATTTAAGATCTTTGGGACCATCTTCAGCCGGTACGTCTTCATTGTCACTCGCCACTCACTAGCTCTTCATATTGAAGATATTTGGAACCATCTGCAGTCTGTACGTCTTCATGATCACTCGCCAGTCACTAGCTCTTCATATTTAAGATCTTTGGGACCATCTGCAGCTTGTAAGTCTTCATGGTCACTCGCCACTCACTAACTCTTCATATTTAAGACATCTGGGACCATCTGCAGCCTGTTCGTCATGGTCACTCGCAACTCACTGGCTCTTCATATTTAAGATCTTTGGGACCATCTGGAGCCTGTACGTCTTCATGGTCACTCGCCACTCACTAGCTCTTCATATTTAAGATCTTTGGGACCATCTGCAGCCATTACGTCTTCATGGTCACTCGCCACTCGCTAGCTCTTCGTATTTAAGATCTTTGGGACCATCTGCAGCCTGTACGTCTTCATGGTCACTCGCCAGTCACTAGCTCTTCATATTTAAGATCTTTTGGACCATCTGCAGCCTGTACGTCTTCATGGTCACTCGCCACTCATTAGCTCTTGATATTTAAGATCTCTGGGACCATCTGCAGCCTGTAAGTCTTCATGGTCACTCGCCACTCACTAGCTCTTCATATTTAAGATCTCTGGGACCATCTGCAGCCTGTAAGTCTTCATGGTCACTCGCCACTCATAAGCTCTTCATATTTAAGAGCTTTGGGACCATCTGCAGCTTGTAAGTCTTTATGATCACTCGCCACTCACTCGCTCTTCGTATTTAAGATCTTTGGGACCATCTGCAGCCTGTATGTCTTCATGGTCACTCGCCACTGACTAGCTCTTCATATTTAAGATCTTTGGGACCATCTGCAGCCTGTAAGTCTTCATGTTCAATCGGCACTCACTAGCTCTTCATATTCAAGATCTTTGGGACCATCTGCAGCCTGTACGTCTTCATGGTCACCCGCCAGTCACTAGCTCTTCATATTTAAGAACTCTGGGACCATCTGCAGCCTGTACGTCTTCATGGTCAATCGCCACTCACTAGCTCCTCATATTTAAGATTTTTGGGACCATCTGCAGCCTGTACGTCTTCATTATCACTCGCCACTCACTTGCTCCTCATATTTAAGATCTTTAGGTCCATCTGCAGCCTGTACGTCTTCATGGTCACTCGCCACTCACTAGCTCTTCGTATTTAAGATCTTTGGGACCATCTGCAGCCTGTACGTCTTCATGGTCACTCGCCACTCACAAGCTCTTTATATTTAAGATCTTTGGGACTATCTGCAGCTTGTAAGTTTTCATGGTCACTCGCCACTCTCTAGCTCTTGATATTTAAGATCTTTGGGACCATATGCAGCCTGTACGTCTTCATGGTCACTCGCCACTCACTTGCTCTTCATATTAAAGATCTCTAGGACCATCTGCAGCCTGAACGTCTTCATGGTCACTCGCCAGTCACTAGCTCTTCATAGTTAAGATCTTTGGGACCATCTGCAGCCTGTACGTCTTCATGGTCACTCGCCACTCACTAGCTCTTCATATTAAAGATCTTTGGGACCATTTGCAGCCTGTACGTCTTCATGGTCACCCGCCGGTCACTAGCTCTTCATATTTAAGATCTTTGGAACCAACTGCAGCCTGTAAGAGTTCATGGTCACTCGCCACTCGCCACTCACTAGCTCTTCATATTTAAGATCTTTGGGACCATCTGCTGCCTGTACGTCTTCATGGTCACTCGCCAGTCACTAGCTTTTCATATTTAAGATCTCCGGGACCATCTGCAGCTTGTAAGTCTTCATGGTCACTCGCCAGTCAGTAGCTCTTCATATTTAAGATCTTTGGGACCATCTGCTGCCTGTACGTCTTCATGGTCACTCGCCAGTCGCTAGCTCTTCATATTTAAGATCTTTGGAACCATCTGCAGCCTGTACGTCTTCATGGTCACTCGCCACTCACAAGCTCTTCATATTTAAGATCTTTGCGACCATCTTCAGCCTGTAAGTCTTCATGGTCACTCGCCACTCACTAGCTCTTCATATTTAAGATCTTTGGGACCATCTTCAGCTGGTACGTCTTCATTGTCACTCGCCACTCACTAGCTCTTCATATTGAAGATATTTGGAACCATCTGCAGTCTGTACGTCTTCATGATCACTCGCCAGTCACTAGCTCTTCATATTTAAGATCTTTGGGACCATCTGCAGCTTGTAAGTCTTCATGGTCACTCGCCACTCACTAACTCTTCATATTTAAGACATCTGGGACCATCTGCAGCCTGTTCGTCATGGTCACTCGCAACTCACTGGCTCTTCATATTTAAGATCTTTGGGACCATCTGGAGCCTGTACGTCTTCATGGTCACTCGCCACTCACTAGTTCTTCATATTTAAGATCTTTGGGACCATCTGCAGCCATTACGTCTTCATGGTCACTCGCCACTCACTAGCTCTTCATATTTAAGATCTTTGGGACCATCTGCAGCTTGTTAGTCTTCATGGTCACTCGCGAATCACTAACTCTTCATATTTAAGACATCTGGGACCATCTGCAGCCTGTTCGTCTTCATGGTCACTCGCAAATCACTAGCTCTTCATATTTAAGATCTTTGGGACCATCTGGAGCCTGTACGTCTTCATGGTCACTCGCCAGTCACTAGCTCTTTATATTTAAGATCTTTGGGACCATCTGCAGCCTGTACGTCTTCATGGTCACTCGCCACTTACTAGCTCTTCATATTTAAGATCTTTGGGACCATCTGCAGCCTGTATGCCTTCATGGTCACTCGCCACTCACTAGCTCTTCATATTTTAGATCTTTGGGACCATCTGCAGCCTGTACGTCTTCATGGTCACTCGCCACTCGCTAGCTCTTCGTATTTAAGATCTTTGGGACCATCTGCAGCCTGTACGTCTTCATGGTCACTCGCCACTCACTAGCTCTTTATATTTAAGATCTTTTGGACCATCTGCAGCCTGTCCGTCTTCATGGTCACTCGCCACTCATTAGCTCTTGATAATTAAGATCTCTGGGACCATCTGCAGCCTGTAAGTCTTCATGGTCACTCCCCACTCACTAGCTCTTCATATTTAAGATCTCTGGGACCATCTGCAGCCTGTAAGTCTTCATGGTCACTCGCCACTCATTAGCTCTTCATATTTAAGAGCTTTGGGACCATCTGCAGCTTGTAAGTCTTTATGGTCACTCGCCACTCACTCGCTCTTCGTATTTGAGATCTTTGGGACCATCTGCAGCCTGTATGTCTTCATGGTCACTCGCCACTGACTAGCTCTTCATATTTAAGATCTTTGGGACCATCTGCAGCCTGTAAGTCTTCATGTTCAATCGGCACTCACTAGCTCTTCATATTTAAGAACTCTGGGACCATCTGCAGCCTGTACGTCTTCATGGTCAATCGCCACTCACTAGCTCCTCATATTTAAGATTTTTGGGACCATCTGCAGCCTGTACGTCTTCATTATCACTCGCCATTCACTTGCTCCTCATATTTAAGATATTTAGGTCCATCTGCAGCCTGTACGTCTTCATGGTCACTCGCCACTCACTAGCTCTTCGTATTTAAGATCTTTGGGACCATCTGCAGCCTGTACGTCTTCATGGTCACTCGCCACTCACAAGCTCTTTATATTTAAGATCTTTGGGACTATCTGCAGCTTGTAAGTTTTCATGGTCACTCGCCACTCTCTAGCTCTTGATATTTAAGATCTTTGGGACCATATGCAGCCTGTACGTCTTCATGGTCACTCGCCACTCACTTGCTCTTCATATTAAAGATCTCTAGGACCATCTGCAGCCTGAACGTCTTCATGGTCACTCGCCAGTCACTAGCTCTTCATAGTTAAGATCTTTGGGACCATCTGCAGCCTGTCCGTCTTCATGGTCACTCGCCACTCACTAGCTCTTTATATTAAAGATCTTTGGGACCATTTGCAGCCTGTACGTCTTCATGGTCACCCGCCGGTCACTAGCTCTTCATATTTAAGATCTTTGGAACCAACTGCAGCCTGTAAGAGTTCATGGTCACTCGCCACTCGCCACTCACTAGCTCTTCATATTTAAGATCTTTGGGACCATCTGCTGCCTGTACGTCTTCATGGTCACTCGCCAGTCACTAGCTTTTCATATTTAAGATCTCCGGGACCATCTGCAGCTTGTAAGTCTTCATGGTCACTCGCCAGTCAGTAGCTCTTCATATTTAAGATCTTTGGGACCATCTGCTGCCTGTACGTCTTCATGGTCACTCGCCAGTCGCTAGCTCTTCATATTTAAGATCTTTGGAACCATCTGCAGCTTGTACGTCTTCATGGTCACTCGCCACTCACTAGCTCTTCATATTTAAGATCTTTGGAACCATCTGCAGCCTGTAAGTCTTCATGGTCACTCGCCAGTCACTAGCTCTTCATATTTAAGATCTTTGGGACCATCTGCTGCCTGTACGTCTTCATAGTCACTCGCCAGTCACTAGCTCTTCATATTTAAGATCTTTGGGACCATCTGCAGCTTGTAAGTCTTCATGGTCACTCGCCAGTCACTAGCTCTTCATATTTAAGATCTTTGGAACCATCTGCAGCCTGTAAGTCTTCATGGTTACTCGCCACTCACTAGCTCTTCATATTTAAGATCTCTGGGACCATCTGCAGCCTGTAAGTCTTCATGGTCACTCGCCACTCATTAGCTCTTCATATTTAAGAGCTTTGGGACCATCTGCAGCTTGTAAGTCTTTATGGTCACTCGCCACTCACTCGCTCTTCGTATTTAAGATCTTTGGGACCATCTGCAGCCTGTACGTCTTCATGGTCACTCGCCACTGACTAGCTCTTCATATTTAAGATCTTTGGGACCATCTGCAGCCTGTAAGTCTTCATGTTCAATCGGCACTCACTAGCTCTTCATATTTAAGATCTTTGGGACCATCTGCAGCCAGTACGTCTACATGGTCACTCGCCACTCACTAGCTCTTCATATTAAAGATCTTTGGGACCATTTGCAGCCTGTACGTCTTCATGGTCACTCGCCGGTCACTAGCTCTTCATATTTAAGATCTTTGGAACCAACTGCAGCCTGTAAGAGTTCACGGTCACTCGCCACTCGCCACTCACTAGCTCTTCATATTTAAGATCTTTGGGACCATCTGCTGCCTGTACGTCTTCATGGTCACTCGCCAGTCACTAGCTTTTCATATTTAAGATCTCCGGGACCATCTGCAGCTTGTAAGTCTTCATGGTCACTCGCCAGTCACTAGCTCTTCATATTTAAGATCTTTGGGACCATCTGCAGCCTGTACGTCTTCATGGTCACTCGCCACTCACAAGCTCTTCATATTTAAGATCTTTGGGACCATCTGCAGCTTGTAAGTTTTCATGGTCACTCGCCACTCTCTAGCCCTTGATATTTAAGATCTTTGGGGCCATATGCAGCCTGTACGTCTTCATGGTCACTCGCCACTCACTTGCTCTTCATATTTAAGATCTCTAGGACAATCTGCAGCCTGAACATCTTCATGGTCACTCGCCAGTCACTAGCTCTTCATAGTTAAGATCTTTGGGACCATATGCAGCCTGTACGTCTACATGGTCACTCGCCACTCACTAGCTCTTCATATTAAAGATCTTTGGGACCATTTGCAGCCTGTACGTCTTCATGGTCACTCGCCGGTCACTAGCTCTTCATATTTAAGATCTTTGGAACCAACTGCAGCCTGTAAGAGTTCATGGTCACTCGCCACTCGCCACTCACTAGCTCTTCGTATTTAAGATCTTTGGGACCATCTGCAGCCTGTACGTCTTCATGGTCACTCGCCACTGACTAGCTCTTCATATTTAAGATCTTTGGGACCATCTGCAGCCTGTAAGTCTTCATAATCAATCGGCATTCACTAGCTCTTCATATTTAAGATCTTTGGGACCATCTGCAGCCTGTACGTCTTCATGGTCACCCGCCAGTCACTAGCTCTTCATATTTAAGAACTATGGGACCATCTGCAGCCTGTACGTCTTCATGGTCAATCGCCACTCACTAGCTCCTCATATTTAAGATTTTTGGGACCATCTGCAGCCTGTACGTCTTCATTATCACTCGCCACTCACTTGCTCCTCATATTTAAGATCTTTAGGTCCATCTGCAGCCTGTACGTCTTCATGGTCACTCGCCACTCACTAGCTCTTCATAGTTAAGATCTTTGGGACCATCTGCAGCCTGTACGTCTACATGGTCACTCGCCACTCACTAGCTCTTCATATTAAAGATCTTTGGGACCATTTGCAGCCTGTACGTCTTCATGGTCACTCGCCGGTCACTAGCTCTTCATATTTAAGATCTTTGGAACCAACTGCAGCCTGTAAGAGTTCATGGTCACTCGCCACTCGCTAGCTCTTCATATTTAAGATCTTTGGGACCATCTGCTGCCTGTACGTCTTCATCGTCACTCGCCAGTCACTAGCTTTTCATATTTAAGATCTCCGGGACCATCTGCAGCTTGTAAGTCTTCATGGTCACTCGCCAGTCACTAGCTCTTCATATTTAAGATCTTTGGGACCATCTGCAGCCTGTACGTCTTCATGGTCACTCGCCACTCACAAGCTCTTCATATTTAAGATCTTTGCGACCATCTGCAGCTTGTAAGTTTTCATGGTCACTCGCCACTCTCTAGCTCTTGATATTTAAGATCTTTGGGACCATATGCAGCCTGTACGTCTTCATGGTCACTCGCCACTCACTTGCTCTTCATATTTAAGATCTCTAGGACCATCTGCAGCCTGAACGTCTTCATGGTCACTCGCCAGTCACTAGCTCTTCATAGTTAAGATCTTTGGGACCATCTGCAGCCTGAACGTCTTCATGGTCACTCGCCAGTCACTAGCTTTTCATACTTAAGATCTCCGGGACCATCTGCAGCTTGTAAGTCTTCATGGTCACTCGCCAGTCACTAGCTCTTCATATTTAAGATCTTTGGGACCATCTGCTGCCTGTACGTCTTCATGGTCACTCGCCAGTCGCTAGCTCTTCATATTTAAGATCTTTGGAACCATCTGCAGCCTGTAAGTCTTCATGGTCACTCGCCACTCACTAGCTCTTCATATTTAAGATCTTTGGAACCATCTGCAGCCTGTAAGTCTTCATGGTCACTCGCCACTCACTAGCTCTTCATATTTAAGATCTCTGGGACCATCTGCAGCCTGTAAGTCTTCATGGTCACTCGCCACTCATTAGCTCTTCATATTTAAGAGCTTTGGGACCATCTGCAACTTGTAAGTCTTTATGGTCTCGCCACTCACTCGCTCTTCGTATTTAAGATCTTTGGGACCATCTGCAGCCTGTACGTCTTCATGGTCACTCGCCACTGACTAGCTCTTTATATTTAAGATCTTTGGGACCATCTGCAGCCTGTAAGTCTTCACTTTCAATCGGCACTCACTAGCTCTTCATATTTAAGATCTTTGGGACCATCTGCAGCCTGTACGTCTTCATGGTCACCCGCCAGTCACTAGCTCTTCATATTTAAGAACTCTGGGATCATCTGCAGCCTGTACGTCTTCATGGTCAATCGCCACTCACTAGCTCCTCATATTTAAGATTTTTGGGACCATCTGCAGCCTGTACGTCTTCATTATCACTCGCCACTCACTTGCTCCTCATATTTAAGATCTTTAGGTCCATCTGCAGCCTGTACGTCTTCATGGTCACTCGCCACTCACTAGCTCTTCATAGTTAAGATCTTTGGGACCATCTGCAGCCTGTACGTCTACATGGTCACTCGCCACTCACTAGCTCTTCATATTTAAGATCTTTGGGACCATCTGCTGCCTGTACGTCTTCATGGTCACTCGCCAGTCACTTGCTCTTCATATTTAAGATCTTTGGGACCATCTGCAGCCTGTACGTCTTCATGGTCACTCGCCAGTCACTAGCTCTTCATATTTAAGATCTTTGGGACCATCTGCTGCCTGTACGTCTTCATCGTCACTCGCCAGTCACTAGCTCTTCATATTTAAGATCTTTGGGACCATCTGCAGCCTGTAAGTCTTCATGGTCACTCGCCACTCACTAGCTCTTCATATTTAAGATCTTTGGAACCATCTGCAGCCTGTAAGTCTTCATGGTCACTCGCCAGTCACTAGCTCTTCATATTTAAGATCTTTGGAACCATCTGCAGCCTGATCGTCTTCACGGTCACACGCCTGTCACTAGCTCTTCATACTTAAGATCTTTGGGACCATCTGCAGCCTGTACGTCTTCATGGTCACTCGCCATTTACTAGCTCTTCATATTTAAGATCTCTGGGACCATCTGCAGCTTCTAAGTCTTCATGGTCACTCGCCAGTCACTAGCTCTTCATATTTGAGATCCCTGGCACCATCTGCAGCTTGTAAGTCTTCATGGTCACTCGCCACTCACTAGCTCTTCGTATTTAAGATCTTTGGGACCATCTGCAGCCTGTACGTATTCATGGTCACTCGCCACTCACTAGCCCTTCATATTAAAGATCTCTGGGACCATCTGCAGCCTGTACGTCTTCATGGTCACTCGCCACTCACTAGCTCTTCATATTTAAGATCTCTGGGACCATCTGCAGCCTGAACGTCTTCATGGTCACTCGCCACTCACTGGCTCTTCGTATTTAAGATCTTTGGGACCATCTGCAGCCTGTACGTCTTCATGGTCACTCGCCACTCACAAGCTCTTCATATTTAAGATCTTTGCGACCATCTTCAGCCTGTAAGTCTTCATGGTCACTCGCCACTCACTAGCTCTTCATATTTAAGATCTTTGGGACCATCTTCAGCCGGTACGTCTTCATTGTCACTCGCCACTCACTAGCTCTTCATATTGAAGATATTTGGAACCATCTGCAGTCTGTACGTCTTCATGATCACTCGCCAGTCACTAGCTCTTCATATTTAAGATCTTTGGGACCATCTGCAGCTTGTAAGTCTTCATGGTCACTCGCCACTCACTAACTCTTCATATTTAAGACATCTGGGACCATCTGCAGCCTGTTCGTCATGGTCACTCGCAACTCACTGGCTCTTCATATTTAAGATCTTTGGGACCATCTGGAGCCTGTACGTCTTCATGGTCACTCGCCACTCACTAGCTCTTCATATTTAAGATCTTTGGGACCATCTGCAGCCATTACGTCTTCATGGTCACTCGCCACTCACTAGCTCTTCATATTTAAGATCTTTGGGACCATCTGCAGCTTGTAAGTCTTCATGGTCACTCGCCAATCACTAACTCTTCATATTTAAGACATCTGGGACCATCTGCAGCCTGTTCGTCTTCATGGTCACTCGCAAATCACTAGCTCTTCATATTTAAGATTTTTGGGACCATCTGCAGCTTGTAAGTCTTCATGGTCACTCGCCAATCACTAACTCTTCATATTTAAGACATCTGGGACCATCTGCAGCCTGTTCGTCTTCATGGTCACTCGCAAATCACTAGCTCTTCATATTTAAGATTTTTGCGACCATCTGCAGCCTGTACGTCTTCATGGTCACTCGCCACTCACTAGCTCTTCATATTTAAGATCTTTGGGACCATCTGCAGCCTGTATGCCTTCATGGTCACTCGCCACTCACTAGCTCTTCATATTTCAGATCTTTGGGACCATCTGCAGCCTGTACGTCTTCATGGTCACTCGCCACTCGCTAGCTCTTCGTATTTAAGATCTTTGGGACCATCTGCAGCCTGTACGTCTTCATGGTCACTCGCCACTCACTAGCTCTTTATATTTAAGATCTTTTGGACCATCTGCAGCCTGTACGTATTCATGGTCACTCGCCACTCATTAGCTCTTGATATTTAAGATCTCTGTGACCATCTGCAGCCTGTAAGTCTTCATGGTCACTCGCCACTCACTAGCTCTTCATATTTAAGATCTCTGGGACCATCTGCAGCCTGTAAGTCTTCATGGTCACTCGCCACTCATTAGCTCTTCATATTTAAGAGCTTTGGGACCATCTGCAGCTTGTAAGTCTTTATGGTCACTCGACACTCACTCGCTCTTCGTATTTAAGATCTTTGGGACCATCTGCAGCCTGTATGTCTTCATGGTCACTCGCCACTGACTAGCTCTTCATATTTAAGATCTTTGGGACCATCTGCAGCCTGTAAGTCTTCATGTTCAATCGGCACTCACTAGCTCTTCATATTCAAGATCTTTGGGACCATCTGCAGCCTGTACGTCTTCATGGTCACCCGCCAGTCACTAGCACTTCATATTTAAGAACTCTGGGACCATCTGCAGCCTGTACGTCTTCATGGTCAATCGCCACTCACTAGCTCCTCATATTTAAGATTTTTGGGACCATCTGCAGCCTGTACGTCTTCATTATCACTCGCCACTCACTTGCTCCTCATATTTAAGATCTTTAGGTCCATCTGCAGCCTGTACGTCTTCATGGTCACTCGCCACTCACTAGCTCTTCGTATTTAAGATCTTTGGGACCATCTGCAGCCTGTACGTCTTCATGGTCACTCGCCACTCACAAGCTCTTTATATTTAAGATCTTTGGGACTATCTGCAGCTTGTAAGTTTTCATGGTCACTCGCCACTCTCTAGCTCTTGATATTTAAGATCTTTGGGACCATATGCAGCCTGTACGTCTTCATGGTCACTCGCCACTCACTTGCTCTTCATATTAAAGATCTCTAGGACCATCTGCAGCCTGAACGTCTTCATGGTCACTCGCCAGTCACTAGCTCTTCATAGATAAGATCTTTGGGACCATCTGCAGCCTGTACGTCTTCATGGTCACTCGCCACTCACTAGCTCTTCATATTAAAGATCTTTGGGACCATTTGCAGCCTGTACGTCTTCATGGTCACCCGCCGGTCACTAGCTCTTCATATTTAAGATCTTTGGAACCAACTGCAGCCTGTAAGAGTTCATGGTCACTCGCCACTCGCCACTCACTAGCTCTTCATATTTAAGATCTTTGGGACCATCTGCTGCCTGTACGTCTTCATGGTCACTCGCCAGTCACTAGCTTTTCATATTTAAGATCTCCGGGACCATCTGCAGCTTGTAAGTCTTCATGGTCACTCGCCAGTCAGTATCTCTTCATATTTAAGATCTTTGGGACCATCTGCTGCCTGTACGTCTTCATGGTCACTCGCCAGTCGCTAGCTCTTCATATTTAAGATCTTTGGAACCATCTGCAGCCTGTAAGTCTTCATGGTCACTCGCCACTCATTAGCTCTTCATATTTAAGAGCTTTGGGACCATCTGCAGCTTGTAAGTCTTTATGGTCACTCGCCACTCACTCGCTCTTCGTATTTAAGATCTTTGGGACCATCTGCAGCCTGTATGTCTTCATGGTCACTCGCCACTGACTAGCTCTTCATATTTAAGATCTTTGGGACCATCTGCAGCCTGTAAGTCTTCATGTTCAATCGGCACTCACTAGCTCTTCATATTCAAGATCTTTGGGACCATCTGCAGCCTGTACGTCTTCATGGTCACCCGCCAGTCACTAGCTCTTCATATTTAAGAACTCTGGGACCATCTGCAGCCTGTACGTCTTCATGGTCAATCGCCACTCACTAGCTCCTTATATTTAAGATTTTTGGGACCATCTGCAGCCTGTACGTCTTTATTATCACTCGCCACTCACTTGCTCCTCATATTTAAGATCTTTAGGTCCATCTGCAGCCTGTACGTCTTCATGGTCACTCGCCACTCACTAGCTCTTCGTATTTAAGATCTTTGGGACCATCTGCAGCCTGTACGTCTTCATGGTCACTCGCCACTCACAAGCTCTTTATATTTAAGATCTTTGGGACTATCTGCAGCTTGTAAGTTTTCATGGTCACTCGCCACACTCTAGCTCTTGATATTTAAGATCTTTGGGACCATATGCAGCCTGTACGTCTTCATGGTCACTCGCCACTCACTTGCTCTTCATATTAAAGATCTCTAGGACCATCTGCAGCCTGAACGTCTTCATGGTCACTCGCCAGTCACTAGCTCTTCATAGTTAAGATCTTTGGGACCATCTGCAGCCTGTACGTCTTCATGGTCACTCGCCACTCACTAGCTCTTCATATTAAAGATCTTTGGGACCATTTGCAGCCTGTACGTCTTCATGGTCACCCGCCGGTCACTAGCTCTTCATATTTAAGATCTTTGGAACCAACTGCAGCCTGTAAGAGTTCATGGTCACTCGCCACTCGCCACTCACTAGCTCTTCATATTTAAGATCTTTGGGACCATCTGCTGCCTGTACGTCTTCATGGTCACTCGCCAGTCACTAGCTTTTCATATTTAAGATCTCCGGGACCATCTGCAGCTTGTAAGTCTTCATGGTCACTCGCCAGTCAGTAGCTCCTCATATTTAAGATCTTTGGGACCATCTGCTGCCTGTACGTCTTCATGGTCACTCGCCACTCACTAGCTCTTCATATTTAAGATCTTTGGAACCATCTGCAGCCTGTACGTCTTCATGGTCACTCGCCACTCACTAGCTCTTCATATTTAAGATATTTGGAACCATCTGCAGCCTGTAAGTCTTCATGGTCACTCGCCAGTCACTAGCTCTTCATATTTAAGATCTTTGGGACCATCTGCTGCCTGTACGTCTTCATAGTCACTCGCCAGTCACTAGCTCTTCATATTTAAGATCTTTGGGACCATCTGCAGCTTGTAAGTCTTCATGGTCACTCGCCAGTCACTAGCTCTTCATATTTAAGATCTTTGGAACCATCTGCAGCCTGTAAGTCTTCATGGTTACTCGCCACTCACTAGCTCTTCATATTTAAGATCTCTGGGACCATCTGCAGCCTGTAAGTCTTCATGGTCACTCGCCACTCATTAGCTCTCCATATTTAAGAGCTTTGGGACCATCTGCAGCTTGTAAGTCTTTATGGTCACTCGCCACTCACTCGCTCTTCGTATTTAAGATCTTTGGGACCATCTGCAGCCTGTACGTCTTCATGGTCACTCGCCACTGACTAGCTCTTCATATTTAAGATCTTTGGGACCATCTGCAGCCTGTAAGTCTTCATGTTCAATCGGCACTCACTAGCTCTTCATATTTAAGATCTTTGGGACCATCTGCAGCCTGTATGTCTACATGGTCACTCGCCACTCACTAGCTCTTCATATTAAAGATCTTTGGGACCATTTGCAGCCTGTACGTCTTCATGGTCACTCGCCGGTCACTAGCTCTTCATATTTAAGATCTTTGGAACCAACTGCAGCCTGTAAGAGTTCATGGTCACTCGCCACCCGCCACTCACTAGCTCTTCATATTTAAGATCTTTGGGACCATCTGCTGCCTGTACGTCTTCATGGTCACTCGCCAGTCACTAGCTTTTCATATTTAAGATCTCCGGGACCATCTGCAGCTTGTAAGTCTTCATGGTCACTCGCCAGTCACTAGCTCTTCATATTTAAGATCTTTGGGACCATCTGCTGCCTGTACGTCTTCATGGTCACTCGCCACTCACAAGCTCTTCATATTTAAGATCTTTGGGACCATCTGCAGCTTGTAAGTTTTCATGGTCACTCGCCACTCTCTAGCTCTTGATATTTAAGATCTTTGGGGCCATATGCAGCCTGTACGTCTTCATGGTCACTCGCCACTCACTTGCTCTTCATATTTAAGATCTCTAGGACAATCTGCAGCCTGAACAACTTCATGGTCACTCGCCAGTCACTAGCTCTTCATAGTTAAGATCTTTGGGACCATATGCAGCCTGTACGTCTACATGGTCACTCGCCACTCACTAGCTCTTCATATTAAAGATCTTTGGGACCATTTGCAGCCTGTACGTCTTCATGGTCACTCGCCGGTCACTAGCTCTTCATATTTAAGATCTTTGGAACCAACTGCAGCCTGTAAGAGTTCATGGTCACTCGCCACTCGCCACTCACTAGCTCTTCGTATTTAAGATCTTTGGGACCATCTGCAGCCTGTACGTCCTCATGGTCACTCGCCACTGACTAGCTCTTCATATTTAAGATCTTTGGGACCATCTGCAGCCTGTAAGTCTTCATAATCAATCGGCACTCACTAGCTCTTCATATTTAAGATCTTTGGGACCATCTGCAGCCTGTACGTCTTCATGGTCACCCGCCAGTCACTAGCTCTTCATATTTAAGAACTCTGGGACCGTCTGCAGCCTGTACGTCTTCATGGTCAATCGCCACTCACTAGCTCCTCATATTCAAGATTTTTGGGACCATCTGCAGCCTGTACGTCTTCATTATCACTCGCCACTCACTTGCTCCTCATATTTAAGATCTTTAGGTCCATCTGCAGCCTGTACGTCTTCATGGTCACTCGCCACTCACTAGCTCTTCATAGTTAAGATCTTTGGGACCATCTGCAGCCTGTACGTCTACATGGTCACTCGCCACTCACTAGCTCTTCATATTAAAGATCTTTGGGACCATTTGCAGCCTGTACGTCTTCATGGTCACTCGCCGGTCACTAGCTCTTCATATTTAAGATCTTTGGAACCAACTGCAGCCTGTAAGAGTTCATGGTCACTCGCCACTCGCTAGCTCTTCATATTTAAGATCTTTGGGACCATCTGCTGCCTGTACGTCTTCATCGTCACTCGCCAGTCACTAGCTTTTCATATTTAAGATCTCCGGGACCATCTGCAGCTTGTAAGTCTTCATGGTCACTCGCCAGTCACTAGCTCTTCATATTTAAGATCTTTGGGACCATCTGCAGCCTGTACGTCTTCATGGTCACTCGCCACTCACAAGCTCTTCATATTTAAGATCTTTGGGACCATCTGCAGCTTGTAAGTTTTCATGGTCACTCGCTACTCTCTAGCTCTTGATATTTAAGATCTTTGGGACCATCTGCAGCCTGTAAGTCTTCATGTTCAATCGGCACTCACTAGCTCTTCATATTTAAGATCTTTGGGACCATCTGCAGCCTGTACGTCTTCATGGTCACCCGCCAGTCACTAGCTCTTCATATTTAAGAACTCTGGGACCATCTGCAGCCTGTACGTCTTCATGGTCAATCGCCACTCACTAGCTCCTCATATTTAAGATTTTTGGGACCATCTGCAGCCTGTACGTCTTCATTATCACTCGCCACTCACTTGCTCCTCATATTTAAGATCTTTAGGTCCATCTGCAGCCTGTACGTCTTCATGGTCACTCGCCACTCACTAGCTCTTCATATTTAAGATCTTTGGGACCATCTGCTGCCTGTACGTCTTCATGGTCACTCGCCAGTCACTTGCTCTTCATATTTAAGATCTTTGGGACCATCTGCAGCCTGTACGTCTTCATGGTCACTCGCCAGTCACTAGCTCTTCATATTTAAGATCTTTGTGACCATCTGCTGCCTGTACGTCTTCATGGTCACTCGCCAGTCACTAGCTCTTCATATTTAAGATCTTTGGGACCATATGCAGCCTGTAAGTCTTCATGGTCACTCGCCACTCACTAGCTCTTCATATTTAAGATCTTTGGAACCATCTGCAGCCTGTAAGTCTTCATGGTCACTCGCCACTCACTAGCTCTTTATATTAAAGATCTTTGGGACCATCTGCAGCTTGTAAGTCTTCATGGTCACTCGCCAGTCACTAGCTCTTCATATTTAAGATCTTTGGAACCATCTGCAGCCTGTAAGTCTTCATGGTCACTCGCCACTCACTAGCTCTTCATATTTGAGATCTTTGGGACCATCTGCAGCTTCTAAGTCTTCATGGTCACTCGCCAGTCACTAGCTCTTCATATTTGAGATCTTTGGAACCATCTGCAGCCTGTAAGTCTTCATGGTCACTCGCCACTCACTAGCTCTTCATATTTAAGATCTTTGGAACCATCTGCAGCCTGTAAGTCTTCATGGTCACTCGCCAGTCACTAGCTCCTTATATTTAAGATCTTTTGGACCATCTGCTGCCTGTACGTCTTCATGGTCACTCGCCAGTCACTAGCTCTTCATATTTAAGATCTTTGGGACCATCTGCAGCCTGTACGTCTTCATGGTCACTCGCCACTCACTAGCTCTTCGTATTTAGGATCTTTGTGACCATCTGCTGACTGAACGTCTTGAGGCTATTTTAAAATGTGATGATGCACTCAGTAAACTCACCTTAAAAACTGTCACCTTTCCATCGGGAAGGCATTAATACAGGTTTACCTTTCCGCAGAAAAAATGCCTTTCCGCTAAAGATGCATCGTACCATCATATCAAACTTCCAGTCACACTTCGCTCAGTGTAAACCCGATTCTGCAATCTAACAAGCCATCCTACATGCAGACTTGCATTGCAAAAAGAACTGAATTGTATCAGTAGTAACATGCACTTTTATATCAGAAACACGAATGTACACTGAAAAAAATGGAAAATATAGGAGATGATGGCCTATTTACCGGAATAAAAAATAAAAGACCATTTTGATTTTCATAGGAAAATATAGGAAATATAGGGGAGCGGTGGAACACCACCTGTAAAATATTTTGTTTTGTGTCATGTTTGTTACTACTTATCAGCTACTTATGTGGAAAACATCTTGGTGTTCACCTCTCCAAAGGATTGGGACAAAATGAAAAATGCCTTTCCGTGCACGTGTTTGCCTGACTCGTATTTGAAAAGTCACCAATGTGAGAGGATAGGAACAATTAAACTACTCGGATTGAGGAGTTTATGACTAGTTTAACAGGTTCTTACTCTCAGACTGAGCACTTTTTAACACAAAATTATGTTTCCTCATGTCTGTTAATCTGTTCGTTTTCCGGTTTGTCTATGAGCAGGATTGTGCAAAAATAACTACTAAACCTATTTTACATGATACAATATTACCATTCTATAGATAAATCCTATTAAATTCTAAGGGGTGCTCTCTGTAAAATGAATTGTATCAATAAAAATAACAAGATAAATCCTATAATGAAACTATTTCTAGAACATACTCTGGTCGAGGAAAAAAATGTGGTGATTCAATGCGACCATATTCCCTGTGCTGTTATATGTTACGATCTAATCTTAACAGTAACTATACACTTTATATAAGTAACTCGCTTATCATAATCCCATTCCAGATCCTCAGTAAAAAAAATAAGTACTAATCACTCTCTGGCTAAAGCTATAACGCTGTAAATGTATTCAGATAGTCATTCTCCTGGCTGTCTGTTTATGCCAGTATAGACGAAGAACATCGATATTTATATGAAAGTGCATCAGTGATGTTTACAATCAAAACATATTACAAAGGATATTTATAGTTTTGGCATTCAATCAATCATTGTTAAGTATTGGCAGTTGTTTCAGCGTGTATGCGTGAATAATCACACATATGGTTGTGGAGCGTCTTACTGCAATGAGCTATTTTAATTTTTAATGTAAGATTCAAGTTTTTTTTCCAACTAGATATTAGCTATCAAATCTGCCGTACTCCTTTAGAACAAATGTCCTGTCACTGAGAAGGCATTGGCTTAGATATTATTATGATTTCGGCGATACACGGATGTATACTGCAGTATGATTTAACACAAAACCAGAAGACTACTTCCTAGTATTTAACCGAGTAAATGCTTCACTTGTAAGAAAGCGTTATGATCGATAGAAAAAACGACTAGAGCTGATCAAATGTGAGATTTTCACTGAACCATAGTCTCGGTGTCTGAAGCTCCACAATGCACGCTATCATTGGTTTAAAATCGGACACATGACGTGTTGGCATATTCTGCATGCAAGAGGCATCATTAACTTAAGATCACTTTTGCATTGTTATTGTGAGCTTATGCATTTAAAATTAATTTTGAATTTTTCTTATGAATATTATAAAAATATAAAAGCATTTTAAAACCGGTGCGAACATTCCAATAAACCTCTTTAATGAAGCTTTAAAAAATGTGAAAATTTGTTTTCAAACATTTTCAAACATATGTTATAATACAGGCCCAGCCCAATTTGTGCGAGTATGGACATCAATTAATCAATAAGCATCTGAGCTTCTCCAATTTCAAAGACATGCATGTGGGTTGCTGGAATGACCTTTAAGGGGCTCAATCACCTATCTGACCTTTATAAACTAAAGGTAATTCCTTGGAGCTTTTTAAAAAAATGGTAAAAACATAGATATCATCACATACAGGCTGTAACAAATTTACTATAAGGGCATCTGGCAGCAAGTCAGATAAGCAAGAGCTTTGCAAAAGGCTTTATATTCAAGCTACCATCTTAGGTTATATGTTTTTTCTATTTGTCAAAATTTGCTGTGTTTACAAACATGTTGTTGATAAACAAGTTCATAAATCCTTCACGAAGGCTTTATTAGAACGTACATCCAAAATTACTTTTGGATCATTATTATATATACACAGAGGAAGCCAGAAATCACATAAAAAGTTTCAAAAGGAAGGTGAATTGATACCTTTCAGGTAAGATATGATATCAAACTTTACGTATAGAAATAGCGGAAACAGTGACGGGGGTACTAGCCGTGACAATCCGACTTGGTAGGCAATTGTAATTGTGCTGGTAAGCCTACCTGAGTCTTGATTCAAGCAATATTGAGAAACGCAGTAACCAGGCATTTCATATATCGCGTACAAGTTGTCTGCACCCTGTAACACGTGCACGCCATGCTTCTATTCATGAGGTCAGAAATTCAACAAACTTGAAGAGGGATTTACAATATGCTAATTAGAACGGAACATGTTCATGTTTGGTGTTGTTAGAAAGTACACTAAAATGCAAACGATCAGTCTGGTTAATGTCAATTGACAGTGTATCTGTAGGCCATGAGGCGTCAGAAATGACGAAAATATTTGCATCCTCATGTTGCCTCATAATGCGTTCCTCAGACGTTGATGTAAAGGCACTCTGGCAGGCCAGAAATCTGGTCGTGATGTCACTGGGCCGATATGGCGCTACGTGGGTACAGCATTGTCTAAAAATCACTCTTATTGTGACGACATCAAAATCCAAATTTTCCAATATCTATCATTTCCACGAAACCTCGCATGCCCACTTTATAGGTATTGCTCAGTCTGGTAAAATTATATGGCCAGTTGTAATCGATAATGGTCAAATCAACTTTATATGATGGAAAAGTAAAATATAACTGTTCCGGTAAATATGTAACCGGCTTTAAATTAAAGACCATTTGAACTCCAAAATTTGACAATTTCTCTTTTTTATTATTTTCGCAAAAGTGATGTATTTATAACCTTCGTGAAGGCCATGCATGGGTAATGTATTCTTCTTCATATTTGGGACAGCTTCATTGCTATAGAGCTCCACATAAGCACTGTTAATGATGTGAAATACAATTCCATCACACCTTCTCTGACAATGCAAAATAACATGATTTTCAATTTCTCTTTTTTATGAAATAACCAGTCTTAAACCTACACTTCAACCGTCTTATTGTAACAATGCCGAATCCCCCATGATCACACACCCATAATGTCCATGACTGAAACAAAGATATGCCAGGCCAAAATTTAAGTCCATTAATTGAAGCAGCAGGCAGTGTGGATCCCATATAAGATAACATAATGCAAAATATTTTTATTTAACAATGTTTGATCAAGGCCTTCATGAACTTTTTACAGCTTGTGTATCAACAAAATGACCTTTAGAATATGTAATGTAACCGATCACTTTCACCGTCCTTTCACATATATTACGTCTAACATATGTTTGTGACAGTAAAAATGTTCATGCTTTACATTTATGCCTATATTTGTCTATACCTCCCATCGATATCATGTACTTCTTCTGGTTTTAGTCTCGAATTTTTCACAGTCTTTCAAAAGTTATCAATTATCATCTTTTACTTAAACCACCGAATACGAATTTAATGGCACTATCCCATGCAGTTAAGGCAATATACCTTATTAAATAGAGGTCTGAGCTACACCGATTACGCTAATGCTAAAGCTGCATTATTCCTATTCGGTTGTGACTTACCTTTACTCTGTGGTTTTACGGGTTGTTCTCAAATATGATTTGCAAACTGACATTTTTTGACATTTTTAGTTTGCTTTTTATGTGCAGGACACCAATAAATTCGAGGTGGATTCTAAAATACTAAAATACATGTATCCAATTAATATTGTTTACCTTGTCTTTTGATGCAGTACCAAAATGGATCGGGACCTTGCTTGTGCCAATGAGCTACCTGTGCTTGTGCCAATGGCATTCTCCATTTTGCGGTTTTAAACTGAGAAATGCGTTTAGAATCACTCATATCTCTGAAGAGGTTGGACCCTTGAAATTTCCACCTGAAATTTCGCATGTGTATACATCTTGGACAGGTTTCCCGTTTACATGACAGATGGGGCCACCTTCATTCACGTTTACACGGCAGACATCCATGCTTATATCTCAGGACTGGTTTGACGTAAAGGCCTGAAAGTTTCCACGTGTATAGATATTACATAACACTTTATCATACAAATAATTAAACTGGTGGCGCCACCTGCAACTTTCTTTGCATGGTGTCCATTTGTTTATCTGCCAAGGGTAAAAATCACTCATATCTCAGCAGTGGTTTGACTTATCCACCTTAAATTTTCCATGTGTATACATCTTGGATAGCTTTCCCGTTCAAATGACAGGTGGCTCCATCTACAATCATGCTCACGTGGCAGACATCCCTCTAATATGCAACACATCTAACTCTATTTTCCCTTACCACTCAGTCCATGCCTCACTTGACCCGTACCACTCTGATCTCGGTGAATACACGTAGTCGCTTGTCGACTACCCGTATTCTAGTTTCCTTTCCATTATCACCTTCTGCGCTTATAAAGTTTTTTTTATAATTAAAATATCGTCTTTTTATACATATTTACATAATACGTGTACTGACAGTAGTGCATCGAGCAAGAAAATATCCTCGTAACTTATCTTATATCCCATGTAATTTTTCTAAACACATAAGGGAACATGATAAGTCTTGGCCGTCAAACTATTTTCAACCTTGTAATTCATGTCAGCCTCAAATAGGATATTTGATTTTATTTTTATTTGTGTTTTTATCAGTAAAAAAAATTGCATTGAGGATATTTATAAAGTCTGCACATGAATCATTCGCGTGACAAGAATTAAAAAAAAAATCGCTCTTTCCGCATCTCTACAATGTTTTACTGTTGCGACATTTATATCATATACAGACCCCTGCGCCAAAGGCTGGAAAGGCCTATTACTAGTTTTATACAAGTTTAACATGCAGAATACACATTCCATGTGTGGCAAATAATCCTCAGTATCGATAACAGGAGATAGATAGATCTAAGGAGATAAATCTTATAACCCTAATTGCCTCCATTCCAGCTGCATTATACTTTTGGGCAAGAGGAAAGTACGATTTTACGACTATAAAATGGTCATGGGCCGCCACTGAGGACGAAGGTGGTTACAAATACTGGAATTATTTTTCTGTCCGTTAAGTGGTATGCGCTTATCTTACGGGGCTTGATGGTCGCTTGAGAGCAGAGTGGAGAAATCTCAAGTTAAGGGGATGCTGTGAAATGTCACTGAACGTTTCATTTACGACTACTTAGAGGAATAGCTATTGAGCGTGCTGTTCGGTCATTTTTAAAACACTATATAATAACATTAATTCGCATTTATGAATTTTTAAACATGAACACAAAAATACTGGATTCATTTATTCATTTTACATGTTAAGCTAGAATTCAACGTTTACATTCGTTCTGTAGTGGGTCCACAGTGTAAATAGTTAACATTGAACTTTGATAGCTACATTCAAAATCTTTTTCTTAATTATAATACAAGTAAAACATGGACCATGACGCTTGGCTGAATATGACACATTACTCAATAATAGCACATGAATGAAGGTAGGTCGTATAAGTGACCTAATTTGGCATTTGAAAGGAGAATTTACCATGAAATGTCTGTATATTAAGTTTGAACATATTATTTCCAATTATAAATAATTTATGCCCAGATAGGTACCACTTTTATAGCAGTAGTTTAGTCATTCTCCACAACAGACCCAAAGGTCTTACATTCACTCCATTGAAAACTGGCAACAATGAATAAATACAATGAAACTGCAAAAGTACTGCAGGATGTTGTTGTCCAGCTTCCCAGATAAGAATCGCTACCTATAGCTTAAATGTGTATAACATTAAGAAAAGTGAAACGGGTCATTTTATCTCCAGGAAATAGAATAGGTTGCGATTCCTGTAGTTTACATATTCACACAGGTCACATAATCAATAGCTGTTAATAGACAATATAACTTATAAGCAACCATAAAAATTAATTATCGTAATAAAGAAAGAATTGGAAAAGCTACAGAAACTAAGTCGACCCTGGGTGTCTGCTCCGGCGAACAGCCTTATTGGTGATCTCGAGGAATGAGAACCGGGCGATAATGGGGGATTGGTTAAAAGGTAAAAAGTTAGGCCTACAGGTCAATATAAAAGAATATAATGTGAAAATCTGTCACCTATTGAGTATTGACTGATATTGTGCCCAAAGGTCAGTGTTGGAGAATAGCCCAATCCGGAGATCCAGTGCAAATACGGGCAATAGAAAGAAAAAATGATTGAAAGAAATAAAGAAAAAAGAAAGAAAGGATAAAAATGTTTATTCGATCGTTCTGCACTCGGGGTGAAAGTCCACCCACACAAAATGACCCTAATATTGATATGGATACAAACTCATCAAGCCCTATAAACCGTACCTCCCAACTGGCAGGCTTAATAAGTGGCGCTACTTGCAGCATATACTGAAATATCAGTCATCATATCAAAACGTCCTTAAAATCTTGTGCTCATACCCCCTGCAAGTTCTGAGATATTCGACAACAGGCAAAATATTCACAAACCGTCGAAATTCTCTAAAGGTAACTTTTTTAAGGGGGAACATTTAAACTTTTAACTTTAAACTGCCAATGGAATTTCTTATATATTATAATGAATGATATCTACAAGTCATACTTTGTAAAATAATTAAATAAAATTTGGGGGTCAATGTGCTTATTTTTGCAGTATATGAAGTTGAAAATGGACACTTGTGGTGGCTTTTTATATGATATTATAACTAAGGGGGAAACAAAAGTTATATATTTTAAAAAACTGACCAATGTATTTTTCATAATATTCTACATAAACATGCAGAATTAAATATCAATCTTATTTAAAGACAAAAATGTGTATGTCAATGGGTTAAATTTTAAAATATTAGGCCAAATTATGAAAATTTTGACATTTTTAGTTTTGAAAATCCCCCAAAGGTGGCGCTGGTGGTTGTGAGACAGAGAGCAAGTCCACACATAAAAAGCTTCTATAGTCCGTTTCATCCCCTCATGTCCACCTGTTTTTTGCTATGAAAATTTTTATTAGGTACATTTCAAGGGAAACAGTTATAGTGTAGAGGAGAGGATTACAGAACCTAATTTTCAACTAGGTAACTAAATTCCTACCTTATGCCATATTTGAGTAACAAAATTTTCTGAAAATATGAGAAATCAGTCTACATTTTACAACATATCAGACCCACTTATGGCGGTCGAGGTCATTGGTCACATGCAAAAACAGCCTCAACTGATAGCTGCTGATTGGATGATCTCATGTAAACACTCTAAAAATATTACCAGCTAAAACAAAGATGGCTACTTATGAAGGGACACACAGTATCTGCCAGATCATGATAAAGAGACTTAAAATGTTGTGAAACATGAACGGGGGATTTATTGTAAAATTCTTAACTGCCATATTAGGTTATCACTTCCATATGTTGTTTACTTGGAAAATATTGAAAAATATAAACTTTTAAGTAAATCATCTACAAAAAACAGGTGGACAGCAGGTGATGAAATGGACTATAGCGTCAACAATATTATTATATGATCAGCTTTTAAGATGCCCATATAAAAAGAAATATAAATATCAGCACTAAAAAAACTATGGGTATATACTAATTATCTCTTCAGAATTACACTATCAGTGTTACTCACAATCATATGGTGATATTTATGCTCTTTTTTTTCTCATCTACTTGCAACTGTCAAAACTGACACTGCGACAGTCGACAAGTTGGCCATTGGCATTGGTATATTCCTGCACTTGAGCCTCTTCTGTCGATATTCTGTTTGAAAATTTCTATGTAAAAATTTCGTGACATTTAAAAAATAATTAAATAAAGCTGTTACACTATGCATTCCCACAATTATTGTTCATCCGAGTTACTTTTCTCAAATGATCCCTGAAGCGATGACGTTTCAATGACATCGAAAGTCACAAACGGTAAAATATGTAGCCTCATGACAATATAATTAAACCAGATATTTTTAGTTTGCAGTGTCATCAGTAGAGGGCGCCAGTAAAATGTCAAGTTTCCCCTTAATAGAATGGCTATAAAAACTATGAAGATCCCTCGGGCATACCCCAACCCCAGCCCCCGCACCCCGCCAAAGTCGAATGTGGGTGTGTTTTCTTTTTTTTATCTAAATGCTTAAACACTTCAAACACGCTTTTCTTAAACGTCAAATTATCAGTGTGGCCAATTTTTATTTACTAAGATAATAGTATTAATAAACAAACTGTACACCTATTAAAGACAAAGATAATGGTAATGGTAAAAAAAAGGTATTTGGCACGTGTATAATAGGTGCGAGTGTTTATTTGAATACTCACGTGTTTATAGGTGCCAAGATAAAACACCCCTGTTTAATCAGAAAGTTCTGTTACTACTGATATACACAAGCGATGGTTTTACTTTTACATGTTTAAAAGTCCGTTTAAAATTGTATAATGCTTTCAAAACTTGAAATTGTTAATGTATTAGCGTCTATGTGTGGATATGCTAAAACATTAAATTACTTTTACTTGTTACTTTCTCACTTTTGTATGATAGACATTGTAACAATGTAAATTTGAAAATGGCGGCCATGTTGGTTTCAACCTTATTTTGGTTAACTCATAAATTAGAAGATCTGTCTATGAATGTCAAGGATAGATCTCCTGTACACGTTTATCCGCACAGCACGCTTTTACGCCAAAAATCGAGCTATTTAGCTTGAGAAGTATAGATTACAAAATTTAGTAAATGGAGCAAATATAGAGAATGCAATGACAATATCCATTTGGAATAAAATCAACAGTAGGTATTTGTCTGTGAAAATATTTGATTTATTTCCAAACCTGAGGATCTATTTTGCGGTGTAATATCCGTGGCATAAATATTCAACATATAAACAGAAACTTATGCACGCATGTGCTTCCTTTAATTGTTTACGACATATAACCGTTTCTAGAATGGTTGAAAATGTAAAAGCACGGTGATAGTGCTGCGACACTTGTTGTGGTTATTTCAAAATATAATGCAGAAGGATTACCTGGATTAATTGGGAGATGAACCATGATTTTGTTTACATTTACTGATTATACAAGTGCGCCGGTATCTGGGTCACATGTCAGGTCAAACATGCATAGATCCGTCACAATAGATCTGGACCCTGCGCTGGAGTTTGCGACTGGGGGTACTTGAACGCCGCCGTGTGTCTGTGTAATAATAATAATTTATTTTTTATATCGCGCTCATACCAGGTACACTTGCTTACAAGTGCATTACAACGCTGTTTTACTCGAATAAATAATGATAGATTAAACAATTATATTACAGTTATATCACAAGTTAAAATATAGATATCGAGTAACCACTGTAACATAAAGTTAAGAAATTTATGCTTGAAAGCTACAGAGAATATCCGACTACAATTAAAAGGTTACCTTTAAAAGAATGCTCCTCTGAAAGGTATGTTTTAAGGTTCGTTTTAAATGCCGAGATGGTGTTCGCTGTAAAATATCTTCAGGAATAGAATTACATAGTTTTGGAGCAGCTGCAAAAGCGGGATCACCATGAGTAGCCTAAATAGCCTTGATCGTGGCATAAATAATCTTGCCGAAGATGATCTAAGTGATCGTACAGGCATCTGTTTATTCAACATTTCATAAAGATAATATGGAGCCAAACCATGTAATGACTTATAAGAGAGCAGCAAAAGCTTAAGTATAACTCTATACTGGATCGGTAACCAATGTAGCCGATCAAGTGCAGGTATAGTGTGTTCCTAGTTCTTCATCCCAAGTACAAGCCTAACAGCAGTGCTCTGGGCACGTTGAAGTTTCTGAATATGAATAGGGGGTAACCCATAAAGTAGGCTATTTGCAAAAATCTATCCTGGACGAGATGAATGCATGAAATATAGCCTCTGTGGCGGGTTTAGTAAGGTATTTTCGGATATCATAAATGTTCTTTAGTTTGGAAAAGGCTGATCGACATATATTCTTGATATGACATGTCATGTCCATGTTGTTATCAAATATGACACCTAAGTTCTTGGCGGTATTCACATGATTAATTGTAGTTACCCCAATCATAATATGACTGTATTTGAGTTTTTAAGTTGCTGTTTAGTTCCATTAACAAAAATTCAGGTTTTTCATCGAGTTTAAGTTTGTAATAACGCATCCATATTTTAATTTCTTGTGCACATATTTGCAGTTTTGTTAATGCTGATTCCTCTGACAGATCGAATGGGTTGAACAGAAGATAGAGCTGTGTATCGTCAGCGTATTTTAAGTGATATCTGATACAATTTTTTCGAATGATCTCGCCCAAATGAGATGTATAGAGTGTAAATAGAATTTGCTGTGTTTGATACCATTTGGGGTAGCGGAGCGCCACCTTGTGTCAGTGTAAGAGACTAGTGGTACACAATTCATGTCGTGCGCTGGGATTTCCCACCAGGATGTATAAAACCTTGGTAAAACCATGGATTTGAATTCAGCAACTGGAGAGACCAACTGTGTGAAGTTCACATCAATTAAACACGTAGGTTTTCTGTCGTCGTGGTAATCATGTGTCCATGAATCAGTGTTACAAAACACAAGTCTGTCGCAAATGTCAGACACTGGAGAGCCTGCTCATTGTGTCACATGGGGTACGTGAATATAGTTATAAATAGAAATGTCCTGTTATTGTTAATCCAAAAAAAGGTTGCACAGTCTAGGCTGATGATGCATTAGGTATCGTCTCAAATTACAAACGTAAGATGCGGATCCGGGGGGGAGAGGGGGCGTTTTTCAGCCGCCGCAACCTTTTTGTAATGGTATCAGATCAATTGTTGCTGCCATGACCCCCCCCCCCTTCCGGACCTAATGATTTTTTTTGGCTTTGTCATAACACCCCGTTTTCCAAAATCCTGGATTCGCCCCTGACCTTTGATAGCATATTCATCGCTATGAACAAAAAAAATATCCGGGTCGTCAGAATCTAAATTTGCTGGTTATTACAGAAAATTTGACGTGACAAGTCTTAATTGTCACAGGCTCACTACAGGTGTACAGGTAAACAAGTGTGCCCTGAAGAAGCCTACTTTTCCGAATTAAAGAAAACTAATCGCCTACCTTTGCTGTAAATTGTTATGTGATGGTGACTTACTCTGTATACATGTAGGTGATCCGTGATCAGATAATGTCTTAATCCTAACGTCTTGTGACGGACATATGAACTTCTTTATCAAAAGCTGTCACATAATGCACGCGTCAGTGTTGACCAACAGAACATCTGACCCAAAGGCATGACGCTCAACTGACTCGGAAGACATTCCAAAAAGGATTTTATCAACTGAATTCGACATTTTGTAGGTGGTATCCCCATTCAACTGAAGCATAGCTCAGAGGATATGGGTAACAGAGACCTAATTTCAGGATTCCAAGGAGATTTTTCATGGCCCTTCGTGGATGTCAAGTTAGAAGATTGTAGGTCCAATGGTTACGATTTGTACCCTGTTAACGGACGTTAATAAAAAGGTCTAAATGATTTTCAGTCAGCTTAGCTAACAAACCAGGCAAACTTAGGTGTGTTTAGGCCCATGTTGATAGGTTACTAGTTGCAAACTCTAATTCATATGGTCTTGTTGAATGTGTTTTCTCTATGAATGTGTTTCCTTGTTGAATGTGTTTTCATTCCTCCACATGTTCTAAACACGTAGATATAAACAAAGCCACCATCCTGTGTGCGACTGGATCGATGTCTTAGAACTGATCTGTTGTTAATAAACAGGTTCAAAGTATTATCTTCAGTTAATAGACGTCTGATATCTATAGGTCCCTTTGAGGCCAAAATGATTAAAAGGTATGGTTCTCAGGCACTTTTTTTTAGAAATCAATGCGGGCGGTTGGTTTTTTTTTGTTTTTAATTTTTTGGTATGTTTCCATAAAAATGTCAAATGAAAAGGGAAAAGCATTAAAATAATAGATTTATTTTGCTAAACAAGTAACAACACTACAAAACAAAGGAAATAGTATGATTTTTTCTTCTTAAAAGAAATGTCTGAGCGGCTACAGCTCGAAATCGGTGAGTTTCTATTGAAAATCAAAATAAAAATTTTTGATGCGGCGGTTTAAAATTAATGCGGGCGGTGCTTGAGAACCATACCTTTTATTTATTTATTTTTTTTTTTTTTTTTTTTTTTTTTGCTTAAGAGTGAAATTTTCAATTTCCCAGATTTTAGGTCGCTCTTCCCCGCTTCTGAATGTTACAGGGGCTCTGTATAAGTGATTCATTAGCAGATGCAGTATTTTCTATCACTGATAACGGTTGATTTATTGTGTTACAGTATAAAACATTGTGTTTATTTCCGTTCGTCAGCCGGTTACTGGTAAAAACCAAGACATGTCACAGGTCAGAGGTCACACTCCTGTTATACATTGATGACGATAAACTAAAGTCCATTCTGACTCGCGCCTCTTTTTCGTTTATCGGCTGTGTATTGTAGCCGTGACTGGGGCTGCTAAATATGTGGTGAGAGCCAAATCCTTCAAATATCCGTTCGCGCATGTGTATGCGCATATGTGTGTGCGTGCGTGTGTGTGATATAGTGGTGTATGAGGATGGTTTCCTGGTAAAACTGGATAACTGCTTGTTTGTCGATGCGACGTGTACATTTTTATCACAGATGACTTTCAGTCATGCTGAGCTATAGTGATTACCGTATGTCCGTCGTCCTTCAGCGGACCGTCCGGCCGTCCGTACACGCTCAAATCGAAACCGCTAGACCTAGTATGTTCTTACTTATTATCCAGGGAGGCCAATAAAAAAAAATCTCGTTTGAAAACCTAAATTAAGGTCACTGTGACCTATATCCTCCAAGCTGTAGGGCTGGTTTGTGCACCCTTGAATTAACTTATTGACATGCATGGACATTTACATCAGCTGCTATAAGGCTGTTAACGCCACCTGTATTTTTCTAATTGTTATTATTTTTTAGCTATTTTAAAATCTCGAATGACAGACCTCGCGTCAGTTTCTCAGCTATGGTTACCTCTAGTCTCATGACGCCACCTGTGTTTTTTCCTATTTTTAACAGATCTAAGACTTTTAAGACTGCTTAAATGCATAAATCATTTCGGTTTCTTAGCTGTGGTTTCCTCTAGTCTCATGACGCCACCTATATTTTTTCCTATTTTTAACAGATCTAAGACTTTTGAGACTGCTTAAATGCATAAATCATTTCGGTTTCTTAGCTGTGGTTTCCTCTAGTCTCATGACGCCACCTGTATTTTTTCCTATTTTTAACAGATCTAAGACTTTAAAGACTGCTTAAATGCATAAATCATTTCGGTTTCTTAGCTGTGGTTTTCTCTAGTCTCATGACGCCACCTGTATTTTTTCCTATTTTTAACAGATCTCAGACTTTTAAGACTGCTTAAATGCATAAATATTTTCGGTTTCTTAGCTGTGGTTTCCTCTAGTCTCATGACGCCACCTGTATTTTTTCCTATTTTTAACAGATCTAAGACTTTTAAGACTGCTTAAATGCATAAATGTTTTCGGTTTCTTAGCTGTGGTTTGCTCTAGTCTCATGACGCAACCTGTATTTTTTTCCTATTTTTAACAGATCTAAGACTTTTCAAGACTGCTAAAATGCATATATATTTTCGGTTTCTTAGTTGTGGTTTGCTCTAGTCTCATGACTCCACCTGTATTTTTTCCTATTTTTAACAGATCTAAGACTTTAAAGACTGCTTAAATGCATATATATTTTCGGTTTCTTAGCTGTGGTTTCCTCTATAGTCTCATGACGCCACCTGTATTTTTTCCTATTTTTAACAGATCTAAGACTTTTAAAACTGCTTAAATGCATAAATATTTTCGGTTTCTTAGCTGTGGTTTGCTCTAGTCTCATGACGCCACCTGTATTTTTTCCTATTTTTAACAGATCTAAGACTTTTAAGACTGCTTAAATGCATAAATCATTTCGGTTTCTTAGCTGTGGTTTGCTCTAGTCTCATGACGCCACCTGTATTTTTTTTTACTATTTTTAACAGATCTAAGACTTTTCAAGACTGCTTAAATGCATATATATTTTCGGTTTCTTAGCTGTGGTTTGCACTAGTCTCATGACGCCACCTGTATTTTTTGCTATTTTTAACAGATCTAAGACTTTAAAGACTGCTTAAATGCATACATATTTTCGGTTTCTTAGCTGTGGTTTCCTCTAGTCTCATGACGCCACCTGTATTTTTTCCTATTTTTAACAGATCTAAGACTTTTAAGACTGCTTAAATGCATAAATATTTTCGGTTTCTTAGCTGTGGTTTGCTCTAGTCTCATGACGCCACCTGTATTTTTTCCTATTTTTAACAGATCTAAGACTTTTAAGACTGCTTAAATGCATAAATCATTTCGGTTTCTTAGCTGTGGTTTGCTCTAGTCTCATGACGCCACCTGTATTTTTTCCTATTTTTAACAGATCTAAGACTTTTAAGACTGTTTAAATGCATATATATTTTCGGTTTCTTAGCTGTGGTTTGCTCTAGTCTCATGACGCCACCTGTATTTTTTCCTATTTTTAACAGATCTAAGACTTTTAAGACTGCTTAAATGCATAAATATTTTCGGTTTCTTAGCTGTGGTTTGCTTTAGTCTCATGACGCCACCTGTATTTTTTCCTATTTTTAACAGATCTAAGACTTTAAAGACTGCTTAAATGCATAAATATTTTCGGTTTTTTAGCTGTGGTTTACTCTAGTCTCATGACGCCACCTGTATTTTTTAGCGAACCTGTGAGCTTATGCGATGGTGCGGCGTCGTGCGTCGTGCGTCGTCTGTACGTTAACCATAGCTATCTCAAAAACGGCAGGAGCTAGCATTACCAAATTTTTTGCAAATATTCAGTCATCCATAAAAAAAACTATATCGGATTTTGTTTATTTTTTTCTAACTGCATTTTCTTAGATTTTATAGGGAAAAAGCTAAAAAAAAATTTAAAAATCTTCTTCTCTGAAACTGTCCAGCCAAATTGTCCAATATTTCACAGAAATGATCCCTGGAACAATCTTACTCAAGTTTGTTCGAATGGTTCCAGTTCGGAGATTTTTGGCTGAGTTACAAGCTGTTGAACTTTGTTAACTGTGCAAAAAAGCATATTAAAATTTAAATCTCAAAAACCGCTGGAGCTATCATCACCAAATTTTATGCCAATGTTACTCACATGAGTCATATCTGAAATTGAGGTATTGGTGGCGCCACCTGCATCGGCCTTTTTTGTACGGGGTCATCAGTGCCCGTATCACACTGACAGCTACAAATAAATTCTTCTCTGAAACGAAATGGCCAAATTGTTTAATATCGCACAGAAATGATCCTAGGGTAGTGCTTTCTGAAGTTTGTTCAAATGGTCTCAGTTCAGTGACTTTTGGCTAAGTTATGGGAAGCTGAATTTAGTCATATGCCATAACAGCCCATTTTAGCTAAGTAGCTACAAAAATCTTCTTCTCAAAACCCACTGGGCCAAATTCTTAAATCTCACACATTAATTATCCTTAGATGTTGATAATTCAAGTTTGTTCAAATGGTCTCAGTTCAGTTACTTTTGGTTGAGTTATGGGGAGCTGAATTTAGTCATATGCCATAACAGCAAATTTTAGCTAAGTGGCTACAAGAATCTTCTTCTCAACAACCACTGGGCCAAATTCTTAAATCTCACATATTAATTATCCTGAGATGTTGATAATTCAAATTTGTTCAAATGGTCTCAGTTCAGTGACTTTTGGCTGAGTTATGGGAAGCTGAATTTAGTCATATGCCATAACAGCCCATGTTAGCTAAGTGGCTACAAAAATCTTCTTCTCAAAAACCACTGGGCCAAATTCTTAAATCTCAAACATTAATTATCCTTACATGTTGATAATTCACGTTTGTTCAAATGGTTTTGATTCAATGATTTTTGGCTGAGTTTTGGGAAGCTGAACTTTGCCATTTTGTTGTATTTTCCCATATGAGTTATAAACCTACAAAACGTTTTTCGACTGATGATGATACTGAGGCCAGTTTGTTTAATATTTTGCAAGAATAATTCCCTGAATCATTCTTATAATAATTGTCTTTTATGGTTCCAAAAAATGAATTTGGCTGAATTATAAAGATTGAATTGAGTCATTTACCAAATATGTTAGCTGTGTGAAGCAGATACATCTAGCCTAGCACCAGTTTATCAGCATCCATTACATCATGCCTCTAGACATTTAGATTTCAGGTTATCTATGGAAAATATTGACAAGAATGTTTTTAAAAGCTTTTTAAAAAAAGTAAATTTATGATATTACATATCATCTGTACACTAACTCATAATTTCTCAGGAATAGCAGTAGCTACCATCCCCAAATGTTATGCAATTATCTGTCACATATCAAATGTTGATGGATTCATCTTATTTTTGCTATCTGCATTTACTTAGATTTTACAAGGAAAAAGCTGAAAAAAACTTGTAAAAGTCTTCTTCTTGTAAACAGTCCAGCCAAATTGTCCACATTTAACAGAAATGATCCCAGAGGCGAGCCCTCTCAAGTTTGTTCAAATGGTTTGTGTTGGATAAATTTTAGCAGAGTTACATAACAGGCCAAGATTGTGTACGTTTCTTGAATAGGTTGAGAAACTGCCAACTGTTTCAGATTTGGCAACAGATCAAGAGTTCATTCAGTGCAGCCAAATATAGGTCAACAGTTCAGTCAGTGCAGCCAAGCACAAGGCATGTGATCACCTCATGGGCAGCATGTGATCATCTCATGGGTAGCATGTGATCACCTCATGAGTATCATGTGATCACCTTATGGGTGTCATGCCCCTCAGGGCTGCATATGGAGCCAATCTGTGAGCTTATGCAATTGTGTGGCCACTATTTCAGATTTGGCAATAGGCAAAAGGTCAGCCTGGATTTATTTATAGCTTTGGCAGACAGCCAACTGTTTCAGATTATGCAATAGGTCAAGAGTTCACTCAGTGCAGCCAGGTACAGGTCAAAAATTCACTCAGTCTAGCCAGGTGCAGGTCAAGAGTTCACTCAGTGCAGTAGCCTGAGCCAGTAATTTGTCACAGTACACTCGGGGCAACGGCCTTTCTCACCTAAGCCTGGTCAGCCCCGTGCATCAGACTCAAGGTAAGTTTGATGTATTGGCCTGATATTCTGACCTGTCTATGTGTTTTTATGGCTTTCTCGTTCACAAGACAGGTGTCGCCATCTACAATGACTTTTGCAAAGTGTATTTGCCTGCTTAATTCTACAGAAGAATTTGATATATCAGCCTGAAATTGGGCATATGTGTACATGTCAAATAGCTTTGTTGTATACAAGACTGGTGGTGCCACCCACAATAATTTTTGTGTTGTGTGCACCCATGCCAGAATTTCAACAGTGATGTTTGTGTATTGTTTCTTGTTCAAAATGTTTAGTACTTGCATTGTTCATATATATGAAAAGTAGTGGTTCAGCACTGAAGCGTTATACCTGGTGTATATCCATATGCACAGGTTCGCATTAGGCCTGTAGGCCTTGTTCCTATTTTTAACAGATCTAAGACTTTTAAGACTGCTTAAATGCATAAATCATTTCGGTTTCTTAGCTGTGGTTTCCTCTAGTCTCATGACGCCACCTGTATTTTTTTCCTATTCTTAACAGATCTAAGACTTTTAAGACTGCTTAAATGCATAAATATTTTCGGTTTCTCAGCTGCGGTTTCCTCTAGTCTCATGACGCCACCTGTATTTTTTCCTATTTTTTTACAGACCTAAGACTTTTAAGACTGCTTAAATGCATAAATATTTTCGGTTTCTTAGCTGCGGTTTGCTCTAGTCTCATGACGCCACCTGTATTTTTTCCTATTTTTAACAGATCTAAGACTTTTAAGACTGCTTAAATGCATAAATCATTTCGGTTTCTTAGCTGCGGTTTGCTCTAGTCTCATGACGCCACCTGTATTTTTTCCTATTTTTAACAGATCTAAGACTTTTAAAACTGCTTAAATGCATAAATATTTTCGATTTCTTAGCTGTGGTTTCCTCTAGTCTCATGACGCCACCTGTATTTTTTCCTATTTTTAACAGATCTAAGACTTTTAAGACTGCTTAAATGCATACATATTTTCGGTTTCTTAGCTGTGGTTTGCTCTAGTCTCATGACGCCACCTGTATTTTTTCCTATTTTTAACAGATCTAAGACTTTTAAGACTGCTTAAATGCATAAATATTTTTTGTTTCTTATATGTGGTTTGCTCTAGTCTCATGACGCCACCTGTATTTTTTCCTATTTTTAACAGATCTAAGACTTTTAAGACTGCTTAAATGCATAAATATTTCGATTTCTTAGCTGTGTTTTGCTCTATCATCATGACGCCACCTGTATTTGTTCCTATTTTTAACAGATCTATGACTTTTAAGACTGCTTAAATGCAAATATATTTTTTGTTTCTTAGATGTGGTTTGCTCTAGTCTCATGACGCCACCTGTATTTTTTCCTATATTTTTAACAGATTTAAGACTTTTAAGACTGCTTAAATGCATAAATATTTTCGGTTTCTTAGCTGTGGTTTGCTCTAGTCTCATGACGCCACCTGTATTTTTCCTATTTTTAACAGATCTAAGACTTTTTAGACTGTTTAAATGCATAAATATTTTCGGTTTCTTAGCTGTGGTTTGTTCTAGTCTCATGACGCCACCTGACAGTGTATTTTTTCCTATTTTTAACAGATCTAAGACTTTAAAGACTGCTTAAATACATAAATATTTTCGGTTTCTTAGCTGTGGTTTGCTCTAGTCTCATGACGCCACCTGTATTTTTTCCTATTTTTAACAGATCTAAGACTTTTAAGACTGCTTAAATGCATATATATTTTCGGTTTCTTAGCTGTGGTTTGCTCTAGTCTCATGACGCCACCTGTATTTTTTCCTATTTTTAACAGATCTAAGACTTTTAAGACTGCTTAAATGCATAAATATTTTTTGTTTCTTAGATGTGGTTTCCTCTAGTCTCATGACGCCACCTGTATTTTTTCCTTTATTTTTAACAGATCTAAGACTTTTAAGACTGCTTAAATGCATAAATATTTTCGGTTTCTTAGCTGTGGTTTGCTCTAGTCTCATGACGCCACCTGTATTTTTTCCTATTTTTAACAGATCTAAGACTTTTAAGACTGCTTAAATGCATAAATATTTCGGTTTCTTAGCTGTGGTTTCAACTAGTCTCATGACGCCACCTGTATTTTTTTCCAATTTTTAACAGATCTAAGACTTTTAAGACTGCTTAAATGCATAAATATTTTTGGTTTCTTAGCTGTGGTTTGCTCTAGTCTCATGACGCCACCTGTATTTTTTCCTATTTTTAACAGATCTAAGACTTTTAAGACTGCTTAAATGCATAAATATTTTTGGTTTCTTAGCTGTGGTTTCAACTAGTTTCATGACGCCACCTGTATTTTTTTCCAATTTTTAACAGATCTAAGACTTTTAAGACTGCTTAAATGCATAAATATTTTTGGTTTCTTATATGTGGTTTGCTCTAGTCTCATGACGCCACCTGTATTTTTTCCTATTTTTAACAGATCTAAGACTTTTAAGACTGCTTAAATGCATAAATATTTTCGGTTTCTTAGCTGTGGTTTCAACTAGTGTCCTGAGACAAATTATGTTTTAACCCCTCCCCCCCCCCCCTCCGAACCCGTTCCGTGCATTATTAATTTCCCGTACCCGTACCGGTCAGGCTTTGCCCATTCAACTCGGGCAAATGTCAACTCGGCACACGGATATCACCTGCAGCGCAAACCCAGCCATCGAAAATAAAATCATACATTGGAGAAACCATTAGAAACATACAAATGTAGTGTATTGACTATTCGGTAATATATCAATATCAATTCTTTCCTAATAACACTGCAAAGGTAAGTCTAAAGTAGAAATTATGTAGGTCTGTATACTGTTTAACCTATTGTTAAGATAAGTGATATCTATTAAGAAGGTAATATTTAATTTGATTTTAGAACTTACAGAAAACCAGAGCTTGGCCAACGACCAGTCATGGCATCCTTGGTCATCACATTAATATTCAATTGTAAGTAAAATAGTAATACAGAAAACAGGCATATCTAACAAGGTGTCGCCTTTAGTTAAATTCAATTACGAATTTAAGTATAAATCCTCATTACTATTATATGTTTGTTTGATGCACACACACACACACATATATATATATATCGATATGTTACTTCGATACAATTTGCAATATATATTGCATGCCTTATGTAATTATTTATTTAATTCGCAGTTATATTGGATAGTACTTAATAAACAATTATCATCACTTCTCCTTATTATTTTAAAGAAAAAATTGTTGCGACAGCGAAAAGTTATATTATATATTATATCAGCGTTTATATCAGACTGCATTTATGAATATTGTTTTTGTTTTCTTTTGCATTCCTTGTTTAAATGTCACTAAATACGAGACACATTATCCTCAGCACAGGGAAATAATAATCATAGCGTCAAAATATACCCCCACATCTTTTTCTCGCCCAGAGTAAACTGGTCTGTACACGTAGCCAAATATAAAACAATATGCATGAATATTAACCTGATGATAAATTTCAATTACCTCAAATGTGTGTATTTACCTGTGTATGTTTGTTTTACATGAAAATTTGCATGTTAGCAATAATTTTACGACAAGTTTACTGTTGTCTGTCCTAATCTTTCTCTAATATGTATAGTGTTAGTAAGTGTTATAAGATGCCGAGGTGTGGTACCTGCCTCAAGTTCCATGACCTTCACCTCAGCCCAGAGATACTGTGAGGAGAAGGGACCAGACTATGTCTTACCACGTGACGACACGCCGTCCGCGGTGCTCGGTGGTTACATGGTACGTCAAGGCTTCAGCCAGGTGTGGCTGGGGCTACAGCAGGTAGAACTGAAAAAATGGACGTGGCTGGACGGTACGCAAAGTAAGTATGGGCCGTCTAGTTAAGCTATATTTTTTTTGTTTTTTTTGGTCAAAACAGTGTATTAATATATATCGGCGATAGCACAATCATGAAAGAGAGATCAGGTCGTTTTGTTTAGGTGATTAGGCCTAAAAATAAAAAAATGGCCTTTAATGACTCTTCCTTAAAACATTGATACCATTATAAGGAATAAAAAATGAGCTTAAGAAAGTCAAATATATCATTATATCCGCCAAAACAAAGTTTTGTGGATACTACGTTTTTGACCGGGTTCCACCGCCACCGCGTTCGTTTCCGGAGAACTCCGACGAGACCACTGGACCGAAACTTGACCCAATTATCGGGTCACATGTGAACTGGTGTCTAAGCATTTTGCGTTGATCTCTGACCTTTCCTCTCTGTAGTGCGTCCAGCTGTGCGTCTGTGTTCACACATTAAACCAAATATCTTCAGACTAATTTGACCGATCAGGCTGAAATTTTTTGGGTAGCTTTATATCATACAATAAACTCACTCATATTCCAGCAGTAATTTGACTTATACACCTGATATAGTGCATACATATGATACATCTTGGATGATTTCCCTATCAAATAACAGGTGGCGCCATCTACAATCATGTTTACGTGGCAGACATCCATGCTAATATGCAACACGTCTCACTCTATTTACCCTTACCACTCAATCCATGCCTCACTGCCCCCATCCTACTCTGATTTCGGCGGATACACGGAGTCGCTTGTCGATATCCGTATTCTAGTTTTTCTTTAAAATGGTTTAGAGAACACAAACCTGGACCAGGGATTCTTCCCTTGTAAAGTGATACCTGTACATATATTGAAATTAAAAATGTTTCTTTTATGAATGAAATCCTGATGCCCCATCAAAGTGTGCACGATGTATTTATTACAGATAATTAATATGTGTATATAAAATCATGGAGTATTTTTCGACTGCTGATGTTTACTTTTCTTTCTTTCCCAAAAGCTTCTATGGTCGGGTCCCAAACACCTGACCGGAAGTGCGGAGGAGTCTCAGTTTTGGAGTCGAATGTGCAGTCAATGAAATGCGTGTACAAGGGAAATGCCGGCTATATCTGTGAATTTACAGGTTAGAAACATTTGTTATGGTACATTTAGTCTCACAGGCATAAACCTGACATTGCAGAACCTGTTTTAAATCTGCAGCGTCAAAACTTGTATCTCGAGAATCGCTTTCCCAGAGGAGAGAAGACCATGGAAATTGTTGTTTTACATTTGCATATTAATTGGTACTACATCGTAGAAACCTTAACCCTTGACAGAGGGTAAGTGGCACCAAACGATTGTACCCTCAGTACATTTTTATGTGCGTTGTGCGTTGCATTCAGAATACACGAGTATTCTGTTCTAGTTCTTATTTGTCATTCATCCTGTAAGATATGGAAATGAACACTGGAATAGTCCAGATATAATATTCATTCTCAAATTCCAGATTATTCCCTAAAGTCATCCTCACGGTCGCTAGTTCATTGTGTAGTAGTTTCCCTTGATTGACATGATACCAGTCCAGGTACCATTTTTTTCTAAACGCCACCGATATATGCAAAAAAGACTATTGGAAGAAAAGAAGACCCGGCTAACTCATCAGATTGGCTACAAGTCTGAAAGGAATTCATTTGTGAGAGATAAAAGACAAATCACTGCGCTTAACTAGCCCTGCCTGGGCCTTAGTGAATTAATTTTACTACTTAAATGCTTAAAATAAGACGTGATTCTATGTACCGATAAATGTAACTCAGTAACAGCTATTATCACTAAAGCCCTGTAAAGTCCGTATGGTGAATCCCTGATATTTGCATATTAGGGCGTCACAAGGCTTCTCACGATTCCTTCGCATTTGCATACCAGGCAGTCACGCCTCCTGTGAATGGCATCGTTGCTATGGAGACGCTGACAGCGGTCCAAATGGCAACAGAAAGCTCAACCCGCTTGGTAACATCGGAACTAAAATCATGTGCTCAAAGTCCATACGTGGAAATTTGTACCCTATGATATAACTCTGCTGTTTACATTACGGGCCAAATGCAAGTGCATTGTAGACATTGTCGCATCGATTTTGTACTGTGTATTTGTTAGTGTTCAAGTTACACTTGTAAGTCTTGCCTTTGCATTGTGGAGTTGCCAACACGCTGATCGCCGTGATCGTTTCAGCCAACCGGTACATGGATTACAGTTTGGCCGCGTTTGTCCCGTGTGGACCTGAATATCTCACGCTGATTGGCTGAGCTAGAGATACATTTTTAAACCGGCTTGCTTTGAAAAGTGATGGACTGATAAACGGTGACACCCTGGCTCACTGAGGCCGAGGGTTATATATAGTGTTGAAAGTCTTAATAAACATATTAAGACTTATTGAATGGGAATATAAATAGCAAACTGGAAGCCCACAATAGGCGGTCACTGAATTAACCATGTTGGTTTTGAAAAAGATTCTGGGAAAGACCCCTATAATTACTTCTTACGTCACTGGGAAAGACCTTAGTACAGCGAGGCGGTGATGTGTGGCGCTGACTGTCCGACACGGCCCGAGTTTTCGAGTCGATGAAATAAGAGGGTCAGAGTATGGTAATTAGTTATATAAGTTGCCGCGAGGTGGCAGTACCGACACTAAGTTCGATACAGTGAGGGAACGTTTGATTTCTCTGTCAGAGGCAACAATTAAGGGCCATAATTTCATAGACTGGGCCGGTCTACGCTTAACGAACCTCTATGATTCATGTTTAACCAATCAAAAGTAATGTTTATGTTTTAGGCACACCTCTCACGAGATCCTGTAATAAACACTTTTAAGAATAAGCACTGTCAACTCTAATTTAAAGAAAAATGTTAAATGGGTTTTTATCTACAGATGGTAGGGACTGTGGCAAAACTGGACATGCCTTTTACTGTTTCAAACATGAGGGTACTACCTACATGTTTACGACCGCAGAGAACGACTGGTACACAGCTCGGTCAAACTGTCTGCACCTCGGAGGTCGGCTGGCGATCATGAATAACCAAACGAAAGTGGCAGCCTTTGTGTGGAAAGTCAGACAGGTAAAACACGTACTGCAAGAGTTCTTCTGGGCAGGAATCCGGAAAATTGATTTTCGACAAACCCCAAACGAAACAGGTAATTTAACATTTCTGACTACAAACTAGCTGTCCTTATTAGAGAGCCATAGGTTTGCCTTTCCCTTAAACTTCATTGTGTAAATATAACATTCGAAAAAATGTTATTTAACAGAATATATATATATATATATATATATATATATATATATATATATATATAAACATAATGTTATTTCATGACGAATAACTTTTTTCTCGTTACTTCCAGCTGTTTATTATGTTTACAAATGAATTGATCTGTCAGGTTCAATAATTTCAGGTCGCTTTTTTGAGTATGCGCGTTGGGCCGTGGGCGAACCTGCCCATGATTTAACATGCGTCGTCGCCTTCCTTGATCATCAGAACCTTACTAGGTGGAGAACTGCTAACTGTAGCGAATTAAATAACGTATTATGTATCGAAGGTAAGAAAATTGTACAATATATATTAGAGTAAAATATCAGATAAACTCTACTCGCGGTATATATATATAACAATTATATCTTTACTTTGGTTTATCTGAAAACGCAATATTTCTTTACAGATATAATGTTAGCAAATTTATGTTTTCGCATAAATCCCTGGAATGCTTTCCTAACTTTTCTGCTAATGTCGGGATATCAACGACTCTCCATCAGTTAAATATGACCTAGTCTCATAACATTCCACGCTTCCTGTGTGTGTCTGTGTGAAAGAAAAGACAATTATTCATTTGTTCATGGTTACTCAACGATTGGAAAAAACATGAGGTTTTTTTGCAGACAGCCTCGTGCTTCCGACTTCCAAGTTTCCGTCAGAGAATGTATCTGTTGCCTCAGAAATAAGCGCTATACCAAACAGTGAAAAAAATACCGGTAAATCATATTGTTAACATTCATCCTGCTTTCATTCGGATCAGGAGCGAATTGAATGAGAAAATAACTAGTAATGAGAGCTGCTGTCAACCTTTATTCTTCTGTTAATGTTAATTTAACATCAGTATTAAAGTAACAAATATATAATATCATAAAGTGTTTTATGTAAATTTAAATTTTACGAAATGAACATTTTTTAAATGTACACAAAATATAAAAGTATATTTAAGTCTATAGATATTGCTTATAATTATATATATATATATATATATATATATATATATATATATATATATATATCATTATGCAATATATATGTGTCATATATGTGAATGTGTTACTTTATTCAGGTATTTTTCAGGTGGGCATCGCACCGGTTTCATTGTATTTGGAGTCTTATTTTTCCTCGCACTTTTCTCCATACTTGGTTTGCTATACTATTTTTACAAGAAAAACTTGGCTCTACGGTAATTATTCAAAGTACAATGCATACTTCCTAATTCGGTTGTTTAAAATATTTTACAGTTCACATGGTCTTCAAATTATAAATTTTGTTGCATGTAAAAGGATAAATATATTATATCCTAGTGTTTATAAGAATGATGTTGTTAAAACTATACATAAGATATTGCAGACGTAAAATTCGTCATTTGTGTAAGATGTTTAGTTAGTCCAGGATCTGTTGTCCTCCATGGGAATTTCATGAAGAAAGCTGGCATCATACATCATTTTAAAGCTTATAACCTCAGCAATCTTAAATTCTATGTTGCCATTTTTTTCCTACATTTTCAAGGTCACCAAACAAGGTCAAGGTCATGGCTTATAATATATTTTAAATTTAACCAGTGTCAGTTGTCATTCCATCGGAATTTCATGAAAATAACTGGCAACATATATAATTTTTAAGATTTTAACATTATCAATCTAAAAATCTACGTTGCAATTTTCCCTTAACAGTTTCAAGGTCATCAGCTAAGGTCAAGGTTACAGGTATTGATATTTATTGAATTTTTAATGGCCAGTTGTCATTCCTTAGGAACTTCGTGAAAATAACTGACAATATGCATCATTTTAAAGCTTATAACCTTGTCAGTCTAAAAACCTATGGTTCCACATTTTCTTAATGAAATAAAGGCCAAGTATTTTGGAATTATTTTTTCCTTATTTTTTTATTCCTTGGGGATTTCATGACGGAGGGAAGCGAGCATCATACATTTTAGTAAAGCTGAGATTCATAGTTGCAAATCACTCCTTTCAGATCCTAGGCAAAGAGACAAGGTCAAGGTCATAACTTTTAATATTTTTTTCCAGGGTCATTCGTTAATAAATGGAATATTCATAAAAAATCTGGCAATACATAAAATTTTAAAGATCATGACCACATCAATCGAAATATCAATGATGCCATCTTTTCTATGCAGGTTCAAAGCGACAAGGTCAAGGTTTTTTATATTTCTTTATTTCGGGGTCAGTTTTTTGTGTGGGATTTTTATGAGTAAAGCTTGCAAATACATCATGTTAAATATTGTAACCATGTAAATATATGAATATTGATGCCATTTTACAATGCAGTTTCAAAGTCAAGGGCATTATTTGGAAGCATATTCCTGTTGTGTAATATTTTTGCGTTTGAGCTTCATTGAGGTTCGATATCGTAAGGTCATTAAATATCAATGCACTGAATTGATAGTTAACGGCCAGTCGTCTGGTTATAAGCTGTCTTGCAATTTCCTCGAAAGGAGGAGACTATTTTTTCTCAAGAAAGTTCGATATCAAATATTAAGGTTTGGTGCATTTTACTATTCAACTTCTGGGCCACACTTACAAAAACCTGTGCCCTGAGCAGAGAAATGTTACAATGGGCATTTTTGAACAAGTATATTGCAAGACTGTGGATGACTGTCTCTGGGGCCACTGGCAAGCACTTTGTATTTGGGCATAACTGACATATGTCAGTCTAGGTACAAGCTACTAGGTAAGAACAAGGATAGTAGATCTTTAAGCAATCCATCTGTTAGGTATTAATCCATCAATTTAGTATTGCGAAGTTAAAGCTTTTATATGACTTATTACATAACACTGACTGATTACAATGAAATCTTTCAATCTTTTAGTGACATATTTCAAAAGAACTTGTTTGGTTCAGTTTTGTTTTTAATTGTTCATCTTGACAGAGAATAATGTGGCAATAAACTACGCTATTTTGATTTTGTGATCCCATAGTAAATCTTTGTTCAACAACCTTCAACAGTTAGAAGATTTTAACTTCTAGTGTGCTCACAAGCATCTCTGTGCTCGTGTTTTACATGTCACAGTGAATTCCGGGAGTCTGAGGAGCTTTCACTGAGGGCCCTGATAGATCTCTAGTAAGAAATTTCTAGGCTTTGGAGAGGGCAATATTTGATATTTATATTTGAAGATAACTTTTTAAAGATATAAATATTATCAATTGGTTACACATGAAACTGTAAATAAAAAAATATAGTAATTTTTGAGAGATGCAGCATGTGATCAAAACTGGGAAAATGATCAAAACAATGCACTGGAAATGCATGTTTCATGTGTAAGTTTTTTTTTACAAAATTTTCCATACCATGTGAGGGGGTGGCCACCTCCCTCACCCACCCCTTTCGCGCACTTATGCGCCCTCAAACTCTACCCTGATGCGTCCCCATCCCCGCTTTCAAAAAAAGCTTTGCCTATTGTAGCTGTTATGATTTGTGCCATCTAATGTACAGCTGGCCGGAGGGCCAGCTGGAAGGATGATAGAAATTTAGATCTGTACATCTCAGCATGATGGAAAGTCCGCTGAGCTGATAACAAGAGCCCTGCATAGAAGCTCATATATTAAAATTGTTTAAGCTAAGCTAACTTCAGTCCATAAACTTTTTATGAAATACCACATAATTTAAAAATATGTTATACCAAACCTAAAACTGGTTCGCTGTTTCCTCGTTTCTTAAAGAAAAGAAGGAAGTACTTCCATTTTTAATTGAAAAAAAAGTTAACCCTATTCACGACTTCCCATTTTCAAATAATCCTCGGCCTTTTTATATAGTTTTACTCCAATATACTGACTAGCCCATTGTGAATTTTGACCCCCAAAAATGTGAAGTTATTACGGTTTTCCAGGAGAGCATGCAATTATTTAAGATCGATCAGATAACAAGGTGCGCAAATGGTCAGGTTAGCTGTTTGGTTTGCCTGAATATGAGGGTGTACATGCAGCAAGAGGCCTTTCCATTGCCTGTCCCCTGCCTGCAACTGCTCAGCTAGCAGCTTGGCAATAACTGCTTAAAATGGTGTTCATTTTAAATGGGATACAAATCATTAATTAACAATAGTGTAGGAGTCAAAATTCATTTCACATACCACTGTATAATATTTTACTGATGGATAGTTCCAGATATAATCCAGCTGTGATTAAAACGTAGTGTTTTACACAAACTTACTCAGTCAGACGAAGAATATATATATATATATATATATATATATATATATATATATATATATATATATATATATATATAATGTGAATGTTTACAAAGCTCAGAAGGAGTTCGCGATGCAAAATAAACTTATTCAAATGGAAATATTCCATTATTTAACAGTATATTACACCTATGGCTTTTTTATATGGTTATTGGATGCGGGTTATTTTAAATAGTCTGTTGCCGCACATTTCATACAATTCAACAAACATATAGAGTTTAAACAATAAAGTTTACACTTGAATTTGCAACTACTTTTTACAATTTGGATGTGTTTGTATTCAGTTCAGTGCTCGGTTCAGTGCTTTGACCTTGAGTTATGACCTTAACCTTGAGTGATGACCTTAACACTCAGGAACGTTTATCCTCAAATAAAAAGAACTGCTGTCAAGGGACATGCCGCAGGAGGTAATTCTTGGGCTTTCATTTCCTATAAATTATTCTATAAATTCCCATCTAAAAAAGTCACGACCTTATCTTTTGACCTTGAATCTACGAGAAAATTGCAATAAAGATTTATATATTGATATGATTTTCAGTTTTATCACAATGTATGATGCTTGCTTTCCTCATGAATTCCCAGAGTAATAACAAGATAGGGAAAATAATTTAAAAAGTCATGACCTTGACCTTGTTTATTGAACTTTATCTTACAAAAAAAATGTGGCAGCATACGTTTGTAGACTGATAAGGGTAAAGCTTTAAAATTATGTATGTTGTCAGTTATTTATTTTCATGAAATGCAAACGCATTACAACTAACTATGGAAAAATTTAACAAATATCAAAACCCGTAACCTTGACCTCGTTGGTGACCTTGAAACTGTTAAGGGAAAACTGCAACGTAGATTTTTAGATTAATAATGTAAAAATCTTTGAAATGATATATGTTGCCAGTTATTTTCATGAAATTCAGATGGAAAGACAACTGACACTGGTTAAATTCAAAATATATTAAAAGCCATGACCTTGACCTTTTTAATGACCTTGAAATTGTAGGGGAAAAATTGCAACATGGATTTTCAGATTGCTGAGGTTATAAGCTTTAAAATGATGTATGTTGCCAGCTTTCTTCGTTAAAATCCTACGGGAGTCTATAACTTGAAAAACTGACCCTGGACTAGTATGTAATTCATCTTATAGTTTGACAAATTCCTTTTCAGATTAGGTCAAGCAAGCTTGCCTGACACAGACGCCGAACAGGTTTTGCTGGGTGAAGTTGAGGAAAAGATACATGAGAATGGATGTCGCATCATTGTAATTGGACCTCAACTTTCACAAAAATATTTACAGGACCATGATTTTGATTTCTCCCAAACTGAATTAAATTCAAACAATGATCAGCAACAGATAGATTTACAGCTCACGGATATATTAGTACATTATATTAAGAAATATATGAAGGGAGACCAGCAGTTATCTAGGAGAATCCACCTCAGTAATATAATTATCCAGGGGAGTGACGTAGAAGATGAGAAAGCCTGGAGTATAGCTTTGAATGCTGCTAAAACTATGGGTGGTCATATTGTGTATATACCAATGACAGAAAAGCGTTCAATTCCCATCACAAATGGCCTAGTTTGTACGAGTTCTGACGTAGCTGCATCAACTGTGCTGATAACTGACGCTGTTTATAACTGTGACACCAAACACATTCCGTTTCCGGCGTGTACGGCCATGTCAGTTGGTTGTAAAGTCGAAGATCGTGTGAAAACCATGGCATGGGCAGGCCTTTTGGATTTTAACGTGAAGCATGGCGGCCAAAGATGGATCCAGGACTCTGGTCGTAACATCTGCGTGGTTGATTCTAACAGACCCGGTGCTATTGCTGTTGCCACCGTGGTTGGCGTTCTCCAGGCAGTAGCGGCCCCTGGTTAGTTTTTTTTCTCTCCCATATGACATCTGTAGGCACGACATACTCATATAAACCCATCAATCATGTCAGTTACTGCGTAAAGATTTACCGCCAAAGATATTACCAAAGATAAGACCGCCACCCTAATTAATTATGGATCTCAGTAATTGATTTTACGAACCTGTGAGCTTATGAGATGGCTCAGCGTCGTCCGTCCGCCGTCGTCCGTACGGTAACCCGTGCTATGTTAAAAATCGTCGGAGCTAGCAGCGCCAATTTTTCTTTGAAGATTCAGTCACATGTCAGACTTTATCGGATTGAGATTATTTTGGCGCCAATGCATTTATCTGCATTTTACAGGGGAAATGCTAAACAACCCAGAAACAATCTCTTAGTCCAAATGGTTCCATTTTGGTGATTTTTTGGCCGAGTTTCAGGAAGCTGAACTTCGTCTTTTGGCTAAAAAAGCATACTAAAATTACACTCTTAGAAACGGCTTGAGCTGCCATCACCAAATTTTAGGTAGATGTTGGTCACACGAGTCATATTTGAAATCGACCATTTTTGTACGGGTGTAAATCAATCATCAGAACAATAACCTATAATTTCTCAGGACCAGCAGGAGCTAGCATCCCCATATTTTTTGCAAAAATTAGGCACATCTACTAACATTTTATGGGGAAAAAGCTTGAAAACATTTGAAAAAAAAAAATCTTCTCCAAACCATTCAGCCAAATTGTTTTATTATATATAAATAAGGGAAATTATTCTATAATTATTATATAAAAATATTTCACAGAATGATTCCAGAGATGATTTTTGTTCAAATGGTTTGGGTTCGATGAACCTTAGCAGAGTTGCAGAAATTAAAACTGTTTCATTTGGCCAAGTAAGTATACTGACATAACAATCTCAGAAACGACAGGAGCTAGCATCATCAAGTTTTGTGCAAATGATGGTCACATGACTCATATTTGAAAATGCCAAATTTTGGCTGCATCTATAAATAGCTTGGCAGACTGCCAGCTATTTTAGATTTGTCAACACATCAAGTTTCAGTCTTGATCTATTTCTAGCTTTGACAGACTGCCAACTGTATCAGATTTTGCAACAGGGCAAGAGTTCACTCAGTACAGCTAGGTACTGGTCAAGAGTTCACTCAGTGCAGTAGCTGCAGCTAGCAATTAGCTTCACTTGACCTGCTTGCCTCGGCTTAGCTACGTCAGCCCAGTGCACCTGACTCAAGAGAAGTTTCACATAATTGCCTGAATGTTTGGCCTGTCCATACATCTTGGAGGGCTTTATCGTACACAAGTTTGCACAGTTATTGTACCTGCTTATTCCTCAGGAGTGATTTGATAAATCAGCCTGAAATTGTGCATATGTATACATCTCGGATAGCTTCGTCGTACACAAGACTAGTGGCGCCACCTACAAATATTTTCTTGCAAAGTATATGCTCCTGCTAATTTTCAGGAGTGATTTGACATTCAGGTAAATGTTTTCATCAAGTAGAGTCTAACAAAAATAATGTAAGTACAGATCAACCAGTCACTTTCATGCGTTGTTGTTTCAGGGTACCGTTGTTCTACTAGACGTATGCGACAGTTGCTGATTGATAAGTGCAACAAGGAAATTAAAGATGGTTACGAGACCCACGACATAACAAACAGATTTGGAGAGATTATACCAGAGGAAATATGTACAAATGAGACCCAATCAATAAATGATAAGTGAGTATACATGTTAATTTTACATTGTATATTATAACCTATGTAAAATAGTCACCTTGAGATAAAATATATTTGTTGTTGTTGTTTTAATACAGGTCCTTGATTGTTAGTTGTATAAAATTTAGGTTTTTGTGTCAACACAACAATGATATGAAACGCATATGTGGGTATTAGGTATATTATTGGGTATTCAGTTACTTTAGGGTAATGTACATAAATAAATTCAAAAAATATATTCGTGCTGGTCACCCCCTCCCAATAACTTTGTTACCCTGGATACTCAAATATCACTGTAGCCAACGGGCGTAGAAACAATAAGCAAGTACACAATGTTATACTTCAGAAATGATAATTTACCAATTTTGTGCTGCAACCGCTCATACATTTCTTTCAAGGAGATAAAATCACACAATTTTATTTTTTTATGGGCTTTTACTTGTTTAGCAAAAAGGTATATTTTGTGCTGCAACCGCTCATACATTTCTTTCAAGGAGATAAAATCACACAATTTTATTTTTTTATGGGCTTTTACTTGTTTAGCAAAATAAATCTGTTATTAACAAGCTTTTCCCTAATCATTTGTCCTTTTTATCGAAACATACCAAAAAATTAAAAATAAAAAAACCGCCCGCCCGCATTGATTTCTGAAAAAAAGTGCCTGAGAACCATACCTTTTTTTTATTTTGGCCTTACTACGCTATATTATTTTCATCCAGTTCAGTCCTCTGAATTTATTTGTAATTTGATCTCGAACAGTTTTCAACCTACTATTCTCCCTTTCAAAGCAAAGATACCACAGCTGGACTAATAAGGACCTTTTCTCCCCGAACGAAAACATTTTGCAACATGAGGCTTGGAACAAAATGGAATTCGAGTAATGTATGTGATATCAGTTTTGGTTTTAATTTCAAATCTCATAACCACTGAAGATTCGTTACAGTTATTCTTTTGAAACTGTTTGCCAACATAACAAAATAATGCCTGAGCTACATCATGCGACATGTAAGCATTATTCGTATTTTTTCCCTTTCAGTTTATCAACTGTTATATTTTAACCCGGGGTCAAAGTTGATTTTTTTACTGAGACAAACGTCTCTTTCAGAAATTCAGTCTTTCGATCGGTTGCTAGTCTATGCTAGGAATCCTACCAATTACTCCAGTAGTAACCAAGTAAAGGGCAACATCCATGAACCCTTATTTTCTTGTTCTCAACTCCCTACGATAAGAGTATTACAATAACCCCTGACGCGTAGGCATAATCAGAGATACAAAAGTTTGTATAAAAAGTAGCAAGAAACAATTTTTTAATATTTTTAAAGTTGCGAATTACATTTTCAGGGGTTCTTGGACCAGCGAATAGTTGTCAGTTTAACCTTATATTACATTTGCAGACAAACTACAGAATTTGAATATATATATGCTTTTACTGCATACAAATAACTGTTAAGTTCAGCTGAGTAGGAAATCATTCACAAAAGGAATTTTATCAATGCCACATTTTGGTGGTGTCCCCATTCAACTTAGGCATAGCTCAAAGGGTATGGGTAATAGAGACCTAATTTCAGGTTTCCAAGGTGATTTTTCATCGACCTCCCTGGATGTCAAGTTGGTGCAATTCTAGGTGCAATGAATACGATTTGTATCCCGTTGACGACCACATCTTTGAAGGTCTCAAAAATAAAAAATATAAAGAAAATGCGTAAAACTTTGAAAAAAAAAACAAGTGCTGCCACCAGTCTGCAGGAACTGATAAAACACTCCATGATGAATGTGTATGCAAAGGATCATGGTGATGAATTTATTAGTTGTTCAGAAACTGGAGGTTTTATGTAAAATCTTTAATTGTACTGAGGGGTACTTACAAGCCCTACAGCTCAAAGAATATGGGTAACAGAGACCTAATTTCAGGTTTCAATGGAGCTTTTTATGGCCCTCCCTGCATGTCAAGAGAGAATATTCTAGGTCAAGTCGTTACGATATGTGCCCTGTTAACAGATGACCGCATCTTAAGAGGTCTCAAAAATAGAGTAAAATAGGTTATGGGTAATAGAGACCTAATTTCAGGTTTCCAAGGAGATATTTCATAGACCTCCCTAGATATGAAGCTAGTAGATTCCTCAAACAGTGGTTACGATTTATGCCTGGTAAACGGACGCACAGACAGACGGACGGACGCCGGACAAAGGGTGATTGCCATAGCTCAGATGACTTTCAGTCAACTGACCTAAGAATCAGGAATTGTTACACCGTAATGTTTTCGGATAAAGACGTATCGTCATGCGATTCTGACTTAAGCCTTATACGCCACCGTATATAGAAGCTACCAATAAAATAATATTTTTTCTTCCTGAACAGAATGAACCAATACCAAGAACCATCGACAAGGAGACAGGTTATTTTGATTTTTATTTTATATTTTTTTAAAACGGTGATGGGATATATTTTCTTCATCCTCAACTAAATGTCTTAATGAATCAAAATACCGGTAGGGAGTTGAGTGGCCTGCGAAAACTTTTAGATTCTCTTTATCTTTTTACGTACCGTTTGAACTAATATGCCTTAATATAGGTTTATTCTGTTACGAGTATGATTCTGCATGAATACTAATAGGTCAGAATTATATATAATACTGCCTCTTTAATGATATAGGGAAAAGCCTGGCTTAGAGGAGAAGAAATAGAGAAAGAAAAGATTAAGTTTCTTCACGAGCTGCGTCAGAAAGTTATGAACACACAGACTGTGGTTAAGATTGGAATAATAGGCGGGGGGATAGATACAGATAATGACCTTGTTGAAAACTGTCAGTTGGAAGCCGCGAAAGATTTCACAGACGAAAACAACCCTGCCAAAGACTTCAAGGATTACACAACTTCCCCAACAGCGGTACTTTGGCGCATGTTCCAAGACACCAACCATGACCACCCGCCTCTGATAGGACAAAACATCAAATTCTACCAAGCAAAATTCAGCGATTCTGAGAACGAATATCAGAAGTCTTCATACCATAACGCCCTCCGATGGCTTGTCAAGAAAGATGTGGACATTATCGTCCAGTTTTACTACATGCACCACCTTCCACATCCGTGGGACGGCATGTCAGTCCTACAGGAAGCAATCAGCAAAAAGATTTTCATCACAGCAGCGTACTTTAACTATGGCAAGTCGATCCAGCTTTTCCCCAGTACTGTTGCAATCAGTGTAGGCGGTAAAAATCCAGAAGGCAGTCTCCATGACTACTCAGCAGCTGGTGGCTTCCTCGACTTTATCGCGCCGCTTTGCCTGGAGGGCGAGAGAGAACAACCGAAACAACCAAAAAATTACCTGTACAATGCTGCGAGCTACACCGCCGCCGTCACCGCCTACATATTGCTCTTGTCCAAGATCAACGGTATGCTGTTGGCTTATCTTCTGTAATTCGTATATGCCTACGTTTTTTTATTTCATTTTTTTTTCCTCAGATGGAAGTAATGTTATTTTAAAGAATTATATTCCAGCATTTTTATTATTTATATTTTAGTTTGATAAAGCATTTTATTTTCATTTGTACCTTGCTAGGGCATTAAGGATTGACAAACGAACCTCATATAAAAATTGTATGTTCTGCTACATAAAAGCGCACGTATTATTTTACATATGACAACTACAGAGAGGTTTTACTATTTTACAGGTTTTGATGATGAGCACTACAACCGTCTGTGCAGCACTGATACCATGAGAAGCGTGCTCATCAAAATGTGCCGGCCACGTGAGGTGTCTTCGCCAGAGCGTTCACCACAAGAAGGTCACGGTTTGCTCTGCCCTTGGGAGCATCTCATGGACTGGGATAACAAACTTCACTCGCTAATCACAAAGTATACCGGCAGCACAGCTCCAAACAGCTACTGGGCAGGAAAAGATATGTGATTGTATACCCAAAGCTCCACTTGTCATTTATATATCATCATATTTGAGGTCTAGCAGTCTATTCCGGTTATTTAGTATCATTAGGATGTTTTAAGTAGTAATTTTGTTGATCCAGTATTATTAGTAGCATATGTGTCTTGGTCTAGTCACAGTTCCAGTATTCGTTCAAGAAACTGTGATCCAGTTAGGCAGTTTTGTATGGTGTTTTCCGGATAGTCATTTGTGTTGAACAAGTATAGTCGTTTTGTGGATCTAGTATTCGATCATGGTCGTTGTGTTAAGTGTTCACAAACGTGAACATACAAAATAATGGATAAGGCAGCACACTGCCACTGGTTTATTGAGAGTGATTTGAGGAAGATTTTGTTTGTTGCCTTACCATTACGCGTAAAAAAAGGAGTACAATGAAATCCCAAACAGTACTGTTAGGCTTTTATGTATCATTATTGTGTTAGATAAAATGAAAATCATATGGCACGGTAAAACATACGTCTGTTAACTATATTATGATTACCGAAACAATATATAGTATCTGAGGGTCCAGCATTAAACAAATAAATACTGCCACTCAGAAACAATTATAAATTATGAAATAAACATTCCATGGAGAAAACAAGACAGCACTCAGGCTTTAGAAAGATGTCCGGAGACATAAATTAGTCTTTCAATAACGCACATTCCATGAAGAAAACAAGGAAGTGCTCAGGCTTTAGGAAATAATAGATATAGGTATGTCAAGGAACATAAACTATTGTATATACATGTATATACATATACATGAAATGTTTATACTTAACACAATGTGCAAGGCATGTGTAGATATATAGATCTTTAAGTTCATCTTCCGGTATTTGGTTTGTTTTGTCTTTCTTCTTATACGACCAAACATACTACTGTGTTAAAAATGCCATTTGACAACTTCATCATCTGAGTCAAAAACTCCTTTTGGCCAGTAAGCAATCGTTGTGTACGCATATGGGAGCATACGATATCCCCTTATAAAGGACTTTGCCATTGTTGTAAAATCAAAAATAGAAATGTAATCAATTTATGTAGAGGGTATGATCTGGGCGAATACTGTTACACCAACCACGTTCTATGTATCGAAATATGTAACTTCATCACGTATATAGTGTATTAACATAATGGTTCCTGTTCTGAAACGACACCAATAAGTACATACAACTTTTTGATTTTGCTATCTCACACTTCATGCGATGTTCCGTATTTTTTTCTATTATTAGGTAGTAAAGTCGCTCCATTTTTCTCCGTGTGAAGTTCTTCGATGCTGAACAATAAACATCGTTACCAGTAGCAAATTTATATGTTCTGTGACATGGTGGATTAATTTCCTCCGCCAGGATGGTATCCTTTAATCCCCGTTCGCATGCGTCTGTGTGCTTGCTTGTGTGGGTATGTTTGTGTTTGATCACAACAAAACTAACGGAATCATGAACGGAATATCACGCACTTTAGAGCATTTCGGGGATGGTCCAGTGAAGAATTGATTAGATTTGTTGTGGATTCGGCACATGATCCGGAATAATCACAAATGTAAAGTCACTTATGCATGAATGAACCTGGGAATATGGGCCGATTAAGACAATGCAAACACGTTTGTTGGAGCTACCCACAATACGGCTTGCATGTATTAGAAAGCAGATTAATAGTTTTCAGTAGTTTTGCATGTTTTAAAAGAAAATTATGTGACGCGCCAAGGGAAAAGATTTGATCTGTTAAATACATGTCTGAGCATGGTCCATAGCACCACAAGAACACACCCCTTACATGACAATAACCATGTAAAAGATGTCCGTTAACCTTTTATTTATAGACTCATTGTTTCATGTGCACAGTCGTTAAACAATATAAATATTAAATCACATAAACGAGATTACAAAAACCCCAAATATTTGTTACATTAAAAAAAAGTATCACTGTTCTGAAAAAAAAGCAAAATAAATATTCGAATTATGAAGCCAAAGAAATGATAATGTTAACCGGCCCCTTAAACCTTATATACAATTACTAAAACTTGTCTTTACTTGACATCCCTCCCAGTGTCAATGGAAGGCGCCCCGAAATGGAAAGTGGGTATCATCCATTTTTAGCTGACGTCACTCGACCTTGTTATATATCATCCTTGTACGGACAAACTTGGATAAGTGAAATATCCTTTAAGTAGCCAATCTTCATCCTAAAATACACCATGACGGTTCTTGGATTCCAATGCTCGCATTTCCCATCCTAAAATTGGATAAAATAGATTAACAGCTACAAACAAAATATCCCCATTACTCTCACAGAATGATCATGATCCCCATCACTCTCATAGAATGATCATGATCCCCATCACTCTCACAGAATGATCACGATCCCCATCACTCTCACATAAAGAAAGAGGATCCCTATCATTCTCACCGAATGATCATGATCCCTATCACTCTCATAGAACGATCATGATCCCCATCACTCTCACAGAATGATCATGATCCCCATCACTCTCACAGAATGATCATGATCCCCATCACTCTCACGGAATGATCATGATCCCCATCACTCTCACAAAATGATCATGATCCTCAGCACTCTCATAAAAGATCTGGATCCCCATCACTCTCACAGAATGATCATGATCCCCATCACTCTCCCAGAATGATCATGATCCCCATCACTCTCACAGAATGATCATGATCCCCATCACTCTCACAGAATGATCATGATCCCCATCACTCTCACTGAATGATCATGATCCCAATTACTCTCACTGAATGATCATGATCCCCATCACTCTCACTGAATGATCATGATCCCCATCACTCTCACAGAATGATCATGATCCCCATCACTCTCACTGAATGATCATGATCCCCATCACTCTCACAGAATGATCTTGATCCCCAATACTCTCACAGAATGATCATGATCCTCAGCACTCTCATAGAAAGATCTTGATCCCCATCACTCTCACGGAATGATCATGATCCCCATCACTCTCACAGAATTATCATGATCCCCATCACTCTCACAGAATGATCTTGATCCCCAATACTCTCACAGAACGATCATTATCCCCATTACTCTCACAGAATGATCATGATCCCAATTACTCTCACAGAACTATCATGATCCTCAGCACTTTCATAGAAAGATCTTGATCCCCATCACTCTCACGGATTGATCATGATCCCCATTACTCTCACAGAATGATCCTGATCTCCATCACTCTTACACAAAAAAAAACAAGATCCCCATCACTCTTACAGAATAATCAGGATCCCAATAACTCTCACAGAATGATCAGGATCCCCAATACTCTCACAGAATGATCATGATCCCCATTACTCTCACAGAACTATCATGATCCCCAATACTCTAACAGAATGTTCATGATCTCCATTACTCTCACAGAAAGATCATTATCCCAATTACTCACACAGAATGATCATGATCCCCAATACTCTCACAGAATGATCATGATCCCCATTACTCTCACAGAACTATCATGATCCCCAATACTCTCACAGAATGATCATGATCCCCATCACTCTCACAGAATGATCATGATCCCCATCACTCTTACAGAATGATCATGATCCCCATCACTCTCACAGAATGATCACGATCCCCATCACTCTCACAGAATGATCATGATCCTCAGCACTCTCATAGAAAGATCTTGATCCCCATCACGCTCACGGAATGATCATGATCACTCTCACAGAATGATCATGATTCCCATCAATCTTACAAAATGATCATGATCCCCGTCACTCTCACAGAATGATCATGATCCTGATCCCTTTCACACAAAGAAACAGGATCTCTATCATTCTCACTCAAGGTTGACACATGATTTTGTCACATCTGAAAAAAAATCTGCAGTAATGTGCATATTAAATTTGGTCGCTTGTAGAAATTTGTCGATTCAGATGTTGATTAAAAGTATAACACCACATGCTTTTGTGCATGTGCCTTTGTCCAGTGACAGACGGGTCCGGCGAAAACTGAGGTGTGTTTAAATGCGTTTGCGATTTATGGATGTTGTAAGATGAAAGTGCGTATGTGAGAGTTATTTTTACGTCAGGTTATTTTCTAAATGCCTTAATGTGCATATGTTCCGGGCCTGGTTTTGTGTGGTGAGTGGTTATACCTCGTGCAGCAGTTCTTTATCTTTTTGTTTTTCTCTTGGCGTATCGTATCTTTCGTCGTCCTGCCATCTCTCTTGCAGGTCGGAGTGGCGGATTCACCTGGTGTATAGAACGTGTTGTCATGGAAACTGATACAACTTGCAAATGTTACGGAGAAATTGATTAGGTAAAAATAAGGTACAGATACTAAGCATGGTTAGGTTAAAATAAGGTACAGATACTAAGCATGGTTAGGTAAAAATAAGGTACAGATACTAAGCATGGTTAGGTAAAAATAAGGTACAGATACTAAGCATGGTTAGGTAAAAATAAGGTACAGATACTAAGCATGGTTAGGTAAAAATAAGGTACAGATACTAAGCATGGTTAGGTAAACATAAGGTACAGATACTAAGCATGGTTAGGTAAAAATAAGGTACAGATACTAAGCATGTTTAGGTAAAAATAAGGTACAGATACTAAGCATGGTTAGGTAAAAATAAGGTACAGATACTAAGCATGGTTAGGTAAAAATAAGGTACAGATACTAAGCATGGTTAGGTAAAAATAAGGTACAGATACTAAGCATGGTTAGGTAAAAATAAGGTACAGATACTAAGCATGGTTAGGTAAAAATAAGTTACAGATACTAAGCATGGTTAGGTAAAAATAAGGTACAGATACTAAGCATGGTTAGGTAAAAATAAGGTACAGATACTAAGCATGGTTAGGTGAAAATAAGTACAGATACTAAGCATGGTTAGGTAAAAATAAGGTACAGATACTAAGCATGGTTAGGTAGAAAGAAACAGAACAGAAAGACATACTGACAAAGTGACACAAAGCTGAGACCAGGTGACTTGCTCAGCTTATGAAAAAGACCCAGAGGAAGAAAATAAGCTATAGTTTCTGTAATTGAGGTTTATAATTTTCGAGATATGGCCCAAAAATGATATGTTGGGGAAGTTCGAGTGCAGCGCCTCCTAGCGGCCATATCTGGAAAATGAAAAATCTGTTTCGAGGTATTAGTGTAAGAAATAAGATATATTAGTTTCAAAATGATTCCTGCATACTTGTGAAATCTAGGCTATCACTAAGCGATATCTCGAAATATCTCGTTTGACGAGATATTGTACGAGATATTGCGAGACTTGCAGAATAATCAAACAATACTACTTGTATGCTATCTGATGCAAAAAACTAGATCTCTGTAGCTTTAAAACTGACAAAGTTAGAAAAATAAGATCCCTTATTTTCGAATATCATGAAGTTTTCCCCAAAATGCGTAACCATGGTTTAAGCAAATTTTAGGCCGCTATACACAAGACGAAAGGCCTTGGAATGACGATTAAAATGAGCTTCAGTTGAAGTAGATACGACTAATAGTGACAAAGATATGAAGGAAAAACCTTTTTGCAAACTTTTGATGACCTTGACCTTGACCATTGACTGATAATGACAAAATTCAATAGGCATCGGGCTCTTTTGGTTGTGCATCAACTGTGTAAGATTGAATGCGATCGCTGCAAAACTGTGCATACAGACAGACAAACAAGATGACCAGAGGTCACGCGCTTGCCGGAAATGGAAATGATAGAGACAGATAGACAGAGAGTGCATGTAGAAACAGTCATATGAATGAGCAACATTGTGGGGGCAGCAGAAACGGATAATATGTTTATTTATGCATGCTGACCTTTAACAGCTGCATATCTTTCTAGTGTAAAAGGTCCAAATTCAAAATTTTTTCATGAAATCCCATTAATCTCGTTTGACAAGAAGCAGTGCGACGTTTTCAGGTTTGTCATGTCAAGCTGGCCAAATGATATGAAATGCCGAAAACTAGATCTGTCTAGCTATAAAACCCGCTGAGTTATAAGCATTTGCATGAAATCTCGTGTTTTCTCGTTTGACGGGAAATGGTGCGAGCTTTGGCGAGATTTCCAGTTTTGTCATGTCAGGTTTGTCAAATATTACAAAATGCCGGAAACTAGACCTGTCTAGCTGCAAAAGTCGCCGTGTTATCAGCATTTACGTGAAATCATGTTTTGTTCTCGCTTGACGAGATATAGTACGAGATTTGGCAAGACGAGCAGTTTTATTATGTCAAGACGGCCAAACGTTACGAAATGGCGAAAACTAGATCCGTCTAGCTGTAAAAGTCGCCGAGTTATAAGCATTTCCGTGTACTCTCGTGTTTTCTCGTTTGACGAGGTATGGTGCAGGATTTGGCCAGTCTTGTAGATTTGTCATATCAAACTCTCTAAATGTTATGAAATGGCGAAAACTACATCTGTCTAGCTGTAAAAGTTGCCGAGTTATTAGCATTTCTGTGAAATCTCCTTTTTTATCGTTTGACGAGATATGGTGCGAGATTTGGCCAGTCTTGCAGGTTTGTCATGTCAAGCCGCCAAAATGTTAATGAATGCCAAAAACTAGACCTGTCTAGCCGTGAAAGTCGCCGACTTATATGCATTTCTGTGAAATCTCGTTTTTCCACATTTGACCAGATGTAGTGCGAGATTTCGCCAAGTATCGCAGTTTTACTATGTCCAGTTGGCCAAATGTTACCAAATGCCAAAAACTAGACCTGAGTAGCTGTAAAAGTCGCCTAGTTATAAGCATTTCCATGATATCTCGTTTTTTTCTCGCTTGACGAGATATGGTGCGAGATTTGGCCTGATTTCTTTTCTGGCGTGTCAAGCTGGTCATATGTTATGAAATGCCGAAAACTAGACCTGTGTAGCTGTAAAAGTCGCCGAGTTATAAGCATTTCCGTGAAATCTCGTTTTTCCTCGTTTGACGGTAAACCGAGCGAAATTTGACGAGACTTGCAATTGAATGACTTAGAACCAAGAGGAAGCAGCCTTATGCAAAAAACTAGACCCTTGAAACATAAATATTAACCGAGATAGAAGCAAAAAACTGCATATTTTCAGATCGTCAAGAAAATGACACAAGAATAAGACCAGATGACCTACTCAGATTATCGAGTAGATTCAGAGGAAGAAAATAAATCATAGTTTTCAATTGGCTACACTGCTTTTTTAAAGTTGCATTTACCCAATCTCTTCTTATAAAACCCGCAGAAACCTACCATAGAATAATTCTTGTAAAGTTTAAACCAATCAGCTTAACAGTTTCATCATAAAACAGTGTATAAGCTGGAGTCTAAAATTACATTTTTCCTTGTAAAAAACAGATCAATGTAGGTGGCGCCACCAAAACCTCAATTTCAGATATGACATATGAGACAAACATAGGTATTAAAATTTGGTAATGACAGCTCTAGCCGTTTCTGAGATTTAAATTTTAGTTTGCTTTTTTGGACAGATGACTAAGTTCAACTTCCTGTTAAATCTCCGAACTGAAACCATTGGAACAAACTTGAGATAGATTGTTCAAGAGATCATTTCTTAGAAATATTTGAAAATTTGGCTGGACAGTTTCGCAGAGGAAGATTTTTAAAGCTTTTTTAGCTTTTTCCCTATAAAATCTCAGTAAATGCAGAAAGCCAAAAAATAAACAAAAATTGATAGAGCTTTTCAGATGACTGTTTATTTACAAAAAAAATGGTAGTGCTAGTTCCTGCCGTTTTTGAGATAGCTATGGTTAACCTACAGACGACAAACGAAGCTGCACCATAGCATAAGCTCATAGATTCGCTAATAATCTGTTTCGAGATATAACTGTAAGACATAAGATTTAATAGTTTAAAAAAGATTCTTTCAAAACTGTGGCCTGTAGAATTCTATTAATGAGACGAAAGAACAAACAAGCAGGCGAATTTGAGGACAACTGACAAACAAACAGACATATTGACAACGGGACACAAGATAAAGACAAGATGACTTAACCAGGTTATGAGGAAGACTCAGAGGAAGAAAATAAGGTATAGTTTATGTAATTGAGGTTTCTATTTTTGGAGATATGGCCAAATAATGATATACTGGGGATTTTCGACTGCAGCGCCCTCTAGTGGACATATCCTGAAGACGACAAATGCGTTTCGTGATATTAGTGAATGGCATGAGATGTAATCGTTTCAAAAGGATTCCTCCAAATATCTGGCTTGTTGATTACTTTATGTGAGATGCAACAACCAGCAAGTAGGCTAATTCGAAGATAACTGACAAACACACAGACATAATGACAAAGTAACACAAGATGGACACCAGATGACGTTACCATGTTTTGCAGAAGGCCAAGAGAAAGAAAATAAGCTACAGTTTGTGTAATATAGGTTTACTCTTACGGAAATATGTCCAAAAACTGATTTGTTTGGAAGGGTCTAGTGCAGCGCCCCCTAGCAGCCATATCCGGAAAATGAAAAATAAGTTTTGAGATATTAGTGTAAAACATAAGATGAAGGAACAATCATACGCGGGTGACGAACATGCTTGCGGAAATCGAAGATTTCCGGCAAGCAATAAAGTTGTGACTGTGCCTGCAACATGTATGATAATAGATGGGGCCCGGAGAGGCCGTCACGCACCGCTGCACACGCCGGCCGCCCACCGTAAGGACCTTCGTGGTATGGCGAAAAACGCCGCGAGATTTGACGAGACTAACAATGTGACCCCTGAATGTGACTGCGAGTGTCAGCCGCTATCCAGCGCTGCAAACCATTTGTCTGTAGCGTAAAAAATGACAGAATTATAGGTATTTCTTTGAATGGTCACGTGTTCTCGTTTCACGAGAAACGGTGCGAGATATGACGAGACTTGCGATTGAACGGCTTAGAACTAGAAGGATGCTGTCTAACGCCAAAAACCAGACCTTTCTATCGCAAATATCAACAGAGATAGAAGCTGGAAAACTCCGAATTTTCAGATTGTCAAGTTTTACCCCAAAATTTGGTAACCATGGTAACGGCAGCACAAAGCAACATGTGCGAAGGGATAAGCCAATGTTCCTAGTTTCAGATACGACCCAAAAAATGGTGTCACGTTTAATATTTTTTGAGATATTGCAGAAAAATGATATGTTACAGTGTTTCACGTACCACGCCCCCTGGTGGCTATTTCCAAAAAATGAAAAATTGGTTTCGAGATATTTCTAAATAACACAAAATATGTCATTTTCAAAGTCATAGTTTAAAAAATGCGACCTGTAAGTCATATTTAATGAAATCTCGAAAATTCTCGTTTGACGAGAAATGGAGCGAGATTTGACGAGACTTTTACTTGTATGATAAAAAGCTTATTGAGAACTATCTGATGCAAAAAACTAGAACTCTCTAGCTTTAAAAATGACAAAGTTAGAAAAAATAGTCCATTGATTTTCGAAAATCATGAGTTTTCCCCAAAAATGTGTAACAATAGAAACAGCAGATTTCAGCAACATATATATCAGAAGAAAGGCCTTGGAATGCCGACTAAAATGAGCCATGTTTAAAGTGGCTATGACAAATAGTAATGGAGAAATGAAGAAAAGAGCACTTTAGGAACTTTTGATGACCTTGACCTTGACCTTTGACCTATATTGCCCAAAAGCAATAGGCTTCTCGCATTTTTGATTTTACACCAACTGTGAAAGTTTGAAAGCGATGGGATCAAAATTGCGACCTGTAGAGACTGGACAGACAAACAAACAAACAGACAACCAGACATCCGCGACTGACCAACCAGCTTGCGAAAATCGAAGATTTCCGGCAAGCAATAAAGTTGTGACTGTGCCTGCAACATGTATGATAATAGATGGGGCCCGGAGAGGCCGTCACGCACCGCTGCACACGCCGGCCGCCCACCGTAAGGACCCTGCCGCCACTTGCGGCGACGGCACGTGTCTTCGTGGTATGGCGAAAAACGCCGCGAGATTTGACGAGACTAACAATGTGACCCCTGAATGTGACTGCGAGTGTCAGCCGCTATCCAGCGCTGCAAACCATTTGTCTGTAGCGTAAAAAATGACAGAATTATAGGCATTTCTTTGAATGGTCAAGTGTTCTCGTTTCACGAGAAACGGTGCGAGATATGACGAGACTTGCGATTGAACGGCTTAGAACTAGAAGGATGCTGTCTAACGCCAAATACCAGACCTTTCTATCGCAAATATCAACAGAGATAGAAGCTGGAAAACTCCGAATTTTCAGATTGTCAAGTTTTACCCCAAAATTTGGTAACCATGGTAACGGCAGCACAAAGCAACATGTGCGAAGGGATAAGCCAATGTTCCTAGTTTCAGATACGACCCAAAAAATGGTGTCACGTTTAATATTTTTTGAGATATTGCAGAAAAATGATATGTTACAGTGTTTCATGTACCACGCCCCCTGGTGGCTATTTCCAAAAAATGAAAAATTGGTTTCGAGATATTTCTAAATAACACAAAATATGTCATTTTCAAAGTCATAGTTTAAAAAATGCGACCTGTAAGTCATATTTAATGAAATCTCGAAAATTCTCGTTTGACGAGAAATGGTGCGAGATTTGACGAGACTTTTACTGGTATGATAAAAAGCTTATTGAGAACTATCTGATGCAAAAAACTAGAACTCTCTAGCTTTAAAAATGACAAAGTTAGAAAAAATAGTCCATTGATTTTCGAAAATCATGAGTTTTCCCCAAAAATGTGTAACCATAGAAACAGCAGATTTCAGCAACATATATATCAGAAGAAAGGCCTTGGAATGCCGACTAAAATGAGCCATGTTTGAAGTGGCTATGACAAATAGTAATGGAGAAATGAAGAAAAGAGCACTTTAGGAACTTTTGATGACCTTGACCTTGACCTTTGACCTATATTGCCCAAAAGCAATAGGCTTCTCGCATTTTTGATTTTACACCAACTGTGAAAGTTTGAAAGCGATGGGATCAAAATTGCGACCTGTAGAGACTGGACAGACAAACAAACAAACAGACAACCAGACATCCGCGACTGACCAACCAGCTTGCGAAAATCGAAGATTTCCGGCAAGCAATAAAGTTGTGACTGTGCCTGCAACATGTATGATAATAGATGGGGCCCGGAGAGGCCGTCACGCACCGCTGCACACGCCGGCCGCCCACCGTAAGGACCCTGCCGCCACTTGCGGCGACGGCACGTGTCTTCGTGGTATGGCGAAAAACGCCGCGAGATTTGACGAGACTAACAATGTGACCCCTGAATGTGACTGCGAGTGTCAGCCGCTATCCAGCGCTGCAAACCATTTGTCTGTAGCGTAAAAAATGACAGAATTATAGGCATTTCTTTGAATGGTCAAGTGTTCTCGTTTCACGAGAAACGGTGCGAGATATGACGAGACTTGCGATTGAACGGCTTAGAACTAGAAGGATGCTGTCTAACGCCAAAAACCAGACCTTTCTATCGCAAATATCAACAGAGATAGAAGCTGGAAAACTCCGAATTTTCAGATTGTCAAGTTTTACCCCAAAATTTGGTAACCATGGTAACGGCAGCACAAAGCAACATGTGCGAAGGGATAAGCCAATGTTCCTAGTTTCAGATACGACCCAAAAAATGGTGTCACGTTTAATATTTTTTGAGATATTGCAGAAAAATGATATGTTATAGTGTTTCATGTACCACGCCCCCTGGTGGCTATTTCCTGTCCTGACTGGACAGACAAACAAACAAACAGACAACCAGACATCCGCGACTGACCAACCAGCTTGCGAAAATCGAAGATTTCCGGCAAGCAACAAACGGAACTGATCAACATACTTGTCGAAATCTCTGATTCCGGCAAGCAATAAACTATAACGCGACAGAAATGGCAAAACGGCCCGCAAAGAGTGCCTGTGGTTACTTATTTTATACGGCGAACGCTATAATTTTTGCAGTCACGGGAAAGCGTGTCTGTCTTTCATACTAAAACGCGTGCATGCATGCGTGATGGCATATGTATATGTGCATGTGGGTTTTAATTTTTACAAAGTTGCTAAAACTTGTGGGCACCGTGTATGATTAATCAAAAGAGGCCATGGGCAGAAAGGCCATGAAACGCAAATTCATATGGTGTACAGTTTATGTACCTAAAATGTGTAGTTTTTCGAGATATGGTTAAACAATGATAGTAAGTACGGGGTTACAGTGCAGCGCCCCCTAGCGGTAATTTTCCAAAAACTGAAAAATTGCTTTCGAGATATTAATGTATGACGTAACATGTATCAGTTTCAAAAGGATGCCTGCATATCTGTGGCCTATAGGGCATGTCACCGTGAAATCGCGAAAATCTCATTCGACGAGAAACGGTGCGAGATTTTGCAAGATTTTTGGATGGATCACCGAGAACTCACCAACGGCTACGAGATGCAAAAAGTTTGACCTCTCTAGCATAAAAACTGACAGAGTTAGAAGCTGAAAACTGCATATTTTCAAAATTCAAAAGTTTTACCCCAAAAATAGAGAAATCTGGCAATAGCGCACTTTGGCACCTATGCGCAAAAATAAGCCCATGGACCCTAGTTTAAGGTGCTGTGATGGAAATGGCCCAATGTTTCATAGTTCTGGAGGTATAGCACCAAAACAAATTTTCATGTTTTTCCATCTGCAACGCCCCCTGGCGGCCATTTCCAAAATCTGAAAAAACAATTTCGAGATATTCTTATGTTACATAAAATATCTCAGAATCAGTAAAATTGCTGCAAATTTAAAAAATATCACGAAATTCCATGATTTCTCCCCAAAATTGCGTAACCATGGTAACAGCGAAATGGGGCAATTTTGCAGTGTTGGAAGTGGCCATGCAGTGGCAAATAAAAACGGGCTACAGATTAGGTGCCTACGGCTATTTTTGACGAAGGTATGAAGAAAAAACCGTTTTTGAGCTTTTTGGTGACCCTGACCTTGACCCGTGACCGATCATGACAAAAAACAATAGGCTCCGAGAAGAACCGATTATACACTCTATCTATAAGTTTCAGGACGATTGGTGCAAAATTGTGGCCTGTAGAGCGGGGACATACAGACAAACAAACAAACGGAACTGATCAACATACTTGTCGAAATCTCTGATTCCGGCAAGCAACAAACTAAACGACCAGAGGTCGAGCGCTTGCCGGAAGTTGAAATGACAGACAGATGGACAGACAGAACATATTTTCGGTTTTCTATTATTTGAATGACCCTCAGCGTTTGCTGAGAAGTTGTGGCCTGTAAAATGACATATCAGACAAAACAACGAGGAAGCAGACAAAGCTGACCACAAAAGACGAACAGACAGACATACTGACACATCTGTGATAACAGATTACCAGACAAAAGTGCCGAAGGTAAAGAAGAGCAAAATGAGCGATAGTTTATGTAGGTAAGGTTTATAATTTTGGAGATAGGGCCAAAACATGATATGTTGGGGAGGTGAATGTGCAGCGCCCCCTAGTGTCCATATCTGGAAAATGAAAAATCTGTTTTGAGATATAAGTGTAACACATAAGATGTACCAGTTTTAAAAGGATTCCTGAAAAAACTGGCCTGTAGATTCCTATATATGAGACGCAAGAACCAGCAAGCAGGCAGAGTTAAGGGCAACTGACAAACAGAGAGACACACTGACAAAGTGACACAAGACTGAGACCAGATGACATTATCAGTTAATGGAAAAGACTCAGAGGAAAAAAAATAAGCTATAGTTTATGTAATTGAGGCTTAGGGTTTTAGAGATATGGCCAATGTATTGATATGTGTGTGAGGGTCCTGTGCAGCGCCCCCTAGCAGCCATATTCAAAAAATGGAAAAACGATTTCGAGATACTAGTGTCGGACTTATGACATGTCAGTTTCAAAAGATTCCTGCAACAATGTGGCCTTTGGCGCAAGATGAATGAAATCTCGAAATATCGATACTGCAAGATTTTAATAAAAAAATAGTACTAGTTGAATGCTACCTGATGCAAAAAACTAGATCTCTCTAGCTTTAAAACTGACAAAGTTAGAAAAATAAGACCCCTTATTTTCGAATATCATGACTTTTTCCCCGAAATTTGTAACCATGATTGTAACCAAATTTGAGTCAGCTACACACCAGATGACAGGCCTTGGAATGACGATTAAAATGAGCTATTGTTGAAGTAGACACGACTAATAGTAACAAAGATATGAAGAAAAAACCGTTTTGAGAAGTTTTGATGACCTTGACCTTTGACCTTAATTTGTCCAAAAAACAATAGGCCTCCAGGACTTTTGCTTGTCTACCATTTGTGTAAGTTTAAAAGCAATTGCTACAAAATTGTGGCCTGTAGAGAGTTCACAGACAGACAGACAGACAGACAGACAAACAGACATCCGCAACTGACCAACCTGCTTGCCGAAATCGGAGATTTCCGGCAAGCAACAAACAGACATACGCAACTGACCAACATGCTTGCCGAAATCGAAGATTTCCGGCAAGCAACAAGTCCGTATTAGACAGTTGCTCATGCAGCTGTTATACACCGCAGTCGTCCTAGACATCGTTTCGTGTTACCGCTGCTTTGTCTAGCAATGTGTTGGGTTTGAACACCAGGGTGGGCATTGAGCAGAGAACTGCAATCAGACCAATGAGAGCATGGTATGGCATTGTGCATCCAGCTCAATTTTTAAACATGCGACACCCACTCTCGTTGGTCTTATAACAGCCGTTCTGGCATAGGGCAAAGAATCAGACAAATGGTAGCTTATGTCCCGGTGAAATATATTTGGGCTGGGTGCACAATGCCATACCAAGCTCTCATTGGTCTGCTCTGTCCCTACTCTGGTGTTCGAACCCAGAGAACCTTGCTATACAAAGCAGTGTTTACACAAAAGTATGCCTGGGACGACTGCAGTGATTTTGTTAAAATATTTTTAATGATGACCAGGAAATGGGTATGCCGGATGAACTCTGTATCATTTGTCAGACGAATAACTGCAGAGTTAAAAATGTCACTTGAATGTAAACTGTGAATCTCTAATTTATATATAATCAAAAAGTACTCACTACAAAAATATTAGCATAGCAAAAATTCAAAACAATATATGGATTAATTATTGTAAATGTAATTCTTTATAAACTTTAAATGGAAAGATTATTGAGAAACTAAGGCGTTCTATTGTAGGGCTGCTAACAGAAATGTATATGTACATGATATTTATTAATTTTAATTTATGACACTTTAATAAATGTTAGTGCAGCAGCGATTACGATTCAGATGAGTCTGGCTGTCAAGGTATTTACAATCACATAGCTCATGGAATATAGGTCATTGCCCCTTAATTTAACGTTTTTTTACAGGATCCATGAGGACTTATTTGGATGTAAAGGCATAACTCTGACAGATAACCCTTGTTTAAAGCCATGTTTTAATTCTCAAGAAACATCTTGTACTTTGACCTAGAGTTTAAAGTTACCATATTCTTTGCCTAATTTTCTTCAGGTGAAAGAAATAGATTATCAATATTTCTTAAGATAGATATTGGCAGAGTCAATATAGGCCTTCCCATAAATACAACCGGTATTGGATTTTGTGAGAGAGAAATATTCCATTTATTTTATAGTTATACCTAAAAAAGGTGTTCCATCCGGAAAAGTATGGACATCAACCCATACCAGAAATAAATGTTCCAAAAGGCCCCTATGACCCTGTGTGTCCTTATTTTTAGCACTCAAAGCATTTATTTACAAGCGGAATATATATTTTGTGGATTTTTCTGTCGGATATATGTTCCTGTACTGTTTCAACCACATTCACTGCAAGACTATTTCAAATGCTAGGCTTTTGAATAAATGTTTGGACAAATCAAACCATATTTGCATGTTAAATCTTAGATTAGAAGTCAGTAATAATAATATATTAGACAAATGCAGATTTTGTTGAGCCCATATATACTACTTCCTGACAGCAATTCCATCTTAACACAAGTCCAAAAATAACACCAGTGTGTCGAACATCTTTTTTTCAGACTCAGAAGCTATAGTCCAGCTTTTATACAGCATTATACCAGTATATGTTTTGGTAATATCAATATGCCATATGACTATTTGGTTATATATGCTTCATTTCCTTATTTGTAGGATTTATTCACATTTTGAGCAAACTAAGGCAATACATTAAATCAATGAAAAATGGTAATACATCAATACCACGTAATATGATCATATAAGTATATTTAACACCACTCCAAATAACTCCCAACTTGTTTTAAAGCCCAGTTTATAAAGGAGTTGAAGAATCTATGAACAAGTGACCACCAATGGGTCATGACGCTCAGCTGACTGAGATATTCAGGGCTTACAGTCAGCTGAGCTAAAATATATTTAAAAAAAATTGATTTCAGAATCAGATTTCAGAATGCCTATATATTTCTCTCACCAATAAAAATGTTTATTGAGGTGGGTGTTATTTTACAAATTTGGAGAACCGATACTGTAACTGCCTGAATTTATTATTAAAGCATGGATTGTCATGAATCTTGCCTTGAATATTGACGATGATTAGTTTTTTCAGTTCCCAAAAAGTGGTGGCGCGACCTGTATTTTTTTTGACATTGTATAAATTAACGAAATTTTTTTTTTTTTTTCACTATAAAATGTAAACAACCATGTCAGTTTCTCTGCTGTGCTTACATCTAGTGTCCCAAAAAACTGGTGTGTTTATTGATCTCAGATGGATGCCCTATAGTAATCACCCTGTCTGTTAAGCTGTCTGTCTGTCTGTCCATCCGTCAATCCACACAAATTTGTTTTCAGATGACAACTCTGTTGGAGTTGGATTGACACATGGGTTTCAAACTTCACTCACATATGGCCCACAACTAAAGCAAGAACCTATATTATTTTTGGGTATCGAGGTTAAAGGTCAAGGTCACAGGACTCACTTATTTAAAAAGATCATGGCTTCATTTAAAGCCAAGCTTTTCATCCCAAACTTCTCATCTTGTGCATTTAGCTGACTTGCCAGTATGGGAAGAGCATAAATGAATTTGGGGTCACAAAATCAAAGTTCAAGGTCACAGGGGCCATCTGTTCACAAATTAGGTTCCAGATGATAACTCCAGTTTAGTCTGACATACTGGTTTCAAACTTAACTTATATATGGCTCACCACTAGATCCATGTCGATTTTAGGGTCCAAAGGTCAAAGGTCAGGGTCACCGGACCCTTTTCTTTAAAAAGAATGCGTATGCATTTGAAGCCAAACTTTTCATCGCAAATCTTCCATCTTCAAGATATCACTAACCTGCCAATAAGGGGAGATTCTGTTCGATTTTGAAGTCGAAAGGTCTAAGGTCAAGGTTACAGAGCCCATCCATTCACATATAAGTTCATGAATGAATTTGGGGTCACAAAATCAAAGGTCAAGGTCACAGGGACCATCTGTTCACAAATTAGGTTCCAGATGATAACTCAAGTTTAGTCTGACATACTGGTTTCAAACTTAATTTATATATGGCTCACCACTAGATATATGTCGATTTTGGGGTCCAAAGGTCAAAGGTCAAGGTCACCGGACCCTTTTCTTTAAAAAGAATGCGTATGCATTTGAAGCCAAACTTTTCATCGCAAATCTTCCATCTTCAAGACATCACTAACCTGCCAATAAGGGGAGATTCTGTTCGATTTTGAAGTCTAAAGGTCTAAGGTCAAGGTTACAGGGCCCATCCATTCACATATAAGTTCATGGATGATAATTCTGCTTTAGATAGATAGATTGGCTTCAAACTGATTTAATAATGATCCACCACTTAAGTAAATTCATTTGATTTTCAGGGTCCAGAGATCAATGTTGAAGTTCACGGGAGCCACATCCTTAAAAAAGATTGTGGATGCACTGTGAATAAAACTTGTCATCCCGAACTGTCCATCTTCACACATGGCTTACTTTGCCCAAAGTGAGGAAATAGTTAGATTTTGAGGTTTCCTGGTCAGCGGTCAAGGTCACTTTTTAAAGATTGTTACAAAAATCTAAATGCTGCAAATTCAAGGATAATAAGTTTCTCAGATTGTTTGGGTCGCAAGGTCATTGGTTAAGTCACAGGACTGTCATTCTGAAAAATTTCTTTAAAAATATCCTTATGGACAAATTCAGCTGAGCGTCGAGACCCATGTGTCCCTAGTTAATAAAGACTATCTAGTTATTGATATAAAAAAAATAACTTGGCGCGGGAACCCTGTTTGAAGTTAATACTTCGTGAAATATTCCTGAAAACAAGTCATGGCTAGAAAAACACTGAATCGTGAAATTTTGCTATCACTGAAGTGATAATTTTAATTTTTTTTTTTCAATGTCAAAGCGTTTTGATTTGGAAAAACTTGTGTTCAGGTGTTGTTTATCTCATGGAATATGAGGTAGAAGCTACAAGTGTAATCGCAGTATTTTGAAAGCACTACAGTGATGAACATTTTGAGAACTTTTCGCTGTGTATCAAATTCCAGTCTGTACTTTATGTCATAGCACTATTGCGTGTACGGAGTTTTGTAATTTTTGTATTACTCTTTTTAAAACAAATTCTTAACGTCACATGCATGTGTGGTTATATAATAAAGGGAATCATCTGATTGAGTATACCCTGCTTGTGTTTTAATGTTCCACAGGAATAAGTGCTCTCCTGATGTTGTACGATCTTGAATTTTAAAGATCATATATGTATTTACATAAGCTATCAATTTTTTTGTCAACTATTTCTTGGGGAAGTTTATTATTGCCCGTCAGCCGTTAAACTGGCAATTCTCCCTCGAGAAGATCCACCTGTTTTTTTTTTCGCTATTATTATTTTGAGAGTCAAAGAACGCCAAAACTTTTGTCCTAAGGGCAGAAAGAGGAAATCGCGTAATTAACTATTATGGAAATAATAGCCTACTTTATTTATAAACTCCTACCTGATCCTGAAGGCCTGTGCCTCATTCCCATAACCTCTGATATGTAAAGCAGACGTAAGTTTGGTAAACAAGGTTTGTTTACATGCTCAATATTGAAAGGTTGTATGTTGATTTCATATCATTCACACATTTTAAGCACATGCTGTTTCTTTACATAATCTAAGCTATTTCACTTTTTTTGTTGCCCTTTAATTTTCCTGAAATTCCACACCAGATTTTAATAATAATTATTCTCCGATTCAATTAATCAAATATCAAAAAGAAATTACTGTTTAAAAACTGTTCAGTTGTCAATATGTTACACTGATATATATATATATATATATATATATATATATATATATATATATATATATATATATATATATTATATGTTATATTTTAGATATCAATATTGCAGTGATCTTAGGTTTGCAGTTCAAGTGATGGGCATAGCTGGCTTACGTTCTTTTAATGTTCACCTTAAATCAGGTGCTTGGTAAAACATGCATCCAGTATAGCGTAACAAGAAATATAATGAAAGCATTGAGAAGACATCTGAAGTCAGAGCAGAAGCGACGGCATGTGTACAGATATAGCACAATGTACGTGTACTGGATAAGATCACGTTTAAGCTTGATATAACAGGTAAAAATATTTTCAAACATTGGAAGTTGGCCCTTAAATGCTGTCCTAGCAAAAAACGTCATTTTTTTATTATTATCAAATTTAAATTAATTGTGATAGGTGTTAATTGGGAAAAATTACTGGATAGATTGCAAGTTAGGAGAATACCATGATAATAATAATAATAAACATCATCATATATGCAACTATAAAACAAAAAGACAGCTGAACCATGTATAATTTGATTTATTAAAGTACCATACCCTGGGAAAATAGTTTTGGTGTCTTTCTATGCAAGCAGGAAACAAGAAAAGCAAAGAGTGTGCAGCATAGTGTGTTCTTCAGTCATACAATAAATACTTATAAACTTATCATCAGGAAGCACCTCAGGAAGCAGTTTCTTCACATGCTTTCTATTTTTGGCACAGTTATCATCTATAAATTCATGTGTGGTTTAAATATTTTCCCTTTTTTTTTAACAGAGGCTGTGTTAACAAAGTTTCTTGCCACAGAGCTTCAAAAGAACTATACAACCAGAATTTCTATCACAATCTGATAACAGGCTGGACAGCAGACCTACACACATTTAATAATTTAAATACAAGGGCAAAGATCCAACCTGACTCTCTATTTTATTATCACAAAGAGCATTGACCTCACATATACAATCCATATGTCTTGGGTTTAGCTGAATCTAAAATAATACTCTACAGCTAAATGACCCCTCAGCCAAACTTTCATTTACAAAATAAAAAGCCATGAATGAAAGCAGCCTTGGTAGAATTGACTAGAAGAAACCTGTAACTAAGCACCTCACATAATTAATACAAGTAAATCAATATATTTTATAAACATGTTCAAATACATATAGATCATATGAGTGTACAGAGACAAACTTCACACTGTAAATACCCTAGAGGGCTTTGACAATGTGATAAACACTGAAAGTTTGCAACTCATGTCCATGCATGTGCCAGAAGCAAAATTCAAAGTTAATAAATATAAAATAAGTTCTTACAGTCAGATCTTTCAGAAAAACAAATATGTGGAACCCCCTACAGGAGATATTATCACAGTTGTTTCCTCTGCTTTACTGTATTGTTTATGCCCATAAATGCTTACATCAGGTGATAAAGGTAGATCAGATGATAAAGATATCAGATGATAAAGACAGGTCAGGAGATAAACCTCGATCAGGTGAAAAAGTTAGATCAGGCGATAAAGCTATATCAGACTATTAACCTAAAACAGGTGATAAAGCAAGATAAGATGTTAAAGCTAGGTCATGTGATAAAGCTAGGTCATGTGATAAAATGAAGTCAGGCAATGAAGCTAGATTTATATAGTAAGAAAAGCTGTATCAGATCTGTGTCAGATAATCTTATTTGAGCAAACTAGGGCTTTTTTACTTAAAATGTATTAAGATTTTAAAGGGAAGGAATGGGGAGGGCCTGGCAGAAGCAGGCCTTATTTGTAGAATTTTAAATATTATGCATAAACAGTTATAACATGCATGGTGAACAAATATGCATGCACACAGCATTTATTATAGATCTTGCTCTGGATTTTTATATAGAAAAAATACAAAGACATGTATTTATGGGACTTAGCACAAAATAAAAGTTGTTTTACTGCATGGGTGTTAATACCAATGTAGAGAAACATGACCATGGGAAAGGGGACCATGGAATAAGCAGAAAAAAAGATAAAAACAAAACTTTACTACTAAACTCTTGTTTGAAAGCATTGTGGCAGAATCGTTGATGAAGGCTTAAAACCAGCAAAATAAAAATAAAAAAGAAATCAAAACATTAAAAAAAACAAAGAGGAAGGGAATAAACAACCCATGCCAGCTGAGCTGAGGCTTTAAAGGAAGTCAAATACATCATGTATAGTGTGTTTGATCAGTTCACAAGTATCCATACAGACCAGACTGACAGAGACAGCAGTTTGTCACAGATCTACATTTTATGTAGGATAATCATACTGGGTGCTGAGGTGTACACCCTACTCAATAATTACTTGTGGTTCCTCAATCACCATGGGTTCCTCCTCCCCTGGCCACAGTTGATCTTCTACGTGAAGGTCCCTCATCCCCACATCATCCAACACCTTCAACAAAAATGTCCAAATGACAGACGACCAGAGAGATTTATTTACCACTGAGAGTCCAGTAGCCTGCATCCATCTAACATTTTATTAAAGTTAATCCTGACTTTATTTTGTATCTCCCTACAAAGTGTTTCAGTTAAAATCTGAGAAAATTTATAAATTCTGTTTCAGACATTCTGCCCTTTAGAGCTGGTAATAATTTGTTTGTAAAGTATCTCAATTACAATGTAAAATAACAAGTTTTCCAATCATTCAAATGACACAGACTATTTACCTGAATGTGTTGACCCCTGGGTTCTATACCTGCAGCATGCATAGGTTGAGGCAAAGGCAACTCTTGTTTCACTGTCTGAAAAAAAAAAATTTAATTCTATTATGAAAACTGTCAAGTATGGGACAGACTTACTTCTGTAGTATTCTGTACAGAGAATAATTACTTCTAATCCCATTAAACTGAGAGTGCTGTCAGGAAATATAGAAACCTCAGCATTGTTCTACAGTGTTCCCATCCAAGAGTTATTTAATTCCACATATAGTTATCTTCTTATTCTATTATCGCAATGTCCTTATTATCATTGTCCTTATGTTTCTGTGTAAATTAATTCCTACTAATGTTCTCTCTCTGCCCTGGTTTCACTTATTCCCTCAATAATTGTGTATTTTCTGTTCTCTGCTGGTCCCTCCTATTCTTGTCTGTCTGCTCCAGTCTCACCTGGTCCCTCCTTTTCTTGTCTGTCTACTCTAGTTTCTTGTCTGTCTACTTTAGTTTCACCTGGTCCCTCCTGTTCTTGTCTGTCTGCTCTAGTTTCACTTGGTCCCTCCTGTTCTTGTCTGTATGCTCTAGTTTCACCTGGTCCCTCCTGTTCTTGTCTGTCTGCTCTAGTCTCATCTGGTCCCTCCTGTTCTTGTCTGTCTACTCCAGTCTCACCTGTTCCCTCCTGTTCTTGTCTGTCTACTCTAGTATCATCTGGTCCCTCCTGTTCTTCTCTGTCTACACTAGTCTCATCTGGTCCCTCCTGTTCTAGTCTGTCTACACTAGTCTCATCTGGTCCCTCCTGTTCTTGTCTGTCTACTCCAGTCTCACCTGGTCCCTCCTGTTCTTGTCTGTCTACTCTAGTTTCACCTGGTCCCTCCTGTTCTTGTCTGTCTACTCTAGTATCACCTGTTCCCTCCTGTTCTTGTCTGTCTACACTAGTCTCATCTGGTCCCTCCTGTTCTTGTCTGTCTACACTAGTCTCATCTGGTCCCTCCTGTTCTTGTCTGTCTACTCCAGTCTCACCTGGTCCCTCCTGTTCTTGTCTGTCTACTCTAGTTTCACCTGGTCCCTCCTTTTCTTGTCTGTCTACTCTAGTTTCTTGTCTGTCTACTCTAGTATCACCTGTTCCCTCCTGTTCTTCTCTGTCTACACTAGTCTCATCTGGTCCCTCCTGTTCTTGTCTGTCTACACTAGTCTCATCTGGTCCCTCCTGTTCTTGTCTGTCTACTCCAGTCTCACCTGGTCCCTCCTGTTCTTGTCTGTCTACTCTAGTTTCACCTGGTCCCCCCTGTTCCTGTCTGTCTTCTCTAGTATCACCTGTTCCCTCCTGTTCTTGTCTGTCTACTCTAGTATCATCTGGTCCCTCCTGTTCTTCTCTGTCTACACTAGTATCACCTGGTCCCTCCTGTTCTTGTCTGTCAACACTAGTCTCACCTGGTCCCTCCTGTTCTTGTCTGTCTACTCTAGTATCACCTGGTCCCTCCTGTTCTTTTCTGTCTACTCTAGTTTCACCTGGTCCCTACTGTTCTTGTCTGTCTGCTCTAGTATCACCTGGTCCCTCCTGTTCTTGTCTGTCTGCTTTAGTATCACCTGGTCTCTCCTGTTCTTGTCTGTCTACTCTAGTATCATCTGGTCCCTCCAGTTCTTGTCTGTCTGTTCAAGTCTCACCTGGTCCCTCTTGTTTTTGTCTGTCTGTTCTAGTATCACCTGGTCCCTTCTGTTTGTGTCTGTCTGCTCTAGTATCACCTGGTCCCTCCTGTTCTTGTCTGTCTACTCTAGTATCACCTGGTCCCTCCTGTTCTTGTCTGTCTACTCTAGTATCACCTGGTCCCTCCTGTTCTTCTCTGTCTACACTAGTCTCACCTGGTCCCTCCTGTTCTTGTCTGTCTACTCTAGTATCACCTGGTCCCTTCTGTTTGTGTCTGTCTGCTCTAGTATCACCTGGTCCCTCCTGTTCTTGTCTGTCTACTCTAGTATCACCTGGTCCCTCTTGTTTTTGTCTGTCTGTTCTAGTATCACCTGGTCCCTTCTGTTTGTGTCTGTCTGCTCTAGTATCACCTGGTCCCTCCTGTTCTTCTCTGTCTACACTAGTCTCATCTGGTCCCTCCTGTTCTAGTCTGTCTACACTAGTCTCATCTGGTCCCTCCTGTTCTTGTCTGTCTACACTAGTCTCACCTGGTCCCTCCTGTTCTTGTCTGTCCACTCTAGTATCACCTGGTCCCTTCTGTTTGTGTCTGTCTGCTCTAGTATCACCTGGTCCCTTCTGTTTGTGTCTGTCTGCTCTAGTATCACCTGGTCCCTCCTGTTCTTGTCTGTCTACTCTAGTATCACCTGGTCTCTCCTGTTCTTGTCTGTCTGCTCTAGTATCACCTGGTCCCTCCAGTTCTTGTCTGTCTGTTCAAGTCTCACCTGGTCCCTCTTGTTTTTGTCTGTCTGTTCTAGTATCACCTGGTTCCTTCTGTTTGTGTCTGTCTGCTCTAGTTTCACCTGGTCCCTCCTGTTCTTGTCTGTCTACTCTAGTCTCTACTTCTCTGAGTCACATTGAGATCTGACCTGTAAGAGCCTTTCTCTGTAGCGTCCCTGGTTTTCATGGGGCTCTCTGGCTGGTATGTCCACCTCCTCTCTCTCCAGAATGGCTTGTAGTTCTACAGTCTCCATCACATCAGCTGGATCCAGGAAGCTGTCATTTATCAGCAGCACCAAGTACTCTAGGTAATGCTTCCTGAAAATTACCTCAGTATCACTAATATTAACAGACCAAGGACATGGGATATAAGACATAAAATAGGTAACTTTAATTTTAATCAATAATAAAAACAAGGCCTACAGGCCTAATGCGAACCTGTGCAAAGTTTAGTGGTATGAATGGAGGTTTTAATTTTTAAAATTTAATATTGATCCTCTTAAGTTATTATGATTTCAGCATAATGGACGATTCGGACCTGCAAGTTTCAGACTTGGACATTTTAAAACTAGAATATGGGTAGTCGACAAGCAACTATGTGTATCCGCAGAAATCAGAGTGGCACGGGTGAAGTGAGGCATGGATTAAGTGGTAAAGAGGAATAGAGTGAGGTGTGTTGAATATTAGCATGGATGTCTGCAGCGTAAATGTGAATGCAGGTGGTGCCACCTGTCATAAAATCGAGAAAATTGTCCAGGATGTATAAACCTGCAAAATTTCAGGTGAATAAGTCAAACCACTGCTGAGATATGAGTGATTTTATCCAAAGGCAGATGAACAGATGGACGCTGTGCAAAAATGGTTGCAGGTGGCGCCACCAATTTTAGTGTATGTTATTGAGCTTTCCAAGGGCTACATTTGTGCAAAATCTTTAACCTTATCGGTCAAACGGTTGCCGAGATATGTGGGTTTATGCGAGGAAACAGACACACAAATGGACGCTGGGCAGAGAAGAAAGGTCAGAGGTCAACCAAAAATGAGGGCTACCCGATATGTATAAACATGCCCAGTTTTAGGCTGACGTATCAAATTCCTCTGTAGAAATAAGCAGGCGCACACACTGCAAAAGTCAATGTAGGTGGCACCACCTGTCTTGTAAATGAGAATACCATCAAAGATGCATAAGCAGGTCAAAATATCAGTCCAATACATCAAACTTATCCAGAGTTTGATGCACTGGGCTGACAAGGCTCAGGTGAGTAAGGCAGTTGCCCCCGCTAGACCTGTGACAAATTGCTGCCTCAAGCTACTGCACTGAGTGAACTCTTGACCTGCACCTGGCTAAACTGAGTGAACTCTTGACCTGTACCTGCCTGCACTGAGTGAACTCTTGACCTGTTGCATAATCTGACACAGCTGGCAGTCTGCCAAAGCTATAAATAGATTCAGGCTGAACTTTGGTGCCACATATGATGCAGTGAGCAGTCTGCCATATCTATAAATAGAATGCAGCTACTGCACTGATTGAACTCTTGACCTATACCTTGCTGCACTTCTTCCAATCCTGGCACTGTGCCAAAACTATTTATAGCACTGACATCATCTTGGCTAATGGCCAACATCAAGGCACTGGCAATCTGCCAATGGTAAACCAAGTGCTGCCATCTGTACATTAAAGTGGTCCCTACTTGAAATAACTTTGAAATTTATTTTCCCAATACAAAATGCTTTTCAGCTGACTTATTATATAAAAAGAAATCAGGAATATATGTAAAATTATTACGGATGCATACTGAATGCAAAATTAAAATACAGATATATCTAATTGATGGCAAATTCTTGAATTAAGTTGAGTAGGGATACCAAAAATTTATAATCCACGTACAGTTGTCTTTATATAGCCACAGAGAGCTGAATATCCATGATTGTAACATTGTCTGGTATGATAAATAACTTTAATCATAAATCTAAATTTTTTAAAAGCTTTTAAAAAAACTTTCTTTTCAATATTAACCAAAGATAACCTGAAATCTAAATGTCTAGTGGCATGATGTTATAGATGCTGTTAACTGGTGCTAGGCTTGATGTAACAGCATCACAAAGCTAACATGTATGGTAAAATGACTCAATTCAATCTCCATAATTCAGCCAAAAATCATTCATGTGGAACCATAAAAGACAATTATTATAAGAATTACTGTAGGGATTATTCTTGTAAAATATTTAACAAACTGGCTTCAGTGGCATCAGTTGAAAAACGTTTCGCAGGTTTATAACTCGTATAGGAAGATACAGCAAATTGGCTACGTTCAGCTTCCCATAATGAGCCAAAAAGCACTGAACCAAAACCATTTGAACAAACTTGAATTATCAACATCTGAGGATAACTAATGTGTGAGATTTAAGAATTTGGCCCAGTGGTTTTTGAGAAGAAGATCTTTGTATCCACTGAGCTAAAATGGGCTGTTATGGCATATGACTAAATTCAGCTTCCCAAAACTTAGCCAAAAGTCACTGAAAAGAGACCATTTGAACAAACTTCAGAAAGCACTACCCTAGGATCATTTCTGTGCTATATTAAACATTTTGGCCATTTGGTTTCAGAGAGGAAGTTTTTTTGTAGCCCTCAGTGTGATACAGGCACTGATGACCCCGTACAAAAAAGGCCGATGCAGGTGGCACCACCAATACCTCAATTTTAGATATGACCTATGTGACCAACATTGGCATAAAATTTGGTGATGATAGCTACAGCAGTTTTTGAGATATAAATTTTAATATGCTTTTTTGCACAGTTAACAAAGTTCAACCTCCTGTAACTCGGCCAAAAATCTCCGAACTGGAACCATTCGAACAAACTTGAGAAAGATTGTTCCAGGGATCATTTCTGTAAAATATTAGACAATTTGGCTGGGCAGTTTCGGAAAAGAAGATTTTTAAAGCTTTTTTAGCTTTTTCCCTATAAAATGTAAGAAAATGCAGTTAGAAAAAAAATAAACAAAATCTGATATAGTTTTTTGAATAACTGATTATTTGCAAAAAATTTGGTGATGCTAGCTCCTGCCGTTTTCGAGATAGCTATGGTTAACATACAGACGACGCACGACGCCGCACCATCGCATAAGCTCACAGGTTCGCTAAAAATAAATGTTTTATTTTTCAACTTGAACCAATATACTGGGAGGTTTTAAATTTCATTTTAGACTGCCAAGACAGCAGAAAAGAATTTAAGCAAAAATTACAAATCAGGAACTTGTGAATGTGTTGATTTGGATGCAAAAATGGACTTCAGATGAAGTAACCTGTGGGGTTCAAATAAAGGAGCAAGTGGTCTGCAAAAGTTAGTTTAAATTTCACATGGCCAGGAATAATCCAGAATACCTGTATTAAAAACATGAGAGAGGTTCTAGCGAATTTCACAATTCTGTCACTGAGGCACCTGTGGTGATCGAACGGGGGAACTTGTGCTCCATAGTCCATACCTTAACCACTAGGTCAAAGGTCACCATTGAGGTTATGGCCTGATATCTCTGCAATGTTAGTTTATCTGACTTTATACTGGGCCTTCCTGGTCTTTAAGGCCTGTTCATTCTTATAAGGCACATACATCCCAAGCTGCCAAAGGAGGCGCTAGAAGGTTGTTTTTCATAACCCCCTGCCCATAACAAGTACCCATTCTGTCCTTGGTTGAGACGGCTTAACCCTTGTAGTCAAGACTTTGGATAGGAGACTAAGCCCTGAACATGGTCAGAACTACATGCAAAGCCACAACCTAGTTTCCATTAGTTCAGCTCCTTAACCATTAAGCTACATCCTACCCTGTGTATTTGATACTTACAGACACAGACCAGCTTGGTCACGGTTCATTTTGTATTCAATACTAACACAAACAGACCAGCTTGGTCATAGTTCACTGTGTACAGTGAAAACTGGTCTAACAGACACCTCACTTAGGTGGACAACTGGCTATAACGGACAAGAAAGTTAAGTCCCTTCAAAATTTCGATATGTTATGTATAAGCGGAACCTCTATAAGGCGGACACCTCACTACTGTGGACAACGGACGGCAGATTTCCACTCAGACCAACATTCTAAGAGTAAATGAACCTGACAAATACGGACACAATACGCCATCTCCGGCGGACACTGATCACCAGCCCCAGGCAACATCAAAGGTCACCGGGTCACCGGTACTGTTGTTGTTCCGGAGACTGGAACAAAAAGGATTATACAATCCCCAGTTGTTACCTTAATGCATGTACGTGCTCATGTCATGGTGTAATGTGCTCATAAGATAAACACAGCAAGGGTGTTGCTGTTAACATCCCGTCGCTGTATTTCACGGTTGATCATTCACACGTTGCAAAGCTGCATATTATTAGCTCGACTGTGGGGTTATTTAATTGATTAAATTGCTGCCGATAAGCTATGCGTCACTGATCTCACCACGCAATATCTAACTGTAAACTTAGCCACCTTAACAGCAGGCTGTTTGATATTAATTAATGAGTTTTGCTCAATATATGTCAAACTGATCTGCTCAGTGTTAAACGTGCTAGCTCCATAGTTGTTTGTACCGTGCCACCATGCACAAGCTCCTCGGGGTTCGTTTAATCTCGGGTGCCTTCAACATTAAAGCAAATCAAACCATACAACCATCATCAAAGAAGGTTTATTTAAGGCTTATGCTACATTCACTTATAAAAACGAATGTTCCCAGGTTCGTAGCCATTACAATCTTCGCATTATCAACGTTGTCATTATCTGTGAGATTATAGCATTGGGACAGCTGAACCAGGATTGTTTTAGATAATGCCACCAGGTGACACCACGCGTATTCCAAGGCAAGTTCTTTCACTCTCTGAAAAAGCCAAGCTTATTCGACTAAGTGAATCAGCGAAAAGGGCGTACGCGCAATTGCAGAAGAATTTAAGTGTGCCAAGACACAGATTCCATCAGTTCTTAAACGTAAAAAAATTATCACAGTTTGTATATGACTATTGAATGCAAGATGTGTACATGAATATGTTGTACATGTACATGAAATCTGATATAATACAATAAACACATTCTTGCAGCTGTTTGTTATCTATATTTATAATCCCTAAGTTATCAACCAAGGTCAACCTGCCTAATAAGGACACCTCACTATTAAGAACAAAATGACTGAGTCCCTTGACTGTCTGCTTTAGACAGGTTTCACTGTATTTGATACTAACAGACACAGACCAGCTTGGTCACGGTTCACTGTGTATTAGATACTTACAGACATAGACCAGCTTGGTCAAGGTTCACTGTGTATTAGATACTTACAGACACAGACCAGCTTGGTCACGGTTCACTGTGTATTAGATACTTACAGACACAGACCAGCTTGGTCACGGTTCACTGTGTATTAGATACTTACACACACAGACCAGCTTGGTCACGGTTCACTGTGTATTTGATACTTACAGACACAGACCAGCTTGGTCACGCTTCACTGTGTATTTGATACTTACAGACACAGACCAGCTTGGTCACGGTTCACTGTGTATTAGATACTTACAGACACAGACCAGCTTGGTCACAGTTCACTGTGTATTTGATACTTACAGACACAGACCAGCTTGGTCACGGTTCACTGTGTATAAGATACTTGCAGCCACAGACCAGCTTGGTCACAATTCACTGTGTATTAGATACTTACAGACGCAGACCAGCTTGATCACGCTTCACTGTGTATTAGATACTTACAGACACAGACCAGCTTGGTCACGGTTCACTGTGTATTAGATACTTACAGACACAGACCAGCTTGGTCACGGTTCACTGTGTATTTGATACTTACAGACACAGACCAGCTTGGTCACGGTTCACTGTGTATTAGATACTTACACACACAGACCAGCTTGGTCACGGTTCACTGTGTATTAGATACTTACAGACACAGACCAGCTTGGTCACGGTTCACTGTGTATTAGATACTTACAGACACAGACCAGCTTGGTCACGGTTCACTGTGTATTAGATACTTACAGACACAGACCAGCTTGGTCACGGTTCACTGTGTATTAGATACTTACACACACAGACCAGCTTGGTCACGGTTCACTGTGTATTAGATACTTACACACACAGACCAGCTTGGTCACGGTTCACTGTGTATTAGATACTTACACACACAGACCAGCTTGGTCACGGTTCACTGTGTATTAGATACTTACAGACACAGACCAGCTTGGTCACGGTTCACTGTGTATTAGATACTTACACACACAGACCAGCTTGGTCACGGTTCACTGTGTATTTGATACTTACACACACAGACCAGCTTGGTCACGGTTCACTGTGTATTTGATACTTACACACACAGACCAGCTTGGTCACAATTCACTATGTATTAGATACTTACAGCCACAGACCAGCTTGGTCACGGTTCACTGTGTATTAGATACTTACACACACAGACCAGCTTGGTCACGGTTCACTGTGTATTAGATACTTACAGACACAGACCAGCTTGGTCACGGTTCACTGTGTATTAGATACTTACAGACACAGACCAGCTTGGTCACGGTTCACTGTGTATTAGATACTTACACACACAGACCAGCTTGGTCACGGTTCACTGTGTATTAGATACTTACACACACAGACCAGCTTGGTCACGGTTCACTGTGTATTAGATACTTACACACACAGACCAGCTTGGTCACGGTTCACTGTGTATTAGATACTTACACACACAGACCAGCTTGGTCACGGTTCACTGTGTATTTGATACTTACACACACAGACCAGCTTGGTCACGGTTCACTGTGTATTAGATACTTACACACACAGACCAGCTTGGTCACGGTTCACTGTGTATTTGATACTTACAGACACAGACCAGCTTGGTCACGGTTCACTGTGTATTTGATACTTACACACACAGACCAGCTTGGTCACGGTTCACTGTTTTACCACACTTTGCATCCTTCAACTTTTTCACAGTTTTTCCTTTCTCCTTCACTTTCTCCTCCTTCTGCTCAATGATGATACACGTGTCTTCTCGTTCCCCGCCAGTCAATGCCTCAGTCTCATACCTCTGCTGATGCATCTAAGAAATAGTCATGTTATATTTAGACATATTAACATCAATCAATTAGATGATACTCTAGCTTTTTTCAAAAGTATTGCATTTTTATTGGAAAACAACTTTTATACCATTTTCATGCCTTTATCAGATGTTAATTTTGTGTACTTACCTTTTTTCTTTTAAAGAATAAAGACTTGGGAAATCTGATTGTAAACACATATTTTAATGGTTATGTGGTTTAATGCTTATATCAGCACATTTGTACAACTGAGAAGGACCATTGGCAACACCATAAACATGAGTTCTAATGGTACAGTAATATACAGTTAATCCTCAAAATTACAACCACCAACAGGACCTCAATAAAGTGGTCACATTTTCAAGGTGATCATCTATGCAAGGTCATATATAAAGAGCAAAAAGAAATCAAAACCATGTAAAACTGGTTATTTCAAGGTGGTCCCTAAACTGAGATGGTCATTAAGCATGGGTTAACTATAGTTAACACTGTAATATACACTGGTGGATGGAAGCACCTAACAGCATGACATATCTAACATACATGTATCTACTTTTTTTAAGAATCTTCAAGATGTTGCTTTTAAACATATCACACATATGTATGTTTTTTCAGATGGTAAAACTGAGATTCATACTGCAAACATATTTCACAAAAGTGATTTTCTATTTATTAAGCAAAGTTTTGCAGTGATTTATCCCTCAGATGAGGCACACTGACTGAAATATGAAATAATCTGGAATTTTGAACTACAACAAAGAAGCCACTCCTGAAATTTTTTTTTCAAAAAGGAAATAAAAAAGCAAGAAATTTAACAAATTTTTGCATCCACTAACAAGTTTTCATAAAGACATTTTATCATAAATTATGTTATAGAAAATTTGATATATTTTTTTCTCATAAAATTCAATTTGCCAGAGGATGTGTTAAAATGAATAATTCTCTGTATCACACAAACTACTAATTGAGTGTACATGGTAACATAATAAATTTTGCTTTGTGTCACACTAAGTAATATAACTTTATCAAAACCTTTCTGATGTGACTGGTTCATACATGAAACAACTTTGTTGATAGGACTTACATTGAGTAACCTCTGCAACTTTTCCTTACTGAAGTCTCTCAGGTAGTAATTACACGAGCGAGGATGGTGACAATGGAGGCCCTTAGTTCTACATTTGATGAACTTCTTACAGTCCTGGTCACATGGACAAAATTTATAGATATATAAATATATATAATAAGATATATATAGATATATATATCAGGCCTGCCAAAAATAAATGACCAAAAAAAAAGGAGTAAGTGCTCTGGCATAAAAGAGAAGCCTTCTATGAAATAATGCATGAAAATAGAGCAAAACATGAAATGTGCTCAGAGAGAGCAGACCTCCGCCAAGGCAGCTCATAACACATTTATAAACTAGATGTGTCGGAATGACACGAATGCCCCCGCCTGGGGCAAATTAGAAACATTTGTAATATTTTGAAAAATTTTTAAAGTTCAGGAAGTGTCGTATGGTCAAAAGTAGGTCAACAAGGGCAAAATGCAAACTCGATCTGTAACGGGTCATTATCAAGCAACACACCAAAAATCATGCCAGTATATTCAGGCATTGTGAAAAAAAGTCCATACATGTGCATTTTCCATAAAAATTTCTGTCTTTCATGAAATTTTCTATGTTTAGGTGCCGTAAAACAATCAAAAGTAGGTCAACCGGGATGAAACGCCAACTCGATCAGTAACTGTCATTATCTGCCCACACATAAAAAATCAGGGTGGTATCTGCAGGCATTGAGGAAAAAAAGTCAGTACATATGCATTTGTTATGAAAATTTCTATTTTTCATGAAACTTTCTATGTTCAGGAGCAGTCAAATGGTCAAAAGTAGGTCAACTGGGACAAAACAAGAACTCGATCTGTAACTGGTCAATATCTGCCTACACACCAAAAATCAGGCCCCCATCTGCAGGCACTGCGAAAAAAAGTCCATACATGTGCACTTTTTTATGAAATTTTCTATGTTAGAGCACCGTCAAACGGTCAAAAGTAGGTCAACTGGGACAAAACGTGAACTCAATCAGTAACTGGTCATTATCTGCCCACACACCAAAAATCAGGCCAATATCTGCAGGTATTGTGAAGAAAAGTCTGTACAAGTGTATTTGTCATGAAAATATATATTTTACATGAAATTTTCTATGTTCAGGAGCCGTAAAACAATCAAAAGTAGGTCAACTGGGACGAAATGCGAACTCAATCTGTAACTGGTCAATAGAATTCATCTAGGTTAATTGGGCATCTTATCCCTGAGGTTTTCATATTGCCGATTATTTCCCATTTGCAAATATTATGAAATTAAAAGCCTCGCAATAAAAAAGGCAACCACAGTATATATTTTTATATTTATACATATGTGTTAGCACCAGCCATCTGGAAGAGAAGTATGTCCTTCTTAAGGCAGTAAGACTTCTTTGTTACATGTTACTTATATGTGAAAGCATTCCTACCGAGTGTTTCTTGAAAGGTTTGTTGCACCCACAGCAGAACTGAAATCGGCACTCAGGACATGTGAAATGCATGCAGCCTCCCCTGGCCAGAGCAAACTGTGTGCTGCAATTAGGACACTCTGAAACCAGGCAGACAAACAAGTAATAAATCAGACATATTAACCACAATATTGACCAAAAAAAAATATACATTTTTTTACACTTTTGACTGTTTACTTTCTAATGATTTCATGTACAGAAAGTAATATTGTTCACTGAATTGAAATGCTAAACATTATCTCAACCCGTTTCTAACTCTTTCAGTAAAGTTGGTAGTTCTCTACTATTTTACATAATTGTTTGAAACCCTTACTCAAGTCACGGACTTATAATGATTATCTTATGGAAGCTTTCAAAAAAAATTTTACTTGAATGATCACATTTTGTATGAAGTATACAATGTTGTGAATCAAATGTAAGGAATCCGAGACAATTTGCTATAAGATATGATACTAACTCCTGGGTGAAATATATTAACCAACACTCATCTAAGTTAAAGAAAGCAGAGGAAAATTGTCAAATGAACTTACGGAGTCTTCCTAGTTGCATTTGGACCGGGACTCCCTTCTGTCCTTCTGCCTTCAGAATCCTAAACTCCTCACATGTTCTGTTGTCATGGGCTTCTTCCCACTAGAGGGCAGTGAAGGCACAAAGTGATCACACAGTGAATAAAGAAAACAAGCAACTTGAGTAGCCAGTACATATACTATCAAAAGTTAAACAGACTTGATAAGGATTCAATCCTAATTGGACAAAGTGTCTTTGTATTTTGAGCATGTAAAATTTTGATTCTTTGAAAAGGTTACCCAGTACCTGTATTTTGCATTTTGAGCATGTGAAATTCTGACAGATTGGATAAAGTTACCTGTATTTTACATTTTGAGCAGGTGAAGTTTTGACAGTTTGGACAAAGTTACCTGTATTTTACATTTTGCTGATGTGAAGTTTTTACATTTTGGATAAAGTTACCTGTATTTTGCATTTGAACATGTGAAGTTCTGACAATTTGGAGAAAGTTACCTGTATTTTACATTTTGCTGATGTGAAGTTCTTACAGTTTGGATAAAGTTACCTGTATTTTGCATCTGAACATGTGAAATTCTGACAGATTGGATAAAGTTACCTGTATTTTACATTTTGAGCAGGTGAAGTTCTGCTAGTTTGGACAAAGTTACCTGTATTTTGCATTTTGTGCAGGTGAAGTTCTGACAGTTTGGATTAAGTTACCTGTATTTTGCATTTTGTGCAGGTGAAGTTTTGACAGTTTGGACATTGTACTTTCAGGTCAGCTCCACCCAGAATGAAGCCTGAAGAACACTGAAAAACAGAAAAATTAAAGAAATGAACAGAGCTGGGTTCGATTGATTCTTTTAACAAAATCTGAAGTTGGAGAACTTAGAATCTGACACTACCTTTGTTACACTGCAACAGCCATAATCTCAATTTCTATCTATGTGAGAACAAAACTAATGATAATCCATCAAGTCACTACCTAGAAAAACAGCTACCAGTTGAACTACACAGAACAGAGGGTTGACACAGTGGCAATAGCTAAAAAATAAGACAACAAATGCAGTTCATTTAAAACCCTTAATGCTTCTGTGACAATGCAAAATAATACAATTGTTACAGACTTCAAAGGTGAACAAAAACTTCCAAAAGATCACAGATGTTTCTTCCTGCACACTCTATGAGCATACTGCTTGCTTGTATTTTCCATGAGTATAATGTATTGTGCTCATGTACATTTTCTTCAGATATCAGACCACACATTAATTTTATTTTTTTATATAAGTTTTTGTTGTTGGAGGAAACTACTTCCATTTTTTAATGTTAGTTTAACTAAGTATGTAAATCTGCAGACTTCCATTCCTGTTTTGGACAACACGTTTTACATATACAGACGACGCCACTTATTTGCAAGTCGGTTAACAGAAAATGCCGCTTATTTGCAAGAAATTCTGAAAACCAAAACCATTTCTTATATGTTATCATTAAAAATGGGCCGCATAATCAGAAGCCTCATAATCGCAAACTTCCGATTAATGCAAGGGAAAATATGGGCAGAAAGGTAGAAGACTCACGTTAAATGCAAGTACTTCAATGAGTCGGTGAGTTGTGTTTTTGTTATCCCAATAATGATCATAGACCGGAACTTCAAAAGTAGCCGCTGTGATAACTGCAAGTGCACATGTGTACAAAGAATCTTAATTACCCTGTGCTCGGTGAGGCAGTTCGATAAAGTCACAGCACACATCTCTTTGAAGTGGATTAACAATGGTAGGTTAAAAAAACGTCACGCATATTAAACACCTTGATCACATGAGCAATTCTTAATTATCTTGAGTTTGTTTGTCAAACAAACTTCATGTGCTAAATGTCCCATGGTTTGTTCCTTTGATGATACTCATAATATATTGTCAAAGGCTCTTATATAAACTTACATTGTTAACCCCTAATGTTTGTTATGTCTTGTCAAAACATCTCTTCTATAAAAGACCAGCAAATTTCATATCATGTCACAATTCAATCATGAGAGGCAAGCGCAAACGCAACGATCTCTCCTTGATTGACAAGTATGAATTTATCGAGATGAAAGACCAAAGGGTTCCACAAAGCGACATTTCAAAGAAGTTTGCCGTGTCCTAGTCACAGATTTCTCGAGTAATCGCTCAGAGGGAGACAATCATCCAAGTTTACACAGAAGATAAGAATCCAGACCGGAAGCGCAGTCGATATTGCCTTTGTTAATATATGTGATCTTTAATAACTCTCTATGGCTTGGCTTTTAATGTGTTCACAAATGCTAAATTAATTAGATATTAGGTGGTCTAATCGACCATTCAGCTTCCCCTTACACATGGAACACGATGAACTTCGCATAAATGCAACTTCGGTTAATTGCAACAAATTTACTTAACAAAAGCCTCTTGCAATTAAGCGGCTTAGTCTGTATATAGAATGCTTCCTCTAATTTCATATCCTTATGTCATTTGGATCCATAGACTTGACTTGCAGATCCTGGGTATGTAATAACCCCAATTGCTCACACATACCAAAAAGGTAACATGGCCATGGGGCACAGCCTTCCCAGTAACCCTGCAGAGTACTCACCCTTAATGAGGCTCAACTGTGATAAATCTCACCACCTTAGCTGAAATTCAATCTCACGATCTCCCTGCTTTGAGTCATGTGCCATACCCCAAGACCACAGAAGCTGGTGTAACACACATTTATTCATTATATAAGTGTATACCTGTAGCTACTTACAAAGGAGCACCAAATGAAGTCATTCCTGAGTTTGAGCTGTCTGTCTGTCACCTTCTGTAGCAGCAGCTGGTAGTCTGCCACATCAAGGATGTTCTGAAGCTGTGGAAAACAAAACACACAGGCTTACAGAGTATGGCAGACAGACACACAGGCTGACAGAGCAAAGAAGACACACAGGCTGACAGAGCATGGAAGACAGACACACAGGCTAACAGAGGATGGAAGACAGACACACAGGCAGGCTGACAGAGCATGGAAGACAGACACACAGGCTAACAGAGGATGGGAGACAGACTCACAGGCAGGCTGACAGAGCATGGAAGACAGACCACTAGGCTGACAGAGCATGGAAGACAGACACACAGGCAGGCTGACAGAGCATGGAAGACAGACCACTAGGCTGACAGAGCAAGGAAAACAGACAAACAGGCTGAAAAAATCATGGAAGACAGAAACACAGGCTAACGGAGGATGGCAGACCGACACACAGGCTGACAGAGCATGAAAGAAAGAAACACAGACTAACAGAGCATGGAAGACAGACACACAGGCTGACAAAGCATGAAAGACAGACACACAGGTTAACAGAGCATGGAAGACAGACACACAGGCTGACAAAGCATGGAAGACAGACACACAAGCTGACAGAGCATGGAAGACAGACACACGGGTTGACAGAGCAAAGAAGACACACAGGCTGACAAAGCAGGGAAGACAGACACACAGGCTAACAGAGGATGGAAGACAGACACACAGGCTGACAAAGCATGAAAGACAGACACACAGGCAGGCTGACAGAGCATGAAAGACAGACCCATAGGCTGTCAGAGCATAGAAAACAGACACACAGGTTGAAAAAAGCATGAAAGACAGACACACAGGCAGGCTGACAGAGCATGGAAGACAGACCCATAGGCTGACAGAGCACAGAAAACAGACACACAGGTTGAAAAAAGCATGGAAGACAGACACACAGGCTAACAGAGGATGGAAGACTGACACACAGGCAGGCTGACAGAGCATAGAAAACAGACCACTAGGCTGACAGAGCATGGAAGACAGACACACAGGCAGGCTGACAGAGCATGGAAGACAGACCACTAGGCTGACAGAGCAAGGAAAACAGACAAACAGGCTGAAAAAAGCATGGAAGACAGAAACACAGGCTAACGGAGGATGGAAGACCGACACACAGGCTTACAGAGCATGGAAGATAGACACACAGACTAACAGAGCATAAAAGACAGACACACAGGCTGACAAAGCATGAAAGACAGACACACAGGTTAACAGAGCATGGAAGACAGACACACATGCTGACAAAGCATGGAAGACAGACACACAATCTGACAGAGCATAGACAGACACACAGGCTGACAAAGCATGGAAGACAGACACACAGGCAAGGGAGGATGAAAGACAGACACACAGGCTGACAAAGCACAGAAGACAGACACACAGGCACACAGAGGATGGAACACAGACCCATAAGCTGACGGAGCATAGAAAACACACACACAGGTTGAAAAAAGCATGGAAGACAGACACACAGGCTAACAGAGGATGGAAGACTGACACACAGGCTGACAAAGCATGGAAGAAAGACACACAGACTAACAGAGCATAGAAGACAGACACACAGGCTGAAAAAGCATGAAAGACAGACACCCAGGTTAACAGAGCATGGAAGACAGACACACAGGCTGACAAAGCATGGAAGACAGACACACAAGCTGACAGAGCATGAAGGACAGACACACAGGCTGACAAAGCATGGAAGACAGACACACAAGCTAAGGGAGGATGAAAGACAGACACACAGGCTGACAAAGCATGGAAGACAGACACACAAGCTGACAGAACATGGAAGACAGACACACAGGCTGACAAAGCATGGAAGACAGACACACAGGCAAACAGAGGATGGAACACAGACACACAGGCTGACAGAGCATTGGAGCCAGACACACAGGCTGACAGGGCATGGAAGACAGACACACAGGCAGGCTGACAGAGCATTGAAGACAGACCCATAGGCTGACAGAGCAAGGAAAACAGACACACAGGTTGAAAAAAGCATGGAAGACAGAAACACAGGCTAATGGAGGATGGAAGACAGACACAGGCTGACAGAGCATGGAAGAAAGACACACAGACTAACAGAGGATGGAAGACAGACACACAGGCTAACAAAGCATGGAAGATAGACACACAAGCTGACAGAACATGGAAGCCAGACACACAGGCTGACAACGCATGGAAGACAGACACACAGGCAAACAGAGGATGGAACACAGACACACAGGCTGACAGAGCAATGGAGCCAGACACACAGGCCGACAAAGCATGGAAGACAGACACACAAGCTGACAGAGCATAGACAGACACACAGGCTGACAAAGCATGGAAGACAGACACACAGGCTAAGGGAGGATGAAAGACAGACACACAGGCTGACAAAGCACGGAAGACAGACACACTGGCAAACAGAGGATGGAACACAGACACACAGGCTGACAGAGCAATGGAGCCAGACACACAGGCCGACAAAGCATGGAAGACAGACACACAAGCTGACAGAGCATAGACAGACACACAGGCTGACAAAACATGGAAGACAGACACACAGGCTAAGGGAGGATGAAAGACAGACACACAGGCTGACAAAGCATGGAAGACAGACACACAGGCTGTCAAAGTGTGGAAGACAGACACACAGGCAAACAGAGGATGGAACACAGACACACAGGCTGACAGAGCAATGGAGCCAGACACACAGGCTGACAGAGCACAGAAGACAGACACACAGGCTAATGGAGGATGGAAGACTGACACACAGGCTGACAAAGCATGGAAGAAAGACACACAGACTAACAGAGCATAGAAGACAGACACACAGGCTGACAAAGCATGAAAGACAGACACACAGGTTAACAGAGCATGGAAGACAGACACACAGGCTAAGGGAGGATGGAACACAGACACACAGGCTGACAGAGCATTGGAGCCAGACACACAGGCTGACAGGGCATGGAAGACAGACACACAGGCAGGCTGTCAGAGCACTGAAGACAGACCCATAGGCTGACAGAGCAAGGAAAACAGACACACAGGTTGAAAAAAGCATGGAAGACAGAAACACAGGCTACTGGAGGATGGAAGACTGACACACAGGCTGACAGAGCATGGAAGAAAGACACACAGGTTAACAGAGCATGGAAGACAGACACACAGGCTGACAAAGCATGGAAGACAGACACACAAGCTGACAGGACATGGAAGACAGACACACAGGCTGACAAAGCATGGAAGACAGACACACAGGCAAACAGATGATGGAAGACAGACACACAAGCTGACAAAGCATGGAAGAAAGACACAGGTTGACAGAGCATGGAAGAAAGACACACAGGCTGAAAGAGCATGGAAGACAGACACACAGGCTGACAAGGCATGAAAGATAGACACACAGGTTAACAGACCATGGAAGACAGACATACAGGCTGACAGAGCACAGAAGCCAGACCCATAGGCTGACAGAGCATGGAAGACAGACACACAGGATGACAAAGCATGGAAGACAGACAAACAGGCTAACAGATGATGGAAGACAGACACACAAGCTGACAAAGCATGGAAGAAAGACACAGGTTGACAGAGCATGGAAGAAAGACACACAGGCTGAAAGAGCATGGAAGACAGACACACAGGCTGACAAGGCATGAAAGACAGACACACAGGTTAACAGAGCATGGAAGACAGACATACAGGCTGACAAAGCATGAAAGACAGACACACAGGTTAACAGAGCATGGAAGACTGACACACAGGCTGACAAAGAATGGAAGACAGACACACAAGCTGACAGAGCATGGAAGACAGACACACAGGCTGACAAAGCATGGAAGACAGACACATACACAGGCTAAGGGAGGATGAAAGACAGACACACAGGTTAACAGAGCATGGAAGACAGACACACAGGTTAACAGAGCATGGAAGACAGACACACAGGCTGACAGAGCATGGAACACAGACACACAGGCTGACAGAGCATGGAACACAGACACACAGGCTGACAGGGCATGGATGACAGACACACACACAGGCTACTGGAGGATGGAAGACTGACACACAGGCTGACAGAGCATGGAAGAAAGACACACAGACTAACAGAGGATGGAAGACAGACACACAGGCTGACAAAGCATTTAAGACAGACACACAGGTTAACAGAGCATGGAAGACAGACACACAGGCTGACAAAGCATGGAAGACAGACACACAAGCTGACAGAACATGGAAGACAGACACACAGGCTGACAAAGCATGGAAGACAGACACACAGGCAAACAGATGATGGAAGACAGACACACAAGCTGACAAAGCATGGAAGAAAGACACAGGTTGACAGAGCATGGAAGAAAGACACACAGGCTGAAAGAGCATGGAAGACAGACACACAGGCTGACAAGGCATGAAAGACAGACACACAGGTTAACAGAGCATGGAAGACAGACATACAGGCTGACAGAGCACAGAAGCCAGACCCATAGGCTGACAAAGCATGGAAGACAGACACACAGGATGACAAAGCATGGAAGACAGACAAACAGGCTAACAGATGATGGAAGACAGACACACAAGCTGACAAAGCATGGAAGAAAGACACAGGTTGACAGAGCATGGAAGAAAGACACACAGGCTGAAAGAGCATGGAAGACAGACACACAGGCTGACAAGGCATGAAAGACAGACACACAGGTTAACAGAGCATGGAAGACAGACATACAGGCTGACAAAGCATGAAAGACAGACACACAGGTTAACAGAGCATGGAAGACTGACACACAGGCTGACAAAGAATGGAAGACAGACACACAAGCTGACAGAGCATGGAAGACAGACACACCGGCTGACAAAGCATGGAAGACAGACACATACACAGGCTAACGGAGGATGAAAGACAGAAACACAGGTTAACAGAGCATGGAAGACAGACACACAGGTTAACAGAGCATGGAAGACAGACACACAGGCTGACAGAGCATGGAACACAGACACACAGGCTGACAGAGCATGGATGACAGACACACACACAGGCTAAGGGAGGATGAAAGACAGACACACAGGTTAACAGAGCATGGAAGACAGACACACAGGTTAACAGAGCATGGAAGACAGACACACAGGCTGACAGAGCATGGAACACAGACACACAGGTTAACAGAGCATGGAACACAGACACACAGGCTGACAGAGCATGGAACACAGACACACAGGCTGATGGAGGATGAAAAGATTATTATGCCTTATTTGTTTCAATAAAACAAAATCATTCCTATATTGTAAACCTTAACAAACATTTAAAGACTGAGACCCAATGGTTTTACATAACTGATGAAACATGACATTGACCCAGAACAATATTAAGAAACCTGGTGAGACTCTGTGTCAGTTAAACAGTATGCAGAAGAAGATTTTGGGATTCAGGAAGGGAGGGAATCGCATTTCACACCAAAGTATTAAATCCTAACCTTTTGGATGAGGATACAATTGGTGGGAAAAGGCAATTTCTACCAGTTAGTATTGGATAGCAGGGGTTTTCCTTCAGTATTACACTGAGCTAACATGGTAACAGAATGATATTCAACATTGGTGTAATTACTGACAGTGGTAAAATTATATCTATCAACCTCACTGTAGGTAAGATATGATCGATTTTTTACAGTCAAACCTTAAAATTATGACCAAAAATAGAATCTTGATAAAGAGGCCACCTTTTTTAGGTGGTTCTTTAAGTTAGGTCTTATATAAAGAGCAGGAAACAATTGGGACCATGAACAAGTGGTCATTACTTTGCGGTGGTTGCTGAACTGAGATGGTCAATAGGCGATGTTTTACTGTAACATAACTTTAGTGATCCATACCTTCAGAGTAAGGAAGTTGAAATGTTCCTCACACAATGTTTTGTCAGTCATATCAGGGCTGTTACAGCCGGGGCATGTCATGTCAGACGCTGACTTCTCACGGACGCAGATCTCAAAGTGCCTTTTCAAACAGTCTGTACATAACAGGCAGGTACAGAGGGACAAAGTGTGAATCTACAAAGATGGAGACAGATCTATCTTTAATATATGGCAAGCTTTCTGTATCCTCTGATCATCACACAATAACCTCAAGAATTAAATCTGAGCTACAGACTTGTATATATGTTATTCCTACAAAATCTCAGCTGTTATGATATATACTAACAAATTTAACTTATTATAATTAGTTTCACAAAATCGAACTAAAGCATTCTCATTTCAACAAAGGAAATCCAGGTGAACCTCATCTTCAGTGTAAATCCCTCTACATATTATAAAAGATGAATAATCTTATACGTAAGTAAATTTATAATGCAATGTTACAGTCATATATTTTTTTTACTGTAGAAAAAATTTACCTTCTATGCCAATACCTAAACAGTCACTAAAATTACCTCCAAGACTGAACCTTTAAAATATTTTCTTCAGCAGATGTCTTACCACACTGCACAGAATAAGACTGCTGTTTAGGGTTTGTAGGCATCAAAATCTGACCCCCACAATGCACCATGGCTTCATAATAGCAGACACCATTGGTAAAATTATAGTGCAGAGGGTAATGTAGTCCATTCAAGTATGTAAGATAAGAATTGAATGGAGGAAAATTACATAAACTTGGTTGTTTGTGTGGTAAGGACTACATGGAATAAGTAATATCTAGCAAGTATGCACATGGAACAGTACGTGTTTCCTCGAAATGAAACAAATTTTAATTTTAAAGTTTGACAGTTGATAAAAGAAGTCCTGGTTGTTCCAAAATGTCTATCAGAAAGAGATTGGTTTTGAGTAAAATGACCTCTGACAGAAGGGTGATGTCTTACATGCTTCCTATGGAAATCATTGTAGCAGATATCACATGGGTTTTTGAGCAGCCGCAGTGTAGCAGAGATGCTGCCAAACTCCTTGACGGCATCAACCACATCCTGGAGTGTTAGATACTCATCAAACCTCAGACCTTCCTCGTCCAGTATCTTTATCAGATTCTCTGCCCTAAGCCAGCCTTGTAATTGGCCTTCAATGAAACCCATTCGAACACGCCTCTACAGAAAAAAAAAACTTGAAAATTGTGGACCTCTCTCATCCAGTATCTTTATCAGATGCTCTCCCCTTAGCCAGCCTTGTAACCTGCTTTCCAGGAAAACAAGCCTCATATGTCTGTTTAAACAAACATCAAACTTGTAAATTTAGATATCTCCATGTCTTCTCCATGTATAAGTTCTTTGTGGTAACCAGTGGTGACAAGTATGAATGATGATATTATTCATCAGAGCAAAATGAAAAATCTTAATCATAAACATACTATTTTTTTTTCTCTATGTTTATTTTAATGTTTTAATACAGAAAAAAAATTGTAAAAAGTACTGGGTTAACAAGACATTATGTCTACATATATGTATGAATACATCTAATTTACATGTATAGCATATGTGTACACTTTGCAGGGAAACAAAATTTAAATAATTCTTTTTTTATGAATGTAAAATATTGTCAATTTAAATTGACTCCTAATTACTTTCAAAGTAAGTATGGAGAATGAATGTATCTTATTTACCTCAAAGTCTACAGTTTTATCTGTGATTGTTCTGATAAATGTATCATCTGTCAGTTCATTATAGAGGGCTAGTGTTGAACAATTCTCCACAGACTCCATATCTGCTGAGTCATCCTCTGTATACTCCTCTGATTGGTCTTCCTGCCCGGCCCACACATTTCTCAGGAATTGTTCCATGTAGCGGTGTGTAAGGATTTTGGTGACGGCATCCACGTTACCACAGGAACCATACAAAAGCTGCTGAATGACCTTCACATCCACCTCCACCTCATTCTGTACTTCCTCAATCTGAAATAATACAATACGGCATTAATAATGATAATGCCTGCTAGGGCCGGGTATTGCATACCAAGTATGTATTGCAGTGTGTTGCCATACGTGGTAGCATATTGGATACATATTGCGATAGTTTCACTGAAACAATTTACAGGATATTAGTGTTTCCTCATTTATATATATACAGTAGAGTACCGTTTTTCCGAAAGCGTAGGGGGACAAGTTTTTCTTTTGGAAAAAGGGGTTTTCAGAAAATCGGTCAGGGTTCAAGCAGTAAGGTGGTATGACATTTAATGATTATTTTAACGCCATTTTACTGAGGGAACACCGTGTTTCTTTTCAACCAATGTAATTGATATATAAAAATATTGGATTTATTGCAGAGCTTGATTTGTAAAGATCAGTCTAGCCTGTTTTTATGATACATGCATGCCATTTTTTTAACAAATTCACCGAAGGGGAAGGTCAAATGACATCATCAATGGTGAAGCATTGTTAGTTTCTCTAACTGCCCACAAGGGGCACCAAAGCAGCATACGCACAACAAGTGAAAGGCAAGGGAATAAAAATGATCTTAGAGCCTACATATTAAAATGGATAATTTATAATTTTTCAGATCTAACATAGGTTTTAACTTATTGAATACCCAAGCAGACGTTGCATATTTTACCTCCTGACTTCGTTTTATGAGAATGTTCTCTCTATTGTTTTTAAGATCTGGATGATGGCAGGCTTGTCACCACAGTAGGGCCACTAAAGGATTGGCACCAGAACTAATTCATTCAGTAAGGTCACCACTGGGCTTAAACACCTGGTTGAAGGCCCTTGTGAACCGTAATTTAATAAAAAAAATCATTTGAGATATTTACATGCTTGAAAAATATGGCTTAAATACAGATAAATTTTCATTTCCCAATTTTAAATTTCAGAAAAAAAAATATTCTGAAATTTGGCATTTGGAAAAATGGCGCTCTACTGTGTTTACATAAATATAAATTTATATATATATATATATATATATATATATATATATATATATATATATATATATATATATATAATTCTCTATGTTAAATATAATGAAACCATAACTATATGCAGGTCAGTTTTTTCAAACAAGGAATATGGCCTGAACTGAATCTTTATTTAGATGTAACAAAACCCCCCCATTCCCTCCCTGTGAATGGTGGTTTTGTTAGTAAACTGTTGTGAGCTTTTCTGTATTAATGAGAATTTTCTCTGTTAAAGTTTATACGCCAGAGTAAGCCAACCGAAAATTTTCCCTTATTGGGCCTATTATCGCCCATCCCGCCTCGTTCCCGTGTATCTAGGTCACACTTCCGTTACCCATAATCACATTTTCGAAGGCGTAAGGAAGAGGACTGGGAGGGAGCGATGTTTGTAATACAGAAAAGCTCACAACAGTTTACTAACAAAACCACCATTCACAGGGAGGGAATGGGGGGGTTTTATTACGTAAACATAATTGTGAGCTGTTTCTGTATTAATGAGAAAACAAGGGACCTATGGGTCACGACGCTCAGCTGTTATATATGATAAAAAAATATTATTTAGAAATGAGGCACATGCTGGTTTTGTGTGGTAATAAATATAAGCTGTATTATGAGTTGTTGTTGTTTAGCTTATGTATGATTTTGATAGTACCTTTGGAGACAGGGAAGAGGATTGATTCCATTTATTTTATAAACAATTGGAGTACTATTGTCACACAGATTTTGACTTGGCCATATAACTTATAAGCAGAACATATAATCTAAGAGTTTAACTATTTATTAAAAAAGATTACAAATATTGTCCCAAATATAATTTTTATTAAAAATAATAAGAGAATCATATGATTTTTTAAAATGAAATATAACTGATATGATTATTAAAATAATATTAAAGAATATATTCAATAATGCATTCATGAATACATTTTGAAAGTATTTGCACGAGTATTATACTTTCATTTTTACCTGAATTCCCATTCTTTATGCAAGAAATTTTATAATGGGGTACATAATCATATTCGTATTTAGATACAATTACAAAGTATTCGCACCATGTCTGGTATTTATTCAATTTTCACCAAACAATGATGTTGAGAATCCAGAATATACAAAATTCACACATTTAAATAATGATCATAAGTACCTGGTTTTATGGCTTTTATTTATATTAAAAAATAACTGTAAAAAATTCATTTTGGACTAATTTCACATCAATGTACACACTAGACACAGTAGGAATCTAGATTAATATTATCAACTGCATCTTTGTCTATCATTAATTTCCTTCATATGATCCCTAATGATTAGTAATGAATAATATGATTTACTTCTTTATCATTAAAATTGAACTGAAAAATGCCATAGGTGACTGCATGGTGTTATTTGGAATATGTGACATTCTACCCATCAATACAAGATTCTTATATCATCAGTAACTGCAAGTTAATTTCCTGTTATTATAAACTAACAAATTCCTTTTCTATTTTTCTTTAATTTGTTATTAAAAACCAATAAAAATTTATTAATTTGTTGTTTATTGTTATGTTGTTGGTTAAAACTACTAGATGAGTTGGGTTGGACACCTGGATCAACTGTGGCTGGCCATAAGCTGCCTGGATTCCTGTAGCCTCAAGCATGCATAATTTGATGAAAGGTCAACAAGGTCAACATACCGGTGACTCAAGAGGGGCTGGAGAGAGCCAAAGTCTGACAGGGTCTCATAAAAAACATTAATAAAAGCTACAATTTTTGGCCAATTTCTTTCAGCTTTCTAAACTAAAAAGCTGAAATCCTTATGTGTGCATGATATGAAAATTATATCAACAGTGCTCACGGGAAACAAACGTGCCATGGTCACAGTTGGGCAAAATTTAAGGTACTAATTTTATATTTATACTAATAACTTATAAAATTTGAAAAATTCAGAACTAATTTTGGGTATTCAATTGAATCTTGATTAAATAATGTTACATCCCTGACAAAAAAATCTCTAGCAATGCCCTTGTTAAGGGAGTAAATATATTTCTTGATTTTTTACAAAGTGCATTATGTTTGGGCCCATAACTTAAAACAATTACGCAATACTGACATCATTCTGGGATGTGCATAGAGAATGAAAAATATGTATATTGTTTATGATTAAAGTCAGATCAGTGGTTTTGATATCAGGCAGTCTTGAAGTGTAACAATGGGTTTTTAATGGAAAAATGAAGTTTTTCATTAATATCTCGAAGGTATTAAGTCCTAGTGACCAAATTCTTGGCATGGTAGGGGATTTAGGGGACATCTAACTGTATGCTGAATTTAAGGAACTTAGAGCTGAAGCTGGGGAGCTGAGCTTTTGCAAACTGCATAACACTAGCTTGATGTAAACAATATGTTACAAGGTGCTTCAAAAGTTGATTAAAATCTACAGTTTTTGATCAACTGGTTTCAAATTTTTAGTGTTAACAGTTGAAATGCTGACAAAAACATGCTGTGAAAATTAAATCCACAGTACTTACAGGAAAAAAACGTGCCATGGTCAAAGTTGGGCAAAATTTAAGGTACCAATTTTTTATTTTTATTAATATTTTAAAAAATTTAAAAGATTTTCATCTAATTTTGGGTATACAATTTAATTTTGATTAATTAAAGTTATATTACTGGAAAAAAGGTCCACAGCTTTAACATTTTTTGTGTTAAGTGATCAAATATCTTTCCTTATTTTTTTCAAAATGCATTATGTTTGGGCCCAGAACTTTTTTAAATTAAATAATACAGACATAATTTCTGGCATGTACATAGGAACTATATAGAGGAATATTTATGGTAAATATGAGGAAAAACAGATGAGTGGTTTTGATAGTAGGCAGTCCTAAAGTGTTAAAATAGGTTTTTAATAAAAAATTGAGGTTTTTCCTTAATTTCTCAAAGGAACGAAGTTGCAAAGACCCAGTTTTCGGCTTGGTAGGAGATCTTGGGGACATCTAACATTATGCCGAATTTTGGATTCCTAGGTCTTACAGTTTCAAAACGTGCCACATCTACGGACGGACGGACGGACGGACGGACAATGGACCACGACTATAGCTCAGATGACTTATAGTCAGCTGAGCTAAAAACAGACATGCCTTGGGGAGGGAGCACCTACCTGTAACGCTGGAACGAGGAATCACAGTGCTGTGATGGAGCAGCAGACGACGTCGGTGGCAGAACCGACGTAGAGGAATAAGATGGCCTGGAAAATTGTAGGACCTCACCCGACGCGAACACAGGGCCCATGGAGGAGAGGGCCGAAGCCTGGAGCGGAACAACTGTCAGATAGAAGCGTGTGAACGGAGATGGGGATATCCAGTATCCCATCTTGACCAACTGATTAGGTGAGATCCCGGAGAATGGGCCAAGGAAGTCGAAATAGCTCGAATGTCATGGGCCTTGAAGTGAAGTTGGTCTAATGTGGAATGAGAAGCTGATTCATATGCGGCGACGATAGTAGCGTTGAGTCACGCACTAATGGTGAAAGGGCTAATCACCTAATTGGAAGATGTGACTTTTGTAGAAATAAACAACTTCTTGCGCCCCCCCCCCCCCCCCCCCGTAAAGAAGGAGGAGCGTGTAGATAATAACGCAACGCACGAACCTGGCAAGGGGTATCCCCAGAACGGTACGGACTGGTAGGGAGTGCCGGAACGTGCCAATCAGATGGAGGGTCATCGAAATGGTGATAATTCCTATAAAAGTCCGGAGGAAAATGTAGGGTGGCTGACGAAGCGGCGGCCGCAATTTGCGGGAATTTCGAATCAGCCACGAGGGCATGAAGCTCAGAACGGCGACCTGCCGAGGCAAGAGCTAGGAGGAAAACGGTTGTCCGAGACAAAGGTAGAAGATGGGCCGAACGCAACGGCGCATAAGGGGGTTCCCGGAGGTGACGTAAGACGACGTCCAGGCGCCAGGAAGGCGCAACATACTGAGGACGAGACGCACGGGCCTGAACCCCCATGAGAAAGTCCGACACCAACGGGTGATGAAGGACACGATCGTGACCCAGCGGACGGAGCACCGACAGCAGGGCGGCGCGATAGCCACGCAGAGAGGGATAGGATAAATGTTTATCCTGCAGTAAGAACACGAAAAAATCCAAAACAGCCGCAAGCGACGGATCTAAAGGGGAGATTCCGCGGGAAGACGCCCACTCCGTGAAGAGACGCCACCGGGAGTCATAAACGGGTCCGAAGAACGGCGACGGGGAGCCGAGGCAAGGAGAGCAGCCGGACTTGAAATGCCCTGATCCTTGAGGTGTCCGATGAGAGCACGCATGCGCATAGAGGGCACGACCGAAACGGGCGACGCGTTCGAGGGAACGACGGGAGCGCGATGCAGAGCGGTAGTATATGCGGCGGGCGAGAGAGAAGCGAGTGCCACAGAGGAAACCATGGAGCCGCAGGTTGAAACGGAAGGATGAGGAGCAGGGTAGTCTGGTCCGCGCGGGACAAGCGGAGAAGGACACGGCGGCGGAGAGGAGGCGCCGGAAACGCAAGAGAAACTGGTGAGACCACCCGGACGGCGGCGTGTCGGGGAGACGGTCGCGAGGGGACGTAGACACGATTCGGAAGGCACGAGAACGGGGGGGGGGACGGAAAATCGAACAGATCGAATTCCAGCCGCCCCAGGGGAGCGAAAACACTCCGAATAACCGGAAGCGGAAGGAGCGGCGGGGATGGAAGAGACGCCGGATGACGGGAAGGGGCGTCCGCTAGGATGTTCAACACGCCTGGAAGATGGGATGCACGAACTGATGCCAGGAGAGAGAGGCATAGATCGAACAAAAGGTAAGTCGCCTGCATGAGCGAGGGAGACCTAGTACCGCCCTGCTTGTTGATATGTGCCACAACCGTGGGATTGTCGGGCCGGACGAGAATGGGACAGCCGATCAAGCGGGGAGACCAGTTGGAGATCGCGCGACGGACGGCACGCAGGGCGAGGAAATTGACATGGAGCAGACGTCCCGACGGGGACCATATCCCGGAAGCGCGAAGATCGGCGAGATGGGCCCCCCAACCGAGGAGAGACGCATCGGTATAGATGGTGCAAGCGACATCCCCGGAAAAAGGAACGCCAGGCAGGAGAAAGGAAAGGTCCATCCAGGGACGAAGGGGTCGCCAGGCGCTCTGAAACGGGAGGATCGGAGGACGAACCGAGGTTAACTGGAGAAGGCCGTGACGGCGCAAGATAGACCGAACCGGACGGAGGTACAGTCGGCCGAACGGGATGAAAGACGCGGCCCAGTTGAGAGCACCGTGGAGAGAAGCCGCTGTGCGCGAGTCTACACAGCGCCGCGTGAGAAAGGAACGAATTAGGCGCGGGAGCGACGCAGTGCCGGACGCAAAATCGAGCGTGACACCCAGAAATTGGAGGGACTGGGTAGGAGTGTGAAGAGATGTCTCCGCATTGACCAGGAAGCCGAGGTTCTGAAGGTGAGAACCCGGGAGCGATGCGACAGTAAGAGGGAGCGATCGGCCGCATGGACCAGCCAATGGTCCAGAGAAGGGAGCACAGAAATGCCCTGTGAACGGAGAGAACTCGGGACCGTGTGAACAAGGATGGTAAATTCCAGGGGGCCACGTGGATCCCGAACGGATGGACCCGGCATGGAAACGTTAAATTAGAGATCCATAAGGTCTATATGTGAACGCCTAAGCCATCCGCCGAACAATGCGGAGGACAGCATGGAGAATGAACATCCGAAACGGGGGCGGACGGATGAACGAATTGAGGCGCTACAGGTCTATGATCGGGTGCTAACGGCCGTGCGGGTCGGGAACAAGAAAAGGCGAGAGTGAAACCCCACGGTGGATGGGGAAACCTCGAAATAGCACGATTGTCTAACATAGATTGAAGGGCCTCCGCCAAGCGAGGCGTTTTGCCGGATCGGACAGAGGCAGAGGGTGCTAAACGTAAGACGGAACCCCAACTGTAGGGCGCTGAGAATGAACCGCTGGGAGGTGAAACCCGCCCACGCGGGAAAACGGTCGCTGAGCCGCGCGCCGACCGGAGCTAGAGAGTCATTTCACGGTCGAACCGCGTTGGGAGGAGCGACCACGAAAGGCGGAGAACGGCTGGAACGTCCTGAAGGACGTGACGAGGTAGCAGATGCGCGACGCGGCTGAGCGGAAGCCGCAACCGGAGGCCGAAGGCGGGGAACGAGGAAGGAAGGCCGAGGCGCAAGGGAGGTCGAGCAGAGGCGGGCCGGACGATCCGAGCGCGCCAAGGCGCGGTCAAAGAGAGGCCGTAACTGGCCGCCAAACAGCAGGGAACCGGGAAAGGCGGAGAATAAAGCTTGGTTAACTCCGCCGGAGAAGCCACGGCCGTAAGTGCCTAAATGACTGAATGCAAGCCGGGCTGCGTAACAAGATGCAATTTACAACCGGGCGCCAACGACCTGAATGGAACACAGCGCCAGTAAGGGCAGAAGCCTGCCATATGTCGGGGAGAGTGAGCGTGTCCGGAAACGGCGAGCAAGCAAGGGACAGCCTGCAAGTCGTAAACCATACCGGCCGCTTGCCGGCCGAGCCCCTCCAGATCCGACAGGTGACGATCGGAAAACTGGACAGAGGATGGAATTAAAGACTGACCGTCCGCAAACGGCTGTGCCAGGCCGGACACGAGGCGCAGCGGAGCAGACTGAACATCCGGGAGCTCAGGAGAAGGGAGCAAGCGAACGAACAGGTAGCCCGGGAGCCCGGTACCCAAGGGAACTCCCGAGGGTACCGGGGGACCAAGGTGTATCCGAACCCGGCGGAAGCAGGGCCCCAGTAGAGCGAGACCCCGAGACCACCGCGCGGCGCCCACGGAAGAGAGCCCCCGTGCATTCAGTAATACCAGACACACGGCGGGCGCGGCGGAGGGCGAATGAAGGGGCCAGGATTCAAAGAAGAACTGGCCGCCAGCGCCGAGGAAGTCCGAGGTTGTACCTACGGAACTTCGGACCACTAGGGTTAGCCTCCTGTGTGGAGGTAGCCTCCAGGTCCATAAGCGCAGATTTGCCCGGACGCCAAGCCTGGCGGCGCAGCGCGATCGTCGACCACTGGTCTGGTGCCAGGGCGGGATTGGCTGACTGAGCAGTCGGGGACCCTGGTGAACCCTGTGTAGGGGGAGCCAGAGAGACCCGCTGAGCCGGAGCCACGGGAGGCTGGAAACAGGAAGCCGGGGAACGAGCAGCAGCAGGAACCATCCGGGAAGGCACAGGAACCGGAGCCGCAGGCCGCACAGCAGATGGTAACTGAAAAAAAAGAGCTGGCCGGCCGTGAAGTAACTACGGCAGACGGAGGAACCGGAGGCGAGGCCGGCAGCCCCGAATGGAGGCAGTAGGGACCGACGCACTTACCTGCACACCAGGAAGGTCCGGGCGATCCAGCGGGACAGCTCCAGCCGGCCCCGGGGATAAGGAAGGAAACCGGCGAGGAGCCGGCAACAAGAACGGCCGGGGAGAAAGTACCGGGGCGCCGGCGAGGGCGCCGGGCGGACAGAATCGGGTCCAGACGAATCGTCGAGATCCGACATAAGTGATTAACAAACCCGGGACAATGATGTAATATGGAATAGGCAGATGTGCTGGCAGAACGGGAGGCCACGGGAACGGGGAAAGAATTCCGTTTCCGTGAATGAGAATTCAACGATATAACTGTCTAAACCACTGGAGAGGTGACAGGACCGGCGGGAACGGACGGTGAACGCAGCACGGCCGTGGTGCGGTCAACCAGGGTAGGCCCCCCCCCACCCCCTCGGAGACAACCACGGGGTCAGACAATGGAAGACAGGAGGGTGAACCCCCAAGTACCGGGGAATGAGCCCAATCCGGGAAGGGCCCACTGGTCAGACGTCCAAGTCTGGCAGTGAAAACAAGGATCAGCCGGAACACGGCAGGAGCCAATGTGGGAGCGGCAACGAAAACAAGGGGGGTGGGAGTCCCAACCGGGATTAAGAACCACAAGAGCCACAAAAAGTGGGGTTCTCCATGGCAGGCAAGGGAAAAAAGAAGACAACTTACAGTTCAGTTGGCAAACTCATTAGTACAAACCCAACAGTGGACGAATCTCGCAGAGCGGGATCACACGTCCATCATGGCGAACGCCAGAAGAAAATGTGATTATGGGTAACGGAAGTGTGACCTAGATACACGGGAACGAGGCGGGATGGGCGATAATAGGCCCAATAAGGGAAAATTTTCGGTTGGCTTACTCTGGCGTATAAACTTTAACAGAGAAAATTCTCATTAATACAGAAACAGCTCACAATTATGTTTACGTAATAAAAACCTTATTTTACAAAAACAAACCAGTTTCAGTCATGTTTGACAAAATATAATAAATATTAATATTTGAAAATAATATTGCAATATATGCAAATCACTGTATCTTGAAATACAAATATATTGATCATACCACATGGCCCTATACCTGCATTAAAAAATAACTAATCCTATCTAAACTGTAAAAACTATAGTGAAAATGTCTCACAAATAAGGGCAAAGAACAATGACAAAAGGCAAAGAATCACTTTTTCCAACCACACCTTTGATTCCAAAGACAGTGCTTTGCATGAGTTATTATAACTTGTTGTGCAATCTATGTAAAAACAATACAGTTTATATAAGTATCCCTGACGTTTACAAATAGCATGATTTAAATATGGACTTTTTCATAGAGACACTGCATATCTAATTAACTGCTGTGTCGGGCATCCCAAAACCAAAGGCCATGACCCAATTTTGAATAAGCTTCTTCTTGCCACACATATCAATGCAAAAAGATCTGTCAAATATTTCACTTCAGTTTTCTCACTTACAAGGTTTGTATGTGGTGGCAGTTACAATAGTACAATATACCCCCAGCATCCTGTCTGGGGAATCAACAATCATCACACTCTGTGAATTTAAAACATAACCTCAAGTCTGATACAGTTTGAACTAAAAAAAATAATTTAATTTTCTGGATAATTGTAATAAAACAGCACATTTAAAAATAAGTGTCTTTCTGGTAAGGGCATGTTCAAACGATATGTTCAAGCTTGCCTGCACTCAAGATGTCAGTGGGCAATAAAAGCTGAAACTGAAGGAACATCCCCATGTAAATGATCATTTGCATGCAATATCTCTACTGAATGTCAACAAATCATTATCATATGTCAATCAATCATTAACATGTGTAATTCAACAATTTCAATCTATAAATTATCAGTTAGAAGATTATTTAATGTCAAGCTGCCCCAGTGCCACTTCAATTGTATGTTGAGGTTAGGGGAATCACCTTGCAAAGGGTTCACAGTGAGTAGTGTCACACTAGGTGACAAAAAAACCTTACTTGGTTTCTGGATATTCCAGAAAAAGTGTTTCTTTAAGCATTTTTCAATATATGTTACACAGAAAACATAAAATTTTATATGTTTGAATTTTAAAGAAATTTAAAAGGTGTAATTACCTGCTCACGCCTTGTCTTGACACACAGATCCATTGCCTTGTCAAAGTCATACTCTGTGTTTCTGAGGGCCTGTCGAGCCTCTTCTGTAGATATCTCACCAAACGTTTTGCACTGGTCAGCAGGTTTCTTTTTATGTCTGGCAGCATTTTTATCATTACTACTTTGCTTATTGATGGTGTCTATCAGTCTCCTTATCATCTGGGACAAGTTCTCCTTCAGCCAGTCAACCGGACATTGTTCACCACACTGGTCTCTACTGTACATCATGTCTGTGGCTGTGTAGCCATGTGTCTCCCCTGACTGTAGAAACATAACACAGTGAAAACTCTATAAAACACCACCTGTCTATTAAGACCATATATCTATTAACTCCACCCTTAGATGAGACAAAAGCATTCAAAGTGGTTATAACTGACCTCTCTAAAATGACAACCTGTGATTAAAGGCCACTTTTGGCCAATCCAATGGGTGGTCTCATATGACAGGTTTCACTCTATACCACATCATAAGACTGGCATCACACATATACCTGACAAGCCAATTCAGACGCAACAAGTCTTAAAGGTACTGGCTGTTGTTTTATAGGCATCTTTTTTAGATTTAATTAAAACATGCTCTATGCAGACTAGATGTTAATAGGCCAAAAATCAGAGGTATGAAATATGCACTGGATTCAATGAGTGTTAGGGGAAATTTTTATGCAGAGTTGTGAACAAGTGAAATGACCATAGTTGAGATTTAAAGGCACAACAGTTTAATCTAAATTAAACTCATCCCACTCTCTTAACAAGTGATTATGACTTCTGGATTATTCCTCACCCTGTACATTAAAACCTGACTGTATGTTGACTGTTTAGCTATGGACCTATCATTAGAAAGGCTAAATGTTACTTTGTCCTACCCTGAGCAGGTCTACCGTAGCACACCCATCCTCTGCCATCTTTCTCATCTCACGCTCCAGCTGTTCCTCAGGGGATGGGCCTGGCTCAGCAGCTTTTAGTTTCGCTGTCTTGATCTTCACAAAACTACCCGTTGTATCCATGGAATCATCATCAATATCCATCAGCTTTATATCTGACATAGTTTGTAAAGCCTGAAATAAACAAGACCACTGCAAATGTACATAATACACCAAACCCATTATATGCCTTGTGACCTCTGACCTCATTAAATTTGTGCATGCATATTGCTGGAAATTCAACTTATTATATTGGTAATAGAGACATAACCAGGGAAATTTAATGCCTATTCTTTCACACTATCAGTTCAGTTTTGTTTTACATAAAGGTTTCCCAGCAGAACCAATCCAGCACATGGTCTCAGTACCTCGCATACTGCTGTTAAGACCTTGTTATGGCTCTGTGTGTTGGTAAACACAGTCCACGTATGTCTGTTTACCCTAACAAGGCAGTGTGACTGGAGGTTTGATTGTGAACTGCAAACGCGATATTTCAGCCAGTGGGAACATGTATTTTTTGGGGGGGCCAAGTCAGTCAGGGCATCCCCTGAATGACATGTGTTGTGGCCTGGCGATACAAGCGCTGTGTTTATGTTGACACCTGTGATTGCAACCATCCAAATGTTTGTAACACTTGTTTACAGGAGTAAGCAAATGGTTTAAGAGCAATGTTTTGGCATGAATAAATTATTTCAAATGGAAGAAGCAATTTTTTGTTAATTCAACATGCTTTATTGGTGATCAGGCCCCATTAATATTTCTGTTTAGTTTCATCAAAATGCACCATATTCCTTGTAATAATTCCTTTGCTAAACCACAAAGTAGCCTGGTGACCTCTGACCTCATTAAATATGAGTGGATTTTTCCTATAACTGAACTCAGATAATCTAATAGTAAATATTGACAATCTATCAAAGCCATGGTAAGTTATTTAAGCGACACTAAAAAGTTAACGGACAGACAGACTGACAGAAGGACCTTGGGTATACCATAATACGTCCGGGCAAAGACTGGTGTATAAAATGTAATTTATAATCACAGCCTGACAACCATTCTGTTTAAAAAGTTAAGATTCCTCAATCAAATAACAGTCTGTCAATCATAAACCAAATCAACTTAAGATTAATCAAATCCTGAAATGTCAATCAAAACATCAGATGCACCATCACGTCAAAGAAACTGCAAACCAGAAAATGAAGCACTCAAAAATTTTATAACTGCACCCTTGTCAAGAAGCAAGGTATCATGTTTTCCATTGGCTGGTTGGTTGGTCTGTTAGCAACCTTATGAAAAATTTAATAAACAGGTTTCAATGAAATTTTCAGGGGAGCTAGGGTAAATAATAAACCAATTAATTTTTGTAAGTTATCTAGATCATCATCTTATGTTCTTTTATTCCAAACTTCTTTTCTATTTTGACACAGGGTAATATCTTTGTTCCCAGGTTCAAGATACCCACTGATAGGAATTTGCCAGTGCTTGCTCTTCTGTTCAACAGGAAAAGTGAAAGTCTGGCTCCAGTAGTGGTTTTTAGGCTCCACCTACACTTTCTAGGTTTAAACTGACATCCTAATTAATGATTTAGTGTGATTCATGCAAGTTTATGCAATTATTTTAAAAAAAATTAAATGAATATAAATTCAACTAAAACTAGATGTGTCGGTACGACATGAATGCCCCCGCCTGGGGCAAATTAGAAACATTTGTTAAATTTTGTAAAATTTTTTTAAGTTCAGGAGGTGTTGTATGGTCAAAAGAAGGTCAAGAAGGGCAAAATGCAAACTCGATCTGTAACGGGTCATTATCAAGGAACACACCAAAAATCAGGCCAGTATGCAGGCATTGTGAAAAAAAGTCCATACATGTGCATTTTTTATAAAAATTTCTGTCTTTCATGAAATTTTCTATGTTCAGGATCTGTCATATGGTCAAAAATAGGTTAACTGGGACGAAACGCGAACTAGACCTGTAAGTGGTCATTATGCGCCAACAGACCAAACATTGGGCCAGTATCTGTAAGCATTGCATTGCGAAACTAGAATATTAGCAAAAGCTGGTAATCAGTTATAAATTTAAATTGGAGAGGTATGTACAATGTTTTATAACAATCCACCAAATGCTTCCTGAGAAATATCCCCCTAAGTTTTTTTTCTATACTAAGCTCTGTGACCTTGAAAAGTAGGTCAAGACCACCCATCTTTGAACCTGACCAAGATTTTGTAAATATGATGCAAAACACTGAAGTAATGAAGTTCCTTAGTTGAATACCTTTGGAGATATCCTGCACAAAGGCCAAAATTGAAAAATCCGATAAAATTTCATTAAAAAATCAGAAATTGCAGGTGACGCCACCAAAATTGTGCGGCACGTACAGACCATCAGTCCCAATGATCATAGTAAGTTTTGTGAAAATCCACACAATGGTTCCTGAGATATAAGCTTCTGAGTGTTTTTCTATAATCAGCTCTAAAATGTAGAATAATGGATCAAGGTCACCCATCTTCGAACTTGACTGAGATTTTATTGATATACATTTTCACTGATGAAATAAAATTCCAACGGTGAATCCTTTTAGAGATATCCCGCTCACAAGGTAAAAGTTATCAGACGCGGAACGGACGGACGGACGGAAGTTAAGGAGCCGTAAATGGTCAAAAGTAGGTCAACTGGGAGGAAACGCGAACTCGATCTGTAACAATATCTGCATACACACCAAAAATCAGGCCAATATCTGCAGGCATTGCGAAAAAAAGTCCGTACATGTGTATTTGTCATGAAAATTTATATTTTTCATGAAATTTTCAAAGTTAAGGAGCCGTAAAACGGTCAAAAGTAGGTCAACCGGGAGGAAACGCGAACTCGATCAGTAACTGGTCAATATCTGCATACACACCAAAAATCAGGCCAATATCTGCAAGCATTGCGAAAAAAAGTCCGTACATGTGTATTTGTAATGAAAATTTCTATTTTTCACGAAATTTTCTAAGTTAAGGAGCAGTAAAACAGTCAAAAGTAAGTCAACCGGGACGAAACGCGAACTCGATCTGTAACTGGTCATTATCTGCCCACACACCAAAAATCAGGCCAATATCTGCAGGCATTGCGAAAAAAAGTCCGTACATGTGTATTTGTCATGCAAATTTCTATTTTTCATGAAATTTTCTAAGTTTAGGAGCCTTAAAACGGTCAAAAGTAGGTCAACCGGGACGAAACACTAACTCAATCTGTAACTGGTCATTATCTGCCCATACCAAAAATCAGGCCAATATCTGCAGGCATTGCGAAAAAAAGTCCGTACAACTGTTTGATTTCGGAAGGACGGAAGGACGGACATTGGTAAAACTATATGCCCCGGCCACTTTGTGGCGGGGGCATAAAAAGCACCACCACATGAAAATTTCATCAAGAAATTATCCAAATAATTCAGGGAGTCTATTAAATGAGAGGATTAACCTGTAGACTAAGCCACTCACATCCATGAAGACCTCCTCACTGTCAGAGCTGGAGTCTCTTCTCTGTTGATGAAGATGATTATGATTACGATGATGAATCTTTCCTGGTTTTTCAGGCTCCACTTTCTCTGCATCCCTTACCTAAACAAAATAAGAATATCCACAACAAATTCACTAGTCTCCCTACATTACACTTGGATATTGTTTTCTGTTTAATGGACAGCACTACCATTTGATATTCCAAACTTAAACAAGTCTTCATGTATCATCATTTTACCTTGAAGCAATACCTCTTTCACTTTCATCAAGCCAGTAAACAACTTCTTAATTAATATACACAGAATGAAGTGACTTGGAAATAGTGTATCACCAGTTTAAAATCATTATATATTGCATATTTCCTTCCATCTAACAGAGATTATTGTATCCGCCAAAACAGAGTTTTGCGGATACTATGTTTTCAGCTGGCCGCCGCCGCCGCCGCGTAGGTGTCCGGAGAACTCCTCCGTAACCGCTGGGCGGAATTTTCCGAAACCCGGGATTATGTTCGGGTCACATGTGAACTGCTGCGCCCCGATTTTGTTTTGACCTCTGACCTTTCCTTTGCGCTCTGCGTCCCTTTGTGCGTCTGTTTCCACACATAAACCCACATATCTCGGGAACCGTTTGACCGATCAGGAAAATTTTTTTGCACAAATGTAGCCCTCGGAGAGCTTTATAACATACACCAAAAATGGTGGCGCCACCTGCAACCATGTTTGCACAGTGTCCATCTGTTCGTCTGCCTTGGGTTAAAATCACTCATATCTCTGCAGTGACTTGACTAATTCACCTGAAATTGGGCATGCGTAAACATCCTGGATAGCTTTTCTGATTTTATGACAGGTGGCGCCACCTACATTCACGTTTACGCTGCAGACATCCAAGCTCATATCTCGGGAACCGTTTGACCGATCAGGAAAATTCTTTTGCACAAATGTAGCCCTTGGAGAGCTTTATAACATACACCAAAAATGGTGGCGCCACCTGCAACCATGTTTGCACAGTGTCCATCTGTTCGTCTGCCTTGGGTTAAAATCACTCATATCTCTGCAGTGACTTGAATAATTCACCTGAAATTGGGCATGCGTATACATCCTGGATAGCTTTTCTGATTTTATGACAGGTGGCGCCACCTGCATTCACGTTTACGCTGCAGACATCAAAGCTCATATCTCGGGAACCGTTTGACCGATCAGGAAAATTCTTTTGCACAAATGTAGCCCTAGGAGAGCTTTATAACATACACCAAAAATGGTGGCGCTACCTGCAACCATGTTTGCACAGTGTCCATCTGTTTGTCTGCCTTCGGTTAAAATCACTCATATCTCTGCAGTGACTTGACTAATTCACCTGAAATTTGGCATGCGTATACATCCTGGATAGCTTTTCTGATTTTATGACAGGTGGCGCCACCTACATTCACGTTTACGCTGCAGACATCCAAGCTCATATCTCAGGAACCGTTTGACCGATCAGGAAAATTGTTTTGCACAAATGTAGCCCTTGGAGAGCTTTATAACATACACCGAAAATGGTGGCACCACCTGCAACCATGTTTGCACAGTGTCCATCTGTTCGTCTGCCTTGGGTTAAAATCACTCATATCTCTGCAGTGACTTGAATAATTCACCTGAAATTGGGCATGCGTATACATCCTGGATAGCTTTTCTGATTTTATGACAGGTGGCGCCACCTGCATTCACGTTTACGCTGCAGACATCAAAGCTCATATCTCGGGAACCGTTTGACCGATCAGGAAAATTCTTTTGCACAAATGTAGCCCTAGGAGAGCTTTATAACATACACCAAAAATGGTGGCGCTACCTGCAACCATGTTTGCACAGTGTCCATCTGTTTGTCTGCCTTCGGTTAAAATCACTCATATCTCTGCAGTGACTTGACTAATTCACCTGAAATTTGGCATGCGTATACATCCTGGATAGCTTTTCTGATTTTATGACAGGTGGCGCCACCTACATTCACGTTTACGCTGCAGACATCCAAGCTCATATCTCAGGAACCGTTTGACCGATCAGGAAAATTGTTTTGCACAAATGTAGCCCTTGGAGAGCTTTATAACATACACCGAAAATGGTGGCACCACCTGCAACCATGTTTGCACAGTGTCCATCTGTTCGTCTGCCTTGGGTTAAAATCACTCATATCTCTACAGTGGTTTGACTAATTCACCTGAAATTCGGCATGCTTATACATCCTGGATAGCTTTTCTGATTTTATGACAGGTGGCACCACCTACAATCAAGTTTACGCTGCAGACATCCAAGCTCATATCTGTGTGTGGTGCCACCTGCAGCCATGTTTGCACAGCTCCCATCTGTTTGTCTGCCATGGGATAAAATCACTCATATCTCGGCAGTGGTTTGACATATCTGCCTAAAATTTTGCAAGTTTATACATCCCCGACAGCTCTCTTGATTTTATGACAGGTGGCGCCACCTGCATTCTAGTTTATGCAGCAGATATCCAAGCTCATATCTTGGGAACCGTTTGACCGATTGGGCCAAAGTTTTGCATGTGTATAGAGCTTTCTGGATTTTTTGGTAGGTAGCGCAACCTACATACACAATTTGGCTGCAGACATCCATGCTAATATGCAACACTTCACCCGTTCCACTCTGATTTAGGCGGATACAAGTAGTCGCTTGTCGACTACCCGTATTCTAGTTAGATATTTTAATGAATGAAACAATACAAACCGTTAAGGAAGAAGGGGCCTTCTGATCACTAACATTTTTTAGTTCACCATCAGGCTGTACAGTTTGTAATACACATTTTGCTTCTCTGCCTTTCTTTTGTCTTTGGGACTGATGGCTTATTGTGCTTTTCTTCAAGTGCTGTTTTGACTTTTTCTTCTTTCTGTTTCTTGTGTTTCTTTTAAAAATATCTCTATGTACTGGCATTTTAGCACCACAGACTGCACAGTTCTTTTCATCAGCACTGTTGAGAAAATTACAGTCTGGGCAAGGCTGCATTGGAATATCATCCTCAGGACCAAAACCACACCCATCAGCATAGTCACCATCACTTTCATCTGAGTCTGATAACATGTCAATCAGTTCATCTGGTCCTGCAGTCATGACTTGTTTTCCTGTTATAATTACTCTCTTCTCTTTTCCAGGTTGATCCTCATCCCACTTCTGCTGCCATGGTCTCCGTGGTATAGCTTCCACTGCCAGGTTCTGTATTGGAGATCTGTCAATGTGATTTCCTAATGCCTCCAGAACACTCTCACATGGCTCAATATTAAAATCATCAGGGTTAAAGTTCAGGCTCTCCATGTGCATACTGCTACGTGGGGAGCTGAATAAGCCCTTGAAAGCTTTAAAAAAATTTGTAAAACCTTTATTCTTCCGTTTTTTACTGTTACTGTCATCAGGATTTACACCATCTGAGGTACCCTGTGACTTCTCAGACCGTTCCCTCTCCTCACTCCTCCTCTCCTCACTCCTCCTCTCCTCACTCCTCCTCTCCTTACTCCTCTTCTCTTCATTCCTCCTTTCAACATTCCTCTTCACCTCACTCTTCACCTCACTTTTCTCCTCACTCCTGCTCTCCTCACTCCTCTTCTCCTCACCACTCTTCTCCTTGGTGTCACCCTCCACCTCTCCTGGCCGGGCAATGACACTGTACTCCTTACTTACAGGTACAATCTCGTGTTCTTCCTCCTTGGATACCTGTGTTACTGCCTCCTGCTGGGTCTCCCCAAAATGATCATGTAACAATGTTCTTCCAATGAAAGACTCCAGCTCCTCCTGTCTCCGTTGTAGCTCAAGTACCCGCTCCGCCTCCACCTGGATGAACAGACATTGAACAATGAACTGAGTTTAATGCTGCAAAACTAAATCTGTGGGCCTATAATATACTTGACCAAATTCAAGATATGCTGAGTCACTGTATCATATCTATCTTTAACAGTTCCATATATATTTACATTCTGAAAAAACTGTTATCCCATCTTAAGGATCTGTGCTTTTATAGTAAATGGATACAAAAAGGAACAACCTGGGTGTTATACATTTTCACGACCAAGCTTCTTGAACACAACACTTTAACAAAACATAATTTGTTTGAAAATTAAAAGTTCCTAGGAGCTATATATTAACATTCACAGGGCTTGTGTCCCCATATGAGATACTTTTTCTCTAACATTTTTGACACTTTAAATGGAACCTAAGAACTAAGCTGGATTTCAGGATTGTGAATATCAAAACAAATCAAAGGGAGAGAAAAAGCTTCCTCTACACCTACACTGTTTACAGCCCCTCCAAAGTGCACACCTGAATCACCTGTATAATCACTGGAATAAAAGACGGGTCCATTAAATACAAATATAATTACATGTAAAATGTGAAGATTACTTTTCATTTACTTGTATGTTTATTATTAGGTATAATTTAAATATTTATCAACTTCACCTTGTCAAGATAATTTAAAGAACTAGGTTCATAATGTCACACAATTTATTTTTAAAAAAATCAAACTACTGATTATATGTCCATTACAAAGATAATAACTCTCTCTCTCTCTCTTTCTCTCATTTCTCTCTCTCACTCATTTCTCTCCCTCTCACTCATCTCTCTCTCTCACTCATCTCTTGTCTCTCAGCCTCTCATCTCGCTGTCTGTCTCTCTGTCTCCACCTCTTTATTCTTACAAGTTTTCACATTGTAGACAAGATGACTCATCATGTCTCAGAGTTCCTGCCTGGTCTGAGGGAACTAATGTGGCATGGAACCCACTGTTCTCTTGTGACATCACAGATATAACAGGATTAGAGTCTGAAAGGAAGCAGGATAGTATTGTGATAACACACAGGGGCCTTCATTAATGATACTGATCACAGTGTTAAAGTAAAGGTCTAACAGGTATAAAAACAAGTGACCCATGGGTCATGACGCTCAGCTGACTGGGAAGAGATTCACAAAAGGAAATTTTATCATCACAATGGTAGATACCCATTCAACTGAAGCATCAAACAGATTAACCAACAGGCCAAGATTTAGTCTGTATTTATATATCTGAAAAATAGAGAAAAAATGTGTAAACTTTAAAAACTAGAATACGGGTAGCCGACAAGTGACTATGTGTATCTGCCAAAATCAGAGTGAAGTGAGGCATGGATTGAGTGGCAAGGGGAAACAGAGTGAGGTATGTTGCATATTAGCATGGATGTCTGCAGCCTAAATGTGTATGTAGGTTGTGCAACCTACCACAAATCCAGAAAGCTGTCCAAGTTGTATACATATGCAAAATTTTAGGCAGAAAAGTCAAACCACTACATGGATATGAGTGATTTTAGCCCACGGCAGACAAACAGACAGACGCTGTGCAAAAATGGTTGCAGTTTTGTGTATGATAAAGACCTATGTGAGATCTAAACACAAGCACAATTTTGGCCCAATTGGTCAAATGGTTCCTGAGATATTAGCTTGGATGTGTGCAGCATTAACTAGAATGTAGGTGGCGCCACCTGTCATAAAATCAAGAAAGCTATCCAGGATGTATAAACCTGCAAAATTTTAGGCAGTTATGTCAAACCACTACAGAGAAATGAGTGATTTTAGGCCACGGCAGACCAACAGACAGATGCTGTGCAAAATGTGCAAAAATGGTTGCAGGTGGCCCCTCCAGTTTTGTGTATGATAAAGACCTATGTGAGATCTATACACATGCAAAATTTTGGCCCAATCGTTCAAACAGTTCCCGAGATATGAGCTTGGATGTCTGCAGCATAAACTAGAATAAAGGTGGCGCCACCTGTCATAAAATCAAGAAAGCTATCCAGGATGTATAAAACTGCAAAATTTAAGGCAGATATGTCAAACCACTGCCGAGATATGAGTGACTTTATTGCACGGCAGACAAACAGACAGACGCTGTGCAAAAATGCTTGCAGGTGGCACTACCAGTTTAGCGTATGATAAAGAGCTATGTTAGATCTATATACATGCAAAATTTTGGCTCGATCGGTCAAACGGTTCCCAAAATATGAGCTTGGATGTCATCAGCGTGAATGAGAATGTAGGTGGCGCCACCTGTCATAAAATCAAGAAAGCTATCCAGGATGTATACGCATGCCGAATTTCAGGTGAATTAGTCAATTCACTGCAGAGATATGAGTGATTTTAACCAAAGGCAGATGAACAGATGGACACTGTGCAAACATGGTTACAGGTGGCGCCACCATTTTTTGTGTATGATATAGAGCTATCCAAGGGCTACATTAGTATAAATTTTATTTCCTGATCAGTCAAATGGTTCCTGAGATATGAGCTTGGAAAGCTGATAAAATCAAGTCCCAGAGGAGCTCTCTGGAAACAAACGCGGCAACGGCGGAGGAACCCGGTCAAAAACATAGTATCCACAAAACTTCGTTTTGGCGGGTACAAAAATACAGGTGGCTCCACCAGTCTGCAGAAACTAATAAAAACACTTACAAACATCAATATCCATGCAAAGAATCATGGTGATCTCCCCATTAGTTGTTCAGATACTTCAGCTTTTGTATCAAATTGTCCATTATTCTGAGGGATACTTCGGAGTCCTATAGCTTGAAGGATATGGGTAACAGAGACCTAATTTTAAGTTTCCACAGGCACTTTTCATGGGCCTTCTTGCATGACAAGAATGAAGATTCTAGGTCCAGTTGTTGCGATTTGTACCCTGTTGACAGATAACCACATCTTTAAAGGCATCAAAAAAAGAGAAAAAAAATCGTAAAAATTTGAAAAAAATAGAGGTGGGCACCCAGTCTGCAGAAACTGATGGAACAGGTCATGATCAATATGTATGCCGAAAATCATGACCATCAGTGTTGTAGTAATTGAGATACTGCAGTTTTTGTATCAAATTTTCCATTATTCTGGGGGGTAATTTGGAGCCATACAGCTTAAAGAATATGGGTAACAGAGACCTAATTTCAGGTTTCCATGGAGACTTTTCATGGGTCTCCCTGTGTGTCTACATCCTGAAAGGTCTCAAAAACAGAGAAAAAAAAATTGTGAAAATTTGAAAAAATACAGGTGACACCACCAGTCTGCAGGTACTGATGAAACACCTCTTGATCAATCTTACACCTCTTATGCCAAAATCATGACCATCAGTGTTGTAGTTATTGAGATGTTGCAGTTTGTTTTTATCAAATTTTCCATTATTCTGGGGGGTTATTGGGAGCCCCCCATAGCTCAAAGGATATGGGTAACAGAGACCTTATTTCAGGTTTCCATGCAGACTTTTTATGGACCTCTCAGTGTGTCAAGAATGAAGATTCTAGGTCCAGTCTTTATGATTTGTGCCCTGTTAACAGCTGTTTACATTTTTAAATTCGTAAAAAATTGAAAAATTCAGGTGGCGCCACCAGTCTGCAGGAAGTGATGGAACATCTCATGATCAATACGTATGCCAAAAATCATGACCATCAGTCAAGTAGTTAATGAGATATTGAAGTTTTTGTATGAAATTTTTTACTTTTCTGGGGGGTACTTTGGGGCCCCATAGCTCGAAGGATATGGGTAACAGAGATCTAATTTATGGTTTCCACGGAGACTTTTAATAGGTTTCTCAGTGTGTCGAGAATGAAGATTCTAGGTCCAGTGGTTACGATTTTTGCCACGTTAACAGATGACAGCATCTTTAAACGTCTCAAAAATAGAGGAAAAAATTGTAAAAAATCGAAAAATACAGGTGGCGCCACCAGTCTGCAGGAACTTATGGAACATCTCATGATCAATATGTATGCCAAAAATCATGACCATCAGTGTTGTAGTTATTGAGATATTGAAGTTTTTGTATGAAATTTTTTACTATTCTGGGGGGTACTTTGGGGCCCCATAGCTCGAAGGATATGGGTAACAGAGACCTAATTTCTAGTTTCCAAGGAGATTTTTCATGGACCTCTCAGTGTATCAAGAATTAAGATTCTAGGTCTAGGCTTTACGATTTGTGCCTTGTTAACAGATGTTCACATTTTTAAAGGTCTCAAAAATAGAGAAAAAAATTTGTAAAAAATCGAAAAATACAGGTGGCGCCACCAGTCTGCAGGAAGTGATGGAACATCTCATGATCAATATGTATGCCAAAAATGATGACCATCAGTCAAGTAGTTAATGAGATATTGAAGTTTTTGTATGAAATTTTTTACTTTTCTGGGGGGGTACTTTGGGGCCCCATAGCTCGAAGGATTTGGGTAACAGAGACCTAATTTCTGGTTTCCAAGGAGATTTTTCATGGACCTCTCAGTGTATCAAGAATTAAGATTCTAGGTCTAGGCTTTACGATTTGTGCCTTGTTAACAGATGTTCACATTTTTAAAGGTCTCAAAAATAGAGAAAAAAATTTGTAAAAAATCGAAAAATACAGGTGGCGCCACCAGTCTGCAGGAAGTGATGGAACATCTCATGATCAATATGTATGCCAAAAATGATGACCATCAGTCAAGTAGTTAATGAGATATTGAAGTTTTTGTATGAAATTTTTTACTTTTCTGGGGGGGTACTTTGGGGCCCCATAGCTCGAAGGATTTGGGTAACAGAGACCTAATTTCTGGTTTCCAAGGAGATTTTTCATGGACCTCTCAGAATCCCAAGTTACAAGGTTCTAGGTTCAGCGGTTACGATTTGTGCCTGGTTAATGGACGGACAGACTGACAGACGGACGACGGACAAAGAGTGATCGCTATAGCTCAGATTACTTTCAGTGAGTTGAGCTAACAAAGGAAACCAACATGCCTGTAACTGTACAGGTGAAATAGTGGCTGGAGTTGATTTTAAGATGAGTGAATTTATAGGTTTTAAAAACTTAGAACCTATTGACCAGGACTCTCATGTTGCTCTGGTAATGACTGGTGATGATTACTGTAGCCCTGCCTGGAGGCACTTGGCATAAAGTCTTGACTCGAGTCCACTTTTCCAGGACTGGGGACTTGAGTAACTTGAACTTGGACTCAACTACAACAATGTTTATAATATAATTGTATCCCCAGACAAAGTCGGGATACTATGGTTTCATGACGGTCCCCCCCCCCCCCCCCCGCCGCCCCCGCCCCCGCCGCCACAGAAAAACCTTGTGAGCGGGATAACTCAAAATATATTTCACTGATCTTTTTCAAACTTTACATTTGTATAGATATAGGTAAGGGGACGAAGCCTATTTAAAATGGGGTCATGACCTATGCTAGGAGAGTGACCTTGACCTTGAATAGGTCCATTTTTGCTGAAAATAACATAAATTCTTAAATATCTCAAGTAAGCTTGCATGGACTGGTCCAAAAATCAAGGTGACCGAAGATCTTGGATAGCCTTGTGATAAACCGGAAACTGGTGGTGCCACCTATTATCCTTTTTTACGCCTTTTAATACCCCCACAATTGCCACTTGACAGTACTGTAAGCAATATAAGTAAAAAACTAATGGACAGATTTCTTTCATATTATGCACATGTAGCGAGATGGGTTATGGGATGAGGTCTATTTACATTTGGGTCATGACCTTTACCATGAGAGTGGCCTTGACCTTTAATGTGTCCATATTTGGTGAAAATCACACACCTCTTATGATATCTCCAGTGTTAATAGATTTCAAACGTGACTTATGTATGGCCCACCACTAAAGTAAGAACCCTATAGGTTCTAGGGTCATAAGGTCAAAGGTCAAGGGTACTGGACTTGCATCTTAAAAGATACTGTGGATGCATTTTAAGCCAAACTTTCATCCCAGGTCTTCCATCTTGAATATATAGCTCACTTGCCAATAGTGGATGATCCATATCAATTTTGGGGTCACAAGGTCAAAGATCAAGGCCACAGGAGCTATCTGTCAAAAAATTAGTTTCTGGATGATAATTCCTGCTTTTTTAAATGTATGGATTTCAAACTTGACTTATATATGTCCCACTGAAAAAGCAAGACTCCAATTGATTTTGGGGTCATGAGGTCAAAGGTCAAGGTCACAGGACACATCTATAAAAAGATTGTGAATGCATTTTCAGCCAAACATTTCATCTCAGACATTTCATCTTGCACATACAGTTCCCCTGTCAATAGAGGAAGAGGCCTGTCAATCGTGAGGTCACAAGGTCAAAGGTGAAGGTCACAGGAGCCATCTGTCCAAAAATTAGTTCCCGAGATGATAATTCAGGCTTGGATTAATATATGGATTTCAAACCTGACTTATATATAGACCATCAATAAATCTAGACTATTGATTTATATATAAAAGTGGATGATCAATATCAATTTTGGGGTCACAAGGTCAAAGGTCAAGGCCACAGGAGCCATCTGTCAAAATATTAATTTCTGGATGATAATTCCTGCTTTTATTGATGTATAGATTTCAAACTTGACTTATATATGTCCCATTGAAAAAGCAAGACCCCAATTGATTTTGGGGTCATGAGGTCAAAGGTCAAGGTCACAGGACACATCTATAAAAAGATTGTGAATGCATTTTCAGCCAAACATTTCATCTCAGACATTTCATCTTGCACATACAGTTCCCCTGCCAAGAGAGGAAGATAATAACAATACTTGCTTGCCAAGTGTCAGTATATGCTGCTAAAAATGGGGGCCTATTCTTAAAGGGGGGGCGTACTATGTTTGGGGATACTCTGGCACCAGCGGTGCCAAGAAATGTCTAGTTATTTATTGCTGTTAGGAGATGGCTTTATTCTGGAGGTGACCTGGGATGGGCATGTTGGCATGCAAGAGAGACCAAAACTTACAGATGTTTAGTAAAACAGAGTGCAACATGTATGATGGAATGCTTAATGCATTTGTCTCATTCCCAAACAAAGTTTTGTCCTGCTCAACCAAAAATGTGACTATATAAAATAAACAGGCAGATTTTGCAATATTGTTTCATATTGTTTTACTGGACCTTTGCCAAAAATACTGCAGCTGGTATATATAACAAAGTACCACATGCAACAAACATGTGGTCCATTACCTGTAATGTTCAGCTGAACTAAAAATGTATATTATGTTTGTTAAAACAGACCAGGAATTATGTATTTGTAGTTCTAGAGAAAATTAGATTTAGATAAATAAATGCCTCATGTAAACTGAGAATGCATTACATTTTAAGTGCTTGCCTTAACAGTTTTGATAACAGACAGAATTAAAACATTTTTTTAATGAATGTTACTTATATATATGAGGACATGGTGACCTATTTACCAAAGTGGAAACCAAACTTCTGGACATATCTACCACCACATTACCTGTTTCTGTTGAGTTAACATTCATATTTTCTTTATGATTTTGATCATTGGTATTCTTAGTTGTTGCTTGTACATCTGTCCTCCAATGGCAGTCTGTGTCAGTTCTCTGTAAGAAAAAAAAACATTAAATCTGAATTGTAAAACAAAATGACAATTTTTACTTCAAATTAATAATTAATACAAAAAATAGCTCATCTGTGGTTCTTCATGTTGGCGCTACACAAACATTTACAGTCAACTAATTATTATCAACATTGCTGTAGTTCAACAACTGTAGTTCAAAGTAGGGCTGTAACAATTGCATGATGCACCTTTACAAGGACACATACTGTATTGGTATCTACAGATGTCTTTGCACCGATGCATTTCTGATGTATGATCATCCAACAGAAAGTGATGTCCAATATCTGAAAATAGTCACTTTGTGCCATGCAAAATATGAAAAATGAAACACTGATGGTAAAAAAACAAGTGGAATGCAATCTGATAAGCTAGTTGTTTGGAAATCAATTTTATATTTGGTTTCAAAATATATTTTTAGATTAAACTTATTTACATTTCCTTATACACAGAAATATTCAGCTTTGAATCTACATTACAATATATCATAAATATGTCATATCATGTATTGTATCCTGTGCAAAGTATTGTGACGTATCATACCATTAGAAAATGTATCGTATATCACTACAGCCTTGGATCAAAATGTGCAGGATCAGACAAGTAAAACAAGATGCTTCAGAAGGTAGCAATGACTGTTTTCCCCCAGTTATTTATTTAATATTAAAAATCTCATATCAGCTAATTAAGTTGATTATAAATTTCTTAAATCTATAACAAAACTGAAAAAAAATAATTCAATATTGCAGAAATAATTGAAGAATGAGCTTTAGGTATATAACTTTATATTTTAGAATAAGTTTAGGTATACTTTAAAAAAAAAAAATAATTTTGCTCAGTAATAATTTATTACTGTCAGTATGTCATTACTTTAAGATTTCAAATACATGCAATACTTACAGAGTTTATCATTGCTGTATCACTACTTGTATTCCCTGAGGTAGTCATTGTTTCGTGACCTCTTGACCCTTCATACCTGTCATACATAGAGGTACCATCAGTAACTGTTGATTCAAACCTGATTCTTCACAAAAAGATCAGATACTATAAACATTGTTTATTTTACATGTACTGTACAAATAATTTTTATAACTAATATGAGGCACTCTCCATGGCTTGGATATTGGTGTATGGTAGTTGTGAAGGGGTGATGGAAACCCAAAAGCCACAGAACTTGGACGAGCCACTAAAAACAATTGCCATAACAATACCAGGGAATGAACTCAAGTCGCCAGCAGAGAGAACCAAGCATTTTACCAGTCAAATATCCAGGCCCCTCCATTTCATTCTTTTTGACAGAAGTTAAGTTGACTTTAATTTATTATGTATGCACATAATCAGGCTCTGACACATCTTAGGATTATATTATGCTTATAACTAGAATATAAGCATATGAGCACCATAAATACTTCGAGTGAATTTCTGTAAATGTATTGATACAGACTAAATATATCAAGCATGAAACCTGGTTTAATCAAACAAAACAGAGAGAAGACCTACAATACTGTGACTATGATAAACAATTTACTCACACAGATTTTGTAAGTTGGGATGTGGTTGTATGTCTGACTAGTTCAGCTGGTTTTGGTTAGCAGGATCATCATTAACAATACTGACAGCTGACAAAATGTAACTTAAATGATTTATTGGAATGTTCTTAATATGTGTGGACCTGATATATTTTAAACTCAGAACATATAAAAGATAAAGTATTCAATTCAATGGTTTGCCAGAGTCTGAGTGTGGATAGCAATTTGAATAATCTATCTCACTGGATAACTAACTAAACATGCAAAGTTATTGATTTTAAATAAACAGAAAGTGTATTAATGAGAAATCTTACACATACAAAATATGTACAGGAATCTGGCCTTGTAAATGAGAAATCTAACCAGATTCCAAACATAACAACTACTGTGAAACAATAGGTCTGTTTAACCAGTGACAAGAACAAAGGTCACAGAAAAAGTCATCTGAGTTTTGGGTTTGAAATAAAAGTCACAAAAAAGTCATAGGTAACAGGTTTGTGTAGGAATAAAGTCATACTAACAGAAGGAAAAATGTTACATATTTATAATTTAAAATACTCCTTAAATTCTAACTTTTCTGGTACAGTATACTTTTTATTTTTTTTTTGTTTTTTATAATTTATTTTTTATTTTAGTGTAGGTTCAGAAATTAAAATATGTTCACCACTTTAATACAAATATAAATATAGAATTACTGAAGCCACATTTATGTCTTATTAAGACTTAAACCAAACACTATTTAAAACTTATTCACTTCAGACATAATTTTTAAGGAATTTTTCATGAATAAAATTATAAGCAAGCAGCTTACAATGTATTAAGAAAAGTTCACCTGAGGCATTTTTTACACACATTGAAGTAAAATCCATACTCAAACTGAAGTAAAATATAAGAATTCATATATTTTCACAATAAAATTTGTGACTACTTTCAAAAAATACAAATTTTATCTGCAACTTTTTTGGCAACAATTTCCTGATACTTTTGTCCTGTGACTTTTTTCCTAGAACCATTTGACCTACAGGTGGTCCCACTCCTCATGGCTGGCCTCCCCTGCAGCCCACTGTATATGACCAGGATAAGGGTGGCTGCCATCCCTGTAAGCTCTCAGCTCCACCAGCACATGTCTGACTTCAGCCAGCAGTCCTGAGACGTAGTGAGGATCCGGGTCCAGCAGGTCAGGGAAGTACAGACCGTCCTCCCACTCATTACAGTAACCAAGTTGCTTCAACAGGTCACGACCTCCCTGAAAGGTCAGAGGTCACAGGGTCAAAGTAAAAGACATATTTATCTTTATTATCAGCATATTATCATATAGCAGTCTTTGATTCACAATGCTCCTTAAACAATGAGGCCTCTTATTCATAAGGGCTTAATTTTCACCCAAAAAAATGAAAATTTGAAACTTTTGCCAACAAAAAGGCAACCACAGTATAAAATTAAATCATATCAAACAAATACAGGTATCCAACAAATCACTGAGGTTAAGTTGGGCACAGAATGTTCCTGAGATGACATGACATAATTTGTGGCATCAGAGATGCCAAATAAACTCCTCATATATGTGAAATTTTCACCAAAAACAGATCTACAGATGGATACAAGATGTATACAAGATAAACCATTCTAAGATCTATGGACATCCACATTCCGGGTAAATACATCAAACCACTCATGAGAAAAAAGCTAATATATTCTATGAAAACAAAAAGGTAGGTGGTGCCACCTGTCTCAGTCTGGTTTATGATGGATCTACACTATTTGAAACAGACTGCAGGTGGCACCACTAGGCTTGTGTGCAAGATAGAGGTTTCCAAAATCTGTGGACATGAAATTTCAGAAGGATACATTGAACCAGTCCTGAAATAAATAAATGAACGTATTCTACAAATACATATGATTGCAGGTGGTGCCACTAATTTTGTGAATGAGAAATCTACCCAAGACGGATGAACATACAAAACTTCAAGCAGAGACACCATACCACTACTGAGTAAAGGTGCATCAATGTATTATACAAAAATCGAATGGCAGGTGGTGCCACTTGTCTGTTCTACAACAAACCTATCCAAGACAGATATACAAAAGGTTGGGGGTTTTATAGTCTGAAATCACCAACGGTGTCAGTCTCATCCGACTTTGCCTTCCTGGTCTTTCGGGCCTGTTCATTCTTATAGCTTTTCTCGGCTCCCTGGGGAGCATACAACCCATGCTGCCATATCAGGCGCTAGAGGGTTATTCGTTCTACATCTGCCTGCCTCCCATGACCAGTACCCATTCACTCCTGGGTTGAGAGAGCGCACCCTTGTGGTAAAGACTTTGCCTAAGAGTCTTAGCGCAGACAGCGGTCAGAACGGGACGCGAACCCAAGACCCTGCGGTCACTAGTACAGCGCCATCCATTACGCAACCACGCTCCACAAGCAAAATTTTAGGCTAATACATCCATCCACTCCTGAGATATGAGCGGTTTTCACCAAAGCAAACAGGCCGGTGGACGCAAAGCAAAAACAATTGCAGATGCAGCACCACCAGTCTTGAGTTTGAGATGGAGGTATCTAAGATCAATGGACATGCACAATTTCAGGCCAATACAGCAAACCACACCAGAGAAATGGCCATCAATGTATTCTACAAAAACAAGAAAATATCAAGGGTTCAGAAACCACATTTGCAATATTTTTTTCAAATGCAACTTACAATGTTAATGTTAAACAGATAAAATATATTTTACATACATGTATTAAAGTTGTCTCACATTTAAATAATTACCAACAATCACACTGAAACATGGGAAACCAATGAACGCATACCCTCCAGGCAGAGGCAATGAATGAATCTCATATATTTCCTTACCCTAACAACATCGACTTTCTGGGAGAACACGTGGTTGGTGGTGTTAACCACTCTCCAGGCCCGTGGTCTCTTGGCTTCAGGTTTCAGCAGGTTACATGCGTACATGGTGATGACCTCTAGCATTGTTATGACCTTCTGAGGCCAATCGCTCTCCTAAAAAAACAGAAGAAGCCAGAATGAGTTTGTTTTTGCAGTCACAGGTCCCCCCTTACGATTCCTCCACCACCCCCAAATTTGAAGGAAAAATATATGTACTACTTCAGAGTTGTGAGGTTCTAAAACAAGTGACCCATGGGTCATGACGCTCAGCTGACTGGGAAGAGATTCGCAAAAGGAAATTTTATCATCAGAATGGTAGTATATACCCATTCAACTGAAGCATCAAACAGATTAACCAACAGGCCAAGATTTAGTCTGTATTTATATATCTCAAAAATAGAGAAAAATGTGTAAACTTTTAAAACTAGAATACGGGTAACCGACAAGTGACTACATGTATCTGCCAAAATCGGATAGTGAGGGATGGATTGAGTGGCAAGGGGAAATAGAGTGAGGTATGTTGCATATTAGCATGGATGTCTGCAGCCTAAATGTGTATGTAGGTTGTGCCACCTACCACAAATCCAGAAAGCTGTCCAAGTTGTATACACCTGCAAAATTTTAGGCAGAAAAGTCAAACCACTACATGTATATGAGCGATTTTTGCCCATGGCAGACAAACAGACAAAAACTGTGCAAAAATCTTTGCAGGTAACCCCTCCAGTTTTGTGTATGATAAAGACCTATGTGAGATCTAAACACATGCACAATTTTGGCCCAATCGGTCAAATGGTTCCTGAGATATGAGCTTGGATGTGTCCAGCGTTAACTAGAATGTAGGTGGCGCCACCTGTCATAAAATCAAGAAAGCTGTCCACGATGTATAAACCTGCAAAATTTTAGGCAGTTATGTCGAACCACTACAGAGAAATGAGTAATTTTAGGCCACGGCAGACTAACAGACAGACGCTGTGCAAACATTGTTACAGGTGGCGCCACCATTTTTTGTGTTTGTTACAGAGCTATCAAAGGGCTACATTTGTATAAATTTTATTTCCTGATCGGTCAAACGGTTCCCGAGATATAAGCTTGGATGTCATCAGCGTGAACGTGAACGTAGGTGGCGCCACCTGTCATAAAATCAAGAAAGCTATCCTGGATGTATACACATGACGAATTTCAGGTGAATTAGTCAATTCACTGCAGAGATATGAGTGATTTAAACCCAAGGCAGATGACCAGATGGACACTGTGCAAACATGGTTACAGGTGGCGCCACCATTTTTTGTGTATGTTATAAAGCAATCCAAGGGCTACATTTGTATCAATTTTATTTCCTGATCGGTCATACGGTTCCCGAGATATAAGGGTTTATGAGTAGAAACAGACCCACAAATGGACACTGGATAGAGAGGAAAGGTCAGAGGTCAATGCAAATTGGTTAGGCACCAGTTCACATGTGACCCGATAACAGGTGTAAGTTTGGGAAAAATCGGTCCATTAGTCTCCGAGGAGCTCTCTGGAAACGAACGCCGCCGCGGCGGAGGAACTCGGTCAAAAACATAGTATCCGCAAAACTTTGTTTTGGCGGATACAAAAATACAGGTGGCTCCACCAGTCTGCAGAAACTAATAAAAACACTTAATGGTCAATATCCATGCAAAAAATCATGGTGATCTCTGCATTAGTTGTTCAGATACTTCAGTTTTTGTATCAAATTGTCCATTATTCTGAGGGATACTTCGGAGTCCTATAGCTTGAAGGATATGGGTAACAGAGACCTAATTTCAAGTTTCCACAGGCACCTTTCATGGGCCTCCTTGCATGACAAGAATGAAGATTCTAGGTCCCGTTGTTGCGATTTGTACCCTGTTGACAGATAACCACATCTTTAAAGGTCTCAAAAAAAAGAAAAAAATTCATAAAAATTTGAAAAAAAAATAGAGGTGGCACACCCAGTCTGCAGAAACTGATGGAACAGCTCATGATCAATATGTATGCCGAAAATCATGACCATCAGTGTTGTAGTTATTGAAATACTGCAGTTTTTGTATCAAATTTTCCATTATTCTGGGGGGGGGGGTATTTTGGACCCATACAGCTTAAAGAATATGGGTAACAGAGACCTAATTTCAAGTTTCCATGGAGACTTTTCATGGGTCTCCCTGTGTGTCAAGAATGAAGATTCTTGGTCCAGTTTTTATGATTTGTGCCCTGTTAACAGATGTTCATATCTTTAAAGGTCTCAAAAATACAGAAAAATTTCGTAAAAAAAACGAACAAATACAGGTGGTGCCACCAGTCTGCAGAAACTTATGAAACACTCCATGATCAATATCCATGCAAACAATTATGGTTATCTCTGCATTAGTTGTTCAGATACTTTAGCTTTTGTATCAAATTTTCCATTATTCTGAGCTGTACTTTGGAGTGCCATAGCTCAAAGGATATGGGTAACAGAGACCAAATTTCAGGTTTCCATGGAGACTTATCATGGGTCTCCCTGTGTGTCAAGAACGAAGATTCTAGGTCCAGTCGTTACGATTTGTACCCTGTTGACAGATAACTACATCCTTAAAGGTCTCAAAAATGGAGAAAACAATTCTTGAACATTGAAAAATACAGGTGGCGCCACCAGTCTGCACAAACTGATGAAACATCTCATGATCAATATGTATGTCGAAAATCATGACCATCAGTGATGTAGTTAATGAGATATTGAAGTTTTTGTATGAAATTTTTGACTATTCTGGGGGGTAATTTCGGGCCCCCATAGCTCGAAGGATATGGGTAACAGAGACCTAATTTCTGGTTTCCATGGAGACTTTTCATAGGTCTCTCAGTGTGTCGAAAATGAAGATTCTAGGTCCAGTCGTTACGATTTATGCCACGCTAACAGATGACAGCATCCTCAAAGGTCTCAAAAATAGAGGAAAAAATCGTAAAAAATCAAACAGCACAGGTGGCGCCACCAGTCTGCAGGAACTGATCGAACATCTCATGATCAATATGTATGCCAAAAATGAAGACCATCAGTGATGTAGTTATTGAGATATTGAAGTTTTTGTATGAAATTTTTTATTATTCTGGGGGGTACTTTGAGGCCCCATAGCTCAAAGGATATGGGTAACAGAGACCTAATTTCTGGTTTCCAAGGAGATTTTTCATGGACCTCTCAGTGTGTCAAGAATTAAGATTCTAAGTCTAGTCTTTATGATTTGTGCCTTGTTAACAGATGTTCACATTTTTAAAGGTCTCAAAAATAGAGAAAAAAATTCGTAAAAAATCGAAAAATACAGGTGGCGCCACCAGTCTGCAGGAAGTGATGTAACATCTCATGATCAATATGTATGCCAAAAATGATGACCATCAGTCAAGTAGTTAATGAGATATTGAAGTTTTTGTATGAAATTTTTTATTATTCTGGGGGGTACTTTGGGGCCCCATAGCTCAAAGGATATGGGTAACAGAGACATAATTTCTGGTTTCCAAGGAGATTTTTCATGGACCTCTCAGTGTGTCAAGAATTAAGATTCTAAGTCCAGTCTTTATGATTTGTGCCTTGTTAACAGATGTTCACATTTTTAAAGGTCTCAAAAATAGAGAAAAAAATTCGTAAAAAATCGAAAAATACAGGTGGCGCCACCAGTCTGCAGGAAGTGATGTCACATCTCATGATCAATATGTATGCCAAAAATGATGACCATCAGTCAAGTAGTTAATGAGATATTGAAGTTTTTGTATGAAATTTTTTACTTTTCTGGGGGGTACTTTGGGGCTACATAGCTCGAAGGATATGGGTAACAGAGACCTAATTTCTGGTTTCCAAGGAGATTTTTTATGGACCTCTCAGAATCCCAAGTTACAAGGTTCTAGGTCCAGCGGTTACGATTTGTGCCTGGTTAACGGACGGACAGACGGACAGACAGACAGACGGACGACGGACAAAGAGTGATCGCTATAGCTCAGATGACTTTCAGTCAGCTGAGCTAAAAATCCTAGATTTCTGAAGGTTTGACCTCCAGACTGGAGACCAAGGTCACAAGTTTTAAAACTTCTGAGATTTTGGTCAAAACAATTTATGTATTAAATTTCACGAAAATATACTGAATGGTTCAAAAGTAAAGTGTTCACAGAAAATGTTATTTTGGCTGATTCGACCTAGAACATGAAGGTCAAGGTCATTGGTTTTCAAACCCATCCAGGATTTTTGGTAGAATCAATTCATGTGTCGTATTTCATGAAAATATATTGAGTTTTTCAAAAGTTATAGTGTTCATACTATTTTTTTTTTCTTTTCATCAGCATGCATGTCTGTTGGTTGTCTGCTGTGTTTGGTTTTGCCGGTCAGCCAGCTTTTGTTCAATAAAACTTGATACACACCAGATTTCACTTTTATCATTTTATATATTACAATTATGACCTTAATGTCATTATAAAAGACCTGAACTCTTAGTGTCAGTCTTCATCAACAGTTGTTACACGTGTGGTGAAAAAGCCCTTTTGTCTCTCTTATCCACTGATCAAATTTAATTAAAGTGTCAACTATGTCTCATTCCAAAAAGCAGTTACAAGTCATTTAAAATTAACAATCAGTTGTTAATTTTTCAAAGAATTTGATAAAAGAAATTTAAGTAGAAGGAAAGATGACAGCTATGCAATAAAAAAATTCCTTTAGATATTTGTGTATATGTTAAGCTGATTTTATTGTTACATGCACATTTACTGCTAGATGTGAGATTATACAATATCGCATTTTTGTAAAAATTCCTTAAAATTTAAAATCTTCAGACCAACAATAACAATGGACCCATGGGTCATGGCGCTGAGCGGAACTTTGTAAAATTTTTGCAAATGCAAAATGTACTGATTTCTATTTTTGACATTTACGCATTTGAAAAGCTAAGAGGAAAGGGCCTTGCTATTTGGTGCTAATCAAATAAAAAACATATGAATGCAAGACAAATACTACATGTGCAATTTTATGAACTACATCAAAGATGCAGGAGCTTCTCATGATCAAACATTTGTAAAACTATCTGTATATCAATTATGTGAAAGTAAAATGTGTTTAAAATACCCACTGGGAATATATGAAACCCTGTAAAATATAAAATAAGGAAGAAAGTGGAGATGAGTTGTTGTATAATAATACACATTTATTAACTGAAATAAAATGCTGTAAAAAAATACGACTGTACATTTTCAAAAGAGCATAACCTAAATATATAAAGTATATATTGTACTGTTTAATATATGAAATTGTGGCCTGAAACCATTTAATCATGCAATAAGGGAAAAAAGATTATGGGCCAAAGAGTTATACCAAAGGTTATATTTAACAAACAAAATAATGTGTAAATGTAATTAAAAATTCTAAAAACAGTTTAAAGATATGGCTAAATGAGCAAAGATTAAAATCATTCCAGGAAAGTTTGTCCAAATTCTTGATTGAGTGTAACAGTGGTATGCATGGCAAGAGATATTAATGGAATGCTCCACACCTTATAGCAATACATCACTTTGTGGGCACAATAAAATGTGAACTTTTATCATTGTAATTCCTTGTGATACAATAAAAGATCCATAATGTAGCAAAAGTAAAGAATAAGAATGAATTAAATAGGCAAAATTATAACATTCATAAGGGTATGCATCTTTGGAGGAGGGGGTGCAGAGGGGAAGCCAAGCTAGGCTAGACTAAGGGGAAGACTGGCTAAGCTTAGCTGCCTGGAGTGTGGAGTGATTACATCACACAGGTGAGGGTTCCATCACCCACTACACACTTAAACTGGGTTGGCCTGATGTAGTCAATACTTGACATGGTTTATAAAAACTTGAATAAAAGCTACTCTTTTCAATTAATTCCTTTTGTGATAATCCCTTTATCAGAGATAATTAGACCCATGTGTAGACATATGTGTGTGTTCATATATATTTGTGTAAGTGTTTTGTCTACCTGAGAGTTAACAGTGATCAGCAGACCTGGTTGTAGACGTGTGTGTTCATATGTATTTGTGTGAGTGTTTTGTCTACCTGAGTGTTATCAGTGATCAGCGGACCTGGTTGTAGACGTGTGTGTTCATATGTATTTGTGTGTGTGTTTTGTCTACCCGAGTGTTATCAGTGATCAGCGGACCTGGTTGTAGACGTGTGTGTTCATATGTATTTGTGTGTGTGGTGTGTGGAGTGATTACATCACACAGGTGAGGGTTCCATCACCCACTACACACTGTTAAACTGGGTTGGCCTGATGTAATCAATACTTGACATGGTTTATAAAAACTTGAATAAAAGCTACTCTTTTCAATTAATTCCTTTTTGTGATAATCCCTTTATCAGAGATAATTAGACCTATGTGTAGACGTGTGTGTGTTCATATGTATTTGTGTGCGAGTTTTGTCCACCTGACAGTTATCAGAGATCTGTAGACCTGGCTTTAGACATGTGTGTGTGTTTATATTTATTTGTGTGTGTGTTTTGTCCACCTGAGAGTTAACAGTGATCAGCGGACCTGGTTGTAGACATGTGTGTTCATATGTATTTGTGTGAGTGTTTTGTCTACCTGAGTGTTATCAGTGATCCGCGGACCTGGTTGTAGATGTGTGTGTTCATATGTATTTGTGTGTGTGTTTTGTCTACCTGAGTGTTATCAGTGATCAGCGGACCTGGTTGTAGACGTGTGTGTTCATATGTATTTGTGTGTGTGTTTTGTCTACCTGAGAGTTAACAGTGATCAGCAGACCTGGTTGTAGACGTGTGTGTTCATATGTATTTGTGTGAGTGTTTTGTCTACCTGAGTGTTATCAGTGATCAGCGGACCTGGTTGTAGACGTGTGTGTTCATATGTATTTGTGTGTGTGTTTTGTCTACCTGAGAGTTAACAGTGATCAGCAGACCTGGTTGTAGACGTGTGTGTTCATATGTATTTGTGTGAGTGTTTTGTCTACCTGAGTGTTATCAGTGATCAGCGGACCTGGTTGTAGACGTGTGTGTTCATATGTATTTGTGTGACTGTTTTGTCTACCTGAGAGTTAACAGTGATCAGCGGACCTGGTTGTAGACGTGTGTGTTCATATGTATTTGTGTGAGTGTTTTGTCTACCTGAGTGTTATCAGTGATCAGCGGACCTGGTTGTAGACGTGTGTTCATATGTATTTGTGTGTGTGTTTTGTCTACCTGAGTGTTATCAGTGATCAGCGGACCTGGTTTTAGACGTGTGTGTTCATATGTATTTGTGTGTGTGTTTTGTCTACCTGAGTGTTATCAGTGATCAGCGGACCTGGTTGTAGACGTGTGTGTTCATATGTATTTGTGTGACTGTTTTGTCTACCTGAGAGTTAACAGTGATCAGCGGACCTGGTTGTAGACGTGTGTGTTCATATGTATTTGTGTGAGTGTTTTGTCTACCTGAGTGTTATCAGTGATCAGCGGACCTGGTTGTAGACGTGTGTGTTCATATGTATTTGTGTGTGTGTTTTGTTTACCTGAGTGTTATCAGTGATCAGCGGACCTGGTTTTAGACGTGTGTGTTCATATGTATTTGTGTGTGTGTTTTGTCTACCTGAGTGTTATCAGTGATCAGCGGACCTGGTTGTAGACGTGTGTGTTCATATGTATTTGTGTGTGTGTTTGTCTACCTGAGTGTTATCAGTGATCAGCGGACCTGGTTGTAGACGTGTGTGTTCATATGTATTTGTGTGTGTGTTTTGTCTACCTGAGTTTTATCAGTGATCAGCGGACCTGGTTGTAGACGTGTGTGTTCATATGTATTTGTGTGTGTGTTTTGTCTACCTGAGTGTTATCAGTGATCAGCAGACCTGGTTGTAGACGTTTGTTCATATGTATTTGTGTGTGTGTTTTGTCTACCTGAGTGTTATCAGTGATCAGCGGACCTGGTTGTAGACAAGGGTATTTGTCAGCGAGAGGGACATCAAGGAATAGAATATGTTCGGAGGGACTGGAACTTGTCTGACCGGAGAGTAGGTCCCGCTGCAGCTCCTGAATCATGAGGCGCGCTTCCTGCGATAAACAAATGTCAAAATAACATTTATATGCGTATAGTTCATCTAGTAGTGTTAGGGCTGATGCAGATGAACTAATGATCAAACTTGCATTGCCATAATCATTTACAGACTTTTTCACAAAGGTCAGGCTTGACGTTTGAGGGACGGTACACTTTCATACAATTTGCTAGAACACTTTAGAATAATATGTGTATATGAACAGATTCATACCTATGTTTACTATATACACATGTAGGCTACAGAGTTATTAGATATATTACTATCAGGGGTCATAATACTATGCAATTTTCACCTTTCCAATGGAAAGGCATTAATAAAGGTTTACCTTTCCACAGAAAACTTTGCCTTCCAGCTAAAGATGCATCATACCATCATATTAAACTTTCAGTCACACTTCGCTCAGTGTAAACACGATTCTGCCATCTTACATACCATCCTACATGCACACTTGGGTCCAAAAAGAACTGAATTGTTTCAAAAGTATAGTGTTACATCAGAAACATGACTGTGCAGTGAAAACAACAGGGAAATATAGGAGATGATGGCCTATATACCAAATAGTTTAAAAAATAATAACAGACCATTTTAATTTTTATAGGAAAATATAGGAACTATAGGGGATCAGTGGAACACCACCTGTAAAATATTTTGTTTTTGAGTCATGTATGTTACTACTTATCAGCTTCTAATGTCAAAAACATCCAGGTGTTCACTTTTCCAATGGATTGGTAAAAAATGAAAAATGCCTCTCCATGCATGTGTTTGCCTGTCCAGACAGGCGGAAAGGCGTTACTTCCACCCCTGATTATTGTTAGCCAATATTAGGCTACATATCAATTGAGAGGATAAGATGAGATAAGATAACATTTATCTGCCTTCAGTACCAGAATTTTTGTTGACTTGCAATTCAATACATGCAGGTCTATATTTGATCAAAAATTTCAAACTCCTAGAGGTCAACCAATTTATATTAAAGATTCTTGACAACCTTTAGCAACTTTAAATACATATAAAGCATATATTTCAATACTTATTGCAAACAGAGTGTCCAGAGCTACAAAACAGCTTCTTTGTGTGCTAACACCAGATATGATATATTTTCTGAAACAAAGTTTACAACCAAAAGCTATATAATGAGACATGAAATATACATGTAACTTGCTCAACTTCTTTTTTTGGGGGGGGGGGGGGGGATTTATGTTAAACAACACAGACATGAGCTGACATTTTGTCTCATCAAATAAATAATGATAATAATGAGGTAAAACGATGTGAGGAAAAATTGTCTTACTCGATACTGTTGATCTGTCATCTTGTCTGTACATGTCACACTTCAGTAGGACTGACAATGAAAGCAACCAAGGAGGTCAGGTGTGTTTTGCTGAAACAAGATTAAGAGTACTTGCAAGGTAATAAATACATCCGCAAATCCAAAATAAAATGAACCCTTCATTCACACATGATGGACCTGTCAGGTTAATTATTTTATTTGTTACACTTGACTCTTGACGAGCACATAACGCACATATATAAGTGTGTTTTGAGCTTTATTTTGGGCATGATCTAGGTGACATTGCATGAAGTGACAATAACCAAATGATTCAAAACAAATTGCTGAAAAGTTTGATTTTCAATTATCTCAAATTTTTAATCTTTAGAATTTGTCCAGCAATTTAGTTGATTTGCGAATTAAGGTATTGTCAATTTTGATGCAAAAATCCACAAGGTTACTTCTGATGTCATGTGCTGCCACCTAGGTTCAACTGCTCAGATCACATTTCGAGTGTTTGAGGTGGCAGAGTTATGGCCTCAGCTGTGCAGGCAACAAGATAGGAGGCACAGAATGAGGTTTCAACTATTTAGTTAATAATATCTCTGGTCAGAAAAGAAGCCTGAAGCCCTGTTCTTACTGATGGACTGTCTGCCCCAGGTGACAATCAGCACACCTAACACAAATGTCAATCAATGACCAAATGCACACCACTGGCTGACCAATGGGCAGTGTTGATTGTCTGATGGTATCCATGCATACAGTCCTGCATACATCCTCTGTGAGGCTAATTATTCAGTTAAAATTCAAATTTTTTGTAGATGATGAATTATAATATAAAAGTGTTTAATGGAAAGATGGAAATAACAGTGATGTAGTACACTAGTTCATTAATATCCCTAAAAAATTACAATCAATTTATTTTGGATGGTACTGGTAGTCATGAGCTTGACCTAGCAACCTGCAGTGACAAAATGTCTTGCACCGTTAATGGACGACTGTTTCGTCGCTTCCACATATATGGAGATAAGTGGTGTTTGATACGATCATATTTTCCGGAAAAGGCAGTTTTATTATCAGTTTTACGTATGGGGTGACAATGAACTTCTTCACCATAGCAAAAGTATCTTATTTCTAATAAAACTGCAACATATTGGCAACTGTAAGTGTATTTTACTTTAGTTACTTTGGTCTAAGAAGACACGGGTCGTACTGCTCATAACTGTCATGACAGAAGCAGATAGAAGGTATACTTAGCAGCGAGGATACTTTGTGACTGGTCCCATTTTATTAGGGTTGTAGACTTTTTAAACTGGGAATTTCTGCAATTAGCTTATCATAAAAAGATTTGTCTGAGATACCCGAGATACAGATGGGTTTTTCCCCCTTTTATAGACACGGGTCATACTGAGCTTAGAATCCCAACCAAGTGCATACATAGGATGGTGACTAAAATGTACCCTCATATATATTTAACATTTTAGTCACCCTTGGTGGCTAGAGCATGACCTAGCTGTCCCATTGCCTTCATTTTACTGGTGATTAGTTGAGCAAATAGCAGTAGGTATATAGTATAAACTAGAGCCCTGCACGGGCCAGATTTTTCAGCCCGCACCTGCCCCACATAAAAAACCCTCAACCGGCAACTGCCCCACCACGCAGGTGTGAAGATCTGCCCCACCCTGCAATTAAAGAAGAAATCTTGGCCCACACCCGCCCTGCACATCTTGCATTCAACCTGCACCCGCCCTACCCCGCAATTGTATCTTACAGTTCAGCCCACATTCAGCCCACAGCCCGGTTTCAGCCCGCACTCAATAAAGATGCAAATGAATCTTCATAATATTTTTTATTTTATAACACAGTGTTGATGATGCATAATTGTAAAAAGCCGAATGAATACTGCATTATAGCGACTGAACAGAATTACTATATTGTACTGGTGGAATATAAATTTACTGAGTTTTGAGACAGATTAAAAACAATGCCGGGACCATGCACTAGTCAGAATATTGTACAAATGTACCTGGCAATAGTGTTGTATATTAAGACTGTTCAGCACGGTAGGCCTATACTTGTAGCCAGTCTGAGATATACATAACATGGCTGAGGGTAGAGTACCAGGATTATACCTGTGATCTTATATTAGTCACTGCATGGGGTGCATCTGGCTCTGTCACCAGCTGGATATAGCTTTACATAACTCACAAAGACTGAGGTATGTTATCACCATGGATGAGCCAAAGAGCACTGGTTAGTTTAGAGGACTGCATTGGCATAGCAGAATGAGATAAAGAGCATGGCGCTCATTTGATATCTATTCTTGTGTACACAACCATGACATTGAGCTGACTCCCTCTGCAGTTCCATAGCCTTCCCCCCTTCAGCTAATTAGCTAATCATCAATGAACAGGATTATCCTCTTTGTCCAATAAAAGGTGTGAACTGTGGTGAGCAAGTACTGTTCTCTAGCTCTGTGAACTGTGGAGGGTATACCACATTTATAATGATATCATCAGGAATGCGAACTCTCCATTCCTTTTTATCTCACTCTTATATAGTTTATTGCATCAATATTTTTAGTCTCTTTCTCTCTCTCTCATATATAGCATATATTATACACACTGTCACATATATACAAACTAACTCATACATTTAAGAAATGTGATTTATGTATAACAGTCTATTAACTGATGAAACACAGGAAGAAATGCTTTGAACATAACAACTTTTTGGCCCGCAAGAAATCGCAAAATTATTTATGCAACCCGCCCCACCCTGCACTTCTCAGTCTTTAACCCCAAACCCCTGCAAAATCATTTAAAAACTGGCCAGCAAGTGCCTGCCGGGCAAGGCTGGTTGCGGCCCCCTCGACCCGCGGGGCGGGTTGAGGCCCGCGCAGGGCTCTAGTATAAACATTATCTTCCCCCTCCCCACCCCCTTGTGTTAAAATGAAACACGATTTAATGCCATATAGCACTTAGCATAAATATATATATATATATATATATATATATATATATATATATATTTATATATATGTATATAAAGCAACCATCGAATAAAAGCAACTGGCTGTATATCCATGGTTAAACAATAACAAAATTAAAATGTCATACTCTGACACGACTACAAATGTGATAATATTCCACAATTATCAAAATTTCACATGATTTCTTTAATTATTACATCATATTTTATCATACAAGTTTTTATTTCATGTTAGCAGTGTGTTAATTGGCTCAACAATACCAATAGCTGTTTACATTTGTGTTTTATATCATTTATACATCATTCGAGGATATTTTCAATATTCATATATCCCGGGACAACTTGGGTTTAGTGTCCTGAAATGTGAGGCGTCGCAGCAGACGAATCAATTTTGATTAATGGTGTACACATATTGTTCAGGTGTTTACAATTACTGACTCGGAGAGAACCACAACCATGCACATGAAATGTCTCTGACAACAAGAGTGGACATTTAATAGTGAACGACGACGCGACAGACCTGAACGTAATGTGGTCTTGGTTGCTCCCCTCACCAAGGCATGTACTGTCAAGGTCTTCAAGATCTGTGAATCCTCAGGAAACAATGTCCAAATTCACCAGCTTGTCCAAGCCGAAATCTGGCTGGAAATCCCCTCAATCTATTTTTAGCTTAAATTTCCTTATTTCCGCACCACAGACCCGGCCAAAATGTTTCGTTTTCAGTCATTTGAGACAGGTATAACATACATGTTAAATGTGTTTTTGTGTAACTTTAAAACAATGTTATAAAAAAATTATTTTGACAGAATATGTATTTCTGGGAAACTTCCACTTTGACACTAAGTGCCACCTGTTAACCGCCAAACAAAAGGCAGAACTCACCACCAGATGGCGCTCCACTATCATGCGTTTTCAGGACAAACAGGAGTTCTCTAAACAAAAGCTACTCGAAACAAACTGGCATTGATGCCGCGGCAGCCTCTGTATTGGTATTCCCCCCCAAAAAAAAGCGCAACGAATTGTCTCTTTTCCTAAGTTCACAAAAAAAATCGACTCAAACCAAAACCACCTAGCAGATGCTGCCATCTGTTGACGTTACCGCCAACAAAGACCAGACCGAATATTCCCCGGTTATTGCGGGAACATGTTCGACTTTCTATAAAGAGTTTAATAGACACATATTTTTTCCAGGTTTATATTCTTTTGCCGATAGGGCAATGTTTGTGTGTCTTCACGAGTCGACAAACCCCATGTCAGAACTACCCGTTTTCATATACTTCTTTATCATAACCTCACGTCAAGCATGTATTAAAATTAACGCTCTAATTTTCTTGCATTTTATGCTCCTCGACTTGAGTTTTTTATAACAAATCACCTACGTTAAATTCTGAATGCGTAATCACAATGCTTTCAAGCTTGAAAGAAATGAAAAACATGGAAGGATTTTGAAAAATAAATCTTTATATGTAGAATTTTCACGTCTCAATTCAGCTATAACTGCTCATATTCATAAAATAAAGTTAAAGGATGACTATATTAGTTTGGTATACTGTCCTTGTAATGTATTATTGTATTCCATTGGGTCATTTCACTAATTTTGTATGTTTAAGGGAATATTTGAAATTGTATTACAAGACCATTCATGTTTTATGTCCATTTATAATCCAAATTTATTCAAATAAATGTTGTGTTTTCCATATTGTATCTAACAATTTTTAAAAGATTAATTCTTCACAAGGAAATATAAATAAGGCACAATAGTTAACCTCTGGAACCTGTAAAAATAGATGTTCCAAACAAGAATCTTTGACTGTTGAGAACAACTGTATAATTTCTATTTTATTCGTTAATTCACATTTTTCATTTTTACTTTGTTTTATTGGAGCCGATACCAACAAATGGACAAACAACGCAAAAATCCTGGGCGTGACACTAGGTGGATGGCGCGTCTGGAAGAAATTGGTCGCACTAAACAAGTGAGCCACCATACGGTAGCGACATCTGTCGTATGACATATGAACTATTTGCATCTACCTTCCAACCTCCGCGCAGGGCTATTGTGCAAAATGAATAACCTCTGCTTTCATTGCCGGACTAAAGCATGTTTGGCCTTACATTTGAACCAGTCACCACCTCACTTGTATAATCAGTAGATAATTGTAAACAACATGCGACTCTCGATCCCTTGGCACTCATGTCTTATGTCAGCATGCAATAATGGTTAATCCCCAATTCATGCAAGTGATCCTTTTGCATAATGATAAAAAGGCCACAACAAGTGTCGCTGCACCATCACCGTGCATTTACATCTTCAACAATTCTGGAAACAGTTGTGTCACGTAAATATCCAAGGAAGCACGTGCATAATTTTTCTGTATATATTCACAATACCGCGTCACAGATATTACACCGCAAAATAGATCCACAGGTTTATCAATATATAAAATATGCTTCACGGACAAATACCTTTTGTTGGTTATACAGTCGTGCCCACTTTGTGTCATATCGGTTAATAGAAAATCCGGCTTATTGTCACATGAATCTGAAATCCCAAACCACTTCCTATATAAACAACGGTAAATCTGATCGTTTAATATCATGGAATATTGTCATTATCCCGTTTATTGTCATGCTTGGAACCCATGGCAGTGGTACTAGGTCACAGTTAATATCACATCAGACGCCGACACGGCGATCAACGATGCCAAGAGCCTGTAATCGGTCAGGCGTATCAAACGATCTCATCTCCCACCTGTGTGCGGCAGGCAAGTGCATTGATGCATGCAGGTCAGTCCCCGTCACTTAGCTAATTAACGTCTTAAGACACCACGGTAATCCAGATCATTGCGTTTCATCGTACATTAACAAGGACGATGTTTGCGATCACATGTCATACATAATGAACTCCTGGCTTTTGCAAGGTCGTGGTTTACACCTCGGTGAAGTTTCCCCGAGATGATATGAAGCACGAGCTCTAAACGTTGCTTGCAACTGGAAATCGCCTTTAAGGGTCCACGGAAAGCTGGAGGTTTTGTGAGCACTGGAGGAGATACTCGGTCTGAAACCTCAATCGCCGCGAAACTTCAGAAACATCACAATGGCATGACGATGCCCGCTCCTCCAACAGTCCTATCATAAAGACGTTCATGGAAGTTTGAGTCATTAATAAGATACCCGAAAATAAGGCACAATAGTCGGGGAAATAAATATTTAGAAAATTGTTAGCCTACGCATAACGTTATAACCTTGCCGCATATTTCCAGACATTTGACCTCATGACCCTGACGCTATGTGTTTTTCTGTTAGCAAGTCTGATTTTTGTCAGTTATTGCGGCATGCGGCACAAAACTTACATGTGATAAATTGTCAGGTGCGCATAAACGTAATTTGATATACCGTTGTGCAATAAAAATATTCATGAACGTTTCTGTTTCCTTATTGTTTATGATTTATTTAATATCATTTTAGACATAACGCTTCTTCTGTGACTCAAAAGACATCGATGTTGAAGAACGCATAATGTCACATCCCGGTTATTATCATAATTTATGCATGCACCACCGATATGACAATAAGCGGGATTGAGTGTATTTGGAATGGATTTAGTCGAAGCATACTCTATATTTGCTCAATTAACTTAATTTTTGTAAATTACGCTTCTTACGCGATGTGGCTCGCGTTCGGCTGGAAATTAAGTGTGGTGAGCGCACAATGCCGCACATATGTTTGCAAGAGATCTATCCTTCCCCTTCATAGACAGATCTTATATGTGAAAAATGCCACCATTCTTGCCCCAACTCAGTCCAAGCCGGGATTTAGGCAGTTGAACTCTGATTCTTTCTCTTCAAATGCATTTAGGCTCAGGGTAACAACGCGCAGTTTACCCCTATTTGTGCCCTTGTGAATGGAAAAAAATAATATGACGATTTTTCTGTTCCTCAACCATATATACTATTATCTGAAATGTACTTGCATGTAACGTTGTCAAACTTTACGGGGTTGGGGTTCACGTGTGGCCGGCCTGAATATTTATGTTTCTTCAACATAAGAATGTCAAAAGGAAAGTTTCTAACATTCGATCTTTTGTGACATGTTGATCTACATGGTGAAAATGCGCATCAATACGTTTATTAAATTTTGAGGCACCTTTCACAAAAACAAAATATGATATTATGACCGTGCAGAGTGTAATAACGAATTAAAAAACTGCCTCCTTCAGTATATATATATATATAGCATGCTCGTGGAGAAGGTCTTATAGGTGCTATCTGAATTAATGAAGCAAATCATAGAGTTGTTCATTCGATATCATCAACTTAAGAATTGGAAAAAGATAAACTATGGAGAAATTAATAATTTAATGACTGGAGAATAAAAAAGATATATGAAAAATTAAAATTAATTATGAATAACTGGGAAGAGAAATAGATAAGATGAGACATGTTACAGCTCGAGAAATAGATAAGATGAGACATGTTACAGCTCGAGAAATAGATAAGATGAGACATGTTACAGCTCGAGAAATAGATAAGATGAGACATGTTACAGCTCGAGAAATAGATAAGATGAGACATGTTACAGCTCAAGAAATAGATAAGATGAGACATGTTACAGCTCAAGGGGGGGGGGGGGGGGGGGGCAGCGAACAACCCTCTCTGGATCCGCCACTACAGAGATTTGAAATCTTTATTTAATATAATATATTGCTGTTTCATCTGGTTTGTTGCCAGATTCTTCATTGATGTTGAATAATAAGACCTTTTTGTGTGTTTAGATCAAAATGTCATATGATCAGGGAAAAGCATGATTATAACATACTTTTTTCCTAACAGGTAAAAGCACTACATAACAAAGGAAAACTTATCAAAATTGTATTATTTATCTTCTTGAAAGATGAAAATCAAAATAAATAAATTATGCGGGGGGTTTAAATTGACGCGGGCGGTGCCTGAGAACCATACCTTTAATATTTTTTTGCCTACAAATTCACATTTTCTCCTGGATTCTCCATGATTTTTTCCGGGTTCTCAGTTTCTTTAGAGTATCCCCGACCGTGGATTGCAACATCACCATTATCACCAGAATATTTTATTATTTAAAAAATCATAAATTACATCACTTTATTACTATATCAATTACTTTCTTTTATTCAAACTGCAAGCTTTCCTTTATTGTTATGTTTTGATGCAATAATATGTAAATGGTTGAACAATGCCTGACGGGCATCCCCAGTAATTTACATGGGAATTAGTCAATAAAATATTGATAAGATTATTATTTTTGTTGGCGTGGGGATGACGGTGGTGTTTGATCAGGTTAAAAAAATATGTTGAAATTTTTGGCTTTAATAATACACTTAACAGAAAGTAGCCAGAAGATGCGGAAGAAGTGAGCTTAAGTGTCACAAGTTGGTTTTACCAAATGTGTATATATACATGCTGCTTCTTCTGGATCGTATACCAGTTTCTGTCTTTCTGTGTGCAGAATATTAACTGGTTTAATTGAATTTTAGAGACTGTTTAATCAGTATTGCTATATCATGTTTATGCTACTCCAAATCTTCAATAATTGTACACTTATTAATCGAAGAACACTTCTTGAAACCTTTCACTGGGGACATCTCCAAGCGAAGTTGTGTTGCAAGAAAGTTGATGATGAATATCGGCCAGTCAGGGACGAGTTGGCGGATACCGGATTATTTATTTTTATTTTGATATTCCTTCACTCTCAAGGATGTCATTTTTACGATATCGGTTGTATGAATGGGTAGAATGCATTTAAGGTCAAACCACTTCAGAGGACAAGGTCAGTTACTCAGCCCGCGGGGATAACTGATCAAGGTGACGGCCAGACCATATACAGAGGATGCATGGGGTGATGAGGATAATTTAGATGATGAGGACATTATGGGATTTTAATAGTGGTTGACGGCCTGACCGGTCACGCCCCTGGCTGCCCACTATATATATGTACAGGTTATACGCTATATCTGCCTGAACATAGACCAAACCCCCCGCACAACGGTATATATGTCTATAATGAATCATTGTCCACGAACATGTTCATGGACGATTACAGGTCTGGTTCAGTATTAACTGCATGGCCACTCCCTCGTCTGACCGCGGGAGAGAAAAGGGGGCATCACTACAACCCGGACGAGGGAAAGACATGTAAATTGATCTATACTCTAGTTATTGACTATAATACATGTATAAATTACAGGAAGGTACACCCTTTATATATAATGGTGATGTTATACTTAAATTCGCTCTTTTGAAAATGACGCACTGATGTTTAATATTTTAGTACATTTTAACAAGAACTGACCCTTTTGCATTTACTTTTTTTTAATATAAAATATGTCCAACATTTTTGCGCAAATTATTTTGAATGATGACTATATTCAACAGGTTTTAGATTTATAACAGTAGAATGTGACACCACAAAGTGAAAATATACTAGTATTGAGTTTAGTGTGTACATGCATCGTACATCTTTCATATACCTGTCATTCCGTCTCCCTCATTACACCCTATATATGATATATAAATATATATATATATATATATATATATATATATATATATATATATGTATCTTGTCTTGTTTGTAAATTTGTAACCTTTTCCCACAAATGCAACCGATGACCTAAGATGTGCTCAAGTGCATTAGATCCGCCAAAATGTTTAATATTAAGTATACCTTTAATTGCAAAAAAAACTCAATTTTTAGGAATTTAACCAGTCCTGTTACCTTAAATAAAAATTATGTTAATATATATGTATGCGTGTGTGTGTGTGTGTTTGTATGTACGTGAGCAGCTTAGTAGGTTACTAGTATATGGACTGAGTGGTCTGCAAGTTTACGATTAATTACTTGAAGCTCATAATGTGGAGGGGGTTCACAACCTCCGCCAAAATATATTAGTCCTTAATAATAATAATAATAATAATAATAATAATAATAATGATAAATACGGTTAACTTTGAGTTTTTATTTTTTGTTACGATAAAACAGGGATGTACTTAGGTATATAGGCCCCAATAAAATGTGTAAAGGCCTATAAGCAGGATTCTAAATTCAGCAATATTCTCCTTTCGATGAATAGTTAATGAAGAAAACCATATACTGTCTCTCATGACCAGAAGCTCTTAAATTTAGGATTCTTTCTTCATGGCTTCTAGTTGTTTTAGGCTAGGTGTTTATTTTCGGAAGTTTGAAAGAATCTTCCCACTCCCCCACATTTTTTCTTTATTCTTAATAAGTTAAAAAAAAGACCCTTAAAATGCATTTTGAACTTGAATTTAAAATGCTATCGGATCTGTATCTATGGAATCAATTAATTGTTTTGGCGTTTTCATACCAAACCCATTATCTCTCTCTCTCTCTCTCTCTCTCTCTCTCTCTCTCCGTGCTTGGTGCTTAGGCCTATAAGTATATAAACAATATCTTGAAGCAACTGACATGCAGCAAGGTCCACTGATAAGAAATAGGAGGCCGAGAAAGGTGAGGTTCATTAACGGTGAATCCATAAAATTAAACAGGAAATGCATTAAATTACATCCAGTTTTGTCTCACAAAAAATGTCGCATGATAATTGGATCGAAGAAAGTCTTTTTCTAGTCGCCAGAGCCACTTGAATCATGTTGGCGTTCACCCGCCGCCCCCCTAAGAAATGCGATCATCCATTCAGTGGGCTCATGCGGGTTTACCCACTGACGGTGAAAGCTGGCCCCACACAGCAGTAACGACCAAAACAACAGCACGGCAGCCACAGACCAGCCCGTGATGCCAGCCAGCGTGTGTAATTAAAGGATATAACACCAGACCAGCAGGCTACACATACAGATCAACTGGTGGTCGTAGTTGGTTTAAAGGCTTACATAAGGTACGTGCTAGCTTAAAACCCTAATCAATAGGCTACACTGTCCCCCCGGTATCACACATACGGTCCGTGTTATGAATGTGACAGTTTGTTTATGAACATAACGACAGGTCCATAGATCCCCTGCCAGGGTGTCAGGTCCCGTGAGATTACGTCAGATTAACCACTGGATAGCAGGGTTTCTTAATTTCTAATCGTGATTAGCCTAAAGAACCGGGTTTATTAATAATCTGAACCGTGGGTTTGTACCGTTGTACCCTGTTGCACAGTTATGTTGTTCACAGACAGGGTCACCGGTCAAAGGGGTTGACCACGAACAAGTTTATAAACCAACCCTAAAAAAGCAGTTCAACAGGTCTTATATTGTTTTTCAGGTCGTATTGTGTTTACATCTGGATAATAATATCAAAATGTATGTAAACCTTTTTTTAGTTTTATATTAAAGGAAACATTGAAACGAATTGGTGATACCACAGGTATGCATAAAATACAAACCAAATTTTTACAATTTTCTGGTCAAATTAATTGAAAAACATAATTTAAGATCGGCAGAATTTTCTATTGAGATGGTAGTAAAGTAATTGGAATTTTTTTTTTATTTTAAGGTATTTTGATAAACATATATAGAAGAGGTTGCTGATTTCCTGGTATTATAATAACAATATTAACAGAATTTTCATTTGACAATATCTTGGCATGATGGATATCAAGATAGTTATTTTGGTTAATTCATCTTTTGACAGGTCTGTGTCATTCGGTTACTTTCTTGATTGCATGTACAATTTTTGAATAATTAAATTGTATGCAAAGTGTAAGATAAATATGCATATATATATATATATATATATATATATATATATATATATTAGAACACAAGGAGTAAATTAACTCTGATCAATGTTGGTAAGCATGTACATTGGCTTAAATACCAGCGTAATTAAGTAAATGTCTGAGCTCTGTAATACCTCCCTGGTCTAATCATCTGCGTTTGTACTAGCATATCAATGACACACTCTTACACATACACTGTACAGTTAAGTGATTATATGTGATTAGGCAGGGAGGTAATATAAACACAAAGCCACCACTATTAAACCATACACTCAGCAGAAAACATGGTCTGTGTTGACTTCTCGCAGATTAAGAGTGGCCCTGCTCAAATTTGTCCCAGTAGCGTGCTGGCGGTGTTTGATCAGTGGATTCCCACTTCCCTTCTGGCAGTATATCAATGTACTTTATGAACATTTGTAAAGTCTGTGGATGAGGCATAATTTTTTTTTTCTTGAGCACTGCTGTCAGTCACTAACAGCTAACTTGAATACTGGCCAAGTATTTCCAATGCCTGCCAGGTATCTCCAGTTCCTGCCAGGTATCTCCAGTTCCTGCCAGGTATCTCCAATGCCTGCCAGGTAACTTCAGTGCCTGTAAGGTATTTCCAGTTCATGCCAGGTTTCTCCAGTGCTTGCTAGGTATCTCCAGTGCCTGCTAGTTATACCCAGTGCCTTCCAGGTGTCTCCAATGCCTGCCAGATAACTCCAATGCTTGCCTGGTGTCTCCAATACCTGCCAGGTATTGGTACCTGTCAGGTATCTCCAATGCCTGCCAGGTGTCTCCAATGCCTACCAGTTATCTCCAATGCTTGCCAGGTATCTTCAATCACTGCCAGTTATTTCCAGTGCCTGTCAGGTATCTCCAATGCTTGCCAGATATCTTGAGTGCCTCCTGATAAATATCTCTGGTGCCTGATGGGTATCTCTGGTGCCTGATAGGTGTCAGTATTGCTATTGCCTGTCCAGTATGCCTAGCCTGAACCTAGAGGTGTTCCAAGAAATTGTCGGCTACATATTTATTACCAGTAACTGACAGATACTCTGTGTCTTGTAATGTATCTAGTGAATGTCAGGCATTTCAGGTGCCTGACAGATACCCCAGTGCCAGTTTTATATTCCTTTAGTCATTGATAGGGATCACTAGTGGTTGACACATCTCCAGGATATGACTGCTACCTTTAGTATGTGGCAAGTATCTCCAATGCCTGCCAGATATCTCCAATGCCAACCAGGTAACTCCAGTGCCTGCAACCTATTTCAAGTGCCTGCCATATGTTTTCAATGCATGCCAGGTACCAGTATTTCCAGTGCCTGTCAAGTATCTCCAATGCCTGCCAGGTGTCTCCAATGGCTGCCAGGTGTCTCCAATGCCTGCCAGGTATCTTCAATGTCTGCCAGGAATTTCCAGTACCCGCCAGGTATCTCCAGGATTCCATGCCAGATGCGCCACTCCCAAATGCGCACCTGTCAGTTACGCTACTGCCAGATGCGCAACTGCCATATGCGCCACATTCCAGTTACGCCTCATGCCAAATGCGCAACATAGCTATATTAAGTCATATGGAGTCAAATTACGTTTTGTTTATAGTAAGTGTGTATCTGTATCACACGGCCCCTTCATTAATTTATCATTGTGGATGTGGAAATTTAGAAAACGGGCCGGATGTAGCGAATAGGATGCAGAGTCACATGACAGCGATTCACGGTTCGGATTGTTTTTTACTCTACAAATGTAAAGCTTTTTTATTCTTTGTTTCCAATTGGAAACCGGGGATAAACTGCGCAGTCCTAAATGCAAAAATGTACAAGTAATGAATAAGTTCAATTATTAAGTGAAACTAATTTGTTTTATTTTATTAGTTTTTAAACTTTGGGACTTTTTAAACTTTTAAAACATGTTTTATTTTGTACATATTGTATATAACAGATACTGTTTTGTATGTAATAAATCTGTAGTAACATTGTATTATTTTATGCATGTATACGCTTTTGGATGATACTTTTATTCGTTAATCTGTGGGTGAGACGATAAATAGACAGCATTGCATGATATTTGTGGGTTTTTTTTTGTACAGTGTTCAAAGAGATACTCATCTGTGTATGATAAATGTCTATAATAAAACTATATGGCACAACCTTCCCTGTTAATGTGATTAAAATATAAAACAATACAGAAAACAAATATATTGCCAAACATCAAAGTCACAGGATATTACTCTATCTTCCAAATTAAAACAATATAAATCCAGACATATGTACAAAAAATATCTGAAACTTGGAATTGATTCTTAGAAACGATAATCCTGACTGTAATCGAAAGCGACAGTATGCAGTTCTGAAATAATATCATTTCTTTATTAAAACAATGTAAATGCATCACAAAAGAATGCGTAACAATATCTGAATCGTAGAATGGATTATTTGCAACAAAAACCCTAACGTTATTCGGGAAACGACGGCATGCAGTCCAGAAATGATATTATTATTTATATACTTTCTGATAATAATGATAATGTGATTAAAAATAAATATTTCCATGTTTACTTTCTCGTAAATTGGATATTATTAATTTAAATAAAAAAAACATGTCAGAAGCAATGAAAACCCAACGACGATGATGTTATGATATCGCAGGTATAACATGCATGGGCAGGTATATAACGGCCCATTTAAATGAGCTCATTAACAAGCCGCAACACTTTCCCTTTGATGTTCGGAGACCAAACCCGGCGGGGTTTTCCGGGTCAATTAAGCCATAGTGGTGAGTGGTTTCCTGTTAATCAGCAACGCATCAGTGTCAATAAGATCATTTCTTACATAATCCTTTTTTTAAGTCAAATATATGGCAAATATATGGCATAAATAAAATCACATATCAAATTAGACCACATTAGAAACGATAACAACACCAGTCATTTACACATATTACGTTTGTACATCAACATGTTGTATCACCTACGAAAGCCGGACATTATGACACAATAAATATCGCCGATTATATATATACATAACTTTTATTTATATGACAGTTCATTTTTAGTGTTTCTTAAAAAAACGGAGACGAATAATTAATAATATCCAATGTTCATAAATTTTATTGACAGATAACGCAACTGTGTCATGGTGATCGGCCGCACGTGTCATGACCGAACATTGTCGCTCAAAATGGAAAGGGTTTCTTAGCTCGTACAGGCCTATTGTTACACAAATATACCGCATTCGATAAAATAATGAAGCGGCCGTGTGATACAGATACACACTTACTATAAGCACAACATAAAATGACTTTATATGGCTTATTATAATTTTGTTGCGCATATGGCATGTGGCGCAACTGGAATGTGGCGCATATGGCAGTTGCGCATATGGCAGTAGCGTAAGTGACAGGTGCGCATTTGGGAGTGGCGCATCTGGCATGACACCATCTCCAGTGCCTGCTAGGTATCTCTTGTGTCTTACAGGTAAACTCAGTGGTTTACACAAGTTTTGTATAAACGAAAAGCCTTTTTTTGGTTTTCCTGTTTAAGAATCCCTGTGGTATTTAATCTGTTGTGTACTGTTGATAACATTCTGTGTTTTGTGATCTGGTGATGTGGGAGGGCTGTGGGAGGGATGCTTGTAGAGAGGATATCAGTAAACATGTTTTCACTGAGGACATACTGTAATCAGGACCTGTTGAGCTGCCAGCTATCTTATATCTCTCTTAGAGCTCCTGATAATTGTTCTGCTGCTGCTGATACAGCTGCTGTTATTCTGCTCAGATCCCAGCCTGTTTGCAGCATCTCCCAGACAGCAGACAGGTAGACTCCGGAGCCTCGTTAATGACCTGGTGTGGCCCCTCATAAACCTCTGGTTGTCTCCTCCTCTCCCGGCCTCTTTGAGGCAGGTTAGATGTGATGCGGCCGGTTATTATCATCCCAACATGGAGGAGGAGGACGCCCCGTCAGGTGATTCACCCTCACCAGGAGACAGCAAAAAAAAGTGTTAACCTACAATAATCAGACAGTGGTCATAAACTGCAGCCGTCCCAGATCTCCTTTGTTTTAACCGCTGCTTTGTATGGCAAGGTTCTCTGGGTTCGACCACCAGGGCTGGCACAGAGTAAAGAGTTGTAATCAGGCCAATGAGAGGGTGGTATCACATTGTGCATCCAGCTCCAAGTATATAACATGCGTTACCTACTCTCATTGGTCTGATTACACTTGGAAAACCTCGCTCTCATTTGTCTGAATGTTTGCCCTGTACAAGAACCAGTGTAATCAGACCAACGAGAGCGGGCATCACATGTTTAAAATTTAGAAACGAATGCACAGTGTGATTGATATCATACTCTCATAGGTCTGATTACAATTCTTGGCTTGGTGCCAGCTGTGGTGGTGGAACCTAGAGAATCTTGCTGTAGGCATAAAAAGCAGCAGTTAAAATGAAGGAGATCTGAGAGGACTGCAGTGTATAACCACCATGTGATGAGCGTAATGTTAACCCATGAAGGAAGAGTGCATCTATGTGCCAAAAAAATACACAGTGCAATCATAAATGATAAGTCTGATAAAGTGTCCTGATGTGACATACCACAGGTATTTGGCTTACCTTTGATGCCCTATGATTAATATAGTTTATCATTTACACCAACAATATTTTTGTACATATATTTAATATCTGCCTAATATTGCCACCTAGATACCTTATAACGACCATTGCGACTGCCAGATCTTTCCTTCAACAGATAAATAGTGTATATTCCATCAACAGCTGGCAGCCAGAATGGAGACTGGAATGTCCCCAACAGAAGACAGTTTTGTCCCATCTGCTTTGAAAATCAATATCTAATTAACTGCAAATGTTTTTACCAGTTTTAATTATTTTGACTCTCAGTAGATGAATGGGGAAGGAGACCAACTTCTACACACAAACTGATTGTCGTAAATTTAAACACATGCATGTGGACACTTTATTGCTGAAACCATATGTATTCTGACAAACACCCCTTATTGTGTATGAAAGTTTGAAAGTAAATATTTAAATTCCCGGTTTTTACAAGTCTGATGATTGATCAGGTACAGGGGAACAAGTGGAAATATGTCTCAGAAACTCCAAAATTGTGATGTGAACAATTGACTTCACTTGGTATTTATGGATTGTGACTGTTTGTACTGAGTGTTGGATAATGGCGCCTGGTTGCTGGCTTCCTGCACAGACTGGTGGTAGATGCTGGCAGGGCTCAACGATGAACGGATGTCATCAATACACACAGCACCACACATACAGTGCTAGTCTTAATGCAAGATAGATCTTCCCATACTCATAGACACAAATAAAGATTGTCATAGTATAGATGAGAAACACACATTTATACTCATATTTGCTTCTGTTTGGAAGCGTGTGTATAATTCATGCATGCATAATTTGCATTTAATTGACATTTCATGGTTCAGGAGAATATCACCTGTGTCCCATCAATTACATTAATTACTGTTGGGATGTCATCCTCACATTTATAGCACACCATCAGTCTTAATTTTAGAACAAAGCAGTTTAATTTTGGGGTAACTTGTAAAAGAGCAAGCTTTTAAGGTTGTTTTGAATCAAGTTTTATGCTTTCATTTTGACTTTGTCCAGTTAATTGATTTGGTCTGTGAATGTGGATGCTACAAATGGTCCAGTTGAGTGGCACTGGGACATAAATGAGATCAATAAATTTTGTGTGAGCTATTTTATTTAATGGTTTGTTGGCTGATTAGAAATAAAAGTTTAATGTGGAATAACAAATAAATGAAGTTGTTACGGATTAAAGTATAGTGTTTTGTAGAGGTGTAACAATGCATCAAATAGTTGATGCATTGATTTGCAACTCCTTGACTAAGTTTTAACCAATTCTTAAATTCTAAATCAATTTATTTTTAGTTTTAATTTATTTAGCACCTACCATACCCAGGTCTTAGGTGAACTCTCAAGTTTGAAACTTTCTTTGGTGCCTTAATAAAACATTGTTGAGAAAGAGATTGTTCATCTACTTACTGGCATTAAGTCACATCCATTGTAATAAAATATTTACTTATCTTTAAAAAAAGTCTGACATTTACTATTTAATTAGGTAATTGAACTGGGAATTGATGCAAAATGAAAAGAATTGATAATTTAACAGAAAGCCGCCTCATTTTGTCACTGTCAGATGATTGATGATCACTTGGTTTTGACCAGTATCCCAGGAACCGTTAAATGCATAATATATATCCAAGTTTGGTGGTAAGTGATGTAATTTCATGTTTTCTCACCGGTTTGTATCTCATCTATTTCTCTGAATATAATTAAATATTGCCTGACCTGAGATCTTCCTGATTTACCTGTGAACTCAAAATTCAGTCTGCAGGCACGAGACTCGGTCTCAGAGAACCTCACAAAAACCTAAAAAAAACTGGAGTATTTTATTTAGCACTCAATTTTTTATATGTACATCAGTGGAAACTCTCTGTTAATTATTCTGCTGAAGGCCTCGTAAGTCAGTTGTTCTGGTTGTCACTGTATAATACATATTAAAAGTTTTTGGGAATCTGGCTGAAGCACTGAAACATAGAATATCACTAGAGAATGGAAGAATGTAATTCTGCTATGACGTAACCGCAGCGTACTCATTGCTGTGAGGTATTTTATAATTGCCTTCATGGAAATTGAATACTTAAATTGAAAGAAAAAACAACCAACTGAAAACTCAGTGATCAACTCACAACTACAGTATATAAAAGGAGGAAAAAATGGTCAGTCTTGAAGTTTGATTACAATGTGTTAATACATGTGAGATACTCCTTTAGGGGTAAATACACCCATATGCACATCACTTCTGATAGATATAAAGGGGGCTGACTGGTTGTTTATTGATCGTTTATCATGAAGGCACTCAGGGTCAGTGATAGCAGAACATCCGTTCTCCCCTGTATCTGGCTGGTTGTCAGTGAACTTGATAACACCTACAGAGTAGGATACCTACACAGACACACAGGTGGGTCAGGAGTCACTAATTCTCGTGTCTGTCTCTGCTGCTTGTCAGTTGTTTTTCATACGCTCCTTTCTTACTGGGCTGTGGCTGTTGATGTCTAGTTGGAGATAAAAAAAATTGTAAGAAAATATGAAAATAAGGGAACATTTTTCACTTGGAATCACACTGATATAGTACTTACTACATGTGCATATGCCACATGAACATTGCATGAATCTTAATTATCAAAGGAATGTGGGCAAAAGTTAACCTCGGGTTAGCATACATGTCATGTGACTGTTGCACAATATAAGCGTGACAAAATGTCTGATTTTCATGGGCCAGCAGCATCTGGCCTCTGGTCTTCTTACAGTGCTATGTACAAATAGTAAACTTGCTAGTCTGAATCTGTGTATGCCTGTGCCAGCATACTTTGTCTGTTTGGATGTTCAGGGATCTAACACTTTAAAAGTTGGTACTTACTTTGCATAAAACATGATTAAAAAGACAAATCTACACCATCTCTTTCATCCAGATCTGACAAACTGTAATGTGCCCAACTTCTGTAGTCTAGGATAGAGCACAGGACTTAAAGTGGGGAGGTTCTGAGTTGAGATTTTTCATGGCTGGCTCCCCAACCAGGATGAGCACTCTGCAGGCTTAATGTTAAGGCTGTGCCCCAGGGTGTGTATCTATTGATTTGCATCTGTAGGGGTTCCTTGGTGTTATGACCCAGTAGTGGGGTTCATTTTGCACCCAGAACACACAGGTGTAGTAGGCACTTGTGGCATGGATGACAGCATGCAGGATACAAAATAACATGATAGGATGCATGTGCTACCCCCCCCCCCCCCAGTCAGATAAGACAGCATTAGGAAATGGAGGTGGTTATCTTCACCAAAAATAAATTATAGAAAATAAATGTGATCTTCCTGGATTGTCTCCAACCTCTCTACTTTTAGTGTCAAAATTAGCTGACAGGTAGCAGCAGTTGGTGGTCTGCAGGAGAAATTCAGTTGTTGACATGGCAACACAATTATCCTGTTGGACCTGCTTCCTTATACGGATGTGTACAATGATTCAGTGGAGGTCTTCAAACTCCAGTATTGCACCCATCCTCAAAGTTCTGTAGAATATCAGTTTTGTAGATTTTTGCATAATCTTGCTTTCAAAGATAGTAACAAGCAAACAGACCTGAGAGAAAACATAATCAACTTGATTGGAAGCACAATTTATGTCTGATTTGAATAATTTAAGCTTCTATTCTTCAATTAGTGTAAGATTCACTTATTTAGCATAGTTGTTTAGTTATATTTACCAGTAAACTGACACTCAGATGCGTCTGAGAATCTGTTTCTGAGGTAGTTGTCAGGGAAGAATAAGGATACTGAATCATGCATATAATTAAGGTTGGAATGGAAACATTTTTTTAATATATTTGAAATAGCTTCAATAAATAATAGGTTATAAATCTATCAGTACCACTTAATTACTGTACAATAGCTTTTTTTCTGAAAAAAAAAATCACCTAGCTGGTGAATTTTGTTTATATTTTAAAAAAAAACCTTTGAAAAGACAAACTAAATAGGACAACATGTCATGGGTTTCAAATTAGTTTTGAAATATTTCATTAATTCTAGAAATTTACAATAGGAGTCACTGCTTTCCATATTGTTGCATATTGCAAATGTCGCAGCTGTCCTTTTCATGTTGAAACTGAGTTAGTTGCTTTCAAATCCTGTGTCGTGTGCGTTGCTGAAATTATATCTCCTGAGCAGAATTAAAGCTATATAAAAGAGATTACGGGTATGTTTTCTTAAAGATTACCAGTATCTGATACAATTTTTTAGACTTTGGATATACTTGTATAAATTGTGGTTTTAAAGTAAAGTTCTAGTGTTTTGGAGGGGTACTTGTCATGTGAATCTGTAATCCACACACACCCTCACAACTAAATAGTTTATAATAAACACCACTTGTATTGTAACAGTATATTAAGACTTAATCCACACACCCCCTCACAACTAAATAGTTTATAATAAACACCACTTGTATTGCAACAGTATATTAAGACTTAATCCACACACACCCTCACAACTAAACAGTTTATAATAAACACCACTTGTGTTGTAACAGTATATTAAGACTTAATCCACACACACCCTCACAACTAAATAGTTTATAATAAACACCACTTGTATTGTAACAGTATATTAAGACTTAATCCACACACACCCTCACAAAACTAAATAGTTTATAATAAACACCACTTGTATCGTATATTAAGACTTAATCCACACACACCCCCTCACAACTAAATAGTTTATAATGAACACCACTTGTATTGTAACAGTATATTAAGACTTAATCCACACACACCCTCACAACTAAATAGTTTATAATAAACACCACTTGTATTGTATATTAAGACTTAATCAACACACACCCTCAGAACTAATTAGTATATAATAAACACCACTTGTATTGTAACAGTATATTAAGACTTAATCCACACACCCCCTCACAACTAAATAGTTTAAAATGAACACCACTTGTATTGTAACAGTATATTAAGACTTAATCCACACACACCCTCACAACTAAATAGTATATAATAAACACCACTTGTATTGTAACAGTATATTAAGACTTAATCCACACACCCCCTCACAACTAAATAGTATATTATAAACACCACTTGTATTGTAACAGTATATTAAGACTTAATCCACACACACCCTCACAACTAAATAGTTTATAATAAACACCACTTGTATTGTAACAGTATATTAAGACTTAATCCACACACCCCATCACAACTTAATAGTTTATAATAAACACCACTTGTATTGTAACAGTATATTAAGACTTAATCCACACACACCCTCACAAGTAAATAGTTTATAATAAACACCACTTGTATTGTAACAGTATATTAAGACTTAATCCACACACACCCTCACAACTAAATAGTTTATAATAAACACCACTTGTATTGTAACAGTATATTAAGACTTAATCCACACACCCCCTCACAACTTAATAGTTTATAATAAACACCACTTGTATTGTAACAGTATATTAAGACTTAATCCACACACACCCTCACAACTAAATAGTTTCTAATGAACACCACTTGTATTGTAACAGTATATAAATTTTATTTTATTGTATCCGCCAAAACAAAGTTTTGCAGATACTATGTTTTTCACCACGTTCCGCCGCCACCGCGTTTATTTCTGGAGAACTCCTCTGAGACTACTGGACCGATTTTTCCGAAACTTACACCGATTATTGGGTCACATGTGAACTGGTGCCTAACCAATTGACGCTGACGTCTGTTTCCACACATAAACCCACATATCTCGGGAACCGTTTGACCGATCAGAAAAAAAAAATTGTACAAATGTAGTACTTGGATAGCTTTATAACATACACAAAAAATGGTGGCGCCACCTGCAACCATGTTTGCACAGTGTCCATCTGTTTGTCTGCCTGGGGTTAAAATCACTCATATCTAGTGGTGGAAGTCAGTTCCTTATTCATAATCGATCATTGGTTTGAGCAAACGACTGATGATGGATTATTAATTGGTTCAGACAAATATATGCAATTATCAAAAAAATATGTAATTATCTGTGAAACTGTACCTGCGTTTCCCTGGTAGGTATTCTCCTCTTGCGCACGAGTGTAATGATCCTTCAACATATAAAGACACAGACTAATTTTAAGGATCAAATTTAATGAATGGCAATGTCGGGTAATATCTTTCATAATGGAATTTAAGAGCATCTAAGAATGTTAGGCCTATAAAGGGGCTGTTTTTCTAGCACATGAAGGCAGATTTTACAGGCCCAGGTGCGCTTTGGGCAGATTATACCAAAAAAAAATTGTAGACTAGTCCAAAAAAAATCCAGCTGAAATCCAAATACTCGACCGGCTGGGTTAGCCCCAACAAAGAATTTTTTAAGGACGGCCTAAACAGCGGTACCTGGCATCAGTTGAATAGATTTTTTCTAAGAGAATCTCACAAAATTGGCATAGACCTGGAGAAGTAATGGAGTATTTTAACGCCATCCCGCCCATATTTTGCAGATGTACATTTCATAAGAAAACTCTCCGCTAATTCTGCAGCTCCCTGAGAGTTCACAGATAATAAGTTTAATAAGTCCTCCGATCTCGCATCTACAGTGTCATACTCAGTTACATACGGAAGTTATTTAGAAACACAGACTCATTATATGAAGCGCAGAATGTGGTAAAAAATGGAAGAATCATTTTTGCCTATAACATAAAGGCATTCTGAAAAGAAAACAATCAATATTATGATGTAATGGGTAGTTGCCTTTGGTAATTGAGCCCTTGATAGTGGCAGCAAACCGACTGACTTTCGATAAAACTTGATGATCAGCCCACCACTACTCATATCTCTGCAGTGGTTTGACTAATTCACCTGAAATTCGGCATGCGTATGCATCCTGGATAGCTTTCTTGATTTTATGACAGGTGGCACCACCTATATTCATGTTCACACTGCAGACATCCATGCTTACATCTCTGGACTGGTTTGATGTATCTTCCTGAAAATTTGTATGTGCGTAGATTTCACATAGCTCTTTATCATAAGCAAAACTGGTTGCGCCACCTGCAATCATTTTTGTACAGTGTCCGTCTATTTATCTGCTGTGGTATAAAATTACTCATATCTCACCAGTGGTTTGAAATATCTGCCTAAAATTTTGCAGGTTTACACATCCTGGACAGCTTTCTTGATTTTATGACAGTTGGCACTACCTATATTCTAGTTTACGCTGCAGACATCCAAGCTCATATCTCGAGAACCGTTCGACCAAACCGTTTGGACCAAAATTTTGCATGTGTACATAGATCTCTTCATACACAAAACTGGAGGGGCCTTCTGCAACCATTTATGCACAGCGTCCATCTGTTTTTCTGCTGTGGACTAAAATCACTCGTATCTCAGTAGTGGTTTGGCTTATCTGCCTAAAATTTTACGTGTTTATACATCCTGGACAGCTTTCTCAATTTTTCGGCAGGTGGCGTCAGCTACATTTATGTTAATGCTGCATACATTCAGGCTTATATCTCAGGACTGGTTGGACATATCCCCCTCAAATTTTGCATGTGTATTGATCTCACATAGCTCCTAATCATACACAAAATTGGTGGCACCACCTGCCACAATTTTTGCACAAGTCCTTCTGTTTGTCAGCTGTGGGATAAAATCACTCATATACATGTAGTGGTTTGACTTGTCTGCCTAAAATTTTGCATATGTATCGACTTGGACAGCTTTCTGGATTTTGTGGTAGGTAGCGCAACCTACATACACATATCAGCTGCAGACATCCATGCTAATATGCAACACACCACACTCTATTCCCCTTGCCACTCAGTCCATGCCTCACTTCAACCGGTCCTTATCTGATTTTGGCAGATACACAGAGTCGCTTGTTGACTACCCGTATTCTAGTTAAAAAAATTGTGATAAACACACATGAAGTTTGATGTACCCTAGCTTTACATTGATAGCCTTTTATTTATTTATTTAAAGATTTGGCACCCTACACTCTACAAGGGTGTTGTTCCACAGTAAGAATGAGCCCTTGTCTTTGTTACTCACTTTATATTTTTGGTTTCATATGAATTGGGCTTTGATATCTGATAACTTTTAACAAACATGTGGTTATAATTTCATTATTTAAGAATTTGATCCAAATTGATGTTGATAAACAATAGACGTTATTGTCATTATTTTAATTAATTTCTTCTTCTTCTTCTCCTGCGTTTCTGGTTAATTAATTTAACATGGATATGATAATGAAATTCTTTAATTATGAAATGCTAAAATTGTTTAGTGTATTATTAACAGAATTTTGCAGTTACTTTTTGTAACATCTGTCATAGCTGTAACACTGCCCTCTGTGTACACAGGAAACGTGGATGTAAAATCCATTTTAAGAATGGCTTTAGGGAAGGATTCTAAAATGGAGGAATAGGTACCTTTTTATATGTATGAGAGACAGAAAACATGAGACTGCCAAGGAAATCTATGAAGATGCTCCAACATCTTAATAAAAAGGTATTTTGATTAAAGCTCTGGCTTCTGTTGACATTTCCTCGGATAAGGAACAGATTGCTGAAGGCTGTAATCAAAGTATCAATTGACAATCAGGGATACACTTAACAAGGGAGGGCTGAATCAGGGCAAGTATTGTCAAGGCAATAAAAGACCATCGATCCGACCAGCCCAGACTGATGTCATCCACTGTCTGTTACACTGCAGGCTTCCTGGTATTGTATCTGGGATGCTGATGAATATTGACCATTCTTATTTGCTCTCTTCATTTACTGCGAGACTGTGGAAATCAATATGACTGCCACCTGTTGACTCAGGTGTACTCCCTGGTAACTAGCAAATAATCACTTTGGTTTAATCTCAAAAGTGGGTACAAGTGCAGTTTAAAAAAAAAGTCTTGAAGTTTTGATTGAAATCATATATACATTCAGTTTGGCATAAGTATGAGATCCTAAAGTTGATTGAAGCAGTTGTAGATATTAAAGATTATCCATCAAAATAGCTCCACTGTTTTTTTTTTTCAACAAATTTTCATCATTTATGGTCACCATTTCTTGATGATAGGGAGGACACTGATGTGACTGACTGGATGCAAAGTTTCATTTGAGACATTATCTGATTTCATTAATAATTTCAATAATAATTGGTTGCTTTTAGAAGTAGCCTGGTTAACTATAATGGTTTTAGCCCATAATTCTGCCCATCTGTCCATCAATTCACAAATTTTAGTTGGGAAGAAAGTGAATGGAAATTTTTTTTTAACTTAGATAGGAAATAAATTCACAAGTATGGCTAGAAAAAATGAAAGGACATAAAGTTCCCATTTTGATTTGGAAAATGATACATAATATATTTTTTTTTTAAATCAATTCTCATCCAGTATTGGCACTTTCCTTTATTTTACTGCAATTTTTACATAATTTAAAGTTTTTAAACAAGTAACCACTAGTTTAAAAAAAATAGAATTGATGATTTTACATTCTTTGCTTATGATCTCTTATAGTTATACTTGCTGCAATAAACATGTAATTCAAGAAGAATGTCATATACAAGAGAGGGGTTGTCATGTCAACAAAAAGACCTTTTAGCTTTTGAACTGTGGAGTCCACATTCCCTGGTTCAGGTAACTTCACTTCATAATAATCCCTCTTACTTGGTTGGTATCTTAGGTGCATGTGTCTGGAAGCTGTACAAGTAGACCTTGAGCAATTGTCTGCAAATCAGCTATCTTTCAACAGTAGCTCCAGGTCTTATCATACACCTTTAGAACTCATGGCTATAGCAACCCAAATTTCACTGTTTGCTCCAGTTAATAAATATACCCTTTAAATGGTCCTAGCATTAACAAGACAATTGCCCTTAGCCTTAATGATAAAAAAAATATTCCCTACAACCCTCATTAAAGATACTTTTATTGAAAAGGAAAATCACAATTGAATTATAAAATTATTGGTAAATATATGATGAATAGGCAATTGAAGTCCCATCACCTTGAAAATTAAATATACTTCAGTTATTTATGTGGCTCTGAAGATTTTCAATAATTTTTAGCTCAGCTGACTTTCAGTCATGCTGGGCTATAGCGATGGGTCTTTGTCCGGCGTCCTTCCGTCTGTCCGTCCGGCCGGCCGTCCGGCCGTCCGTCTGTTAGCAGGGCACAAATCGTAACCGTAGGGGCTAGGGCCATGAACCCTATGCAGTCTTAGAGGTTATAAAAAGATCTCCTTGCAAACCTTAAATTAGGTCACTGCGACCTATATTCTCAAAGTTATGGGGTGTGTTTGCACCCCCCAGAAATAACTCTTTGAGACAAAATTTTCATCCAAAACCTTCCATCTTTCACTTACAGCTCACCTACCAACAGTGGAAGAACCATAATTTTTTTTAGGTCAAAAGGTCAAAGGTCAAGGTCACAGGAGCCTCTTCTTTGAAAAGCCTGTGGATGCATTTTAAGCCAACCCTTTCATCCCAATTCTTTGATCTTTCACATATAGCTCACCTACTAAGTTGGAGAAGAATCCTGTAGATTTTGAGGTCACAAGGTCAAAGGTCACGGTCACAGGATCCACTTCTTTGAAAAGGTAGTGGACACATTTCAAGCTAGACTTTTCATTCCAAACCTTCCAGCACTGATATCGCTTCTCTGCCAACAGGGGAAAAGACCTGTTGATTTTGAGGTCAAAGGTCAAGTTCACAGCACCCACTTCTTGTGTGGAGTCATTTTCAGGCAAACTTTTCAATCTGTACCTTCCATCTGTCATATATGGCTTACCTACCAATAAGGGAAGAAGCCTATTGATGTTGAGGTCAAAAAGTCAAAGGTCAAGGTCACAATATTTAATTGTTCTAAATGCTTGTGAGCATATTTCAAGTGTAACTGTTCAACCCAAACCTTCAGTCTTTCACATATGCCACATCTATGCATCACTCAGTTTGACTCAAACTTCATATTTATGGGTCTTTTTGCTTGAATAAATAACTTATTGATTTTGGGGTCAGCTGGTCAGCAGGTTAAAGGTTGCAGGTCAAAGTTATTCACCCATTGGTTGCCAAGTAATTACACCAGATTTAAGTGGTCAGTAGTTACCCATCATTTAGAAAGAATCCAGTTGATATATGGGCAAAAGGCCAAGGTCATAGGTCAGGGATGTTCACAATTACTTATTTTATAGACCATCTCTATTTTTCTTGTATATATAACCATCCCACTCCAGCTGGTACATCTTCCTGTGTGGCTGTAATTGTGAGTGACACTGGTGACATATGACTCCCTTTTGTATCAGCCTATTAAGTGATAAGGCTCAGTGATAAGTACCTCGTTACTTCATAACAAAAACACTGTTGTCAGAATGCTTCAGCCAGGCATTAAGACTATGAGAGTATAGTATTAAGGTTTAGCTACTGATTTATAAGATGATGGGAACATTTTGCAGTTTATTTATGGAATCCTAGCAATAAACTTAGTTTCCTAGATATCTGAATATTTTAATATATATCACCACATATAAAAGCAAGTGTTTGTTCTCATAATATGTGGATGTGTACCTTGATTTAGGATGGCTTTTTGTTTTATCTCAAGACTCTTAGTCATGCTTTCTGCATTTCTTTTCTTTCAGGTTTGGCAGTTTACCTACCCTGCTGACCCCATTGAAAAGCAGAGTGATAATAAAAATATTGGACTTACACTTTTTACAATTGCATATCTATAAATCTAATATGAGGGCATGGACATGCCTTTTGAATTATTTTGGGCATTTATTACTGGATAATTTGCCCCAAGTTTGGTCTCTTATTGGATAATGTGGGATATCAAATGTCATACTTGTCAGAAATCCATTATGTCTGCCAGTTAGCCACCTTAGAAATTCTTTTTTCAGGGCAGTTTCAGTAATTTTTCTTTAATGTTTGGTCCGATTTAGAGAATGTTTGTTGTCTGATTTCAGACTTGTCAGAAGTCCAATATGGCCACCAGGCAACCATCTTTTAATTCCTTTTGATCATATTATCTCAAGAACAGTTAAAGTGAATGCAGTTGGATGTATATTTATGTAATCTTGTAGAGGATTGGGTCAAATATTTCTGAATAAATATTACCATCATTTATAAAAGTGCAGTACAGTTGGCTTGTATTGAATAAAAATTCATACAGAAGCACATGTTTCTCAATAATTCTTGCATGTATTTCCTTGATTTTTAGCTCAGCTGACTGAAAGTCATCTGAGCTATAGCGATCACTCTTTGTCCGTCGTCCGTCTGTCTGTCCGTCTGTCTGTCTGTCTGTCTGTCCGTTAACCAGGCACAAATCGTAACCGCTAGAACTGGAATCTTCTTACTTGACATCCTGGGAGGTCCATGAAAAATCTCCTTGGAAACCAGAAATTAGGTCTCTGTTACCCATATCCTTTCGAGCTATGGGGCCCCAAAGTACCCCCCAGAAAAGTCCAAAATTTCATACAAAAACTTCAATATCTCATTAAATACTTGACTGATGGTCATGATTTTTGTCATATATATTGATCATGAGATGTTCCATCACTTCCTGCAGACTGGTGGCGCCACCTGTATCTTTCAATTTTTTACGAATTTTTTTCTCTATTTTTGAGACCTTTCAAAATGTAAACATCTGTTAACAAGGCACAAATCATAAAGACTGGACCTAGAATCTTCATTCTTGACACACTGAGAGACCTATGAAAAGTCTCCATCTCATTAACAACTTGACTGATGGTCATGATTTTTGGCATACATATTGATCATGAGAGGTTCCATCAGTTCCTGAAGACTGGTGGCGCCACCTGTATTTTCGATTTTTTACGAATTTTTTTCTCTATTTTTGAGACCTTTAAAAATGTGAACATCTGTTAACAAGGCACAAATCGTAATGACTGGACTTAGAATCTTTATTCTCGAAACACTGAGAGACCTATGAAAAGTCTCCATGGAAACCAGAAATTAGGTCTCTGTTACCCATATCCTTCCAGCTATGGGGCCCCAAACTACCCCCCAGAAAAGTAAAAAATTTCAAACAAAAACTTCAATATCTCATTAAATACTTGACTGATGGTCATGATTTTTGTCATATATATTGATCATGAGATGTTCCATCACTTCCTGCAGACTTGTGGCGCCACCTGTATCGTTCAATTTTTTACGAATTTTTTTCTCTATTTTTGAGACCTTTCAAAATGTAAACATCTGTTAACAAGGCACAAATCATAAAGACTGGACCTAGAATCTTCATTCTTGACACACTGAGAGACCTATGAAAAGTCTCCATGGAAACCAGAAATTAGGTCTCTGTTACCCATATTCTTCGAGCTATGGAGCCCCAAAGTACCCCCAAGAAAAGTAAAAAATTTCATACAAAAACTTCAATATCTCATTAACTACTTGACTGATGGTCATGACTTGTAGCATAACTATTGATCATGAGATGTGTCATCACTTCCTGCAGACTGGTGGTGCCACCTTTATTGTTTGATTTTTTTACGATTTTTTCCTCTATTTATGAGACCTTTAAGGATGCTGTCATCTGTTAGCATGGCACAAATCGTAACGACTGGACCTAGAATCTTCATTCTTGACACACTGAGAGGTCCATGAAAAATATCCTTGGAAACCAGAAATTAGGTCTCTGTTAACCATATCCTTCGAGCTATGGGGCCCCAAAGTACCCCCCCCCCCCCCGAGTAGTCAAAAATTTCATACAAAAACTTCAATATCTCAATAACTACATCACTGATGGTCATGATTTTTGGCATACATATTGATTATGAAATGTTCCATCAGTTCCTGCAGACTTGTGGCGCCACCTGTATTGTTTGATTTTTTACGATTTTTTCCTCTATATTTGAGACCTTTAAGGATGCTGTCATCTGTTAACGTGGCACAAATCATAAGGACTGGACCTAGAATCTTCATTCTCAATACACTAGAAGACCTATGAAAAGTCTCCATGGAAACCAAAATTAGGTCTCTGTTACCCATATTCTTCGAGCTATGGAGCCCTTAAGTACCCCCAAGAAAAGTAAAAAATTTCATACAAAAACTTCAATATCTCATTAACTACTTGAATGATGGTCATGGTTTGTGGCATAACTATTGATCATGAGATGTGTCATCTGTTCCTGCAGACTGGTGGCGCCACCTGTATCGTTCGATTTTTTACGATTTTTTTCCTCAATTTTTGAGACCTTTAAGGATGCTGTCATCTGTTAGCATGGCACAAATAGTAACGACTGGACCTAGAATCTTCATTCTCAACACACTAGAAGACCTATGAAAAGTCTCCATGGAAACCAGAAATTAGGTCTCTGTTACCCATATCCTTCGAGCAATGGGGCCCCAAAGTACCCCCCCAGAGTAGTCAAAAATTTCATACAAAAACTTCAATATCTCAATAACTACATCACTGATGGTCATGATTTTTGGCATATATATTGATTATGAGATGTTCCATCAGTTCCTGCAGACTGGTGGAGCCACCTATGTTATCTATCAAGAGGGTATAAATTGCAACAACTGGACCTAGAAACTTCATTCTTGTCATGCAAGGAGGCCCATGAAGAGTGCCTGTGGAAACTTGAAATTAGGTCTCTGTTACCCATATCCTTCAAGCTATAGGACTCTGAAGTATCCCTCAGAATAATGGACAATTTGATACAAAAGCTGAAGTATCTGAACAACTAATACGGAGATCATCATGATTCTTTGCATGGATATTGACCATTAAGTGTTTTTAGCTCAGCTGACTGTAAGTCATCTGAAGTATCCCTTAGAATAATGGACAATTTGATACAAAACCTCAAGTATCTAAACAACTTTTGCAGTGATCACCATGATTCTTTGCATGGGTATTGATCATGGAATGAGTCATCAGTTTCTGCAGTATGGTGGCGCCACCTGTATTTTTTTTATTTTTACGAATTTTTTTCTCTATTTTTGAGACCCCATAAGATGCGGTCATCTGTTAACATGGCACAAATTGTAACAACTGGACCTAGAATCTTCTCTCTTGACATCCTGAGAGGCCCATGAAAAGTTTCCTTAAAAACTTGAAATTAGGTCTCTGTTACCCATAACCTCTGAGCTATGGGGCTCCGAAGTACCCCCCAGAATAATGGAAAAATTTGATACAAAAGCTCAAGTATCTGAATAATTATTATATTGATCACCATGATTCTTTGCATGGATATTGATCATGAAATGTTTCATCAGTTTCTGCATTCTGGTGGCGCCACCTGTATTTTTTCAATTTTTAGCTCAGCTGACTGAAAGTCATCTGAGCTGTAGGGATCACCTTTTGTCCGTCGTCCGTCCGGCCATCCAGGCATCTGTCTGTTAACAGGGCACAAATCGTAACCGCTAGACCGGGAATCTTCTTACTTGAAATCCTGGGAGGTCTATGGAAATTCTCCTTGTTAACCTGAAATTAGGTCACTGTGACCTATATTCTTCGAGCTATGGGGTTCTGAAGTATCCCCCAGAATAATGCAAAATTTAATACAAAAGCTCAAGTATCTGAACAACTAATGCATTAATCACCATGATTCTTTGCATGGATATTGATCATCGAGTGTTTCATCAATTTCTGGAGATTGGTGGCGCCACCTATATTTTTTTTTATTTTTTACGATTTTTTTTCTCTACTTTTGTGATCTTTAAACATTTGGTCATCTGTAAACAGGGCACAAATCATAATGACTGGACCTAGAATCTTCTGTCCTCACCTCCAGGGAAGCCCATAAAAGGTCTACATGGAAACCCGAAATAAGGTCCCTGTTACCCATATTCTGTGAGCTATGGGGCCCTGAAGTACCCCCCAGAATAAAGATTTGGTCATATTAACAGGGCACAAATCATAATGACTGGACCTAGAATCTTCTGTCCTCACCTCGAGGGAAGCCCATAAAAGGTCTACATGTAAACTCGAAATAAGGTCCCTGTTACCCATATCCTTCATGCTCTGGGGCTCCGAAGTACTCCCCAGAATAAAGATTTGGTCATCTGTTAACAGAGCACAAATTATAATGACTTGACCTCGAATCTCCTTTCTTGATATGCAGGGAGGCCCCTGAAAAGTCTCCTTGTGCACCTGAAATTACATCTCTGTTACCCATATCCTTCATCCTATGCGGCTTTGAAATACCCCCAAGAATAAACATTTGGTCATCTGTTAACAGGGCACAAATCAGAATAACTGGACCTAGAATTTTATTTTTTTTGACATGCTGGGAGACCCCTGAAAAGTCATCTTATAAACCTTGACAATAGGTGTCTGTTACCCATATCCTTCATGCTACAGAGCTCCATAGTACCCCAATGAATATTGGATTTTATACAAAAGGTCAAGTTTGGAAAAAGTATTTCATTCAAATTTGACATTCAGATGATAAAATTACTTTTGTCAATGTCTTCCTGGTCAGCTGAGCGTCATGACCCCTGGGTCACTTGTTTAAACATAAATATGATATATGAGAGTTAAGGAAGGAAACTTGAGGAAATGGTTGCCAACTTCTGTACTCTTTGAGCTAGTTGTAAGTCTCTTAAATAATTATAATGTATCACTCATTTGAAAAGGGATAAAATCATCATACATAAATTTTTGGATTTTTAGCTCAGCTGACTATAAGTCATCTGAGCTATAGTCATGGTCCATTGTCTGTCGTCCGTCCGTCTGTCTGTCGTGCCGTCCGTCTGTCCGTCTGGAAGTCCGTCCATAAGACTGGCACGTTTCGACACCGTTGGACCTACGAATCTGAATTTCGGCATACAGTTAGATGTCCCCAAAATCTCCTACCATGCCAAAAATTGGGTCAATAGGACTTCGTTCCTTTGAGATATTAAGGAAAAACCTCAATTTTTTATTAGAAATCTATTTTCACACTTCAGGACTGCCTAATATCAAAACCACTCATCTGGTTTTCTTCATATTTACCATAAATATTCCTCTATATAGTTGCTATGTACATGCCAGATATTAAGTCAGTATTATATAATTTAAAAAAGTTATGGGCCCAAACATAATGGACTTTGAAAAAAATCAAGAAGATATTTGGTCACTTAAGACCAAAAGTGTTAAAGGTAGAGACTTTTTTTCGAGTAATACAACTTTAATTAATCAAAATTTAATTGTATACCAAAAATTAGATCAAAATTTGTTAAATTTTTTTAAATATTGGCAAAAATATAAAATTGGTACCTTAAATTTTGCCCAACTTTGGCCATGGCACGTTTTTTTCCTGTAAGTACTGTGGATTTAATTTTCACAGCATGTATACATAAGGATTTAATCTGTTAAAATCTGAAATTTGAAAATAAAAGCTGCAAAATTAGGCTAGTTATTGAATTTTTTTGGAGGCTCTTGTTGTATTCCCTTACATTGTCAAGCATTCCACTTTGATGACTGTAGGTCAATCAGTGCACATCTCTATGCTCCCCCGGCTGTTGACATAATTTTAGATGTCCCCAAAATCTCCTACCATACCGAAAATTGGGTCATTAGGACTTTGTTCTTTCGAGATTTTAAGAAAAAAAACTCCGTTTTCCATAAAAAAAAGCCATTGTTACACTTCAAGGCTGCCTAATATCAAAACCACTGATCTGTTTTTGATCGTATTTAGAATTCACATTCTTTTATACATTTTCTAAGAACATACCAAAAATTAGGTCAGTATTGCTTATTATTTTGAAGTTATGGGCCAAAACATAATGCAATTTTTAAAAAAATCAGGAAATATATTTGCTCCCCTAACATGAAAATTGCTGAACCTAGAGACTTTTTTTCAGTAATATAACTTTATTTAATCAAGATTTAATTGTTTACCCAAAATTAGATCTGAATTTTGCAAATTTTTCAAGTTATTAGCATAAATAAAAAATCAATACCTTAAATTTTGTCCAACTTTGGCACTGTTGATTTAATTTTCCCAGCATGTATGCATAAGGATTTAATCTTTTAAAATCTGAACGTTCAAAAGAAATTGATTGGAATGAATAGCTTTTATTCATGTTTTCAAACATCATGTCAAGTGTTGTTTACATCTAGCCCACCTAGTAGTACAGCCTTCACTTGCATTATGTAACCCACCCCAGGCAGCTTACCTTGGCCCAGCTTGGCCACTACTAGCAGGCTTCCCCTCTGCCCTGCACTCATTCCCCCCCCCCCCAGCTGGTGCATAAACTAGATGAATGTTATAATTTTTCTGTATTTTATTTTATTCTTGGACATGCTACATTTTAGATTTTGTATTGAACCACCAGGGTTACAATGATTAAAGTGTACATTTAATTGTGTCCACAAAGTGGTGTATTGCTGTGAAAGTGTGGATGTTCATGAGATAAGTAATTCCTTACTTCAGAAGAGTAAAAACTTCACCAGGTGTGAAATTGACTATTAATTCCAGTAATTAATTAAAACTGGGATATTAATTAGCACAATGATATTGTTTGTCCCTCATTCAACCAACAGTGTGTATACTTTATTTGAAAATATGTTTTATTTTATCAAATTTACTTTTATTTTATTTTGGTGAATAAAATTAAGCATGTCCTGAAAACTCCAATGTGCAAAACATTTTAATTGTGATTCAAGGAATATTCTTGTAGATGCCATGTTGTGGCATTATTTTCTTTTAAAATCAGTTAAAACTTTTATGATTTAAAAATAATAAAATATATATGTATGCATAATATGACCCAATGTTTTTACTCGGTATATATAATGATTGCAACTTTTGCAACAATTCTAATATTTTAACTTATATTTTCAGGTTTTTTAATTAAAAATTTATAAACCTGTAAATAAAAAAATGATTCAGATAAAAACTTCTTAATGGAAAAAGTGGATCTGCTTAAAAAAATATGATTTTATATAAACTTAAATGCATTATTCTCTTGAAAGTGAAATAAAGGTATTAGTCCATTCTGTCCACTTGCCTGTCCATCTGTAAATTTTCGTATGCAACACAGTATCTCAAAACTTTTACTGTTTTTCTTCATGACAGTCTTGTCAGAGTATTAGTTTACAATCTTATATTTAGAACTTTACTATAACCAAGTAGGAGGGCCCCTTTCCTCTTAGCTTTTCATATTCTTATATAAATGAAAAACATTACAATAGAATATTTCTACATCCACCTTCGTGCTGCCCTCACTTTTCCCTTCTCCAAACCCCATCCCAAAGTCAGCCTCAGTAAGCAAGAACAAGATGAATCAGATATATTCATACTTTAATATTTTGTATAACCATTCGTCCATAAGTACCTATGTACATGCCAGAAATTATGTCAATATTGTGTAATATGTAGACATAGTGGGCATCACAATAATGTACCTTGTCAAGACTAAAGAGATATTGTGTCATACAGTCACATATTCATAAATCACTTCATCAGCATAGTTAATCATAACATCATATCTGTCAAATTGAATGCTTGCAGACTACTTTAGATCCTTCAATAAATAGCCTTATCATCATTCTACTACTGCTTATTACTGCTGTCATTACATTCATATTTGCTCAAATATATCACAATTTTCAACCCCTCCTAAATAAATAAAAAATAAACCACTTTATTTGACTCTATTAATCCATCAGTCAGGTAATTTCATTTATCATTTACTCACATATTACATTACATTCCTTTATAATAGCCCAACATGTACATGATATAAGCTTTATCGACTCGATATAGTATCACAGTGAAGAAACATTTATAGTTCAATCACGATCAGCTGAGCGCCGTGACCCATGGGTCCCTTGTTTTTTAACAGTGGGAAAAAATTGCTTCCAGGTGACAACAGAGCCAACTGTAACCTTGTAATGTTTTTAATGTAAGTAAAAGTCTGTTGCTTTTCAACTGTTGGCAATTAAGAGGTGGTATGTTGGTCAACTATATATGCAAAAATAACACTTTTCATAAACTTTTCTCTGTAAAAAAATCTGCAAAAGCACAGATTGTGCATGGGCAATTGTCTACTTGTTTGTTATTGTAATAAATTGTAGTGATGTAGTACACAAACACAGAGCAATGTTCATGTCTAAACCGTCTTGCTTGGCTTTTGCCATTGTCCGTTTGACAGTCTGTATCATTCTCTCGATGAAACCGTTTGATTGGGCATAATGAGGGCTCGAAGTTTTATGATCGAAACCCCAGGTCTCTGCAAACTCTTTTTACTGCTTGCTGTCATATTGTGGGCCCGTCGCTGTACACTTTGGTCGGAAAGCCCATTTCACTGAAGATCTGTTTTGTTGCTTTGATCACGGCTTCACTGGTAACAGATTTCGGCATGCGGCGGATCACTGGAAATTTCGTATAATAATCGGCAATGATGAGATATTCGCAGTCAGCAAAATGGAAGAGATCGGTTCCCAGAGTGTGCCATGGCCCTGGCGGCACTTCATGTTGGAGCAATAGTTCTTTTTTCTGTGTGCTTTGATATTGTTGACAGGTGTCACAGCTCTTGACAAAGTTTTCGATGTCACGTGTATTCCTTCTCAATAGACCGTATTTTTTGCTCTTAATCGGCACTTCTCCTGTCCCTCGTGACCTGCATGTATGGCTGCTAGTATCTCGTTGCGCATGCTCTCAGGGATAAGCACTTGATTACCCTTAACGATAATTCCATCGTCAACGCTGAGCTCATCTCTATAAGACCAGAACGAGCCAAGTTCCTTTGGCAGGATACTTTGACAGTTGGGCCAACCGGCAATTATGATATTTCGCAACTCTGACAACTTTGGGTCTTTGGCCGTCTCATGGCGCAACCTGTCCAGTTTCTGAACTGGGAACTGAACTGAATGTGGTTTACCCGGATGTCAAGATTTATCTCTTGGTCCGAAGCTTCAATCTGAAAGGTTAGTCTTGACACTCCGTCTGCAAAGAGAATCTCTTTCCCTGGGCGGTATTTGATCTGCAAGTCGTAGCCTTGAATTTTAATCAACATTCGCTGTAGCCGCGGCAGTGCTTTGTTCAGTGGCTTATGCTGTATCATCTCCAGCGGCTTATGGTCGCTCTCCACGATGAACGGTTTTCCATATACGTAATTATGGAACTTTTCGCACCCGAAGACGACAGCTAACATCTCTCGTTCTATGTTAGCGTATCTCCGCTCTGTGTCTGTGAGGGATTTGGAGGCGAACGCGATCGGTTTGTTATCTTGTAATTAAACTGCACCAAGACCCTTTTGTGATGCATCAACTTGAATCACACTGTCCTTATTTGTATCAAAGTAAGACAAGGTGGTTGCCTTGCATATTATCTCCTTAATCTTCTCGAATGATTTCGTATGTGATGGCGTCCACATGAACTGGTTGTCTTTCTTCAGCAGTTCTCTCAAAGCTGCTGTGTGATGAGAAAGGTGTGGTGTGAATGGAGCCATATATGTAGCGATTCCTAGAAACTCCTGCAACTCTCCCATGCTGGTCGGAGCTGAAAGTTCTTGTATTTTCCATATTCTGTTTGGGTCTGGTTTGACTCCCTTCTCGTCATAAATGACACCAAAGAATGGTATTTCGCTTGCGCCGATAATGCACTTGCTGCTATTGAACACAAGACCTTCTTTTACCGCGACGTTCATCAACTGTCTCAGTCTTTGGTCATGTTCTTCTCGGTTTTTGCCGTGTACGATCACATCGTCAGCGATACCGAGGCATCCATCTACTCGTTCCAGGATTTGGTCCATCCTGGCCTGGAAAACGTCTTGTGCCATAACTAGGCCGAATGGCATTCGCCTGAATCGGAATCTACCGAATGGAGTGTTGAAGGTTGTCAACATGCTGCTCTCTTCATCAAGTTTGACTGCCCAGTACCCATTTTTGGCATCGAGTTTGCTGAATACAGAGCTGCCACGTAGCTTCCAAGTGACGTCATCAACAGTTGGACTGCGGTGATAGGTACGTTTGATGGCCTTTGATGGATCTTTTGGGTCCAGGCATATTCTAATGCCGCCATCTTTTTTGTGCGAGAAAGCCAAACTCGATACCCAGTCTGTCGGTTCGTCTACAGGGCAGATTACACCCATTTGTTCCATCCGGTGAAGTTCATCTCTGATTTTTCCCTTTAGTTGTATCCGATAGCGCCTCGCAGCATGGATAACGGGGGCTACTGCTGGGTCAGTGACAATATGATAATCCCCTCGGAAGTTGCCTGACGTGTCAAATTGACCAGGAAACTTGGTCATCATGTCCGCAATCGTGGGGTTCTTTCCTTTGTTTGGCTTGATGCCAATTTCACAGTGGAGTGTAACTAATCCCAGCTTCCGGGACGTGGGCAGACCTAAAATAGCCGGTCCCTCCGACTGCGCTATATGGAACTCCTCATCGGTCCATGGAGATTCCTCATAGTGGCACTGAAGGGTCGTGCTTCCATAATGGTTTATCGCAGTGCCATTGTAGGCTAAAAGTTTAAGGTCAGGCCTTTTGCGGACCGTATCTGGCTTGGGGTAACCATCACTGTTGAGTGCACTGGGGAACATCTGTTCAAAAATACGTAGTGGTAGGATATTTCCCTTGGCCCCAGTGTCTACTTTCACCTTAAGATTACATCTCTGTTTTCTTGCGTTCTGCAACTTGACGTCTATGAGGGCAAATACCTCATCACGCATATCCGCGCCGACACTGTCTATCTGTATTTCTTCAAAAGTCAGGGTCTCAAAATCATTCTCTAGGTCGGCTGGTGTGTCTTGTTGTATTTCATGCACTAACTGTCTGTTGTACTGGGTTGCCATGTTGCCTGTAACGCGGACCGGAACTGGAACGGCGACGTGTTTCAGCTGAACTGACACCAGTATTATTGACTCTGGGTCTTCCCCTGCGACACATTCGACTCCAGTGATTGCGTATGCCACATTTGTTACATGTTGTGCCGTATGCAGGACAGCGGTCTCTCTTTGTGTGGTTCAGTCCACAATTCGGACACGTCGGTGCCCGGTCATCTTTTCGCACGGCATGTACCACTGTAGTCTCAGATGTGGCACTGCTAAACTGCTTCATGTGCGACAATGAAGCTTCGTAAGTGCGACATGTATCGAGGGCTTGCTCGAGTGTGAGCGATCCATCTTTAGCTAGGAGGGTCTTTTGGATTTCCAAATGGCGTGTACCGACAATTATTTGTTCCAGGATTCTCTCAGACATTTCTTGGTCGTCTCGAAATTCGCATTTCTTCGCTTGTAATTTGCAACGTGTGACGAAGTCGTCGACTGATTCGTTGTCATTTTGCCTGTGTCGCTGAAGATAGAACCTGGCTATCCGAAAATTTGCTTTCGGCTGGATCTGTCGCTCAAAGCGATCCCATACAACAGCAGGATCCTTTGCATCTTGATCTTGAAGGCCCCACGAATTGTACATACCGATGCCACGATCACCCATCATTATTAGAATGTGGTTTACTTGTTTCTCTTTCTTTACCTCGTGCACATCAAAGTACAGTTCACATTTTTGTTTAAAGAGTCTGAATGAAGCAACAATGTCTGAATCAGACCAGTCCATGCGTGGCTTCTGGCTGTGTTCGGCCATTCTTTGTTTTGGTTGTCACGTGTTATTGTTATTGTTTCAGTGCTGTCCGCTCGCAGCCTTGTCACGTTTCAAGTTTAGACAAGAGGTTAAAGGTCTTATGCCACAGCACGGTACACACGGCTGTGCGGCATCCAGGCACGTGTCAAAGGTTATCGCTTGGCGGGGTCGTTTGGCGGGGGCTGGTGTCTCGATCGGTTTCACGCGTGTTTCAGAAATCTTATTATAAGAATATGGCAACTCACCCCTCTGTTTCACTTTATCACCACGCTTCTTCTCTTGTGTTCCGTTTACTCTCAAAACTTTGCTTTAAAGAACATCTAGGCTTGCGCACAAATGTCCGTTAATTCTGATATAAGAAGCGGTTTGCTTCGTGCAAAGTTCCGTACTCAGTTTCTCAAGTGACGGCAAGTCACGCCAGTTTTTCATACATGTCAGTTCAATATACCTCTTTATCTCACTTTTTGTGCTCACAGAGTTCGATCGTTAGGGCGTTAAAATCCCGCGCTGCCACCATGTAATAAGTTGTAGTGATTAACAAGTCCGTTCGTGGATATACAAAGAGTTTAATGCACAGAGATATACAAGCATGGTGATATCTGTGTAGCTCTAGCTCTAAAGTGAGGCTGCTTAATGTGACGTCATATATGAATATGTATACAACATTTGACATGCATGGGAACCCCTTACAGTTATGACTGGGGATAATTTCATTGCAGGCTGTTGTCTTGTGTGTAACTGTTAATGTCTCTAAGGCATGGAAATGTCAGATGGTTAAATGTTCTTAGCGGCAGCTGAGGACCATCTTCATACTACCAGGTCTGTGGCTGTGACATACCTTGATTCTGCAGCCCTCTCAGGTGTCTATTTCATGAATGATGAATAAGACTGCAAGTGTTTGGGCTAAAATCACATCTGTCAATAAAAAAAAAAAGATGCAGTCATGCAGTCTGAACAAGAACTCATGGACCAGAACCTAGACAGGTTTATTTGATTGGTGGATTCTTAATGCCTTCTTGGCAAACATTTTTATATAAAATATCACACCAGATATCCATGTAAAACAAGTGTACACAAGTCATTTATTTGGTTCAATTGTTTTTTTAGCTCAGCTGACTATAAGTGATCTGAGCTATAGTCGTGGTCCATTGTCCGTCTGTCCATCCGTCTTGCCGTCCGTCTGTCCGTCCGTCTCCGTAGATGTGGCACGTTTTGAAACCGTAAGACCTAGGAATCCTAAATTCAGCATAATGTTAGATGTCCCCAAGATCTCCTACCAAGCCGAAAACTGGGTCTTTGCAACTTTGTTCCTTTGAGAAATTAAGGAAAAACCTCAATTTTTTATTTAAAAAATCCAATTTTTTTTTAGACTTCAGGACTGCCTAATATCAAAACCGCTCATCTGTTTTTCCTCATATTTACCACAAATATTCCTCTATATAGTTTCTATGTACATGCAAGAAATTAAGTCTGTTTAGTATAAATTCTGTAAGTTATGGGCCCAAACATTATGGACTTTGTAAAAAATCAGGAAAAATATTTACTCACTTAACATAAAAAATGTTGAAACTAGAGTATTTTCCCAAGTATATAACTATGTTTAATTAAGATTCACTTGTTTACCCAAAATTAGATCTGAATTTTGTAAATATTGAAGTTACTAGCATATAAATAAAATCAGTACCTTAAATTTTAAAATTGTGAAATCTAAATCAAGTATTATTTTAAGATATTTATTGTTTTGCAGATTTAAAAGATATATTTTTGTGGTAAAAATAAATAAACATTTGTATGCATGATGTGGTGTTATCTGACAAGATTAAGATTTATGATGATGCAATTGAGAATTATGAATTAACTTTTATATTCAGATATATATGTTATATTGGAAATGTATAGAAATATAAACTTAAATAAAAAAAGAAATTGATGTGATAAAAAAATGAGGATTTAATACAAACATTTGTTTATTATTTTCCTGCCTCAGCAGAATTTGAGATCAGGCTTTGTTTGCCTTGTTTTATGTTGTTAATTAGTTATATTTCAACTGTATACATCTCATTAAAAAATACATATATATTTAATAATATATATTATACAAAAAAAATTGATTCAATTGAACAAATGTGAAAACTACTGAAATGTCACAGTTAATCAAAAAGCCAACCAATGATCATGGTAATAGTACAGATCATTTGTTCACAAACTGCTCACATGCTTCAGTTTCAACATTAGGAAACACATTGTCAGGTCACAAAATATTATTTGCAACAATTTCTTGCTCAATAATACAAACCATTCATATAAACCAACCATGGCCTTTATTACCTCTTCCTCTTACACTTTATCTCCATTTGATATTATTTTAGATTTTTACCTTCAAGGTCAACTTCAGCAGAGCACAGTGACCCATGGGTCCCTTGTTTATTATTCAAGAAGTAGACACCGGAGAGGGTCGTGGAATCAAGGCCTGTGAAAGCGTAGCCACAGAGTTGGTAGTATCCTGAGGATCCTTGGAGCCACGTTTCTCACCTTGTTTTACTATATAAACATATTTGATTACCTAGGCTTCTAAAACAAGTGTTATATATCATTTCAAGGGCCTTTGCCCCTGTCAGAATACCATAATGTAATATGTTACCAGAATATGTTCTACTCTTTGATGTCGTAGGCTGAAATGTCTTTGGCCAAAATATTTGTCCACTATGTGTTACAATGTACAGTCGTATACATACATTGGTCAGTTTGTTATCATAGTGTTGGTGCCACAGAATCTGGACCTGGTCAGGCTTGAGGACATGGCCTTGATACTGCACACATTGTGTTTACATGATATGTTTGTTTATCTGACCTAGAAGGGCTTCCTGTCAGTCTCAGTTACAGTTACTGACCTTTATCTAATTTCCAAAGGCAGGGATTACTACATATATATTAGTGTAGGTAGGTTCACATAAATGTTTATAATTGGCTGAAAAGGGATTGTGCAATTTGAGGTGTATTAGGAATGGTACTGAAACGAGAGCTGTGACCCAAGCAAGTGCATACATGAATTTACCATGTTTTAAAATTAAAAATTAGAAAGCAGTCAGAGACCATATATTTACCTGTGCCAACATTATAGAAAACCATATCTAGAATATTATCAGTGTTTTGGTCTGGGAAGCTTAGGGTGTGTCTGCATAAGCTCATGAAACATGAATCCAAGCTTCACAAAGTCTGTGTCAGGCACCAGAGCATAAGTCTCAGGGACATAATTGTAGTGAATGATGGTCTGCATCTTTAGCTTGCTGGAGGGGGAGGGGATACGCAAAGTGCCCTGTCTCATAACTGTAAAGTTATAGAACTTGTTTATAACGTTTTAATTCAAGCTGCTAACCAACAAAACAACGAATCAACAAAGATAAAAACTCAGTATCCTCTTTCTGAGGCATAATAAAGCAAAACTTATGATTAACACTAAAAATCAGTTTATGGGAATAGTTCCCTAGACCATTTTTCGTGATCCAAGTAGAACCTACCAAACCCAAAATGATTGCCAGGAACGGATCCAGAGGGGGGGTCCAGGGGGTACGGACCCCCCCTTTTACACCCGAAGCAACCTTTTTTAAAGGGTTTTAGAAGAAATTTTGCAGCCTGGACCCCCCCTTTTTTCGGGAACTGATGACGACTTTTTTTAGGGTTTTCATTAGTCCTCCTGGACCCCCCCTTTTCCTAAATCCTGGATCCGCCCCTGATTGCCATAGTAATGGTTCAGTTCTGTTCTTCTGGTTTAGGAGGTAATTGTGGACTATTATGTCATTGCTGAGTCCCGCCTATTTTAAGCCTCCTCATGTCTGTATAGTGTTTCTCCTAATTCTGCAGAGCATTATTATTAGCATCATGTTGATATGAATTCCACTGAGAATTAACTGTAATACTTGTTGTGTAACATTATGGAAGTTGTAATGGTCCACTTGTTGAGGTGAAGGAAGCCAGTAGTCAATTAGTATAACTCATTCATACAGAGCTCTCAGACATAGGGATTTAAGTCACCTGTAATGGTTCAGTGGCCAGGTATAAGTATTATATAATCCTGGCCCCTTTCTAAGCTTTAGCCTTTTTATATATCCTGTATAGTCTAATTATTACTGGTTGCAAGGTCACAGGTATACCTGGCTGACCAGTTTACCTGGACTCATTAGTTAGTCCCTGATGGGACTAGAGGGAGGGTGCCAGTTTCTCCTGAAGTCCAGGTGGACTTCTATGTTTAATGGAAGAATATGACTTCTATGAAGGGTACCTGTTCTAGGTAGGTGCAATGAACAAATCTCAAGTGAAGATCTTACAGAGTCAGCCATTATTAACAAAAGATGTAGCATGATGTGAAGTTTAAATGTTAAGTTTAATTACAGTTACTTAAATGTAAAAAAAATATAATATAAGAAAAATGAAATCATGAAAAGATTAAGACTGTTATTAATGTTTTCATTTCTATATAAAATCAGAAATCAATTTTATATGGGTGAGAATTCACGTACAAGTATTTTATTGTTGTTACTTAATTATGGTAAATGTCAAAGTATAAACTCCTTTTAAAATTGTCTTCATGGTAAAAATGTCAAAAGGGGAATAAGTAAATCAGACATATGCACTGTTTTGTTCAGTTTGAATCTGTAGGATTCTTTTGGTCATGGAAGTAGTGAGGAAAATGGAAAAATTATATTATTTTGAAACAACAGGAGAGAGAGAGAAAGAAAGAGAAAGAGAGAGAAAGAGAAACAAATCATTTGTCAGATGACATGAGTGTGAGGCAATCATTTTTTCTGTGTACACATATGGAAACATAATTTTGTTTATTTAGATGGTTTCTAGACATCCCAATAGTTGAACAAGTTATTTTCGAGAGATAGAAAAAAGAGAGATAAACAAACCTTTCAGTCTTTCTGATTCATAATCAGCTTGTCCAGCTTGTTCATCATAAATCTAAAGGTTTTGCCATATCATCTACAAGTGGGCTGAATCGTATCTCTGTGATGTATATGTCACAGACAAGATTGAAATCCAGGTGGATTTTGATTCACATAGCCAAGATTGTGTGTGGAAAGTAACATGGGTTAAGGCCACTACTTCTCTCACTGACAAATTTAGGTATGGTATTTTTTGCACACAGCAGTGGTGAGAAAAATGCAGTTTCTCCCAAGATATTATTTTATTATCATAAAGTATTTCATAAACTGAACTGCAGTTTGTGCCTGAGCCCTCAGCTAAACCTTGAATCCCTAACAGATCACTCACTGACGTGTGAAGTCATAATCAACTTGACAAGACCAGCCCTTCTGGCTCTTATTGGAAGAATTTAATTTTGAATCCTGTAGGCTACAGCTGTGTCATCTTGGATCATATGGATGATCCTTCCACAAGCTTTCAGTTATGATATTTCTATAATGAGCAGGTCTTAGTGCTGCTGCTTATGACTAAATAAGGAACCTGTTCTTTGGCAAGGTTGGATAATATTCAATAAAGATGATTTTAAGGGGTAGGGAATAAAAATTAGCAAAGGGGATTTGAAAGCCATTTGAGTGATGCTGTTTGTACATTGTGTGATGGCTTCACAGATAATAGTCAATAATGGGACATTTATAAAGTTGTAAAATAATTGTTTAAGCTGGCATTTAGGTACCAGTTCCATCATTTATATCAAGCAAATGTAAATTCAGTTGATTCTCTTCAAATAGGGCTCATATATAAAATTAATATATTCTTTCTCGTTGTTGAGAAACGTATAAGTTCAAATTCTACCACTAAAAGAAAATAAATAAGTAAAAAGTATATAAAATATATGTGATACACAGGTTTTGATATTGGCAGTGTAACTTAATTTGAGATCTTAGTCCTTGCCTTGCCATCATCGTTTCCTATATATGATACGTTTGTGTCATTCTCACATGTGTGGGATCTCCTGCCAAGTCACAACAGAAGTGACTTAATGTCTTATACCTACTGGTGAGCTCATATATATAAGAGCCCTTGGGCACTGAATGGCCACTCTATGACGGCATGGGTACGTATTGAGAGTTAATTATATACCATGTATATTTGAGCTTAGAGACTACCACATTCATCAGCTTAAGTGGCTTATTTTAACTAGCATATGAATGTACTTGCACCAGGACAGGTCTACAGGAACTTTGGTGTGGTCTGTAAGGAATATTTTTTCCATGGGCCGAGTTGACATGGTGTGAGAGACTCTTTGAAATATCATCAAATTCCACATGAAAAATAATTGGAAAAGGCTCCCCATGAGACACTTGCCATTTTTACCAACGTGTATACTTTCAAGGCCAAAAAAAGCATACCTGAGGTGTGGCCACAGAGGAGTTGTGTGACAGTGGTTTAGTGCCACCACCTTCAGTTATTATATATTGGTTAACATTATGATGGGGTGCTGGACAGTAAGCAAAACAAAAAGGCTCTAGGTCATTTTTCAGATGATCTATTATATATAATTAGATCCTTGACCTCCATGTCCCAGTGGCCGAGTTAGGATAAATGATTATTTACATAAAACTTTCAGTATGTAATGTTTCTGAGTATCTGTCGGTGCATGTTTTTCATGTTTGATACTGAGTTACTTCTTGTCTTTGTATCTAGGTATATATCACTGAGACAAAACTTTAAATAGAAAAACAGAAGGGTTATGTTTAGGGTCATTCCTGGCAGCATGGTATGATTTTGATAGTTGGTTTTGATGGTTCCCAGCGGAGTACTGGACCTTGTATCAGTCTGCCACAGACCTCCAGGTACCATTCATAAAGGTTCACCAAAAACCTCTGTACTGACAGTCACTTCTTCATTGTCCAGCCTGTGGTCTCTGTAAAAAAATATTGATCCAACTATACAAAACGGCTTGTCCAGAACATCCTGATTCCAAGTGTTCATGTCCGAAATGTCCTTCTCAGAAAAGTCCCTGTCTGAAACCTCCCACATTCCTCTCTACATACATTTCTTATTATTTATAGATTTTAAGGTCATGTTTTGCTTCCAGTGTTATAGTCAAGTCTACACTAATAGCAAGTCCAAGTCTACACTAGTACAAAGTTCAAGTCTACACTAATCCCAGGTCCAAGTCTACACTAATAGCGAGTTCAAGCCTAAACTAATCCCAGGTCCAAGTATACACTAATTGCGTGTTCAAGTCTAAACTAATCCCAGGTCCAAGTATAGACTAATTGCGAGTTTGAGTCTAAACTAATCCCAGGTCTTAGTATACACTAATAGCAAGTCTGGAGGTGAACTGGACCTGATTTCTCAAGTCTTGGCCTCTGAATCTGAGTACAAGGCTGAGTCCAGGACCATCTAGCCCAAGACAGAGTCTCTGAAATAGTGAACTCAGGTCCAAACTTGAGTCTGCATCACTGTACGGCTCCATGTATTATGAATATGATCATAAACCCATCTTCCACCACACTACTGTTACTAAGGCCTGTGTTTTTTATGCTCCTCAGTTTGTTTACATTACAGCTGATTATATAGAGCCCACTTGCCCCTGTTTGTAGTATCTGCACCAGGCGTGATAACAAAGTCTGAACAAACATATATTAAAACAGCTGCTATAATTATCTGGAAAAATATAAACTTATTTATTTTACATGAATTGTACAAATAGCTATTATAACTAATCAAGGCAATCTCCTTGGCTGCGATGATGGTGTTCAGTAGTCTATGGGTGGAGGAAAAACAGGGGAAACCACCGGCCTTGGACGGGCAACTACAATCCACACTCATAGCCACACCAGGGATTGAAGTCGGGTTGCAAGCGGATAGAGCAGAGCGTTTTACCCCTCGACTATCCAGGCCCCAATTAAGTGTGATGGCAAACACACAAGTAGTGAATGTTTACATATATTTACTCCCGCTGAGGTATAGACTTTATTTATGGCACAATTCACATGACATGTATCAAGATGTTACCCATATGAAGTCTCCACCAACCTCATCGCAGAGAATAAACTTCACTGTTCCACTGTTATCTGTAGTAATTCTATATAGAGTAAAACTTTGCCATATGACCACCTCATTCCAGCTACCACCTCAAAACAACAACCACTTTCAAGGAGTCCTGTTTCTTTTCGCTCTTTATATAAGACATCACGTAGATGATCACCTATCAAATGTTATCAAGGTCTCCATGGTGGTCTTAATTTTGGGGTTTTCCTGTATCATTTTATCTCTTCACTTTTGTTCCCCATATAATTATTATATATAGGATATGAACTAGAATTTTCAAACAAATTTCAGTGTACAAAAAGTCCTCATCCAGTTGGCTATTTGATGTAGTAAGCAATACAAATTGTTACAATTGTGATAAGAAACTGAGTGTGGTGAGGGTATGGTCTTATCTTATACTTATAAAGCACTTACATCATAAGGAGGAATCACATGAGAGGGCACCAGAGATCCTGAGAGGTCTGTTGTACATGAGGGAGGGAAGTAACTATAACAGGAGGGGTCATTAGACATCATGAATATAGGACAGCAGTATACATATTCTTGTGATCTAGTGATGGTTGAACGAGTTTTGAGGCTATGGTAGGTTACCAGAAGTCTGATTTACGACCACTCAGTGCCTGACAATGACGGCTCTCAAAGTGGTGAACTGATCCTATCAGAGGAGGGCATGATCCTTGCATGAGGCCAGAGTCATTATCAGATAGCTGTGTTTGGAAGTGAATAACGTGCAGGACTAAAAACATTATGGTTTATTAAATACAGAATAAGAAGAAATGTAAATAAATGTAACAGTACAATTCTGCCAGGGTATCAACACAGGCTTTGTTTGGCACTTTTTAAAATCCTTACATCTTCTCAGGAACATTATCTATTAGTAAACATAAATTGTTTGAAAGTTTGTTCATGTAAATTTTATGAAAGTTTTCCTTCTGTCATTATAAAACCTAACTATTGTGAAATAACTGTAATTTATTTTGGCAGTTAATGCAAGATTTATCATCAGATAGTCTGCATCAGCTGACCAATCATCGATTATATATAATTGATCATTGATCCAAACACTAGGTAAAAGCCTTATGAGGTAAGGAATAGATAATTTTATTTACAATTATAAAGTTAACAATAATATTCACAAATGTATGTACCCACTCAAGTCCAAATTTTTTACCCAAGCACTTTGTGTTAAAGTAATATACTCAAGACTTGAGAAATTGACTACACCTTTCAGCCATATTTAAAAGTTCCAGGTCAAGCATGTCAAAAATAAAAAAGGATATTTTATAATTCCATAATAAAATTTTAACTGCAGTGTTCACTTTGGACAAAGGACATAACAAAATAAATGAAATTAGTAGTTTTCTTTAAAGTTCACTGTAAAAATAAAGTTGTTGTATGATTTGGTTTTGTATATGAACAAAATAAACATGTGACTGCTCATATACAAGCTTTGCATGCAGTGACCTTGCCATAAGACATAAAGAAAATGTAAATACATTGAGAAAAAATGTAAAGAAAATGTTAGTAAATAGACCAGATGTAAGTAATATTAATATCTCTTTGTGCAAGTGGTCTCATGTTTCTAGTATTATGTGTGTTATTACGTATTAGGAAATCATTACAGAAACTATGTAAACACTAGCAGGAGGACACTGTCCAATTTACACACCATCTCTCAGGGACCTGTCCCTCATTGTGTACACCTGAATGCTTGATTGCACATTCCCTAAATGTACAAACCCATGTAGATACATGGTAGACGATGTGGGCGTCTGATCACACGATGTGAAGCTGTCAGCCTGGACTCCTTGTTTTTATTTCCCATATTGACACTCCAACTTCAGTAAAGACAGCAGGAGATAAAAGAGGTCACCTGTATATTTTACAGGTATACCTGCGTACTACTGCATTACACCTGCGTAGGTGTGGTACTGATTACAGTAGTGCGTGCACTAATAAAAATCTACTATATAGAAGACGTAAAGAAACCAGTGTATGACCTACAGAGGGATTGGTGTTGTAGATCTGCACTAATCGTGTCAAGTTGTTACCAGGAATGCTCTAGTATGTGCATAAGTAGACTTTCACATTGGCCATTAAATGCCACGTAGGCGTGCATGGGGATACTGTGTTCTACCTGAGCCCTGATGATTCCCCAGTACATACAAACATCAGTTGGACTGTTACACTGAACACTTGCTGCTCCTGTGACGTCAAACAACTGTCATGTAACTTGAATATGACTTTTCAGACTGTCATAATTGTTATGTCATAAAGGACAGGTGACCACAGGTGCGATACACGCTTCACCTGAAAACATATGGTTCATTAGGATTAATTACATCAGCATTACTACCTGTAGATTTCAATCACCGGGCACCTGTCAAAATGTTCAAGGTAAGGTAGATAGATTTATCTGTGATGAATTGTTGAACCTAGTTTTTATAATATCTTTGTTTATTATATATTATGTTTGCTTTATGATAAAAGTAATGACTATTTAATGTGGATATTAATGACCTTACTGATATGCGTAGTCCAAATGGGGACCAGGGAGGGAGCTAGTAATTTTATTACATGTTTTATTCAGCTATGTAATGTATGATATCAGGGACATGAGAGTCCAGGGGTATAAGAAAGTGATATTTCAAACATATCTATAAAGTTCAGATAGAAAGTTTCTTATCATTATCAGCTATTAGACTTAAAGAATTAATGTGGAGGAATGACAGATGGTACAAAATTGAAAGAGCCTTGAAAGGAAATGGTCAGTAACCTTGGAAACAAGCAGACATGTGAATCATCACTTACGTAAGGAAAAAAACTTGTTCATATCAGATCATGGCAAGTTATCTTTGTGTGTTATCAAGTGCCAGGTTTAAATGACATGTATGGTATAAATTTGTTATTTATTTGCATCAGCAGATATTCTCTGGGAAAACCTGCTGCCAATTTCAGCAATATGCTTAAGAACTTGTTACTGTTGTTTAAAGCAAAATTAATCAGTACAATGAAGTAAGAAATATTCTCAGTGAAGCAGTATGCTGTATATGAAGCAATATGATTAACTAATGAAAACTACTTGTTTATTATTAGGTCATTTAATATAGGGCCAGCTTCCACTAATGCACATTATCTATGATTTTTAGTGTGATTTCCTGTGCCTGCTCTGGCAAATGTCAATATCTGTCAGCAGATCAGTAGTGCCATAAATAATTAGACTTGACTAAGGTTGTATAGTTTGGATTGAAGAAAGGGGTATAATAATTAAAACATCCAGTACAATATTTGTTCTGTATAAAAGTAGCCCTGGATATTGTATAGCAGAACCTGAAAGAGAGCCAAAGCTTAGTTCATTAGGAACAAATCAGTTATAAGGGTGAAAAAAAACCAGGAAAAAAGTGGAAAAATCATGTTGAGAGTAATTGTAAAGTAAAAACTACACAGTGAGTGATCACAGGAGTGTGTCATGTGACTGAGCAGGGCATGCTGGGTAAGAGATCCTGATTTATGTAGTAGTGTTTTGAGTGAAGTAATGTCATCAGGACCAGTAACTATAAAAGCTTAACACTTTTAATTACAGACTTCCTCGCTGTGATAGATTAACAGAAGACTCCCTAATGACAGGAGCAGATAATTACAGACCCAGCTTGACAGGTGTATGATAAAAAAATCAACCAGTTGTTTAAATATATGCAAAAGTCAGCTCATAGCACGACCCACCTGACTGCCTCTGTCCCTGGCCGCTGAGTTTGAGTCAGGCTGCCTCTGTCATGGTACATAGAACACAGAGCGCTGTGACAATATCTTTATAATGCATGATTAATTAGAACACTCCATCCATGATGAAGCAGGTTTTTGTAGAGCAGCACTGGAGGAAACTTTTCATCTCACATCAGTATACTTCAGGGGTGGATCTGAATAATCTGAATATATTTCATTTCTATGAATAAATTTTTTCATAATTTTAAACTCTAAGTATGGGTTTCTTGTCAGAACAAAAGAAAGGCGATAATAGTAAATTCCAGTGTAACAAATATGAAACCTACCACAGTATATGAACATGCCAAAGGCAAAGGCATGCCCACACCATGAAGTGTGACAGAAATATTTAAAGAGCTTAAATTCCCAACTATGAATGAGAAAGGACCATCCAAAAATGTGCAGCATGCTATCTTAAACAGAACCAAAGCAGTAACAAATTACTCTAATCAGAGAGATGGCTGTTGCAGAACCATCTGTGTCAAACACTGTCCAGCTCTGCTAGATGTGAATACACCAATTCATTATGCATAGGGCCTGTACTTGTGTTATGACACAAGTCATAGGGGAGAATGTACTCTTACAGCCATCCATCTTATTGCATCAATACCATGGTAAATAGTCAGTACCTGTAATCTTAACCTAGGTTACAAGTGATGAATTAACACAAATGAATACATGAGAGCTCACAAACCAATTTGTAAATCCATCTCTATGGTAACAGGTCAGTTGCTGTGTTGGCTCTCGTCCAGTAACCCATGCGGATAATGCTTATGTGATCATGTGATCAGAAAATTAAAAAATCATGCAGGGGGATTCACCAATATGCTTAGTTAAAATTGAATTGTTAGGTGTAGTTATAAAGTACACAAATCTAACAGTTGGTCTGGTTAATTTTACATGACGGCATACCTGTAGGACATGAGACATTTTAAAATATGAAAAATGTCCTCTTATAAAGTTATAGTGCAGCCTTCCATACAAGCACTCTGAAGCTGATTAGAAACTGTCTATTGTCATAGTGCTGAAATGATGCTACAATTCTTTTGGCCTTCTAATTATTCAGACATATACTGATGCTATGTAAACTAATGCTGAAACTGATAGTTCTGATAGCTACATCTCAGAGGTAAAAGCAGAAGCAAATTCTAAACGTCTATAATCTTGGTTATGCAGTCAGTAAGTAATTACTGTATCCCCCATGAAGTGCGGGCAGTAAGTATTACCAACCATATCTTCTATGTTATTAATCAATTAATTTAAAACAGCAATAATATTTTTGTCATAAATTGTGTTAAAATAGCTATATCCGTTTCATAATGTAGTGTTTAAGTTGAGAGAGCTATATGCTCTTGGTAAGATGGTACTTAAGAGAGCCATACCACATCACTTGGGTAATGTATTCAGTAATTTCTAATACCTTTATCTTCCAGGTAATGGTGTGTGCCTTTGTAGTTCACTCCCAGGATGAAAGTCTTCAGGGAAATCTAATTGAGGACTTGATTAATAATTCAGTCTTGATTTCATTACAGTATTTGTCATGACTTAATGGTTCTTATTCACATTCAGTGTAATTGTATTATACTGTGAATCCCCAGGTGGGTTAGCAGTCAGTGTGTGACTAATACCTTTTACCAGTTACTCATCTGATATCATGCGTGTAGGGCTAACCTGTTTTAGCTAATTATCCCCTAACTACCAGCTAATTTCTTTAGTTAATAACAAATTTATCAGTACAATTAAGTTTGATCATATTTTGGAATGCCAGAATTTATTTAATATTTACAAGTATTTTAACAAGTCTACTATAAATAAAATTATTTCAATAAAGTGATGACCTCAGCATGTTTTAATTAATACATGTCTCTTGCCACTACCAAAAGTAACCTGTAGCAGGTCAAGGTTATAAAATCCTAGGATTTTGTTTTTATAATACGACACAATAATCTTATTTAATAGCATGAGGGTTTATTTTACTTCGAACTTACGGTTCCTGGAAATGAAATTAAAATATGTGATACCTTGGTAGAAACAGTTGGCTATATGAGTTGAAATGTAGGCTGAACCAAAACGGCCCAGTTGAACCTTTACTTAACAGTTTACTATATTTCTCTTATTCTGGCTTGTTTCGCTTGTTTAGTGTCAAACAGTGCATGATCATAGTCATAGTTACAGAGATTAACAATTTGTTTTGCATATGGTAAAGAAATATGTTAATACTTAAAAATTTACATGCAACTTGGAATATGATTAGTTTCAGTAACATTTTCAATTATTCTGTTTATATCTTCAAACATGACTCAGTTATTCCTAAATTCTGAGGTTTGAGAGCATGTGCACAGATAGACAGTCTGTTACTTCCCCATTAAAGATTCAAACACAAACTTACAAAATGCATTATTATAATGGGTAATATTATGAATAATAATTATTATAGGTAAATTATTTAATTTCAGTTCTAAAACTTGAATGCATTGGAGCCTTAAATAGTATGACAGATTCAGCTGAGCATGAACGTTCTGGTGAGTTGGTCTGTACCAGGGAGCTATTATAGTTCAGGGTAATGGTTGACCCCTTGTATTGGGATGGACAATTTTTCAAGAAAACTTGCCAAGTAAGTGCTATGTTTACTGGTGTAATGACGTTTACACACCATTTGTATATAGCACATACACGCGGCAGTGTCAGAGTTTGGGTGTGATTGTATCACAGTTGAATGTAGTCGTTATCTATATCAGTTGGGTGAGTTTTCTACAGTATGTGTTTCATGATGACGCTAAACATTTTCCACAGTTTTCTAGAGGTGGTTCAGTGATATTTATGTACAGTATAATTGATGGTGGTAGCACACAACCATTGTCATGCAACTCCCCTGTGGACACACTGCAGAATTGCTCGTTTTGGTGTGGAAGTGTCGGGGATAATGCCAAAAGTGTCCTAAGGGGGGGGGGCATGTTCCTTATTTTCATGTACATCCTGTGGAATTTGAAAATATCTTGCTAAGGGTTATCACAGTGCCATCCATCAGAAACTGTGCAAGTAAACTTGACCCGTGTCAACTTGGAATATCTTCTCCGTACAAGACCCACTGACATCTCCTAATGCAAGAACAGGTGATATGCGGGTGAAAATAAATCTCTCACCATATAAAGCTGCAGTGTTGTAGTGAATAGCAGTGATCAGGATTCATCCAAACCATTATCCACTCCCCAAGCAGAGTTGGGAAAATAATGTGTGTCTGTTTGGCTATCTGTAAACAATTCTTGTGACATGGATAATTAAATTAAACGCCTTTACTTATATTCACATATATTTAAGATAATTTTTTTAAATATTTTAAAATTTAACTTCAATATGTCTTCACTGGCCATGATGCCTGGTAACAGTCTCTCTACAATCTTTTCACTCTCCTCTAACTTAAATGTAAGATACCACATACTGGATCTAAATCAGCTCAGCTCTCAGTATGTTTCCTTTTTCCTGTTTTACTCCCAAAGAGATGGTTATTCTAAAGAAAAAATAAACATTGTAGCTCGGTATTTAAATGCCCCTTCTTTTAATTTCATTTTAATTAAAGTACACATTTTTGAAATCTCCAGATAATGCAGCCAGATCTTTGCGTCACATTCTGAGATATGAACATATCTCACCTGTACTCAGTCAACTCCACTGGCTGCCAGTGAGACAGAGGATCAGCTACAAGATTCTCATGATTGTCTTCAATGCACTAAATGGACTGGTACTGTGCAGTATTTCTGAGTTTCTGGAGATGTACAAACTGAGCAGTCACCTCTGTTCAAGTGAAGACTGTCTAATCTATCAGTGCCCAGAACAAACCAGAAGACCTATGTAAACAGAGCATTCTCTGTGGTGGCTCCAAAAATGTGAAACATTCTGCCTGTAAAACTCAGAAGGTCAAGAGATGTCACTCAGTTCAAGGCCTTATGTAATACATATTTACTTCAAGCACTTTGATATTGTTAAATGAGAAATAGCTATACAAACTCTAATTATGATTATATTAGGCCTGTTAATTGTGAAGGCCATCAGAACAGATTTAATTTTCAAACATTTACCTTCAATTCAATTCTCGATTCAATTCTTACTTAATTTGTAAAAATTAAAAGCAATTTTACCAAAATTAATGTGAGAAAATTTCAGCAAATAAACAAAAAATGTAGCTCTACTTCTGTAAATGTCATTTACGATTCTGTGTAGGTGGACTGGCAGAGGATTTGGTCCCCTAGGCAATAATCTCTGTGTTTTTTTTTTGTACCTGTACTTATTTATATAGATACAGTGGGGACAATGCAATGGTATTAGGTGATAGGGCAGAGGATGAGAGAGAAGCATAAAAAATTAATTAACGACTGAAGTATATATTATCAGAGGGTAATTACCTGATGATGCTCTCATGGTGCATCATTATTTCATATATTCACGTCAGTGTTAGCTCATCCCTGCAGATTGACGTACTCCACATACCATTCAAAACCTCTTCGCTGGAACTAATGTGAATTTTTTAACAGCAGATAAACGCCATTTTATGGCCACATAAATAATACATTATGAACATGCTTACATGTTTTAACAGGAATGAGAAGTTTTTTAATCATTTTTGACAGTATATTCAGCTTGCATATGTATATCTGGGCAAACTCTGGACAAGCTGAACATGCAGGCTGAGTAGCTCATCAAATGTCTTTATCTCTTCATAAAATATATTTATGAACAGTAAAATAAGGAAGCAAAGTTTTATTGAATTGAAAATTAGCAAAAATATATATGTTCCTAATTTACTGAATGTTAAGGAATGATGATCCTGGTTGTTGGTATTCACTTACCTGTGGATGAAAAGAACCATCAAAGGCTGACATAAAGTTTTTTCAGAAATACCCCTGTATCACCACACAACTTACCTTCTTGCTTATACAGGTGTGCAAACATCCACCACAGACTGACTATTCAGCTGATCTAGACAAACTGTCAATTAAAAAAAAATTTTAAGTGTATAGCATTAATTATTTGCATGCTCTGCAGCAATGGTTATTTTTAAGCTTATGATGAGAACTGAAGTTCAGGGTCTTGCATGTTAGTCCTCATGCAGGCACTATCAGCTTGAAGGAGTATATTAATTATTTCAATAGAAATCTGAATTCTAAGAAATGCAACCCTTCACCATGGGCTGATCTATATTGTGGGTTGCTCCCCAACCAGTGTTGGCATTCACCCATGTGGCCCATATCCCCAGGTTCATTGGTGCAAAAGTGACTTTACATTTGTGAATAATCCTTGATGATTTTCCTGAACCCAGATCAGTACCTAGATCCACACCAAAATCTTTTCATTTTTTCATTGTCCATTCAAGCATTAATCTCTGAAAATTTCATGAGATTCCATTTATAATTATGCAAGTTATGTTGTGAACAAACATACAAACACACATAAACACTGATAAATGCATACTCTTTTGGCAGAGGCAACTATTTTCATGATCTGCAGGAATTGTTGTTTTAAAGCTTACAGTAGGAACTGAAGTACTCAGGCCCTACAAGCATGAAGGAATATATTTAATTAGTTTACATACACCAATATCATGCTTAATAATATGCCACAGCTATCCCGCTTATATCTATAACCTCAGTTATCCAACATGTTGTATGTTCCCCAGTATATTTTGATATTCACGGTTCTACTGTATTTTTTACATTGAACACTTCTGGATCAGACAAACAATCCTATCCTGTCACATTCTCTGTGTGATCTCATTTATTTTATCCACAATTTATCCTATAGTGTAATCCTGCAGAATTTTTAATTGCCAAGTTAATGCAATAAACTGTGTTAACTGTATTATCAGTCATGCCTATGTAAGTTTTTACACCACATCAGCCCTGATACTGTACATGATACATACTGTGGTGATTACGTGCTGAGAATGAAACTATCCCTGCATCTGCTTTATTTCATTCTCAAGCAGGTGTCATTTTATGAAAATATTTATAATTTTGTCTTTTAAACATTTTCAAGGACTTTTCACTAGGGAGTAAAAAACTGTAAAGTTGTTAAACATCTGACGAATGAGCTGAGGTCATTCCAGAATAAAAGTTTTCTGTAATAAAATCCATTTATGAGAGCACAGAGCATCGGTCAGATGGACTTGTATTTTGACATATAAATATCAGTATATATACATACATGAAATATATGTATATTATGTATAAGTGATTATATCATATTGTGTTGATTGCTGGAGAGTCTGTTGTTTTCCCTGATATTATCTGGTTTGTATTGAGGCCCACCTGCATCAGTTGCTGTGTGTATAAACAACCAGTGTCACTGAAGAAGCACACTTTATGTACAAATTCAGAACTCGCAGATCATGGTATATGATTTCCATCACATTCCGATGCTTCATGCAGAGTTACGAGTGATTTGATGGGAACACTGCTACCTGCATATTGACGAGGCTGCAGGTCCCACCATTAGCATTGATCAATGTGGCGAGGGGCCCAGCAATATCAACTCGGCAGTAGGCGAGCATGAGTGGCCCTCACGCTGCTGTAAAAACACTGCCTGCCTGTGTAACACCTGCAGCCGACAATCACGACACAACGACCTCTGATTGGACCTCAATTAACCTGTATACATATGGTCAAGTGTGTTTAAATGCACTTAGGTGCAGTTGAACGTTAATGGAACACCAGTACTTTCAAATCTGCTGGCAGTAGGCCGCCTTTCGCTTGACTTTGGATACTGTGTTCCGTGGAATGTTGATAAATCACTCTTTTTAATTGTTCACTGGAATAACAATAATGGAAGAAGAATTCAAGGTAACATCAATTTATTTCCCTTCATATCCTCAAATACAATATGAATTTCTCAACACTTAATGCAAGGATCTGTCTATGACTGGGCCTGGACAGTCAAGTGGGTAAAATGCTCGTCCATCTCTGCTGGCAGTCAGGGTTTGATCCCCAGCATTGCTGTGAGAGTGGATTGTAGTGGTATGTCTTAGGTTGGTGGATTTATCCAGGTCCTCAAGTTTCATCCACCCCAACAGACTATTGGATGCCACGATCCGAGCCATGGAGCTGCCTTATATTAGTTATTTTAACTATCCATGTAAAGTAAATAGTTCATATTTTATTACTGGAGCTTTTATAGCAGAAATTTTACATTCATTTATAACTTTTTGCTCTATGCAGTTGTGGTATACAGAGCTTTTCATCATGGAAATTAGAAATTTAGGATTTATATTGAATCTAACCAGTTTTTGTTAAAATTCATTTATCACTTTTTGAGAAATATCTCCAGGTATATGGGAAAGGATTGGGCCAGGTATCAGCTATAACATTTCTTCAGGTATCACTATCACTTTCTTTTAGACATGAGGTATGTGTTTGTTGATCAGTTACTTACATTTTAGTGTACATAAACCAGGTGATTCATGCCCTGTTCTGTGTGAATGAGTGTTTGCCTATTTACTGATCTGCCCACACACATGATCTATGTTGTGTTTTGTATGACATATGAAATTCATATGTTGTTTGGGTAGTTTTCTTGTACACATCCATGTGCTGTTTCTAAATAATATCATATCAAACTGTATGAAAAACATGATTTACATACAGGCCCACACACATTTCCGTTGGATGGCTAAGATGTCAGTTACATTTATTTCCATATAGTTATCGTTCTACATAATTGTTTGGGACATCAGTATAGTTTATAGGTTAGAAATAAAATTGGCCATGCAGCATATGTCTACCTGTTTTGTTTTGTCACTGGTATTCTTTGTCTTCAATTAACTTGTTATAGAATCCATGTTTAATACCTTAAGTGGGTCTCATACCGTCAACAAACCCCAGCCAACAAGCCCTTTTTTGGCAAAGAAGTGTCATTGTCATGAAAAACTAGCTAATGCCAGACATTGTTAACTTGACTATATTTTAACATCTTGTTTGGGTGCTGATTGCTTTTTAACTTTATTTGAGGGGCCTAATGTCAGTGATCATCTGTTAATTTATTTACTTGGCCTAATGTTAGTGATCATTTGGTACTTTATTTGTGTGGCCTAATGTCAGTGATTATCTGTTAATTTATTTACGTGGCCTAATGCTGATGATCATCTGTAACTTTATTTATGTGACCTAATGTCAGTGATCATCTGTTACATTATTAATGTGGCCTAATGTCATTGATCATCTGTTATTTAATTTAAGTCGTCTAATGTTAGTGTATGATCATCTGTAACTTTATTTTTGTTGCTTAATATTAGTGATAATCTATAACTTTATTTATGGGGCCTGATGGTAGTGATCACATCTAACCTTATTTCCTTGTTTTAAACTTCCGGTTGCTGATTTGTCAATAGATAGACATATGTAGATGAGTCAGTAGACAGATATTATCTGATATGGAATGTTATCTTGTTAACCTAATCTTGTAAACCACAGCAGAATACATGTTCAGTTGATGCAGCTGTAAATTATATTCAGCCACCTGAAACGATGCTTATAAAATCAGTAAATTCAAACTCTCATTAAAATATTGAGCTCAGCTAGCTCAACTGAGCTTTAGTGATGGTCTTTTTTCCATCCGATGTCAATCTGTCCATCTGAAACTAAGTCACTGCAACATTGTTCTTTTGAGAATTTACAGAAAAACTTTGTTTTCAGTAAAAACAAGATGAATGTTTTATTGATATATTAGCTTAGCTGACTGAAAGTTTATGTAAAAAATGCTCCTCTGTTGAACAATGATTGTAGGAGCAATAGCAGCATCACATGTATTAGGAATTAAGGAAAAGGAAACTACATGAAGGACAGACTTATCAATAATATTACCATTTTTATTGGCTGTAGTAGTTGGATTATCATTTTCAAGTGCAAAAATAAAACTAAAAGTAACCACTTTTCTGTTTCCATGCAGGTTATATTTTTCTGTCATAGGAAAATTCAGCTGAACACCTTGACCCATGGGTCCCTTATTAAAGAGAATGTGTCTTAAATTTATCATCTGGGAGTGGCTTGGGATTGTTAATATACTTTACCCGGGAGTTTTACTTATTTGAATAAACTGACAAGTTTCTTCATAATACCTCTTTAATATTTATAATACTTCCATAAGTCTTTTGTTTGCTAATATTAAATGCATAATTATATATGCAGTCGGATGTATTAATGTTGAGATATATATAGGAACCCAGAGAACTTTGCCACCTCATAGAACCTTACCGTTGTCCTGAGTAGGAATGATAAATGTGGCACTCAAGTTTTGATGAGATAATTCTTTATCAGGAGATCAGCAGGAATGCAATAAGATGTTTTACTGTAAGGTTATGGCAGCCACTTGTACCAACTCAAGATTAGGTGTGTGCCTATCAGCTATCTCCAGAGCATTAAAGGTTGAAGGGTTCTTGGCCCGAGGACTGTGTATGACCAGTCTGGCAAAGGTTAAATTAGGGGGCATTATATTAATTCAGGAGGCAGTGAAGCACTTAGCTCTTGTTCTATATGTAAATTGAACACACTGATTTTCAAAAGATGATTACCAACATGTTTCTTATACTTTGATATACCACCATAATCATTTCATATTATTAAGTGAAAACTAATATCTCTGTACCTGTTTGAGACTGCAGGCATGTACCAGTCCAGTCACAGTTATTTCAGCAATCATATCTTTTCTTTAGACTTTCTTTAAGTAATTATGTAATAGGATTTAAGCCAACAAATATCCGTTTCCTTCTGCAAATATTTAACAAAGTTTACAATCAACTTTTTGTAAAATGTGACAAAGAGTTTATGTTTGGCCATAATGTCATGCTCGTCAGCTGAGTATCATGACCTATGGGTCACTTTTTGAATACCACTATATATGTGTGATGTTGTCAAAAGAATGACAAATGTTATGTCTACAAAACAAAGATCAGCCCAGGCAGCTTGATATCTGATATGCTTCATCCTCATTAGAGTAACAGGAGTATGGGAATGTCATTGTCACAATAGTTATACAGTAGAGCTTCATTTATCCAAAAAACTCAGAGGACAGGGATTTTGTTTGGATGAACAATCTGTCGGATAAACTATTCTGCATGATTCACAATGAATACACCAACCTGTTGCGAAGCACTAGAGTTTGCCAGAGTTTTGCAAACATGAATTAATGGATGTAGTCAAAAATAAATGTTGGCAACAGCATTTTTGTCAGGTTTTATATCAGTTTAATCAATTTGTCATGTTAAATTCATTGACATTATTACTAATTGGCCCTGGAAATTCAATTAATTGTTGAATATTTTTTCAGTATTTGGATTTCAGATAAATGGTCAAAATTACAGTTCTCATTTTTCAGTTTTTGATCAATCATTTTCAGATAAACGGTGTTTTGAAAAACATTGGTCTGTTGTGTTTGAAATTGATTGATGAGTTAATGAATTATCGTTTTTGTATGCAAGATTAAATGTTGATAAATTTCTTTATTACAGGCACAAGATCAAGAACCTGGGGAGGCCCTGTCATCTGAATTCATCGAAGCTATGGGTCGCAAACTGAACCTGGCCCACCTCTCAGAGCAGGAGTGTGAACAGATCCTACAGGTCATACAGCGAGATTTCAACCTCCGCAAGCAGGAACAAGACCGCCTACAGTAAGTGTAGTTGTGTTTTTAGCTCTGAAAAAGAATGTATGAACAATTACCACCAGTAGTTATATAAGGATGTCTTGTTTAATTCTCACACAAAGCTTTAACAAATTCATTTAAAGTGAGGAGTGATATGTCTTATCTCACACAAAGTAGGAACAAGACCAGTTAAAATAAGTGGAGGAACTCTTGTTTAAGCTCTCACACAGCAAGTAAGAACAAGGCCAATTGAAGTAAGTGGAGAAGCTCTTCTTTTAGTTCTCACACAGAAAGTAGAAACAAGACCTATTAAAGTTATTCAAGAAACTCTTTTTTAAGCTCTCACACAGCAAGTAGGAAAAAGGCTGATTTAAGTAAGTCAAGGATCTCTTGTTTAAACTTTCAAACAGAAGTCAAAAACAAAGTCATTTTATTACATGCAGTAGCTCTTGTTTAAGCTCTGACATAAAAAGTAGAAACAAGACCAATTTAAGTAAGTTGGGAAACTTGTTTAAGCTCTCACACAGCAAGTAGGAACAAGGCCAATTTAAGTAAGTCAAGGAGCTCTTGTTCTAGCATTCAAACAAAAGACAAGAACAAAGTCATTTTAATAAGTGCAGTAGCTCTTCTTTTAGTTCTCACAGAGAAAGTAGGAACAAGACCAATTAAAGTAAGTTGAGAAACTCTTGTTTAAGCTCTCACACAGAAGAAAAGAACAGTCACTTTAAATAGTACAGTAGCTCTTGTTTAAGCTCTGACATAAAAAGTAGGAACAAGGCCAATTAAAGTAAGTTGAGGAACTCTTGTCTAAGCTCTAACACAGAAGACACAAACAATAGCATTTTATATAGTGCAGTAGCTCTTGTTTAAGCCCTGACATTAAAAGTAGGAACAAGGCCAATTTAAGTAAGTTGAGGAACTCTTGTTTAAGCTCTCAAACAGAAGACAAGAACAAAGTCATTTTAAATAGTGCAGTAGCTCTTGTTTAAGCTCTGACATTAAAAGTAGGAACAAGGCCAATTTAAGTAAGTTGAACTATTGTTTAAGCTCTCAAACAGGAAACAAGAACAAAGTCATTTTAAATAGTGCAGTAGCTCTTGTTTAAGCTCTGACAAAAAAAAGTAGGAACAAGGCCAGTCAAAGTAAGTGAAGGAGCTCTTTGTTTAGTTCTCACACAGAAAATAGTTATCATTATAAAAAGTGCAGCAGCTCTTGTTCTAGCACTCACACAGAGAGCAGGAACAAAACCAGTTACCGCAATTTGAGTATAGTTCTCTCTTGGAAGGTGTAGAAACAAATAGGAATGGTCCAGGAAGTGGAACTCTTGTTTTAGTTCTCTAGCTGCAGACAGGAAATGAGGAGTTACAGTTTGTTGAAAAGCTTGTATTTTTGCTCTCCCACTATGTGGAGATTAATGCTTGTGTAAACCTACTGTATTATTGATTCAAGGGTAATGCTGCTGTAGATAAAATGCTGCATTATGTTTCTCTCTCAGCAAATCACTTGTTTTACTCACATAATTTTAGGGATGTTAAATGACCAGTCTAAATGTGAGGCACCAGTTGGTCATTAAGTGCACAGTGAATGTAAAGGTCATTCAAATATGTCAGTTGAAAAAGGACATCTCACAGTAGGAGATAAACTGATGTTTCAGAAATTGTTTTTTAAACACCATCTATTCATCTACTTTTTGTAAAATGAAGGTGATTTCTGGCTTAATTACTCTGTATAGATATAAAAAGACATCTATAACATCTCATGCATATGCATGAGATTAACAAGCTGTTAATGCACATGCCTTGAAGTTGCCAAACAGAAAAACTGTGCAACTTTACGTGGTTATTGCAAATATGCACAGTTTGAGAAGTCACCTGTTGCAAAACGCCCTTTGCAAAACCCTGGTTTCATCTGACATGCCCTCAGATGTCATTGTTAAATGTGCTTGGATTATTTATGAAGGCCCCCCACATGTTATAAACATGTGGATACCATGGGAATCTTGTACCATGGGATAAGTGTTTTCTGGTCTTAAGCCAACAGCCAACAGATACCGGAATATGCCGTTTTGTGACATTCAAAATGGTCATTCTGACAGATGTTTCATGAGGAGAACAGCTTGTCATCTCCAAAGGGTGGGCACTGATTGATGGCCTGGAAATGTCTGTTTGAGAGATTGACTTTTATGAAGTGTTAATGTTCATTTAGTTATCTTTAAGGGTGTAGTTCGAGTAATGTCACAAACATACATGTCATGGAAAATGATATACACTGGAGGGACTGCTGAGTACATAAAATACAGTGAGACACTACTTACAAATTGAAATTAATTAAATACTGCAGCATGTAAAATAAATGACTCATTTCAGTTAAAGCACATCTGACTGTGTTTAATCCTATGTTTATCTAAAAACAGCTGGTTTGGTCTAACCAGTCTATCCAACCAGTGGTATACACAAAAATACATACAAGGATTTCAAGAAACAACAGTGACTAGGAGTTCTAATGCACAAATGATTTTTAGGACAAGCTTGTTTTATGAGCCAGAGATTGTGATTTGTGATTGATCAGCTTCAAACAGTACTAAGCTGGCTCCTCCAGCCAGAGGAACACTGGTCATTTCACATTGTTATGTTACATGACATATTAAAGCAGATACTACCACCACTTTTAATATTGTTGCTAGCTTCAATTTTTCAAGGGAAGGGTTATTCACCATTGCAAGAAGAAACCCTGTCCTGTGTCAGCCTAGCTTAGAGGTCTTTTGTATATAATAATAATAAAACACAAATTATTTGCTGTCTAAACTTGTGTTCATTTATAAGGAAAGATAGACTCTAATCATAACTTCAACTAAGTGTAATCATATTTATTTGTAAATTTCATACAATCTGATACTCTTATAATAGATTTCTTGTGAGGTCATCAAATTGAAACCCTTGTAAAACACAGAAAAATAATAAGAAATATAGCCAGACTTCACTTGGCCAACCAATGTGTTGTTATAGGAACATGACAGCTTATTGATCATTGGTGACTGATCAACGCTCATCATACCAAGGTCACCGGCTTATGGTCAAGGGTAATGTCTTCCCTGCAGTGATGAGAGTGTAAGGTGACTTGAGAAGTGCATTAATCACCCTGTGACCATTAATTGGAACTGCAAGTGAGACAATCTGAAGTGGTTTCAGCAATGTGGCCATTGTATCAGACTTGTCATATGTAACCATTTGTAGGATTTCTCGTACAGATAAAATGCAACAACACATACATTTAAATTTACATCCCCAAAATAGCTGAAAGATCTGTCCAATTTTAGAATGATTATTAATCTTATGCCAACACTTGACCATACTGCCAGTCCATGGGGGTACCCATTTCACTAAAGATATTGAGAGTTCCAGGTCCTCAACTGGTGCTAAATGTCATCCATTTCCTTATAACTGTATAAGAACCTGGCTACTAAGTGACTTGACTAAGATCCATAGGGTGGGGCATACAACCTCGGTCCAAGTACCTGAACAAGTGACTCTGTCATCCCTACCTAACCATCCATAACCGTTACACCGCTCAGGCAATAACTAGGGTTTCTACGCCGCAGTTTTGCCTCTTCGGGTCCCCCTCATTCTGCACTGAGGTCGCCAGAACTGACACGCCAGCTAGCCAGCTAGGTCCGGCCCGCCCTCGCCAACCGTCAACCACCGAGGAATCCCCCAGGTGTTCCGGGAGCCTGAGCCTCGCAACCTGCCAGTAATGTCCGAGCGCTACCGGCCTGCCCCTGGACTATTCGCAGTCCCGTCATGAGCCTTGTCCCTTTCGACCAGGTACAGCTCTCGTTCGATCGGAGCCTTCTCGGGAGCCTTCTCGGGAGCCTTCTCTGGTGCTTTTGCCATCATGTCTTGAGCCTTGTCCCTGCTGGTCCTGACCGGACCCCCGGTTATTTTGACGTCTTGGAGCCTTGTCCCTGATCCTTTCGGGATCCCCGTAACTTTTTCCACCAAACGGCTGGCTCTACAGGGCCAGGTTCCATACTGCCGGCAACAGGCTGGCCTACTCTTCTATCGAAAAACAGTATGGGGTCTTTTACGTGCCCGTCCCCTTCTGGACACGGGACCGCCATTTAACGTCCTCATCCGATGGACGGCCCGTGTTTGTCTTTTGCAGGCGGGCGCTGCGGTGCCCCGGAGCCTTTCTACCCTTCCCCCACTTTCTCTAGTGGGGTGATAATACTGGGTTTCCGTCTGCCACTGATCTTTTGCCAGTCGAGCCACATTTTGAGGTCTTTATAAAACTTCTCTTGCTTCACCTTTTCGACATAGCCTTTGCTCAACCTTAGTATGTGGTCGCTCACATACTCTATATCTGCCTTCTCGTGAAGCACAGATATCCGCGTGCGGGGCGGGAGTCTCAAGGCCGTCCTTAAGGCTCTGTTTTGAAGCCGTTGAAGTTTTTTAATGTGGTGCTCTTTGGCGGTGATCAGGGCTATGCAGCCGTATGTCATAACCGGTCTGATCCAGGCTTTATAAAGGTATATCAAACTTTGGGTAGACATGCCTCCTGATCCTGCTTTTAGCACTCTTAAGCAGTTGAGTCTCGCTTTGACCCTCTGTTCGATATCCTCTATATGAGCCGCCCATGTGAGTCTCTTATCAACCGTCAGACCCAGAAATTTTATCTGGTCTGTGAATTGAATTGGTTCCCCGGCCAATTTCAGTTCTGGCGCTTTGCCGGCCTTACTGCCTTTCAGGTGCCTACCGAATTTGCAAGCCTGCGTTTTTGTCGCATTGACTCTTACTCGCCATTTGGCGCACCACTTTGTCACCTCGTCTAGACCGGCCTGTAACCTGGGTACTGCCCTCTTGCTATGTGTCCATAGCGCAGTGTCGTCCGCAAATTGGCTCGTCGCCCCCGTGCGGACCCCTCCTTTCTCGGACAGGCTAGGCATGTCGTTGACGAATATGACATAGAGCAGCGGGCTGAGAGCTGAGCCCTGCGGTGTGCCTGCGGCGGGTTCGATCTCATGCGACTTAGCGTCACCTACTCTGACCCATAGCTTCCTGTCACTTAGGAAGGACGAGAGGAGCCTCACAATGCGAGTCGGTAGTTTTGCCTGCGTTGCGATCTTATACCTTAGACCATCCCGCCATACTGCGTCGAAGGCTTTCTCGACGTCTAGGAATACACCTATAGTATCATTAGATCGCTGCAGGCATTGTCCCACCGACTGAGTCAACCTGAACAGTTGGTCATTTGTCGACCTGCCCTTACGGAACCCGCTCTGATTCGGGTTAAAGAATTTTGCTTCCTCCAAGTGACCACTGATCCTGCCAGCCAGTATTCGTTCCAGCACTTTGCCCAGAATTGGCAGTAGGCTGATGGGTCGGTAGCTTTTCGGCAGCGAGTGATCCTTTCCCGGCTTCGGGATCATGATCACGTTCGCTCTTTTCCATGCCCTTGGGAAGTACCCCAGTTTCAGACACGCGTTGAACACAGATGTGAGCGCTTCCAGCCCTTCCTCCGGTAGGTTAATCAGCACTTCCCTGGTGAGGCCGTCCTCCCCCGGGGCTTTTCTGCTTTTGAGTTTTTTCAGCTTCCTGCTGACTTCCGCTTTTGAGATCGCTCTCAGTAGCGGCTCGTCCTCTGCTGTCTGAGCGTAGCAGCTCTCTACCCTTGCCAGAGGCGAGTATAACTCGTTTGCACCTTGTCTTACGTGCCGATCAACCTCCTCCTGTGTTTGGTCGTCGAACTGGGGTCCCGTCGGGACCTTGTGTGTGTTCCGGAGCGTCTCCGCGAACAAATTTGCCTTGTCCTTTTCCGTACTAGCCACCGTTCCCATCGGGCCTGTGAGGTCTGTAGTTCCGACCGATGGTTTGTTCATCGAGCCCGTGTATTGGCGGACCTGTCGCCAAAATTCGCCCACTGATATTCTGTGGTCCATACCGCTCGTGAACTTGTACCATTCCGCCTTTTTCTGGGCTTTTATTGCATTTTTCACCTCCCGACTAATAGCATTGTATTGGGATTTTAACTCCTCTGTTCGGAGTTGGATCTGAAGCCTTCTGATCCTCCTTCTTTCCCTTACAAGTGCTTTAATCGTTGGGGTGAATGACCACCAGTTACGGTTTTTCCTTTCCACCATCGGACACGCTCGGTCCAGGCAATCTCGCATTTCAGAGGTCAGTTTGTCGACTAGGGTGTCGATTCCTTCTGGGGTCGATGGTTCAGCGATACCTCGGAGCCTGTCTGCCAATTCATTTTTAAAGAGCCTCCAGTTTGCCTTTCTCCAAGGCCTCACCATTTTGGGTGGCTTTCTGTTCGCTCTCCAATCGAGCTCTAAATGAATTGGCATGTGATCGCTGCCTATATCTTCCCCTACATGAAATTTACTGACCAGTCCTACCTCGGGCGATACGATTGCCAGATCGAGTATGTTCGTTCCACCGGTCGTGGGGTTCACCCTGGTCGGGCTCCCATCGTTCATTATCACCATACCGTACCGATCTATGCAATCCATCAGTGCTTTCCCGTTCAGATTAGAGGATCTGCTGCCATACGAGGTGTGTGGGGCATTTAGGTCCCCTAACACCACGTAGTGGCTGCTGTTCCTCTTAATCTTGTCAAAGAGTTGTGCCCTGGGCCGTGACTGTGGCGGGTTGTAATATACTATTACATCGATTGCCGGGTCGCCGCTGTGGACAGGTTCAACTCTAACCGTTAGAGCTTCTATGTCCATCCTTCCTAGCCAGTTTGTTTGGCGGTATACTAGGTTCTCTTTGATCAAGAGAGCCACTCCGCCTCCCATATTACCGTCTGGCCGTCCCCTGTGTAGCAGGTTATAGCCGGTGAAGGAAACGTTTCTGGTCAGCTTAGACTCGCTGATAGCCATGATATCTACGGAATGCCTGTGGATATAGTTGAGTATCTCTAACCTCCTTCCATACAGGCCATTCACGTTTGCGTGGCATAGTTTGAGCTTAACCATGACGTCCCCCCACCGACTTCTTAAAACCGTTGCTACCGGCCTTTTTGGATTTGGGCTGCCTATAGCTGCCCTTATCCTTTTTGGATGATGCGTTACTGGCTGGTACCGATCGAGCTCTCGGCTCCTCACGGTCCTTTTCCGTTCCTCTGTCCGACAGCGCCGTCCACGACAATTCTAGGCCTAGGTGCCTAGTAGCCGACTTCTTCACCACTGTTACGGCCCGTTCTCTGGGCTCATTGACTTTCGCCAGCTTCAGCGTTTCTGTGATCACTTCACAGAGAAACTTTATCAGTTTCTCTGGGTTGATCTCTAGCATAGCCTGGCTTTCAGCCACGGCTTGCTCCTCCGCCGGAGCTACCCCCTTTTCCGTTACATTGCGGTTTTTGGCCGCGGCCCGCCCTCCGGCAAGCCTGGTGGACGTGCTACCGCTAGCCACGACCTGCCCCCTTTCGGGAGCGGGAGCCTTCTGGGTCCTTACAGCCTCTGAGGCCGTGGGTCCCTACCTAACCTATACTGCAGCCTACTTTATCATATGGGTGTCAGTGGGCAAGTCCATTTAGAGTTAAGGAGGGGTGTATCTAATAATGGTATATGATATATTCTACAGCTTGACCAGTTAGGAAGTCTGGTTATCCCATAGTACTGTAGATATATGTCAAGGGACATATCAAAACAACAGCCATGACAACAATACCAACCTGAATATTAAATTGTAGTTTTTTGAAGTCTGTGTAACAGCATTTGAATGAAATAGAAAGCATTGAAGTGGGTAAAGTTTCCCAGTAGGTAATCTGCAAGAGCCTTAATTCCAGGGGTCAAAGGTTATTAATCAAATTTAAAATCAGAGACAGTATGACATCATTAATGTATTAATGCAGTCATTACTATTGATTGAATCTGTCCAGAATCAGCTCACATCAACAGTAATGACAGGCTGCATGATCAGCTGTGTCTAATTAGTACAGGTGGCCTGGATATGCTTGTTACAGTTGCATTTTAATGGTCAATAGTTGAATGTGTTTGAGAAGGTTCTTTCCCTTTGTCGTGTGATTATTTTCTAGGAATCTTTTGTGCTGTAGAACAGCTCAAGATATATATATATATACATAGAATGGTTCCCTTTAATGATCAACTGAAGTCTGGAAAACTATGAGAGAACTTTTTTCTATGGAACATATTCAGGCCTGATATAATGAACCTATATTGAGTTGCACCTGAACTAATTGAGAAGTCCAGAATCCAGGGCTTTCACTTTGTTTGTGTGACTAGGCCGTGTGTTTACTGAACGTGGATGGATGACATGACGATAGCTAGACCAGGTCTTTTACATGACTAACAAGAACTGGCACAGATGTCCTGGGCATCATATATAATTACCAATGAATATGTAAACATATATAATTAAAATTAAGCATGTATGTTATTTATAGTAAGAATTTCAAAACAATTCTTTAGAATTTTTGTCAGATGAGTTGGACAGCTTTAAAATCAATATCATTTGAGAAAACATTAATTTAAAATAAAAATTAAACATTCTAGCAAATTGAATTAACACTACAAAATTAAGAAATATTTCCTTTGATAACGTTGATGTTCGTGTAGACATCATTTTCAGTTTTATCTGACATACACTTTTTGAGAAATAAATAATTAAAATATTTTTAAAAATTAATTTTAAAATTTTCCTTAATAAACCTTTTTTTAATATTCATTCTTATTACATGGATAGGAAGAACAAACAAACTTTAATAAAAGTTTCACTTTTTAATAACCACTTTAAGTCGTAATATAAAAAATGTTTAGGGTGTTTATAGAATATTTTGGAACATGGAAACTTTTAATCTTTAATTTCTTTAAGATATGAAAGTTAGTTTATTTTGTAAACTTAGACTTAAACAGCTCACTCAGCCAAGGTGCTGTTGATGTCAGCTTGTGAAGTTCAGACTCTCTGATAAGAAATCCTGATAATCTCGGCAGCTTCCTTGTGGCTGTTTGACAAGAGAGATTTAAAAACTTCCATTTTTTAAATTGCTTTTATTTCTCATTCCTGTGCATTTAAATGGTCTGTCTGAGTGGATCGGCAGGTTCTTAGTGGTTTAAATCAATACCTTTGAGAAAACACATTGGATGCTGTGTGAAGGATTAAGATGATAATAGTAAGCATCTTTTCAGAAAGCTAATTGTATCAATAGAGGCTGGCTGATGATACTAAACCCTGCTTCCCATCTGATTTTAGCAGTGATTTTCTTAATCCATTATTTTCTTATGTACTGAAAATAGAAATGTGAGTATTGATCCAATATTGCATTAAAGATTGATTGTCAAATTGTCTTTCTTTTGATCTGATGGGTCATGTTTATCCCTGTAAGAGTGGCTGTCAAGATATATGTCACTGAAAGGTTTGCATATCAGCACGTAAATTTATTTTTGCTATCGAATAATGACATGGATTATGTCTTCTGTGGGCTTGAAATGTGGTAGACATATATTGTTTTATCATATATTTGATTTATTAGATATTATTTTAATATTTTAGATCATGTTTAGTGTGTATCTATTTTATAAATTAGAAGAAATATTTGATGAGAGAAATAAATTTGCCAAAAACAGAATAACAGAAGGCAGTGAAATTAACAAAACCTATGTTAATTGTCAATGTAACTGATTTGATTGAATTGATTTTAAAAAAATGTGGCTGATGATTGTATAGTGTATAATTGTAGAATTCCTGTATTGTTAAAGGTTTATTATCTGTAACAAAGAGTTAGAATGCTGGACCACCATCATCCTCGCTGTCATGGCGATGATGCTAGAACTGTTGACCTGAAAGGAGAAAATAAATGATAGCCCGTGGCATTCCAAACAGGTAATCTTGTGTGACATGCTTTATATGCATGGAATCTGACATTTAGGTCTTACAGTCAGGGCAGACTTGTGACAGGAATGAAAATGAGGAAAAATTGTGAGGCATCATAGTTCCTGACTATAGCATCTCATCTGACTACTGGAATGTGATAGTGATGATTTGCGTTATGATGAAAACAGAAATACTTATAAATATATATCTAAAGTCTACTGTCTGTTGTTGAACTGGTCCATGACAGATGACAACTTATTACATGTTTACTAAATTGTTTTACTTATTTGTGTCACTTTTAGTGTGAACCCAAAGACCTGGTGAAAAGGAACTAAACAGTTGTAAGCACTTGATATTAGAAATGTTGCTGTAGAATGAAATGTGCTTCAGTGAGACAATCTGAAAGAAGAAAGTGCCAGCAAAGAAAGTTAAATAAAGTACCTTGTGTTTAATAAGTTGAGTGATGTATGCATTATGTACAGTTATTTGTTGTGCAGGGTAGAACATTTGTTATGACTGTAAAATTCAATTATGAGACAGTTGGATACTTTAAGTAGACATTGAGCGGGTCTGTATGGTAATGTCATTATTTCATTGGTTACTACATAACTTGGAGTCTGCCTGTTGAAAACTCTTATTTTATTGGCTATAAATTGATAAACAAGAAAGTTCTTGAGTTATTTATAAAAACAAGCGGGAAATAAAAATGAAATAAGAGAGAAATTTGGAAGCCAATATTTGTAAGTAACTTTTCATATGACATGAAGTTAAACATAAACATATTTTTAGTAGTACTCCAGGCTTTGTATATTATAATATTGATAGAGACATGAAAATATCTGCTTTAATGTCATAAGTTATTAAGTTCACATACAGTTCACATACAGCCGGGATATATTGCTATTCTTGTAGCCCAGACTTAAATAGCTCACCAGGAATAGGGAGCCAGGTTAATGTTGTCTGTAAACTTACAGAGAACTATCTGAGATACTTAATGACTCCAGTAGAGGATTAATATCAGGAGATGCTGCAACAGCCATTTATCTTCAGTCAAACAGCAGAGCATCCCATAATGCAACAGATCAAAGAGAGAAATAGCTTAGTACTTATGTGAGCTGGATTCATGTAATGACAATCATAAATGCTTATTTCCCTATCATTATTTCCAAACAGATCCACAAAACACATTTTATACTCCAGGATGGACAGGCTGAGAGAAATAACTTCTGCACAGAGACAGAAGGAACATGAGATAAGCTCATCAGTACAATATACTATGTTATTATTGCAGGTTTAATTCCTCCAATAAAAAGAGGGAAAATCAGAAACAAAACCCCACAGAAAACATTTGTTTTCATAACTGTAGCTTTAAATTGATTATTCATGAATAATCCAATTATCAGCTCCTTTATTGAAGGTCAGATCCAAAAATTTCAAGACAGCATAATATATAGATAAACAGAGATACATGTATATTTATTTATGCAGGTTTAAGTATCATGCAGTTTTTTCTCTAGATGGGTATTTCTGTAGAGGGATGTTCATGTAAACCTTTTCATCTGGTTTATATGAGTTATTTACAAACAAACCATGGTTGCATCTTTGTTTTGGTGGTGCCAATTAAATTTTATATATTCATAATTCAGAAAGAAATTGCAGAGGTGAAGCCATGTGAACAATGCATCTTCCTTTGTATGCTCTTATAGCTGTGGAAGATGATGTTGTAAGAACCTCCCATTATAATGACTTGTGGAAGTCTTTAACAGTTTGAGTATATTTATATAATATTATCAGGTCAATGGGGTGGGTGATATTTTTAGGTGAAATCTTGATGATTATTATATCATGAGCTTGAACTGCAGAATAATATGAGTAGATTGTTTGATGAGATTAAAGTTGTTAACCCTAAGATTGCAAAAATGAAACTGTGAAACTAAAAAAAATAAGGAAATAAAAAAAAATTTAACTTTGCAAACAAAGAGCCAGCTAAAGTACAAGTGGAAGTTTAAAGCCCCTCTTTGCCATTTGATATAGGGTCCTTACAGAAATTATCCTATTATTATCTCGTCATGTTTTGTCTGTTGCTAAGGTTTACTTCCAAAAATGCAGCACCATTACTAGAGACCTTCAAAGCTATGTATGTTTGTAAAGTGAACTTAAACTTATCTTAAAAGTGGAACAACAAGGGCTATGCCCTGGCCAGGTATTTCTCAAGGTCCACTGAAAATTCAGATGTGTCCACCTCTGTGACAAGGGCACCTCAGGTCATGCATAGCAGGTTGGTGACACTAGATTTTGGCAGATATCCAACCACCTGAGTAAAAACCATCAGCTTTCTGTCCTTATATAATTACACTATGTGCACTATGATATAACACAAACAGATACATCTATACAAGTACATAATTGTAATGTTATACATCACAGCCATTAAGCTAGCAGACTTGGTAAGTTAGCTGGATTTGGTGTCGTGTCAATTAAATATTTATAGATTTTTCCTTTTAATTTCTGTCCTCTCTGAATTTCTCCAAATCTTTTGGCATGATAGTTATTCACTTAGCTGTCATCTTTATCATTGCTGAAGATGCACCTTCTTTTTAAAGTTCAGTTTTAGTGCCCTGGAAATAATGATAATAATTTTAACTAAAAACCTGCATTCTAATGAATGCAAGACTCCGCCATTCACTTATTTAGCCCATATTCCCAGGTTCTTGCATGCATAAGTGATTGTAGATTAGTGACTATTCCTTTATGACATTCCTGGATCTGGATCATGTGCCGGATCCACACCAAAACCAAATGAATTCTTCACTGGCTCATTCCAGAACTGTCCTGAAAAATTCATGAGATCCAGTTCCTGATTGCACGAGTTATATTGTGAACAACACAACCAAAAACATGCATGAAACAGGATGAACACATGCTCTCCTGGTGGAGGAGATAATGAATATTATACTTATATATAAAGACACACACACCACTAACATTAACACACATGTATTGTATGTATTGTAAGCTGGGTGGGGAAAGTCACAATACAGGAACACAGACACAGTCTTTTGGAAATCAATCCTTATCACTCTCTCTCTCTCTCCATGCTCCCCATCCTGTTCTTTTGTTTTTCTATGTCCTTCTCAGTGGAGTATTTCTCTGTCTCTCAGTGGACAATTTCTTTGTCTCTCAGTGGAGTATTCTCTGCTCTCTCACTGGAGTATTTCTCTGTCTCAGTGGAGTATTTCTCTGTCTCTAAGTGCACAATTTCTTTATCTCTCACTGGAGTATTTCTCTGTCTCAGTGGAGTATTTCTCTGTCTCAGTGGAGTATTTCTCTGTCTCTAAGTGCACAATTTCTTTATCTCTCACTGGAGTATTTCTCTGTCTCAGTGGAGTATTTCTCTGTCTCAGTGGAGTATTTCTCTGTCTCTAAGTGCACAATTTCTTTATCTCTCACTGGAGTATTTCTCTGTCTCAGTGGAGTATTTCTCTGTCTCTCTCAGTGGAGTATTTCCCTGCTTCTCTCAGTGGAGTAATTTTTTGTCTCTCTCAGTGGAGTATTTCTCTGTCTCTAAGTGCACAATTTCTTTATCTCTCAGTGGAGTATTTCTCTGTCTCAGTGGAGTATTTCTCTGTCTCAGTGGAGTATTTCTCTGTCTCAGTGGAGTATTTCTCTTGTCTCTCAGTGGAGTATTTCTCTTGTCTCTCAGTGGAGTATTTCTCTGTCTCAGTGGAGTATTTCTCTGTTGTAACTCATGTGGTACAGAATATGTACTTGAGGCACCGTATTGTCATATTTCAGTCCAGCAAACCAGGATGGGTTATTTTATGGACCATGGTAAATAGAAAAAAGCTCCACTCAGTCTCAATACCTATGTGTTACATATTTGTGTATGTATAAATTCAGCTGAAGTTATTTATTTAGGTATCTTGTTTTCCTAAACGATGGAGTCCTCCCACTGGAAAAAATCATGTCTTGCCCACCCAATAGAATAATTTACATGTAAATTGCTTTTTCTGGCCAGCAAAGCTTGATGTAATTTAAATGGCTTTGCTGCTGTTATTTATTTCAAGCACACAAACAGCCCTCTAGATCGGCAGAGTGGCTGGACCTGTGACTGAGAGCAGCTGTGTGAAGCTATGGCATGGATAACTAGTGATCTATACTTACAGATAACCACACATATAGTGTGCAGGACACAGTGTTGTGTGCAGGAGAGGCTTGTTTTATGGTGTCCTGTGTTTATCCAAGTAATTGACATGAATGTTGATACAGAACGTGTGAAATATAATAATGTATTTTTATTTGAGATTGAGGCAGATCCTGGGGTTATGACTGAGAATTCCCATCATGTACAGATACATTGTTTATAACTAGAGAGTGCTCAATAGAGAGCATACCTCTGCCAATGCAAAACAACCTTCTTACCTCTTTATCATCTGTATAAAAAATAATAGGTTATGTTCTCCATGACCCATGTCTTACTCTTCCACAACTTCACAAAAATCTTTTTATTTACATCTAAAAATTTAATCCATCTGCTTATTAAACTTTGTGCCTCATAACAGTTGATCTCATAATTACTTATAGTAAACAAACCATCATCGACCAATCAGAGTTTAGCAGATCTAACATGAGCGGCTTGGGTCTCCTCAACAGGACGGAGCCTTTTATGGCATCAACGACAAGCTGGAAATGCTTGACCCAAAACGCTTTGGTCAAAATATTTTGAAAAAGCTTTTGAATGCTGTGTGAATGCTCTAAAACGTTTTCTAAATGGTTTGAAAACAGTTTGCATTTGCCATGTGAAAAGGGTTATACAGTGGTATTATCTTAATTAAATGATTTCAAGGGCCTGTGTTTGTATCTAAAAGCCCATAAAAAAAGCACAGGAAGTGTGAAACGTATTTATGACAAGCTGTATTTCTTCAGTGACTGAAGATTTAGTAACACTCATCGCTAGGTTATCATTCATCTGTTGACAGCTACACACCTGATACTGAGATAATATAAACAGTGAACTCTGTATAATGGTGCTGCACTGAAGTCATCTAATATTAAAGCAAGATACAGAACATCACACAGAAATCTGACAGACCTGGCATATGTCAGGATGAATTTTGTCTAGATGTTAAACAGAATCAGCAGACAAGGTGTCTTGCTGTAGATCTACTGATTATGGTACTGGACAGTCTCCCTTGTATGTTAATAATAGTGGTGTGCAAATTAATTGATTTAATTGATGATTGATTGCTTTCTTTCATAATTAAATAAATTGGTTACAATTTTGCCTAAATCAATCACAAAAGATGTCATATTATTCGCATAAAATATTCTAATTTTATCATAGATATAAGATGGTGGGGCAGAAAATAGCAAACAGCATTGAAATTTAACCATTTGGAATGAGTGTCAATGTCTTGGATATTACCTTGACTTTACAGCATGATGTAGAAGTGAAACATAATTTACTTGGTAAATATATAAGGTATAAATCTACTGCAGTTTGCTTGGTAATATAGAAGGTACATAAAATAATCAATTAATAATTGATCATCAGTGTTTATTATCTTTCAATCATCAAATATGATTTTACAAACAATTCCTACCACTAGTTAGCTAGTACTGATGATTCATACAAGAACAGAGCTAACATCATCACCTTATTCAGTCAAACAAGTAGACATACTTTGAACAAGTCACACAGACATTTATGCATGTATTTTGCAGTGTGTGTATGTGTAAGATGAGCATTTTTAACCACTTGCCATGATCAATATTAATTATACATGTATGAAATTTCTGCAGTTCCAGGTGTCACAGACCCTGGTGACAATGAATGTCACACCCATTATTGACTTACATTGACCAGTAATAGTAGATTTGCTACCACAGTCAGAGTCATGTCTCAGATAATCCAGACACATCTGATTTCTGATTCTTAAACCAATGGGTAACTTTTGTAAGTGCTAGGCAGATTTACCCTCATAGAATATTTAGAGAATATAACACAAGCATATTCTCATATCATATGATCATACAACTTGAGACTGAAATGAGGTTATGTAATATCCACCGAAAACAGAATACAGATAATTTGGCCACACATTTTGAACAAATGAATTATCTGGAGGTCTCTCTTAGTTTTAACTTGTAGAATTTTACTGTTAACCTGGACTGTATAGAGCACAGGTTAGAACCCTTTGTCATCAGAGATGCTTTGAACCAAAGCTGAACTTTGTCTAATGCTTGTTTAAACAGGAATTAGTTATAAAACATGTATGTTACAGTACAACTGAACATATGTCTATCAAAGCATTTGCTCAAGATGATCAGTTCAATTTCTGTTTTAACCCTGTCAAAACTGGTCCCTCAGAAAGGTGTCTGCTGCAGACACAAAATGTGGTTACCATGGTAACAGGGCCTGACCACACCATTAGGATTACAGATAATGAGCTGTCTCAGCAGATGTTTTTTGGTGTGAGGAGAAAAAAATCAAATGTAAAACATCACAAAAAGACCAAGCTCTTGACTAATGGACTGTCACTGCAGGATAACATAGTTAGAAGCAATTTGGTGCCAGGCTGTTTGCTGGCTTTAACATGAAATGTCATCACCTAAAATATGTAACCATTTTATTGGCCATTGGTTTGTATATTTGTACAGAAGGAGATTTCAAGTTACAGAGATGCAATAATAGGTGTGATTAAAGTGATTAAATATTATACTGTAACAAAACTTCCATTCATCCTCATAGAAAGATATGATGCAGTAACCTACAAAACAAGGAAGTGTGTTTATGACAGGGAACTTTTGAAAGTATAATGTAAAAATTAAAACAGGAAGAAGGATATGATAATGTTTGACTGTAATGGGTCAGAGAGCTGGCAAGGTGCACTGACAGGCTGTCCTCAGTCTACTGTTCAACTCTGGAGATTCATCTTAGATGTTAAATGCCATGGGTGAAATAGGAAAACTAATATATGAAATAGAACTTCAGGTAAATCTACAAGCATCACACCTGTAATGGGTAAACCTACAGGTACAACACCTGTGATAGGTTAACCTACAGGTATTAGACATGCTACAAACCCACAAGCATCACATGTGACCTATAAATCTAAAGGCATCCTACCTACTACATGTAAGCATACAGACATTATACCTGTTACAGGTAAACCTACAGGTTTCATAATTCATATAGGTAAATCTCCAGGCATCATTCTTGGTACAGCTAAACCTAGAGGCATACTTGATATAGGTAAACCTTCAGGCATTAGCCTTGGTTCAGGTAATCCTACTGGCATCATACTTGATATGGGTAAACCTTCAGGCATTAGCCTTGGTACAGATAATCCTACTGGCATCATACTTGATATAGGTAAACCTTCAGGCATTAGCCTTGGTTCAGGTAATCCTACTGGCATCATACTTGATATAGGTTAACCTTCAGGCATTAGCTTTGGTACAGGTAATCCTACTGGCATCATACTTGATATAGCATTAGCCTTGGTAAGGGCAAACCTATTGGCATCATACTTGATATAGGTAAACCTGGCATCACACTTTGTACAGGTAAACCTACAAGCATCTTACTTGATAAACCTTCAGGCATTACACGTAATACAAGTAAACCTTCAGGCAACACATCTGGTACAAGAAAACCCTCAGGCATCACATCAGGTACAAGTTAACCTTCAGGCATCTTACCTGGTACAAGTAAACCTTGAGGCATCATACTTGATATAGGTAAACCTTCAGGCATCACACCTGGTACAGATAAACGTTCAGGCATCATACTTGATAAAGGTAAAACCTTCAGGCATCATACTTGATCTTCCGGCATCACACCTTGTACAGGTAAACCTTCAGGCATCATAGGTTCAAATGTTCAATACTTTATTTTCAGCAGTACAGTGTTAATTATACATTATTTTTTGTTCAGAAATTAATCTACCTGACAAAGTTAATTACATTTCATTTTTGTATTACAGATTAATATTGTTATGGTTAAAAATATATCTGCTAATTTTTATGGTACTCAGTGTTCAAGTTCCATGTATGAACAACTGCATTTTAACAGAGCATACAATGTAATATGATATCATATAAACAAGTATGGGAATGCCTGGATGTAGCAACATTGTGATTACATATTCAGGGTCACGCGTGTCTTGTCAGAAAAATCATTATTCATATGAACAAGCACTTACCATAACTTGGTTTTATGACACGCAAGTGACCTTTTGGTTTCACCTGAAGCAGGCAATAATTGGCAATAAAGCCAGGCAAGTGTTGTATAAATACATCCAGCGCTGCAGCTGATACCACAAGCGCTGTAAGGCTGCAGTCTGGCGTGTCATCATTGTCAGCCTGTCGGGAACAGTGTGATCATCTGTCCCAGAGGTGAAAAAATCAAAGTCACATGGAATGTCCAAAAATGATACTAATAATAGTAATTGTAATAATAATAATAATAATAATAATAATAATAATAAGTATTTAATTAGTGCCAAATTTCCATCAAACAAACAATCAGCACTAAAACACATATTGAGAACACACTCCTCTCAAAAACCTAATCCATGTACCCCTCCCCCACCCCCAAGTTAATATTAGTCTCTAGCAGGCAACATTTGGCAAAAATACTACCGGTAAATCTGTTAAAAGAAAAAGATATTTTCACACCAAAGTTGTGAGGACGATATTTTGATGATAAAACTTGAAATATATTTGTTAAATGATGCTCTGTTTTACTCCCCAAGTTCACTTATATTATCATAGTTAAATAGAAAAGGAGGTGCAAAAGAATTTAAAGGCACAAATCAAATTTAAAACAGGGGAATAAAATACCAACCTCCCACAATATTAAAGAATACCAGTTTATTAAAAATCTGAGATATATTCTGTTTTACAACATGTCTACCCTATTGAGGGAAGTTAAATTTGTTGGTCACGTTGAAGAAGAATCATATTTGATAGTTGCTGATTTGATAAAACTTAAAACATTACTGGCTTCACAAAGATGGCTACACTTTTAGGGCTACATTCTATATGTCATTATCAATACAAAAACAGTCTGAAAACAAATTTTCATTTAATTAACAGTCTAATTTAATACAAAAAGAGAGTGACCTTATACAATGTGAAGTTTACAATAAAATTTTACAAAAACGTTTTTTTTTTCCAGAAAAAATCAGGGATGTGGAAAAATGTATTCCTAGTGAAAGTACATTTATAATTTTTGTAAAATTATCAAGTGAAACAAAAGTTGTTCTGACAGTTAGGGATCATCCAGGGAATTTAAAACATTTAAGTCCTTAATAATAATGTAAAATGTGAAATATATTAATTGATTTTTTTTTATATTCAAAAACTGGTAAAAAGTCATGAAGTTTGATTTCTGTAGTAGTTAGAAAAAAATGTATTTTTCATTTCATTGTAGAATAGGAATTGCTTGGTAAACTGCATTCCAAATCACCTGTCACAAATAGCTGTTTTCCCCAAAAGAAAACTTGCAAGTGTGACAATTGCAAAATTTTGTCCTTATTTTGGTTTACTCAAGGTCCTTGAAAAAGTCATGATTTTTTTTCTTTGGTAAGTGGATGAAGCTTTAGAATAATTAAACACTGATGGAAGTATATAATGTATATTTTTCCCATTGTGCAATATTTCTTTTCTTAAGATAATTTATGGTTTATGTGAGTTCATGAACCTGTGAACCATCTGTCATTAGGAGAGCAGTGGTTTGTAAAAATGACAGAGTCCATGACTACCACTGAGTGTACTCACATGGCTGAGTTTGTAAAATGTGACACCCTATACCTGACAGAATGGCGCTGACAGAATACAGCTGTTCATTGTACCAGAACCAAGTAAAAATTGTACTGAGCTGACACAAGCACTCAGACAACAAGTAAAATAGTCATCAGTGTCTGGGAATTTTAAATATTGAGGTCAGCAGATATGAATTAAACTGAAACCAAAAATGACTTGCATATAATGACTTGTGTATTATTAGCATGGCAGGGTGGTAAACAGTTTCTAAATAATAGTTTGGACTTCATTTGTGAGATATTGATATGATTGAGTCACTTTGATAAGAATGATGATGTCACATATATTTCTTCAGCAATTGTATTTATGCTGGTTCCTTGACTTGAGCCTTACTTGACTACCATACAACCAGTGACTTATAATGACCGGATGGTTGAACCATCGCCTGCCTATAGGACCTGTGTTAAAATTAAATGAAAAATGAAAGTGATCAACTAAAGAGATACAGTTGATTAAATCTGTACTAATTGGTGCAGTCTAACAATACTTTTTTTTCAGAAAAAGTATTAATACTAAATATCCAATCAATGTAAATAAAAACTTGAAATATATATCTTAAATACTTTAGAATACAATTCATCATTATATTTTCTCAAGTGAAATTGTTAAAGATTTGAGTGTCAAGGGTGCAGCTTGGTTATAAAAAATATACACTCAGCTGTACACTTGTGATACTATAAGTAGAGAAAATATTACAAGTGCTAATCGTTAGTGTTACCAATTGGTTTTAAATCACGCTTAAGGATCAAAAGGAAAAATTAACAACTAGAAATCTTTATTCTAAGAAATGTAAGCCTCCATCATGGGGGGGGGGGGGGGGGAGGAGGTCCCTATTGTGTGATGCTACCCAACCTGTGTAATTTCTTTCACTTAACATGCCCGTATTATACCTAGGTTCAGTTGTGAATACTATGGTTGCCTTTTTTTTCGCAAGTATTTCAAATTCAAGATATTTGCGAAAGAGGAATTATCACGATGATCAAACCTACATGAATAAGTTGCCCATCATGGAAGGAAAGTCCAAATGTAAATGATTGATATTTAACTTAAATAATAAAAGATTTTTTCATGTTCAAAGATTGCTATTATAAATGATATCAGATCTTTAAAATTATCTGTCATTTATGAACAGTTATTTCAAGTCTTTCTATGTTCAATTGCCTAACTATTAAGGTTTTGCACATATACTTTTTTATATAATTAATTCATGTAAAAAGATTTATTTATCGTGAGTTTTTAATATGGTGAGAACACTCACGAAACACTTAAACTGTGAATATGAAGCCAACCACAAGTGACTGTATTACTTCTTTATGTTTCTGAATCCAGATCATGGGCCAGATCCAAACCAAATTCTGATCAATTCTTTATTGGGCCATTCCCAAAATGTCCTCAAATTTCATGAGATTCCATTCATGATTACATGAGTTACATTGTGAACATTAAACAAACACACAAACAGAGATGAACACATACCCTCCTCGTTGAGGCAATGACGCTGTATAATAATGTCTGGTTTGGCTGTATGATTGGGAGCATTCTGTTTCAAACTGCATAACATAATTATCCAATAGACTATCAGGAATATTAAGAGAAATTAAGGATTATTCCACTCTGCTTAAATAATCAATTCCTTTGCTAATCCTTCTACGAAAATACAGCAAGATCAGGACTTTGGGAATTTTTCATAACATGACAGATTTTTTGTGTGTCTGGAGACCTTATAACAAACTCTCCTGTCAGAACCGTAATTGCTGTGTGCTGGCTGGTGTGAGTAATGGGTTTGCTTTTGGAGTGGAAAGTGGTGTCTGTATTTGAACATGGCCTGGCTGCTTCCTCTGACTGCCAGCACATATTACTTGATAATAATCAGTCGTGGTGCAGAGGTCCAGCAAGGCTAGTAATAAAGTCCATCTCTCCCATCATTAAACATAACAATGTATGTCAGCCAGACACTCAGGGTCTCAGGGGGCTAATGGTCTAATTCATCAAAATAGACGTCAACGGTATACACTGAATCTCTTACATCATCTGATCTGATGTAATGTTGATCCAAAAAGAATTATTTAACATACATGTTACTGGTCTTGTTAATAAATATTTTGCAAAATGCATAAACCAAACATATTATGTCTTCAGAGGATTTCTTATCCAAGGTTTTCTGTTACATTTGATATTCTTCAATTATTTCTTGTTAACATTTATTGCCAAGAATGACACAAGTTTTATTTCTCAAGCAGGTGCATCTTATATATCAATTCTGCCACCAGATATGTAAATAGTGCCTATTATTGTTGTTAGTGAAGCCAAGTTCACATACAATATTTCCTGAGTTAGCTGACTTGTTACCATGAGTTATTATGCCAGACAGAAATCATGATAGTTCAATTGTATTTTGTGATAAATGAGCACTTGTGGATATTGGTTACATTCACATGATGTCAGGTATCCTTTTCTATCAAAACTGATGATTATCACCACCAAAGAGTTATGTTTCACTCCTGTCTGATTGTTGGTTTGATTTTCTGGGAGCAGGATTATGCAAAAGCTACTGAACTGATTTCAACAATTTAACTTTATTGAGGGATGGGACTTGGGTCACAGAAGAATCCATTAATTTTTATGTGGGTCTGCAGGGTCAGACAGGTCCAGTATGTTTTTTGCCTAACTTAGAGGTGGTCTGCACTTTACTGAGTGCCCTCTAATTAATCACTACAAATATCATATTTGCTGTTCCTGCCCAGATCTTACTTATGTAATCTTTCTTTTCTGACTTATGACAGTAACACAATGTCATATATTGTGATATAATGAAGGACTCGAGAGTCCCGGGCTTGTTTTCAGTATGACAGATCAGAAATGTATATTCCTGTAATACTATGTTCCATAGAGAAGCAGAAAGAAGCTCTGTTTTAAATTACAAAACAACATTCAGTTTCATCATAGAATCTTTCTTGCTCCTTCTAAAAAACTCTAAACAGTTATTTGTCTGTTAGATCTGCAGGATATTGAGTGCAGTCCAGCAGCAAATCCTTCCTAGCTCAGTTATTGGGTTTTTTTTTTTCTAGCTCATCTATTTTGTCAAGGTAAATATTTTTCCCTTTAACCAGAATACTCGCAATTCCCAGAGAATTAAAGGCATAGAAGTCAGTTTTTTCATCACTTGTTGCTTTTTACTAATTCAGCAGCACACTTACCTGCAGTAATATCAACACCATGGAAACTTTTTGTCCTTAATGGATCCTCCAAATCAGCCAACAACTAGCTTTCGCTGAGAGAGTGTATTTCAGAGGCATTTCTATAGAAATGATAAAAGTTTATCAGACAGATAATCTCCTTTACATCACTCCCCAGAATCTTTTACTACAGTCACATGGTGGTTTCCTGAAACTTAATCCCATCAGTTTTAACAGTTTGTAGAAGACTACTTTGTGTTCATGGATGCATTATTAGTTGATAGCTTCACGAGTGGCTTTCAAATGGGTGAAGTTTTCTCATTAGAACCATGTCACATTTATGAACCACTAGGACGGGTCTAATATTATCTTGATATGTCAAAAGATGCATCAGGACCAAAATGTGCAGGAATCATTTATATATCATTTATCATTTATCATATATTTTTTATTTAGTTTGTTCTCACAAACACACATATTTCTAATAAAAAAGAAATTCTTGCTTATAGCTAGAAGAGCAATATATAAATTTCCTTTATGATTATATGATTCTTGCATTTATAATAATAATAATAATAATAATAATAATAATAATTATAATAGATAGTATTTACATAGGGCCAATTCCCTTATAGTCGGACTCACAGCATAATTCACACACACACTTGCAATTTCATTGGAACCTGGCCCCTAGCCTTCTTCCAGAAAACCAAATGATACATATTAATGACCAAAAGCTTGCCAAAAGAGACACGTTTTTAAATTAGTTTTAAATGATGTAAGAGTCGGGGATATTCTAAGTGTAGTAAAGAAGTGAATTCCAGACTTTTTTTACGCTAAGAAATGGAAGGAAAAATCACAGACTTTACACTGTGGTACTTTTAGAGGATTTTCATTAGCTGTACTGGCAAATGTAGAGGCCGATAGGTTATTAATTTATCAGACAAGTATGATGGAAGTTAACCATGGTAATGGTGGTAAAAAAAAACCAGCAATTTTATATTGACGGGACTATATATCAGAAGGCTTGGTGTCAGCATTTCAGATGAAGCAATCTTGTTGGCAGCAGCATGTTTTCAGCCACATTTAACCCAAATATTCACTCTTATAACCACAGAAAATAACTCTTGTTTTATCGATAGGTTATCTGATCAGTTTACTATGTGTATAACCCTGATGTGTCTGCTTCATCAGATTAGTATTTGTGATGATGTGTAATTTTGTACTTAAAGGAAAATCGAGGAAGATGTTCAAGGTGAGACCCAGAAGTCAGAAATTCTTGGCAAAGAGAAAGCGTTCAACGACAACAATTGTATCCGCTGCTTCTCTCGCTTCATCTTCCTCTTCAACCAGAAGGTACAATGCGCAACATGTCAACTGTTTGTCTGCAAGAAGTGCTCGGTCTACATTGACAAAGAGAAAAGTTACGTCTGCAAGGTCTGCCAGCAAAAGCGGTGAGGGTACAGCTTGTTGAAGATAAAAATTGGACAAAAAAAACCATTATTATGAAATTTAATTTTGAATAACCTTTTCGTAAGTACTATCTTGCCCTGTGAAAGTGTTTTGCAGAGTGTTTCTTCAGCATCCAACTATTTCTATCATAAGTTTTCAAGAGAGATCACTACAAGTTTAGAGACAAATCATTGAATTCTGTTGTAGTCCCTCCACCTATATAAACATTTTATTCCTACCTCCCTATAATGAAATGCAAATAGTTTACAACATTTCAGTTCAGTGAAGTACTATGATTATCTGGTTGTTTGTGGTATGTGTTGAGAACTACCATTTCTGCCAGGTTCTTTATTCTGACAAAAAAGCATTGCCAGAGCAGGGGTTGCCATGGTGACAGTGAGATGAAAGGTGTCACCATGGTGACTGTAATCTGGATATGATGTAACTAGAAGCTGTCAGTAGAATAAGACCTTGGGACTCGGGAGTGCAGAGATGATCAAACGGAATGCCTAGCACCAGGTCCTGTCCACAGGGAAACAGTGTATCAATAGTCCTTAGCCAAAGACTCAGTTGTGTTGCTGATTATTCTCAAACGGGAATTGATTGTCAGTCCTGACAGCATCTAGTACCAAAACCATACATCACCTATAACCAGGCTGTATCCCAGACAGTTTGTAAAGGTTACAAAGCCCTGAAGCAGCAGTCTTGAGTTGTCAGGACTAAATGCTGCACTGAATAATTCAGTGTCACTTTGTTAGCTACAGCAGACCACCTAGTACCATCCTGTCAGGTAATTAATGGTCATCAGTGTAATAAATAAAACAAATATAGAAGATCATCACACGCTGATGTTACATTACTGGAAAGAGAACCACACTTAATGTTTATGAATGTAAAAATATCTGTTATCTCAATAAGATAAACTCAATTATCAGTTGTGGCCAGACTCTCCCAACTGAAGCTTGTGTTAATGTGATCGTGTTAATGAGCTCGTTGTGACTTGCATATCCCTTCAACTCTTTGTGTGTTTTGTCACTGTGAATGGTCATGTGTTCTTGACTTTTATTTCCACGTCTGAATCAGTGAAAATAACTCAATTAAATGCATTTATGAAAAGAAAGTAAAAACTGTACCTTTGTGTCAATTAATGACCAGTTAGGCTTGAGTTAAATCATATATTAGGGCTAATATTGGGACTCTACAGAACTAAAAGCACTAGCTTATCCTACCTTTTCAGTTGGCTGGTTTTAATTTAGTATTGTCCAGAATGATGATCTTGAATCTTTTATATAAGACTGATGTTGCCATCCACAATTTTTTTCTGGGATTTTTGGGCAGTTTATCTCTCTATCACTCCCACAGTATAACTGCCAAGGCATTTTATAAATCAAGAAACTAAAAGACAGATTTCATTTAAATATTTCATGCACAGAGATGTAGATAGCTTTCAGAGCCTTGCTCGTCAATAGTTTATACACTGAACAAGACTTGTACCATCTAGCATGTCAGAGGAAAGGGGCCTATTTTAAACAGGGAGCAACCAAGGTTTCAGGATACTGCAGCATCTGTGATACCAGAAATTTCTAATTACAGTGAGGATGTGCCCTGGGCAAGCAGCACCATTAGTTTAATTTTTCATGTTAATTTAACAGAGAGCTTGAACAACAGTCTGTGGGTTGGTTTTATGCTAACATCAAGAAGAAATTCAAGAGGTTTGGCAGCGCCAAGGTGGTCCGCTCGTTGTACAAGAGGAAGGTTGACTGTGAGTATTAAATCAACAAGCTGATATATTTGTCTCTATTGTTAGAGTCAGTAAAAATGGCATGATTGTTAAAAAGTGCATCTTGATTGATGTGTTGTGAGACAGCAACACATTGTAAGCATGATTAAGGGGCTGTATGATAATTTATTAAATTATAGCTTCAGTAGTTCTAAATATTGCATGGCTTCGTGATGTTATGGGCTGAGTGAATAAAAAATTAAATGACCAAAAGAAGTCTTTTAGACCCTTACAGATTAATGTTTCATGATTATTGTCAAATATTTTCTTTCAGCAATAATTGGTAAATCCTGAACACAATTTCTGTCGACAAACAACACAGATTAAAATTAGAGCCCGTAAATTTTTTCAATGAAGGCAACTGAAAATGAGTCTTTCAATAAATTTGTATTTCATAGCTGAAAATTAAATGAATAGATAGAATCATCATTATTTAATGTTGTAATTCTGACCCTAGTTTCTTCTGAATAAGAAAGTCAGTGCAAATAAACATTGACTTTATAAAGCATTTCATGTGGACATGGAGACTGAATTAACAAAACCTAGGTGATTAAATTATTTTGTAGCAAAGTTTAACTTCTGATTTGTGGACAGTGATAGACAGACTATCTCCTGTGAATATATATCATTTTGGGCTGTAACTTTTGTGGTTTTGTGAGAAATTTATAGGACCATTAATAATGGGAATTGCCCATGGAATGAGATCATCAAAAAGCAGAAATGCAGAATCTACTTTCAATAAACATAAAATAGATAAATTGGCAGCCTGCTTTATTGCTTAACAACAATTACTCATGATAAGATTTTATATAGTAATAGTTTAAGTAATATTTCAGTTTTGACACCAAGTTAATGAATAACAGATTCATCAATGAAAACATGCTGGCTTGCTTCACAATTTATTTACCAGTGTTTATTGGCTTCTTTAAAATTGTGAATTTTTGTGATCCACAAATCCACACAAATAAAAGCTCCGAGCATAATATGAAATGTAATGAAATTTCATATTAAAAAGAACATAGGACAAGTAGTTTTATTTTGTGTTTGTCCGTTTTAGCACCTGAGGAGACTTGTGTTAACAGTAAGTTCTGATAAAATACTCCACACACACTATATCTTCCTAGCCTCCTCCTGTACTGGTGGTTTGGGAACATAAGACATAGGAAATGTTGACGGTCACCATACAGAGAGAAATATCTTTTCACATATGGTACTGCTTAACAGACAGTTATATTCAGAAATAGTAAGGTCTGGTAATGGTAATCTTGGCTTGTGCTTTTCTGTACTTCAGATAAACACCTATAAAAGAGACACACAGATGCCTATAGATGACTATAGTAGAATGAAGAGACCTTGCAAAGTGTTATGTACTGCACTGCTTCTCAGAGGGCTTAGTTTAGATTCAATAAGATTTGGTTATGAATGTCTCGGCTTTAGCTTATTGATGCTTCATATGAACATATGTCAATATACATATCTTTATTTAAAAAATTGTGCGGGATAAAGACAAGCATATTTTGGATCTGTTGGGTAACCCCTATCAAGAAAGTTTAACATACAAGAAGAGAGCACTCAGGGAGGCCAGTGAGCTAATTACCAAAACTTAATTACCATTAGCTGGACATATAATACCACATACCTAATTTTAACTTCAGTTTATATTGTGACAATAATTTTAATACACATCCATACCTCATGTTGCTGTTTCTTTTGGCATTTATACACAACAAGAAAAAATTACATCTAGCAAATTGTACATTAGTTCCTTGTATGGGTAGTTTCAAGCATGTTATTGTGAATATGTTGACACATTATAAATGTAATTTATTGCCTGAAGGAACAGAATCACGGTTACTGGTAAAAAAACTGCCTGGAATAAAAGACTTACAAGTAAAACTAAAAATAAACATGAAAATTGTACTTTTTTTGGTGATTATTGTACCTTTGTCCAAAAAATACATAAAATTTTAGAGAAATATTTGATGTTGATAATTCCTGAAGTCTTTGGTAACCAATTTACACATAATAACAACTGTTTTGAACTTGGGGCAATATTCAAGGACACATGTTTCCCGGTAACATTTTGCATAAATTCCTTTAAGCTGTTTGAGGCATTGCTTTTGAAGTCATTATTGGTGTGTGGTGTACTTTCTGTCGGTTGTTTTATATATTAAAGACTACTCATCCATACATCAGACACCCAGAGGGATATATCAGGTTAAGGTAGTCTGGTACAGTGAATAATTTAATGAGACTGTCTGTTGTCATGGTGATATCCAGGTGACCTCCTTATTGGTGTAGAGGTACACTACAGCATTCTGCGTAGTTTAAGCCTTGCTACTTTTCCTGGCGAGTCCTGTTCAAGTGTACCTGGGCCTTTTTCGCTGCCAGAATATGGCATCACTACTGTTGGCTCTTGCCTTCAATGGTCTTTTCAATCCAATTGTGCCCACCTGTTTTTGCTATGAACATTTTTATTTGTATCAAGGGGCTAAAATATTGATGTAGGGACCAGAAGATTAAAGGACCTAATTTACAACAGTAAATAATAACCTACCTTGCACATTATAAAAGAAACATAATTATTTTGAAATATGAGAAATCAGTCTACATTTTACAACATATCAGCCCAACTTGTGGCAGTCAATGTCATTGGTCACATACAAAAACAGCAAAAACTAGAGATTTATTGTAATCTGAATTGCCATAATAGGCTGTCATTTCTAGATACAGCTTCATAAGAAATTATTGAAAATACAAACTTTTATGGAATAATATAAAAAAAACAGGTGGACACAGGTCGATGGAATGGACTATAGCAGTCTTCGTTTCCTTTAATTGCCACAAGTTGGGAAAAAATTAGGTATACAAAGTATACAAAGAAAATACCATGCAACCTCCAGCTTCTTGTTCAATTATTCTGTGATGATTTGCTAATTTATATTCCAGCAGGTGACACAGACACTGAGAATGGTTTTAATGACTTCATCCGTGAACTTTTTGGTATGATTTCTTGTAAAAACATTGCAAACATTTTTAAGTTTAATCTAAAATCAATTAATCCTATTTATATATTATTTGGGTTACTGAGGTAAATGGTTTAACCGCAAAGAGATTTGTGCATGATTTATTTGCATGAAGAATTGGATTTTGTACAGTTTGGGTGGATTGAATCAATTTCATATTTTACCTTCTTTTTAAAACCCTAATCTGCTTTGTGAAGGTTACACTGAAAAAGAACAAGGGGTCACTTGCATATTGCATAAACTAAAGTTGTTGCAAATATTTTTATTTAAAAAAGCCATAGATAACATTTTTCAAGTGTATGCATATGAGACCTTATCACCAATAAAAAGACACAGCCAGTAAAAAGTTACGTTCCTGTATGACATGTTTATGTGACATCTGTTTCCCTGCCTGCCACATACATTTCAAGTATGTTTCAGCTGAGCAGGTTCCTGTGTTGATTTCAGCATGGGTAGAGATTTGTTTGTGAGCACTCTACAGAGAATGGCTGCTATTTTATTCCTACATTGTGCAGTGTCTTGGGTGATCTGTCAGTGTTTGTAGAGTTTAAAGTTTCATCAATAATGTAAGGAAGTGTATGGATTCCATTTGACCAGATTTGGTTTAGCCTGAAGCTTGCCGGGTTGTCTATCCCCCAGGGAGGGAATTTTTTTGTTTATTGTAAATCAGTTAGGGAGGAGAGGGAATAAACACCATGATTATATCCTTGAGGTGACATCTATCACAGGGGATCAGGAAGGCTGTTGTCTGTTCTGTAGAAGCCTGGGCCCCGGCTGTCTCATAGTGTTTTATACAAGAATAAAAGCGTGATTGATACAGATAGATTCAAGAAAATCTTATTACACTCAAAACATCAGCCGTGATCAGTCATCACCAGTCTATACCAAGAAGCTGGAAAATCTGTAAAAAATATTACATGTTCTTTCTTTAATATATGCCCGTCATATGATGGGAGTATTATGGTATACCCACCATCCATCTGTCTGTCCGTCCGCCCAGACGTGTGTAGCCATGAAAAATTACTGGGGCTTTGATGGATTTTCAGGTTAATGTTGATCAATAAAAATATCTCACCTAAGTTATTTCCAGCAATATCCAAATGAGGTCAGAGGTCACCTCACTGGAGGCACCTTGGTGACTTACCAAAACTCCTATGGATTTTCATGAAACTCATTATACCAATTTACCAATAGTTTCTCACCTGAATTAACTTAAATATTCTTATCAAAATTCACACATATTTAATGAGGTCAGAGGTCACCAGATATATGATGGGTGTATTATACATGTTTGTATAACACCAGTATATAGGGATTTGATTGCATGGCTAATCCCTGCACTGGAGGAGCCTCATTAATTATTATTCATGAAGTGTTGAGGCTGTGGCATGGCAGACTTAAACAAGGTAGAGGGATGACTTGGAACCTGAACTTGGATCTGATTTACATGTATTGTATTGTGTATTGTATTGTATCATATTGTGAGTTTAGTATCGTGATAGGTATTTTATCATGAGATGATTTAATAATATAGTAAAAGAAAGGAATTATTTAATTCCATATTGAGATGTAACAGAAGCAGAAAGGTTCAAAAACACTGATTTCTTTTTGAGTGAATTCTCCTTTGAGATGAGCTCAGATATTTGGTTTATCAATCAGTCATGCTGCCTGTGTGGTTTCAGCTCTATGGGTGCTTGCATTGTTGGTCTATTAATGATTTTTCTATGAATTTACTACAAAGTTTCTCAAGATGGCATGCAGATAATTTTGCTATAATATCTGTTTAGAACAATCTGTACTTTTCCCATTTGATTGATTTGTTTTGAATGTTTTAATATCAGCAACCATGGCCATTGTAATATTGGTTCTGCTGAGATTATTTTGTTAAAGTGACTTCATTTGACCATTGTAAATAAAAAGAACAGTAAAAAAAATAAAACTTAAAAACATGACATCTAAGATTTTACCTTATCATTTAACCATATTCTGCATTAATCTGTGGGTTATTGAGATAATTAACTTCAACAAAATATAAAAATTACAAAAACATGACTGCTTGGCAGTTTTAAAGCATTTCTTAACAGTAAGATATACATTTTAATGATATTTTGTGAATATTTTATTGAGAATTTAACTGCACCCAACATGATCTTGTATTGGGCTGTTATAAGCTTGACTGAACTAAGTGGTCTTTTATGTAATAATTATCAGCAGGTAAAACCTGTTTTAAGCCAGAGGTTTACTGTTAGTACGAGCAAGGTTTACCTGCCATTGGTCCTTCAAATTGTCAGATTTTCATTCTTGCTGTGGTTTTATTAAAGGTATGAATACAATATGACTTTTAAGTAAAAAATTTTTCATAAATGGCTGTGGACCTAATACAAATCATGTCTTGTATAAGTGAATATATATAGCATATTTATTTTGAATATATAATCATTTATTTCATCATTTGAAACATTTTGCATTTGCTTTTCTGTGTACCTGTTGTTATATGTCAGTGTTTGTGTCAATGGTTTATAATTTCACTGGTGCCTTTGGGTTGAATAATATCAAATTACATACTACTCTTATTACATAACAGGTCATACTATGCTTCAGCTTTATCAACCTTTTATGACTTCAAGACTATTTTATTGTTTCCATGTATCTGTTGCCAGCAAAGTGGATCGTGGACTGCCCATAGCCAGTGTTGCTATACATTTCATTTTGACTGACAGCACACTGACCAAGCAGCCCAAGTGGAGAGGCCACATGGTCAGAAAGAAAGGCTGGACACCCTGCCAAAATGTAACAACATTGCCTCTGGGTGGTCATCGCTGGCCTGGCATCCATTTTGCTGGCAAAGGATACTAGTATATGGCTACAATAAAATAGTCTTAATGTCATAAGAGGTCAATGAAGTGGTTACAAAGTGGTAACGTAATGTGACCTGTTATTTCAAAAGAGTAATTACATACCTGCTAAGTGTGCCTGCATGTGACAGAGCATGGTTTGTGTATTAGCAGCATGGCATGCTTTAAATGTCTGTTTCAGTGTTGTTATTTTGTGTTTTCTTGCATGGTATGCAGCTGAGAGTGAGTTTGAGACAGACTCCGGCTATGATCCTTCCCTGTACAGTTCACTTCCTGTTGGACGAGGAAGCCGCTTGAGTATTCGAGAATATTTTTCCAATGGTGACGCAGAACAAAAAGGTACAAACTTAACTTGCAAGATACTAGCTTAACTGTACAGATGGTTTTCTTCTATATAATACAAAGAAAGCCTTGAATACCGGTAAACTTCAAATAAATGTAGTTCAAGTTTGTATTGCATGTTTTGTGTTTATCTGCATGGCATCCATATGATAATGACATTTTTAAATAACTCAAATTTAAAATGAGACACAACATGGTAATGTGTAGGACTCAAAATTAACTTTTGAAAGTAGGGCAAGATACAACTATAGTATGTTTCATCCCATCATGTCCACCTGTTTTTTGCAATGAAGATTTTTATTAGTTACATTTGAAGGGAAACAGTTATAGTGGAGAGTAGAGGGGAAAGGACCTAATTCTAAACAATGTAAATTAATATCTACCTTACACCTTATTTAAGAAAGAGAATCATTCGAAAATCTGAGAAATCAGTTTACATTTTACAACATATCAGACCCACTTATAGCAGTCAAGTTCATTGGTCACATGCAAAAACAGCCTCAACTGACAGCTGCTGATTGGATAATCTCATGTAAACATTCTAAAAAATATAACCAGCTAAAACAAAGATGGCTACTTATGGAGGAACACATCTTAATCTGCCAGATCATGGTGAAGAGACTGTAATGTTGTGAAACATAAACAGGGGATTTATTGTAAAATTCTTAAATTGCCATATTAGGTTTTCACTTCCATATGTTGTTTTCTTGGAAATTATTGAAAAATATAAACTTTTCATAAAATCATCTACAAAAAACAGGTGGACAGCAGGTGGTGAAACAGACTATAGCTTTTACTTGCCCTACATGAATTTTTAACTCTTTTTACAAAAATCAGTGATCACAGACACAAACTCAAAAAGTGTTTCACATGATTATATTGTAACAATAAATAGGTTCAAATGTTTATTATTACTTCTCTTCAGCACTTTCACATTTAAACATAAAGGTAAAACAAGGTAGGAGTATTAAAACATGATTTTATTTCTCAAGAGAAAGAAAATGGCTAACTTAATATTAGTTCAGATTCAGGCCTTTGTGTTAAGGTTTATGTTGGACCCACCTGCCCAGTTGGGCAAGCAGGAGCCTACTTTTGGTTGCCCGACAACCATTGTCATGAACTTCTGTTTGCCCTGGGCAATTGGTCAACTGTTCCTTTTTGAGCCCTGAAGTTTGCAGCAAAATAGGTAATATTAAAATAAAAAGTTTTGTCACTCAGGCTGATTCTCATTTTTGATAGAACAAGGACATTTGCTGAGATTAAGCTGGGAATAATTACAAAATAAAAGTAGCCTAACCACCTATAAAACATGTTGAATTAACTTGAAAAATAGCATCTTTTCTTTAAAATAAATTTGTACTTGCAAAAAAATTGCCTTGAAACCATTGGCTGTACATGAGTTGTGGACCATGCATGATCACAGGCATCAGCATAAACACAGCACTTTGGACTTGGTGCATCAGCCAAGCCACAGCACCTGTTAGTCAGGAAATGCCCTGACTGACTTGGCACAAAAAATGTTAACAATTTCCCAATGGCTGAAACTGAGCATGTTGCATTCATTTGCTCAGGGACCTGTTATACACTATGCTATCCATGTCATTTCAGCTGAGGCCCCTGTCCTTTCGTACAGATCTTTTGCGTTACGTTTTACAACAAATTTACATTCAGCCAATGGACCGTAATGTCCATCAGGCAGAGATATATCAGAGGACATGAAGGTCCATGTATGGACTAGTCCTTGTTTGGGATCTGACTTGCATGAGCAATATGGGACCTCAAGTCACACAGTGTTGCTATGGAAAACTGACTTGTAGACTGTGTTTACTCACAATGCAGAACCATAAAAAGGTGTTAAAAAGCTGTATGTGAGGTGTGAGGTACAGGGAATTTGTGCTGGGATGGTTTTGATGGGAAACTATTGTATAAAGGCAAAGTGAACTGATTGAGTTAAAAATAGGCATTATATGGCTCCTGATTATGTCCCTAAGTAGCGCTGACATTTTAATGTTGACCTGTCTATACAGTTATAGCCAGGTTATGGTGTCACTTACATATGAAGGATATTATATTTTTTGGCAGCATTAAAACTTTCTATATAAAGGAAGGATCTGCACTGGAGGTTGCATAGTATACTTAAGAGTCTGAGAACATATAAAAAAGTAATATGGAGGAATGTCATGTAAATTCTTTGCTTTCCTCATCTGGAATGCAAATTTTCTTATTATTGTTACACAGAAATTGCTCAGGAAACTTAGCAACTGCACACTCTGACCATTGTATGATGTGCTATCATACATTCTCAGTAAGTCATTTAAACATGAGCTCACAATATTAATATATTCTTAGACAATGTTTACTTTATATTTCTATTCTTCAGTACTGGCTGCAGAAGCAAATGGTAATGGATACCAACAAAACAGCCAGGATGCGGTCACCGTTGACAACAGGAACCAGCAGGTTGAGAAACTGTACAACAGCCCATGTAAGTATGTGCTAAAAATATATACGTTATCTACTCTGCAGCTATGTCATACCCTCTTGTCAGAGTAGTGAATTATCTGCGAAAAACCCTGTGTCAGTCATACAGGTACGTTTGTCCTCTTGAATAACTCTCAATGTGTTTTCATTGGTAATTAACTTAATGAGACTCCTGTCTCAATTCATCCTAAACAATACTTAACATACTTTAACACTGGCAAATAGTCTTGTTTATAAATAGTTCATTTGGAGCACTGAGTGGGATCTGTAATCTGATTTATGATGTAATGATTGGAGAAATTGGTGGTGTACAAACTGACCACCAGAGGTCACTACCAACAGGTAATTGCTGTGACTGGTAACCAGAGATTTCTCAGCCAAAGGAGGTGTTATTGTGTATGTATGTCCATTTCGAAGCAGATGTCACTCAGAAGGCAGGACATGTAATTTGTCACCAAAACAGGAACACTGCATGTGCTGTATAACTGTAAACAACATTAAACTTTATTCATGAGAACTGATCACATGAACACAGTCAGGTTTTAAAGGAACTGAATCTTTTATACCGATTCCCAACTTTCTGAATCCTCTAAAAGTACTGTTATTATCTCAGAAACGTGTTTATATTTTAATGAATTGCAGACACATACAAATGAGTTTCAAATATGATTTATAGGTTTATATGTCATTTTGTCAACATTAGTTCTGTTGTATTTTAAAATAAAGTTTCAACAAATAGGTATAGGCATGGAGTATAATTGCAAGTTCTCCCCCAGTTTCTTCATTAAATGTCAGTGTACAAGTCAGATGCTTCCCCAAGTTAATTGACGTTAGACTTAGTTTATTTGTAGACTTTATCATGGGTATACCCTTGTCATGTTTTGCAAGAAAACAATTTTATATTGTAAAACTGTTCATATGAAGCAATATTTAGTCACTTGTGTGGTGTAGATGTTTGCCTTTGGTCCTTGATAAGATTGGGTGGAACTCATAAATAAATGTTTTGAAAAATTTATATTACAGGATATTATCATTATAAACAAACTATTGAATCAGTTTTAGAAAGCTATGAATTGCATTTGATTTGTGATAAAAACAAGCACTTAACACACATAGATAGGAACATTTAATAACACAGAACATGAACTCCCAGCTACAAAATGATCAATTTTTCTTTTCTTGTTTATTCTGAAATACCACAGCTACAAGACAACAAAAATAAAATCTTATATCTAAGCACAGTGGAACCCTGCCTTGCAACCACCCCACAATTGTGACCACTTGTCTTAGTCCAAAACATATGATCCAGGTAATTTAAGATGTCACAAAAACAACCTCCCCCCCCCCCCCCAAGTTTTCTTTTCTTGTATTATTCTAGAATACCACAGCTACCAGACAATAAAAGAAAAATCTTATATCTAAGCACAGTTGGAACCCTGCTTTGCAAACACCACACAATTGCGACCACTTGTTCTAGTCTCAAATATATGATCAAGGTGACTTAGGATGTCACAAAAACAACCACCCCCAAATTATGACCAATTTTGTCAGTCCCCAAGGTGGTCATAATTGTGTGATTCAAGTGTAGATTGAATTGATCAGCTCAGTACTTAAAATTCTACCTGATAATATGGTCAGCATTTGGGCTGCAACACCAATTATCCCTTAATGCAGCAAGTATTGTGATACACAGCTTGTGATACAATACATTTATATGATACATGAACTATTTGTATTTGGTAGCAGCTTCCATACTTATTTGTGTAATATAACAAAGCTTTTTTTTCAAAATAATTTCCAGCCCTTAAATTAAAATTGCCAAACATATTGCTTTTCTCTTTGTTTATGAATAATGAAGTATGTCTTACATGGTTGCTGATTCTGAAATTCACAGTCATACGTGGCTTTCTGTGGGATAATCAGATATAACCAGATTATTGATTCATTGTTATCTGATGATACCAGTATGATACTTGACTTAGTATCACTATGTATCAGTGTAACAGGTGTAATTACAAGTCTGGTCAGTGCTGCTGAAACGCTGTGGTTGTCTTCATGTTTGCGGCTTTAAAATTCTGCGATTTTTACTTTTTTTTCAGTGTTTTACGAGGGTTCAATTTTCGCGATCTCACCATTGTGTAACCTACACAAAGTATATAGTTTATTATATGAATTTATTATATTATATAATATGTATGCAAATTGTTTTAAAAATGGAAATATTGGATATCATTTATTATAGTAATCTGTGAATTTCAGGTGACATTCAAAATCTGTTATTATTAATATATCAGTATTTTCCTTTTTGACTTCCCTTCAACAATGGGGCCTCTTTATTCACAAAGGTATTATTAATATCACAAATTTGATACTCTTGCGTACAAGAAGACAACCACAGTATTTTAGCCTATTCTGGGTTCTGTTCCATCAAGTCCATGATATGGTCTTCTAGTACGTAAAAATGTTCTGACATGCCACCATTCATCTCCATGTAGCGCCTCACAGTGGTCAGGGCTCGCATCACCTCAGTGTTTGTAGGTGGACTCCTCCCATCAGCAGACGCACGTCTGTTGCTTGAACTTGTATTTGTAGCTGGCTGTTTATCACTAGAGTCATTGCTGGACTCTACTGGGCAGATATTATTTGTTTCACTAAATTGCCCTGCTGCCTGCACATCATCTTTGCCAGCGTGCTGATTTGTTTTAGGTATGGATGATGTGACCTTGGTATTACCTGGTTTACTGTGACAAGTTTTGTGTTTTTTGGTGGGCGGTTCCTCATTACCTGTTTGACCCCTGACCACCTTGTCAGGTTTTGGGGTCACGACCTGTACTTGGTTTAGTGACTGTTTGCTGGTTAACGCAGAAGCAGTCGCTGTAACAGTGGAAGTGGATGTTGAAATGGGATAAGAACAGTGCAGGCTTGTCAAGTCACCTTTTGGAGAGCTGCATTGTTCAGTGGTTGCTGGAGATGGACCGAGTTTGTATGATGTCAAAAAATCATCATCGAGATCAACCTCAACTTTTATTGTGGGCTGGTCAGGGTCTGTGTTTGGACTGATATTAAACACGTTTTGTCTTCCTTCAATCTCATGTAACAGTGCTTCCTGTGCCCCATGTCGGGTGACAGGTGTCTCATACTTCTGTTTATCAGCCATAGGCAGTTTAAATCCAGCCTCTATAAAACTCTTAGAGATGGTGTCAGGCAACATGGCATCCCATGCCTCAGATAGCGCAGTTATAGTGTCAGATAATGTAATATTTTCAGAGTCAATTGTGGATCTCACAAGTAAATGTTCATAAAACAGTGCCTTCAGGGTAGAAATGATACCGTTCTGACATGGGTTGATAGAACAGTCAGGCTCGCCTTGTGGAGAGTTAAACACCAACATCACGTTACTCAGACTGACGCTGTCATTACGGGGGTGTGGAGGACAGTCATCCAGCACCAGGGCTATTTTTCTGCCATTTTTCCCCATTTCTTCATCAAGTTTGTTCAGCCATACTGTGAACACAGTGCTTGTGATTTCTTTCTCATTGCTGGTGTACTCTGTATGTGTGGGCAGTGTCCCATTGCTATTGGGTTCGAGTTCTGATTGTCCAACCACAAATAAGGGCCTCTTTTCCAGTCCTGTGGCATTACATGCAATGAGCACATTGAGTTTGTCTTTAACATCATTAATATCATCCTCATAACTTGGCTGATCACCATTTGGATTAGATTTGTGATAGATTTCAGTCTCTGCTACACAGAACACATCCCCGGTATTGTACTCTTGCATTAACATTGGAAACATGTGGTCCATCCAGCGTTCTGTAGCCTCTTTCTCAGAAACTCTTTCGTCATTTTTATTCCTTTGTACAGAAACCAGGTTTCTCAGCTTCCAGCGACTCAACCAACCATTGCTGGGTTTGAAGTCTGGTTTATCAAGTTGACAGGCCAGCTCTTTGGCCTTTGCCAGCAGTATTTGCGTGCTGATGTGGACACCTTTGTTTGTCACTTCAGTAAACCATGCTGCCAAAGCTTCTTCTACATCAAGGGCTTTCCCGAAACGTTTACGTTTTCGAAAAGGGTTCTTATTTGCTAAATATTCCTGTAGAATATCGTTTTTCCTGGAGAGAAGTCGTGAGATCTGTGACTGCGAGCAGCCAATACTGCGTGATATGGCTACCTGGGATATCTTCATCTCTGCCAGTTGAATAACCTGCATTTTAGCAGCGAGTGTCAAGTCTTTACGCTTCCTCTTGAGTGCACCTGGACTCTCCATTATTGCTGTTCAGTAAAAATCACAGTCAAATGTTATTACACTGACTATAAATATGTTTATATGGATACACAATCAAAGACCATTGTCACAAGTCCCTTTGCTCCTTGTCAATATGCCACTGTGGTAGGTTCACTGATCAATTAATTCATGATAGTTCGCTGTGTCTTATTTTACTGTGATGCCTGATGGTCACACACACAAACCCTACCAGTACCCCTGTGTCTTTGTTAGTAGCTCCAGCCCACTGGCCTTGCCTGCATCACAGACAAAACTGGGTCATCAATTCTGCTCAGAGTCACTCATGCAGTTGATAACCCTGGGTTATATGCAAATAACCGAAGCCAGCATGTTTATTGCCAGGCAGAGCTGTGCAGTGAGATCTGGGGCCAATGCATTTACTGAGAGGGGGAGTTATGATAATGGACTAGCCCAGAGCATTGATTGTGTGTCCTCATGCAAGTACATGGGCTGCACTGAGCCATGCTGGCCCACCTCTATGCAATTAACCTGCCCGCTGGCATACATTCCCCATGAACAGGGGGATGTTTATTACATTTTCTGTGTGCAGCTTAATTCTGATGAATTTTACCAAATGTTGTAATATAACCCATAGCAAAACCTAAGCATTGGCATTATGAAAAAACCAGCTTGCATATTGTGTAATAAACAGAATACATATAAGACTAGAATATTTGTCTGTGCTCACTGAATAAGTGATTATAGCTCACACAAACATATGTGTATGCATGTGTCTGTATATATTTATATGTATATATATATATATGTGTGTGTGTGTGTGTGTGTATACATATATGCATAATTTTTATGTTATTTATATCATTTATCAATTATTGAGGATATATATATATATATATATACACATATAATATTAATATTATATTAATATTATTATATATAATAATATTATTAATGCTCCCCTGCACAGTAGAGCACTATCACTGTGATGTATTGAACCTTTATGTATTATTTTTATTATATATATATATATTGCTTTGCTTTATAAACAGTACCGAGTATATCATGAAATAAAACTATACACATAGTATAATATTATATATATATATATATATATATATATATATATAATTAATTATTAATCTTTTCCTGGCTCAGTAGATTGGGAATTAAAATGATTTGCTTTGTTTCTCCATCTTTCTGCCTGTTTTAAATATTTAATAATTATTTTAAAATTAAATTTCATATCCTGTATGTATATGCAAGGGTGTTGTAACTCCCACCATCCCCTTCCACCACCCTACTGAGTCCTTGCTCTTTGGCACTGTGAACAATAGTTCTGTTGCAACTGCATAAAATTTGATCTTAAAAGAAAAAATATATACAGAGTGACAGAGGCATTGTAACTCCCATCATAACCCCCTCCTTCCCCCCCTTCAAGTCCTTCCACCTGTGGAGTGGGAACATTATGGGAACTTTATACATATAAAATAGAAAAAAAGGTTTATCTTAAAAAATTGGATCTCATTTTATACATATTACATAGTAGTATATTAGTATACTACATATAAATATATTACATATAATATATTACATGTACATATAAATATAATACATATAGTTTATAACATATAAATATATTACATATAGTATATTACATATAAATATATTACATATAGGATATTACTTTTAAATATATTACATATAGTATTTTACATATTTATATATATTACATCAGTGATGGAAAATTCCATGTATTCTCCAAAAAATAATGTCTTCAGCACAAATATAATTTATGTAACAACTTCATAATTAAAAAAAAAGATAAAAATATAAGTAGCATTAAATTTATTTGCCTATAATATGGACATTAAACCAAGTCATACATTAGGAAAAAATTTATTTTTTTCATGGATGTTTGTGTCCTGCACATTGATCACGGGCAACATGCAGGAGTGTCTGACCCCACCCCCCTTTGGAGCGGACACCAAGATATATAACAGAGAGCTCGCCAGTTCCCATAACTGTCCGCTATATAGAGGGGCTTTATTGTATAACATATGATTTACACACATGGACTTACCAACATAAAAATAAACCTGTCTGAGATATTTCTGCATATTTTGCTTATAAAATGCAGATTAAATAGTCTTTTAACTGCCTGTCTCCTGTGTTAAGTGCACATGTTCTGTCACAGTTACCATTATCATTTACAGGAACTTGTAATAGTGTTAAGTGATGAGATGAGGGCGAGGGTTAATGACTCTGAACATTGCCAAAGAACAGGTGTATGAATTACTTGATGATTCTGTTAATTACGATGTGTTATTATGCAACCATTTATTCTTATACCTTAGGCAATAATAAAGCATTTGTATGTTAGTGTAGCAGGCTCAACTTAACTGTTAGGCTATAGTTTTTTATGCTGCTAGATACATAAGTAATCTCTCATTAGCTACCGTATATTTATTACTTTAATTTAATTTGGGGTCCAAATTTGGAGGGGCCGTAGGAAATTGTAGCAGGCTCAACTTAACTGTTAGGCTATAGTTCTTTGTTCTGGGCCCTGTGTTTCCGGGATGAATTCAAAAGCTTAGATCACAGGGAAGGGAATGTCATATACACACCAAATTTACACATACAAGCTATCCTATATATATTTAAAGTATCTACTGTCTTTTCATATCTAGATTTTATTATTTCTCAGTATTTTAAATGATTATGCTTTTTCCAGGAATAATATTTGGATTATTTGTAATATCTCATTAGTCCTTGAATGTTCAGTTTTTAAATTTGAGATACATAAACATAAACCAGATTACATTAATTATTGTAAGTTTTATGAGTTTTCATCAAGCATTGTAAACATCTTTGGCTTGTTGGTTTTTCATTGACGTCAAATCTTCATCTTATTTTATCACCTGAATCTTAAAAAAAATACTATTTAAATAATGTACATGCAATGTCCATGTATTTAGTCACATTATTAACAATGCTTTATAATTGAATTGTTTTTTCCTTTGCATTTTTTCATTGAATCACCAAATTTTGATTTGATGCTAATGATGAGAATATGTCAACTTCATTAGCATCAAATCAAGTCTGTAATTATACTTATAAATTTATTATTTATGAAGTGGTTGTTTTTCTTATTTAACATTAATAACATGATGTTTTTTAAACAGTTATTAATTTTTCTCTTAATTATTGACAGACACATGTCAGGTGGGTCAGACAACATTGGAAGATGTTCGAGTGAAGGAGACAGAACGCTTCCGACAACAAATGAATGGTATTTCAATTGAACTCCAGAGGGCGCTAGACAACCAGTCACCAGGGGGAGTTGTTCTTGATGGAACTAGCCCAGCTTGTTAGTATCTACTACTAAGAAAGCATTATTGGCCAAAACCCTACATCTAAAATCAATCCAAAAGTTGTTTTATTCTCATTATAGACCCCATAAAGTATTCATAATTGACCCCATTATTTTAAAGCATTAATTAAAGCAATTTTAATTATAGCAACACACTTTTTAGTTGACTAATATCTCAAAATCAGTTTTTTTGTTTTTCCTCTTTAATGTTTTATTTTGTTAAACACTGAATTTTTTAAATTTTTATAGACCCAGAATTTAAAATTTCAGTTTTGAAATAGATCTAATAGGAAAACAAAAAGTGCCTTTTAAGATATTGTTTTGTAGTTAAATATTAGCCAACTTAAATGTGGCTCATTGGTACTGGATTCTTAAAATGGTTTACCTTTTAAAAATTTAAAACTTTTCAAAATGTTAAAATATCATGTGAAAAATGAATGAAAAGTTGAAAAGTATGCATACCATCAGAAAAAACACAGTGCAAGCTTAAAATAATGTACTTAACGGGATCTGTATGGCCACATGGGATAAACAGTATACTGATTTCTTCAAAATTAAATGTTCACTTTTGTGTGTCACTTTCAGAAATTTGTAAATATATCAGTCAGTGTAGTGAATCACTGTTGCTCAAACCTGAATTTTCACGGTTTTATCTACTTTAATCCTGAGTCACATTGTGACATTATAAAATATTATTTTGAATTTCTTTCTCAACAATACAAACCAATCATAACCACCAGCATTGGCCAATATTACTTCTTCATCGTACACCTTATCTCCATTTGATTTTATTTTAGATTTTTACCTTCAAAGTCAACTTTAGCTGAGCAACTTGCCCCATTGGGTCTGTTTTTTCTATATACCCGAATTAACTTAAATAGCAGCATTTGAAACAAAATTACCAGTGTAATGAACTAAGTAGTGGGCAACATGAATCTGCACCTCACTTGTGTAAAGTTGTATGTTTTATATAACACTTTATCAGATCAATGAGTATTGATCAATGTGCCTTTATTTATTTACAGGTGATCATGTTGTGGCCACTTACAAGCGCCATGTAGCCGATGCATTGAATGCTCTGTCTAAAAACCTGCACACTGCCATTAACAGTAAGTATTGTACCTTCTTAATTAATTTTAATTTGAATTAAAAAAAAATTAAAAATCAGAAAATAGTCTTTTGCTATTGCCTGGCCCTTTGATCTACCAGATTTAGTAATTGGGTGATAATACATTTGACGACTTATATACATGTGCGAACTCCGTACAGAATATTAGAAAAAAGGCAATATTTCCAAGCTTTAGCTTTGCATTGGGATGTAAATGTAACTACATATTTAAGCGAAATATGTTTGTATATATTCATATAAAAACATAGAATAATACCAAATTTTCCTGTTTCAATCCTTTTAATAAGAAGTTTTGTATTAGAATCGGACTTGCACTCAGGTTCCATATGACTCAGACTTGAAGAGGGTGGACTTTGACTCTGACCTGAAGGACTTGGACTTGGACTCGGACTTGAATTGCCTGCACTCGGACTTGCACTCAGACTCGGATAGTGTGGATTTGACCACATCACTGAACATAACCACACACTCCATGTCATAAATATCAAGGATAAGCATATTAAAGTAAGTAATTTTTAAGTCTTATTGGTATTTTAGGTCCTCAGTCATGAGCATAACATTCAATTCTGACTTTGTTTTGTATTCCAGGTCAGAACCCTGTAGGGATCCCACCAAGTCAGGCTGACAGGGATGCATATGTTCAACAGATCCTTAGTCAGGAGGCAGAGGAAGTTCTTGGAAGACCACTAGATCTGGTAAATATATAATTACATTATTACATGCTAGATCTGGTAATTATATACTTTCATTATTACACACTAGATCTGGTAATTATATACTTACATTATTACATGCTAGGTCTGGTAATTATATACTTACATTATTACACGCTAGATCTGGTAATTGTATATTAACACATTGAACAAGCAGTAACCATGAGCATCCCTACATGCTTCAGATCGTATGCCTGGTACAGTCAAATCTCAAAATTATGACCACCAATTAGACCTGGATTAAGGGGTCACATTTTTGAGTTGGTTGTCAACTGAGGTCTTATATAAATAACAAAAAAGAATTAAGCCATGAACTAGTGTTTGTTATTTTGAGGTGGTCACTAAATTGAGGTGGTAGTTAGTTGAGGTTTCATTGTACTTTCAGTATATATGTGCCAACAATCTTAAGTATACCATGTGGTTGCTGTCAAATATTCATCTTGTTTCATCATAACAATGCTTAACCAAAAGCAGCAAGATTCCTTTTATGTTCAACAGGAAAGATTATTTTTTAAATGTTCACATCCTTAGCTGTTCAATAAATTGAACCAGACTTATTTTTATGCCCCAGCCACAAAGTGGCCGGGGCATATAGTTTTACCCATGTCCGTCCTTCCATCATTCCGTCATTCCGAAATCAAACAGTTGTACGGACTTTTTTTCGCAGTGCTTGCAGATATTGGCCTGATTTTTGGTGTGTCGGCAGAAAATGACCAGTTACAGATCAAGTTTGCGTTTTTCCTGGGTTGACCTTTTTTTGACTGTTTTACGGCTCCTAAACTTAGAAAATTTCATGAAAAAAATAAATTTTCATGACAAGTGCACATGTACGGGCTTTTTTTGGCAATGCCTGCAGATATTGGCCTGATTTTTGGTGTGTGGGCAGATAATGACCAGTTACAGATTGAGTTCGCATTTCGTCCCAGTTGACCTACTTTTGACCGTTTTACAGCTCCTTAACATAGAAAATTTCATGAAAAAAATATAAATTTTCATGACAAATACACATGTACAGCCGTTTTTAGCCCTCAGCTCATGGGCTGATGAGCTATTGTTGTCACCCAAGCTGTCTGTCTGTCCGTCTGTCTGTCTGTCCGTCCGTCCGGTGTCCCTCCAGCGTCCATCCGTCCCGCGTCTGTTAACTTTTACATTGTGAGCAGGATATCTCTAAAAGGATTCATTGTTTGAATTTTATTTCATCACTGAAGATGTATATCGATAAAATCTCGATCAAGTGTGAAGATGGGTGACCTTGACCCATTTTTCTACATTTTAGAGCTGATTATAGAAAAACACTCAGAAGCTTATATCTCAGGAACCATTGTGTGGATTTTCACAAAACTTACTATGATCATTGGGACTGATGGTCTGTATGTGCTGCACAATTTTGGGTGGCACCACCTGCAATTTCTGATTTTTTTATCAATTTTTATCGGATTTTTTCAATTTTGGCCTTGTGAGCGGAATATCTCTAAAAGGATTCACCCTTGGAATTTTATTTCATCAGTTAAGATGTATATCAACAAAATCTTGGTCAAGTGCAAAGATGGGTGACCTTGACCTTTTTTTCTTTGTTTTACACCTGTTTATACAAAAACACTCAGAAGCTTATATCTCAGGAACCATTGTGTGGATTTTCACAAAACTTACTATGATCATTTGGAATGATGGTCACAATTTTGGTGGCACCACCTACAATTTCTAATTTTTTAATGAATTTTTATCGGATTTTTCAATTTTGGCCTTTTGTGCAGGATATCTCCAAAGGTATTCAACACAGGAACTTCATTTCTACAGTGCTATTGCATGATATTTACATAATCTTGGTCAAGTTCAAAGATGGGTGATCTTGACCTACTTTTCAAGGTCACAGAGCTTAGTATAGAAAAAAACTTAGGAGCTTATTTCTCAGGAAGCATTTGGTGGATTGTTATGAAACATGGTACATACCTGTCCAATTTAAAATTTATAACTGATTATCAGCTTTTGCTAATATTCTGGTTTCGCAATGCAATGCTTACAGATACTGGCCTAATGTTTGGTCTGTGGGCGCATAATGAACACTTACAGATCCAGTTCACCTTTCCTCCCAGTTGACCTATATTTGACCATATAACAGATCCTGAACATTGAAAATTTCTTGAAAGACAGAAATTTTTATGAAAAATGCACATGTATGGACTTTTTTCACAATGCCTGCAGATACTGGCCTGATTTTTTATGTCTTGCCTGATAATGACCCGTAACAGATTGAGTTTGCATTTTGCCCTTGTTGCCCTACTTTTGACTATACTACACCTCCTGAACTTAAAAAAAAATTTTACAAAATTTTACAAATGTTTCTAATTTGCCCCAGGCGGGGGCATTCTGGTCCTTCCGACACATCTAGTTTAATTCATTTCCAGATGTAACATTTTCCAGTTAATATTTAGTAAACATATTTTGATCTAGGTGTAATTCAAATGTAACCTTGTGTAACTGTAAGAGGTTTATGTGTACGTGTTCAGTGATATTGATGTTGTGGTGTTAAAGATGTCTGATCCCGCGGAGGATGATGACGTTCACCAGATGGTTTGTGTGGTTTAATACAACGCTTGTTGCTTTAGGTGCTCTTAGGTTCTCTGGAGGTCATGTGGTATTTCCAGCACTGAAAATATTTCAGAAAGAATACAAGAATGGCTTCAGGTCTTCCAAGAGTAAATCTTTTTGTATGAATGTTGCTGCTTGATGTCTCTGATTACACCTCTTTATCGTGCTTGACTGAGCTACAGTGACGGTTCACTGTGTGTGACTGTCAGCCACATACATAATACACAGGGAACATGTCTGTTGTCATGGACATGAGATTTCTTCTATCTTCCTCCAACATCAGCAGTGAAATTTATTTGTTTCTTTAAGTATATTTAAATGCCAGGTTCACCTTATTAAATACAATAGCTTGAAGGCACTGTATACAATAAGATACATTAGAATAATTAAAAAAATAAAAATTAGAATAGACAATATAAAAATGAAAAAAAAAGAATTGCAGCAGACAAGGTAATTGAGAATTCAAACATAAAGTGGATATCACAGATGATGGGGATAACTTGTTATATGCCAACTGGAAAAGATGTTTTTTGTTCAGAAGTCTTTTAAAACATTGAACACTTTGGGGCATCCTTGATATGAAATACTGTAGAAACTAAATTAATTCATGTGTAATGATGACTTAATATAGCAAAAGATATAACTGACAAATCTACTGGATAACGGTTTGTTATTGTTTTTAGCGAACCTGTGAGCTTATATAATGGCACAACGTCCACTGTCCACATTATGTTAACCCATGCTATATCAAAACCTATCAGAGCTAGCAGTGTCCTTTTTTTTGGAAATTTCAGTCTTTCAGCATGTGTAAACAGATTTACCAACAGGTCTGACTCAAGAGCAGTTTGATGTTTATGCCTGTTATTTAGTCCAAGCATCTTTGATGTTTTTCTCATACACAAGTCTGATGGTGCCACCTTCAATCATTTTGTGTTGTGTACTTCCATGTGTGTATTTAAGGAGTGACGTTTGGGTAATTGGTGCTTATACTGTGGCTCAAAATGTTCCACACATGTACTTGAAAAGTACCGTATTTTCTTGAAAAGAAGCCTGGGTGTTAATTTTTCAGACCCTGCTTTGATCTGGCATCTAAACAAGGCTGGCTTCTATTTAAGGCTGAAATTAATAAAAAAAAAAAAGACATTATCAGGCTCATCAGACAAACTAAAAAATAGAACACGCCGAAGAAATAAACCCACCGGTCACTACTTGGGGACACAAATAAAAACATGGCAGGTACAAGGATTGTGCTTACGAAATTTTTTAAGATGCCATAGGGATATGGGACATGCACATTCTCCACAATCACACACCATGATAAGACTTAAGGGGGAAGCACAAAGAGAGATTGCAGCTGTCAACAAGAATCTGTCTGCGTGGGCCTCTTGAAACCAGGTAGACAGGTGTTTCATGTGCATGTGGCTCTTCCATTAACTGTTCTCCATGTACAACTGGTTACATTGGTTCTAGCGAAATCAGGGTTGGTACTTATAACGGCACAGAATAAATTCATTTTCAGGACACTTTTCTCCCATCAAATATCCTACTGATTCAGCTCAACACAGCGTATTAAAGCGTTTCTGACCTGGTATTTACTGAACATGGTGGGCTCTTCCATTTAACTGTGCACCACCTACAACTGGTAATATTGGTTTCATCGAGAAGGGGGGACTGGTATGTATAATGGCACTGTGTAACTCTTTTTCATGACACTTTCTGTTAACTGTTTCAGCTTGAAACAGCGTATTCAGCGTATTTCTGACCTGGTATATACTGGTATGTGACATTTACTGCCGGGATAATAAGTGAATATATAATTGTGGACAAGAGAAAATACTATTTTTAACTTCAAAGATTATCTCAGAAACGGGGTTTTGGTAACAGTAGGGACGCACTTAGAAGTGCTTCAAAAATGAAAGCAAGGAGTGTAATTTGGCATGACAGAAGCTACAAATGGTACCGCTTGGCACCATCATTTTGTGTCTTCATATTACACAAGAGACATGTGCCAAAATATATTTGAACAGTTCTGTTCAACCATCTGTGAGGTAAACTTTCAACTTACTAAGTTATGCAGCTAATTTCAAGCGATACTTTTTTTACCTAGCTTGACAGCAGTGATAGTGTTAGCTTTCTCACTGCTGATGTATTTGTGTAGTGTTTGTTATAATCGGTGATCTGCTTTAATCATAATGGACAAATCAGGAATATTTGGTATCCCTCATGGAAACAGGCATTTGCATAAGATAAAATAATGATTTATAAAAGAATTAAATATATACTGTGGTTGGCTTTATATTCGCGAGGCTGAAATTTCGCGATTTCTCAATTTTGAATGTTTCGCGAGGGTTTCATTTTCGCGATGTCACCAGAAACTATATCAAATCTTAGGTAAAGCCATACCTGTGTGTATTATAAAATGAGAATAATTCATGAGTTTGTGCTATTCTACTTATATAACGATGGTCCCATACACACAGCACAGATAGTGTAGTTCAAATTCAAGGGAACGTTTACCCTATACCTGCTTGAATGTAATTATTAAATTAATTATTAAATTTCTCACTGTTCTTAACTATTTACATACAAGTATTGGTTTCACTGAACAAGAAGAACATACTCAACTGGCCAATTATTCCTGAGGGTTTCATTTTCGCGTTTATTTCCCATTCGCGAATATCGCGAAATTAAAACCCTCGCGAACAAAAAGGCAACCACAGTAATCAATACAACACAAACTGAAATTCATACAACAATTTATGATCATTTTGACTGGTAAATGCACCAATGATAGTAGTGGGAAAAGATATGGAAACATGGCAACAGGGGAACTACTCAGACACCAGGCCTGTGAACAAGATGGGTCTGTTTAAAGCTGGCGTTTATTTTGCTGGGACATTGTTTTGCACAGCGATTATATAAGGAAGGGGACTATTTAAGGCCCAGCATCAGATGAAATAAACATGGTACTGGTCCAGCATGGAAGCATTATACCTGATGTATATCCCATTGCACAGGTTCACATTAGGTCTGTATATTCCTTTTTTTTAGCAAATTACAGAAGGTTTACTTTTGCCAGTGCTTTAGTTCATTTATCATCTATAATATATAAAGTGAACCACCCCATTATGAAGTTCAGAACACTGTCATAACCTTGGATTTTGTCCATTTTGAAGAGGTAGCTGTATTTTACAGGCTGCACCTCTAATATTGTCAGTAACAGGAAGGTGTCTTAATTGGAGTGTTTACTGTATATTGGTATGTCACTTTCTATGGACACTGCCTGTCAGTAAACCATGCCTTGCCACTTAAAATGCAGGCTGTGTATATTTACCATACAAACTAAATATGAGCTTCCAGGTTTATCTTGATGAAGCTGTGCGGATGCAACTATAGTCCTTATCACATGTCTTTACCTTGTTGGGGAAAAAAAAGTGCATTTCATGGCTTAGTCTGGGTGATGGATTTTATGTTTCATGGACCATTCTTTTCAACCAGTGTTTTTCTCATGAATTTTAATTAGAAGTCTTCCCACCCAGTTAATATAAATAATCTGGTTAAAAAATTTCATATTTGAAAATTGTTTAAAATATACCAGTGAACATAAAAGCTACAAATATGTTTATGTTTCAAATATTCACTGGTTCTTATAAACTTACATATCAGGACATATAGAAATACACTCATTAGAAGATAAATAATTAAATTTTGTTTGAATTTTATGGTGTGCTTTGTAAAATTTATTGAACAAGATAAGGCATTTAGTATTTGAAACCAGATATAACTGTGGATGCTGAGAGCAGAAGCAGACATATTTTTAATGCATATGATTAAACCTTGAAAAATGTAAGATGTTCTTTTAGGCATGTACAGGCAGGCATATGTAATTCCCTAACTGTATGGTGACTTTTTTTCTACCTTTCAGCAAGATGAGTTCATGAGCAGCGGGTATATTTCGGGTGACAGCTCATCTCGTGGAAGTTTGTCAAGTCATCACATCCACAAAGATGCAGTTGCCAAGGCCATCGTCACCAAGGTAACACAAAACCCTGTTCTGTTTCATATATTGTTTGATTATAAAACATCTTGTTTAATCATGAAATGGTCTTGCTGAAGCATAGATTTTATGGAAATCAGAAAATGTGTACTGTTAGAAAAAATGTTCCCTTTTACCCAGTGACTGTCCAGAGAAAATCCTGCATGAATCAAAGGGTGATCTGTCTACATTTTCTGCTGTTAGTTTGAGTTTTATGAAGACCATGTTTCTAATCTGAAAATATCAAGTATATCATATAGAAATTTCATTCATTCAGTTCGTTTGTATAAGAATAATCAGACTTTTGTTGTGGAGAAAAATAAAATGTGCTTGCAAAAGGGTTCACTGTACACTGGTATATACTGAATATGTGTTACATGTGATGGATCAGATTTTCACTAGGATAGTCAGTTGTAGTTTTTCATTGTGAAATATTAAGGAAAATTTTAGCTAGAAACTGTGTTTATGGTGATAATTTCAGTGGAGGAACCTCAATAAATTAAGAAAAAAGTGTTGAGAAGAAATTAAGACATCTTAGCACTGTTTCTCGTAGATTGATTGCACAATGTAAGTGGATAAAGACTCTATTTGTATGCCACTATATTTCCACTACATTCACATCTTTATTTTGTTCTAGCTGCATTAAGTGCACACTTCAGTACAGTAATAATCCAGTGTTCCTCCTATTGTCAGATACATTAATCTATCTGTCAGGTTAAGTGTATTGTTGCTCCTAAAAATTGGTTAAATACTGTTAAACCTGTTGTCTTTGACAGGACCACTAGATAAATTTTGATTCACAGCTAATATGATTATGTGTTTTTGTTTTCATCAGAATTCATTTGGCTTAAATAATTTACAGCATCAACACCATTCTGTGTTACCATGGTATCATGTGATAAAATACTCATACAGATGAGATATAATAGAGCAAGATCACAGCACACTTGACCTGTTATGACCCCTGATGACCTTTATTCATAAAGGTCAGCTATCCTGGTGATATGCTCTGGTCAGTTTGCTGTGACTATTGTTGAGACATAGGACATAACATTAATTAGGATAAACAAGTAGTGATAATAACTGGTGAGCTGGGACATCAGATAATTGCCTGCTGCTGATTCGTGAGCGATTATTTTGTGTTATTTCGTACTTTGTTGGTTCACTTTATTTACACAGTTATATCAGTAATGGTTAACAAGCCAGAAACCATAGTTTTCCTGGTTTTGTGTTTACTTGTGTCATTGTCCATATACAGCATTAACATTTATTATCACAGAGAGGAGAGTTAGCATGAAAACCACATGTTATAATTCATCAGGATTGGAGTCACATAAAATGAATCAGGGAAGAGAGATTTAGGTTTAATATAGCTGATGGTAGAGTAAAAATGGGTCTTGGTACTTAAATATGTTGTGAGCAGATCTAGAGATGAATTTCTGGGATTCAGAAAGGTAAGGTTAGCATTGGCAAAATAGCACAGGGAGGGTGTAAGAAGGGGTTAACACCCTTAATGCCAACACTGTTTATGTGACCTCTCTCAAACAAGCCGCTGAGACACTGTTACTGTCAGATATCAGTGGAATATTTGAAATGTCTTAAAAAAACCTAGTATGCCTCATGCCTAAAGTTCAGAAAAAAGGGGGAAGAATGGGGGCATCAATGCTCCAGTGTGCTGAACTAGAGCGTTGTCTGATTTTTTTCATTGATTTCTTGTCAGACGCATTGGCTTTGTACTATAACTAATATCTTAATCACATCATTACCCACCATTCCATCACCCTTTTTTTGGTCCGTATTGCAAATAACAATCACTTGAGCTGGGTATAAAGCAGAGTTTATTGAGGTCAAGTATGTTATCTTTAACCATAAAGCAGGGAGTGGGTCACCCTGTGTGTGTGCTGAATAAAATCTCGTCAGTGACCTTATCAGTGAACACCTTGTCCCTAACTGTACGCACGCAACTTAGTAACCCAAGTTTGGCCACAGACTGAATGTAGCCATTCAAAGTACAGTGCATTCTCTGTCAGTAAATCCTGGCCGCTCGTCAGATAAACAGCTTAATCTGTACCTGTGATTATGCGGAATATTCCTGATTGAGAATTTTTGGGGCGTACCCTGGTACTTGTATATGGACATACACCTGTGTTATAAAGTAACAAGTGTGATATATACACTCCTGGAATGCTATCAGTGTGCACTTGAATCACGTTACCTGTGGACTTACCTGGAGGTACACTAATTAGTATACACCTGTATAAATCAGAGCTACTGTAAGTATCCACCAACACAATTTTTTTAGTTACTTCACTCACATGCCTGATGGCATGTTGTTCACAAAATGTTTTAACTATCATGTAATACCGTTTATAGATAAATAGAATTTATAAGTCATTAGAATTTTTTATATACAGATTTAAAGGAAGCTTCAAAAGCACAAGAAAGGTCAAATCATAAGTATTTTGTTTAACATATTGATAATCAATAAGGAAATAACAACTCACCAGGAACAAAAAACAAGTTGCTCAGTGATTGGTTGTGGTTGCTGAACAGGAGTTCATTCCCCTAGGTTTGTTTAACAGGGTCTTTTTAAGGTCATTAAATAGTCAAGATGGAGATGTGTATATAATGGTTACTTTGTGTCTAGTCATGTTAACATCTGTTATAAAGAACAACAGGAGACAGCAAGTACCACAATAAGCTGAATAGTTCCTGACAAGATGTAATTAACCTTGGGTCAAACTTAGTACATCTTCAAGCAGAGTTTATTCTGTATCTCATCTCCTGTCTTTTGTGTATTTCAGGAAGTTATGCACTGTTGATGATAGCACTGATGTATTTTGTAGATGATCAATCTTTTTAAGGGTACCACCCCCTTTTATAATTAGGATGAATGTTATCAGGTGAAATCCATGTCCTCCAATTAATGTAATCATTTTATGTTTTAAAAGGATTTTATGACTGTTAGTTCATTAAATCTCTGCAATATTGCTAGCTTTGCTACTGGTTATGTTAAACAGGAACTTGTAAAGTTAAGGCTTTTACACCACACAAAAAGTGAAAGGTTATACTTCTTATAAGAAGTGTGCCTCATCCATATATTGAACCTGGAAATCCTTAATAATCAGAAAATCTATAGTAATGTGGTCATTATTTTGGAGAATTTCACTATGACAAACCTCACATGCCAGGAAATTTCACATCGAAGACTGCCTTGGGTATCCTTGGATTTTGTGTTCCAATTTTCATGTCCAGCTCAGCTTTGCAAGATTGGTAGCATTTCCACTGTTTTCAAATATTATGCAGGTTGTATTGCTCACAACTGCATGGTTTTAAATATTTAGAATTCAAGCCTGACCATCCATGATGCAGTGATACAACAGATAGTTATCACCCCTATTTAGCTTACTGTTTACTTCCCTTAATCTTTTCTTGCTCTGAACAGGTTTGTATGATATCTGCAGATAGTAACTTGATTACTGTACGTTTATTGTGTGGCCGTTTGTTTATTCATTTATTTATTAAGTAGGTAGCACCAAGTGTGATATTTGTAGAATGTTGAGTACTTGGCTACCTTCTAGTTCAATTCAGTAAAAAAGCTATATGGGCCCTTAAACTGGCTATGGCTTAGCCTTATCTAAGGAACTAATCCCCTGAGAAAATAAGAATAATACTTAACCGTGTCTGTGCCAGGATTACTTGTTCAGTGTAGACCTGTGTTTATAGGTGCAATTCTAATGTACCAACAACTAACTAATCCCAGTGTCCCATTTAGCTTGAATCCTTAATGTCAGCTGGTAGAAACAAGAAAATAGGTCAGTGTGACCTATTTTTGCAGGCTTGGATACATTTTGTAATGAAATAGTTATGTTATGTGTTGTGTGAACATTTAAGACTATGGTTATAATTCATGTCAAATGACTGCTGCATCCTGTTCTCAGTAGCCTGTGCTACTGGGATCATGCACACAAGCCAGTATTCAAAACACAAAGGTCATTGGGTCACTAGGAACTCATTTACATTAATGTACATTATCTCATTCACATAAAATGGCTTAGAGCTATATGAACTAAGTTTAAGTAGTATTAAAAACAAAATCATATCCTGTTTACAGGATTGTGAGGACTATAAGTTTACCACTTGTCTGTTAGCAGATCCTTTAATAATTCTTACTTTTATTCATTCATTCCTTCAATTGGGCTATTGATTGTGTGTGACATATTTAGATGTCAAACCACCCTCTTCTGTCTATCATTAGTGTCTATGACATAAATATGAGCTACAAACTGACATGCTTGTTATGATGAGTTATGAACACTCTGTGATGTTATACTGTTATGCTTCACTCAATGCAATAGGATTATAATTAAATTCTTGTTTAACTAGAAATCTGCATTCTAATGAATGCAAGCCTCTGCCATTCACTTTTTCAGCCTGCATGACATTCTGAGGTTCTTTCGTGCATAACATGTGACTGTAATTTTGTGAATATTCATTGATGACATTCTTGGACAAGGATCATGTACCAGATCCACACCAAATCAAATCAATTCTTCTCTGGCCCATTCCTGAAATTCCCTCCAAATTTCATGAGATTATGTTTTGTCATGAGATATCTTGTGAACAAACACACAAACACATGAACATGAATGAACACATACCCTCCAGGCAGAGACAGTGAATTATGTCAGATGAAGTTCTGGTCATATATGTTGATTTTCCATTACAGATTTGTTAAATTGAACACTTCTGCATTTGTAATTGGAGTTTACTCAGTGGAATATTTTGCCTTACTTTGTGCTTTTGAACTATATCAATCTTAAGGAAAAAGATTACCTAAGGTTACTTTTCTATCAGCAATCAGGACAGGTATTTTAAGAGGTTGTAAGATGATGCAAAGATGATATAAATACCTTAAATACTACAAAATTCCTGATAATTTCTCAGACTATTAAATCAGCCCCATTAAATAAACTTGGACGGTCCTTTAGTTTGCATTTCAGTGTATCCTTATATTTAAAACCAGAATCTTTTACCTGTTTATATCCTCCAGGTGTCACAATATGCATTTATGTTCCAAGAACCTTTAATTGTCCCTCGTAATGACCCATATCTGTAAGTTTATGCTTTAGTTACTGTGACAGTTCTTATTTACTGGGTGTAATTCTTGTACTGTTCAGTATGTAAGAGCCAGACATGTAACCTGTACCTATACGTAAATTTTTAATGATGAAGGCATACAAAGACTGCTTGGCCTTCCATTAAATTATGTATCCCAGTGCTCTGTTCCCAAGTTCAACCTCAGAGAGACCTCACAGTGTCACGTCATGAATCTAAATGATCCAATATAACACTGTGTGGAAATTAAGATGGTGGTTTCTAACAATTATTTCTATGTCCCTGGCTGCGTTTTCACATGTCTGGCAAATTTCACAGCTTAGCCTGTTAGTATTCATACATTAAATTAAAATAAAATTTAGTCACATTGAAAAAAAAAACAATTAGAAATCAGTACTAAATTATCAAAACATGTAAACTGAAAAGATACTTTATAGAAATTGGTCAATAGTAAATACAGAATATGGCACAAGTAAATACAACTATGGTAATGACAACCATATCAGCCCACTGGTGCCACCACACAACACAAACATGGGAAATAATGAGACAATATTAAATAAATGGGACATCAGGCACACAGCTGCCAGACAGACTCTACATTAGTAACAGCGTTATCATGGCAGGGTTGTTACCTGGAGAGCCGAGTACTCTATGGTGCCAGATAAAACATACTCTGATTGGTCAACATATCTCCCAGTGACATGCTGCATGCGCTCAGAATAATAAGAATATTTCAGCTCGAAAGATTCCTTCTCATAAGTTGACAGTAATCAGTAACAAAGAGCTGTTAACAGTTGTTATGGAAATAAGGAAGTTGGCCATGTTTCATGTTCCATGGCCATGCAGTTTGATGAAAAGTTTAAAATATGACAACCTGCATAAAACATGGTATAATTCTTTTCATATATACTGATTGGCCGGGGATGTTGGTTGTTTTGATATGTGTTGGTGCAGGTTGTACTATGAATTCCATGGTTAATTATATATTTTACAAACAGGGAAAGCATATTCTGATGACATGGAAACTTATGATACGCATGTGAAAAGATACCTGGTACCTGTATTTCAGTGGCTCTTTGTTCATTAAAATATTTGTATTTTACACAGATTGCTGAAGATCATCATCACCGTGACATCGTAAAACACAGGAAGGAGGAGGACTACGTAAGACGGCAATTCACCAAGCTTTCCAACAGGGCCACACTTGAACAGCTTGACTATCTAGCGTCAGGGTCAGAGACTGATGACATCACCTCCTCCGCTCGTAACTCAGAGTTTTCAGAATCCTTCCGCATCGAGGACACTGACTTAGACAGTATCCAGTCTACTTCCGAAGTCTCAGACCTCACAGGAAGGGAAGCAGATGTGGAAAGCATTATTTCGAGTCCAAGAACACAAAAGGAAAAAGACAACCTTAAACCTGCAAGATCAGCCTCTCCAGTGTTGGTTCAAAACAGGCATGAACCGGTGACAAGTCAGACTTCTTACAACAGGCAGGAGTCATACGAGGATGAGTTAGATGCTCTTGTAGCTGCAAATTTGGAATCAGATCCACTGTTGATACAGGGAGCAAGGATTGACAAAAACACTGAAAAATCAGCTAGCAGGGACACACTGACCCAGGACGATATCCTGAGTAGTCCTGACACATCATCCGATGTGTTCGCTGTAGCAACACCAGAGCCACTCACACCACAGGTGGAGGTTCTGTACCAGAAAGAGGCTGCCCCTGTTGCATACTCAAACCCAGACCAAGTAGTCAAGCAAGACTTGCCAGATCACTCCAGTGCACCAGAAGTTTTATCAGAGCAGGAACTTGAAAAACAATTCTCTGACATCAGAAATGCCCTGCAGAATGAATCTGTTGTAGATGGGAGACCCTCCGTGAGAGGCCCACCAGTGATACATGTAGAGAAGGTGAACCCTCTGTGTGACAGCGATGACACGCTGGATGCCAGCTCTTTAGATGAGGATTACCACCACAACATGTCTGTCAACCACCAGGCTAACTCACCCATGGAGTCACTCCAGACGCACGTCACGCTACCAGAGTTTAGCGAGTCTGATACAGACTACAGCCGCTTTGAGGTAGATCCAGACTTGATGACCATTTCCACCAGAGATACCATGGCAACTGAAGGGAGGTTAGAAGAGGACCTCCGGTCGGAGAGGTCGTATTCCAGCAATACAAGTGGTTTTGAGTCACAGTGGTTCTTTAAAGACAAGATATCAGCCTATGACAATTTTGGGAACAAACGTGTCGGAAAGAAAGATGTTAAAGGACCAGTGTTTATGTTCATTCCAAAATCTCAAGACCTGGATGAAAGTTCACCTAGAGTTGGGGACAGGTCAGTGAATTTTCTTCAAAGATGCAAATTTTCCTTTGTATTACAGTTTGATCTGAAGGACTGCCTCTTTGTTGATATTACACCACACATAAAATTTCTTTAATGTGGAGGGCAGTGTGGGAATCAGAAGTAAAATTTGCAGTGATTTTTCTAGATGTCAATCATTTTTCAGTAAACTTTCTTTCCATGTAATTAAAAAGTGTTGCTTACCATGAATTTGTGCAAGTCTAAATAAGAATTTTATGCCATGTTAATTATTTGTTATATGAGTATGAAAGGAAAATTTAAAATGGTTATTTTTTTCTTGCGATGACCATAATATAAATGTGAACTATTTATTAAATTAACACCAGAATTAAAATTGACCTGATTCAAAATTTTACATACATAAAACTAGATTTGGTTATTTTGTGTTTTTCAGAAGTGCTGCAGAAATGTCTGACCTGTCAGAGAATGAATCCGAGTCTGATGAGGATTCACTTGTTGATGACTACACTGGTCACATGATGGCACCAGCTGAGGTGACCAATGGCAATGTCCCTCAGGTTCAGGAGGTTATGGTCCAAACCCAGGAAGTACTCACGCAGTCATCTCCTGAAAAGCTGGATAATCGTTCCCATGGCAACTCTGCAAAGAAAGTGCAGAAGAAGACAGTTAGTCATGACCAGGAGATGAATAATTTGAATGATGTAACAGAAAATGGAAACTTGGCTCTGACACCCGAGGAACGACAGAAAAAGATTGAGATGAAACTGAAGAACATCGGTGGTCCTTCCATACATCTGGAAGATGACGATTCAAGCGAAGATCCAAAGTTCATTGTCAAGCCACCAAAGATGAACGTACGGGAAGGAGAAGTGGCAAGGTTTGAGTGTAAAGTGTCCGGATCTGAACCAATCGGTGAGTAGCAATGTACACAAGTCATTAAGTCAGCCATAACTCATTTAGATTATTTTAATCCAAACATGTCAGATCACTTTGTTAAGTAATGACATGAAAAGATGGTGAGTATTTACTGAGGCTAAGAATCAAATATACGTTCTAAAATCAGACTAGTATACTTTATATAATCCTAAAACAACCAGTCAAGTCAGTTATAATGATATCCTGAATGGGACATTTCCTCAGTTCATTCATTTACCAGAACACAAAGCATACCAGTTATGCAGAGTGGATTGTTCTTATTCAAAATATACCTAAAGGAAGTTAAGCTGATTGTTTTAATACATACAGAGTGTTATAGATAACAGTTAAGTAATGTCCAAGCATCTTATAAACATCCTGCATTTTAAGATTGGTTGATACATACTGAAGGCACTTACTGTGAGTGGGTTGATTTATACAGGGGTTCTAGTTTAGTGGCTTTTGTAGGGTCTACATGGCATGAGGAGTTTACTTCTCCTAGATGCATGAGGATTTATATAAATTTATATATCTTCCAGATTACCATGTTTGGTTGAAAACTTGATATGCAAATAACATCTTATTTCTGGGAGCATTTTATCCATAGTTGAATAAAATTTTATTCGTGGATCAGGTGTTTATATTGAGAGCACGTTGATCATTATGTGGACCATGTAGAACATGCTGGTCTAAAATATTATTATGTATACATGTTACATACTGGTCTTAAATATAATTATGTACATACATATTACATGTCACATATAATGTTGAGGGGATCATTTATAGGCTCAAACAAATTATAATTGTTATTAAAAAAGGAAATTTTAATAAAGAATATTTTTCCATATTTCTTGCTTAAATTTATTCAGCAAAATTACAATATTTTTTTTTGCTGATATTAAAATTATTTACAGTAGGAATTACTTTGTTCTGAATGAGCCAGATAGAACCCACTGTTGTTTGTATACAGAGAACACTTGTATAGATGACACATGTAATATATTCCATCCCGGCTGTACAGAAGTAGCATGGTTTCGTAAGTAGTCATGGTTACTGTTGTTGCATGCATATAGCTCCGTAGTAGAGACATACACGTAATGAGACAACCTGACAGATTCAAAACATAAATAGGCATTATTGACCAGTGGGCTGCAGATACTGTGCAAATACGCTTGTATAACTCATCAATCAGGCACGGCTCAGAAGAGGTGTGACTGTGTGTCACTCACAAGATGTAACTTGTCAGTTACGATGCTGGCATCCTTACAGACAGTCACTGCTGTATTTGTATCATTGTAACTATAACTTAGATGTTACATACTGTTTGTTTAATAGTTGTTACTTGACCTTGACACACATATGCTTCACATCCATGTTTGTTTTTGTATTTTGTTTATTTTTATCCATTTTGACATGAAAATAGGTATCTTTTTTCATTTTTATACACTGATCAAAAGGAGTATACCCACTGTCCATCTGTCCCTCCATCTGTCATGCCATCAGTCCGTCTTGCCATCCGTTTACTTTTAGTGTCGCTGTTATAATTTATCTGAGCTAACAATTGATGGATTTTCACGAAACTCACCATAACTACTAACAAACAGATTATCTCGCCGGAATGTGATTATGGGCAACATCCACGCATATTTAATAAGGTCACAGCTCACTTGGCTACTTTTTAGCCCTCAGCCCTTAGGCTGATGGGCTATTGTCGTCACCCAAGCTGTCCGTCCGTCCGTCCATCCGGCGTCCGTTAACTTTTACCTTGTGAGCGGGATATCTTGAAAAGGATTCACCGTCAGAATTTTATTTCCTCGGTAAAGATATATATCGACAAAATCTCGGTCAAGTTCGAAGATGGGTGACTTGACCTATTTTTCTACATTTTAGAGCTGATTATAGAAAAACACTTAGATGCTTATTACTCAGTAACCATTTGGTGGATTTTCACAAAACTTACTATGATCATAGGGACTGATGGTCTGTAACTGCTGCACGAGTTTGGAGGCACCACCTACAATTTCTGATTTTGAATGAATTTTTTTTGGATTTTTCAACTTTGTCCTTGTGAGCGGGATATCTCTTAAATGATTCACAATAGGAATTTTATTTCTTTGGTGAAGATGTATATGGACAAAATCTCGGTCAAGTTCGAAGATAGGTGACCTTGACCTACTTTTCAAGGTCACAGAGCTTATAATAGAATAAAACTTAGAAGCTTATATTTCAGGAAGCATTTGGTGGATTGTTATGAATCATGGTACATACCTCTCCATTTTAAATTTATAACTGAGACATGTACAGATATATATCCATGTGAGAACAGATATTAGTACTTGTTACTGTTACCACCTCTAAACACTGTTCTTTTGGCTGAGGGCTTTTGTCAGCTTCTGCTGATATTCTAGTTGATGTTACCGTGATAACTTATGAAGAATATGAAGGATTTTGATAAACTCATCAGAAATGTTAATCAATAAAATATCTCACCCAAATTTGATTTCCAGCAGAATCCTTGCATATCTAATGAGGTCAGAGGTCACTGCAATTTGGAGGCACTTTGGTGACTTACCAAAAATCCTATGGGTTTCCATGTCATGAAACTCATTATACATATTTACCAATTTAGTTTCTCACCTGAATTACCATCTCATCAAACTTCATGCATTTTCAGTGGGGTCAGAGGTCACCAGATACACACAAGCATATTATGTACATTTGCAGTGCTCTTGTTATATTTGATGAATTTTCTAGTGTTTAAGTTCTGTTTAACTTCCAATTAAATGATCTACCTAACATTTCTGCCAGGTGATGCAGTCAGTAGACATTTACAACTGAGCATTCAAACTATACTTATAATTAAATAAAGTATATTATTATAATAGTACAGTATTATGCTAGATTCCCCTAGTTATAGATATAATTTGTTCATAACATAAGGGTTAACCTCCCCCCCCCCCCCCCCCACATATTCCTATACCTTTCCTGATATGATCACACAGCACCCCCCCCCCCCCCCAACCCCAACCATAAAAACCTGCACTACCCCACCCCACCCCCACCCCCTTTCCCAGGTGGACTTTGCAGGTCTCAGACCTCTTCTGCCACTCCAATAATGAAAATGTTCCTACATCCCTATGAACTGTGGAGAAAACCAGAGTTGAAGGCAGGTGGGGGTATGTTAATTCATCTAAGGTTCAGTGGATGTTCAAAGGTTACAATATTGACACAATACATGAGAGTAGAATTAGTGTGGTAACCACAGATGTCCCAGTAGGCCTACCAGTCATGTCTGTTGATTGGATGAGACTTTGGTATGTTGATAATTGCTTGCAATAATTGAAATCAGACAAATATAATCTGGGAATTGAAAAAGGGGGCATAGTTTAATTAATTATGGTTATCTTTATTTTTCCCCCACCATATTAGGTAGCCATGTGCATGCTTGTCATCCTGTAGTTTAGAATTTTGTCACCAGATGTCAGCTGTCTTTGAATGACATATATTGTTGCTTTAAGTATCACATATCACTCTCCATTCCATATTTAGTGTGCAGAACCATTCCAATAAATATGCTCTCTACAAAAGATTTGGTAAAATATTTTTTTTTTTAATATTTTGTACAATATGCTTTGTAAACATTATGTAACAGGTTACAAATTTATGTCACTAAATGTCTGATCATGACTATGAATTAACAACTTTTTGTATGACACATGTTTCTAATAATTATAATGTTAATGTTGCATTTCTTTTACAACCACAAATGACTGTCACATATTTATGCACAACATCCACAAATATGTTTTTGAGGCTTAGATATTATGAAATATTTTTCGGGGCATAATGTTCATGAAACATTCATTTCAGTTGTCAGGCTACCAGCCTTAACCAGGATATAGGAATCATCGGTTTGTGTTTTTCACAGATGTTTTCTGGTACCGGGAGGGCATTGAATTGGAACAACTGGAAGAAGGTGACCGCATCGAAGTTGGGTCAGAGGTCAACCATCATCACCTTGACCTTTTCAGTGTGACCCGGGGAGATGCAGGTCAATATTTGTGTATTGTTGTCAATGAGAAAGGAAAATGTATAACCTCCGTTCATCTGAATGTGGCAGGTAGGTCCAAGCAAACAGTTTGATTTTCATATTGTTTCTTATACTCCTTGACTTGGAATTTTAAGGTCAAATAGCCAAATTATAGTTATTGTCTTGTGAATGTGATAAAACCTTTGAAGAGCTGCATACTTTTTCCCAAAATTTGAAAAACAAATTATTCCCACGAAATTCTTGGAGGAGTTAAAAAAAAACAGTGACCTTTACCTTCACCTTCAAGGTCAAATCTGCCAAAATCTAGAATCATTGTGTTGAGATAGTGCATATTTTTACCAGTGGTGTTTTGGGATGGCCCATATGGGGAGACATTTATCTGTTTTTGTGCTGCAAAAATATAAAGCCATTCTAGTTATTATATGAATCACCTGTGGACTAATCTCCCTAGACATAGGAATCACAGGTTAGTCCCCCTTGTTCAAATCCCATATCGCTAAGATATTAAAGGAATTAAGAAAATATATCAAAATAGCATCAGATCAATTTAAAATCATGAAAAGAATGTGCAGTTAAGAAATTTTAACGACCAAAGAAAACTATTGACTGATCATGATACTTCCAGACAATGCACAATAAGTTAATTAGGTATCATATAATGTTAAATATTCTTCCTCAGTTAAAGATGCAAAAGGCACATTCAGTGAACCTATTTTAAAATAAATGAATGAAGTATTCTATTAAACCTTATTTATAAATAGTATGCAAGTGAACTTTTATAAGTAAAACATAGTCCTTGTAACACTTATAATATTCTTTCAGAAGCTACTTCCTATAAATGTAAGTAGTCTGATAACATGAGTGAACTTTCACACACTGTGGTGGTTATGCTTCGTTGTCATAAAGAGAGACAAATAATAACTGTGGACATCATATATGTTTTCAGGTAAAATTAGAATTCATCTATTTTGGTCATTCCTGCATGTGTGAATGATGTACCTTGCCATGTAAGGATGTGTGATCCTCATCACATTCTGAACCGGACCCCCTGCCTCAGGTATCCACCACAGGCAAAGTGTGTTTAATTAACTGCTGATGCAGGGGGTCAGGTGTACACAGGTGAAATCAGGTGAAAGAGGAGCGGGGATGTATAATTAAGTCTGTCCTCAGGTCCCATGCACAGATTAGAAACCAGGCCCGGGGTTCCTCCTGGTATGATAGCTCACACCTGAAACCTAACCGCAGGACAGTTATATGTCTGATTATATGATCATACAATGAAATAATTTTCCATATAGATCTAATACAACTGTTTATTTAATTAATATTAGGCAGACTGAACCAAAACTGCTGAAAGTATTTGAGAGAAAACCAACACAAAGTACTCTGACAGAACACTAACATGCAGCTACTCACAATAGTCTGACAGAAGAACCTTACACCTACTCAAGGTACTCTTGACAAAAACAAACAGTTTTTTTTACTGAAAACTAACAGCTACTCAAAGTATTCTCACTGAAAACTAACAGCTACTCAAAGTATTCTCACTGAAAACTAACAGCTACTCAAAGTATTCTCACTGAAAACTAACAGCTACTCAAAGTATTCTCACTGAAAACTAACAGCTACTCAAAGTATTCTCACTGAAAACTAACAGCTACTCAAAGTATTCTCACTGAAAACTAACTGCTACTCAAAGTATTCTCACTGAAAACTAACAGCTACTCAAAGTATTCTCACTGAAAACTAACAGCTACTCAAAGTATTCTCACTGAAAACTAACAGCTACTCAAAGTATTCTCACTGAAAACTAACAGCTACTCAAAGTATTCTCACTGAAAACTAACAGCTACTCAAAGTATTCTCACTGAAAACTAACAGCTACTCAAAGTATTCTCACTGAAAGCTAACAGCTACTCAAAGTATTCTCACTGAAAACTAACAGCTACTCAAAGTATTCTCACTGAAAACTAACAGCTACTCAAAGTATTCTCACTGAAAACTAACTGCTACTCAAAGTATTCTCACTGAAAACTAACAGCTACTCAAAGTATTCTCACTGAAAACTAACAGCTACTCAAAGTATTCTCACTGAAAACTAACAGCTACTCAAAGTATTCTCACTGAAAACTAACAGCTACTCAAAGTATTCTCACTGAAAACTAACAGCTACTCAAAGTATTCTCACTGAAAACTAACAGCTACTCAAAGTATTCTCACTGAAAACTAACTGCTACTCAAAGTATTCTCACTGAAAACTAACAGCTACTCAAAGTATTCTCACTGAAAACTAACAGCTACTCAAAGTATTCTCACTGAAAACTAACAGCTACTCAAAATATTCTCACTGAAAACTAACAGCTACTCAAAGTATTCTCACTGAAAACTAACTGCTACTCAAAGTATTCTCACTGAAAACTAACTGCTACTCAAAGTATTCTCACTGAAAACTAACTGCTATTCAAAGTGCTCTGACAGAACCCTTACAGCTGCTCCAAGTACTCTGACAGAAACCAGCAGCTACATGAAGGATGCTCATAGTCTGTGAGCATGATATAGTTAAATTGTAAAAAAATACTTATAATTCTTATCTTGAAGATACTGGTAATTATCACACTTTTTGGGTCCCATGTGTTATTATGAATGAATACCTGGCCCTCAATAGTGGACATAGTGAACTTTACAGCCTGATAGAAGCTTGTGTAGACCAGTGTCATCTTTATATAACAAGGCTCCACCCCACCTGTCTGTCATTGAGAAACAGAGGCGGAGCCTATAACATGACTCATTGATTGACAAGTCTTGATGCCTGATGGAGTGTGCATCTCATTAGCACCTGTCTGGTCTGAAACAGTTATAGGCTTGAGTAACAGCGGGCCTATTAAAAAATTGAGATGTGTAAACAGGTGCTAAATAAATAAATTAAAAAAAACACCAAAGTAAACTGAGTGGGGGACCCTGTAGGTGATGTTCACCTTGAGGTGTGTGTGTGTATGTGTATTTAGATAATCATTATATTAATGAGGTAAAACCCCTGATTGATTCTTCTAGTATTCCATGTGACATGCCATCAGGCAGCACAGGCTGAAGTAGGGCAGGGCTGGCAGACTCAGTGATAGGGGGCCTGCAGCAGGCTGTGTATGCTGAATGGCAGCAAGTTTGTAGTGGCTGGCAGATGAGTTACTAAATATAGCAGATCAGGAGATGAGAGTGTAACATGTGATTAAACCCTCAAATATACTCTGATAGCTGGAACCAGCAGAACACAGGCAGGGTGGCTCAGGCTAAGTGTATGGAGGGGTTTATAATTTTTGCACACAGGATAGTCCTGGAATTAGGCCACTTGTAGTAGTGTGCTATGGCTGCTGGGGTTCAAGTCTGTGATGAATGGTGCTATATGGTCAATAACATGCATCGACCTACACATGTGGATTTCTTTGGATAATGACCAACCTGACCTCAGGAAAACCATGGTGAAACCATGTGTAAGACTGGCCATGACTCTGGCAGCTTAGCAAATGCTGTGTCTGTTGGCTTTGACCTGCTTGCAGCTCTGTTTGTTGGTGCCTGTTATTTTGCCGGAGTTCTTGTGCTCAATGTAACACTCAGGAAATTCAAGGACCAGTTGTATTTGTACTTGGCAGAAAACCCCGATGAGAAGGTATCACCAGAGTTCATCAAAGGTCTCAAGGACATAGAGGTCATCTCAGGTCAAAGTGCAAAATTCAGGTGTAAGGTCAAAGGTTATCCAACACCAAGAATTCTATGGTATAAGGATGGGAAGAAAATTAACCAGGGTGATGAACAGTACGTCATAGGTGAGTATCTGTATATGTGGTGTGAGCCTAGGCTTCCACACCACGTGGTACATTATATCATGTCAATCATAATTTGTGTTTTAGCCAATGTAAAACAGTTTTCCTGCACCCAGGTATCTGTGATTAGTTTATATTGCATGGTTTTATCAGTATGCATGTATACTGTGAAAACTAAACCAGTGACACCATCAATGAGGGAGCTAAACTAAATAAAATCGTGTTGGGACATTGAGGCTAAAATTAAAATTTCCTTGATAAGCACTGTTGGCCATGAGCCACTTACATCAGCTGATAGTCAGGTGAATTTCTTGTCTTACATTTTTAGCTCAGCTGACTATAAGTCATCTGAGCTATAGTCGTGGTCCATTGTCCGTCGTCCGTCCGTCTGTCCTTCCGTCCGTCCATCCGTCCATAGACGTGGCACGTTTTCAAACCGTAAGACCTAGGAATCCAAAATTCAGCATAATGTTAGATGTCCCCAAGATCTCCTACCAAGCCGAAAACTGGGTCTTTGCGACTTCATTCCTTTGAGAAATTAAGAAAAAACCTCAATTTTTTATTAAAAACCTGTTTTCACACTTCAGGACTGCCTAATATCAAAACCACTCATCTGTTTTTCCTCATATTTCCTATAAATAATCCTATATATAAATCCTATGTACATGCCAGAAATTAGGTCTGTATTATATAATTTAAAAAATTTATGGGCCAAAACATAATGCATTTTGTAAATAATCAGGAAAGAAATTTTATCACTTAACACAAAACTTGTTAGAGCTAAGCACTTTTTTTCCAGTAATATTACTTTTATTAATCAAAATTAAATTGTATACCCAAAATTAGATCAAAATCTTTTAAATTTTTTAAAATATTAGCAAAAATAAAAAATTGGTACCTTAAATTTTGCCCAACTTTGACCATGGCACGTTTTTTTGCTGTAACTGCTGTGGATTTAATTTTCACAGCATGTTTTTGTTAGCATTTCAACTGTTAACACCAAAAATTTGAAACCAGTTGATCAAAAACTGTAGATTTAATTCAAGTTTTCAAGCACCATGTCACATATTGCTAGTGTTATGCAGTTTGCTAGAGCTCAGCTCCCGAGCTTCAGCTCTAAGTTCCTTAAATTTGGCATACAGTTAGATTTCTCCAAAATCCCCTACCATGCCAAGAATTTGGTCACTAGGACTTAATTCCTTCGAGATATCAATGAAAAACTTCATTTTTCCATTAAAAACCCATTGTTACACTTTAAGACTGCCTAATATCAAAACCACTGATCTGACTTTGATCATATATAATATACATATTTTTCTATACATTCGCTATGCACATGCCAGAAATGATGTCAGTATTGTGTATTTTTTTTAAGTTATGGGCCCAAACATAATGCACTTTGTAAAAAATCAAGAAATATATTTACTCCCTTAACAAGGGCATTGCTGAAGCTAGAGATTTTTTTGTCAGGGATGTAACATTATTTAATCAAGATTCAAATGAATACCCAAAATTAGTTCAGAATTTTTCAAATTTTATAAGTTATTAGTATAAATATAAAATTAGTACCTTAAATTTTGCCAAACTGTGACCATGGCACATTTGTTTCCCGTGACCACTGTTGATATAATTTTCATATCATGCACACATAAGGATTTCAGCTTTTTAGTTTAGAAAGCTGAAAGAAATTGGCCAAATATTGTAGCTTTTATTAATGTTTTTTATGAGACCATGTCAGACCTTGGCTCTCTCCAGCCCCTCTTCACCTGTATGTTGACCTTGTTGACCTTTCATCAAATTATGCACGCTTGAGGCGAGAATCCAGGCAGCTTATGGCCAGCCACAGTTGATCCAGGTGTCCAACCCAACTCATCTAGTAGTTTTAACCAACAACATAACAATAAACAATAAATTAATAAATTTTTATTGGTTTTTAATAACAAATTAAAGAAAAATAGAAAAGGAATTTGTTAGTTTATAATAACAGGAAATTAACTTGCAGTTACTGATGATATAAGAATTTTGTATCGATGGGTAGAATGTCACATATTCCAAATAACACCATGCAGTCACCTATGGCATTTTTCAGTTCATTTTTAATGATAAAGAAGTAAATCATATTATTCATTACCAATCATTAGGGATTATATGAAGGAAATTAATGATAGACAAAGATGCAGTTGATAATATTAATCTAGATTCCTACTGTGTCTAGTGTGTACATTGATGTGAAATTAGTCCAAAATGAATTTTTTACAGTTATTTTTTAATATAAATAAAAGCCATAAAACCAGGTACTTACGATCATTATTTAAATGTGTGAATTTTGTATATTCTGGATTCTCAACATCATTGTTTGGTGAAAACTGAATAAATACCAGACATGGTGCAAATACTTTGTAATTGTATTTAAATACGAATATGATTATGTACTCCATTATAAAATTTCTTGCATAAAGAATGGGAATTCAGGTAAAAATGAAAGTATATGAATACTCGTGCAAATACTTTCAAAATGTATTCATGAATGCATTCATGAATATATTCTTTAATATTATTTTAATAATCATATCAGTTATATTTCATTTTAAAAAATCATATGATTCTCTTATTATTTTTAATAAAAATTATATTTGGGACAATATTTGTAATTTTTTTAATAAATAGTTTAACTCTTATATTATATGTTCTGCTTATAAGTTATATGGCCAAGTCAAAATCTGTGTGACAGTAGTACTCCATTTGTTAATAAAATAAATGAAATCAATCCTCTTCCCTGTCTCCAAAGGTACTATCAAAATCATACATAAGCTAAACAACAACAACTCATAATACAGCTTATATTTATTACCACACAAAACCAGCATGTGCCTCATTTCTAAATAATATTTTTTTATTTTTTTACAGCTGAGCGTCGTGACCCATAGGTCCCTTGTTTCTTTGACCATATGACCATATGACCATTCATTAGCTCAGCTGACTGTAAACTTGTCATCTGAGCTATAGGGATCACTCTTTGTCCATCGTCCGTCCAGCCATCTGGCCATCTGTCCGTTAACAAGGCACAAATCATAACCACTGGACCTGGAATCTTCTAACTTTACATCCAGAAAGGTTCATGAAATTCTCCTTGGAAACCTGGAATTAGGTCTCTGTTACCCATATTCTTCAAGTTATAGGGCTCTGAAGTGCCCCCCAGAATGATAAAAAATTTGATACAAAAGCTCAAGTATCTGAACAACTAATGCATTGATTACCATGATTCTTTGCATGGATATTTATCATGGAGTGTTTCATCAGTTTCTGCAGACTGGTGGCGCCAAGTGTATTTTTTCGATTTTTACACAGATCGTAATGACTAGACCTGGAATCTTCTTTCTTGACTTGCTGGGAGGCCCATGAAAAGTCTCCTTGGAAACCTGAAATTAGGTCTCTGTCACCCATATTGTCCGAGCTCAGAAGTACCCCCCCCCCCCAGAATAATTGAAAATTTGATACCAAAATAGGGCACAAATCATAACCATGGGGCCCAGAATCTTCTAACTTGACATCCTGAGAGTTCCTCAAAAGTTCTCCCAAGAAACCTGAAATTGGGTCACAGTAACCTATATTCTCAGAGTTTTTGGGTATGTTTGAGCACCCCAGAAATAATGCAAAATACACACAAATTGCCTCATGAAAGGCTGATTGGATTGTCATCAAATTTGTTGTGCTTATGGGTCTTGATGAACTTAAGCTGATATGCATGAACAGTGATGCCACCTATCTTAATTAGTTGTCTGTGCAAAAACATGTTATCAACATGTCAGTCGGCAGAGTGTCATAACCCATGGGTCACTTGTTTGTATATGTAGGCCCTTGAAAAACTCTTTCACTGTGAGCTTAGTGTTTTGGCCATGATTCGGATGGGGTGGTGGGGGGAGGGAGTAGTTAATTTATAAAAATCATGTCTCATATTGACTGGATTTAGATTTGTTTGGACATCAGTTGTTTGGATTTAAGAGAGTTAACAAGGCAAAAATTAAACTCAAAATTCAAGGTTTTTTTGTGCCTCAAGGATGTGTGAGATTATTGTGTATGGGATGAATGTACGATGGACCCTGTGAAATAAGACCACCTGTGGGACTGGCCAAAAGTAGTCTTCAACTCTTCACATGTGATCATATAAGACAGTTCAGTTAAAATCACTGTGGATGTGTTCGGTCCACTGAAGGGAGGTCTTAATTAAAGGTGTTCTTATAAGATAGGTGGCCTTTCAGACAGGTTAAAATGTATTTATAATGTCATTTAAAAAAATTATTTGCTTCATACAGAGAAATGTGGGAATCGGGATCATCTGCTGACAATAGAGGATGCCACTATCCATGACGATGCGGAGTACACAGTGGTAGCACGTAATATCGTCGGAGAGTGTCGGTCAAGGGCACAACTCATTGTGGAAGACATTCCAGAAGGTGATAAGACTTATTTTGTCTGACAGTAAAACTTTTGTGTAATCTATAAATAGCTGATCAAAGATCAATGCTTTGGAATTTTTTTAATATTTTTATGCATTATCACATGACATGGTCTGAAATTTTAAAATATTTCCTGTGAGAAATTTCACACCTTTCATACCTGCTTCTATAGTAATGCCATTTAAATTTTAATTCAAAAAATTGTGCTTTATTCAAGTCTATTCAGTACACTGAGAGGCAACATGCATGTTAATGCATTGCAATAAAATAATTCTTTATACGCCCTGAATTAAAAAAAAAAATGCATTCAGTGTTTCGGATATCTTACAATCAAAACTACCAAATATTTGGAGGAAAATAAAAAGATACTATTAGATGTCTTTGTATACATCTTTTCACATGTACTCTATATATATCTTATAAATATCATATTTGAATTTCTTAGAATTGATGAATTAATGGAAAATATGAAAACTATATGAAGTAGGTTTAGCATTGACCAAGCACTCTGTTAATAACAGTCAGTAATAAATCTGTAGGTTTTTAAATTTGCTAGTGATATTCTGTCCTTATGATCAATATCTCTTTAAAAAATGTTCGATCAATATCTGAGTGTTTAAGTCAAAGCTCAAATGCTATAGACGATAGATACTGTTAGGTCTGTGCCCACCTTTGCAAGCTATTAGCCAAGTCAATAAGGGTCATGTGACTGGGGGGGGGGGGGGGGAGCCTTACACTGGAGGGCATCAATTGTTAATTAGCAGATGCTGTCCAGTCAGTCACTGAGCAAACAAAATCCAATTCATATGATTGTCAGAATTTTGGAGCTACTGATGCTCATTCGGCTATGGGATTAAACACATTTACTTGCTAAATTGAAATTATGTTCTACATTCAGATGTATATATATATCTTATCAAGGGGAATGTGGCAATGCAAAGTAGATATTAAATAAGTCCGGGCAGTTTTTCAGCCTTGTTACTATTTTTGCAGTTTATGGAATTCATCAACAGATTCTAAATTTCCTTCCCATTAGTCTGTGCCACAGATATTATGGTCACATCCTGTATTGTTGATCTCAGGTCTAATTGTCACTGTCACTGTGTCTCATTAGCTGAGCAACATGAGCCTTTAGTCTGTTGTCTGTAATCATAGTAATACAAAATACCCACCATCCAACTTTTGTTTTATGGAACAGTTGTATAAGATAAAAACATTTAAACTTAGAAACTTCTTACTTGAAATCCACAGAGTTACTTGTAAAATCTCCTTGGAACATGGCCTTTTTTTCTGGGGAATATGTGCAAAAACATGATTTTGAGAATTCTGGAAATGAAATTGTCTGCTGTTCAAGGTTTCCTAACAAATATTTTGCTGCAGATCATAACATCAATAATTGATGCATGCATTACCTTCATGTCAAATTCAGCTGAGCATCTTTGCCCATTTACCACTTGTTTTAAACCTCCTAAGTTTTGAAGTATTGCATATTTCTTCCTCAAAATGGTGGACACATCAACAGGTTGGCCATTGTTGGTAGTTAAAGGTCATCTGTGGTTAACTGTCTGTATTTGATGTTATATGTGAAAGTCCAAACATTTCAGAATATTATATATTCATGTTCTGCAGTTAGGAGACTTCTTTATTATCAGCTTTTTATCATTTCAGAGAAAGAGAGAACACCCACTGGTGACAGTATCATTCCTAGTCCTGTGTATGAGACTGCACCTGTTTACCAGAAGGAGGCTGACGATGACCTGTACCCTGACACAGACTCGCTAGTCGCTCTGGCAGAACGAGTGGCCACTGCTCGTACAGAGGTGTCACATACAGCAGAGAACATGCTCCATTCTGCCAGCAAGGTAGTTATGTTTCTCTAATTACAGTTCTACCTACTGTAGTGCATCACTCTACAGTTATACCTCCTGTGCATACAGGGAGTGTTTTAAGTATACAATTATACCTCCTGTGTATACAAGGAATGCATTAGTATACAGTTATACCTCCTGTGTATACAAGGAATGCATTAGTATACAGTTATACCTCATGTGTATACAAGGAATGCATTAGTATACAGTTATACCTCATGTGTATACAAGGAATGCATTAGTATACAGTTATACCTCATGTGTATACAGGGAGTGGATTAGTTTACACTTATACCTCCTGTGTATACAGATAGTGCAGTAGAAAAAAATTATACCTCCTGTTTATACAAGGAGTGTTTAAGTATACAATTACTGTGGTTGTCTTCTTATTTGCGGTGGTTTCAAATTTGAAACCACGCAGTTTTGAATGCATATATACCAGGCCATGATCGTTAATTTCAGAAGCTGCCTATAGTTGGCGACAGTTAAGATTAATCTTCAGCTACGTAGTGTTGTCCATCGAGCCTGGTGCATATACTTTAAATGATTTGGGGAGAATAACAGGGCCAATTTAAAATAATATCAGTCGGCTTAGATGCAAAAACCATGACTCTTTGCAGGGATGTGCTGACCCGGTGGGCGTGCCTGGCAGTTTTTCCTGCCCCCTGTCATATTACTGGCAGTACCGTAAAATCTCCACTTAAAACCGCGGTTTAATCAAGAAATTCTAAATCTTGAAATCAGGTTGATTTCCTGAAAGCACTGTGCGGTTTATTCTAGAAGGGTTTCCTCAATATCTTCCTGACAGACATTGTTTTTGGGCCGGTGCGTGGGTGATAATATTGCAACTTTGGAAGGCTGTTCTTAGCATGCATGGGAGCCGCGTGTAAATGTATTATTTACGATTATTTGTTATTTATAAATTAAATATTGCTGATTAGTTTTCGTGTGATATATAACTTGTTATAAAATCTTGGTAATTGTCACCAAATAATACGTTTACAACAACCCTGCTGTTACACACGGCGGCCCACTTCGTTGGGAATGGTCAAGCAAATTTGAAATAAAAGCCTACTTTAACCCATTTGCGGCATTATTTAGCAATGATTATTTGTTTAAAACGTAAAATGAATAAAAAGCTGACACCGTAAAGAGTCACACAATGGCAGACGATCGTTTTAAAATCAAGTTTGAGTGCCGCCAAGTGCTGAAACGCCCCGGTATTCTGCTAAGAATATTTTGAACGGCTGTACGCGGTGGGTGGTAAATAGAACAGCCACCTATTTCGTCCCAGCGTGCCTTGCGCAAACACTGCCTTGACAAAATGGCTCTCCACACGGAAACTTTCTTTAGGTAAAAAACTTGCTCACCCGGACTGGCCACTTTAATTTTACCTTAAAATCACTCGTTTTCAAGCGTCATGTTTCCTATACGTGCGTATCTCGACAAGGTAACTTCAGTTACTTTGATATTTAGTTAAGTTGACCAGCGATGTTTTCAAACGCACCAGCAAATTGTGACATGGAGCGATGTCAACGTACGATGTGACGATGATAATGCTGAAGTAACCGGTATGAAAATGAGTTGAATCTTCCGAGTAATTCCAGAAAATGGAATTTTCATCAAAAATTAAGATTTCAAAATAATACTTTTAGAATTAAAATATACAGTGACTTGAAATGGATCAGCAGAATATTTCTTCGATAATATAATGACAAATCAGTAGCAAACAAGAATAGGGCACGGAATATAAAATCTGTATTACCAGGCAGAGGTTCACCGGCCCTTACGTCTTCTCAAACTTCATGCTTGAGGGACCCTGCAAAAAAAGTGTTATGATGTGTTTAAATAAAATGCCCAAGGAATTTTTAAAGTGGACAGGAATGGCCGAGTCGCAACCTACAAGTGTTCATTTCTAGATGATAGCTTGATTGTGTCTTTTGTCAAATCATTCCGTAGCGAAAGTTGGTGCGGTTTTAAAGGGGGGTTTCTAGTATTTGAGCCCCTCGCGGTGTCTCGCCTGGAATTTCGGCGAAGTCTGGGTGCGGTTTTAATCGGAAGTGCGGTTTTAAGTGGAGATTTTACGGTAATATTCAAAAATTACGTGTATGTGTACACAAGCTAGAAGACATACAATGCCGCTTAAAATGAATATTGAGTAGAAGGTCCTTTTTTTAACATTGTGCCGTAATTAGTTATTGTCAATGAATAATATTTGCCACTAAAGTAGTGAACGTTGCCGCTGGGGTAGCGCCACCTTGTAACTGTATAACGGATTAATTCTGTAACTACTGAATCATGACACACCAAACGATGTTTGATTGGCTAGTGATGACGTGAATTTTTAATATATTTGAAGGCTCACAGTTCATTATGGGGCCAAATTGCCGTAGACCAGTGGAATATGAGTTGTTATAAATGAGCCTTGGCCCTGAACTAATTACAACCAGCGGGACCAATGCTTCCCCCACGTGTTGGCTCGGCCGTTAGTGACTGTTCGCACATGCAATATCCAGTTGGAGAAATATTAGACCTAGATAATAGTGAAATCCACGGTTTATGAAATAATTTGGTCATTACAGTCTATAGTTTTATATTTGATAATAAAATAAAACTACTAGACTAATAATGATAGAGTGCGAAAAAGGAACCCCGCCAATTTAAAGGCAACCACAGTATACCTGCAGTATATACAGAGAGTGCAGTAGAAAAAAATTATACCTCCTGTGTATACAAGGAATGCATTAGTATACAGTTATACCTCATGTGTGTACAAGGAATGCATTAGTATACAGTTATACCTCACGTGTATACAGGGAGTGGATTAGTATACAATTATACCTCCTGTGTATACAGAGAGTCCAGTAGTATACAGTTATACCTCCTTCAATACCTTGAGTGCTTAATTGTACAATTATACCTCCTGTGTATACAGAAAGTGCAGTAGAAAAAAATTATACCTCCTGTGTATACAAGGAGTGTTTAAGTATACAATTATACCTGCAGTGTATACAGAGAGTGCAGTAGAAAAAAATTTTACCTCCTGTGTATACAAGGAGTGTTTAAGTATACAATTATACCTGCAGTGTATACAGAGAGTGCAGTAGTAAAAAATTATACCTCGTGTGTATACAAGGAGTGTTTAAGTATACAATTATACCTGCAGTGTATACAGAGAGTGCAGTAGTAAAAAATTAGACCTCCTGTGTATACAAGTAGTGTTTTAGTATACAATTATACCTGCAGTGTATACAGAGAGTGCAGTAGTAAAAAATTATACCTCGTGTGTATACAAGGAGTGTTTAAGTATACAATTATACCTCTAGTGTATACAGAGAATGCAGTTGTATAACATTATACCTCCTGAGTATATAGGGAGCGCATAAGGATACAATTGTACCTCAAGTGTATGCAGGGAGTGCATTAGTATACAATTGTACCTCCTGTGTATATACAATTGTACCTCCTGTGTATACAGGAAGTGCATTAGGCTACAATTGTTACGCCTGTGTATACAGGGAGTACATTAGTATACAATTATACCCCCTGTGTATACAGGGAGTACATCAATTATACCCCCTGTGTATACAGGGAGTACATCAATTATACCCCCTGTGTATACAGGGAGTACATCAATTATACCTCCTGTGTATACAGGGAGTACATCAATTATACCCCCTGTGTATACAGGGGAAGGTGTTTACCAAGGCCTGCAGGGTGACATTAATACACAGAGCCAGTTGAAAACCAAGGCCTGCCAGGGTTACAGTTATACACAGAGCAAGGTGTAAACAAACCCCTGTGGGATTCCAAAAGTACATGGTGTTATACACTAAATTAAGTGGCACAAAAAAATTCACTTTAATGTGATTTATTTTTGGTTACTCATGAAATTGTTTGTTCATTTTTGCCTGTGGTCTTTACAATGTAATTATGAGGTATTATGGACAGTGTGGATTATTGGGTGATTATTTTGAACAGATGTCGTCTTTGGAGCAAGAGTTGGATGACATGGACAGAAGACTTGATTCCATGAACAAAGAGATGCCCGGGAAACGGCCCAGTACACAAGATGACAGGACCAATAACAACTCATCAATCACAGCAGACACAGAAACGTTCCGAGAAAATATCATCAGGGATCACAGAAACATGGTGAGTAAATACCAGAAATACATCAGGGATCACAAAAACATAGTGAGTAAATACCAGTAATACATCAGGGATCACAGAAATATGGGATGAAATGCACAGAAATACCTCAGGGATCATTGAAACATGATGAGTAAAAACAGAGGAATACATCAAGAATCACAAAAAAATTATGGAATAAATACACAGTAATACATCAGGGATAATTGAAACATGGTGAGTAAATAGACAGAAATACATGTGGCGTAAGGTATAGTGAGCTGGCCTTGTGACTACAAGGTCACAGGTTTGCGTCAGATTCTCACTGCCAATATGCGTAGCCGTAGATCCTTGATCTCCTGTGCTGGAGGCAAAATGTCACCCTGTTTGCTCTTTATCACCAGCAGGTGCGCCCCTATTGCAAGAGGGGCAAAAACAAAGATGGCCGACGACGTCCAAATGCCCTGCCAGCTGGGCAAGCCCAATATGTTCACCAGTTTTATAACCCTAAGTCTGAACTCCTGTAGCATTGAGAAATTCTCTCAATTGCTGAACTGTCTTAATGCTAAAATCTGTTGCACAATGTAGTGACAATCAGTTCGCTGTAATAATACTGTTGGACATATTTGATTTTGCCCCGTATGTCTGCTTGTGAAGCAGCACTTCCGCGTCTCCACTACAGAATATCAGGGATTTCTGGCGTTGTGTATTGTGCCAAAGTCACTACCACAAGGTTGTGATCTCTCAACCCACAGGTGAAAAGGTGCAGGAGACAAAGGTTGAACATATAATCGTCGAGCACCTACTGTGGCTACCAGAATAAACAGGCCTGAAAGGCCAAGAAATTCATCAGGGATCACAGAAACATGGGAAATAAAGGAAAAACCTTTTACTCTAGTCAAATAAATGGAGACTTTGGGCATATTGATACATCATTGTTGTAGTTTGTACTGTATCCCATTAAACTAAGTGACAGTAGCACATCTGCAGGTTTCATTTATTGGACATACTCAGAGATATGAGACTAAATTTTCAATAACCAAGGTTGACATTTTGAAGAAACCTATTTTAAATAAGGCATCAGTTGTTGTAAGATATTTTTCAAAAGTCAAATTATTGTATGTGTAAAGTCATAAAGTCTTGCATATTGTTGCTCACTGGTGTATTTGCCTCAATTTCTTAAAAGTTTTCATAAATGTATCATTATAAAAAAAACGCTAAACTTTGTGTTGTTCATTTGCACCAGTCCAAGAAGTTAAGCATATAAAATGCATTCTTCCTTGATCAAATTCCACTTTTTAGCAAACCTGTGAGCTTATGCGATTGCGGCGTTTCTGTCTGCCATCCAGTCTGCTGTCCAGGGCTGGCCCGTCCGCCATCAGTGGCTGTAAGTCAGAAACCGTCGGAGCTAGCAGCTCCAAATTACATGTAGGAATTAGTCACATGTGAAACTTGTAGCCCTAGAGCTTATTATTTTGTATCAGCATTAAATTAAGTTTTATAGAGAAAAAGCTTAAAAACCTTTAAAAATCTTCTCCTTCGAAAATGTCCAGCCAAATTGTCCATTATTTCACAGAAATGTTCCCTAGAACAATCTTTCTCAAGTTTGTTCAAATGGTTCCAGTTCGGTGATTTTTGGCCGAGTTGTCATCTGTCCAAAAAAGCACACAAAAATTAAAATCTCAGAAATGGCTGGAGCTATCATCACCAAATTTTATGCCAATGTTTGTCATATAAGTCATATCTGAAATTGAGGTATTGGTGGTGCCACCTACATTGATCTGTTTTTTACAAGCGAAAATGTAATTTTAGACTCTTCTAGCTTATACACTGTTTTATGATGAAACTGTTAAGCTGATTGGTTTAAACTTTACAAGAATTATTCTATGGTTGGGTTCTGCCAGTTTTATATGAATAGATTGGGTAAATGCAGCTTAAAAAAGCAGTGTTACCAATTGAAAAAGGCTTTCTGTGTTTGAAAACAGATTTGACAACATGCCCAGTTTCAGCAGCCAAGTCAAGAGGTCACTCAGTACAACCAGGTGGGGTCCAGACATCACCATGGTAACTGACCTGGCTCTGTCTGGTGTCTAGACAAGGTGTCTAGATGTCTAGACACAGCATCTAGACATCTAGACACATCATCGTCTAGACGCAGAATGCCCAGATTAGAACTATTGGAACAATATCTTTCAACTGTTTGAAAAAACCTGGGTTTGCATTTTAGCTAAACTGTTAGCTTATGCAATGGTGTGGCATCGTCCATCTTCCGTCGTCCATCATAGCTATCTCAAAAAAGGGTAGGAGCTAGCATCACCGAATTTTTTGCAAAAAATTTTTCATCTAAAAAATCTATCGGATTTCGCTTATTTCTTGGCTAGCTGCATTTTCTTAGATTTTATAGGGATGAAGCTAAAAAACATTAAAAAATGTTCTTCTCCAAAAACCCTGCTGCCAAATTGTCCATTCATCTGTCCAAATAATCCACCCTGGCAAAAAAGGAAATATACAAAATATCCTGACTGATACATCCTAGTTTTAAAATGTCCTAGTCCGAAACTTGCAGGCCGAAACCTCCATTTTGCTGAAATCATAATGACTAAGGTAGATATGCAGGACATAAGAGGATCAATATTAAATTCAAAAAATAAACCTCTATTCCTACTCCCAAAATTTGCACAGGTTCGCTTAGGCCTGTTGGCCTTGTTTTTCAACAGGTTTGTTAAAAAATGGTCACATTGATTGGTCTGCAGAACAATTTATTCATTAAGTGTGTGAACTTATAGATATTGCAGTGTGGAAACTCAATGTTGTATAAAGCTTTCTGATATTTACAAATAAAAAAAAATAGCTTTTCATGCACATCATACTACCACATACTGTCATATTGAATTTCATCTTTTTTATAATTGAAGCAGATCTCCCATATAGAGATTAATCTTTTTAGCCTGCTGATTTTAAAAATATTTGGCAAAATCTTATTTGCAAAATTCATATAAAATGTATACATCAGTTTTAGTCTGACAGCTTGCTGTCTGTTATAGAAGCTTATTTTTAAGAAAAGTGAAGTAAGAGGAAATTCCAAGGACAGTTCCGGTGATACCATCTATTTTTGCCACATGTCTGACCTTTATATGATGTAGAGAAACCTCTCCAGTAGGCCTGGGTTGTCACGGAAACCCTGATAATGATGGTTTATTTTGGGTTGTGTAAGTAGATTTGTAAAGATGTCCTCAGCAGAATATACCTGACATATGATATTTGATCCCTCTGTCAGCGTGATGCTTAAATAATGGCAGACCAGCGGGGAGCGTGACATTTTCTTGTGGTGACGAGGATCACCTCCGTCAGAGGTGGTGTTTGAACCGTTTTTCTTAAATTTTTACCATGAAATCAGGTTGTTTAGTTATGTTTTACAAGTTACACTTGATGTAGAGAACTTAATTTTCAACACTTTCCCTGTCAGAAATGATTGAACGTCTGACTAGGTGTAACATGAACTAGCCTTGGCATGCCTTGGCATACAATGCAGCTTCCTGTTATTAAGCATTATAAAATAGGTTTATATACCATGTTTTTGGCATGCACTTTTTTAGATACCGGTATTTTCAATTCTGTGGCAGTGTATTTGATTCCAAGCTGGAGGTCAGTGTCCCTTCCACATTCATTAAAAATATTGATATATTTGGTAATAAATTGTGTCTACACTGCAGATATCTCCCTTACTTATGACTTGTATACCGGTGTTATTATTATTTAAAAAGAAATGTAAAGCATTGAATAAACTGCATTTAAGTGTATGAATAATTTTCATTTTCGCAATTACCAATTTTTATGGCTTGATCAAATGTCTTGATATAACATGCATAATTTAGCTAATGCTGTATATCATCTGTACATGTGATTCATACATTTAGTGAATATGTCATGTACATTCTTTCAGTACATTAACTTCATGCAGTTTGATACATTATGTTCATGCAGTTAATCTTATTGATTAAAATCCAAGTACTCCATATAACACTCCGAAGCTTGATGTCATGATAATACAAAAGAAGAAATGATCTATAATCATATTTGGCAACCCTCAAAAATGTTATATGTAGAGTGCAGGAAAATTGACATTTTTAACAGTAATTCACAAGATGGATAAAAGCTGGAAACCTGAGAAAATGCCATGATGTGCACTGTGCAGATGAATACTTGAGTAAGTGGTCTGTTGCTTAGATAAACACTGCATGGATAGACAGGAACAAACACTACAGGACATGAATGCTTCATTATTCAGCCACTGGGTGATAAATTGTGCACTAATGTGGCAAAATTAGCCAGAAAACAGCTTGCACTTTCATCTGGAGTGGTTGGCATCATCTAGAGGCTGCTACAGTGGCTATTATTATCCTGTGCTGTGTGCTGGCTCAGCCTTCCACTGCTCAGTCTGTTTCCACAAACACACAACCAACTGCAAGAGTGATCATGTGGGCAACCTTCTATAAACTGTAGCCATTTGTCAAGGAAAATTATACTAACATAGCAGGAATGGAAAATGGTGAGTTAGAAAGAGAAGACCTGTTTCACACAGATGTAATAAATGTATTGGTTTTGTGCAGAATGAACACTTATAGTGATGAAAACTAATGCATCACAAAGCTAGGCTAAATATTCAGCTGAAATTCTTTTGAAAATTTGCATGCTTGATCGCTTTAGGTAAAATATTGGTATCAGAATGAAACATTTCAATATGATTTAATGTTTATTTTCAGAAATCGGCAGCTGAAAACGTACGAGGTGTGACATCAAGTGCTCTGGATGTCCTACACTCCGCACGGTCGGTCATCAAGTCGGAGCAGGAACCAAGCAGAAATGATGCTGGTGGAATTAAAAGGAAGTCAGACTTGCTCTCCCCAGAAGTCCCTGAGAGTGAGCAGCTGGTGGAGCTGAGACTGACTTACGAGGAGTACCAGAGACTGTTGGAGGGAGGCCAGATCACCAGTAACCAATACAAACTCGGTAAAGTTACCAAGAGCCATCTGACAGAAATCGAAGATTGGCTGAGACAAAACCAGCATTCAGCCAGTGAATCGGGAGAAGAAATGTCACATGACCTGTCAATCGGCGATGAAATTCCAATGAGCATCGATTGTGGACTTAAGAGGGTTGACTCAAAACGTTACAAGAGGGATTACAAAGTGGGCGGTCGTACACCTGGTAAGAAGAAGTGGGAAGTACAAACGAAGCCAGCAGTGGCTGACGAGATCGTGATGAGCCCTGAGCATAGAAATCTCCTGAACGACACTGAGGAGGAGGTAATTAAACAGTTTAATACATCACACCCCACCAGGACATCATACATCTGGTCATCTCAGTCCACTTGTTAACTACATCTTACATCAAAAGAACCTAAATCATTTCTAGCATTCACAAGGAACTGTGGAATTTCCAAGGTTCTTGCCTAAAGTTATGGTTCATTTAACTTTACCAGTAAAATTTTGTTTTCCTTTGAATGATGGTAATTATCTGCAGGTATGAAGAAAATTCCAGTTTAATATGTGCGCATACCAGTGAAGTCATATTTATGGAAAAATGATTGAAGTGTATTTAAATTTTCCTAATTTAATGCAGGCCCCCTGATAATTGAGAATGTCTAATTCCCCACTCCCCCAATGTGTGCATACAGGTACTAATTAATTGCTCTGATTTTAAACAGTTGTTTGCAGTGTGTAACTCAGTTGTTTTGACCCCTGTGCTGACCTTGACCCCTGAATTGACCTTTTTATACCCTTCACATCATAGTTGTGTGCCCCACATACTCTGGGCTGATGTCTGTCAGTCTTACTTAAACCAGTCAATATTTAATAGTAATGCTGACAAATTCCTTTATGTCAGGTCATAGTTTCATTTTGAAAAAGTATTTTCACCTAAAGTAAAACACCCCCAAGTAAGTAAAGGATATATAGAAAATCTTATTTATGCCTTGGCATTTTGTGTTGATTTCCAGTGCATATAATAAATCTTAATAAAATATTATTAAAATAGCCTTACATTGTTCCCATAATTGTCATTTGCAATATACTGGCAAATGTGTTGCATGGAATTTGGTGTAAGTTAGGTATACTTCAAATCGATATTGTTCTTACAATAGTTTGTTTGGTTGGTTATGGACTTAGGTAATCCATAGAATCCAATAAATTAGGACTGACAGTAAAAAAAACAGTAATAAATAATTTTATAGCAATAGTCAAACAGCAGGAGGATAGCTTTATTTGATACATTTCAGGCCATGTATTGTAACTACAAACAAAGGAAAATATATATACTATAGTAGACCTTCTCAATTACAGACCCCAATGGGACTGTGGCTTTTGCCCTTAGAGAAATACGCATGTAAAAAAGGTTACAAAACTCACAGGACTGTCACAAGTGCCTTTAATATAGAAATGTCCATTATGTAGAACTGCCCAGAAAGAGAAGTTTTACTGTAATTAAAAAAAAAATATTTTTTTACTTTACAATGTTTCAGTTTCATATTTAAGAAATATACCATCATTATACATAATGTCAGACTTAAATAATGACTAAATTGTGTAATCTACTTAGATGTAACGCATATAGTTTCTTTATCATTTTCTGTGATCAGCTTTTTGACAGACGTACACCTAGAAGTGATACTGTAGCTGTGCATGTTGTTGTATTTGTGCATGTGTGTGTGTGTTCATGTTTTAGGAGATTGATGATGTCACTAGCACCAGTCTCCCCGTTCTCCACGAGGCACACACCGAATCCTCATCAGAAAATGTACAAGATGATGTAATGATAAACCCTAATCATTCCTCCCGCTTCCTTAGTTGTTACAGCCACTAGTTGGGCTTTGTCTCTCTCTGTTTGTTTTATTTTACCACTTCATGGTTTCCTGAGTGTACACCCAATGATCACAGTATACAACCAATTAAACAAATCCTCAGCCAAGTTCTCAGATAAATGCTCAATATTAATATAAATATTGGTTCTTATGTTGAGGTTCATTGCCAAAATGTGGGTAATTTTCTTTTTTAAGTTAAAATTTCAATTTATTCAAAGTAAGAAATTCAGGTTATGCTTCTTGCTAAAGTGGGAATTAAATTTCAATTTTATCTGCAGAAAATTTTGAGGTAATTTTTTTCTTAGCACGATTTGGATGATCCTCAAAATATAGGTATGTGTTATCACAAAAATGGTTGGTATCTACTGCTGAACATAGGGTGTGTATCAGAAATGATTTTATCCCTTAATTTATCCACATCTTTTTATCAGCAAGCACCTGAGGGATAGGTTTATCAGTTATGTTTTATTCCAGTGGTTGTTAACTGAAGCACAAGATGTACTTCAGCTGTACAGGGTTGTTAACTCAAGCACAAGATGTACTTCAGCTGTACAGGGTACAGGTACTCACAGTACACAAGATTGAAAGTATGGGCTTGCTGTTAAAACTGTTGTATTCCCTTTACTAACAACTCTATCACTTAACCATTGGGTCAGTTTGCACTATTACTCTTAAGATCTTTTGTACCCAGAACTGCTTAATGTAATGTCCACACTGATATTGTAAGATATAGGTTATCTGTAACCTGTAAGGAATGTCTACCCAGGTAACAGTGTTAATTCTCCATATATATCTTATGGCCTTTAATGCTTCTTGACAAAAGAGAAATGCTTAAATCCATTAATAATTAAATATAAATTTATTAGATCATTTAGACAGTAATGTTTGTAAGATCAGTTTTCATTGCTGCATCAGTGATTCTGTGGTTCAGATCTTTAAATTTTCTGTCTGTTTGGTTCTCTTTCTCATTTTATGGACCAGATGGGCAAGAAACCTTGCCAAGAAAAAAATAAATGAATTTAAAGTAACCTAAAGTCCCCAGTGGTATTTTTGTTACATTTATTTTTAAGGAGACTGTGCCTTTGTTCTGCAAGATTGAGTGTTTAAGTCACCTTTTCTCAATTTGCTTTGAAATATAAAATATATATTATTTGTAGGGTTTCAATCATAACATGCTTTGATAGGTACAGCTAACCCAACTCCTTGGTGAAAAATGACTCTGGAGCTTGTATATGTCATATATAGATCCTACATTCATGGAACATTTAAAGGAAGTTCATCTTTTTATTAATGTCTTGTGGAATCTGCACATTATTTCTTTTTTAGGGGAGGACATCCTCAGTTATCACCATTCATTTTGTCTATTTTAATCCCTAGATGTAATTCTGCATACCTGTAATTAATATATAGGTGTTGGATGTTTAACCTACAGAACTATAAAGGTTGCATGGGATATCAAAATGTCTGTGTCATTCACTTTATACATTTGTAATATCTACCTGGTATATAAGATGTGGGTTAGATTATGAGTGAAGAAAGTGAGTTTTCTGTTTCTCATTCATTATTTGTACATATTTTTCTGTGATACACACCTGTGTGTACTATCTTTACTTTGCTCTCTATGTCATTTGATTTAGCAGCATTTACTTTCTTCTCCTGCAGTCCTCACCTGAAGTCCATGACTGGGTATCTTAGCCTGAGAGTTGTAGGCTGAGTAACTTAGCCTAAACTTCATTACTGAGTAACTGAAACATCTATCCAAATAACTGTTCCCTTAGCCTTTCTGTTATCTAGATGCTTTCCAATTAATGCTCTCAGTTCCCCACAAAATGCACTAAATGAATACTTCAGCTGAATTGTCTCCCCTCCAGTGGGGGGAGACATAGTGTTTGGTCTGTCCTGTTGTCCGTCGCTGACAGCGTCTGTAGTCGTTGTCCGTGTCATTTCTTGTGAATGAGATAACTTTTGAATGACTCAACATTTTTTCATGAAATTTCAAATTTAAATTGTTTCTACCAATATCTCAGCACAGTTAAAAAACCAGTGACCTAAACCTTCATCATCAAGGTCAAATAGGCCGAAATTGAAATTTCTTGTGCCCCCCATAACTTTTAAGTTTCACATATGTTTTCCTCAAATGTGAAATACTAATTGTTTCAACCAAGTTCAATGAGTAGTTCGAAAACTGGTTACCTTGACCTAGAACTTCAGGGTCAAATCAGCTGGATTAGAAAATATTTGTGAACACTATAACTTTTGAATTACTGGGTATATTTTTATGAAATTTTACTAGTGAAATGTTCCTACCAGAATCTTGGAAGTGTACATCTTCAAGGTCAAAACAGCAGAAATAGAAATATTTTATTTACACTATTAATTTTTTAACTATTCATTATATTTTCATCAAATTTGATATGTGAATGTTTCTGGAAAAATCCTGGAAGTGTTTTGAAGCCGTTGAATTAGAACCTAATTTTGAAATAGTAATTTTCCAACAAATTTTGGGATGGGAGGCCCATAGAAAGGGGAGACATATATCTGTTTTTGCATGGCAAAAACAACCTAATTCTAGTTTACAATATAAAAATGTAGATTTCATAGACAGTTAAGATGCTTTGTAGTCACTAACAAGCATAACATGCCATATAGACCTTGTAAAGCTTATGGTTTCAGAGATGTGTTTGGTATATTTAGTAACATAATGTTTCAGTCTACCCTACGTAGGGGTTCATTGTAAGTAAGGTGACTGTCCTATTATATAATTATTATTTATTTCTGTAAAACAATTCACATTCAGTTATTGTTGTTGTTTTCATTATTTTTGTGATCTCTGTGAATATTGGAACTGTACTTTAAATGTTTTTACCGGTACTAAATCACAACATAGATCTTATGTATGTAGTCAGATTTATTGTCAGGTATCCATAATTAACAAGTGTTTCATTCCCCAAGATGAATACTGTGAAAATAATTGATTATTACTTTGCATATCTTTTAAATAATTCATATATTATAATCATGTTCATGGCAGATCTACATGGCAGCAGGGAAAGTGTATTCATTAGAAGATCGAATAAAACGCCTGGAAAGTCGTGTGTCATCTGTAGATGATGAAGCCAGTGCCAAACAACTAGAAGAGCTTGAAGATGAAGTGGCTAGGGCAGTTGCACAGACAGAACAAACAGAAAGACAGGTCAGAATTACCACACAGACAGAACAAACAGAAAGACAGGTCAGAATTACCACATAGACAGAACAAACAGAAAGACAGGTCAGAATTACCACACAGACAGAACAAACAGAAAACAGGTCAGAATTACCACACAGACAGAACAAACAGAAAGACAGGTCAGAGTTACCACATAGACAGAACAAACAGAAAGACAGGTCAGAATTACATACCACACAGACAGAACGAACAGAAGAAAGGTCAGAATTACCACATAGACAGAACAAACAGAAAGACAGGTCAGAATTACCACACAGACAGAACACACCTAAGACAGGTCAGAATTACCACACAGACAGAACAAACAGAAAGACAGGTCAGAATTACCACACAGACAGAACAAACATAAGACAGGTCAGAATTACCACATACACAGAACAAACAGAAAGACAGGTCAGAATTACATACCACACAGACAGAACAAACAGAAATACAGGTCAGAGTTACCACACAGACAGAACAAACAGAAAGACAGGCCGGAATTACTACACAGACAGAACAAACAGAAAGACAGGTCAGAATTACCACACAGACAGAACAAACATAAGACAGGTCAGAATTACCACATACACAGAACAAACAGAAAGGCAGGTCAGAATTACATACCACACAGACAGAACAAACAGAAATACAGGTCAGAGTTACCACACAGACAGAACAAACAGAAAGACAGGCCGGAATTACTAGACAGACAGAATAAACAGAAAGACAGGTCAGAATTGCATACAACAAAGACAGAACAAACAGAAAGACAGGTCAGAATTACCACACAGACAGAACAAACAGAAAGACAGGTCAGAATTACCACACAGACAGAACAAACAGAAAGACAGGTCAGAATTACCACATAGACAGAACAAACAGAAAGACAGGTCAGAATTACCACACAGACAGAACAAACAGAAAAACAGGTCAGAATTACCACACAGACAGAACAAACAGAAAGACAGGTCAAAATTACCACATAGACAGAACAAACAGAAAGACAGGTCAGAATTACAAACCACACAGACAAAACAAACAGAAGACAGGTCAGAATTACCACATAGACAGAACAAACAGAAAGACAGGTCAGAATTACCACACAGACAGAACACACATAAGACAGGTCAGAATTACCACACAGACAGAACAAACAGAAAGACAGGTCAGAATTACATACCACACAGACAGAACAAACATAAGACAGGTCAGAATTACCACATAGGCAGAACAAACAGAAAGACAGGTCATAATTACATACCACACAGACAGAACAAACAGAAAAACAGGTCAGAATTACCACACAGACAGAACAAACAGAAAGACAGGTCAGAATTACCACATAGACAGAACAAACAGAAAGACAGGTCAGAATTACCACACAGACAGAACAAACAGAAAGACAGGTCAGAATTACCACATAGACAGAACAAACAGAAAGACAGGTCAGAATTACCACACAGACAGAACAAACAGAAAAACAGGTCAGAATTACCACACAGACAGAACAAACAGAAAGACAAGTCAGAATTACCACATAGACAGAACAAACAGAAAGACAGGTCAGAATTACCACACAGACAGAACAAACAGAAAGACAGGTCAGAATTACCACATAGACAGAACAAACAGAAATACAGGTCAGAATTACATACCACACAGACAGAACAAACAGAAGACAGGTCAGAATTACCACACAGACAGAACAAACAGAAAGACAGGTCAGAATTACCACACAGACAGAACAAACAGAAAGACAGGCCGGAATTACTACACAGACAGAACAAACAGAAAGATAGGTCAGAATTACATACCACACAGACAGAACATACAGAAAGACAGGTCAGAATTACATACAACAAAGACAGAACAAACAGAATACAGTCAGAATTACCACACACACACAATAAACAGAAAGACAGATCAGAATTACCACACAGACATAACAAACAGAAAGAAAGTTACCAAACAGACAGAACAAACAGAAAAAGAGAATTAGCATATAAAAAGAACCACCAGAAAAACAGAAATCCTACAGACAGAATAAACAGAACTGTTTTACCAACAGAACAAAAGGAAAGACAGAAAATCTTTATTTTACAAACAGATAAATTGAAAGATATTATAGGTGACAGATTTTTAGCAATATTTCTGAAATATCAATTGCCATAAAACTGTTGTTACAACATGACGGTTGTGATATATTACAATGCAAATCCACATGAGATTCAGTGCTTTAAACATATTTATTTGCAAATTCTCACTGGTTCTTAAAGTGATACCACAGTTTATTTGATGTGATAAAATTTTCAGGTTGTCAAAATAGAAAACCAGGTATCCCACCTACAGAAGGAGACATCTTCACCTCAAAGTCATCTCCCCCAGCGACAGCGTCTTGACAGCTCCACACACACCAGTCCAAACTTGCCTTTAGACCCAACCGCCCCTTTCAATGTGGCAGGCAGAGTGTCCTCACCCGGTGCTAACAATCTGGACAAAACTGACATTCCTTACCAAGCTGCAAGCCATGATACAAAGCTTTCCAATAAGGACCAGTCACCTATCAGAGATTCATTTACTGCGGACCATACCTTGCCAAGTGACCTTGACCCCCGTGATTTTGGCCACTCTTCCGACTCTGCAGAAGAGGGATACGACTTTCCTTCTGTAAGCAAATTGAAGGAGAAGTTCAACCGAAGCGGGGGAACGCCAGAGCAGATGAGGGTTAGACCCTTTTAATTTGATTATTTAAAGGCTAATCACCTGATCAGGCTTTAGCCAATCAGAGTTTAGCTTGGGACTGATTGATCTGCATGATTTTCCATATATGGTGATGGGAGGGCAATAACCAATCAGAAATGGTGATGGGTATTAATATGTAAATAAAAGCTTTGTTTTAACATTTAACTTTGTAATGTATGATAGAGCAATTTATTTAGCAATATATATAATGCAGTATTTTATTTTTACACATTTCTTATATTACCTGAATGCCCATGAATGTCGCCCAGTATCCAGGAGGAAATGCAGTAGTTTTATACCCATATGAATTTAGCTTTAATAAGCTGCAGAGAGGAAAAATTTTGTCATCAAATATTTTCTATATATTATTTGGCACTGCACATGTCATATAATTTCCCTTTGTTCGTAAGGAAACCTAGCAATTTTCAGGAGTCTTAGTAGGTGATTTAATTCAGCATTTATGTAATTGTATTGAGAGAGTTTTGGGTTGTGGCAACTTAACACAGACAGGGCAGGGATAGATGTGGGATGCAAAGGTCATCAGATGGGTTATTGTATTTGTTATAATGAAGAATTAATACATGTACCATCATCAAAAACCAAGCACCTGGTGTCAGGTGGATGAACTACACACTGAAGAGGACAGATAATACAACAAGGGTCATTGACCTCCATGTTATTTGAATAACAGGATGTAGTCTGTCTCAGGGAGGAGTGGTCTCTGGGTTGTTATGTAATACTTGCTACCTCAGACGTGCAATATATTTCTCCAATATGTAAAATTGTCTCAGATTTTTGGTCTCCATAAGCACTACTTACACACATTAGGGTTGTTGCAATTAATACTAAAAAGCTTTGCAGTAAGATGTAGAGGTCATTATTCTATAAATAAAGACTATTCAAATTATTTTTGAATGAGAATAATGAAATACTTTTTGGGTAGCCAATATTTCAGTTTATCGTTTACTGTTTTATTTATATTCAAATAAACTGAAAATTAATGTGCTTTCGCTTGTAGGATAAAGATTCTTCATGTGACAGAGTAAGACTCACTTTTTCTCAGTTTAAAATCATGAAGTGAATTTTGAGCTACGAATCAAGGAGTATAATCAAACCTTCCCTCACAGATCAAAGCGTTACTGCATGGTACATATATGGCACATTTAACATGGGAAATTTCGGAAGGAGGTTCCAATACAAGGATTAAACAAAATGTATCATTTTGCCAAGCAAACTTGATTTTACTACTCTGTTGTTATGTCCATTAAACACTTTGTTTTAAAATATCATCATTTCTTATTATAAATTTTTATTATTAAATATTCATTATAATTTAATATTGATTGTATTTCTTATTTCACTCACAAAATGTATCTTCTTTATCACAGAACCTCACATTTAAAATTATGGAAAAAGAAAATGAAACAAACACAGATGTGTTCATAATAAATTCCAGTTTGGTTTGGATTAATACCTTTCTGTGATAAAAAAATATTTATGTCACGTGTGTTCTGGATTCAAAACAATGAGAATGAAGAGTAAGTGGTAACTGGTTATTTCAAAGTCCAATCTTTTCAATCAGACAATGTATAATGCGTGTTTGAAAATGGTTCTGTGATGCTGATGTCAAGTAAATGATGAATGAAGTAATGATAAATGATAATGATGGAAAATGGTGTCATTTTTGGGGGTTAAGAAAAATAGAATATGTAGATTGGTATGTATAATATCAATCTACCCTCAGTTGCAAGAGAATTTTTTTTAAATTTAAAAAGGAAATTGAAAAAATGCTTTAGATTTATGTGTAGTTGAGTTGAGCATTGACCTTGGCTGTCCTCTGGAACTCCTTCAGTAACCATGGTAACATGCTGCTATGAAAACCTGCCTGCAAACAAATCAGATTTGCCTTGTGTGCCCTCTATGTACCCTCTGATCCCTACAGAATTGATATCCGGCCAAAGCCAGGACAGTCTTTGTTTTGGTAGTATATCATGACTGATTTATTTGTGTGATCTGTACAATAGTAATAGGGCTGCTATGATGAAAGTGCTTGTTTATCTTGTTCATATGAAACTTGATAAGAAATGTGGTTGTCAGTGGAAGTAATGATATCATGTTGGTACTAAAGGCTAGCATGCTGGTGATCAAGCTAATAGAGAACAAGAGTTTTGTCATTGCTTTGGAAAAGTGAAGTACTTTAATGGGAATGTGGACAGAAGATTTTATCACATCCTCTCCTCCTTTCCTTCCCTTTGAAATTCAACAAAAATATAACAAAAATGATAAAAAATGATTCTCCCCAGTATCCTGATATTTATGATTGAGTCTGTAATTAGCCACCTTTCCCATCACCGATTTTACTCTCAGTTGCAAAAATCAGACTCAAAGGCAGTGTGTGTGGCTTGAGTGTGTGTTATAAATAACTCTGGTAATTTGATTACTTGAGATGTGCTCCATCTGTTAATGAAATGGATGTGATTAAACAGGCCCTGGTGACTGACTCGAAGGTCATGTTACATCTAAGTCTGGTCTGGTTGGCAGTAGTAGTTGCAGTATTGAATTATCTTTGTAATGATTAGTTTATAAGACTGACATTCATATCCAGGGACAAACACATTCGCGGAAAAAGACTCTCCAAACAGAGTATAGATGTTTTTACCATCAGTAGTGTTTTCTGGTATTTTATCTTTATTTGTGATTTATAAATTGATATTAAGAATGCCCAGGTATATTAAGAAGAAACCATTTCATGTGGACTCAAAAATTATTGATGGTTTAAAATTTTATGATTTTTTTCCAAAGTAAAATTTTTATTAGGGGAGGGGCTATGTGGAATGAAACCTATAGAACAGAAAAATATTAATATATTTTTAATTTAGATGTTTAGTGTAATGCTGGATGTTTCAATAAACCTGCTAGGGTAGAGAAAGAAGTGATTTAATGATCATGATTACTGCTTCATGAATCTTGTTATTTCAGTGTGGCAGCAGTAATAACATTAATATTGGAGACATGCTTTAAGACGAAGCCAGGCTTTGAAGCAGTACATTTTAGCCAATTACGATTTTCTACTTGAATTTGATAAAATTAGTTACCCACAAATAATTCCAAATATGCTGTGTCAAAATACTATCCTTATTCTACATGCCTAATAAACTATCATGACCATAGGAATTAATTTTGGAATTTCATTTTTAACAAGACTTTGTAATTAACTCAGTTTTATGTTAATGATCTTGAAAAGGTACACAATGTTAATATGATCCATGACATTACAGTAATTTGGAACTCTGGAAAGAATGTTTCTTTCCAGTGATTTTCTCTGGTGGTTCCCTGTAGAGAATCAGATTCATTATAACCCTGCATGTTTAATGTTGTCAGTATCTGGTTCACACATGCAGGTTTGCTTGTGAAGACGTCAGATCTCTTGGTAATCCCTTCAGCAGTGTTAATTGAGGCAAGCCAGAAATGATTGTCACAATCAATAAAGCCAGCGTAAGCTGATCCCCTCAGTTATTGAACAGAACGCAACTTGGTTTTGATTGTTGGGGGCTGGAGTGCTGTAAAGGCAGAAACTTTAATCCTGCACAGGCTGTGCTGGCTGGGAACTCACACAGAGGCCCAGTGCTGTCAGACTGTGACTGTTGTCAGCGGGTGCTACACCAGCCTTTCATGTTCACCATGGCATTGTCTCTGTTTATTCACGGGCTCAAGGGAGGCTTTGTATTACCATGGCAACAGTACCTACCGGGGAAAGCTGTCAGTATAATCCATTCCTTAGATCGGTTCCCTCCTCATAATATTGGTAAAATTATTATTGTTGTGAGTTTGCATCATCTTCTGTATGATTGAATCTGTGTACAGAAACTAATTTTTTGGGGGTTAGTTTGTAAATAAAAACCAGCTGGGAACCTAAGACATCCCAACACTTGTGAATATTTTTAGGGTATACTTTCAAGTTATTATTTATAAGTTTTGTCTGCTTGTAATATGAATTTCTCAGGTCCAGTTGACGCCAAATGATTCGTGTAAAATACTGCGATATGAAGATATGTCTGTGATGGGCCACAATGTCTGACTGTACATAGACTCGTTGACGGGAGAAATTGTTTTGAATGTTATACTTTTGACAGATTTAGCAAGGATTTTTGTTATGTGAATCACTGAGCAATGTATTGTTTATTGTTTACACTATGCTTTGCTTTGTTAATTTGATAGAGTATTATTGAAAGTGTGTATAAAAACGGGCAGGAATGCTCTGTGATGGTCATGTTCAAACAATACCCAAAGGGTCGGGAACATTTGATTTTATGTGACTTTTTCATGCTGTGAAACACCCATGATGACAACGAATGTTAATTTACAGCAAAGAAACTGTACAATGGCAGTACATGTTGTCCTGACCACTGAAGTTACTGACCCAGCCGGCTTGGCCAGAATCAGTACCTGTGTATATGGTGCCCTCTGTTAGCTGTTACATGAACTATAACTGTACACACGGTGTCAGGTAGATAAGAAACACACACGTTTACACACAGGTTTCGATGTTGGCTGTGATGTCAGCTTAAAAGAAAATACTTGTTTGTCAGTTTATATTATTATTATTTATCTGTGCATGAACTTGGCCCCTTGTCATAGGTAATGAAATGAAGAGTTCACTGTGGTGTAGGTGACTTTTAAGTCCAAGGAAGATTGGTTATTTTCACAGAATACTTTGTGACCAGTGACCATTTTGTTCAGCTGCTCTTTGTCTTTGCTTTAAACAAAATTTAAAATAATTGTTCTTGTGTTCATTCCCCGCAAATCTGATACAGAATATGCAAGAATTAAGTAAAACAAGTGAACTTCATCAACTTGAGCTGATCTGTGGCCTTTGTATGAAAGACAAAATATATATTTATGTGCAGCCTTGTACAGTCGATGAACAAGGGTGTATAGGTTAACACACACATACACGTCTTTCTGTAGGTGCAGGATATTTCTTGTCATATTGACTTGTTTGATATTTGTTGTCTTTATAAATGTGGTTGACTGCACATGAACATTCACTTTAACCACTGAATAAATACTTTTGATATTGAATACATGTTTGCTGTTGCATGGATTTGCTCATAAGGTATTTGGTTTGGGAGTACCGTCAGGGGTATCAGAGAAACACTTGAAAATGTTTGTTATTTGAAATAATACATGCACACAAAAATACAGAATAGTTTTATATATTTTAGTTCAGGTGCCGAAGTGTACAACCTCTTGTGATGTAATACCAGTATTGTGACGTCACAGCGGCATTGTGATGTCATATCAGCATTTTTCAAAGGGATAAAGTCAAAGATAGACAACATTGAAAACGTGAAAATCTTTAAGAATCTCTCTCATTGGAAGAAGTCCTTTCTTTTAGTTTACTGGGGTATTTTTTTAAAATCCAGTGCTAGTTTTTTTTCTGTTTGGTAATTTGATATGATCATGAATGGTAGCCGTCACTGAAAGTTAGTACACCAGAATTAACAGAACAGGCGATTGTCCAAGACCAGCTTTACCAGATGGAAGTTCTTCTTGCCACATGACGTCATCAGGACACCGCCGTGAGTAACCAGATCGAGTTCCCCGTCTCGTCTCTTGTTGGCATGGCTACCTCATGCCTTGCTTGTTACCCCGCATGTTCTGTAGTTGTGTGTAGTTGTACGTGTACCCTCGTGTATTTATTAGATATTTTGCCTTAATCTACATTTGTCTGTGTGACACGTTTAGTAGACTAGCCTTTTTAACTGTTCTCTACTAAATGCGTACCTCAGTGTAACGTCAAGGTCTACCAGTGTTGTATCTGTTTTGTCTGTTACATTTATAGTTGTAGGCGACACAACTGCAGACTAATCACACAAACTATATATATATATATATATATATATATATATATATATATATATATATACATGTATATATAATGTAAGGTTTGTGGGGATGAAAATGATGAAGTTCTTTCAGTGGGTCTCTTTAGTTTTATCGTATGCAAGTTTCTGTCTTACAGGACGATCAGGAAAATTAATAAACATGAAAGAACCAGTTGTTGTCTGATATGCTTTCGAACATAATGTGTTCAACAGAATGATACAGTTATGACAGATTTCAGGTCACAATTAGATTTATACAATATTTTATTTTGATCATTACAATTAATGTCACATTACTGTGATACGATGGTATATGCAAAGAACTATCTAAAGAGAGGTCATTTTAATTTCTGGTAAACGTTAAGTAACTGAGCAATATACAGCAGTTTAAAGTTAGGTAAACCATAGCTCTGTTTTTTTTTTTTTTTTTTTTTTTTTTTTTTTTACAGTGGACTTTCATGTCGTGTAAATGTATTTCACAGACAGCTGTAATACATTCTTGCTTCAGAAGGGGTGCCCATATATATTTTATTTTGTTAATTGACAAGTAGATTATAAAGTTAACTGCATTAAGGAAATTGGGCGCATGCCTAGATCATTCAAGTTATTAAACCAAAATCAGCCCTTACAGCCTTTTAAGAAATTCTATCAAAATGTTTGAGAAAAAAAGTATATTTTTTACAACATCTCAATTTATGAAGATAAAGGTCACGCACAAAAGGACTGCACAAAGAACTACATTTATATGCTGTTAATTGGTTGTTAAGTGTCATAAATAGTACTCTACATAAATAAAAATATCAAAGGGGGTCGCCAAGTTATGGCAAACACTACGTGATTTTGAAACAATACCCAAATGAACCATGAGATAATTATCGCCAAAGATCAGTTGGCGCCCATTGTTGAAACAGACCAGTTGAAATTATCGTCAGATAAACTAGATATATTATGTACCGTTTGAAAGGCAAGGTGCACCCTGTATAAGTCAAGCGGTACATGCTGTAGCTATACAGATAATTTTGCCTTCCGGATGTCAACCAGCTGTCATGTTGTGTCCGTTCTGTCCTGCCTCCTTGTTGCACATTAGACAGCCTTTTAGTCAGTATTGTGTCTGTCTCACAAGTGTTGTGTAAATATTCTTGTATAATCATTTAAGGTTGTTTAGTTTCACAATGTTTTATTTTTTTAATGTTGTGACTTTTAAAAGATTGTATTACTAAAGTACCACTAAATTTGTTTCTGTGTCATCAATATGAATATTTTCATTTTTTTCCATTTATCCAAAATTTTTCAAACCAGAAAGTCTAGACTGTCTCTTTTATTCCCGTAGGATTTGTTACTAAATGCAGAATGACTGTTATGAACAATTTCCAGCTATTTAATTCAGCACAGTATAGGGAGGACTTTTTAAAAATGTATCATGTTTGCAGAAAGTTGCCAAGTTGAACCGGAAGTAAAAGACATTAGAAGATAGTTCTCAAGAGTACAGGGAATTACGGGTACATTTATAAAACTGTGCCTCTGTAACTGTCTAATTGTTATTTTAATGACATACATCTTGTTCGAATGCTCATACGTAGCCGCCATATATAGGTATGGCTAAAGCATGTTTAAGGTTGCTAATTCACAAATGTATATTTGCACATGTGTATACTGGAATGGATTAATGATTTTTGTATTTTTTATTTAAGTGCTTTGAATTGATCATGCATTTAGTTTATAGCATAGCGGAGCATGTTTTAAACTCGGCTTTTTGTTGTTCTGTCCAAGACATCATTTCATACACACAAGTATATATACGCTAATGAAATTTTTCAGTAATTACGAGCTAGTTTCTCACAGTATGTACGGGATTTGAATGTGAAACCTTCTGCACATAGTTTATATAAAATTAATGTTAGTTATGACAAGATAACCCTTTTTGGTAATAGGTCTCATTACTATTATGAGACTATTATTAATAATATTACCTTTTAAATTACATATATACAGGTGATATACAATACGTTATATTTAGCTTTGCATAATCAAGCTGGGAAGAAGGCATGCATGCACATTATAACTGTAGATGCTAACAACTGCACGTAGAACTTGCGTTTGTATTAACAGCTAAGTCGTCAGCATTATGAATAATTATTATCAGATGGATTTTAAAGGCCGTGTTTTTGCTTGCCTTTGTATCCAAGTGCATTGTTATAAATTAATGACATTTTGAATGTAAATGTATATTTATTTGTAATGGTGCAGGGTGCATTTTGAAAGAGCTTAGATATTGTTTCAGTTCTTTTTGATGAAAAAAAAATCCATGAACTATACATATGAACATTTTAGCACGTATACAATTTATATCACAGGATTTTAAACCATCTGTTTCTCGTATCATCTTTTAAAATAATGACTTTCTATCAACATAACCTATTTGTAGATAGACACGTTTATCAAGACGTGTACAAACTGTAATGTTTGACAAAATTCCAAATGCATACTGTTTTTGCGAAATATATCTACATCCATTTTGTCTCACGTGATAATATTTGTATTTTCAGGTATATAGTAGTCTGACAGCAAGAGGTCTACCGAAAACCTTACAAGAAAAATTGAAAAGTGGTCAGGGACTAGGGAAAGATGAAACTAAACCCACAACACGGACGCCGAAAGTAACGACAGGAAGTTCATCTGGCGGCGGTCAGACGTACCGCCGGCCACAGGGCAGAGAACACGCCGTCGGGAGACCGTTCCGTACTTCAACACCCGTCGTACCTGAGGAAAGCGTCCCCGTGATGGTGGTGTCACACCATGGCAATGACCAATCAAATGTAAGCAATATTGAAAGCAATACGTCATTCCAAGGTTTATCCAGTCCTGCTCCAGCAGGCAAAACAAGAAACATTGAAACACAGAAATCAATTGGTGCAACGCAGGCACGACCGAAACAGTCAGGAAACAAAGTGGAGACCAAAACACCATTCAAGTCTATCTTAAAGAAGCAAAGCACCAGTGGCCAGGAGAAACCGGTCAAACAGCAGGAGAAAAGTGAGCCAATCAAACGCCAGGAGAAAACTCCTCAGCCAATGAAGGCCGAGACAGATGGCTTGCCAAGACCGAAATATGTACCACGTGACAGACGAGAGGCAGCCGGAAAATCAGCTCAAGAAAATAAAACTGACAAGAGAAGAAGCCTGCCTGCCGATCTGAGCAGGGTGCCGATACAGGCAGGACAGGGAAAACAGTTCAGTGAAAGGCCAATCGATGTGGACATACCCAAGCCTGACGCTAAGTTTACCCCTCGGCGGAGTCTGTCACATGACGTCCAGCATAGCAAAAGGTCAGCCACCATCCGACAGCGCGCTGCATTCTGGGATAAAAGAATCCAGGAAGGCAAAGTTCAAGACAAGGATATGGAAAAGGAATTTCCAGATTTACCAGCCTCGAATTTTAAACAGTAGATAATAGATGTCCCTGCATACCCATAACAGATGGTGACTTCATCACCGGGTGATGTGGCGAGGTATAATTATTCAAAGCATCCGTGGTCTATCACTAGCACAGGACACCTGCGTTGGAAGAATTTCTTGTTTTGTGAAGTTGCAGCGTCCTGTGCATAATATGTCGTTACTCTATTATTCTTTGATCTAATTCCATATACACGCTGTGTAATATGCCCCGTCTCCTGTGATACCTTTTACATATATACATTCCAATTAATTTCTCCACAAGGGAAATCTTCGCCGAATAATTGAATTAATAGATGTTTTGACAATGCCCAGTTTTAATAATTGTATTTTGATATTAGCGAAAATTCATTCCTTATTTTCCCCGGGGTTTCCCAGGATATAGAAATAATATAAAAAGTAATTTTCTTCTTACACCAAATTATAATCATGTTTTACGTTTAAATTGTTCTAATAATTGTATTTTTACAATGTTTGTTAGACACCACTCGTTAATTTTGCAGGTTTGTATGGTGTAGGTTTATGTCATGTTATCTGTTGCTCATTTAGAAATTTTCATGTCGTTAATACGTTTTTAATGTTGAAAATATATAATAAAATACACTTCCACAAAAATTAATATCCGGTAGGGTGCTTAAAGGAAACCGTGTTCATATCAATAACAACTACATAATAGATATTTTATTACAGTAAGTATTTTTAACAATCCCATTTATACAGCATTGTCCGGGCAATTTTAACTTTATATATATATATATATATATATATATATATATATACACGAAGAGCATTTTAACATTTGCAGTAAAAATAACTTGTGTTCAAAATACTGGGTTTTATCTGTAGAATTTAGGACGGAATATTACACATTAATGAACTAACATTCTACATAACAAGTTTTGATAAACCTTTACGTCGGAGGTTGCCACTGATAAACGTAGAAGAAAATCAGGTTAGTAATATGCATGAAGGAAGCTGACTATAGTAGGAAACATGTCAGCAATAAAACGTTAAGGAAGACCATTATAGATAGTCATTGTCTCAATGGGATAGTGTGATTAAATTAAGCGAAAGCGGAAGAATATTCATGTTTATAATATAATATTATAGTAAAAATATTTTAACGGAAAAAACATGGTTGAGGGAATTTTTTTTGTGTTATATATTAATTTAAAACTGTGTATTTTGTTCTCAAGTCTATGTTACGGTCCGGTATTAACTGAAACAATAATATGTAAAAACAAAAAAAAAATCCATTTCGCCTGCACATGTCATGCACGATTTGTTTGTTGGGCAAATGTCGAAATGTGTTTTCTTCTCAGTTTATTTAAATGAACGCCTGCAGAAAACTTACCGGGGAAATTTTGTGAAACCCCATTTTATACAAATATTGGGCAATTAACAGCAAATGTAAGGAGTGCGTTTCTTTAAAATCCTGATCAGCAGTTTATTTCTAAGTGATAATTCTCTGAGGTGCCATATTATTACACTGTTCCAAGAAATAAAATAACTATCTTTGAAACTTTATTTAACTGATAATGTCTGAATCTGTCATGATTCTCACGATAAACAGTGTCCCTGTTCCTTCAACCATAGGTATATGAACATACGTTGTTTAAAAAAAGATTCATCAGAACATGTAAAAATGTAAGCGTTTTCTACATGAAATGTTGACTTTCTGTTTGATATAAACTGGCAAAAAGGGATTCTGCTGATGAATGCAATTAATTGTCTGCAAAAATAATCAACATCATTTCATTCATAACCCTTACATCGCATGTTTTAACTTGTTATCCTCAAATACTTGCTTTGGTGTAATCGGACTTTAAATAATATTTCAAAATTTTCTTAATTTGAACGTGATTCCTTAGAATCGGAAAACCTTAACAGTTAACATAAAAAACTGACGTTTAATTGGTTTCCGGCAATTCATTTTAAACATTTTTGTACAATAATTTAAACATTAGGGATGCAAGTTTTTGTACAGTCAGAGAATTTTAACATCCAATACTTGTGTAATTTCTTCGTAATGAGGTAAAGTAGTAAATAAGATCGTTACGTCTATATATTTTGAACATCCGACAGCAGTTTCAGTGTGTCTAAAGCATTAATGAAGTTTAACAGGTTTACTGTAATATAAGAAACATTTACAGAAAATTTTATAGTAAGCATGTTATAAGCAGCTTCTTTTGAGCTTTTATTTTCTCTACAAACACTTTCTACACAATATTGGGTCATTCAAGCTATTTGTATGCCTCTTGTTAATAAATAACATCCGAACGCAGTTGTTTCTGTACTTCCATTGCTGCATGTGGCCCGCATATTAATTGTAAAGGTTTCAGCGAAAGGCGTGCTGTTTAAATGATAGAGTGGATGCAGTGAAAGTTCAGATGAACGCTTGCTCATGAGGTTTCTGGAATGATTGAAGACATTGATAGAGTAGTGCAGTGTTTAGTTCTAAATCGGCGTTATGTTTTCTGGTCCCTCAGTTTGGTTTCCTTTCACAAGCTTAATGCACGACAGACCGCGAAGATTTGTTCATTTTATAACAATCCTTCTCAAAACTTAAAAACAAGGAGCAAATATCGATTGAATGCCTGTAGTAGTACGATTAGTATTTCACACAAGAAACAATAAAACGTTTATGGCATCCAGATTTGGAGTTATCACCATTTTCACCGTACATTTCTTCATTTATATCGATTGCTGCTCAGTTATGACTTTACTAGTAGAGGAAGGGTTATGATTGTTTATGACATTTTATTATATATTCCTTTCAATAAAAAAAAACTAATTCCAGTGACACCCGCCCTCTGCCAACAAGACGTGTTTAAATGATTTTGAACCTTGCAGACATAATATGAATTTGAAGGTTCGTTACTTATCCTGAAAAGGGTTCAAAGGAGCTTGCAATTGTTTTGGTATTTAACAACCGATCATTATTCACCAATGCGCTTCAAATCGTCAACTTTTCTTATCCGAGTTATCAGAGTTCAGTTGAGACCGCACCTTCAAAATAATTTAATGCATACACTTTTGAATTCCTCTTCTATTATGGGATTGTAATTTGTGATAAAAGGGGAAGTATCTTTTGCTCAAAAGGTGGACAACATTGGTGGTGCCGGCGATAGCGGTCTTGCATATCAATAAACGAACAATAAACCCGCAAAATCTGTGCTTATGATAAGTCTTCCCAGAGATAATTGTTCTTTGACAGCATTATATAGCAGAGTGTATATATATATATATATATATATATATATATATATATATATATATATATGAACCGTCACAATTGGAAAAGGGCAAGATATTAATACTTCCTTAAGACAGCATTTTTGAAAATGTTTCCTCTAATTTCTGGACATTCAGATTTCTCAAACCGTAAAGGGGTTAGCCATTGTATGTTCGAGCTGAAAAGTAAATATTTTCATACTAAGAGGGGAAACTGCCATAAAGTAATGTAGGTCAAATATTTATTATAATATGCGGACTTTGTATCACGACCGGTCCTTCACCTGGTGTCATAGACATGTCACAAGCTCATCCGGCAATAGGCCGTGTCGATATAATAGGACGCCAGCCAAGTTTTAAAAACGCTTCTTTATTTCTTTACCGATTTTAATTTTATTCTATCTTATAGGGCTGGGTGTGGGCTGTGAAACTTCTTAAAAGCATTTTGAAATTTATTAATAATGCATAAATATGGAAACTTTTTTTTCAGACTCACAAAAAGGCTTCTTAAATCTTTTATTTTTTAACAAATTTTATTCTAATCGATGCTCAGACTAGGGCTTGGAGGGCCCTTTGAAATGTCAACACAAAATTTAAACAGAATAAGAATATAATTTTCAATACTAAAAACAATTTAAGAGAAACAGTAGCCTGAGCACAAATGAAAATTGGTGAAAAAGCATCAGATATTACAATGAATTAAACTTCTTTATCATTCCTTTTGGGATGCATGGTTCATTTGCTCCAGTTTCTTAGTTCTTTTTATATTAAGGCAAATTGAGAAAAAAAACTTTCCCGGGGTACATCTTTTCTATGAATAAACTATATATATATATATATAAACAAAGGTATATTGTAAGGGAACTGAAATAAACATGACTGATATGTTCAAGTTTGGAAAATTAGTTCCATACTCTAATTTTCCTAGTACTAACTAATGTCTGATGGTTTTATATTTCAGATAAACTATTTTTTATTTTAATTACTACCAGTGATATAGAGTTAAAACTGAGTAATGACGACGACATTCTATTGTACGAGATAAAACAATCATATTCTTTTCGAAATGCAAGCAAAATTTGAGAGTAATCGATCCAACCACTCCTGAATTGACCTTTTCATTGAAGAAAAGCTATTAAAACAGGGTCATGGTCATTCCTGTATTACACTCCATGACCTCAGAATAATGAGGGTTAAAGAAATCCATGAATTAGTTTTGCATTAAATAGTGTTCCAGTAATTAGAAGTTAATACCACCAAAACGTGGAAATACAGGTTGTAAGTAGCAACACCAGTTTCAAGTGCGAAATCATTCGACTTGCACTACTCCTGAGATATCGAGGTTTCGATTGATATTCGCACAAAAAGGACATTGAACGGAGAAGAACTAATATAAACAGGGCAATGTCAGATTAATCCGGTTCATTATCTGACAGGTATACAAGCATAGCTTGAAATCCATCAAGTACACCTTACATTGTTGTCATATGTTAGTGACGGGGAGTTCTAACTTCGACAAATACGCGAACTTCTTTTAGCGGCTAATGCAGCAGTCTTAATGTGACAGAGCTATCAGTGTGCATCTTGAGCCTTTGGACAAGCATCAAATGAGGCACATGCAAAACCACTCTTGAAATAAAAAAAAAATCCCAAAATTAGACACACGAATGGGTGACACGCGGAGAAGAAACGTCAGAGGTCACAACAAAACAAGAGGCCAGAAATACACGTGAATCCACGACATATGCACGAATATGCGTATACCTGAGGCGTATATGCGTGCAGAAATAGATGTTTCCATGTGCGCGTATATGCGTGAAATGGCAGACGTATATATTTGTACAGTGGATCGAGCATGCACCCACAAATAGGTGGTGGATTACCTTATTTTACCCGATTCTCTGAGTTCCCTCAGACCCTATGCGTGAAAATCGCCATAGGAGCGATTTTCACGCATATAGACATATATGCTGATGGACACATAGAAACACCCCTGTAACAAAATCATATGAGCGATTTTTCACGCATATACGCGCACATGGAAACAACCCTTCAGTAGCCATTTAAATTGGACGGATAGGACCTACGTCGAATCTGGACGCAAGTCATACGGAAAATACACTGGAGATGGCCATACATACTGTTATTAGTGAACTTGTGAGCTTATGCGGTGGCGCGGCGCCGTCCGCCGTCCAGGGCTGTAAGTCAGAAACCGTATGAGCTAGTAGTTCCAAATCACATGTAAGAGTTAGTCACATGTGAAACTTGGTGCCCTAGAGCATATTATTGGGCATCTGCATTAATTTTGATTCTATAGAGAAAAAGCTTAAAAAACTTTAAAAACTTTTTCTTTGAAACTGTCCATGCAGCTAAATTGTCCAATATGTCACAGAAATGTTCCCTGGAACAATCTTTCTCAAGTGTGTTCGAATGGTTCCAGTTTGGTGATTTTTGACCGATTTACTTGAAGTTGAACTTAATCTTTTGCATGCTAAGATTACAATCTCAGAAACGGCTGGAGCTATCATCATCAAATTTTATGTTAATGTTGATCACTTGAGTCATATCTGAAATTGAGGTATTGGTTGCGCCACCTGCATTGGTCTTTTTGTACGGGGGTCAACGGTGCCCGAAGCATACAAAGGACTATCAAAAACTTCTTTTCTGAAAGCGTAAAGCTAAATTGTTTAACATGCACAGAAATGCTCCTAGGTCAGTGCTTTCTTAAGTTTGTTCAAATGGCCTCTGTTCAATGACTTTTGGGCGAGTTATGGGAAGCTGAATATAGTCAAATTTTATAGCAGCCAATTTCTGCTCAGTGGATACAAAGATCTTCTTCTCAAAAACCGCAAGGTCAAATTCTTTAATCTCACACATGATTGATCCTTAGATGTTGAATATCAAATTTGTTCAAATGGTTTTGATTCAGTGATGCTTGGCCAAACTAATGAAAACTGGATTTTATAAATAACAGTCTGTATTCTGGCTAAGGTTTACCTGTGATGGTTTTATTTTCTCCATCTTGCCCCAAAACAGGCTTGGGCCTTTAACGCAGTGAACTTGGGACGTCTGCGATCCACTTTTTGTACAGGTGACTGTCCTTTACATTCATTTAGTCGCATCTGGGAATATAAATGTCAAATAGAATAAAAGACATGTAAGTATGACCACACACTTCAGTATGCAGTATCATGATACATGTACTAATACTATACTATGTGTAAACAAAGTACAGTATATTTTCCTAATTTCCTAATTTAATTTCCTAATGTATCTGACTACCAGTAACGACATGGCCTTCCAGACTATATCTGCTTAAGGTGAGAATTAGGAAAATACATGGATTATAAGTACTTGGAAGGCGTGGATTCAATGTCAGGAGGTGAATAACAACTTACTTGATAAGACCGAGTCAATAATTCGTCACGTGTTGGCCTGTCATAGGAGCTATACATAGCCTTCAGTAGGGATTCTCCACTGAACTCCCAGAAGTGGCATTTTGGTGCTGGTCTGTCACGGGGCAACACAGCCATCAACTTATAAATAGACTCCGACCATTCCAGTTAAGAACTGGTACCTGTATTACTCAATGATTCATGTATGAACATGAAAAAGCATGTACATTATAAAAATGTATAATTAATTTACATGTATCGGCCAACTTGTGTACACGTGTACAGTAACATTAAATGTAATAAATGTGGCATCACATGATCATTAATCACAGGAAATGTAAAATCTATGAATAGTGAAGTCCAGAACCACATCCTAGTTTTACAAATAAAGTATATTAATTTATAGTAATACATGGACTCACGCTGTTCGGCTATTGATCCATAGACATAAAAATGATCACACCTATCTGACAGTAACCCCACGAGAAATAACATCTCCAAAAATATGTGACACAATTATGTGTAGCAATATTGTAGAACTACATATCATATCATGAAACAAAACAGAGCCATTATTGTACATATAAAAGAACGGGAAGAGTTTATAAAAAATAATTTAAAATGTGACTAATGTGTATATAAAAATGCCCCTGTGAACAGGAAGCTATTATTCTCGGATTATTTTCCTAATTTAAGAATACCCAACAATTTAAAATATATGTTCAATGTTAATGGAAAAATACATTAAACTCACAAAGTACATATTACATTTTGCTGGCAAAAACTGCCTTATCAGGGCATCCAGCAGCTCCTGAAGAGGACTTGGCTATCCCCCTAAGGCGCCTCTTTACTTCTGTCATGGTATCAGGGTGTGCAGCAATCCATTGGACCCTTCCTGCGATTTAAAGAAATGTCACAATGTACAGGTGTTGGCTACTAATTACTACAAATTACAGTTTTTAATAAAAGATAATTTATATTAAGCTTCATAATGCCAGTGCAGTTTAGTTTTATTTACATTTATTTATGAAAGCCTCAAACCCTATACAACATATTCCATTTGTTTGATTGACTTATTTTAACCCTATTTGAACATATGCCACAATTATGCATTATAAAAAACATGAGTATTAGTGAGAGTTCATATACTCATTTTTTTAATAATGCACAATTGTAGCACGGCAGGAATTTTAAATCTGAGAGAGCAATAAAGAAGAGAGCCCATGCAGGTATCACGTTTAATATATCATTAAACTAAGGAGGAGCATTGGAACTTCACTGAATGTGAATTATGTCATATTTCTATCTTTATGACTACCTGCTTCATGGTTTTTCTTTTTGTTATATTTTTGTTATTATTCCGGAGTTAAACGCCAGTTTCTTCGATGCTACAGGATTCGCTAGACACTTCCCTCCATCTGCAACTACCATTTTTACTTTAAATGCAGCTCAAATCATTTAAAATTTCTTTTTGTATTACGTGTATTGACCTACTTCTGGTTTGCTGAGGAGACTCCTGGCCATTGAACACAGTATTAATTACAAACTCTTGGACAGAAGCCTCAAAGTCGAGACGATTCCTCATGTCATGCATATTCCGTGGGCAGGAGATGCAGAACTTTATTTCTTACCCTCTTGTCACCAGTTCTGTGTACACCACCACCTGTCAAAATAACCACACGATCTGCCTGAACCCTATCATAACTAAGAGAAAACGTAGGAGGTTGACACGCATCAGTCATAAAAATATAAACATTTAATATGTTATGTCTGAAAATTTAGAAAACAGATTTAAATGTGTTATGTTGAAGCAAAAATAATCATTAACGTACATCAGACAGGTGCTCCGTGACAGGTGTTCTTGATATTCCTATTAATATGTTTTTTTTCTGTTACCCTTAACTTCACAACACAGTACCATCTATTTCCTGTTTTAAAACATAGACGCAACGTTAACTGAACCACGTACAATTGGTAAATAATATTGAAATCACGCCTTAACTTCTTGTGAAAATTTCTACTTATATCCCTATGGTGACTTGTATTTAATAATTTAAATTTTTAGTTTTACTATATACCAAACCAATGACAATATAACTTTATATTTCATTTCTGCTTAGACAGTTTTCATGCCTATCTTTTTAGGGATCAAGCATATTTTATATTTTGGCGAATCTGAATAAAGTGCTTGATGCAGAGTTTTCTTCAGTTTCAGCTGGCTGTTATTTGAAACTGTATCAGCCTATAAACGAATCGAAACAAAAGGTCTGTTCATTATCTCAATAATTAATGCATGGAAGGCCATATATAATTCTTGCTTGCTTATTCATCATGGACAGATTCGTCAGCTGCTTAAGATTATCTGTAGTCTAATTTTCACACATTTTCCCTCTATTTTCAGACCGTCATATCACAGTAATAGTATCAGTTTCTTAACTGTGATTAGTTTTATCAGTTCCAGGAGACCTGTTGCGGCACCTGTATTTTTAGCTCAGCTGACTTTGTCATGCAGCGGGTCTTCATGTCTGTTCCTGCCGTCCGTTAGCAGGGCACAAATCATAACCTTTTGATTCAGAAATATCTAACTCAACATCCAAAAAGCCCAAGAAAAATCCCCTTGGAAACCGGAAACTAGGTCAAAGTGACTCATATTCTGTGAGCTACAAAAAAAAACAAATTTTACCACCATGTAAGTTGGCCTTCTAAGTGTTTTAAATTCTGCATATTTTCCCGAATTACACAATTTTTTTCAACCATTACCTCAGATGAGTTGAAAACTGCTTTACATAAATGTATATTTCCCCTAAAACTGATACCTAATTGTTTTATTACGTTTCTCGGAGGATTGTCAAAACTTGTGGCCTTGATCATTTTCGGGATGAGGGCCCGTAAGAAAGAAAGTCATTCTAGTACAGGCCTACACATTTATCCCAGCCAGTAAGCAAAATTTGAACAAAATTGGTCAAACCAGTTTAGCAGAAATCATGATTATTTTTCTTTTGCACAACCTATAGGCCTATAGACTAGATATGACTGGATTAATTCTTCGCATATGTGTGACATAACGTTATCACTTGAGGATGAGACCGATCAACTTTGGTGTTTGATGGTCAAAGGTCATGATCACATCTGAAGTTAATCTCAGTATGGTTTTCAGATGATAAAATTTCTGTTGTGAATGTTTGCCAATGTCATGTGAGTCAGCTGAGCGCCATGACACATTGGTGATATGTTTAATTTATTGTTATAAGATATCAAGCTTGGTAAAAATCAATGCATGCATTTTCGATTTAATTACATAGATTACGTGGATCTTATACCCCTTGTAGGGATTACTCGTTTTTACGAGTGTAAAGAGGAGGTCAACGCCAATCTAGCAGCTTCAGCTGGTCTCCTTAGTTCTACTCGGACTATCGAGCGCCACCATGCGTCTTACTCCGTCATTATCCACACCATGCGTAAACCCATATAAACGCAACTCGGGGAGTCTCAGCATCATCATTAAATCCTTTCCTGTCATCCATCCACCATATAACGGAATGTTACGCCCCGAGCGTCCTTTTTCTTGAATAATAAGCTCGCTGAACCAATCAGGTGGCTCGTGTATGGCCCATTTACGTGGAGAGGACAGCTTAGTTGTCTGGCAAAGCAAAAACGTCATCAAGAATCTGGCCAATCAAATTAAGTTTCCGGTACAGGTGCAGGGGCGGATCTAAAAAAAAAAAATCCCTGGGTAAGGAAAACGGCGTTCAAGGCCGAAAAACTTGGTCTGAAACTCTCAAAATAAAAAATTGCGGCGGAAAATGACACAATGACTCCCGAATAGGTAAAGTTTGTCTGTAAGCCTTTCGGACTCGGGCATGGTTTGCAGCCATTCGAGATGGAAGTATTAGCCACACTACACTACAGTACTGGATAATAAGGACGTGTTTTGATCAGAAAAAAAAAAAACAGGTGGGGCAAGGACAGCGCGAAAAGAAAGATGCTCCGAATCCGCTGTCAAGTTCAAGCTCCGGGACTGAAAGTAACAATTTTATGTCAGCATTTTTCCCTGGGATAGTTTTTAAACATGTAGACAATATAAAAATATCTGGTTCAAAGGTTTCGGAAAGGATTCAACCGACTGCCCGTGGGAAAATGCATTACCTTCACAAGCACTTGACACAACTAGAAAACGGGCAGTCAACAAACGACTATATAGGCCTACAGGTTTCCGCGAAATCACAGAGGCGTGGGGAAAGAAAGTTCCTGACATAACACGACTCCAAATGTGTGGCAGCAGAGATGGCAATTAAACTATTCATATATGTGCACATATATTCATATATGTGGAAATGCAAATTTTTTGGTGAATACATCAAACCACTTGAGAGAAAAAGGCAATATATTCTACGAAAACGAAAAGGTAGATGAATCTACGCCACCAGCTTGTGTACAATATGGAGGTAACTAAAACCTGCGGACATGGAAAATTTCTGGCTGATACATTTAACCAGTCCTGATATAAATGCATGAACGTATTCTACAAACACGTGATTGCAGGTGGTGCCACTAGTCTCGCGAACGAGAAATCTACCCAAGACGGACGAACATGGAAATTTTCTGGCCAAGACACCAAACCACCACTGAGAAAAAGTGCATCAGTGTAGGTGGTGATGCCGCAGGTGGCGCCACCTGTCTGATCTACACCTTAGCTATCCAAGACGGATATAATGCAACATTTCAGACTGATACATCCATCCGCTCCTGAGATACGAGCGATTTTCACCTAAAGCAAACGGAAGGATGGACGCCATGTGAAATCAATTGCAGTCTTGAGTACAAGATGCAGGTATCTAAAATCTATGGACATGCACAATATCAGGCCAATATGGAAAACCACTCCTGAGAAAGGGCATCAATGTATTATATGAAAAAGAGAAAGGTGGCAACCTGTCTGGTCTACAAAAAAACTCTCAAAAATAGATGGACATACCAAAGTTCAGACCAATACATTTAACCACTCCTGAGGAATGAGCCATGTTCACCTTAAGAAATTCAAAAATGGATGTCACAAATACGATAACAGAGGGCTTCACCAGTCTTGAGTACGAGATGCAAGTATCCAAGATCTATGGCCATACACAATTTCCGCCCAATACATCGAACAGCTCCTGAGATAAGGGCTTTATTACTAAGACACCCAGATTAATACTGCATGAAAAGGATTGCAGTTTATGCCACCAGTCATTGTTAGCCACCAAGTTCATGTGATCAAATAGTTATACTGGGTTTCGGAATAATTGGTCCAAGGATCTCGGTGGAGTTCTCCGGAAACGAACACAGTAGCGGCAGCAAAATCTCATAACCGCAAAACTCTGTTTGGGCGGATACAATAAGGGGGGGGGGGGGGGTCGAAATAATGACGACTCCTCCCTCAAATGTCTTATACCACACACATTCATCAAGCTCACAGGGAAATGAAATTGTTTACAAGGTGATCTGCATGGTGCACTGAGAGTCTTCATCAAAAATAGTGGCATCTAGGCAGATATACCTTCTACTCTATTGACATTATGTAAGCATGTACAGCCTCCTAAACACTGGTGCTGAATAAGTCGCATTAGCTATATCAACAAGATCCCACTCAACAACTGTAAATAATATACCAGGAGTTTATTTGCATAATAAAGAGGGTTAGGGTACACATACCTGTACTTGTACCTTTGAAACAGAATTTAAACCATCATTTATATTTAAGTCAATCAAACAAATAGCATCAAATATCATTCAGACATAGTACATTCCATAAACTGTCATAAGTCTTAAGGTAACTTACCTGGCCAATGTGTATACAGCCACAGGTCACACTACATTTAATATCATACATGATTTCTTCTCTGAGCAATAAAGTTTAGACTTGTACATATTTATTATGTAATTCAATAACGGTCTTGTAAATTGGGTGCCATTTCTTGATGTCCATCTGACTTGAAGGATCATATGTCCAGGATACAGCTTATCCACAGGTTTACTTATACATGTGTGTGAAAGCTTAACAATAATGGCCAGAACAAACATCACTGTCTTACAACTTATTGCTCAGGTTTCTGGACTTCCCTGCACTTATCTTCAGGAACAGTGACACAGTAAAAGTGCCTTAGTGGCCCTAAGACACCTCTGAATCCTGAAGCCAGACCATAAATTTGTGGAAAAATATTTGATTTGTAACAACATTCTTTGACTACAAGATAAATCTTCTGACTGCTCTAGCAAACTGGACTATAAAGTGCAATCTGATAGTCTGAAATAACTAGAATGAATTTGTTTTCAGTGCACAAACAGATAGATGTTTCCCCTCCCTATGGGCCCCTCCCCCTCCCCCTCCCCAAAATTTGAGGAAAATTATTAACTTCTTCCAAGAGTTGTGGTGTTCATAGAAATCATATATTTCCACAAATTTAACCTAAAAGAGCAAGTTCAGGGTAACAAGATTCAATCTTCTGGGTTTCCAACTTTCCAATCACAAATATGAAAAAATATGCAGCACTTCAGAATTTATGGGGTTCACAAAATTTTCCTTTTGGCTTAACCTTAAAGATGAAGCTGATGGTCACCAGCTTTTTAAGTCTTCAGAGATTTAGATGGAAGTAAATGAGGTATAAAATTTCATGAAAAAAAATACTGGGCAGTCCAAAAGTTATGATGTTTGCAAAATATTTATATTTCAGCAGACGTGACCTTGAAGATGAAGTTCAAGGTCATCACTGTTCCAACTTGTTTGAGATATTGGTACAAACAATTCAAATGTAAAATTTCATTGTGAAAATATGGAGTGGTTCAAAAGTTATCACATTCACAAGAAATGACACATATGACCACTATGGACACAGCAGCCAACAGACAAAACACTGTATATCACCCCACCAAGGGAGGGAAGACATGATAACGTAGAACTCGAGATGCAAAGAAGAAAATACTGAGCATATTTATTTACATCCCTAAAAGTGTTTGACTATGAGATCACTAGGTGGAAACCTGTGGGTTTAAAGGTCAAGGTTTTTTAAAAACACCTGCACATATAGTAAGCATATTCATTGTACTTCATACATATGCTTGTAGAAGTCAGCATCCATCATCATCTATCAGAAACCACTGTTCTTCCACTTCTGGTTTTGTGTCATCTCTCTGCGTCCTCCTTCAGTTTCCTGCCACTTCTGGTTTTGTGTCACCTCACTGCTTTCCCCTCCTTCACTGTTCTGCCACTCCTGGTTTTGTGTCATCTCTCTGCGTCCTCCTTCAGTTTCCTGCCACTTCTGGTTTTGTGTCACCTCACTGCTTTCCCCTCTTTCACTGTTCTGCCACTCCTGGTTTTGTGTCACGTTGCTGCATCTTCTTCTGTCATTGTATTTGCTAAATGTTCAGATATTGTTGCTTTTGGGTTGGCTTTAAATGCTGGGTGTTTCACAACTTGTTGGAACAGCATCATATCCTTCATCCTGAAAACACATGTCGCATTTTTGTATGACTACTGTAACCACTGAGTAACCAGTTTGTTTCACATGGTACAATATGAAAACACAGATGTAACTGTACAGAGATTCAATAATCTTTCTAATCAATCTCAAATTGTGCTACACAGGGAATGAGTAAACCTGCATTTAAAACACAAAGCAAATACGTGGAGGCCTTTTGATGGCAGTAAGTTGAAATGTGCTACACAAATATGTCCCCAAAGCAAATAAATTAATACAGATTCAGAGGAAAGTGACCTGGAATAGTATATTACTATAATCAGGACTGGATTTCTTGCAAAATATGATTATATAAGCATTTTCTAAGATTCTGTTCCAAACTTCAGTACTTATTTATAAAATGTAAAACCTTAACTTTTATAAGCTTTATCTTATTTCTTTATTTTTCATAAAGAAAAAGGACAAGTCATGATAAGGCTGCCTGTTTACAAGTGTAGCCTTGGTCTCTTCAGGAAACCCAACAAAGGCAGGCCTGGGAAATAATTTAACATCAAGCTAAATTATATACAAGAAAACCAATCACTGATGTTCTGCTCACAGATTACTGACCGAGACCAAAGGCACTGCAAATATGATCAGATTTCCAATATCTGCATATGTAGCTGTCATGAACTTGCAATCTCTTTCTTCAAAATATATGTGATGGCAATTGTGGAATAAATGTTAAATAAGAGGTGTGTACTTCATCTAATAATGTAAAACAGTTAAGATTTTACCTATTTTGTGGAAGATTTTGAATAGAAGGATTCATAAGATAATATGTATGATGCACCAACAGTGAACAATAACTGACATACAATACTTACATGTCTTTTTTTCTGGTCTTTTCTTTTTTTATGCCTTTGGGCTTCTGTTCTCGTCTTGAAAATAAATAATACAAGCAGTCAGAAATTACAGATCTTATCAAATTAATGTGGCATTAGTGGGCTGTGCATATATGCTTTATTAATTACATCTTAACTAATGGTTTAAATCCATGGAGGAACGCATTGTTCTTTCTTAACTGTAAATACTCAAGTTTTTAAGCTTACTGTGTGCAAACAGAGGAGCCATATTATCATGATCCCAGTAATATATGTATGGACATGGGACTTTTTTCGCTATATATATATATAAACATTTAGGGCAACATTTATTATAAACAGTTTTAAGTATACACTATACAAGGAAGGGCATCAACTGAAAAATCACAGCAGTTATGAATATGGCGCAGCTTAAATTCCAAATATCTATCATACCACATTGTCCATACAGCTATGCTTGAGTCATAAGAACTAAAATGTTCCAAATGAGACATATAACTTCTGTCTTACTTCTGTCGGGTATGCTGGTGTTGATGTGTATCCCGTAGTAACAGTTCTAGTGTGGGCAGTGTGTCTTCAAGAGGTTTCATATCACCAACGACGGCTGTTTTCTCTCTTTTTCTTTTTTCCTTTGCTTCTTTCTTTGCTGCCTGTACCATATCCATCTCTGAAAAAAAAACAAGTTTTGTTCACAAAGATCTTAGTCTGCAAATGAAAGTGACAGCAAGTCTGACTCTGTGAATGAACTATGAAATATCTCTCTTCTATTAAACATTACACTTACAACATGACACCATGTCCTTTTTATCCATATTTGGTGAAATATCTCTTTCATACCCAAAAAGCCACACTGAAACATGAATTCATACTTGTCTTCTAACCAAATTGTCGGCTGCACCACAAGTCATATTGGTACATGACAAGTTTGACTACTACCAGTGCTCAAGGAACAATCTGAAACATGGCATGTCTGTAAGATGCACTACATGTCACAATGAAACATGACGGCATGTTTTCATTGAGACATGTATATAAAATGTCAGACGGAGGGTAGAACATAAATGATAATACTTCTGTAATATGACAGGCATATGAAAATATAAACATGTTATAGATTATATAGCCTTAAGCACTTACTTTTCATCCACAGTTCATGTCTTATTTTCTGTTTATCTTTTTTCTTCAAGCCTAACCCCTTGAATGACCTGCTAGTGACAGAACTCTTGGCATCCATATTATCATCGTCAAGGAGCTGTCTTGGGTCAGGGAGGTCAATGTCAAGTCCGCTGAAAAGACCCTTGCTGGGAAATTCTGATATACCTGCTGGCTACAATACAAAAATACTATGAACAGACAGAAAGCTTTATAATAGCAAAAATACAAAACTTCAAACCTTTAAGACTTACAAAATTACAAGCTTTGGCTTGGGTGCACTTTGCTTACAGATGGAGCAAAGCATGATTAATCTGATTCTCTCTCTTATATATTACATCAATATCTAATTAGATGATTACAATAAGGAACTAGAATACAGGTAGTCGACCAGCAACTACATGTATCTGCCAAAATCAGAGTAGGACAGGTGAAGTGAGGCATGGACTGAGTGGCAAGGAGAAACAGAGTTAGATTTGTTACATATTAGCATGGATGTCTGCCAAGTAAACATGATTGTAGGTGATTCCACCTGTAATTTGAATGAGAAACTATCCAAGATGTATACACATGCAAAATTTCAGGTGGAAGAGTCAAAGCACTGCTGAGATATGAGTGATTTTATCCCACAGCAGACAAACAGATGGAAGCTGTGCAAAAATGGTTGCAGAAGGCGCCACCAGTTTTGTGTATGATAAAGAGCTATGTGAGATCCAAACACATGCAAAATTTCAGGAAGATATGTCAAACCTGTCCGGAGATATTAGCATGGATATCTGCAGCATGAACGTGAATGTTGGTGGAGCCACCTGTCATAAAATCAAGAAAGCTATCCAGGATGTATACGCATGCTAAATTTCAGGTGTATAAATCAAACCACTGCCGAGATATGAGTGATTTTAACCCAAGTCAAACTAACAGATGAATGCTGCGCAAAAAAATAATTGCAGGTGGAGCCACCAGTTTCTTGTATGATAAAGAGCAATGTGAGATCTAAACACATGCAAATTTTCTGGAAGATACGTCAAACCAGTTAGGAGATATGAGCACGGATGTCTGCAGCGTGAACTTGAATGTAGGTGGCACCACCTGTCATAATATCAAGAAAGCTATCCAGGATGTATAAGCATGCCAAATTTCAGGTGAACATGTCCAACCACTGCAGGGATATGAGTGATTTTAGCCCAAGTTAAACGAAATGAATACGGCAGCGGAACCCGTCAAAAACATAGTACCCACAAAACTTTGCTTTGGCGGATACAATAAACAACAAATCTCAAATGGGCCACAATCAAGATTTGTTCTGCAACAAAGTTCAAAGCTTATATAATTTAATACATTTTAAAATAATCAATTTCTGAAGAGGACTATGTATACTGATTATTATTAGACTAACCTTGACTGTATCTGTTTCCATGGTTCCGCCCGAGTCAGCATTTTTAGCTTTAGGGCTGTGTTTGGACACATGATGAAGCTTCTGACGCCCTCGTTTTAGTTTCCCCATCCTTGGGTCACTTACACTGACTGGCACTGGTAGTCAAGTCTGTCCCTGAAATAATAAACAGCATGTGGGAGCAGGGTTGGCAAGTTTCTGCCCTTGTTACTGCCATAATGGCAGAAATACCTTGAAAACTTTGGTAAAATGGATATATAACAAGGACACCAACTTAAATATGATGTTCATTGGCTCCCACAGTGGGAGCCATTGAAAATACACCTGTTAGGCCCCCCCCCCCCCAAAAAAAAACGGTATGGTTCTCAGGCACTTTTTTTTCAGAAACTAGTGTGGACGGGCAATATTTTATTCTTTACCATTTTTTGTATGTTTTTATAAAAATGTTATTTGATCAGGGATAGCATGAAAAAATTTTTTTTTGCTAAACAGGTAAAAGCACTACATAACAAAGAAATTTGATCAAAATTGTACTAATTTATCTTCTTGTAAGATGAAAATCAAAATATAATTTTTCTATGCCCAAACCCATTATGCCCATTGGGTCCAGCTGGGCACTCCTCACTGGGCTGGTATGCGTTTTTCAGGAAAAGCATACATGGCTATGATAAAAAGAGTCTTAATCAAGTTAATGTTATAAGAGGTTGATGGGAGTGGGAACTCAGTGGGAGCAAAATTCTACCTATTAGTTATATTTAATAAGAGTATTCACAGTCGCATGAAACATTATTGGTGGGCGTTATTCTGGCCTAGAACAAGCTAAAACCACCAATATATACTGATCCCACCAATGCCTTCTGAAGGAAGGCCAGTAATGCAAGCACAGTTTGGACCCAGTCAACTTCAGCCAGCTGGTACATTAGAAAAGTGGCAGTTTTGCAGGGTTTCTAAGGATAAAATCTCTGAAACTCACTTGAAGCATCTGATTAAACTCCTTATACCTTGTTTATTCTGCTATTATATACTTGAAATCGCAGTTTTCAGTGGGATCAGGCAGCACGAAATCTTGTAGAACGGACATTGTTTACCTGCGTGAACTCTGTGGCCTTGACCTGACTGTGACAATATTGGTCAAAATGTAATGAAATCTACATAAAGTTAGAATTAAATTAAAGATTAAAATATTTGTGTACTGTTACTTTTGAAATAATAAAATAGCATTATATTTTGTAGAATGGTAATTTACTGCAGTCAATTTTACTTATAACAACATACCATGTTGCGATCAAAACAAATTCACAAGGACACGTACAACAGCCATTACTTAAACTGTCACCCAGTGAACCAATCAGAGGCCTGTACGGAATGATTTCATTCTGTGCGAACTATGAATTGTCTGTAAACATGGCGGGTGAGCAGACTCAGAAAAAGTTTTAAAACAACCATACTGACCATATTGTCAAGATAGGTAGGAAGAAAAGTACACAACCAACAATATTTATATGGTTTACTAAATGTATTCCAACTGAACAGCGAGAGTAATGGCTTGAACCACCAAATCATCACATGCACCATAACATTGGGAGTTTCTGTACATCGTCCATTTGGAATGGACTTCGTGGATTCTCTGTTTACATCTGAACTGACCTTGTTTGGACCAAATATCATCCACAAATAACGATTCAAGTGACTGTGGAGTATTGAACTCACTGCCTTAACTGCTATGCAAACAGTACAGGGAATGCACTTTAATTGCCTACACACCCTGTCCTCATGTTTAGCACTCTATGGCATGGTTTGTACCTTGCCTTGGGGTGTAAACCATGCCAACTGTGCAAACCATGCCATGGTACCACTTCAAGTTCAATGCTTGGACGTTGAGAGGAATCTAATATCGCCCAATTTATACCTACTCATGTAAAATGGTAAACTGATGTCCCACTTGTATGATATCTCGAATGAGTTTCTTACACATGTACATGTGGTTTCTGTAAATGGGTCAGATACTTACTACGTTGATTTATTACAGATCTATACCCCGCGTAGCAGCTTTATGTGCATGTGTGTGTTTTCACGACCATATGATTGAATGTTTCGGCTATCCAGACTTTTTCATTTTTTGTCTCACATACTCGAAATGGGTGGGGGGGGGGGGGGGTTGACTGGTACCCCGCTCTATTATGGCACCGCTGCTCTAGGCCAATCATGATCTACCGTATTTGACGTAATAAGCGCCCCGGGCGCTCTCAAAATTGAATTTTTCCAAATTGTTTATACCCTAATAAGCCCCCCCCCCCCCATCTGCCAACTTCCAAAGTGCATTACGATCAATTTAACACTGCGGCTTGTGTACACGTGTTTGACTTCACAGCACATTCAGGACAATTCAGAAAAAAAAAATGATCATTTAACAATGGTTGTGTAATCCAAGTGATACCGATTTGCAGACGATTTTATTTTGTGTTGCATGAGAGAATTGTCTGAATGACTACAGTTCGAGATTTCCTTTGCAGGTGAAGAGGAAAAATAAGGATGGTAATAAATGAACGCTTTTATAAAAGTCAACGCCTAATAAGGTAGCAGAATATATAAAATATTCATATAAAAATATGTAAAACAGTATTTATCTGAATGATGAAAAAAAATAATACGGGACATCGGTACCCCGATTTTGTCAGTCACCTTGCGCAAATACCTTTGACAGCTGAGCCGATTAATGACATGGAATGGCATCGACAATAATTGTCTTTTTTTGTCTTTCGTTGTGCTTGATATTACATGTAAAGTTTAAAAAAAAAACTAAAATACTTGCCCTCAGACTCCAGCGTATTATATTTACTTCAGTGCGTATACGAACCAAATCCGGGGTTTTGTTTTATAATTGTTAGGAAATTTGTCATATTTATATCCCCGCGGAAACACGGTCCCTTTCTTGAACTTTGTTGACCCGTGCGGTTATAATACATTCATTTCACGACGTAGTCCAATAATACAAGCTTGACAAACATTGTCACCTGAGGAAAGGCCGCTTCATATTTATAATTATAATGCGCTATCGCGCTACTGGTTGTCTTGTAATTGAAGTGCCATGAGCGAGTCTCCGTGTATGTCAGTGTGCAAGCTAGACTGGTACCCCGCTCTATTATGGCACCGCTGCTCTAGGCCAATCATAGAGACGGGCGTACAACGCCATCTTCAGGACTCCCGGCAGACTGGTTCCAACTCAAGTATGATTTGTATATGATAAAAATAAGCATTTCGTTTGCTCAGAGAAGTTGTTAAAAGTTGGCTGTACATTTCGTGTGACATTAATGCTTAGATTAATAGATATTGATAATAAACCAATGCCACGTACAGTGGATAATCAAGTATTCAGTATATTGTATGATTCGTATCATCTATACATCCATCAGTCAATTTTTGTGCAAAAACTCATTTTTCAATATTTGGAAACTTTAAATAACTAAAGAAAGTAATTTTATAAGTAATCTTCACGGATAACCAGCCAGGATCGCGAGAACGTCCATGACAATCGGTGTGAGCGTAGAGACTGGAGTTGGAACCAGTCTACAGGTAGGTCAGGAGTTGCAACTGGGAGTACTTAAGATGGCGTTGTACGCCTGTCTCTATGCTTAGCTTGAGGGCCTTAATAGAGCAGGGTACCAGTCTATGTGCAAGCCAGCTGACAGCGTCCGCATTCACTGGACTCGTGAACATTTAACGCAATAAATACGGCACCATATGAAAAAATCATCCTTGTTTTAACATGCATATTACGTGCTACTGGATGGCACTTGGTTAGGCAAGTTCCCAGCATCCCTTGCGCGAGCGCTGTATACACACAGATTAACCCAGGGCACTGGGATCTTGAGTACACGGGTAGGCCCTGCACGCTGTCAGCGGCATCGACAATTATATCACTGTGTACATGTTTCAAGTTAATTGCCAAGATATTTTTTGACAAAAAATACATTAAAACATATATTATCAGGATTGGGAATTCCGTTTTGGTCTGTCAATTCCGCAATTCCGTCCGCGGTCGCGTAAATTCACTGGCTCTACTGTCAGAGGGGCTTTCATATATTGATTCAGTTAAAATCCCTGTGTCAATGCGGCAAGGGCAAACCTTTTCTTACCAATTATTTAACTATGTGCACATGGAAATCTGATGTATAAACGATAAATTCAAACAAAAACAAAGCATTGTAATGTTCTTTATTGAGTGTATATTACCACCATACGGACATGATCATGCACTGATATTCACGGCGCCGACTTAATAATTCAAATTGCCGTAAATTATCCTTGGCGGCCCTGAGGACGCTGAGAAACTTGTACCAGTGTATAAGACGGCCGTCCTTTTTTACCAATATTTTAGGATAAAATTTATTGTCCTGTACACGAGCAAATACGGTAAGTAATATACAGTATAACGCCTGCAAACGACCAAGCCTGAATAACGGTCAATACGTCTATAACGGTCAGATTTTCCGGTCCCGAATTTTCGACCCTTATATTTCATTATCATTTCGTTGTCAATTACGGTCACTCCTCTATTCCGTATTACGGCCAGATCTCTCGGTCCCGCAGGCCGGGAAACGCTCAATTACGGTCACGTACAGTGACTCCGTGACATCCGCTCAACAAATTTAATCGAGCGGCCACTTCTGACCACAATATTATTACACAAGTGTAAAAGCTCTCACATATTCCTGTTTGTTTATGAGAGCCACTCTACCGTGACTGAGTTGTTTGACACGTAGCCAGCGTCGCACTATGCACAAAAGTAAGGCATGTGTTCCCACCTGCGTGTATGTTTGGGAATCAGTCATGCGAGCCTGATCTTAATCTGGGTGCTGGTCATTTAATAAACGAATGACAACCAGCGGTTCCCGATGATTATGTCCACAGAAAAACGTTAGCCAAACTGTCGATCTTTAAACTTTCTTTAACGTCCTTGTGAACACGTACATCAAACGAAACCAGTGCGACAAACATCTCACAATTTACTCATACTTGAATAATTATGAATGCAAAATAAACATTAAAATTGTACAAATATTATGGATATACAATCTCTAATTTAATAACAAACACTGTATTTTTATATATTGTTGGTAATTGTTATAAATAGGGTTGAGATGATTGTAAATATTTTATTTTTTTTATTGATAACAGTAAATATACTATTACTCTGTTTATACATTTATTTTATTGATTGTAATAAATATTTGAACTTGGTTTTGTGTTACATTTCAACCCCCCTATTCTGGTGTCCTGTATAACGGCCACTCCTGTATTAAGGCCACTTTCATGCAGTCCCGATGGTGACCGTAATACAGGCGTTCTACTGTATATTTCATTGCATAATACATCCACATACGTACCTGAATTCAGGTCACCCGATCAGCATGGCCACCTGCAGGGTCTGCCTTCACGGACACCGTCATTCAGTGTTATCTATGATACACTTGACCACTGATTCTGTTATGTGTAACTAATATTATTATTTTATTAGATGATAAAGCTTAACGGAGATAGAATAAAAACTGATGGTTACTTTTAAGCTTGGCGGGGAGAAATGAAAGCATTACGTTGTCCTGTGTTATATTGGCTAGGGAGAAAAGTGAAGTTAGGATGGCTCATCCTTTAGTTTCATTAAGTGATCTCCCAAATCGGGTGTGTGTGGGGGGGGGGGGGGGGGGGGCTTATTACGTCGAATACGGTATGCTTGGTTGAGGGCCACAGTAGAGCAGGTTACCAGTCTAGGGGGGTCTTTCTAAACGCGAATGTTTGTTTAGCTGACAGGCATTAGATGCCGGAGTTATTAGAAAAAGCTGATAGTGATCGGCCTTTGTTACAGGTAGTTCATACTTTTAAACAAAGGCATAGCCCCGCGGCCGGCGCCCGTCTTTCTATTGGTCTGGCCTCCCCAGCCTGGTCTCTTCTGAGGCGGGGCACCGGGAGCGTCGGCCAATGGCGAGCCGGGTTGAATGATTGACGGGGACAAAGGCCGGTAGGTAGGGGTGACCGGCAAAAAATGTGAGGATTGTATTTCTGGAGAAAGATGAATAAACATGTCTCTTCAGTAAACCTGGCTTGAGTCATCTTACCCCCAGTTAAAACCTTACACTAGTTCTCTCCCAGTCTGAAGATGGCAGCACCTCCCAGAGCAAACTGTGGAAAAAGCACACCTCTCACTGCATCTCATGTCAAAATTTTATCTCTGCAGAAAAAAATATTATCTTGGCATGATTAAAAAGCTAAAAACCTATGTTATCCAAAAAAATAAACAACATAATAATGGCCCCTCTATTAATTTTAAGACCCTACACAAAATGGGCCAAGTGCTCTAATTGTCGCTCACACCTACAGGTGTCGCCTCTGTGTCTAGATGCCATATGGCTTAGGGCCGAGACGACAGACGCTACTGCACTGCGGAATGTTTAACCATATTTTAATTTGTTGGTAATTTCGTGTCTCTTTTATTGATTTTTCTCACAACAACAGCACACTATGTAGATACTTTCAATAAATCGATGGGTATTTTCGAATAGCATTAATAAAATCGACGAAAGAAAAAACATGTCACGAATAAGAAGCATTAAAAAGTCACCTTGACATTGTTAGGTGCATGGAGAACCGTAAAAGCCCCACTGAAGCCAGAGTGAATTCAGCAAATTAAACTACACTTGCATTTCATTCTTTAAAATGAGATCTTATACCTTTATGGTCTGCAGAATAATATATTTCTGGCCCCTTATATCTGTGTGCTAAAATATATCAGCCATATGTGCATGACAATATAAATATCAAAGAGGTGGCGCCACTGGTCAAATATCAGAGTCTCCAGGGATGTCGATCACGCGTGTAGACCTCATACCTCTTGGCACTCGGAGTAATCTCCAGAACACCCTATTTCAGGTATTTCTTGGAGCCATATCACTGAAATTAAGCCCATTCTAGAGTATCTTGAACACAAATATTTTCCCCAACAAACTGATATTCGTTCAGAGAGCTGGCCTAAATTATACATATTACTTAATATAAGCGTGTGAAACTGTGATGAATTATTTTATATAAAAAAATACTAGTGTTCAAATAGGTACAGCTAGGTCGATACCAAAACAACTGAGACTATACTTGATCAATATTCACACCATATGTCAGGACCATCTGCAGTAATTTCTGAGAAATCACATTCTCTGTATGTAATCATTCCAGACAAAAAACCTGCTTAATAGGAAGACCTCAATGAACTTTTAAAATTCTGTTTTTCCACAGAAGGTCGTTTATCCGAGTGAGGCCATCAAGTCCACCACAAGGCAGTGATATATGACCTTCGGGCACCTGTGGGTCGCCTGGGTTTATTCGTATCAGCGTTCCCCGGCCGGCCGTAGCTTCCACTTGATCTTCACTAAAGAGACGGACGGTGGGGATGGCCAACCCAGCTCCAATTTCAACGACAACAAACTTGCTACATGTTTTCATATTCTTCTTGAACGCCTCTAACCGTTTCCACTGTTCATCTGTTCGTTCAGAAATCCAATTCCAGTCGTCGAACATCAGGACATTGGGTCTCGCCAGATAGGTGTCGCTACCAGGTGGCCCCATCGGGAGTGGCGGTTTGGCCCTGAGCGTACCTTCGATGACGTCAACGTTGAAATCCGGCGGTACTGGCCACACGTCGGGACACACTTCGGGGTCAACACACTGCAGATAATGTATGCTCCCGTGGCACTCAACGATTTTGTCTAAATCAAATCCTGCCTTCTGAAACTGCCCATCCACATTACTTGTAAACACAAAATAACCATGCTCCATACTTTCTCCCCAAGTCCGCAGTATCTTGAAGCCGTGGTGTGGCTCAGTCTCGGTGTACAGTTTGATCCGGTGTCCGTAGAATCCCCAGGCGAGCTCTGGATCTTTGTCAAACATGGGGCCGCCCCCCATGTCTGTCATGCCGAGGCCGGTGCCTCTGAGGGGAGGGTAGGCCTTCCAGAATCCCTCGGGGCCTCGATAGTCAGGTAGGCCAGAGTCAACACCGATCCCCGCCCCCGCCGTCACCACCAACGCCTCTGCCTCTCTCACGGCTTGCGCAGCACGTTCAAACTCGGCACGATGGACGTCAGCGGCCGCCATACTTAACAGACTCAGTATCAAACACAGCTACCTGGAAGCGGTTTGTAACGTGGTGTAAACTGACGGAAACTTGATTCTTCTGTGTTCTGCTTAACTGTCTTCCTAATCTGCCGATTGTGTATTTGTACCTGAACGCCCCCAGACTGTTTCTTTACTGTAATGGCTGCCAGACCACATGGGCCACAGATCCTAGAATTTATGTAACACTTAAGTTAAACGTTAACATGAAACGTTGTTTATGGTCCATTTGCTGCCTGATTGTAAACAATCTGAACAAGGAAGGAAACATTCAGAATTCAGTTTGTTTACATAATCCCCTATATATCGTGGCAGTCTCTCATAAAAAACTCCGATGGCGTGGTTAAGCATCGGCCGTTAACACGATCGTAGCCTAAGTAAAGTTGGCGCGTTCTTAAAAGTGGGGCACACATTCTGGGGGGGGGGGTGCACACACACACAAATATATATATAAAATATTTTTTATCGTCTTTAAAAAGATTGTGCATATATATATATATATATATATATATATATATATATATATATATATATATATATATATGTATAATAAGTGGTATAGCCGTGTCAGTCTGTACACTAGTCAAAAAAGCTCTTCTCCAACAACCATACACTCCATAAAAATATTCAACAAGAACTCGGTCAAAGTCAGCTACAACACCATGCCAAACATGCAATCTATAATAAAGAGACGAAACAACAAACTTTAGAGCGGACAGAATAAAACGCAACCAAGCGGATGCAATTGCCGTAAAAAGAGTGCCCCCTTCAAGGAGCATGCCTACATGCTGGTATTATCTATGCCGCTGACGTCACAACCCCAACCTCGGAGAAAACCTACATCGGACTTGCCGGCACCAAACTTTAAATCCCAAGAAATCATTCAGCAACCCCAAGTACGCAAAAGATTCGCAACTCTCAAAGTTCATTTGGCTCCAACTAAACACTACCACCCCATATTCTCTGTCGGCTTAATCGGGAGACTGTGCCCTACAGTCGTGTTTCCCTAACAAATGAGTGCGCCTTTCAGGGGTTTCTCGGTGTTACACACCCATAACCTACAGGTACGGTACACGGGGCTGGTTGGCGTCTGGCTAATCATGTGTTTCCGCCCTGTCACGTAGTCCGAAACCGGAATGGAATTCTGTAAAATGTAACTAGTACCTTGGTAGGCCAGCAATTAAAATATGGTTACCTCAACAACAAAAATATAAAAAAAAACTTTTCAATTCTTAATAAAAGGCAATATCATGTTTAGATAAGTTGTTGGTCTGCATTTCAAAATGTCACGTGGGTGAGTGAAGCCTATACAATATACCACTTGTGCTAGATTTACATGTAATTGGTCTTAGGCCGGTGTTCCCTGCTATGTAGGTCTATCATAACATTAGATTTGGGTAAATAGTATATATATTAGGCTATATATTTTTCATTTGGAAATCCTGTAAATTATTTTTGCATAATTTTACAAGTTTATCGAAAAACATAGTTCACATAGTTTTATTTGTTTCAAGCAAGAAAGGTGATTGATTCCGTCAAATCCCTATAGAGGGCGCCACTCTTCCAACAGGCCTCATCTCTGCAATCAGTTGTCGTTTATTGCAAAACAGTACACAGACCCTAGTGTCAGTCTGACTTCCGGGTTCCGTACCAAACAAAATGTATGTAAAATTAATTAAGGCCCCGGAGGAGAAATGAATTTTTTTCTGAAATACGCAAACACCATACTTTTTTAGTGTCGTATGAGGCGTAGCGTCTAACAAATAAAAAAAAATAGTGTAAACAATGCTGTATCTGTATTAATTAAAAAATAGATAATTTATTTTTATATTTTAATTCAAATATTAAATTTAAAAAATCAGTCGTATCTATTTCATATTTCATATAATCACATAACAGCTGGGTGTTTGTGAAGGTTTATTTCCTTCAGAGGAGCACATTTCCACTAAAAAAGTGGCTTAGCATTAAGAATATTGTGACTTTGAGCTCCGCTGACTGAGTAGGCCTTCACTGAACTTTGTCCCATGCAGGTCTGTCCGCCCAGCGTAATCTTCTGTACCCTTACAGGACCCAATTTATAATCGTAAGGCCCACGAAGTTCATATGTCACATGCAGACAGTTCCTGATACTTCCTCTTTGGAAACAAAAAAAGGTAAGTCATTGGGACCCACATTCTCTGAGTTACGGAGCGAAAACTTTTGTTCAGCACCTAAAAAGCATGCAGAATCCAAGACTGTCGGTATTTTTTTAGAAAAGACTGGATTTCTGAGACACAGGATACTTGATTTTCCTGAAATTCCAAATTTTAACCGTCCTTGGAGAACCTCAGTTGGTATGGGAGACTTATTGCGCCACCTGCTATTTGTCTGCTCTTACGCATTTTTACACTTTAGTATTTCTGAGAATAACAGATTACAGCCATGCTCTACGTTCAGCAGGACACAAATCACATTCAAAATTTCTCGATAAGTTGACGAAGGTCCTGTTAGGATATATGAAATGAGGCCAGTGTGACCTATTTTCTTTGAGTTACGAGACTCAAACACAGGTATTAGCACCGATTTCAGACTCTTAATAATAAAGTATACGCAAAAGGCCGATTTCTAGGGGACTGCTGGACTAATTTTCAAGGTATTATGTATCCTATCAGGCGCCATTCACCACAAGTCCTCATTTTTACGTCTCCCCTCATATGAAGGGAGGGTTATAGTGTAGGATTAGTTTAATTCTATATCAATATTTGGGACAATTTGTCTCTCAGTTGGGCCTTCTCAGGTCCTCCCCAAGTGCAAAGCCATCGTTACTTTTTTCTACTCGTGTGTGCACTAGATCTCCAATATGACTGATTTAAAAAGTGATCTTTGAATGGTTGTGTGGTAAAGTAAACTTTATTGGGTTTAATATGAATATAAACCACTTTTGTACTGGTTTTATATATAACATTTATTGACAACAGGGATACCTTCATTAAACAGGTCTTCACAGGATTTCTGGAGAGAGCTGAAATTATGTCACTGTCTGAGTAACCGGTTGAAAACACAGATTGTGGCATCTTAGATGTTCTAACACTTAATATAAACATTATTTTACATGGATTGTGCAGCTAGTTATAATAACTAATGCGAGGCACTCTCCATTGCTCGGATGGTGGTGTTCGGCAGTAAGTAGTCATGAGACATTATGAGATAAAGCATAAAAGCACATTAAACAAATTAAGGTTATGAAATAGAATACCATTATAAAGGCAAGAGTCCGTACAGTTAATTTGATAAAATGATATCAAAAATAACATATATATGCCTTACCGGGCGGTGGGGCGGGGACGGGTATGGGAGTGGTAGTCGATATTTGCCACAGAAGAAGAATGAACCTCTTTAGTTTGACTTTAGTATGAAAAGATGGTTATTGCAGAAGGGTCAAACAGACGAATACTAGTACCTCTCTGTTATGGCTGTATCCTGTTCCAATGAGAGATTCATAAAAGCAAGTGCGCCAGTGTCGAGTTAGTTGTATATTCCTGAATATGAATAAAATCTATATAAGTGATTAGAGCAATAATTCAAAATTTACAGACATCTTTGTTCAAAACATCATATAACCCTATAATGATTTTCCTAAAATATGGCGTGCCCCACATTCTTGAAGAATTTCATGATCTGTTTTACAATTCTGGGCTGGTGGTGCCAACTGTGTTCATCAATCATGATTCAATTCCATGGTGTGTACTGCAAAATGATTTTTCAGTTTTGTCAAAGCAAAAGAGGTTTAAATGTAAAATTGAACCTTTAAAATCGAGTCAAAAAGTATTTTTAATTGACAACGATACATATTATTGGAATTTCATAACTGTTATTTGTACTAATTAAGAATTTTTGTAGTGATTTTAATCTTTTTTTATTCATTCAATGATATTCTCTAATGTTAATATAGGCAAAGCAGATTTCAAGAGATATACCTTGCTTCTGCGATTTCAAATATTTTAAATAAAGGAAACCAAGACAATCCATGCATCAATTATTGAGAAATTGGTATGAATTTTGCTCAGAATACGGTGATACTATAACAACTATGTATAACTTTGTTCACACAGGAGCATTTGTTTACATAACGATAGGAATAAACGCACAGATACAGCGATCAAACATTTTTCGCACATGAAAATTAGAATTTAAAAATTGGAGTTGGCCACATTGATTTCACATATCGGATACGGCTGCTAAACTTTAAGAGCCCACAAAATCAAAAAGCATCCCATAACGCACTCTTCCTCAAAAGTTATATATTCCAGGGAAATTCTTTATTCTCTTCAGAAAGGCTTAATCAAATTGCTGAGAAGATCAAATGTGTAAAAAAGACGCGTTATTTCAATTTTATAATCCAACACTAATTAAAATATTTTGTTCAGCATCCTCGGACAATAACACTATACACATTCTGATATTAAAGGTACCCAAGTTCATATTTTCGTAGGATATTTGTTACCATAACCCTAATTTCAGCTTGAAAATATATTAGAGAATTTTCACTTGGACTTGTCTAGAAGGCAAGATAGACGTTTCCATGTTTATCGTTCTGATGATAGGCATGTCAAGGTGAAGGACGGACGGTTTCCAAGGTGACAGACACGGCTTAATCGATTTCACTCCTTTTCATGCTTGTTACACATGTGCCGTATATATCTATTTTGTACTGAAACACTCTGAATATATATTAATTGATAAATTTCCAAATGAAAAAATGTTGGTATAAAACTAGGTAAAATACACCCATATAGAGGGTTTGTTCCGGTTATTGTTATTTAATGCCTGATGATGTAATAAACATGTCTCGTTGCGTGCCATAAAGCTCGCCTTTCTCTGCTGATGTATATAAACACCGCAGACGCGGTAATACTTTGTAAAATTGGAAAATGGAACCCATCGACGAATCCTGATTGAGTTATGTTATGAGTTTAAGTGGATTTATTTATAAATGTTAGCTGGTTGATTACACCGAGTGTACGCCGTCAACATTTGCAAAAGCTGTGACAATAACTTCTATTTTACCTGTTACAAAATTGTAAAAAAAAATGTGGCTTTATCACAACCTGTCTATTGTCTACATGTTTATAATAAAACTTTTGTTATTCAGGGGGTACACCTTTGATTCCTTTTTAATATATTTTAGCGTCCCATCAGGGAGCTTACTGATTTACAGGATGGGCGTCCGCGTCCGCGTCCGCGTCCGCACTTTTAAAATGCTTACATCTCCTACATGCTGGCATCTATCAATATTATATAATAATACTGTATTATTGAGGCAAAGAATTTTTCCTGGTGCTATGACCTTGACTTATTCTCTCAAGGTCAGGTCAAAGTAGACTTTGGGAATCGTTTGTTCGTTATCACGACAGCACCAAGGGTTTTGATTGGATGTTGTTCTAATTTAGTGGAAGGCATTGACTAATAACTCCCTCATGCTAAATGTTCACTCATGTGGACACAGGCCAAATAGTTGATCTTTTGCAACAATTCCAAAAATACGCATTGAATGAAATCATGAGACGATAAGACTGTGTTCCGTTTGCAGGAATGCTCAGTAGGCTTAGAATCCGAACATCTGATTAGGCTGCATGGTTCCCTCCCACGTTCTCTCCCTATCGTTGCGTTATTGGACACGGGAACCAGTCTAAACATCTGATATGTCCAGATGACCAGGATATGCTCAGTCACTGTATCCTTTCTCCAAACACTGCACAAAACTATTCAACCATTTTTTACATATTTTTCCTACAAATCGCTTGGTTTGTGAGCATAACAGCCTGACGTTCACCAAGCTGAACACCCATCACTGCTGTAGATAAAGGCTATCGGCAAAGTCTTCCAGTGCAACAACATCCCCTATTGTGTATGTCGAAGTTGGACTGAAGCCTACAGTTACATTGGCTGTTGGAGCAAGAATTATTGACCCTGCGCGAAGCGAGGGTTATTGTTTATACCCTTGATTATGTGTGTGTGATGGTGTGTGTGTGTATGTCCAGACGATATCTGGAGATGGTATAACGGATGTTATTAAAATTTATCATAAAGGCTGGTGTTATTAAAGTGTTGACGAAGTTCAAGTTTGGTGTTAATCCAAGCGTAGATAACCCCGGAATGAGCGTTTTATGGAGTTTTTATAGCACATGTTACTACTTGCACTTGTTGCATGTGACAATACAGCCATCTGTCGAGCGTGATCCGTAACGTCACAGGCGACAATGACGTCACGCCACGTGCCGTTTCTCTGAAGGTGTCCGTAAGCCAATGTACATCATTGGAGATGACGTCACGCCACGTGCCGTTTCCCTGAAAGGTGTCCGGCCGTAAACCAACGTACATCATGGAAGGATGGGGCATGTTGTTTGTTATGTTTACTGTCAATAAAGTACAGCAATACCACGATGTCCAGGGTGTTTTTATCCAAAATATTCAGTTACAAATTGTCCAGGAGTAACACAGGCCTGATTAAAATTCATTAACCCTATATTCCGCGCAGGGTTTGCGTATCCATATCGGAGGCTTTTTTAATTCTTATTATAATGCTAACGATCATTTTAGTTGATGAGGGTGGACTAGTAAATGGTGTACAAGGAAGTATCCATTCAATCACTTCTACTACAAATGCATATAATCAGCCAAAATACATAGATGTTCTATTTGATAACAGTACAGTTGGAGCCCAGCACAGAGCAATGCAAAAAAAAACTAGTAACATTCATACTGATGCCATCAAACTTGAACCTAATAAAGTACACTTTAAACATTGGAATCAGGAATATAGTGGAGTCCAGTTTCCACTGAAATTAGCTTTTGCATGCACCATGCATAAAGTGCAGGAATAACAGTATATATTGCAGTCATAGAACTGCAACATATCTTCGCACCAGGGATGGGTTATTTTGCATTGAGCCATGTAACATCTCTTAGATGGTTTACATTTACAAGATGATAATTTCAGCAATGTATAAGCCAGTAAAAAAACAGCTCAGAGTTTGACTTATATGCCATTATTGACAATTCCTGATTACACTAGCTGTACCCGTGGAAAATCCACGGCTCTATAAGATGAAAAAGATTTGCAATCACCTGGTATCGAATGGATATCGCATATAGTAATGCCGAACTGTCCGCTGGCTGTTGAACGCAGATTTATTTGGATATGTGTTCAGCGCTAGAATTTAAAACCTTTACTTCCTTTTGACGGAGGAAAATTATTTTCGAGTCCTTATAATGGATATGGGGGGGGGGGGGGGTCAACGGAGATTACAGGCGACCCGCATGTTTCTTGGCCATGGTCTTAACATGCCAGTGAGCTCGAAATGCAGAAAAAGCCCCAAGGCGCCTCTGGAAAAAGCGTGACAGGCGTGGTGGACTTTAAAGCACTAAAAAATAAGGGCACCTATGGGGGTAATAATAAAATTATTAATTAATAGGAAATAATCCCGCAAAAGTAAACAAACTTTTCCTAGAAGAGCGCACCGACGATACGTGTGAGGAATTGGGAGAGTCCAATCAGAGAGAAAACGGGATAACGGGTTTTCTGTGGAAAAATATCCGACTGCGTTTCAATTATATAGACTAAATAAACCCGTGAAAAATCTATACGGTTCTATAAGATAAATGCATTTGTAATGAGCTGCTAGGCACTCAGTGTCGCATATTTGAATCCTGATTTTTTGTGACTTTTTTCATGTGGTTCACCTACATAACAGAAAGATTACTTGTGCTAGAATTAGTCCGTAAAGGATGGAAAATTATGCTTATCAAGAAATAACACAAAGAAATATGTTTTGGAAAAGACATAATGCATATATATAGTGTACGACTTTTTAGTGAGAACTTTTTTTCGCGATAAACAACATGGGTTCAACATCATAATTCCTGGAGTTAAGATAATACAATAAATATAATGATTGTATGTATAGAAACATTCTACTGAGAAAATAAAAAGGAAAAATATAAGGATTTATAGCAAATTGAAAATTTTATTTAAAAAATTGTATAAATTGAAGCTAAGCGTTGTCGGTTGAAGGTGGTCTCAGGCATGCTAAAAGACACATTTATGTTGTTTAAAGGCTCGTCTTTAATTGAACACAAAATTATAACGTACGGCTGCCAATGTGAAAATACAGGATCAACTAAATATATTTCAAGGTAATAAATGTTTGTCCTGAGCTTTGTTGATTGTAATTGAGTAAGCAATAAAAAATGATGTATAGACGGATTATGTTGAAAATGAGAAAATGGTTTGAGTTAAAATGGATGAACTATCGGTTACATTTAAAGGTAATCAGGATTAATATAATTTGTTTTTTTTTTCTTATTTACCATGCATTATGACAAAGCACGATGTCCAAATGTAGACGCTACCAATTTATATGTATTTGTTCCGCCTTTCGCCAGGTTAACCCGTATTACTGAATCGTGAGTGTTTATATTTGAGACATGCGCATATGACTACATGTATATATGACAATGAGATTCTGACGGAGGTTTGTAGGTTCCAACAACAGAATCTAGTTTGTCAAAGGAATTCATATCAGTGCTGTCGATATGTACTGGTAACAACGTCCCTGGAGATTGTGGATTCCACAAAAATATGTGTGCGTCCCCTAATTATATTTAAGTTCCTTTTGAAAATTTTTAAAAAGCAACCCATAAATTACCATACCGATAAACTAATAAATGTCATGGTTTAAACTGTTATAAACTATTACATGTCTCTGAGTATAAGGGAATGGGAGAAATCTTGAACCGGTAAAGTTGAGTAGCCCGCAACTCTCCAAATCTTTAGTAAAAGGCATGTGACCGCAAGCGTCCTCTCTACTCGCATTAGGAATATACAATGTCAAAGCTGGATCAATGACTGAATCAATGGTGCTCATGACACCTACCCACATTAAGGTATAGTAAATGGCCTTCTAACGTCCCCATTGCAATTAGCCATCGGCTGACACCCGAGTACTGGCAGGATTCAACGTACTTGACGCTCCAACCCATATAACCTCTATGGTCATACACATCCAAGGAATGGAAAGTTAATGTTTATGAATTGAATGTAGCCATCGAGCTCTTGCATAGCTTACAAAGGTCATGCCGACACATGTTATTTTATTTATGAAAAAAAGGAATATGAGAGATAGTTTGTTTATTACAGTGTCTTGTACAATATTTTCAATACACAAAATATTACAAATCACATGGTTCCCAACCCTCAGCGGTGTTTATAGGACACTCCACAACCACAAATTAAATTAAACTTACGTTGGGTTAATAAGTGTGAATGTATAACATGCCATGCTGTGACTAAATATTCATACATCTGTTTAGGATGATTTGATAAGAAAAAGACATTTTTTCTTGAACAGCCATGTTATTGAAATCATTATTCTCAGGGCAAACACTATTATAGAGTAATATTCGAGGCACATTATAAAATGGACACTGGTATACAAAATGATTCTCATCTTCGACCTCGCTATCATTACAAAATTGACAAATTATTTCATTAGCTTTAAGCTTTCGTAATTTACCAGGAGTAGGATCATAAATGTTCTGGAAGCGACCAGTTTCTACTCTTATAGGCAATAATTATACAACATCTTAATTTAGCCATCCAAGACCTCTTTCGCCTAGAAAGATTCATTTTCAAATATGATTCTATAAGTGCATCTCTTATGCATACTAAACGTCATTCATACTCCGCGTTTTGTGTATGTAACAGAAAGTAAATTAATTCATCTCCTACATCTCATGTGTTAATAAGATCATACAAAGTAGTTATTTCAAACAATAAGTAAATATAGTCATAGATCTTTTTCATGGCTCAGGACAGCTTTTTTTAATGCTTGAAGCGCTAAAATTAATAAAAACGTATTCCTTTGTGTTTGTCCCTATAAAAGAAGGGGTTCAATTCACGTCCGGGGATTATGGTCAAATATACTCTTGCATAATTTATTTTGTCCAAAGCAAAGACTCAAACAAAAGTCGAAATATGACTTAAAATACAATTATGATGAGTCTAACAGAAGTTACATATCAGAGTATCTTATCTTATAGTATAACCTGAGCATATAATCAACCCATAAGCTCACACTCTTCCCATGATGTACAACATAATCTAAATTAGCACCTGTCACAGAATGAAAGGTCTCCAACATAGACTTCAACAATTTAAAACACAAACAGTATATAACCCTTTTACATGTATTTAACATACAGTTACTGAAAACTATGACTTATGGTCACGTGGTCACATGGCTTTTGTCACCTCCTACGACAGCTAGTAAATCGAACATTAGCAGCAGACCAAATACAACATTGTAACTATACCTGAGTCAGCACAGCACCATGCTTATCTCCATGATTATTTTATACACCATGAGTCATTGAAACCGGTACAATATTGAAAACAGAAAAAAAAACTTGTAACCTAAAGGGGTTGTTTGCATATATGCGAAAGTTGAAATGTCCATTGTTGAAAACCATCCTTAACAAAACTCTAGTTCGTGTGACCTGCCGCCAGATGTCCTTTTTGAATGTGTTTAGATTATTTTGACTGGTACTAAGATGTTACATATAAACATGTCCTGTAATGAATTTACAAACTTTGTGTGATCTAAACATATAGAATCTGTTTCATTTTTAATAACATTGAGACCTCAAACGGTAACGCTTATCGCCATGTCGCGTGTTTGTACACGTCTGATTGCGTCTAATGACAGTTGTATGTCATCTGACGATGACAACTAAAATATGTATAGTTCCACAGTATGAGTCAGTACTACACCTCTTAGTATATTAATAAATTATAACCTCAAAGGTTTATGATATATGTCAAAATCCAACGATCGAGGACTGGAATTTATATGTAAAGTGCTAACCGTAAAACATTGGAGATTAAAAACTTGTTATGTTCTCCTGATTCATAATACACTGCATATTTCACACAAATGAATTTGATTGATATCATAATAGTTACCCACAACAGAAATGTTCAAATCAGATTTCAAGTCAGATTCTCCCCCGCCCCCCAAGAAAATGTTCCTGTGTGAAAAAGCACTGCAGAAACAGGTATAGGTACATTTCACACTATGAAAGTTTTGCAGGGTTTTGTTTGAACAGTCCTTAAAACCAGTTCAAATAACTAGACAATATTCTCACTTAAAGCACCCTCATATAATATATACATAACAACTTGAATATAAACGATCAAATACACCATGATTCACGCTCCATCCTGCTGAGAGGATGGGTCACGTGGTAACTGGATGCTCTAGTGAGCATGACGCTGGAGGCCTGCATGCTAATTCTTGTCAGAGCCATTGACAAGCAAATTGATTCTTGTCAGGGCAATCGACAATCAGATCGATTCTTGTCAGGGCTATCGCCAAGCAGATCGATTCTTGTCAGGGCTATCGCCAAGCAGATCGATTCTTGCCAGGGCCATCGACAATCAAATCGATTCTTGTCAGAGTCACTGACAAGCAGATTGATTCTTGTCAGGGCCATCGACAATCAGATTAATTCTTGCCAGGGCCATCGACAATTAGATCGATTCTTGTCAGAGTCATTGACAAGCAGATTGATTCTTGTCAGGGCCATCGGCAACCAGATCGATTCTTGTCAAGACATCGACAATAAGATCAATTTTTATCATGGCCATCGACAATCAGATCGATTCTTGTCAGGGACGTCGATAGTGCATTGATTCTTGTCTGGGACATCAATAGTTACATTGATTCTTGTAATAGCCGTAAAATATCGCGCTGGCCTAAATATGCATTATACAAATTTATATATATATATATATATATATATATATATATATATATATATATATATATAACTGTATATGAATTTTGCCGTGACATTAAACGTACTGGAGGGATAAAGTCTGTAAAACTAAAGACAATGTTACCATGATGACATGGAACCATCTTTGAAAACATACAAAATAGCCATTTATAAGATGTAACTTTGTTATGATTTTTGAAATCAAAAGACTCTACTGAAAACGTTTACTTTATCTTAAAGAAATATAAATTTTTAGTATTTTTAGTTAATCTCTCGTGGTTAGTCTCCGTGAATGTAAAGTGTGATGTAGGTGGTCACGTTTATCCTAATGCTGTGATGCTATATCATCTTGGTGATGTAGGTTGTTACGCTGATACTAATGTTGTTATGCTATATCATCTTAGTGATGTCGGTGGTCACGCTGATTCTAATGCTGTGATGCTTTATCATCTTGGTGATGTAGGTGGTCACGCTGATTCTAATGCTGTGATGCTATATCATCTTGGTGATGTAGGTGGTCACGCTGATCCCAATGCTGTGATGCTATATCATCTTGGTGATGTCGGTGGTCACGCTGATCCCAATGCTGTGATGCTATATCGTTTTTGTGATGTAGATGACCACACTGATCCTAATGCTGTGATGCTATATCATCTTGGTGATGTAGGTGGTCACGCTGATCCTAATGCTGTGATGCTATATCATCTTGGTGATGTAGGTGGTCACGCTGATTCTAATGCTGTGATGCTATATCATCTTGGTGATGTAGGTGGTCACGCTGATCCCAATGCTGTGATGCTATATCATCTTGGTGATGTCGGTGGTCACGCTGATCCCAATGCTGTGATGATATATCGTCTTTGTGATGTAGATGACCACACTGATCCTAATGCTGTGATGCTATATCATCTTGGTGATGTAGGTGGTCACGCTGATCCTAATGCTGTGATGCTATATCATCTTGGTGATGTAGGTGGTCACGCTGATCCCAATGCTGTGATGCTATATCATCTTGGTGATGTAGGTTGTCACGCTGATCCTAATGCTGTGATGCTATATCATCTTGGTGATGTAGATGGCCACACTGATCCTAATGCTGTGATGCTATATCATCTTGGTGATGTAGATTGTCACGCTGATCCTAATGCTGTGATGCTATATCATCTTGGTGATGTAGGTTGTCACGCTGATCCCAATGCTGTGATGCTATATCGTCTTTGCAATAAAAGCGTTATTCAGGTGCATGAGACAATTTTCTGTTTTTCCGTCAGCTTTATATTTGCTGTCGGAGCTTTAAGTACTAGGAATAAGTTAGTTTCTGCACAAGAAAATAGTATATAACTCTCACTCTCACTCTCACTCTCGATCCCTCTCTTCCACCCTTCCCTCTTTATATATATATATATATATATATATATATATATATATATATATATATTCTTGTATGTACAACGTCCACTTTCACAAATTAAGGGGCTTTATAAATCCCATTATCCGTATATCAATTTGGATATATCAATCTTGATATATAAATCTGAGATTGTTATTGCAATGCTGTGTTCTCCAGATCAATATCACTCTGTGTGTGCATAATTCGTGTTATTCGTGAGAAACAACAATCTGCCATTTACGGAGACTTTCACAGAAGTATTCATGAGAAAACCATTGTCACTGGTAGTGGACACGGGATGAAATATTGATAAATTATGACATGCGTAGCCTGGTGACGAACGGGTAGCACGCATGTGTATGCGTTGCCATGACAATCATCAAAACTAGAATGGCGTCTGTTAGAGATATGACTCTGTCAGCTGTGATGGGTTGACTGTACGAGGAATAGCAATTTTGTCACAATAACTGGGCTGGGTATTCTTGATGGAAATTCAGAAAAAAAAAGTTTAATGATCCACTGATAACTGTTCACTTCAAATACAAATTCCTTACATCACGACTTGTTACCAGGTGCTAAGTTTAGAATACGTTGAATATGCCTCTAGAACATGTGGTCTATGGCCGGATCCAACTGGACAGTTTTAGGCTCTGATTTGTAATCGGACTTTGTATTAGCCGTCCACACTCCTTAATGTAACAGGTTCTAAAGAATAATATGTTTATTTTAAACATTTATATGTTTAATTTTATGTGTGCGTGTGTTTACGATTCAATTTCTCTGTTATTTTGAATGCCAACTCTCTCTCTCTTTCCCTTTCTCTCTCTCTCTCTCTCTCTCTCTCTCTCTCTCTCTCTCTCTCTCACACACACACACACACACACACATTGGCTATCAGGCCTGTGTGTACAAGGAATGAGTAAATTTCAGGAAAATACTAAAGTTTCAAGACATAACGCAAAGTCTGTCGAAATATTTGTGTAACTATAAAACTTTCTTTCTAAATTCTCTCTCTCTCTCTCTCTCTCTCTCTCTCTCTCTCTCTCTCTCGCAACAGAAACAAATGAATACATACCGTGATAGTTTGTATATACTTGACCATTGAATCTCATCCAAGTGGAATTGCGATACAAAAAATAAAGAACGATAACTTCTGCGTTAAATAATTTTTCGTCACAAAACACATCCTTTATGGTAAAATGCGAATTGCGATAGTCGCCATAGCTACAGATCAGATATATACTTATCACTAATGGCAAATATTTCAGAATTCCGGCTGCAACTGCAATTACCCCGGTCATGTTTAATTATTATTACTTAATTTAGTTAGATAAAACGGCAACACGAAATGTTTAATAAAGTCCTTAGCTTATTGGGAAATAATGTTCTCTCTCATATGCTCACAAACATACATGGTGTACACTTTCACATACATTTAACAGTAATTAACAGGCGTGTCTTAACCTGTTACGCCATATATACTTGCATGGGAATCCCTTAAATTAACAAAAACCTTCAATGAACGCGTCGTACCTGTTTTAACACATACATGTTTGTCCATTATTACACGGAGATGTGCACGGCGCGACCTTTTTTGATGTAATTGTGCAATGTGCGTGTTTCAGAGTCCTCTAATGAACGCCTTTCTTTAATAAGAGGAAGGGGTATGTGGACCTGAACAGGTAAAGATAGAATATACCGGCAAGCATATAGCCAGTTACGGCGAGCAAATGTACCTCATTAAACGTTATACGAGGCCGCGGAAATAATTAGCCATAGCATAGCAACGACCCTAGCAACGCCAAACATACGTTAGTCCTGCAGCTAGCTGAGACCTCATTGGCAGCATTCTGTATTAATCGATCTGGAAGTCCAGCAAGGTTAACATTTCAGCCATCGAGTCCAACCCGAAACATTGCTGGAATTCCTACATCATCACAAATTGGTAAGTGTTATCTAATCTTAGAAGTTTATTAGTATGTCAACTACCTCATGACTTCGTCATAAACGCTCTGTACTGATCCGTGTTTGGTCTTTATGTAGGCATTTATGTACACTAAACTGTGTATAGAGATGTACACAATCAGGCTGCGCACTAGGTCGCTGGCTGGGCGGTGCGTTTGGAAAATACACACGACTCGGAGGCCACAGGGTCGGCTTTAGACTGGTCAGTGCATGAAGCCAAGGTTTATGAACCGAGAAATGTTTTTCTAAACAGTGGTCTCCAAACTTAATAACGAACTGATACAAACAATTTTCAGAGTACTGATCAACAATGGAAAATATGTTTTTAAGTCTGTTTTGAATTAAAACCTTACTTAAATGAATTATGATAGCAATGGTATATGTAAGGAGACGCCCATAATGCACTTGTGTACGTCCCAGGTCATTTTCACATAGAATGTGTATTCGTAGACATGTCAGCAGAAAAGGGAACATATTTACACAACAAATCCTTACTGACAATTAGCCCGTACGCTTGCACACAGATATAAGTGTGGTTTATACCACAGCAATGGCCACTGACCGCAACGGCACCACCATGTTATGACCACATCGATCGCAGACGAGACGTGGGAGGACCAGGCTTATTTTATTGTGTGTATATATATATACACACATATATATATATATATATATATATATATATATATATATATATATAAACTATATAACCTATATAAACTATATATACATATATATACATGTGAACTGTACACACTTGCCTCGCTGAAGCGGGCATGTACACACAATATCTCTTATGATTGTATCATTTGGTCTTCAGTGACAACCCGTAAGGATGTCAAGGGTTAAGACCCATGATGGTGGCAGTTCAAGGTGCGGCATTTGGAGCATTAACGATCAGTGTTGTTGGGAGGTAACTACTGCTGTTAGGGGGGTGGGGATGGGTGGATGTTTATATATATTTATATACACGGGCCATAAGAAATGCTCATTCATGGATTTATATATTCATGTATTCCTGGTTTCTGTGGTTGGTGAGTGGGAGTTATGGGTTTATAATAAGGGTTTATAGTAGCGGTACCGATGCCTGGTATATCCTGGTGTATTTCTGTTCTCAGGATCCGACAGCTCACAGGTAGGGAATGACTACTCGGCTCGCTCAAATTCACAGAATGTACAGATGCCGACTCATGTGTGATTGCACGTGTATATATATGTTTGCACAAACACGCGGCTCGGATCCGTATACATGCTTGTATTCACACATAAACATTATGTATGATTAAGAAAATTATTATGTAAATGTATGCATGTATACAGGGAATGGCACATGGTGGGCGGAAATATTTTATAAAAAAAGGGTAAAGGAACATTTTTTTCCCTTGATTAACCGCATCTTTCTGTGTGATAATTAACGAGGTTTAGCTGGCATGGCACACTAGTATACCCGGTAACATGCAGAGGAGTCTGATTATTGATTTGAAAGTGAAACGTCAGGAATATCTGTGACGAATTACGTTGAAATATCCATGGAAAATTAAGCACTCTGAATCGATTTTCCACAAAATCTAAGTCGCAGAAAAATAAGAAAAACATTATGAAAACCGAGAACCGTTGAAATAATAATTGTCGATTTAGAAAATGAAATATTCTGTGTATCTGCACGGCACGTTTATAGGGCGTGCACGGCGGCAGTCCGATTCCGCTGCAAGATGAGTGTATTGAACCCCTGACCAAAGGTTACAAGAAATACAGGAAGACAGATTCACATGGCTTAAAATGGAACAACCAGGAAGACTTGCAGAGACAGGTACATGGCTTAAGATAGAACGGACAGGAAGACAGACACGTGCACGGCTTAAGATGGAACACGCAGGAAGACAGAGACACGTGTATGGCTTAAGATGGAATACGCAGGAAGACAAAGACACGGGCATGGCTTAAGATGGAACACGCAGGAAGACAGAGGCACGTGCATGGCTTAAGATGGAACACTCAGGAAGACAGAGACACGTACATGGCTTAAATGTGAACAACCAAGTAGACAACCGGCTGCAGATGTATCACAAAAAGGCCTTATATATATATATATATATATATATATATATATATATATATATATATATATATATATATATGCTCTTGATATTGGAGAAAATACAATGTGATCTGTTTACATGGGTAAATTAGCTTCAAGGAGCCTTTCGTGGTAACATTAACACGGAGGTCTCACAGCATGATAACCGTATACCCAGAAGAATAATATTATGACCAACGGGCCCTATTAATATACATAGCCGTGATCACGTTACCTTGCATGTACAATATAGTTTGGCTGGCTGTGGCTTGCTCCATAATCCAAGATGGCAGAGCTCCAGTGTTTAATATTTATATATTTGACATATTTTTAATAAAAATAGACCGTGTGGGGCAGGATATATTTGCGGAGGTAAGGGGGTGGGAGCTCTAGAAAATATGATGGGCAACCCAATCATGGCGTTTGGATGGCGCTGATTGCACGAGGATTAGGATGTTACCAGAAATTGTTATTATCTGTTACCTGATTTCAGATTTTGTATACAAGGGGCTCCGATTAGGTCAGAAGTCATAGCAAGTCTTAAGTCATTAGTGCGAATCTTTGTGGTTATATGGAGATTTAACCATTAAATTTTTAAGGCGCTGATGGGATTCAAATCAGGGACCTCGGCTCTGAAGGGTCACGCCATGAACATTAGGTTCCGCCCGATACCCTCGTGGTAGGTTACGTCTTTACCCCTGAGGTGCAGGCGCAATTGCTGGTTTGAGAATAAGTGCACGTTGCGTTGTTACCCATTGTGAGAAGTTTGTTGTGAGACATAATCCCACACTTTGTGCCATGAGTAATTGTCAAAACGTTAATTGTCGTTAAAACAGTTTAGAATAAGAATTTACATGGGCGGATTTGGGAGGCGACGCGGGGAGGGTAGTAGGCGTTTCCCTTTGAAAAGTTCTTGGTAATACAGCAAAACAGTATGAAAAAAAGCAGCGTCTTAGTTTGTATCACAGTTCTATCCCAGACTGCACAATAAAAGCGGAAAGTTTAATACACCAGTTTTTCTACACCATTTTAGTGAAATTACCTTGTCCTCTTTCCCCTGTTTCTTCGAAGCCTCGCTATATGAGCCCCGGCCTCTATTCTAGAATCCTCTATCCCGCTCTCATTAAGTTGGGAAGTGATTAAATAGAAGCCCTGTATATATTATCTGAAGAATGCAAAATCAGGATGAAACACTAGCCGATGCACAGCCATTCATAACAGAAACTAGAAATGAACATTCTAAGGAATACAAGCCTCTGCCATGTTGGGGGAAGTGTCCCTATTGTGGGATGCTCCCAAAACCGTGTTCGCTTTCACTTATTCGGCCCATATACCCAGGTTCATTTTATGCATTGGCGACTGTACATTTGTGAATATTCCTTGATGCAGTTCCTGAATCCAGTGCATATACCGGAACCACACCAAAATCTAATTGATTCTTCATGGTCTGTTCCTAAAATTCCCTGAAAATTTCTTAAGATTCTCATGACTGCACGAGTTATGTTGTGACCGCAAACACAAGCAGGGGTGAACGTATACCTCTTGGCGGAGGCAACATAAATTAGAAATTACAACAGAATCGGTTTTCATGCATTGCAGACAGCCACATTCCGTTACAACGGGACACTACACCTGGCTCCGCCAACGTGAGTCAAGTAGCGGTTGACATGTACTATGTATATTATACCTGGGCTTTGAGAGCCTCCTTACAGGATGGCGTGCCGGCTCAGTACCTGAGTGTATTCACCTGTCGAGTCAATCTGCTTCAGGTGTATTTACACTTGATCTATATCAGGTATTGAGAAATGTAGGGTCACAGATCATTATCTGCTGGGTGCAGCGCGTACTCAGCCGGCACTATTATTTGTTGACGAGAACAGAACACGCCGGGACTAATTGGTATTTGTAGTTTGCAATGGTATGAGGAATTTAGGGTTTTTATATGTAACAGGCCGACTCCTGTAGCTCTCATGTTACGTGGACTATATTGGTTTATTGTTATCGACATCTATATCTTATATTGATTTGTTTATTCCAGTTCTGACTGGTCCAGTCGTGTTTATAAATATACGTTTTAATTCAGTTATATGGGCCCGATTTTCCGGTGATGCAACTAAAGGGATGGGGTCACCCACCGTGTATTATATGGTTTCCTTTATTAAAATTTAAATGCACAACCCCACCCCGATTCTTGAATTAGTTTCGACTTTTTATTCCGGGTGTACCTAAACATTACGATTTTTACCGGATTTAGGCAATGGTTGTATAAGCTACAGCTTAATTACTCTCAGGTAGATATTGACATTTGGCGGTGGTTTGTATTTGCAATATAATATTCATCCGAAAACATTTTATTTTTCACTTTAAATATCTTGTAAAAAACCAACACAAATCATATTTGTATACATTCATTGCCGGATTTAGGGCAATGGAAACCTTACTACGATACAAGGAGAACAAAATCTTTAGAAGTCCTTTCTTTATCTAAAGGCAATGAAGGTAGAACATTTCTGAGATTAAAGTTTTAGTAAAAAACTAAAAATCTAGTCATTATATTTATTAGTTTGTCGATGTGTGATGTTAATAATGACAATGCTTTGAATCAGTCATTTCAGTAAAGTTTCTCTCTGATTTATATGCAAATTTGTCATTATATTTCTTTTACATCTGTTTCACAGCTTATCATTTTTTCATGCATAGAATATTAGGAACCGATAACCGATATATTGACATTATTGCAGGGCATGCTTGATCCTTTAAGGACAAGAAAATATTTTCGTCAGAGCAGTAAATGACCATTAAGATAAATGTAAACTTAATTTGTCCTCTAATTAGGATAAGCTATCCGAATATTCTTCTGGACTATTACGTATATGCATATATTTCGAACCAAAATGTCCTTCTTGATGTGAGTACCGACATAAGTATATTAGCATATCGAAAATAACATCGTTTGGCTAACTCTGCATCAACTCAATTCTCTAGAATCAGTTTTTTACGGGTTCACAAAATAAAAAAGAGACATTAAATATAATGCTGGTAAACTGGATCCCTGTTTGTTCGTGAAAGCCTGCACTACACTTTTGGTGATGATCAGTCAATATTCTGATCCTTTCATACAATATTTCCTTATTTTGACATTTTTTAATTTTCGGAAGAGTATTTAGAGTTTTTTTTCAAAATTAGCCGGAGTGTTTGATATGAATTGCGATTGATTCGCGGATGAGTACAAAGAAATGTGTGCATATTTCAAACTCTTGTGATATTGTTCTAACATCTCTGTCCTAGAGTTGACATAAGTTTGACCTTATGTTTACATTACAAATAGAATGAATTAATTGTATACTTATAATATTATTTAAGCAGGAGCTGGGCTAAGGCCACCTATATATAGATTATGAGGTACCTCGGCCGCAGCTTAATACATTATATATTGCTGGTGTGAACCCTGTTCAGGTAAAAGCACTTATTGGAAAACTTGTGGTGTAAACTTTTAAAGAAGAACACACGGGTTTTATACAGCGTAAGTCTAAATCCAGCCCGAATTAAGTATAATACCCCACTGTGTCTACACAAAGGTGTTAAATGTAACCAATTCAACAGAGCAAGGCAACAACGCGTGCAAGCCTAGTGATGGACACCGCAGTTCTGTATACATACATGACTCATCCCTCGTGACACATACAGTGAGCAAAACAGAAACCAGAAACACCTATGATACAATACAATACAATACAAAATTTTATTTATAGTCAGTATTTATAAAAGTACAACATTACCCAAAGGCTATTATCACCGACTATAGGTAATAAACACGACGTCCATAATAGAAAGACCTTTAAGTGAATGACGGAATGTAATTTAAAATAAGAACACATCTGGATTTTATTATTCAATTAGTGATTCAGGAGCGGAATCGGGGGGGGGGGGGAGGGTACGGGACCAGGGGGTTCGGACCCCCTCTCCCTTTCTATCAGCCACTGCATGCAACCTTTTTTGGGTTTCCGAACAAGTTTTGCTCGCTGCCCCTATCCCTTCCAGACCTCCAGCCATGGAGGCCCTTTTTCAGGTGGTCTCATTATAGTCCTGATAAGTTGGACCCCTTCTTTTCCTATATATTATAAATCCATTGATCTTTGTCTGTAATTCGTGATGTAAATAAATTTCGAACCGATCATTTGAAATCTGAATGCATGAGAATCTTTACTGAATGCCTGAGAATCTTAAGAAACTGCTTTACAACGCAGGGGGCGGTTCCAGGATATAGGAAAAGGAGGGGTCCAGCCAAGGGGGACTAATGGGAACCCCCCCCCCCCCCCCCCCGTTGTATCCGCTCCTGCAAAGAACTTCAATTCACGCCATTACTTTGGTGTATGGCGTGAACTTTAATAATATATACAGTGGCGGATCCAGAGAGCCCCCCCCCCCCCCCCCGCCTTTGGGCCGCTCTTGGGGGTCCAAACCAATATTTGTGACCTGGACCTCCTCCTTTCAGAGGGCAATTTTTGTGTTCTTTTTGTCTTCCTTGGTTGGAACCTCCCCTTTCCAAAATCCTGGATCCGTCCCTGATATGTGACCTTTTAGAGACTACTTGCTAATCTGTGCTTGCTGCCTTAACTTAATCATGCGCTTGACGTAACTTGTATCATACAAATCCCCGTTACGCCTGGCAACATCACAAAGAGAAGTGTAGGCCAAATACAGGCACGTGGTCCCTGCAGATCTCCGTCCAAACTTCACAGTATCAATATCTATATGTTTAATTGACGCTCTGTGATATGAGCCGTTTACCGATGTGGTTACTAACTGTGGTTCATGAAAGCAGTATTTATAATGCAGTACTACAATGCGGTTTACTGAGTGTAATCAAGCGAACCGACACTGACTGGCTGACAAGAGAATCAGAAAGGCGGTTATTACTGGGGTGTCATAGCAACCCTTGATCTTGGTTTATTTGTGATTATATAGCTGTGTTTCCATGTGCGTGTATATGCGTATATATATGCATAAAAAATTGTTCATATAATTTTCCTAACTCGGGCGTTTCCATATGTGTCCATCAGCGTTTATTCGTATGTGTTGTTTATATGCGTGAAAATTGCCACAGGAGCGATTTTTAAATAAAAAATTGTAGACGGGTCAAATTGCAAGGAATTGTTTTATGATGATTTTCTGTATTATAGGACCAGCTTTACAATATATCAAAAGTTTACCAAAATTTGACTCCGGGAAAGGTGTTATTTTCAAAATGGCGACCAAGATGGCCACCAAGCCCCTCAGATGGCCATAAATCATTTAGTATTCATCATGGATTTGTTATTTGTGGATCTGCTACCAGGTTTTTGGGGTCCAGAAATCCATTTGAACCAATTAAAACATCATTACGTATTTATATTATTGGCTAATCCAAGATGGCGTCCAATGTGTTGGGGGTTATTCATATCTTGACCCGTGTATATGGTCTACGTGAACTCTGGCTGAAATGACGTCAATCCGTCATCTTTTTATGAAGGCCTGCTAGATCCACTGTACCACTATATATATACGTCGATCAGCTTATGTACTGTACATGTATGCACGGTATTCAGATTTATATTAAGATTACTTACGAACCACTGCATATTTTCAAATGATATTGTGATACTCTGGTCCCAGGCGTATCCGAGGCGTGGCCACAGAATGGTTGCGTGACAACGGTTTAGGGTCTCCACCATCAAATATAAGAAGATATTAAGCGAATAAGAGTGGGCGACCGCATCTACTTCCATCTTCCACTAAGTTGAAAAAAGTACTCAGAAACCCCAGACACGAATATACGTCAACAGGATACGTCAGCATTAAAATCTGCGGAATCTGATATACAAGTATTGGATATTTCATTCGGCGTGATGTAAAGAGACGTATTTTTGGATAAACTCATTTTTTTGTTTTCGTAAATGTGATCTTTATCGACACAGATCCGTAATTTTGTCATGCGACTACATATTGGGTCTCTTTAACAGATATAAATGTTATAAGACGGCCATCTTTATAAAAATATAAAAACACAATTATGGTGGGTACTATACAGTGTAATGTCACACAGTTTTTAAAGCATATAATAGTTCCTTGTGAAGCACGTATTTTCTTATGAAGATGTTCGTTTTAAGTGACGTCATAATTGGGAAAGGAAAAAGGTAATGACGTCACAAAAGAACATCGGCATTGCCGCCGCAAATTATTCTTGGAAGATATCGGATAGTATGGATATCACACTATGAAGGTGCTTATAAATATATTTATTATGTTTTAGAATAAAAGACAACAGCCTATTTGAACATGTCGACTGGCGAAGAGTTAATCGAAAAAGTCAGAAAGCATGCGCTGGGGAGAGGAGTCTGCGGGATCAAATCTATTGGAAGGTGAGTTAGGCTACACCGAGCATACCCTCCATTCATGTTGGAAGAGTTGCATTTTTACACACACACACACACACACACACACACACCCTCACACACACACACATATACATATATATATATATATATATATATATATATATATATATAAAAGAGCTTATTCAGGAATATAAGCCTACTAGGACACGACATTCAGTAGACACACGACAACTTTTTGTTCCTAGATCGCATAATGCATATGGGAAAAGAGCATTCACCAGATTTGACCCAGTCGCATCGAACTCCCTCCCACTATACTCCTTTTCACGAGCCATGGTCCACCTGATTTTTCCATTTATTTTGATACAAACAAAATTTCAGGCTTTAGTGTTGCAAGAACCAACATTTGTTAGAGACCGCCTAATTTATTTCCGGAAAATTATTGATGAAATAAAAGAATGTTACCTAACGACGCTGTTAAATCATTTTTAACGCAGCACCAATGAACCTTGTCTTGCGGCAACCATAGTGGGAGGAGAGATATGACGTCACAGAGGCTCGACTCAGAACGGCAGACTCTGTTGCATCTTTCAAGAAGAGCCTGAAAACTTAATTGTTTCAAGTTTGACTTGTAAAGCGCATAGAAATTAATATGGTAATTGCGCTCTAGAAAAAAAGGAACTGTACGTGTATATATATATATATATATATATATATATATATATATATATATATATATATATATATATATAATGAGAGAGCGAGAGAGAGAGAGAATCAGAGAGAGAGGTGCGGACCGGACGGGTGGTCCCTTCTAATACATGAGCGGTCCGGTCCTGGTCCGGCCCAGCTGAAGGCGATCCAGTCCAGGAGGTGGACAGGTCCAGGCGGTCAAGTCCATTTATTAAAAATAATTAAAAAAAAATGAAAATATTAGTTGTTTATTTAGCTTTTGTTCCACATAATAATTCATGACGTATATTTGTTCAAATATTTATAAATACTACAAACACATCAAACCGTACAGATAAATATATGTTTTTTAATGACAAATTTAAAATCACAATCTTGTAAATAATTTTACAATAATGGTTACTGCGCCGGGCATGGTGCGGTTTAAATATAGACCAAGGGTGGGACAAGCTGATTCATGCAGTGAATGGGCTCGGCGGGGATGGGTGGTGGTTAACATAAGTTGAACAGTGATATACGGTGGTTGAGATCGATTTGAAGATTAACCTTATGTTAATGATGTAGTATATTAAGTATATATAGGCCAATTTATTTATATTTTCATGTGTAGACATTTTTCTTATTATAATTTAATAGTTTTAATACACAGTGCTACAGAGGAAAAGCATAAGCATTGTGCATCACAACAGGGGACAATGATTCCAATGCTGATTCTAATGCTAATGCTGTCACTTCAATCATACGTTTGTTACCACAGATGACCCTTGACTGTTACTCAGAGAAGAAAGATATAAAAAAATGCACGTATATAATTATACTATTGCAGCTGCATGCCATTGCTTTAAATACATTTTACGAGGTTAAAAGTCTTTTCTTTGAGGGATTATAGATTACACCTTGTCCATAACAAGATAAGTAGGTTGAACTAAATCCATAATGTCATCTGCATAGCATAAACCCTTACAAAATAATTAGAGCGGTCCGGACCAGTCCGGTCTAGGGATAAGCGGTCCGGTATTTGGATTAGCGGTCCGGTCTGGTTCAACCATAGATTGTGGATATCAGATGTGTCCCTGCATGAGTAGCCATCTTTATATTAACTGGTCATGTTTTTCAAGGTATTTACATGTCATTATCCAATCAGCAGCTGTTAACTGAGGCTGTTTTTGCTAGTGACTAATTGCCTTGACCTCCATAAGTCGGACTGATATGTTGTAAAATGGAGACTGTTTTCTCATATTTTTAAATATCCTATTTCTTAAATTTTTTGTAAAGTAGTTTTTTTTCCTTTGTTGAAAATTAGACCAATTAATCTTCTTCCAAGCATTACCATTTTCTCCTTTGAAATGTAACTATGGCAATATTTTATCATAACAAGAACTAGATGGACACGAGGTGATGGAAAAGACTATAGTACCAAAGGGAATATATCGACTATTAAGGAAGGTTCTTGGATACAACCAATAGTAGCCTGATTGATAAGAATGTAACAGATGTTTCAGATTTGACCAACATCGTCTTCTAATTGTTAAAAATGTATGCAGATGTTTCAGATAAGAGCAACATCGTGTCTTATTGTTAAGAATGTATACAGATGTTTCAGATATGAGCAACATCGTAAACTAATTGTTTAGAATGTATACAAATATCATAGATATTACCAGCAATATTACCTGATTGTAGGGAGTTTATACAAATATCAGAGATATCACCAGCAATATTACCTGATTGTTAAGCGTGTATACAAATATTTGAGACATGGCCAATGTTATAGTTTGAATGTACATGTATACAGTTTACACATATGTTTTTCTAGATACCCTTAGTTTGTTCAATTCATTAAAAACCGCTAAATTATTGGTCAAAATAGCCCCATTAGAGTATTATTAATATAATATAAAGAGCGTAAAACAATGAGATTAATATTTATAAAATGCCTGAAGCAAGCATTTATTATTTATCCTTTAAAACTGACCAGGATTAGCATAAGAGGTTTCTCCATCTTGAAATGTATGTATATATCTTTCTTTATGTTTACAGGATGTTTCGGCTGTTTGATGATAACGGGTGCAAGAAACTTGACTTCAATGAGCTAAAATATGGGTTGCTGGACTATGGCATCAAACTCACAGACGAAGAAGTCCGCACGTTGTACACATATTTCGACAAAAATGGCGACGGTGCGATTGTATTCGACGAGTTTCTGCAAGCTCTGAGGGTGAGGGTTTTATGGTCTTTCATCCAGGAAACAGTGTTCAGGCCAAAAATATAAATAAAATTCCCAGTTTGAAAAAAAACGTGAAAGGATTGTCCAGAATGTTTTTGTCCTGGTAATTTCTCCATCTTATGGCCCATTTTGATTTTAAGGTAATTTGTGTGCGCAGTGGTGCACATTCAAGCACGTTAATAAGTAATATTAATTGATTTCATTTAAATAACAGTAAATTAATTTGTAAACCACCAAATATTTAAAAAACCCTAGTATAAATATAGAGAAATGTGGACGAGTGGATGGCATGTGTACTAGTATCATATAATGTTATTCGAATTGTAATTATTTAAAATGATTACAATTATCGTTTTTATAATTCCTTCCATCCATTTATTTAATTCTTATTATTATTTCTCTAGCCTCCGATGAGCCAAGCCCGAGTTAAACTCGTAAATACAGCATTTAAAAAACTCGATCGTACTGGTGACAAGAAGGTTACACTGGAAGACCTCAAGAATGTGTACGATTACCGCCACCATCCAAAGTACAAGTCAGGCGAGTGGAGCGCATCTCGAGTTTTCCAGGAATTTCTAAATACGTTTCAGCCACCTGGAGAAGCCGACGACACGGTGAGGCTCTCTTCTACTGTGCGCATTCACGACCTGCAAAGAGACACCACCTCCAAACAGACACGACCTGCACGCAGACACGCACTTCAAACAGACACGACCATCAAACTGTCTCGACCTTCACGCAGACACGACCTTTACGCAAACTCGACCTGCAAACAGACACGACCTTCAAATACACGACCTGCAAATAGATAAGATCTGCAAAAAGACATGACCTGCACGCACACACGATCTTCAAACAGACACGACCATCACACAGAAACGACCTTCACGCAGACACGATCTTCACGCAGACACGACCTGCAAACAGACACGACCTGCACGCAGACACGACCTTCACGCACACACGATCTTCACGCAGACACGTCCTGCAAACAGACACGACCTGCTCGCAAACACGACCTGCAAATAGATAAGATCTACAAAAGGACACGACCTGCACACAAACACGATCTTCAAACAGACATGACGTGCAAATAGACACGACCTGCACGCAAACACGATCTTTAAACAGACACGACCTTCACGCAGACACGACCTTCACGCAGACTCGACCTGCAAACAGACACGGCCTTCAAAAACACGACCTTCAAACAGACACAACCTGCAGTCAGACACGCACTTCAAACAAATACGACCTTTAAACAAACACGACCTTCACGCAGACACGATCTTCATGCAGACACGACCTGCAAACAGACACGAACTGCACGCAGACACGACCTGCAAACAGATAAGATCTGCAAAAAGACATAACCTGCACGCACACACGATCTTCAAACAGACACGACCATCACACAGACACGACCTGCACGCAGACACGACCTTCACGCAGACACGATCTTCACGCAGACACGACCTGCAAACAGGCACGACCTGCACGCAAACACGACCTGCAAATAGATAAGATCTGCAAAAGGACACGACCTTCAGGCAGACACGATCTTCAAACAGAAACTCGACCTGCAAATAGACACGGCCTTCAAAAACACGACCTTCAAACAGACACAACCTGCAGTCAAACACACACTTCAGACAAATACGACCTTTAAACAGACACGACCTTCACGCAGACACCAGCTTCATGCAGACACGACCTGCAAACAGACACGAACTGCAAATAGATAAGATCTACAAAAAGACACGACCAGCATGCACACACGATCTTCAAACAGACACGACCATCCCACAGACAGGACCTTCACGCAGACACGATCTTCACGCAGACACGACCTGCAAACAGACACAACTAGCACGCAGACACGACCTGCAAACATATACGACCTGCAAATATATATGATCTGCAAAAAGACACGACCTGCACGCAGAGTCGCAGGCACGACCTTCACGCAAACACGACCTGCACGCAGACACGATCTTAAAACAGACACGACCTGCACACAGACACAGTGGCGTCAATTTTTCTTCCAGGGTGGGGGGGATGACTTTGTATATTTATATATACACACACACATATACCTTTTTCAGCATCTCTGAGTGACATATTCAACTATATATATATATATTTAAATTTATGTATATATAAATGTATATATATATATATGATTATGTATACACTAAAAAATATTTCAAATAATTATATTTTAATAGAAAATAAGTTATTTTGTAATTGAAAGCAAGGTTTAGATATAACATTTTTTAGTAAATTGATCCAAAGTCTTTTATTCTATTAATTAATATAATTCATTTGCAATATTATAATATTATTCTCTGAAAAGTGGGGGGGGAATGATTACATTGGCCATCCCCCCTTGCCAAAAAGTGGGGGGTATATATACCCCCCATCCCCCCCTACATTGACGCCCCTGCACAGACACGACCTTTACGCAAATACGACCCTCACCCAGACACGATTTTCAAACAGACACGACCTGCACGCAAACACGACTTGCACGTAGAAACGATCTACAAACAGACATGACCTGCACGCAAACACGACCTGCACATAGACACTATTTACAAACAGACACGACCTGCACGCAGACATGACCTACACGCAGACACGACCTGCAAACAGCCACGACCTGTATAAACAAACGACCTGTTTTTTTTTTCACACCCCTTGTCAATACCTGCATAACAGGGCCCTTGTCTATCCCCTGTGAGGTGTCTAACATGGCCTTCCTTCCGGTATATGAGATGGCCAGTGTCCATAACAAAACGCTGACATGCATGACCATTTCTATAAAATTATTTACAGAGTTGCCCTCGTATCTGCTCCTGTATAGAGACGCATGAGACAACAAGTTGAGACACAGGCGCTAAAATGAACCCCTTGGTCATAATGTATATAAGCGGTTACTAGGTATCATAAGTTGAGTTATAGTCCTATAAACTCCCAGATTATACTTATAGGCACAGGCTTTTGAAGAAGACTGTATTAGGGTATAAATACCATAAATTTGGCCCACATGATTCTGTAAATTCATTATTTAGTATATTTTAGTAAATTTGTCGTGTGGTTCAGCATGTGATTAGGGGGGATTCATGGTGAAACGGGCAAAAATGTAATAATTTTTAATATTATTCACCTGGTAGCTTTCAAGTTTACTCTAAGAAAATTCATCTGCTGACAAATATAAACATATTCTATTGAGTAGTAAAGTGAATAGTTTTATATATGCTAATTTTTCTTTCTATCAGGTGACAGAAGATGAGTTTCTCAACTACTACAGCGGGGTAAGTGCCTCAATTGACGAAGATATTTATTTCGACTTCATGATGAGACAGGCCTGGAAGCTGTGATCCACGTCATGACTATTTGAGTTGTTACAGAAGACTTGAAAAGGTGTAGGATTCCTGGCTTCCTGCAGCCTTAACTCGCATGCGCAGCAACTGAAATTACGGAATATGTGGAATATTTTATTGGACATAAGAATGTGTTCCCTACAGATATTTGATTACTCCGTTTTTCTGATGTAACGCTCATGCACTCTCTCCGATCTGGTTTTTTTTATTTTTTTATTATTATTATTATTATGTATGACTCTCCGTCTGGGGGGCATTGTTAGTATTAGGTGAAATACTTATGTGCATATATACCAACCACTACAGTTATATAGATTTAAATGGAGTCATCCAGTATAGAACATGTAATACTCTTCATATGTACTCATTGTACAGGGATCTTTACACGTCAGGGAGACCCCGGCCCGGGCTTCTGTCCTTAAGCATTCTACGTTTATACAGAAGAAGAAATGAACTTTAAGCCTGGGCTCTTGTTGTAATCTTCTGGTACTCACAGTGTAAAAAGGAATATTTGATAAACACTATTACCGACTGGTGGTTTTTATGTTGTGCGTCGTGTAGTACTATTGATGTAGCTGTATATAACACTGCAACAACTTGGCACGCAATTTTATGGACATATTTAATGGAACTCTCCGCGTCAACAACCTCGTGTTAGCGCCATCTGGCGTCAGCTTAAAAACTAATATGCTGGATTTTCTTTTAATTTTGATAAGGCTTTTCGATGTCAATAACCAATTTTTTTATTCGACCTGTTAGCTGTATTATATTGTAAAGCCGAACGTTTAATTCCACAAAATTATATAAATACATGTAGTAATTATTTAATCATGCACGAAGGTACTGCGCGAAGAAATTCAAGAACTTATATAGGCCCTACCTGTTTGACCTTATTCTCTCTAAAGAAGTGTTAGAGCAGCAGACATCACGTGATCGCACAGGAATTGCGCTGCACATGATTGTTAGTGAAACGCTCTGAAAAGTGATCACTTCTGGACTGGCTTGTGTAGATACATTTCCAAGTTTGTATCCTGACTTTAGGCTTAAATTCGCTTGTCCTCAACCGATCCGTTTATTCCGAAAAAAATGCCACGAATCGACCGTCTTGCCGTGTTGCGCGCCTTGTTCTCAGGAATTTCTACTGAATATGATTGAGTAACGTTCCTTTTAATGAATATAGCTTGATTTTAGACCTTTCTGAGAGCACAGATCTTTTAGGTAACACATCTGATCTCGGGGTCCAAGTAGCTCGCGCCGCACGGCTCCTTCAGAAACACAGACCGCGGCGGATCTGAGCGTGTCGCCATCTGGCGGAGAATTGCGACGAACGCATGCGCTTGTTTGTGTACAAGTGGAGCAAAAACATGAGGCTTGTTTACAATAAATGGCTAGAAACCTCTTATCTTAAGCACATGCAACGGGCGTAGCCGGGATTTACGGCAGCCTACAACTTAAATATCCCATGTAACATTTTAAAACTCAAAACAAGGAAAAAGGTTAACTTATTAATCATTTTATTGATTCCATGCTTCATTATCGTAAGTTTCTTAGTAATCCTATGATTATTAAAAAATAACGTCCCTGAGATTCATATCTTTCTATGTATAAAGTGTTACCTGTAGCGGAAAGTGCACAGTTATGAAACTTGATGGAAACATGATTGATATTTTCGTGTTTATTAAATAACTTTCAAACTATAATCTTCTTGGCAGATATTTAGTGTCTGGAAAGTTTTCTTCATAATTACAAGCAAGGTGGAAAGGGAGGTGGGGGGGGGGGGGGGGATGCCTGGTACGCCTTGTACAACAACAAATCGTATATGTCATGGAACAATGAAAGAGTAGTAATTTATAGTTGTTTATCAGGCATTATAGGGATGCATAATTTTTTAGGTATATCATTTCAGCATTATTCGGTTGTTTCACCATGTATCTCTATTAATACTCTGTTCATAGATATACTCTGTTCATAGGTATATGCTGGAGCTGATTGTTTAAACCTGTTGTTCTGTATTTTATTAATACATTAAAATAATTACACTCCTACTTCTGTCTTTTGTGGTCCGTTTTGGTTACGTGATGCCTGTTAATCCAGGATACCCTCACATATAACGTGGCTGACCATTACTTTGATTAAAAATACCAGTTATATACTAAATTAATCATTTTTATTTCTATACGTAATTGGGAATGTAATTTTGACGTATTAAGTATGGTCATATTTAATCTCACACCGAGTCCCAGGTATAATATATAAACATTAGTTCAGCAAATTTTTTTTTTTTAAATAGCTTTATTCCAAACAAAAGTTACAATCAATCAGTCCTGAAGTCGTACAGCAAATTAAATAACAGTGTTACAGAGCACATTTAACATTACACCATTTCCTATCATGATCTGCCATTTTGTTATTTCTAAGTGCAATTTGCTCTTCTATTCCATATACCATTCTTATCCGTTGTTGAAGACTCTTAATTGAAGGCATAATATTTTTGCATCTGCATGAATACATGTACCATTTTGAAATCAACACAAAAGTATCAAACCACTTTAACCCAGACATATTAAGTATGATCTGCTTATTTGTTAGGATTGGAGTTTTTACCTCAAATCCTTTTAACCACATTATCAACTGTGACCATATATCCTTAGACACATTACAATTACAAAATAAGTGAACTAAAGTTTCTACCTCATTATTACAAAAACCACATTTCTCCGTTTCCTTAATTTTTAATTTAAATAGATATCCATTCGTGGGCAGAAGTCTATGTAGATTTCTATATTGTAAAAAACGCAACCTTACCCAGTTTGATACACTATAAATGTAATTAAAGGCTTTAAAATTTTCTGTTCTGTCTAACGTCAATTGTTCGTTCCATTTCTGTATTGAGTTTTCAGCTAAAGTAAAAACGTTCTCCACTTTAATTTTATATGCAAATTTAGATACTTTCCTCATGTCTCTAATCTTCTCTAAAATACTCATAACTTCTATTCTGTTTTCAAAATTGACCTTTACGATCCATTCCTTTGGTATAGCATGTCTTAATTGTAAATATTCAAGAAAATTTAGATACATTCCATATCTTGTGTTTAGTTCATCATATGTTAAAAACTTATAAATTCCCTCGCTTTGATTAAGTATATCCGCAAATGTTAGAATTCCCTGTTTGATGCACTTTTTATTATAAAGGGGTTTAGAATCGACCTGTATATCAGAATTATACCAGATAATCTGCTTCAAGAGACTACTGTTTAGCTGTGGACTTCTGAAGTTTATCCTGCACCAACATACAAGAACATCTCTCCAAAAGTCGCTTAATGGTAAATGTAATGCAAGAGCATGTTTCACATTAAGGTTGCTTTTAAATATTAATTCTGCCCGTCTTCTAAATTGAAAATTTACCAAATGGCGCCAACCATCTATTTTTTCCCTGTCTAACAGCCGTTTTACCCAAGTGATTTTAAGTGCTTGTGTCTGGCTCTCTATGTGGATCATATCTAATCCCCCTAATCCCCGCGGTGCAACTGTATTGCTTCTCTTCATTTTGTCTGGTTTATTATCCCACAAGAATTTATATACCTTCTGCTCAACCTTCTTGAAATATTTTCTTTTTGGATTTGGTAGCACAGACAGAAGATACACTGCGACATTACTAAAGATTTTAAAACTATCACCTTCCCATAAGGCGTAATAAATCTTTTTGACCTGCTCATTATGATATTAGATATTTTATCAAGCTTTGATTTGTAGTTAAATTCAATTATTTTCTTAAACTCTGTGTAAAGCTCAATTCCTAACATGGAAACCGGACCTTTTGTCCACTTCAAGTCTAGTTGTTCAATTTGTTCTTTATTTCTGTTATGATTATACAATGGCATTACTTTCGTTTTGTCTCTGTTTATACGCATGCAGACCACTCAATATCCTGAAGTTTTCTAAGGTTTGTAAAGTTTCATGAAATGTTTCAGTATCTCCCGAAAGATACAGCGTGGTATCGTCGGCGTATTGACTTATTTTATGTTCAATTTGATCGATTTTAATTCCAACTATCTTTTTGTTATTTCTAATATTTTGAGCTAGTTGTTCAACACATAAAATAAAAAGGTAAGGAGAGAGTGGACAACCTTGGCGAACTCCTCTGGATATCTGAAAGAACTTTGATATGTGACCATTATTTGTTATACAACTTTGAGATTGGTTATAAAGTGTTTTAATCCAACTAATGTAAGTTTCCCCAAAATTATAATATTTTAAACATTTCCATATGTGACCCCATTCTAAAAAATCAAAAGCCTTTTCGTAATCGATTGTTACTAAATAAGATTTAATTTTATTAAGTTTCACATAATGCATTATGCTCATTGTTCTGTTAATTTTTCCCCCAATATAGCGATCTCTTAAGAAACCAGTCTGGTCATTATTAATCAAAGAGGGTAACACAGATTTTAACCTTTCTGCTAAACATTTTGCCAGTAATTTATAATCAAAATTTAGGAGGGTTATAGGCCGCCAGTTTTTTAGCTGTGTTGGGTCTTTGTCTTTTATTGGGGATAAGACTAATTACCCCTTGTCTTTGAGTAATGGATAATTGTTTGAATTCTAGAGCATAATTATAGGATTCCATTAATAAATCTTTGATATCTGGCCAGAATATTCGATAAAACTCTGCAGGAAATCCATCTGTTCCCGGTGACTTTTTTAATGGAGAGGTTTTAAGTATATTAAAAATTAAATTAGTAGTTATCTCTTGTTCTCACCTATCAGAGTCTTCTTTAGTCAACTTAATCGTTTTCTCAATATAGTTCAGCAAATGTTAGCAATTTGTATTAAAGCTGTATATGGAGTACACGATGATATTAAAATAAAAAGAGCTTGAAATCTGCATTCTGAGGAACGCAAAGCCTCCGCCTGGTGGGTGTCCCTATTGTGGGATGCGCCCAAAACCGTGTTTGTATTCACTTATTCGGACCATATTCCCAGTTTCATTAGTGCATAAGTAACATTACATTTGTGAATATATATTGATGGCGGCACTGACTCCTGAACATATGCCGGATCCACACCAATGTCTAATCTATTCTTTACTGGCCCTTTCCCGAAATTCACTGAAAGTTTCATGAGATTCCGTTCATGATTACGTGAATTACGTTGTGAACGGACACACTCTCATACAACACTCAAGGATTTTTTGCAGGGAGGGGTCAATGGGTGCCATGCATAAAAATTATCTTTAAAAAAAAGGTCGTTGGTTAAGAGCGGGGGGGGGGGGGGGGGAACTCGACTACCAAAACCCCCCGTGATGCATAAGATGTGTCCAAAAAAAAAAAGGGTTGTTGGTTGAAAGCGCGGGGGGGGGGGGGGGGCTGCGGTTCGACCCGCCAAACCCACCTCTGGATCCGCGCCTGCACACGAACGGCAATGAACGCATACCCTCCTGGCGCAGGCAATATACTTTGAAGTTGATGAACAGAGTTAGATTTCTGAATGTTAAAGCAAATGCCAATCGTTTATTAATGAGGGAAACAGTCAAAGACGTTGATATGAGTACCTGCAGCTGGATTTGGTGCAGTACCCGACACGACTCACGGACATATTGGCCTTGATTAGCTGCCATAAATTTTTTATATTTTTTATATTTTTTTAGTAACTCTCATGGTTTGTGATAAGAAAAATATGTAATTAGGTGTTACAGAGATTTGTTTTCCGGCATTATTTTGAATGGATCCTGTGTTTATCTTAGATCCGACAAATATTGATATAAACTGAAGTGATATAGTACAACCATTTTTTGTAGGCAATCCCTTAATTTTAATCAATTACTTACTGCTCTTTGTAACCTCCTTTAATTCTAACATGTTAATCTAGAATTCACCTATGGTTAGCCACAAAAGTGGGAGAGTTAAGGCATGCCCCCCCCCCCCCCCCATATATGATGGTACTGAAAACAACACCAGGTGGCGCAAGGTATATGTTGGGAGTCGTTCATCATAATCCTTCCTTTTGTCAGCGATTTCTGATGCTTCTGTACTCATCTTGCAAGACTGGTTAATATGTCTCCCGATGTATCTAAATTGATGATACTGTGAGTCGGTGACAGACCGTATTATCTTTAAACTATAAATGATCATTTAAAGGGCTCATTATATTTATTTATTATTCTCTCAAACTTATTTATTGTCACAAAATTTGACACTAAGTTAATGAATGTCTAAAGGCTTAATATGGGATAAAAAATCACGTTTAAACCTACATTTTTATTTTATAATTTCAATGATCAACGATACCTTATATACAGATGATTCATTTTCCCCAATGGATTTTCAATGCTACTTCCACAGTGTCAATTTTATAGAATATTATGACACCCAACGGACGGTCAGTAGTTTTAAAATGTGTTTACATGTATATGTTTTACATTTGACCAATTACTCGAGCCATCTTCAGCAGGACTGAATTAAAATGTTTTCATATATTGATTTTATCTAATTTCTAAATTACTTTACAAGGTATTTATTGTTTGACGTTAGCGATGAGACTGATGTCTTAGTCCACCAATACAGCTTTTTTTCAACTGAACTTCAGATTTATTAAAAAAAACCCAGAAAAATATCAATATACAGGCCTTTGTGTAACAGACTAAATTAACCAAACACTATCGTATTCTCCCATATCCCCGCAGTAAATCAAAGCATCACAACTTTTCTTCTTATTCTCCAGTCAAATCACATTAATTGACTGGACTACGTTTACTGAAGTACAGACCTTGCTGCTGGTACTTAATATGTATTTGTTGACCCTCGGTATCGTGCGGTGCCCTGGCTCCCTTTACGTTATTCAGTGGGCGACCACACACAGGAAACGTACAGCTGCCAAGCTGCTAGAGACACCTGTCGTCTGCCGGTTAAAGTAGGTCTGGCACAATGTTTTGACATGGCGGAGTAATTGGGTATGTCAAGCTCCTCGGTCAGTCGCATGATTAGATCAATCATATAATTCATATTCTGTATATAAATCCTGGCTACCCTCTGCCTTAAGCCATGGGTAATCAACTTGACTACCTGACAAACACTAATCTACTCGCAGTATTAATCATACCAAGAAGACATATTAAACCTTCTTACTAACATAATGCCCGTTCTCACATAGGGCAGGCCGCGCGGGTTCGGGTGGAGGCCGGGTTTTCCATTGGCAGTGTCCTCTCCCTGGATACATGTATACAACTGGCGTAGCTTCTGATAGATGGTGTGCAATAAACACTTCGTGATATAATGTCAAATTTCTCAGGGTCTATGGGGGAAATATGAAAAACATTCGACCCAAGGCATTCTTTAATGAAGAAATTAGGAACAGGACTAATTGACTGGAATGAAACCTAAAACTCGCACTGAAAATTATATCAGAAGTGAGATAAATTACTACCTGATAAAGCAATCTACATTTTTTTCACGTAGCCTATCTATCCAATGATTTTTCTGTTTGTTTAGCGTGATACATAGTTCAAAAGTATAGCTATCATGCAAAGTGTTTTTTTTTAATTCAATGGGAGACGCATTATGACTAGGCCACAAGATCCATATGAATACAGAAAATCGGAATATGAATTTTTTTTAAAATGAATTTTGGCATCGCGGCATAGGCCTCTGGTCCCTCAGGTTGAGAGGATAATCGTCAGGTTTCTCTTTTGCCACATATATATCCTGTGATGTTATCTTAATTGTGACGTACGGGTAGTCCTAGACTGCAAGAGTTCAGCACATGTAAGTACAGACGAATTTAAAGTATTTCACATGTCAAAATATAGTTCCTTTATACTTACAACAAACAGTTCGTTTTTCAAATATGTAACATTCATCTGAAGACGTGTGCTCATGTGTGTATCGTGTATGCGTGTGTTCAGTTCACTCAAATGTTAACTTTAAATGTCAATGAAATTACATACTAAGCTAATACACAAAATGGCCCATAAAAGTTTAATGTTCAACCTCACAAATACAACTTGCATAAGATGGAGATTCTTGCGCATGTACACCATGATAACAGGGTTAGTAAAGCGTGTCCTTAGCGGTTCCTTTATGTAATGATGCACAGGCTAGCTCTGTGGTGTTCCCAGGGCCTGCCATGCCACGCGTGTTCCTTTGATTGGCAGCTGTCATGTGACTGTTTTCGGAAAAGGAGATTTGAACAGACAAGATGACAGGCGCATATCTGTTTCAGTTAACCAAGTGTGGCATCTGTAATGAGTTCCGTCCACTTTCGTTATGTATCTGAACCTAAAAATTACAGAAAAGGAAAAGATTGATGGCGTCTATTTATCTGTTAGCATGCGGTAGCTGCGTATCTTGGTTTTATATTTTTTTCTGGCTCCTGTTAAATACTTCATTTGTGGGATTGATTGTATAGAGATTGACCGTTAGGTTGAACCTGATAGAACACAAGTTTGGGATTTGGTATGAAAAGCGTTCCGAACGGATGACAGAGAGACGAAATGTGCAAGGTAAGACAGATGTCAGGGACAGATGACTGTGAGACTGAACGTGTATGGTGGGACAGATGCCAGGGACAGATGACTGTGAAGCTGAATGTGCATGGTAAGACAGATGTGTGGGACAGATGACTGTGAGACTGAATGTGTATGGTGGGACAGATGTCAGGGCCAGATGACTGTGAGACTGAATGTGTATGGTGGGACAGATGTCAGGGACAGATGAATGTGAGACTAAATGTGCATGTTGGGACAGATGTCCGGGACAGATGACTGTGAGACTGAATGTGCATGGTGGGACAGATGCCATGGACAGATGACTGTAAGGCTGAATGTGCATGATAAGACAGATGTGTGGGACAGATGACTGTGAGACTGAATGTGTATGGTGGGACAGATGTCAGGGACAGATGACTGTGAGACTGAATGTGCATGTTGGGACAGATGTCCGTGACAGATGACTGTGAGACTGAATGTGCATGTTGGGACAGATGTCAGGGACAGATGACTGTGAGGCTGAACGTGTATGGTGGGACAGATGCCAGAAACAGATGACTGTGAGGCTGAATGTGCAAGGTGGGACAGATGTCATGGACAGATGACTGTGAGGCTGAATGTGCATGGTAAGACAGATGTGTGGGACAGATGACTGTGAGACTGAATGTGTTTGGTGGGACAGACGTCAGGGACAGATGACTGTGAGACTGAATATGCATGTTGGGACAGATGTCCGTGAGAGATGACTGTGAGACTGAATGTGCATGTTGGGACAGATGCCAGGGACAGATGACTGTGAGGCTGAACGTGCATGGTGGGACAGATGCCAGGGACAGATGACTGTGAGGCTGAATGTGCATGGTGGGACAGATGTCAGGGACAGATGACTGTGAGACTGAATGTGCATGATGGGACAGCAGTCAGGGCCAGATGACTGTAAGACTGAATGTGCATGTTGGGACAGATGTCAGGGACAGATGACTGTGAGACTGAATCTGCATGATGGGACAGAAGTAAGGGCCAGATGACTGTGAGACTGAATGTGCATGTTGGGACAGATGTCAGGGACAGATGACTGTGAGGCTGAACGTGTATGGTGGGACAGATGCCAGGGACAGATGACTGTGAGGCTGAATGTGCATGATGGGACAGCAGTCAGGGCCAGATGACTGTGAGACTGAATGTGTATGGTGGGACAGATGTCAGGGACAGATGACTGTGAGACTGAATGTGCATGATGGGACAGCAGTCAGGGCCAGATGACTGTGAGACTGAATGTGTATGGTGGGACAGATGTCAGGGACAGATGACTGTGAGGCTGAACGTGCATGTTGGGACAGATGTCAGGGACAGATGACTGTGAGACTGAATCTGCATGATGGGACAGAAGTAAGGGCCAGATGACTGTGAGACTGAATGTGCATGTTGGGACAGATGTCAGGGACAGATGACTGTGAGGCTGAACGTGTATGGTGGGACAGATGCCAGGGACAGATGACTGTGAGGCTGAATGTGCATGATGGGACAGCAGTCAGGGCCAGATGACTGTGAGACTGAATGTGTATGGTGGGACAGATGTCAGGGACAGATGACTGTGAGACTGAATGTGCATGATGGGACAGCAGTCAGGGCCAGATGACTGTGAGACTGAATGTGTATGGTGGGACAGATGTCAGGGACAGATGACTGTGAGGCTGAACGTGTATGGTGGGACAGATGTCAGGGACAGATGACTGTGAGACTGAATGTGCATGATGGGACAGCAGTCAGGGCCAGATGACTGTGAGACTGAATGTGTATGGCGGGACAGATGTCAGGGACAGATGACTGTGAGGCTGAACGTGTATGGTGGGACAGATGTCAGGGACAGATGACTGTGAGACTGAATGTGCATGATGGGACAGCAGTCAGGGACAGATGACTGTGAGACTGAATGTGCATGTTGGGACAGATGTCAGGGACAGATGACTGTGAGACTGAATGTGCATGATGGGACAGATGTCAGGGACAGATGACTGTGAGACTGAATGTGCATGTTGGGACAGATGTCAGGGACAGATGACTGTGGGACTGAATCTGCATGTTGGGACAGATGCCAGGGACACTTTTAATTTATATGTGAAACTGGTCAACTCCCAAGTTATGGCTGGCACCATGAAGCAATTCTGTGATGGTAATTCTATCCGAAGCTCTATCCCCCCCACCCCCCACCCCAAATTCTGGAGGCAAATAAATATTTTATCAATAAATATATATGAATACAATGATACATTCACAACAATATTTTATGAGGTTATTTAATGGCAATAGTATTGATCAGGAGGAAAATATTGTATCAGTAAACATATACATTGATACATTTAAAAGGATATTTTAAATGGTATAATAATAATTTAATTAATTCCCATATTTCGGAGGTAAATGAATATTATATCATTAAACATATGGGTACATTGATACATTAAACTTAAAATAACAAAAGGTCATATTTTGGTAATAATATTGATCTGTCCGAAATGTCCTCATAGGCGGAGGAAGGTGCTGTTGTGTGTGTGTGGGGGGGGGGGGGGGGGGATACTGTAGAGTGTGAGGGAAGCAAGCACAGCAAGTACCAAACATGCGATGTAAATGTAAACCTATGATTTAGCATAATAATCATAACTGTGTTTACATGGACACTTGTTTTTAAGTACAACAAAATTATAAACAAAGAATTAATGTCAGTTTCTTAAAACATTTTAATTTCTATGACATAAAATGCAAAGTTTCATTATACCCCATATAACAAGTGATACCTGCAAACAGGCCTAAAACTCTATGCCCACATACAACATAAGGATAGTTTAGATTCCCTAGTGTAAAATCAGGGGGGGGATATAACATATGATATCCCCTCCACTTTAATCACTGGGGGGGGGGGGGGGTGTCATGACCCCTCCATCCAACCCCCCCCCCCCCCCCCCCCCCCGTCTCCGCCGCCTATGGTCCTTCCTTGCAAAAAGGCCTGTCCGAAACATCCTAGGCCGGAATGTCCTAGTCCGGAATGTCCTAGTCCGGAACGTCCGTGTCAGAAACGTACTACATTCGCTCGCATCATGCATGACTCGTTAGCCGTGTACTCGCTTCTCTCCTGGTTAACCTGTCTGGGCACACACTGATTAACTGAGACGGAGCTCATAAACTAACTAGCTGTTATAAATCTGGTCAGTGATTGACTACTGAGGGCACCTGTACCGACGTACTGCCACCAGATGTATACAAGCATTTGTTGGCACGTGTCTGTTGCTGTCAGCCATTTACAAACCAGCCGCGGTTGCTGCGGGAAGCGCGGGCAAAATACTGATCGTCTGCTGAGTATCGCGGTCGGACAACGTGCATTCTAAGGGGCCGTTTCAAATATACGTCGGCAAACATATTGGATAGTTTACATGATGTCGGGACAACGAACAAAGACGGATTGATGATAACAATAATGCATTATATGCTGATTGTTCAAGGCATCTCTTGTTGTCAGTTATGGATCTTAAGGGGTGAACACATTGATTTATTCAATAGTTACGTCCAAAATATATTTCTGTATCGATCAAGTTTTGTCCTTTTGCGAATAATTAATTTATAGTTGACAATAAATAGAAACTAGAGAGCAGTAACTGAGCGCACACCTCCGCTAATACCCTAAATTGGTCGTCATCCAAATCCGCCCCAAAATCTGATTGATACCGTCCGAACGGGTTGTCAGTTGCTCTTGAATCCATTGCTATTATTTCCCCAAATTATCAAATTTCACAGAAAAATAAGTTGAAAATGAATTGTGAACTTTTGGAGGTATTGCCCATCACATAAATGATCTCTGATATTTTTGTACGGCTCCCTATACGGAAGCTTTGCACTTGCTTTGGCACGCTGATAATGCCTGAGTGACACGCTGCCATCGTCGGCCTAGGATTCCAGTGCTGGACGCACATGTGTTAGTGGATCCGGACCACTGCTGTGATCACCAACCAGAAGGGATTAACATTTACGACTATCACTTTCATTTTTTCACGCTGTGTTCGTCTTAGAGTGTTTGTGTGGCTGACATTCAGGTGTATGTGGTCTAGGCCAGGGGTAGCGTATCTCAGGAGCACACGTTTGTGCCTCATTTTATTATCTGGTATTTTTTTTGGCTGTTTAGTCTATCTTCTAGGAACGATGCATGATGGTTAAACTATCCATACATTTAACTTGAAATAAATAGAATTGCATCACATCTAAAACTTGTATGCCCGATGCTTCATTCTCTGTTGATTCCTCTGTTAATTCTCTCTAATTGACTGGAATTATGTTTGCAGCACTAAATAGAAAAATTGGAACAGAATGGGAGAGTAAAAAAAAAACCTATTTTGAAATTAAAAAAAAAAACTTCGAAAATCCAAATGTGCGTTTATCTGAAAAGCTCACCTTCTTGTGATATATATATATATAATATATATAGAGTAGAAGGTAGTGTTACCCTCCGATGTAAAGTGCTCTATGGCCTACAAGCTAGGCCAGAGCGGTATAACTCTGAAGAAAAACAACACTGTTAATTCACAACAGACTGTTTCACGGGATGCGACCCGATCATCAGGTGAATGTGGTTAGAAATCCACATTCACCTGATGATCGGGTCGCATCCCGTGAAACAGTCTGTTGTGAATTAACAGTGTTGTTTTTCTTCAGAGTTATATAATATATATATATATATATATATATATATATATATATATATATATATATAAAATAATAATAATAATAATAATAATAATAATAATAAAGTGAAATTATCAAACCATGCCAAGACATGAGGTTTTCTCCACAATGAAAAGGGGTCTGTGCTATCCATTATATTTGACCATCTTATTTTGACATGTTTACCTCAACAGTTAGAGGACTGGGTGTGATTCAGCCTCTGTGACAGATTCAACCCAAATCAAACCTCGCTTCACACATTTCTTGGCTCCCATGCATTTAAAAGACTTGATTAGTAACTGATGTTCCCGGTAAACAGTTTAACTCAGCGACGCTGCCAGAAACCCATTAGCGCTGATGCGGCTATCACACACATCTGCATGTGCCCCTATTCGAGTGTCAACTGACCACGTGCGCATTGTCAATGAACCCATCAACATTCGGCCCGCAGTAATTAATCGCTTTTATAACCTCTTCCCGTTGATGTGAACACCAAATTTGACGCATGCCAAAGTTGGTTATTGTCTTCGGTGTCACCACGACTACACCGGAGGCTCCATCTGCATTACAAAAATGCACCGCAGCTGGTAACTCATGAATATTTATGATTTCACGTTACATGTTTGTGAGAGGAAGTTCTATGATGAGCCTTGTTTTAACATGAAAAATTGTCCTGTCGGTAAACATTACGTCAATTACTTGTGTTGACATCTGCTCAAGCATAAATTATTCCTGGGGTCCATTGGAAATGTTAAATAAGGCCAAATCCCAATACACATGATTCGTAAGAGTATAATATTTTTGGATTAAACAGAACCCTATAGATGCATGGAGGGCGGTAACATGTGGATAAAAACATACCTCATATAGTCAGGAAAGGAAATTGGACCGGATGGACTTTTATTAGCGATGGTTGGCTATTTATTCGGTTTGTTTCATAGCAAAAAAGTTATGATGACATTTTTATGGAGTGTTAGGTCACATAGAACATTCATTTGAATGTTGAAAGTAATCAGATTTGGTGATCCAAGATGTTGGTTTAGGTAGATGTGCGGTCTCTGACTACTTTCTAGTTTAACTATTTTTTTGTTCAAGCAGATGGGAAGATGACAAAATCTGTTTATTTATTATCTCATCGACTCAGCTTTCATTAGTAATTTAACTAGTGGGTCGTATGCAAGCTGCATTCGATTTGTGTCCCTTTTTATAGCTTTACTGTCTGCTTGGTAAAATGTAGTTTTCTCGGATACAGGTGCACGAGAAAAAAAATACTACTCCCTCCATCTAACTGTTCAGCGGGATGAATCATTCACTGTTATCACAAACCTATCATGATTCATACAAACTCAAGTCGGGAAAAAGCCTGGTCATGTTCCCCATCTAGCCCAAGTACATGTGCCTTTTTAATATTGTAGAATAATAATTCAGAGGCAAATAGAGACCGGATATATATATATATATATATATATATATATATATATATATACATATATATGTGGACTAAACCATTAAAGGCCTCGCTGAAAAGAAGACGACAGGATTAAGTTTTTATGTAAACAAACTCCATCAAAACATTAATAATGAATATTTGCACTATTTAAGTTATGTGTGTTTGTTTGCGTGAGTGTGTGTGTGTGCGGTGTGCGGTGTGTGTGTGTGTCATGTTTTGACTATTTTATTGTTTATTTTGAGGATGATGATGATTATGATGATGAAAATTATAATTATCATTTTAACATACTAATACTAATACTAATACTACTAATACTAATACTACTACTACTACTACTACTACTACTACTACTAATAATAATAATAATAATAATTATTATTATTATAATTATTATTATTATTATTATTATTATTATTATTATTATTATAAGTAGTAGTGGATTAGTAGTTGTAGACGTATAGTAGTAGTAGCGGTAGTAATATAGTTGAACTTTAAACATTGGGTTAAGCATATCCGACCGTATCCATAAATTAATGAGGGTTTATCGTGACCCCCTTTATTCGGGTCTTGTTTGGTTTCTGATGGCATTTTCATGAAGGAAACACCTAGATTGAGTCAGCATTGTCAGAATGTGTGGCTGGGCGGAGCTGCTGTTATTGTATCAGGTTCCTCAATGTCAGTCCGGGTTAACATGACATATCATTCTCCTTTTTGCGGGTAACATTAATTTTGCAGGTCTTGTCAAATACTTAGGACAGGAGAATGTGAAGCAGCCTCCGCTTGTGTTTAATATATGTGTGTTACTGTAGACGTGTGTACCAGAACCAGTTGTGTACCCTGCAGGTGTAATGTATACACACATGACAACAACCCCTCAACGCGGGTAGCCCTCTCCCTAGCGCCCGTTCTCTCTCTCTCTCTCTCTCTCTCTCTCTCTCTCTCTCTCTCTCTTTATATATATATATATATATATATATATATATATATATATATATATATATATCTGCGTCACCCATATTTGTTTTTCAATATAATGCATCTTTAATGGATATTTTGATACTGACAAATATTGTGACAAGTCGGCGGTACCTCAGCATTTATATAGAATAGTGTATAAGTTTCAGAACAATATCCATAAAGGTGCTATCCTGAAAACGGCAAATTGATCAGAAATGATTCACTGAAACTGACACAAGCATATAACAATGGCTGCTTGAGCCTGCTTCCCGCAGACCTGTCCCGTCTCTACATATCTCACGCACTACGTAAAAGGACCTAGTCTGTCTCTATTGTGAATGTTTCATCGACAATGCATGTGATTCTAGTGGGTACATGTCCGATTATCGAGTTCAAATACGACAGCACTCATGGCCAGCTCCACGGTCAAATGTTTGCTCTACTGCCACTAATGGAACATTTCCCTTAAACCCAGGGCGTCGTCAGAGGTATGGACAAAACCATTAAGAGGAGCCTCTCTCGCCTTCGACATGTTTGCTTTTCCGGGTATAGCTTGGGTGAGGAAAGGTGTCGAGAAGGGTCATGTAAGGAAATGTGTATATTAGGTCTTTGTGCGGTAAACATGAGTGTTCAATGGTTACAGCAACAGCGCAAACCAAGAAACATTCCTTAAGTTCTATACCAATGACCTATACAATATACCATGCAGTTACATCGGACACAACGCATGCTTTTTGACGCGGGTGGTCACATTTACCTGCCTGTAATTACCTGTATGTATACCTGTCTATACACTTATAATAATATACTTGTAGGGTATAACAAGCTGCTCGTATGGTATTGTTATAGGAGTAAAAAATGATGAATTTTCATCGACGTGTTCTTAAATGACAATATGTACTTAATACTACCTATGTATTTATTTGGGTAAAGTTATATATTAGAAAAAAATGGCTTCTGTGGTCGGGGTAGATTACAGGACTCTAAGCCAGGAAGTTGTGAGTTCATATCTAAGCCGAGGAGCGATGAGATTTTCACAGAATGCCCAAGCTTGGGTGAGCGATCTGCAGGCTTAATGGGAAGGATGTATCTCACAACCGTGTATGGGTGCGTCTTTTGGAGGCTCCTCAGTGTTATGCCCTAGAAACACAACCCGGACCTGCAGGTGCGGTAGACACTGGGTCTAGGTGACACTAGGGTGCAAAATAAATTAGAAGACCTGAGTGATACCGCCCTGCCAAGTAGTCCAAAACTATGAAATGAAATTTGCAGATGTACTTATAGTTAGATTAAGAATTAACAACCTCCACCAAATGAATATAGAAAATAAACACTGCAGATAAAAATACGCTGATTTTAAAAAGGGAAACCCGTCCAGTTTGCTGCATGTTTATTTATGTTCACACGTTCGATTACCTGTTTAACGTCTTTCATTTCTGAATGCTAAATATCCTTTTAAAAACGTAACTAATTTCAATATGAATAACACTAACATATCGGTGCGATACCCCAGCAAATATGATGAGTGACGGGCTGCATGGTACTGCTCGGTATCTGTCCAACAGCGTACTCACTGACATGTTCTGTTACTGTAAAAAAGTGGATTGGTGTATGTATTTATATATATACCTGTGTAATATGTTTATGAAAAGATAGTTGTAGCACACCGACAGGTACTTGCATTATGTCACGATTGTCAGCCCGCGCCTGTCAACGCGCCTGGCATTCCACCAATCACAGTCCCAGAGTACGTTCACTTTTCCAGCGTCGACACCGATACCGTAAGGGGGGCTGCATGGATGTCGGAACAGCCTGGGGTCTGGAACGTAATCAGCTCATTATGAGAGTCGATATTTGTGGTGCGGGATGAGCCGGGCGCGGACTGTCAGACCGACCAGTGACTCAGGCAGCCCGGCTCAGTTCACCAGCAACCCGACCAGGCTATTGAAAAGATTCGATTATTTCCGACAGTCCGTTGAGACTATTGGTGGTAGGTCTGCCATGATGTAATTGGGCCTGTCCAGTGGGGGGTGAGAGGGGGCTCTGATGGTTTGGACGACAGCTGACTCGGGCCTGGTCTTACACTAAGTCATGCCTGATTTAAAGTGATTTTGTTCACTAGAAAACGGAAAAAATTATCAATATCAGCCTATATCAGACAAACTAAGTTTGTCTATCTGACGTTATTATATTAAAGAATATGCGAGCACCCACATTCATCATAATACTCAATTTTATATATACTACATAACGGCATGGCAATTATTGTTTTAAGTTGGTCTGCAGGTTAGGCTAAACTTGGACTAAACCTTAGTCTGCTTGTAACACGGACGGATCCAGGATTTAGGAAAAGGGAGGTCCATCCCAGGAGGACCAATGAAAACCCTAAAAAAGGTTCCCATGCAGGCTCGGAAAAGGGGGGTCTAGGCCGATAAATATGTCTGAAACTATTAAAAAAAGTTGCGGTGGTGATAAAAAAAAGACCCCCTGGACCCCCTGGATCCGCTTCTGCTGTAAGTATATTTTAAGTATAGTTCTAGAATACAAATGTCATAGGGTTATTATATAACTCAATGACAATATTAATTTTATATTAACTCGATGACAATATATTGTCATAGAATTATTATTTAATTAATATTGTCATTGAGTAATTGATTAATTGATATAATAACTCTATGACACAAATATCACATGTAAAATATATCCATATTTCATGTATTAATCCATAACATATATTCAATATATATATACTCCTATAATACGTTTTCAAAATTATTTTACAGGTCACACAATGTTTCGTTTCCTTCCCCTTAGATATAATTTTATTGTTTTAAGCAAAAAAAATAAAAAGGTATGGTTCTCATGCAGGCACTTTTTTCAGAAATCAATGCGGGGGGCGGTGTTTTTTATTAAATGGGTATAGTTATGTTGCCCATATATACATTTTACTAGTATATAGTTATGTATACATTTATATAAATCTAGTTTTCAATTTTTAATATATTAATGAACATAACATTTACGAAGCTATATATCATATTATTTATATATTACAAATTACATTAAAATATTTTAGAAACATGAAATATGAGTAACTGGTATTGGTAAGTTTAATTTATCACATGGCAATGGCCAATAAAAACTTACCTAATTTAATCTTCAATGTACTCTTTATGTACTCATTAACTGACCACACTGAGTCACTAGTGAGTTCATGCTTTGTAGGTTGTTTGTTTCAACTGCTTATTTTATTTATTTTGATCAGCTTTGATCTTTGTGAGTCAAATGACTATTACTTAACTGTTGGTCAAAATGGTGACATCTGAGTCAGAAGTACACAATGCTTATCCAGTTATTTTTAAATGATTAGCCTATTGGTATTTTGGTGGCATTCATAGTATATATTATTAAAATATATAATATTATATAAGTGAACCAATTATTACACAAAGGAATCATTTAAACATTATTAAGATTAATTATTGCAACCTGCCATTAACATCAGTGTTTCAGTAAGTTCTCTGAGATGTGAGATATAAAAAATATTTTTGTATATACATTTAAAGTATAATTACATCAAATATTTAAAATGCTGCAAGTAAACCTTACTATCAATTGTGCCATGTTATCATTTTAGTAATATGTTTATAATAAAATAATGTGTAGTCAATTATTCAAATGTTTTGTTATCCTTTGGAAGGTGAAAATGGGCAACAAATTGCTTGCCCATTTCATGAAAAAGGCAAGCAGAATTGACTGATTTTGCCCATGTTTCATGAAATTAAAATATATAACCAAATAAATAACTTTTTGTGAAAATCTTATTGTACACTAAGATTGAATCTGATATCATTTGTCCTGGTAGGATTTCAATTCACCTGGTAGGATTGGAAATCGTCCTAGTGGAATTTTAATTTCTCCTAGGAGAGATTACAATTGTGATTTCCACTGGGCTCAAGCCAGTGGAGATCCCAATTGTGATCTTTTCTGGGGGAAATCCCAATTGTGAACTCACCTAGCGGAATTTCCAATCCAACTGGATTGTAATCTCCACTGTGACATATACTCTACCATCGGGCAGGTTTTCATTTATAAGATATGGTATGAATTAAAAAAATATGATGAGTCATTTACAGGAAAGATTGTTAGATATCAATCTTTAATCATGGAAACGACAGAAAAAATACATGCAGACCAGATGGAAATCTGTGATAACACTGTGAAAAGGTAAGGAGAAGATTTTTGGTTGCCTTGTGGAGGCAAAGGAGTGATGGCACATTCATATGGTTGTGTTACCATGAAAGGCTGTCCTAAACATAAAACTGCCATTCTGACAAAATTAAATTAATGATTATGAGTTGGGTGACAGCTACTCTCGCAGGGCAATAAATGATCTACGATTGATAAAGGATCCATGATGCTATATTCCTCGGTGATATATCGCGACCTGTGCCCCATCGGGAGTAAAGCAGGTCGTACTGAAACCCAGTTGACTCTGAGAGTAAACTCACATAAAGAAAGCCCTTTATCAGAGAGTGGCATCACTCTCCTTGAATGAATGGATGGCCCGCTCAGCAAAAGGCGAGATCCTTTGAGAGGATGCCGGATTAACTTAGTATCGATTTGCTGTTTACCGGAGAAAGCTGGAGGTCATGTGAGTGATAGTAGAAGTTTCCTCGCCCGACGCCCTTATACGGACTGGCATATACAGGTTATTAGTTGTAGGACAGCATTCATTCCCTATATCACATTTATATAGCGCTTTTTCTCAGAACATTCGTTAAGCCAGTAAAATAATTCAGAAACCACGTTCCACCGTCACAAGATCCGGCATATTACCAGCTTTATCATATCCATGGTTGAATCACAGGTTCGCTCTGCCAGAACAGAGGAGACTCCAACCAAATAACATTTGTGCATGAAAACGAAAGACCTTTGACACCTTTCAGAAATTTATACTATATAAAGGTCTCCCCTATAATTCAAGTATATGACGACGGTCCCTCCCTGCATGGTAAGGAATCCTTTAAATTAAAAAATATTATAGTGGTCGAGATAACCTCCAAATGTTTATGGTTTGTTCTTTGGGTGTCACCCTAACACTACATGAAATTTCAGTAAATTCTTTTATTTTGTATAAAGTTGTTAACAGTTCATCTAACCAATCAACCCACGGCATGAAAACATACCCGGGTGTCACAGTTAAAATATCATGAAAACATACCTGCGTGTCACAGATAAAATATCATGAAAACATACCTGCGTGTCACAGATAAAATATCATGAAAACATACCCATGTGTCACAGATCAAATATCATCAAAACATACCCGCGTGTCACAGATCAAATATCATCAAAACATACCCGCTTGTCACAGATCAAATATCATGAAAACATACCTGCATGTTACAGATCAAATATTATGAAAACATACCTGCATGTTACAGATCAAATATCATGAAAACATACCCGCGTGTCACAGATCAAATATCATGAAAAAATACCCGCGTGTCACAGATCAAATATCATGAAAACGTAGCCGCGTGTCACAGATCAAATATCATGAAAACATGCCCGCGTGTCACAGATAAAATATCATGAAAACATGCCCGCGTGTCACAGATCAAATATCATGAAAACATGCCCGCGTGTCACAGATCAAATATCATGAAAACATGCCCGCGTGTCACAGATCAAATATCATGAAAACATACCTGCATGTTACAGATCAAATATTATGAAAACATACCTGCATGTTACAGATCAAATATCATGAAAAAATACCCGCGTGTCACAGATCAAATATCATGAAAACGTAGCCGCGTGTCACAGATCAAATATCATGAAAACATGCCCGCGTGTCACAGATAAAATATCATGAAAACATGCCCGCGTGTCACAGATCAAATATCATGAAAACATGCCCGCGTGTCACAGATCAAATATCATGAAAACATACCTGCATGTTACAGATCAAATATTATGAAAACATACCTGCATGTTACAGATCAAATACCATGAAAACATACCCGCGTGTCACAGATCAAATATCATGAAAAATTACCCGCGTGTCACAGATCAAATATCATCAAAACATAGCCGCGTGTCACAGATCTAATATCATGAAAACATGCCCGCGTGTCACAGATAAAATATCATGAAAACATGCCCGCCTGTCACAGATAAAATATCATGAAAACATACCCGCGTGTCACAGATAAAATATCATGAAAACATACCCCCGTGTCACAGATAAAATATCATCTTTACTTGTTTTTGAATTTATTGAATTTAATATATTTTTCAAAGAGAGAAAGTCAGCAAGTTGAGTTAGTGGAAAAGGGGATCAGAACATTATCTTTATCCATAATGACATTAAATTTTTATGATATTTTATTTTACCATGTGATTTTCATTTAGCTTGGCATTCTCGGTCATCAATGATGCTTTCTGTTCCAGTCGGCATGATTTCTGTGGTAGAATCGTGCACGTGGTTTTTCTTATTGTTATTCCTTTAAATATACACTTGGAAACAGCCTAATAAAAAAGGCACCAGATTCGTCCTTCCTTACACCCAAACCCTGTCCCTTCGTGTTTTTTTTCTGGTAAGGAGGGGACGGGTATATACGCATACATACATACATACATACATATATGTGTATGTATATCGATGTTCCCGTTGATGTTTACAGCTAATGCATGAGAAGAGGATCGAAGTTATCATTAAGATGTCCATGATAACTATATACGCATGCAAATGATGTATACATGCATGCACCCCGGTCAGAGAGGGTTTAAAGAAACATGACAGCAGTGTTTTTGAGCTAGGGGACGTTAATTGATTATATTTGTACCAGATAATTTATTAACAGAAAAGATTATTATTTGCCTTTTTGGAATATGGCCATTATCGACCAGTGGTGACTCACCTCCGTCAACTAACCCAAAGAAGCATCGCTTCGCCAAAAAAAATAAAAAATAAATCCAACATCATAACTAGTGCTTCAGACAAGTGCCATATTAACTCTCAGCGAAGCAGTGACATTTATTTTCAGTCCACATATCAGATATTTAATTCATTTCCGCGCACCTGCAATACTGTGCTACCAGTTTTAACGTAAGGACCGTCGCCCGTTGTTAGGCTGCATGCAGAGCCACTCTAATATTGTAAGGATAGGCCTCACAAAATAACGCCATCAGTTTTGAAGTTCTGCAAATATTATTAACAGGAAAACCATATCATTGACGCGCAAAACTACATTCCGTGCAGTGATGACATTATATATAACGTTCATCCTGCAATACTTGACTGGATCGTGGTATTATTTTTATCTATATAAGTATTACAAAAATTAACTCCAACTGCAATTCGGGCATAACTACATAAATGTGACAGAAAAGTCTCAAATCATAAGTATGTGAACTTTTAGGGTAGCCATGGAAACTACTATATTGCTTTTGCAGGTACACCGCTCCCATCAAATTTTCGGTCCAGCCAGACATGTTAAATAAAGCCCCTATAGAACGGCCGCCTTTATTCCGATGGAGATCCAGGCAGCCATTAGGTCCGCGAGTACAATGTATCTATCAATAATTTGAACGGAAACGGAAAGGCGGCAAAAAAATAACCCACGGCTCGTCAAACACTTAAAATGAATTTTTCACTGTTCACTGAAACATTGAAAATATTTGATGGTGTCAATTGGTCAACACAAAAGATAACTTCATTTGTGTAGCAACAAACACTGCAAAACGGGGCATGGCAATGTCAATCAAATGAAAACCTCATCATCCATGCAGTGATTCGCTTTACAAATAAATGTAGACGGAATGAGGAAAGTATAAATGCTTAGAGAGGAAATCAAACTGACATTTCTCAGATGCAAATGTCTGTATAGGTGTATGCCAATACATCTTTAGATCTATTCGAAATTTATAATTCTTGCATGCATTCTGTTTGATGTGAAGGCCAAGGTGCATGGCCGCATGATTTCTTTGTAGTATATTAATTGATTGTGCTGAGCCCACGATACGTAGCACATTCCAAAGTGTTGTGTTGAGCCAACAATTAAATGCAGAATGCCTATAAATGCCCACTGAACTCACGATACACTGCAGCATGCATTGTGTGTAGCGCTGAGCCCATGATACACTCCAGCTTGCATTGTGTGTAGTGCTGAGCCTATGATACACTGCAGCATGCATTGTATGTAGCGCTGAGCCTACGATACACTGCAGCATGCATTGTGTGTAGCGCTGAACCTACGTTACACTGCAGCATGCATTGTGTGTAGTGCTGAGCCTATGATACACTGCAGTATGCATTGTGTGTAGCGCTGAGCCTACGATACACTGCAGGATGCATTGTGTGTAGCGCTGAGCCTACGATACACTGCAGCATGCATTGTGTGTAGCGCTGAGCCTACGATACACTGCAGCATGCATTATGTGTAACGCTGAGCCTACGATACACTGCAGCATGCATTGTGTGTAGCGCTGAGCCTATGATACACTGCAGCATGCATTATGTGTAACGCTGAGCCTACGATACACTACAGGATGCACTGTGTGTAGCGCTGAGCCTTCGATACACTGCAGCATGCATTGTGTGTAGCGCTGAGCCTACGATACACTGCAGCATGCATTGTGTTGCGCTCAGCCTACGATACACTGCAGCATGCATTGTGTGTAGCGCTGAGCCCATGATACACTCCAGCATGCATTGTGTGTAGCGCTCAGCCTACGATACACTGCAGCATGCATTGTGTGTAGCGCTCAGCCTACGATACACTGCAGCAGGCATTTTGTGTAGCGCTGAGCCCATGATACACTGCAGCATGCATTGTGTGTAGCGCTGAGCCCATGATACACTGCAGCATGCATTGTGTGTAGCGCTCAGCCTACGATACACTGCAGCATACATTGTGTGTTGCGCTGAGCCTACGATACACTGCAGCATGCATTGTGTGTTGCGCTGAGCCTACGATACACCGCAGCATGCATCGTGTGTAACGCTGAGCCTTCAATACGTTGCATCAAACATTACGTCCGCCGTTGAGCCCACGATGTATTGCAACGTTCATGGTGTGTGGCGCTGAGCCTATGAAGCGTTGCAGTATGCATGGTGTGTGGTGTTGACTCTGTTCAGAATGCAATAAGACGTTGTATTTTTGTATGTGTTATTTAGCCCACAATACGTTGCCGCATGCATTGTGTTTGAAGTTTTGCCCACATGACCGGGTTCATTCGTGCATAAGTGACTGTGCATTCGTGAATATTCATTTAGGTGTTCCTGGGTCAGGGTCATGTGCCGGATCCACGCCAAAATCTAATCGTTTCTTCATTTGCCATCTCCAAACTTGTCATTCTGATCAAGATTGTTAGAGTTATGTTATGAAGAAATACACGACAAACACAAACACGACAGGGATGAACGCATACCCTCCTTGCGGAGGCAATAATCAAGTATTATGGCCATATGTCTTCTTTATATCAATATCCAGACGAAACGTACCTGTCTTAAAATAACAGTAACTCACATTACAACAAAATCGTACAATGATTCTTGATTTCCACCACATCGCTTGCAATTTATTTTACATGGGAATTAGTTAATATTTGGACAAATAACAGAGTCCGACATGATTCAACAATTATCCATAACATAGATACAGGGCAGAGGTAGTGATGGCGGGATAGAAAGAACACTGACGCCGAAAAATGGAAATCTGAAATCTGTAAATTGAATGGCAAGCCAATCCATCAGTAAGGTCGTGGGTCTGAACCGAAGGCGCCTCGATTTGCATTCAACAGACGACAAGACACGCAGACGATCCAATTAGCCCAAAGTGTGACTAAGTGTGGTCTCCATATGCGTCATTCCAAGCAGGACCCAGTACTAGGCAAGGGGACTAACAAGAAAGCCAGGGAGTCACGTGACATGACGGCGGGCCGGTAACCGGACGACTCGATGACAACGAGGTACGGACATGCACGACGGTTATAACGACAATCGATAAATTAAATCACGTCCATTCTGTGGCCATTATCAGCTACTGATTATCTATAAATGTACAAGCTAACATAAACCTAGATGTAATCAGCAGGTTGTTATTGTACATCATTGTAGGGTCTACCTGTAAGCAGCCCCGTGAATCTGTGTACAGAGGAAACGATAGTAGGCCTACACTAGCTTAAGCAGAGTCCAGTGGCATTTAAGTAAATTATCAAGTCATGTAACTTGTATTATCAAACTTCCTGAGATCCTAATTATGATGAAACTACTTAGGTAACAATATGTCAGAGATTGAAATTTCCATTCTGAATGCCGCCAATTTTATTATTATTATTATTATTATTATTATTATTATTATTATTATTATTATTATTATTTTAAATACCATATTTGGATATATCACACATTGTTTTCTTGTCTTGCCTCTTAATGATTTATGGTTTCTGACAGCGGCTACAAGAGCCGCCGTGACGTCATTTACGCTGACTGCATCAAACAACATACGTCTTATGATTCAGAACCAGGCCATCCATCCCTGACAGTTGTTGCGCATGAACTTTATCGGAAATCGGGAACCAGTAAAGGGCCTCTTTGTTTAATTTGTTAGTGTTACATGAAAGGAGCTTAATTTATACCTGTATCGCCAAGGCGTGTCGCTGGTGAATGTAGACTTGTAGTTACTGCAGTGGCGATCCTTCCTGTCTAACCTTCAGTAAATTATGGTTTAAACAGCTGCCTTTGTTGTCACTGAATAAAACGGAGAATTTATACACTCAGGAACTGTTGTTTGTGTCTCTATGATTTTTATTACCGATTCAAGGTTATCAATATATGACAGGATTCTTACATGGAGACATGCAAAACCCTGAACATAAAAACAGTCTTTAATTAAGTGTTGTCATGCCACAGGATACTAAGCCTAATTGACATTTGATCAATGGACCGGCGGGAGAATACCGCTAACAGTTTTTTTTTAATTTTAATTTTTGCGATGGGAGTTCTGCAGAAGACTATCTAATTTGATAACTCACGTGTTTTGCATGATTTCACTGTATTATGGAATTGTGAACAGCACGTTTGAGTCAAATGCATATATAGTTCAACAATATTTCATTGTATGGCATGAGACTTGCGCATTCGGTCCACTGGTTAATCTGACGCGAATTATAGCGACATGTCCGGCGTCCTACTGATGGTGTCGTGGACGTGAGCGGCCCGGGTGTTAACCAGGCACCGTGCTGCCTCTGTCAGGAGAGTGAGTGATCGTCTGCGGGGCTCAACTCACGGCTTCAGCTGTCAGGTCCGGCCACTTTTTGTCGTCTCTGGGTGTGTCTGACTCATTCGTCTTACTTCCACTGCCTCTGTTTTAACTAAATGTCCCGTCAGAGGCGTCCTTTGTGTTTGCTCGATAATGTAAATTATAACCCTCGCTAAGACCTACGGAAAAGATTGAAAAGACCCCAGAACTGTTTCATCTCGTCTTGACCTTGACCTTTTGTCAGTGTCACGTGGCCTTCAGTCATGTTGTCCATTTGTCATAATCAAAATTCCATCTACTATTTCATCATAATGAACGCCTGAAAAGCCTGACCCAAAGACCAAAATGTTGGTTCTTGACGTAAGACATTAACTCCATAAAGCTATTGGCGATATAAAAACAAGGTAAATAGCGTGCGTGGTTTCAAATCCCTGTTAAGACAAAATCAGCCTAAAGAAATTTAAGAAACGTAGGAAAATAAGAAAACGGAACTTTCAAAAGATGTGGCGTCTTAAGATGTTATGAGTTCCGTATTACGTCACTGCTGCTGCAGCACCAAGGCAAGGAGATCAGGCATTATATTACCCTTCCGTTATTCATAACACATAATACAAATACAATACTTTAAATATGCCCTGTAATATTTGCTATATATATAAATATATATATATATATATATATATATATATATATACATATATATATATATATATATATACGTATACACTGAACGGATACATTTGTCTAATATAAAAACACAGCTAACTCAAATACACCATTATAATTATCTAGAAATTTGATATTTAGAAGTAACGTTTACTGAAAACGTACTGACTGTAAAGGAAAAAAGACATTCCCTCTCCTTTAAATTTGTTCATCTCCAGATAACCCAGTTCACTATGACAAAAAAATGAAACTCTTTTTCAGATAAAGTGTCAAAGGAAAAAAAAATGAAAATAATGAAAGCAGTAACTATATATAAAAGTACTTTAATTGCTTTTGTATTGAGCATACTTTTTCCTGCAAGCAATTCTTTACAACTTTGTATAGGTCTGCTCAGGTAAAACCTTTCTTTTGAAATGTATTTGTCTAACCAAGCTTCGAAAGTTATACAACTGACAAGCATAATTTTTTCAAACACTGACATTCAAAATTGATATTTATACAACATAATTTATATCAGTGGCGTCAATTTTTCTTCCAGGGTGGGGGGGGGGATGACTTTGTATATTTAAATACACACACACACACATATATATATACTTTTTACAGCGTCTCTGAGTGACATATTCAACTATATATATATATATATATATATATATATATATAAATCTATATATATATGATATCGATATATATGTACCTATTTATATATATTATATATGATAATATATATTTAATCATATTTCAAATAATTATAATATTGTAATAGAAAATGAGTTATTTTTTAATTCAAAGCAAGGTTTAGATATAACATTTTTAGTAAATGGATGAAAAGTCTTTAATTCTATTTATTAATATATTTCATTTTCAATATTATAATATTATTCTCTGAAAAGCGGGGGGGCGGGGGGGGGCAGATGATAACATTGGCCATCCCCCCCTTGCCAAAAAGTGGGGGGGGGGGGTATATAAACCCCCATCCCCCCCTATATTGACGCCCCCGATTTATATAAAGGTTCACACATAACTTTGATATAGTTATAAATGAAATCTTATTATTATTGAATGCGTTGAGCTAAGTGCAACAAGGATAAATGAGAAATCACTGAGTATCTGTCCGTCCGTTTATCTCTATAACATTGAGTCGGACCACATCTCCTGGTTGTTGTTTTGTTGTATAATCGCAGCAAGTCATGATGGAAGGATCCTGATTCATATAAACTAATTCAGAAGACATTATGATCCTGTGACACATTTATTTCGATTACTAATGAGTATCGATGCTTGTTTCATCAAACTCGAGTACCTAGTTTGACTGGACCACGGTCATTTATACTATAAACCCCTCCTGCTCATATTTACATTAGAGTGACATGCCCGGGGTGTAACCCATTATCTGGACAGGGATGCAGACTGGCCCGGCAGGGTGGGGTTCGCCCTGACATCCTGACATTAATCATCTAGATCAGGGTCAGGGGTTCCCCGCCGTGCAAAGTGCGGCTGTCCGCGGCCAGATAAAGTGGCCGGATGTCTGGCGGTGTCCCGGTGCGGGCCGGGTAGAGCGGGGCTCATCTGCGATAGGGAATCTGCCGCGTTCTCAGGGTCACACTGCCGAGAACCCGTCACTATCACCCAGTACCCGCACGCTGAAAGAAATCCTGGAACATTGTCGGGTGTACTGGTACTCGGACCTTGCAAGGCGCTTGAGTCACAGTTTTCATTACCCACTGAACGCACAATGTCACACTTTCTAACTTAAACACAATTTTATTATCTTTACTAGTCGTGCAAATAACATGTATTATCTTCTAAACCATCTGCTAGTTCTCAATCACAATCAACCTTGTTGTAATTAACTTTCTATGGTATAAACATTTACATATAATGTACACTATGTATTTTGTTCATTCATGATCCTAATTTTTCAACATAACTGTGGTCGATTTTTATTATGCTTAACACGTACTTGTTATGTATTTTTCATGCCGAAAGGATGTCCGCTGTACATCAAGATGACAACCTTATTTTATATATAGACAAACAGACATAAATACCTGAACCACTTGACACAAGAGAGACCAATAACACACGGTTTCCTGGAATATGTATACATTAAATACCATATAACACCCCTCAGACTCAGTGATATCATTAAAGGTATACATAGTCATTTGCAATAATATGTGTAATATCTCAAGCTATTAGTTCATTTTGGCAAAATACGAAAGTTTCCCAACCAACCCATCCCGACACATAGACTAACCATCTCAAATTCACCTCTGTGTTATACGTTATTATGGTTTTGTTTGAGTAAATGCAGACCTCGTGTTTCGGTTTATCATAACAAGACTTCGTGACAAGATATAAAAAATAAGGAGAAGACACGTGAAAGAAGAAGACGCAGAATAAACACCGATTTGAACCATGAATAATCTTAATTTGTCAAGTCGCACGGTACGGTAACAGATGGCGTGCTCTATGTTTCTGTTTTGCGGCACTGATCGCTCCAGGTGCAAATTTATTTCCAATCATGCACAGGAGTATGCAAATTGTTTTTGAACGAAATATTGGCAGATATCATGATGTTTTAAGGAGGACACAAAATACCACAAATATATTTAACATACCTGGTATGTGAATAGGTTCTTTTAAATGTGTAGTTTTTCCCTCAGCGGGAGTCATCCTCTACACACATTAGTCGCGCTAACAGAGGTACATTAAATGTTACGATCACTATTTTTATTTCTCGATGCTGCCTTCACACCCACTAAATGTATAATATTGTCTTGTCGCCTGCATTATGTGTACCGTCACACGGAGGTATAGAGCTGTGGATAAAGAAACCAGTAAACGGTCAAAGCAATAAAGGAACTAAAATAATAAAACAATAAATGAAGATTACCACTACTCATGACATTCAAACACTATTCTGTGTTACTTGTGAACTTTGTAACCACACGCGGTGGGTATACCTCTACTATATGGTCTCTCCTGGGCCCGACAAAGGCAGGATGCACCTCCCATGTGCTTGCCATATTGTAATCTGCCCCGTGTATATGAAACAGCTGGGGTTAAAGAATAGTCAGCTTGGAAACCGTGCTCATACCCTCAGTATGTTATACAACGAAATACAATCAACGTATGAATAGAATATCTCTTTATATAGTGTCAGATCCAGTCATATAATCCGTGGCGAGTGGCGGATGAACGAGGGCCGGGTATACGGGTTCGGGCATACGGGGGTCAGGTATAGGGGGAGGGGCGGGTGTACGGGGATGCTTGATGGTTCCGTGCTCACTTCTTTTATTACAAGGGAGGGATGAGGGTCTTTTTTCATATGTACTCAGTTGCGATATTAGATAAAAAAACCTGAAATACAAAATGCACGTTCATTTTACGTTTTGTTAAACACAGGCATAGTTTAAAAAAGCCAATAGTTTCTTGTTTCATGTAGGATGGCCCAGGCGTCTGCTGATCGCACATATTTCTTCGGTTAGTACAATGAAAACCATAAAGCATCAATTGAGTTATGGTCGATGTTAACAGGGCATCCTCAACCTCCCCTTCCAAGATACCCGGTTTTGAAGAGACATATCCATATACCAAGTAAGTTAATTAGTGTTTTCCATAAAATATTATGGTATCTGCAATGTTTCGTGCTAAAACGTTTAATTCAACGAAGGGAAGAGGGTCTTTTTTCATATGTACTCAGTTGCCATATTAAATATAAACTTTTTTATGCACGGATTGTACAAATATTCATTATAACTAATCGGTGCATTCTCCATGGCTCAGATGATGGAGAAAACCACCGGCCTTGGACGGGCAATTACAACCCACTCTCATAGCCACGCCGGGGATCGAACAGGGGTCGCCAGCGGAGAGGGCCGAGCGTTTAACCCCTCGACTGTTCAGGCCCCTAAATTCATGTGATGAAAGGAGTAATAGCATATTGCCTCATTTTTATTTTGTTTTGTTTGAGGCATATATATTTTATATTCAATGCTGAAATATAAAATGTACGTTCATTTTACGTTTTATTGGATAAAACTATTCATTTCTTTACTAAATTACTGCATTCTGCATTGAAGGAATAATTATCGATTTTAATACTATTTTATCAAATTGACCGTTTATTTACATAAAGCCCTTGACAACTCGTGGGTACATTATTTGTGAGTCATTCACAATAGTCCGGGAAAGGGTTTGATATATTTCATGATATCACTCCGGGAAAGGGTGTGTTTTGGGTACGATTCCTCCCGACTGACGAAATGGTCCAGGTTTTAGAGGACTTTCCCTATAACTAATAACCAGAGTGTCCCCCGGGATATTTTCTTTGAATTGATAAACAATACCTGTGACAACGACAGTATGTCTAGGTGCTGTTTTTATACACAGCTTACAAACAAATACAACAAAAGGAATTGTCTTCGTGTGTAAACAGCCTGTATGACCTGGCGGTGAGTTATGTAAAGCAGTGAGTGATGTGAGAGTCAGAGAGAAGCAAGTTCCGAAGCTGGATGTAATTTTACAGGTCCGCTCCCCGCGTTCTCCATCCCGCTACAACAGATCGTCTGTCCGTGGCCGTGTCAGACAGGGACGTCTGTCTGTGTCAGGCTGTCCGACACACCAAGTACCTCGACTCATCATACACAGTGAGGCAGTTTTCCAGCACTGTGTCAAACAGCGGGGCACTTCATAAGCCCACAACCTGCTGGTACCGAGTCCAAAACAAAGACAGCACAGTCAAAGCAGCCTCATCAATCATACGTTAAATATTGCGCGGTGTCACGGGCTTTTTCAGAGAGGCCAAGTGAATATGATGTTTTTAGTGAACCGAGAAGCGGGTTACAGGGATTCTGGGCATTCCAAGTTGAGTTTAATCAACAAAGTCCATAGATCTGTCAACCTGTGAGTTTCGTTTATTTTTTTTAATCGTGTCATTTTTCAGTGCCGCGTTTACCTTACCTTTCGCCCTAAATGCTGTTATTTCCTGTGTCATTTTACTGCAGACCTTTACGAAGTTCGCTCGCACCTTGTAATTCTTTACAGATACAGAGGAAATGACACACTATTTGGTCCATTAAGAAGATACATATTGTATACGGCACATGTTATCTTAGAACGTTCGGGGCGAGCAACATCATAACATTATTTGATTGCTATCCAAGATTAAACGGACATTTGGCCCAACGTAGCACCTTTCTTTACATCACAGGCAAAATTTAAAAAAAAAATTGTTTTCTTGTTTCATGGTGGAGGCTCAGGACACCGCTGATCGCACATATTTCTTCGGTTAATATAATGAAAACCAGAAAGCATCAATGGAGTTCTGATGTTTATAGGGCAACCTCAACCTCCCCTTCCAAGAACCCCGGTTACGAAGAGACCTATTCACATACCAAGTATGTTAATTAGTGATTTCCGTAAAATATTATGGTATCTGCAATATTTTTTCTAAAACGTTTGCATTCTATTGTACACGAGTTGAAATAAGCTTGCACCTGGTGCGATCAATGATGCAAAACAAATGGCGCACGCCACCTGGAGGTAATACCGCCCCGTTCACAAATGAAAAATTTCAAGCTTTAGATATGAATTTCTTCTTTGTTTCTTCTTTCATGTGTCTTCTCCTCAAAGACCCTCGGGTGATTTGGAGTCCGGGTGCCGGGATGGTTTTTGTATTCAGCCAAAATGAACCAGATCATCTTTGATACTAATTTATTTTGGAAGATTAAAATTTATAATTATATGAAGTCTTTAACATTTATAGGTAGGTGTTGCAGGGTTCCTAAACAGCATAAAGATATTTATTCCGGTTTAGAAAATAAAAAAAATCATTACACCCTAGAATCGTCAAATGTAGTTCAGCCAAGTTGGGAATAAAGTGACAATGCTTACAGAGTAATATAGAGAATTTACCGATGTGATTACTGAATGTGCTCACTTAAATAAGAGCACAAAACACTTTAGACGTAAAGAACCTTTATTATCTGAAAAATATTAATAAAAATAAAAAGTTCTTATAGGGAGAGATTTTTTTAAGCTCACATTTATTTGCTGCTTGCATTTTTTCTTACCTTTTTTACTTATATTTGCTTTTAATTGCCTTTTGGAAATGTAACACCTCATTCTAAATTGACTGTATTTTGTCGGTGGTACCTGATTTATTTCAACACCGTGTGATAATAATAATGGAAAGTCACAGCTGCTATAATTTGACGTTGTGTTGATATATATGGTTAGTGACAGTTGATACAACTTAATGTTATGTGTTGATAAAGCCAGGGTTCTTATTAGGCGTGTAACGCCCTGTAGCACCTTGCGAGCCCCTTATAGAGAGTTTATGAGCTCTCTTATTATAAATTTGCCATAAAACAATATAAATGATCACATAATGCAAATACCTGGGGTCGGCATTGTTTGATTGGAGCAGTAACCGTACGGGTCCCCGGGGCGGGCTGTAATTACCGAGGAGACTTATTGTTACGTCTGTAATAAACTCGGTACCTGTGGCTATGTAATGTTCCTACATTGTGTGTGAATCTCATCTGATAATTAACATTGCACTGGTGTTTGAACCCATCTTGGTGTGGTTTTGTTGTGAGTTGCAGCGTTTAATGCATAGGGATACACTCAGACCGGCACGGCCTATACCTGGCTATGTATAGGACGTGAACCCTGTACAATACGTGTTGTTCCTGTTAGATAAATCACGGACAGTGAGGTCTTTGCTTTGATCATACTTTACTGTACTCCAAACCTAAGAAAGCAGTCATGCCATTACTCTCAACAAATCCCTTACTATGTCAATATGAACCTTTTTATATGCCCTTTACCCCATTATAAAGGCTGATAGTTGATGCATAAAGATTAGGAAAAAAAGTCGCAGGATCCCCTAGTATATAGTGGGAAATTAAGATCTTCCTTAATTTCTGTCTCATCTGTCACTCATACACACAAACACAGGCACACAAACACACCCTCACTCATGTGCGTGTGTATGGGTGCGATATATGGCTATGGAAATAATCCGGTGTCCCATTCTCTTAATCCTGGCCCATGCGTGGGATTGACCCAAAGTCGATGGACTCTCTGGATTACACATTCAGGTCAAAACTAATATCATGACTTAATCCTGTGGACGAGTTTGAAGAATCAAGCGGCCGGAGTCACCTACACTTCTTCCCATACACAATGCTTTTCTTTTTAACTATTATATATATTAGACCTAAAATATATACAACGTCACAGCACTGTATTTTCTTATTCGTGACATAGACACAGCTACGCTCCGTACGCAGCGGTTATACACTGCATCCGTCCCAAACATCCTTTCGCGTAACAGCTGCTATGGGAAGGTTATATCTATGCATGACCACCAGGTTGGGCACAGAGCAAAAATTGTAATCATGTGTATGAGAGCGTGGTATTGCATTGTGCATCCAGTTCAAATTTTAAACATACGACACCCACTCTCCTTGATCTGATTACATCAGTTCTGGCACAGGGCCAAGAATCAGACCAATGAGAGCGGGTGTCTCGGTGTAATCAGACCAACGAGAGCCGGTGAAGCATGTTTAAAATTGGAACTAGATGGATCATGTGATACAGCGCTCTCATGGGTCTAATTGCAATTCTTTGCTTTGTGCCCATCCTGGTGGTCATGCCCAGAAAATCTTGCTATACAAAGCAGCGGTTACACGAAAGTATGTCTGGGACGACTACAGTGTATTACCGTTGCATGAGGAGCATAAGACATAGCCCGCAATGAAAATACAGATGAGAGAGAAGCAATTTTAGGCTCACCCTGACATTGGCGTGGACATTTGATTGGTGGTTCAAGTTATCATATTTATCTAAGATATGTTAGAATGAAAGCATTATCATGATGATGTATAAAAAATAAACACTATATAAAGAGAGTTTTACTGTCTCAGTCCTCTTTTGTATCAAGTCATCCATTAAAATGAATTAGCAGATTAGATGTTTAGAACCAATGGGAACAATACCAGCTATTGGTAAATAAATGTCTGTCTGGCGCCGGAGTAAAACCTGATCTCAATAAATGTAGTCTAATATAGTCAACGTGTATCGGGAACTGATAAAACGTTTTCCATGTCGGGAACCAGGGATCCATATTTTACCTATACACAGATTAACAAGAGAAAGCCGGGGCATCGCAATTCAACGTAACAAGGCACTAAAACGTCTATATAGTAAACAGGAAAAAACTGGCCTAGAGAACACAGCCCTGGGGAACACTGGTCTACGGAACCCTGCATGGTCTAGGGAACCCTGCATAGTCTAGGGAACACTGGTCTATTGGAAACACTGGCCTATAAAACACTGGTCTAGGAAATCCTGGCCTATAGGGTACACTGGTCTAGGAAAACACTGGTCTAGGAAATCCTGGTCTAGGGAACACTGGCCTATAGGGACATTAGTCAAGGGAACACTGGTCTAGGGAACCATGGTCTAAAGGGAACACTGGTCTAGGGAACGCTGGTCTAGGGAACACTGGCCTAGGGACATTAGTCAAGGGAACACTGGCCTGGGGAACACTGGCCTAGGAAACACTGGCCCAGGGAACACTCGTCTAGGGAACACTGGCTTAGGGAACACTTGTCTAGGGAACACTTGTCTATGGAACACTTGTCTAGGGAACACTTGTCTAGGGAACACTGGTCTAGGGAACACTGGCCTAGGGAATCCTTGTCTAGGGAACACTGGCTTAGGGAACACTTGTCTAGGGAACACTGGTCTAGGGAACACTGGCCTAGGGAACACTTGCCTAGGGAACACTTGTCTAGGGAACACTTGTCTAGGGAACATTTGTCTAGGGAACACTGGTCTAGGGAACACTTGTCTAGGGAACACTGGTCTAGGGAACACTTGTCTAGGGAACACTTGCCTAGGCAACACAGGCCTAGGGAATCCTTGTCTGGGGAACACTGGCTTAGGGAACACCTGTCTAAGGAACACTGGTCTAGGGAACACTGGCCTAGTTAATCCTTGTCTAGGGAACACTGGTCTAGGGAACACTTGTCTAGGGAACACTTGTCTAGGGAACACTGGCCTAGGGAACACTTGTCTAGGGAACACTGGTCAAGGGAAAACTTGTCTAGGGAACACTTGTCTAGGGAACACTGGTCTAGGGAACACTTGTCTAGGGAACAATGGCTTAGGGAACACTGGCCTAGGTAATTCTTGTCTAGGGAACACAGGTCTAGGAAACATTGGCCTAGGGAACACTGGTCTAGGGAACACTGGCCTAGGAAACACTGGCCTAGGGAACACTTGTCTAGGGAACACTGGCTTAGAGAACACTTGTCTAGGGAACACTTGTCTAGGGAACACTTGTCTAGGGAACACTTGTCTAGGGAACACTTGTCTAGGGAACACTGGTCTAGGGAACACGAGCCTAGGGAACACTTGTCTAGAGAACACTGGTCTAGGGAACACTGGCCTAGGGAACACTAGTCTAGGGAACACTTGTCTAGGGAACACTGGCCTATTGACATTAGTCAAGGGAACACTGGTCTAGGGATCCATGGTCTATAGGGAACGCAGGTCTAGGGAACACTGATCTAGGGAATCCTTGTCTAGGGAACACTGGCCTATTGACATTAGTCAAGGGAACACTGGTCTAGGGATCCATGGTCTATAGGGAACGCAGGTCTCGGGAACAGTGCTCCCAGGAACGTTGGGATATGGAACACTGCATTGCATCATGAACGCTGGCATAGGGAACACTGGTCTAGGGAACACTGCTCAAGGGATCGCTGGTCTAGTGGACACAAGTCGAGAAAACATGGTTCTGTTCTTGTCTGGAGTACACTGATCATAGAAACACTAGATGCTATTAGGAACGCTGTCCTAGGGAACATGCACGGCTCCACATGGAACACTGGCCTAGCTATAGGGAGCACCACTCAAAGGGAAGCTGACCTAGGAAACACTGCTCTAGGGAACAGTGGCCTAGGGAACACTGCTCCATAGGGAACACTGATCTAAAGAACGCAGGCTTAGGGGCCACTAGGCTAGAGAACATTCACATAGGTGGAGAAAAATTTGTCAACAAGAAATCTAAACAGCTAGATATTTCTTGTGGTGCCATAGTATCCCAAGACAATTAATCCCCCCCCCCCAACCCTATAAGAATAGCCCCCCATCTTCAGCAGCATATACTGACACTTGGCAAGCGACTTTGGTTTCTTCTATCCATCAACTTGAGAATCAATATTTTTCACCAAATATGAGGGCCAATATGTTGAATTTCTCTTGAAAAAAGAGCATTAATTTATTTTACTGAAATGGGAAGGAAGGTGGCGCCACCTGTCGAGTGTACGAGAACATTTTCCAAGATGGATAGACATGCCACATTTAAGACCAATACCTTGAACCACTCCAGAGATATGAGCAATTTTCACCCAAAGCATATGTACAGATGGACGCCACGGCATAACGATTGCAGATGGCACCACCAGTCTTGAATACAAGATTAAGGAGTCAAAGATATATTAATATGCACATTTTCAGGCCAATAGGGCAAATCACTCCACAGAAAAAGGCATTAATGTATTCTTCAAAAACGGGAAGGTAGGTGGCGCCACCTGTCTGGTTTATGAGAAAACTTTCCGAGATGGATGAAAATGCCGAATATCAGACCAATACCTTGAAGCACTCCGGAGATATGAGCAATTTTCACTGAAAGCAAACATACAGATGGACGCCACGATTGCAGAAAGCGCCACCAGTCCTGAATACAAGATGAAGGTGTTTTAGACTTAAAATGCTCACAGTACTGTCAATTGGAAATGACTGGGGAATTAAACGGCACGAAAACAAGAAAGGGATAACAGGTGGTGCCACCAGTTTCCGGTACATGACAACACTATCCAAGATCTTCGGTCAAGTTGATTTTCGGATCAATGCATGCAAGATTTCTTGAGATATTTAAGAATTTGTGTGATTTTCCCCCAAAATGGACTTATTCAAGGTCAAAGTCACTCTCCTAGTAAAGGTCATGACCTCATTTTAAATAGGCTTTGTCCTCTCACCCATATCTATACACATGTCAAGTTGGTAAAGATCCGTAAAATATTTTTTCAGTCAAAACGAAATCTCTGCAGCGGCGGCGGCGGCGCGACCGTGCTTATACCATAGTTTCCCGACTTTGTCTGGGAATACAATAAGAAAATGATGAACGAGTGAAACCCCCCCCCCCCAGGAAACTGGTCTTCTGTTCTTGAGGAGATCATATATCAGGCTGTGGTCATCTATGTTCTGTGAATCATGGGGAGATTTAATTCATACTCTCTCTTTGTTAACTGAACACTAGTATCTATTTAATATTGAAATAAATTTGAAATGATTTTTGTCACTCAAACAAAACTTTATTGTGTATCGAAAAAAGTATGAAATACAGGTAACTTAAGGATAGAATCTGATCAAACCTGTCAATGTTACTAACATTGTGAAGTGTTACTGATTTTTGCCAATTGGACATACCATTAACATAGAACAGACCCAATGTTCCAATAATAGCAGCATGTATGGACTGTCCTGAGTTATGGTACTCCAATTACTTGTGAACAGTTTTATTCATTGGATAAGACCGGTGGCGCCACCTGCAATTTCTTCATGTTAATTTTTACTTTCGGGCTGATATATCAAAAGAACTTCACAATTTCAGTACAGAATGAAATAATTCTAAATTTAATATTATTTTTTGAATCCATGGTGTTTTATACAGGTATATACCATAATATATGCCACACTCGAACATTCGAAGCAATTTTGTGCTCACAGTCTTAAAACAAGTTACACGTGCATGGGTCATGACGCTCATCTGAGGAGGATGAAAATTAAAATTTAAAAAATGTACTGGTCTTATTTACCAACAGACTGGCGCGACTCCTGTAATACAAGTCTGGCTGTAGCAAATTGTTTCGATTGTCTTGTAGATATAAACAAGTGTTTACATAACTAAAAATAGGACATTATCTGTACATTTGTTTAAACTCGAATTTACCATTAAACTTGCACAAAATCCAATGTGTCATGGAACCCACCACTACTTAATTGTATGCAACAAAATACGTTCTCGAAATTCAGAGGTATAGAAAATTAATCCAGGCATGTGCATACTAAATACATCAGACTTTTTCCAATGAAATTTCTGCTCACAATGGGCCAAAGTTGGAGTTTCACAAATCATCGGCACATTTTTTTTATGTCTGATTGAAGCACTATAATTTTATTTGGTTATATATCTTAATGATACAAATTAACATTAATTTTGCATGCATAACAGTGAAAATGGTGGATTTTTAGGTGGCGCAACTAGTCTCCAAACAACTTAAGAAACTAATAAAGCAGAGCTAATCCCAAGGCTATGCATTAATTATTCATAATCAGGGGCAAAACAAGTCTAAATGACAAAAGATATTATTAATAGAGATCTAGCTACCAGTTTTGTATGTTCTTACTTAAGAAAAGTATATGGAAAATATGATAACTATGAAAGGTTTAATTCTTCCAGTTAAATATAATCATTCGTTGAAAACACTCAAAATCACACGCATCAAATTCATATAAATATATGTTAATGTTATACATACGGCGCCGGTTCAATTTGCTAACAGAATACAGAGAACCGTGGGTTAAATTTATTGGTTTCTAAAACAAAAGATCAAAGGGGACCAACGAATCATAGTTAAGAGTTGTCGTCACAGATTCTTTTGAGCCAGAGTCGCCAGGGAAACACTTCACTTTCAGCAAGCCTGGAAAGATCTGTTGGTTTGTTGCCACCAATTGTTTTGAATGTACCCCTCAGGCATGGCGTCTCTTTGAAGCAACATCAAATAGACGGGGCTGTTAATAATATGGACCTTTCATGGCCCTTTACATGTGTAATCCCACAGCACAAATGGAAGAGGCCTGGTCACAGTATAGCACAGTGTTTGCTATAAAACGCAAACAGCCATATTCTCAAAAAGAAAGTGTGCGACTGTATATGTCGTTAATTATGATATATTTATTATATATATATATATTAATAAATATATATATACAGATATATAAATATATATTGTTAGTTCTGATATTAGTCATAATATATGCCGTAAGTAATGATAGTAGTTATGATATATGTCGTCAGTTATGATATTTGTTATAATAGTAATGTTGTTGTTATATGATATTTGTTATGATTAATGTCGTTGCCTATGACATATATTTATAATAGGTATCGCATTAGAAATTTCCATTAACATCTGTCAGCATGAGATATTTCTATAAACTAAGTAATCCGGATATATTTAAAAACTTAGTATCCAACTTATCAACCTTAAACCTTGGTAAGTAAGCAGTATGTTTATAATTAATCTATGCAAGATCCGTCAAACAGTTTGCACAAATGTATTCAATAGTACAGCCTCTTCACATGTGCATTGCACAATGTGTATTCTTGGGGGAGAAACAAAGACCTATGAATCATTCCTGATACTGTCTGTGCAATTTGATCATTCGAGAATTCTAAGTCATTATAATATATTTGGTATGTTAATTATTTTCTAAATAAAAATTAATGACTGAAAGGTTTAATTAAAATGCGCAACCCTGTATTCCGGTCACCGTACTTTTATCTATTCATTTTTTTTTACCATATTTCCGTTTTTTGTTGCGCCCGTGTATTTACTCAATACACGATTAAAGCACCGATTCTACATCAGTCGTTAAGCGTTGTGCAGATACGGGTAGGTACCGAGGTCGGACTCCGAGTGCATGATGACTGATTCATACATTCAGACATTCCCCCTAGCGGTTTCGATGGCACACTGGCGCCAGTCCCGCAGAGAAGAAACAGCTCACTAACATCTCGCCGTCTTCTGACCAATCAGCACTCAGCATGAAATGATGAAGCGCGCTAATGCGGTAACTAGGGTGGCCTGCGATGTTGGCATGTTACGGACCCTGACTGTGGACTGATATTAGGGCTACAGTTGATATCATTCAATGTGTGTGCACGAGTGAGTGTGGTTTATCCAGTTTTCTAAGGGCAAACTTGGTCCCAACTTACTGTACAGTGAAAATAGCAGGATTATTGAACCCTTGGGCATTAAATCCAAAAACAATGCCGGAGTGTGGTGGGAGATGGTGATCTGCATCCCGGCCCAGCACAATGACATCGCCAACACACTCTTATCTCAGCCCCGCACAGTGACATCGACCACAGACTCATCTCAGACCTGCACAGTCACATCGGCCACACACTTTTATCTCATCCCTACACAGTGACATCGGCCACATACTTTTATCTCATCTCTACACAGTGACATCGGCCACACACTTTTATCTCATCCCTACACAGTGACATCGGCCACATACTTTTATCTCATCCCTACACAGTGACATCGGCCACACACTTTTATCTCATCCCTACACAGTGACATCGGCCACACACTTTTATCTCATCCCTACACAGTGACATCGGCCACACAATCATCTCAGCCACAAGTCACATCGGCCACACACTCTTATTTCATCTCCACAGTGTGACATCGACCATAACTCTTATCTCAGCCCCGCACAGTCACATCGGTCACACACTCTTATTTCATCTCCACAGTGTGACATCGACCATAACTCTTATCTCAGCCCCGCACAGTCACATCGGCCACACACTCTTATTTCATCTCCACAGTGTGACATCGACCATAACTCTTATCTCAGCCCCGCACAGTCACATCGGTCACACACTCTTATTTCATCTCCACAGTGTGACATCGACCATAACTCTTATCTCAGCCCCGCACAGTCACATCGGTCACACACTCTCACCTAAGCCCCACGCAGTGACATCGGCCACACAATCATCTCAGCCTCACATATTTACATCGGCCAAACACTCTCATCAAGGCCCCGCACAGTGACATCGACCACAGACTCATCTCAGACCTGCACAGTCACATCGGCCACACACTTTTATCTCATCCCTACACAGTGACATCGGCCACATACTTTTATCTCATCTCTACACAGTGACATCGGCCACACACTTTTATCTCATCCCTACACAGTGACATCGGCCACATACTTTTTTCTCATCCCTACACAGTGACATCGGCCACACACTTTTATCTCATCCCTACACAGTGACATCGGCCACACACTTTTATCTCATCCCTACACAGTGACATCGGCCACACAATCATCTCAGCCACAAGTCACATCGGCCACACACTCTTATTTCATCTCCACAGTGTGACATCGACCATAACTCTTATCTCAGCCCCGCACAGTCACATCGGTCACACACTCTTATTTCATCTCCACAGTGTGACATCGACCATAACTCTTATCTCAGCCCCGCACAGTCACATCGGCCACACACTCTTATTTCATCTCCACAGTGTGACATCGACCATAACTCTTATCTCAGCCCCGCACAGTCACATCGGTCACACACTCTTATTTCATCTCAACAGTGTGACATCGACCATAACTCTTATCTCAGCCCCGCACAGTCACATCGGTCACACACTCTCACCTAAGCCCCACGCAGTGACATCGGCCACACAATCATCTCAGCCTCACATATTTACATCGGCCAAACACTCTCATCAAGGCCCCGCACAGTTAAATTTGCCACACACTCTTATCACAGCCCCGCAGTCACATCGCCCACACACTTATTATCTCAGCCCCAAACAGTGACATCGCCCAAACACTTTTATCTCACCCCCACACAGTGACATCGGTCATTCATTTATCTCAGCCCGCACAGTGACATCGGCCACACTCTCTCATCTCAGCCCCGAACAGTGTGGTTAAAGATGGTGACCTGCATCCCGGCCCAGCATAATTACACTTACATCTAAGCCCGCACAGTGACAACGCCCACACACTCTTATCTAAGCCCCACACAGACAGTCACATCGGCCATACACTCTTATCTCAGCCCCTTACAGTCAAATCGCCCCCACACTCTTATCTAAGCCCAACACAGTGACATCGGCCACACACTCTTATCTCACCCCCACATATTGACATCGATCATACATTCATCTCAGCCTCACACAGTGACATCGACAGCACACTCTTATCTCAGCCCCACACAGTGTGGTGAGAGATGTTAATGTGCCCCCCGGCCAAGCACAATTACACTTAGAACTCAGTCCGCACAGTGACATCGCCCATTCACTCTTATTCAGCCCTACACAGTCACATCGGCAAAACACTCTCATCTCAGCCCCACACAGTCATTTCGGCAAAACACTCATCTCAGCCCTGCATAGTAAAATCGCCCAAAAGCTCTTATCTTAGCCCCGCACAGTGACATCGGCCACACCTTCTCATCTAGGCCCCACACAGGGACATTAACCACACACACTTATCCTAGCCCCGCACAGTCACATCGGCCACACACTCTTATCTCAGCCCCGCAAAGTCACCTTGGCCACACACTTTCATGTCAGCCCCGCATGAACTCGATTATGGAACTAACCATTACCTCATACTGGCTAATGCTGAGTATAGTTTATTCAAATTACAGATTGCTGTAGAGTGTGTCACGTGTTATTCTTATATCAGTATCCTACAGATTCGGACCAAAGCCGCTTCCTTCGTACATTCTTGTGGTGCCATGCAACAATAGTGTACAACTAATTTTCATGGATTTGGATTCTCTCGGATTTCTTCAGGAATGACTCTTTGAATTGTTTTAAACTTTGTTTATGTTTTTCATCTATTGTTCAAGATTATCAGTGGCGCAACTCACAGTTATGGCACTTTCATTTTACGTGAAAAAGATGGAATGTATTTAACAAAATAAAAAAAAAAAATACGCGTTGCTTACAGTTTAGCCCAGCTCTCCATATACACCATGCACTAGTCTAGGTCACAAGACGAGGACGACTTTAATTGGTGATAGTGACCTTGATATTAAATGAGTTGATACAGAGTATATAAACAAATATATATATATATATATATATATATATATATATATATGTTGAGCCATGTGCAACATTGTTTTCCTTCTTCATGTTTCTCACCAAGGTCTTCATGGATTGTTCAGAAATTTGGTATGCCCATATATACATCTTTGACATTTTTATCCACATACATAGCATGTCATCCACCGCACCACATATGCGTAGCATTTTATTATTGTATCCCCAGACAAAGTTTGGATACAATGGTTTAAGCACGGTTGATCAACGCTCAATCAACTTGACCGAAGATCTTGGATAGTGTTGTCATGTACCGGAAAATGGTTACGCCACCTGTTATCCTTTTCTTGTTTTCGTGCCGTTTAATGCCCCCTTCATTGCCACTTAGCAGTACTGTGAGCATTATAGGTCAAAATCTAATGGACAGATTTCCTGTATATTATGCATATATGGTATGATGTATATTTAAATTGGGGTCATGACCTTTCCTACGAGAGTGGCCTTGACCTTGAATAATGCCTTATATAGTGAAAGTCACACAAAATCATAAATATCCCAATAAAAGATGCATGGATTGGTAAAAAAAATCAAGTCGACAAATGATCTTGGATAGCTTTGTCTTCTGCGGTGGTGCCACCGTCTGTCCTTTTTTTGTTTTCTTGCCTTTAAGTACCCCATTAATGCAACGTGAAAGTACTGTGAGCATTATAAGTCCAAAACTAATTGACAGATTTGGTATAATTGTGCATGTTTATTGATCTTGGATTCCTCCATCTTGCATTAAAGATTGGTGGCGCCATCTGCAATCGTAATTATGTGGCGTCCATTCGTTCGTTTGCTTTTGGTGAAAATTGCTCATATCTCCGTAGTGTTTCAAGGTATTGGTCTGAAATTTGGCAGTTCCATCCATCTTGGAAAGTTTTCTCATAACCAGACAGGTGGCGCCACCTACCTTCCCGTTTTTGTAGAATAAATTAAAGCCCTTTTCTGAAAAGTGATTCGCCTTATTGGCCTGAAAATGTGCAAATTCATAGATCTTGGACTCCTCAATCTTGTATTCAAGGCTGGTGGCGCCATCTGCAATTGTTTTTGGCATGGCGTCCATCTGTACATGTGTTTTTGGTGAAAATTGCTCATATCTCCGGAGTGGTCTTGAATTTGGCATGTATATCCATCTCGGAAAATTTTCTTGTAAACCAGATAGGTGGCGCCACCTACCTTCCCGTTTCGGTAAAATAAATTAGTGTACTTTTCTCAAGAGTGATTCACCATATTGGCCCCCATATTTGGTGAAAAATATTGTTTCTCAAGTTTAAAGATGGAACAAAACATAGTCACTTACAAAGTGTCAGTATATGCTGCTGAAGATGGGAAGCCAGTTAATTGTCTGAGGCCACAATTGCATCTGCGGTGCCAAGAAAAATCTAGTTATAAATATGGTACACATTTAAATTTAAATAATTCTGTAAAGAAAATGAGTCGAATGTATCTGGGATTGAAGTATTACACATGTAGCCATATACCCTACATCTAGAATTACTAAAACTCTTACAGTATTACCCTCTGAACCAACATCGCCTTATGTTGTTTGGATCTGTCACATAGTATTTGTATATCTGTAGGACACATTCCCAATCATGATCTGGAATTCGATGTCTCCCGCCGCTTGGCGATAAGGACACACCCCACCTATTTATATAATAGATAAACCGGGTGCTTAGTCACGTACGAAAAAGGTGAGAAATAGTTGTGCTTCACGGAGTCTATGAGCTTGACCTACATGCTGACAATGTTTTTCTTATCCAACACACGACAGAATTTCCAGGAGTTTCATGATGGCCTGACTCAAGGCTCACAAACAACCACACAGACAGTGTTGCATACTTATATATACATTTTTTTAAGAGGTCAGATTTTCACACGCACTGTTTTTTTATAGTTTGTTTTGATATCACGATTACATCATCATTACATCGCTTTTCTATAATGTGTCACTCCTTCCTTGTGGAAAGTCACTACATTCAACAAAACTGTGGTTAACAAATCCGTACAAGATTATATCACACTGTTACAAATTTAACCAAAGATGTAATTGAAGATTGCGAAACCAGTTGCATAATCTGTATATTTATTTTCTCCAACATTTATGTGCAACATGGCGGTGGAGGGGGTTATGTGTTCTTCCCTTTTGATTCTCCAAACAATATAAATGTGATAAATTTGAGAAATTTTGCGGAAGTGCGTACAAGGGTCAAGAGAAATGTGTTTACATTCTAGATTGGATTCTTTCAATCGAGATGCGTCCTCCTCTGTCTTTTTTACCCATTTGTGTGTTTGTACCCGCAGTATCTCAAAAGTTCTCGTGGAAACTCAATAGAAAATTGTGGGAAGGGGTCATTGGTCTAGGAACAGTTGAGTTAGGGCAGACTGGTTGAATCTTGCGGCAGATTGTTACGTGAAATCTGCAATAGGCGGAGGTATGCGCTCTCTGACTGCTTTATAGTTAGAAGTTGTCGTATATTATATGTCTAGTAATCTGACGTATCAAGCGATCGTGGGGAGCGTGTTATTTAGGGCCGGCTACATGCAGCCTGCATGTTTTGAATCAGTTGGCGGACATATCTCATCTTTGAGGAGGTCCTATCACACCTGTGAAGTGTACTTCCGGTCCAGCTTGTACGAGATAACTCCAAGTGACAATACGAGTCGTGTTGTACACGCGTATACCTTACAAGGAACAGATCTCCCACCATGGAGAGAGATACCGGGGCGATAAGCCAGCTATATCAAGTATGACCGAGATAAAACACAGTGGACACCAGTACTCAAAAAGAGTGACACCTATCACAAGCAAATCAAATGCAAGAAAAGTCTCAATCTGATCAAAAGAATAAATGATAGCTATCAACACGGGAAAGTGTGGGGTGCATCACAAGTTTCTTTGAAGTTGTAATTTAAATAAATCCAAAGTGCAGTCCTTTTGGCCTGTAGGAAGCATTGTTGATCGAGTAACACTAACAAGGGCTTGACACAACATTTGCATGATGGTAAAAAAGTCGATATTCTTCTACAAAGCTCCTTTGATGACTTTCAGGCCGTTCTATTGTCTCCCACTTGTCCGAGAAACAATAAACATATCTTTGAGGATATATTATAAACGCCCTTTTGTTGTTCGGACAAGGAGTGTTGCTGTTACCCGAAGTACAAGCACTACAATTTCACTATCTGATCGACATGTGTACGCGTGTTTGTTTTAGTCCTTTTAGGGCGTTCACATTTCCTGATGTGACGTACTTTCAATTGTTGCGGAGTATCTGTTACTGTTTTGTAGTCATACTGTACAGAAAAAAAGGTGGTATTAATATTACGACATATGTGTGAATGTTCCAAATGTTCATGAATGTCACATCCAGTATGTGTTAAATAATATAGGCCCATGACGACTACGTAACTAACATATAAAAGGATGTGATGTTCCACTTAGCCATGAGCACGAATGGTCATCTGAAGGCCATAGCACACAAAAATGTACGTCACATTGACTTCATGTTGAGTTTTAAAAAATGTGGTAATTTCTTAACTCATTCTTGAAAATACAGATTAAATGTGTAAAACTTACGAAATAGCAGATGGTGTAAGGCCTACTCTCTTATGCAGTTGTTTAAAGTCAAGGAAAAGAACCAGGGAATTTCATGACAATCAATCAAGAAGTTCCTGAGGAAACCAACTGTTTGCATTACTTTTGCCGGTGAAAGTCTTAACTTCAGACGTGCACAGGCTGACCTCTTTGCATTAAAAGTTTAAACTTTATATAATGTGTACCCTCCAGAAGGTTTGACCAATGTTTGCAACTAATCTGTCATCCTCAAAATAAAAATAAAAACATGTTACAAAAGATGAATTTCAGGTCATCTGCAGTCCCCAGGTTCATTAAACATACCAAATTTCATGACAATTCATCGTGAGCAATTTGGCCTCATGGATTACTTTTTACTGAGAGGAGTCTTAGCTTCACAGGTGCTCAAAGCATGAATATATTTAGAACCCTGTGACCTAATTATGGAGTTCCATGAAGGACCTTTTAAATACTGTCAACAAGTGAAGATGGAACTTCCTCGGCCTTATGGTTACGATTTGTGCTCTGCTGAGGTTAAGTCCAATGATTGTAAACTCATCCTCCATACTATGAATTTACAAAAAAAAGGAGAAATATTGTAGGTCTAATCTATCAGTTTCCAAGACCAATGGTATCAAAATTTCATTACCATGGTCAGAAATAGGTCATGTTGTGAACTATATTTAAAACATACAAACTGTGAGAATCAAAACTAGGATTGTCACTTTTAGCGCCTTGACCCTTTAACAACTAGTCTTGTACAATGAGTTTTTTTTTAAAGAACTCGGTGTATCCCGGTAAATCAAGAATGCTCTCGTATCAGACGTGCGAAGTGTCACATAAAATGTAGACACCTGGCACTTGTTGAGATGTCAACTTGAGTTAAGTGATATGACTCTAAGTAAAATTTGCACTTGTTGGAGAAGTGGTTGATAAGTTCTAGCATGACAAACACCAAGGGTAATTAATAAACTTATCAGAACACCTCAAATCACACCCAATGTTTAACTCAGGATCAAGTCAGGATTAGCAAATCTGTGATAAAGTTTCACTCTGAAAAGTGTGTTAGATAACCCCTGATTGGTGGTCAAATCGAATAAACCTCTTCCCCCGTGAAGGTGTGCAAACTCCTTCTCAGCTCGCGTACACAGAAACATGAAGCCGCCCTTTGTGTCGGATAACGGCAAAGCGCTACGAGACATTAATTGTGAGTCCAAAATTTAATCGCACCTAATAGTAAGAAGACATTGTTGTCTTTGTTATCGTCTCCGAGGAGGACGTTGCTGACAGTTTAGCATATATAAATATTTTTAGAAACTAATAATAGTAAGCCTCTGATACGTTGATAAAAGTATGGCATTATAGGGGCGTATATAGACAAATGTAAGAGAAGGGTGGGGGGGGGGGGCCTTGTTGTTGTGTACGCGCTTGATGTAATGAAGACGTCCATAAAGAACATTCAGAGCTATATATTTCAATGGCATATTTGAAGAACTATTTCATGCATGTCCATTGGGCCTGCTGTGAATCCGTTGCTGTTCGCTGTTAATTTAATCAAGTAACTTGGCCTATTTATCAAAATTGTTTCTGAATCCATAATAAGTGCTTAGACTATAAGATAAGACTAGGTATATCTGTAAATTGGGCACTGTGTGTAAAGAGCGAAAAAAGACCACAGTGGTAAAAGTAGTGCCCGCCGTGCGCCCTTGACAACCAGTCGGGTTGCTGGGCTTGTGTTATCGCCTCTAGTACTTCCGTTCAAGTGATTACTGAGACAAGCAAGTCCCTGTCTGAGGGTAAAAGGTCACAGTTATCTAGGTAATTCACAAGTTAACAGAGTGTAAAAAGCTTGGTTTGCCACAATGAGACAAGACATTCGTAGCACACGGAGAGAGATCGCTGGTCGCCAGGCGGCATGGCCGCAAGTGTCAAGTTAAGGTCACCCTGGTATAGCCATGCTGCGATACAGGTTAATCCTGTAGATTAGCTGACGGTATAAAAAAACCGAGTGCTTTACCTCCACCTACAGTCACATGTCACTCACACGGACTAGTATACAAGCAAGGTTGGCCTTATAAAATGTTCACTCATGTCTATTGGCTCGGTGCCGGAGAGCTTCTGTTACTTCCTGTGAGAATTATATGACCAAAAAATAATGAAAAGTGGTGATAAAACTGACGGAAAATGTTGGACTCGACCACTCGATAGGTATTACCAGACACGAACTCGAGTACTCGTTACCATAGCGACACTCTACACGGGAACATTTTATATAACCCAAAACGTGAAACTTTGATCGAATGTCTTTTTTGGTCTGAATCATGTGCCAAAAAAATACATGTAGCGTCACAAGTCTTCGGGAACTGATAAAACTAGTCATGATCAATAAACCTATGAGGTTACAGGACACAAGATGAAACTGTAAATGAAAAAAGACACCTTGCTGTAATTTGGCAGTCTAAAAATATGGGGGAAATTGCGTAAAATATAGAAAAAAATACAGGTGGCACCACCAGTCTTTGGAAACAGATATAACTTTATTAAGTCACGTTCAATTTGCATGTATTGATTATTGACGTTATGATCTGGTGAAAAATATTTGTTACAGAACCTTGAACAATGGGTAGAATGACTACCAGAGTGCTCAAGTCAATTTTTTTTTTGCCAACCGTCCATAGATATAAGGTAACAGCGACCTTGTTTAAGTTTTCAAAGATGATTTTACTAGGAGCTCCCTCGATGTTACGTTAGAAGTTTCTAAGTCAAACTGCTGTGATCTCTCTCTCTCTCTCTCTCTCTCTCTCTCTCTCTCTCTCTCTCTCTCTCTCTCTATATATATATATATATATATATATATATATATATATATATATATATATATATATATATATATATAGGGTACTCAAGCCATGTTCTTTCACATAGCTCACAGAATATAGGTAACAGTGACTTTATTTGGATGTCCAAGAAGATATTACAATGAGCTCTCTTTACATTAAGAATGACAGTTAGGTTTTCGACCAGTGGCTCGTAGAACATAGGTTACCATGACCTAATTTCATGTTTCCAAAGTGATTTGGATGCACAGTTAGAAGTTTCTAGGTCTAACGGTTACGGTTTGTACCCTGTAACGCCTGTTAACGTCAATCATCTATCAATGTATCTCGAAATATATATATATATTTATATATATATATATCCTAAATATATATCGTTTATAATATATATATATATATATATATATATATATATATAAATCATTAATATATATCCTATTTATAAATATCAAATATATATATATCCTAAATATATATCATATATAAATATCATATAAATATAACCTAAATATGTTTCCTAAATATTTTTCCTATATAAATATCCCATCTAAGTATATACATTGTATATATATATATATATATATATATATATATATATACATATATATATATATATATATATATATATATATATATATATATATATATACCGGATGAGAGATACCTCTAAGAAAACATATACGAATCAATAAGACACATGACGTTCATATCATGTACTGTCATACACAACATAAATATATATTAGAGGAATATAAAGTGATGTGACAGTGATGGCATGGCGCACCAAAGTACTCTCCACGCAGTCAAGTAAAGGCAGCGGTAATATGCCGGCAATATACAGCTACATTTATGTACTATATATAGGTAGAAAACTCCACAAAATATTTCCTAGTTTATCCATCGCACACGTACCATAAAGACGGATCTGACACGGTAACCAGCTCCCGTTATTGTCATCCCGGCATCAAATGACTGTGATTGTCATGAATAGAGACGGTATTGCAAATTAAGGTAAAATGTCTGGCAAAAACCACCTACGGAGGCCGGGTGAAATAATACTAATGACTGGTTCTCTGCTCAATTGTTTTATTCAAATGGAATAAAACGGATCATTACAGGGAGATATAGAGACGTATTAACAACTGTTGTAATAGCTGCAGTGTATCTTCAGCCACTGTCATATTGTATTTGGACATTAGAAACGTTTGTTGGCAGTTTATCCCTGGCTGCATATATGTTTTTGTGCGCACAGATATGGAATTTATTTATTGATGTGTTCGAAATCTTCGTTCTCGTCTCGCCTCATTAAGAAGAGTAGTTATATGTAAAGCATTTATATGTTATTTATATTTCAGGATTTAATTAAATAAAATTCTAAATAATAGTTGCAATTTGCATAATAATGGATGTATAACACATTCTTATTACGTGCATCGTATCATATCATCCATATAGGTCTATAAAATACAGGGTTCTAGAATTTTATAAATTGAAATCTGCATTATAAGAATGCAAGCCTCCGCCATGTGGGGGTCCCTGCTCTGGAATACTCATAAAAAACGTGTTTGCATTTACTTGTTCGGGCAATATTCGGCCCATATGTTCATTCGTGCATAAGTGACGATATCGATACATTTGTGAATATTCCTTGGTGACGTTCCTGGAACCGGATCATGTGAAGGATCCACACCAAAATCTAATTGATTCCTTCATCTGGCCAATTTCCGAAATGCCCTGAACGTTTTATATTATTTCCGTTCATGGTTGCTTGAGTTATGTTGTGATATAACACACAAATAAACACACAAACAAACACACACAAACACACAAACAAACACACACAAACACACACTAACGGGGATAAATTCATATCCTCCAGGTGTATGGAGGCAATTATATATTTAAACTTTCATTATACTAATAACAAATATCATCTATCCGGTTACCACTGGTTGGTATATTTCAAACAACTATGAGAGAACTGTAAAATAAACTACAGCATGTGAAATGCAGTTTTCGTGAGCATGACTGGGGAGGAAAGCGATGTCGTAAACCGGTGGGAGCATTTCTTCCTCACTGCGGGGGTCACACATAATGTCGTAAAAACTGGACGAATTACCATCTCGTCCTTGTTACCGCAAGCCGCGCAGGCGCTTTCGGGAAGAGAGTTTGGTTTGTTAGGTGGGACTGGGAATCTCCACTTGGTCTATATAGGCACGTTTACTATAGGTTTGTATTTAGATCTTTATTTCTAAGTTTATATTATCTCTACATCAGTTCTTTATATTTGCTCTACACATGCTGGATCGGATTTGGTTTGGATAAAATATATGAACATTCTGATAATATCTATATAGCAGCCAGCCTCTCTCTCTCTCTCTCTCTCTCTCTCTCTCTCTCTCGCACGCGCGCGCGCTTTCTTTACTACGGGGAAGGTTGTTTTTTTTTGGTAAAATAATGCTGAAAGCCTTCCGTTTCTTTATTTAAACGCTTCTATACTCTTTATTAATCAGGTTTTCAGAGTTTAACAGTCACATATTATAATCACATAACAACAACTTGTATCACCCTAGCTGTTTATGGGAGAGCAAAACATATATATATATGTTTCTCATGGAAAAGGTCTATACAGTGTCGATTTTTCTCGGAGAGTTCATTTTATATTTTTGGAGGGGGATATTTACCCTGACTGACCAAAAGTTTAAGGCCTTTGGGCCCATGAACGTATGGTCTCATGTACAAAACACTATACACTACCACTACGAACCCCCCCCCCCCCTTTTCTCCCCATAAGGATGGGGGAGTAAAATGAAAAATTCCAAATTAATGAATGATAGGTATATTGGTCTAGCCTAAATGAGTGCTTTTCTCCTTCTCTGGGACTAGTTATATTTTATCATCTAATTATACTTCTATGCTTATATGATTATATGATATATTTGTAAAATATCAGCCCTGGCGGCCCCTGCATGTTATATACTGCGACCTTGACCTTGTATTGTCTGTATCAGGGTCAACATCGTTAATCTTTCAGCTCCTACGTGCTGCGCTTCACGGAACTACAACCAAACATTACCAGTGAAGGCCAATTTTGGAACTGCTAGTTACTATTATATTATTTTGAATAATTCAATCAGGGTTCGTGTCACATAAACGCGAGTCGTGGTTTATTAATAAATAACTCACACTACATGACTTATGTTTGTGGCTGCGGTGTAATAATACCAGCCTGTCTGGTTAATAGCCACTTACTTACTTATAATGTTACATAATTTTCAGAATTTTATATAGGCTGCTACATACACGCATGCACTCACACACACACACACACTACCATACATGCGCGCGCGCACACTAATACTTGTATGGAAAGTATTCAGTTTTAATTATTAACTAACTACGGTATGTTTCCTTTTCTACAGAGCATTCGGTTGTATAATATAAAGACATCATGGGTTTAAAAGGGTGCGTCCTTTCCATAAAACACACTCTTACATGTTTTAATTATCAGTCACACAGCCTAAATGAAAACTCTTTTTGTAAGGATTAATATAAATATTTTTTTTTTGGACAAAGCAATGTTTGTATTTTGCTTTGGGTGTTCGTTAACATTGAAGTCTGCACGATTCGATGTCATTCACGATCTGTGAGGATTAATTTGATATGTAAAGTTGAACATGCGGTCATGGAACTGAGAAGTAATCCCACTAATAGCTACTCCCGGTAAATAATCCCACGAGAAAACACGACCCACGGTCAGCCAGTAAGTACGTCCGGCCGGGTATCCAGGTGCAATTCAACGGTCAGTGATAGTAATTTAATCCATTTTAGCCAATGATCATCGACCGAGATGTTATGGAGAGGTCAGAACAAACAACTCTGCCACACACCCGATTTACTCACTAATGAGAGTTGGTCCATGTACATCATATCATGCAGTCAGACACGGCCCTTGTATACAGACACATTATATACTTTTGGTAAGACACGGCCCTTGTAGGCCTACACAGACACATTACATCTTTTGGTCAGACACGGCCCTTGTATACAGATATATTATATCTTCTGGTCAAACACGGTCCTTGTATACAGTCACATATCTGCTGGTCGGACACGGCCCTTGTATACAGACACATTATATCTTCTGGTCAGACACGGCTCTTGTATACAGACACATTATATCTTCTGGTCAGACACGGCTCTTGTATACAGACACATTATATCTTCTGGTCAGACACGGCCCATGTATACAGATATATTATATCTTCTGGTCAGACACGGCTCTTGTATACAGACACATATCTTCTGATCAGACACGGCTCTTGTATACAGACACATTATATCTTCTGGTCAGACACGGCTCTTGTATACAGACACATTATATCTTCTGGTCTGACACGGCTCTTGTATACAGATATATTATATCTTCTGGTCAGACACGGCCCTTGTATACAGACACATTATATCTTCTGGTCAGACACGGCCCTTGTATACAGATATATTATATCTTCTGGTCAGACACGGCCCTTGTATACAGACACATTATATCTTCTGGTCAGACACGGCTCTTGTATACAGACACATTATATCTTCTGGTCAGACACGGCTCTTGTATACAGACACATTATATCTTCTGGTCAGACACGGCCCTTGTATAGAGATATATTATATCTTCTGGTCAGACACGGCTCTTGTATACAGACACATTATATCTTCTGATCAGACACGGCTCTTGTATACAGACACATTAAATCTTCTGGTCAGACACGGCTCTTGTATACAGACACATTATATCTTCTGGTCAGACACGGCTCTTGTATACAGACACATTATATCTTCTGGTCAGACACGGCTCTTGTATACAGACACATTATATCTTCTGGTCAGACACGGCCCTTGTATAGAGATATATTATATCTTCTGGTCAGACACGGCTCTTGTATACAGACACATTATATCTTCTGATCAGACACGGCTCTTGTATACAGACACATTATATCTTCTGGTCAGACACGGCCCTTGTATACAGATGTATTATGTCTTCTGGTCAGACACGGCTCTTGTATACAGACACATTATATCTTCTGATCAGACACGGCTCTTGTATACAGACACATTATATCTTCTGATCATACACGGCTCTTGTATACAGACACATTATACCTTCTGGTCAGACACGGCCCTTGTATACAGATATATTATATCTTCTGGTCAGACACGGCTCTTGTATACAGACACATTATATCTTCTGATCAGACACGGCTCTTGTATACAGACACATTATATCTTTTGGTCAGACACGGCTCTTGTATACAGACACATTATATCTTCTAATCAGACACGGCTCTTGTATACAGACACATTATATCTTCTGGTCAGACACGGCTCTTGTATACAGACACATTATATCTTCTAATCAGACACGGCTCTTGTATACAGACACATTATATCTTCTCGTCAGACACGGCCCTTGTATACAGATATATTATATCTTCTGGTCAGACACGGCTCTTGTATACAGACACATTATATCTTCTGATCAGACACGGCTCTTGTATACAGACACATTATATCTTCTGGTCAGACACGGCTCTTGTATACAGACACATTATATCTTCTGGTCAGACACGGCTCCTGTATACAGACACATTATATCTTCTGGTCAGACACGGCCCTTGTATACAGATATATTATATCTTCTGGTCAGACACGGCTCTTGTATACAGACACATTATATCTTCTGATCAGACACGGCTCTTGTATACAGACACATTATATCTTCTGGTCAGACACGGCCCTTGTATACAGATATATTATATCTTCTGGTCAGACACGGCTCTTGTATACAGACACATTATATCTTCTGGTCAGACACGGCTCTTGTATACAGACACATTATATATTCTGGTCAGACACGGCTCTTGTATACAGACACATTATATCTTCTGGTCAGACACGGCTCTTGTATACAGACACATTATATCTTCTGGTCAGACACGGCCCTTGTATACAGACACATTATATCTTCTGGTCAGACACGTCCCTTGTATACAGACATATTATGTCTTCTGGTCAGACACGGCTCTTGTATACAGACACATTATATCTTCTGGTCAGACACGGCTCTTGTATACAGACACATTATATCTTCTGATCAGACACGGCTCTTGTATACAGACACATTATATCTTCTGGTCAGACACGGCCCTTGTATACAGATATATTATATCTTCTGGTCAGACACGGCCCTTGTATACAGACACATTATATCTTCTGGTCAGACAGGGCCCTTGTATACAGACACATTATATCTTCTGGTCAGACACGGCCCTTGTATACAGACACATTATATCTTCTGGTCAGACACGGCCCTTGTATACAGACACATTATATCTTCTGGTCAGACACGGCCCTTGTATACAGACATATTATATGTTCTGGTCAGACACGGCTCTTGTATACAGACACATTATATCTTCTGGTCAGACACGGCCCTTGTATACAGATATATTATATCTTCTGGTCAGACACGGCCCTTCTATATAGACACATTATATCTTCTGGTCAGACACGGCCCTTGTATACAGACACATTATATCTTCTGGTCAGACACGGCCCTTGTATACAGACACATTATATATTCTGGTCAGATACGGCCCTTGTATACAGATATATTATATCTTCTGGTCAGACACGGCTCTTGTATACAGACACATTATATCTTCTGGTCAGACACGGCCCTTGTATACAGACAGCATTATATCTTCTGGTCAGACACGGCCCTTGTATACAGATATATTATATCTTCTGGTCAGACACGGCTCTTGTATACAGACACATTATATCTTCTGGTCAGACACGGCCCTTGTATACAGACACATTATATCTTCTGGTCAGACACGGCCCTTGTATACAGATATCTTATATCTTCTGGTCAGACACGGCTCTTGTATACAGACACATTATATCTTCTGGTCAGACACGGCCCTTGTATACAGACACATTATATCTTCTGGTCAGACACGGCCCTTGTATACAGATATATTATATCTTCTGGTCAGACACGGCTCTAGTATACAGACACATTATATCTTCTGGTCAGACACGGCCCTTGTATACAGATATATTATATCTTCTGGTCAGACACGGCCCTTGAATACAGACACATTATATCTTCTGGTCAGACACGGCCCTTGTATATAGATATATTATATCTTCTGGTCAGACATGGCCCTTGTATACAGACACATTATATCTTCTGGTCAGACACGGCCCTTGTATACAGACACATTATATCTTCTGGTCAGACACGGCCCTTGTATACAGACACATTATATCTTCTGGTCAGACACGGCCCTTGTATACAGACACATTATATCTTCTGGTCAGACACGGCCCTTGTCTACAGACACATTATATCTTCTGGTCAGACACGGCCCTTGTATACAGACACATTATATCTTCTGGTCAGACACGGCCCTTGTATACCGACACATTATATCTTCTGGTCAGACACGGCTCTTGTATACAGATATATTATATCTTCTGGTCAGACATGGCTCTTGTATACAGACACATTATATCTTCTGGTCAGACACGGCCCTTGTATAAAGACACATTATATCTTCTGGTCAGACACGGTCCTTGTATACAGATATATTATATCTTCTGGTCAGACACGGCTCTTGTATACAGACACATTATATCTTCTGGTCAGACACGGCCCTTGTATACAGACACATTATATCTTCTGGTCAGACACGGCTCTTGTATACAGATATATTATATCTTCTGGTCAGACACGGCTCTTGTATACAGACACATTATATCTTCTGGTCAGACACGGCTCTATTATACAGACACATTATATCTTCTGGTCAGACACGGCCCTTGTATACAGATATATTATATCTTCTGGTCAGACACGGCCCTTGAATACAGACACATTATATCTTCTGGTCAGACACGGCCCTTGTATATAGATATATTATATCTTCTGGTCAGACATGGCCCTTGTATACAGACACATTATATCTTCTGGTCAGACACGGCCCTTGTATACAGACACATTATATCTTCTGGTCAGACACGGCCCTTGTATACAGATATATTATATCTTCTGGTCAGACACGGCTCTTGTATACAGACACATTATATCTTCTGGTCAGACACGGCCCTTGTATACAGCATTATATCTTCTGGTCAGACACGGCCCTTGTATACAGATATATTATATCTTCTGGTCAGACACGGCCCTTGTCTACAGACACATTATATCTTCTGGTCAGACACGGCCCTTGTATACAGACACATTATATCTTCTGGTCAGACACGGCCCTTGTATACCGACACATTATATCTTCTGGTCAGACACGGCTCTTGTATACAGATATATTATATCTTCTGGTCAGACATGGCTCTTGTATACAGACACATTATATCTTCTGGTCAGACACGGCCCTTGTATAAAGACACATTATATCTTCTGGTCAGACACGGTCCTTGTATACAGATATATTATATCTTCTGGTCAGACACGGCTCTTGTATACAGACACATTATATCTTCTGGTCAGACACGGCCCTTGTATACAGACACATTATATCTTCTGGTCAGACACGGCTCTTGTATACAGATATATTATATCTTCTGGTCAGACACGGCTCTTGTATACAGACACATTATATCTTCTGGTCAGACACGGCTCTATTATACAGACACATTATATCTTCTGGTCAGACACGGCCCTTGTATACAGATATATTATATCTTCTGGTCAGACACGGCCCTTGAATACAGACACATTATATCTTCTGGTCAGACACGGCCCTTGTATACAGACACATTATATCTTCTGGTCAGACACGGCCCTTGTATACAGATATATTATATCTTCTGGTCAGACACGGCTCTTGTATACAGACACATTATATCTTCTGGTCAGACACGGCCCTTGTATACAGCATTATATCTTCTGGTCAGACACGGCCCTTGTATACAGATATATTATATCTTCTGGTCAGACACGGCTCTTGTATACAGACACATTATATCTTCTGGTCAGACACGGCCCTTGTATACAGACACATTATATCTTCTGGTCAGACACGGCCCTTGTATACAGATATCTAATATCTTCTGGTCAGACACGGCTCTTGTATACAGACACATTATATCTTCTGGTCAGACACGGCCCTTGTATACAGACACATTATATCTTCTGGTCAGACACGGCCCTTGTATACAGATATATTATATCTTCTGGTCAGACACGGCTCTAGTATACAGACACATTATATCTTCTGGTCAGACACGGCCCTTGTATACAGATAAATTATATCTTCTGGTCAGACACGGCCCTTGTATACAGACACATTATATCTTCTGGTCAGACACGGCCCTTGTATATAGATATATTATATCTTCTGGTCAGACATGGCCCTTGTATACAGACACATTATATCTTCTGGTCAGACACGGCCCTTGTATACAGACACATTATATCTTCTGGTCAGACACGGCCCTTGTATACAGACACATTATATCTTCTGGTCAGACACGGCCCTTGTATACAGACACATTATATCTTCTGGTCAGACACGGCCCTTGTATACAGACACATTATATCTTCTGGTCAGACACGGCCCTTGTATACAGACACATTATATCTTCTGGTCAGACACGGCCCTTGTATACCGACACATTATATCTTCTGGTCAGACACGGCTCTTGTATACAGATATATTATATCTTCTGGTCAGACACGGCTCTTGTATACAGACACATTATGTCTCCTGGTCAGACACGGCCCTTGTATACAGACACATTATATCTTCTGGTCAGACACGGTCCTTGTATACAGATATATTATATCTTCTGGTCAGACACGGCTCTTGTATACAGAGACATTATATCTTCTGGTCAGACACGGCCCTTGTATACAGACACATTATATCTTCTGGTCAGACACGGCTCTTGTATACAGATATATTATATCTTCTGGTCAGATACGGCTCTTGTATACAGACACATTATATCTTCCGGTCAGACACGGCCCTTCTATATAGACACATTATACAGAGACCTGTATACGAGTGGTAAAACGCTTGGCTCTCTCCGCTGGCGACCCGGGTTCGATCCCCGCTTCGGCTATGAGAGTGGGTTGTAGTTGCCCGTCCAAGGCCAGTGGTTTTCTCCGGGTTCTCCGGTTTCCTCAACCACATACAAACTACCGAACGCCACCATCGGAGCCAGGGAGAGTGCCTTGATGAGTTATAATAGCTATTTGTACAATCCATGTTATAAATAAATAAATAAGTTTATATTTTATATCTTCTGTTCAGACACGGCCCTTGAATACAGACACATTATGTCTTTTGGTCAGACACGGCCCTTGTATACAGACACATTATTTCTCGTGTTCAGACACGGCCCTTGTATACAGACACATTATGTCTTCTGGTCAGACACGGCACTGTGTGTAGACACTGTATTTTCTTATCAGACATGAACGGCCATTCTACAGACACTTCTTTTCTAATCACATACGGCCCTTGTACAGACACTGTTTTTTCCTTTCAGATATGAACGGCCAATTAACGTACAGACACTTCATTTTCTCATCAGAAACCGCCCTTGTGCAGACTACAGACACAGCTTGTTACCCAATATAAACAGGTGTACTATGAAAACAATACATTGAAAACATTGAGCTATGGGAATGTGTAGTTTGTAAGGGCCAAATATTAATGTAAACGTGTGGGTGCATTATGCGGAGTTTGTGAGCCATAGATGTTGCTTATTGAAACACTGTAATGTAATCAGTGGCGTCAATTTATCTCCGGGGGGGGGGGGGGGTTACTCGCAGGCGTGGGACAATTTTTTATAACTAGGTTTTAGAAAATAAATTAATGTATTATGTTTCAAGCACTGTATATGTTAATTCTAAACCAGGTTATAAATAATAATTCCAGATAATATAACCAGATAAATAATATTTCATCGTAAACTCAGAAATGAAACCAAAGTCTTTAATATCCAATTTAGTCCTATATATATTATTCTCTAAACATCAGGGAAAAATAAACATGATTCGATAAGGGGGACACGAAAGTATTCCGATTACATCTGCCAGGCGATTATCTATCTTTGGTGAGAATTTGGGGGTTAGGAGACGTGTTTCGGCAAATTCCGCTTTTTTTACCACGCCTAAAGCCTAGTTATAGGAAATACGGTAGTGTACATTTTGTTTTTAGCGATTTGTACGGCAGTATCGGAACCAGAGAGGGGCGCCGCTTCCGTTGAGCAGTAACGTTTCTTATTATATCTATATTTCTTTTCCAAGTTATTCGTAATTAATTTTCATTTTTTCATATAACTTTTCCCCGTAGCAATGAATTATTAATATATCCACAGTTTATTACATTTTATTTTATAATTTAAGGATATTAATGAACGGCCCTGTGATTAAGAGAGCATCCAAATGTTTCTGTACTGAGGGAGGGAGTCTTTCCGGATCTCACAGCTCCTCGGCTATTTTCGTACTCACAACCTGTGCTCTGTTTATTCCTGTGCGGTGCCTGGACCACAGAAGCCGGTAAAATACAAAGTTCAACATGCAACCTGAACATATCAATTATATTACCACGAGGACTACGTTTAACCGATGCTATTTCGCAAATTATGAATGTAGATACGCATTTTCACCATATAGATATCAACGTGTTAGGCTACAAACGATTGAATGTTGAAAATTATCATATTTTTTTGTAAAAGGTGTCTCAAAATATCCTCTCTCCATCGCATATTTTAAAGTTTAACCAATATCCATGGGAGAAGGACATGTATGGCTTTAAATTGTATTCATATAGATGAAATAAAAAAATATATATATATTTTCATAGACTCAAAATATATCACGTTTATGTAATAATAATACTAATACTAATAATACTTATAATAATATATATGTGCATGGTAATATAAAATTGCATATATATATATATATATATATATATATATATATATATATATATATATATATATATATATATATATATATATATTGCTTAATACCCATCAACCGACGAATTAGCGCCCCCCCCCCCGGTTCTCGGAATCCTGGATCCGCTACTGTAGGGTCTGGGTGGGCGGGTGTATTATGAGGGACTGAGATGTTTCCTTGTATATATATATATATATATATATATATATATATATATAAATATATATATATATGCCGGTATATTATACAGACATTGGAATATAGGGGTATTACGGTGGTATGTTTTTTTATGTAGTTCCATCAGGCAGACATTTTATTGTCCAGGGTCGCAGGCTTATGAAATTTATAACCGATTACCTACATGGATTATTGAGACGTGTGTGTGTTGTTTTTACATTATTCGTTATCAGCTCGGGGATTTCACTTGATTTATTAAAGTTGTTTTGTCGATACATTGTTGCATGACCCTACTGTCCTTACCTATGTTTTGTAAATATAACACTGAATGTCTCCTACATCGCCCAGTCATCATGTATTAGGCGTCACATAAACTAGTACACTTCATTGTACAGGACCGTGGTACAGCTTAGTGTGCACTCAAGGCTGGGAGTCAACAAAGTTGTAGATGGCACTCACATATCAAATACGAAACGCTGAAAGCCAAGATACTTTAGCAAAGGGGACTTTCGCTCAATCGGCTTGAGCCAAAACCAAAGACAGATGCACACTTTACCATATAGCTTGGTTGACTGAACTATACACTGAATAAACATGTTGGGCCGAGAGCTCTCACAATCTGCTCAGAGCCCTCGATGCCAATGTAAACACAGAGGGTATGCAAGCGAGCTGAAAGGTATCTCCCAGAGGTCAATGTGTTCAATTCAGCTGGGGTCAGCTTGCCCACTCCCACAACCCAGTAAGGTCCCCAGGGCAGTGATCCACTACAATACCAAGTGATGGCGAGGCTTCTGGCACAAAGTGCGGATAATCTGTCGGATTATTTTCCATAACCTTTGAATTGTAATAAATGTTACTACAGTAAAATATAAAGTATTATTGCTCAAAATCAATATTTTTTAATTAAAAAAATTAACATTTATTAAATTGTTTATTCAACCTATAAAATTGTTTTTAATGAATGTACAGACATTTCCATATACAGTAGAAGACCGTTTTTGCGTACGCCGTTTATTCCCGAAAATCATTTTCCGAAATAAATATTGGGCAACCGAAAATTTATTCTTTTTTACGAAGGTAGATAAATAACCATACAAGTCCCCGCACCTGCAAAGGGTATGGTCCTGACACAGTCTGTATCATTCAGTGCAGCGTTCAAGGACTGACCGCCCCCACATGGAGGGACCCGGGGGTGTAAGAGTGCCTAAACAGCCGAACGTGTGAATGTCGGTACTCTGGCCCCACGGGGATTCCCCGGATGTCTGAGCAGTATGGGGATTGCAATGGGTGTCCAGATAATAGCTGTTTAATGAATATTATATTACATTCATAGCTTCAACTCTCCAGGGAGCTCAAGTCAAAACACTGCTATGTTTGAAATGTGAACAACGTTGGTACTTCGGCTTGGCTTATCTAGATTAATAACTGCCTCTGTTCAAAACAAATAACCGCTCTGGGGATTATCCTGTAATTTGCGCTGTTTTCCTGCTTTTATTATTGTTTTCGTTGAAACTTCTGCTCCAGTTCTGCCTGAAGGATGACAGTGGAAGATCTCCTGTATATATAAGTGAGCCAGGAACGAGATTAATTACTCTAGCTTATCCCACTATCAGTGTCAGAGGAGACTGATTGGTGCCGGGCATTAAACTGCAGTCTGGGTACAGTTAAACCTCTCATGTGTCATATACACGGGTCCATATAGTACTAAATACTGTAAACAGAACCAGTCTTTCAATGATAAATAAACCCGAGTCGTTTATGGTCCGGGATCGTGTTTGTTTTCATTCATAGTCAAAGAGTACATAATGGCCTTAATTCACTGTGGGTTGAATGAAATATTTGCCTTTGTTGATTTCTCATGTGATTATTCCATTTATTCCAATATGTCTAGGTATCTCAGCAGGACAGATGATTACTTTTTCGCTCCATATAAAAGAATGTACTTAAAGTACTGAGCCACTGAAACGGTGTCCAGTTTCACGAAATAGCATGTGTACGCACAACATGGGCACCCTTGTGGGTACATGAACTCTTCGTGTGGCGTGTTTATAAACTTATTGACACAGTTTATGTAGATGAAAAGGATACATATAACATCTTTGTCCGTGCATATACATACCTGTCAATGTTGTTATTGTAACGCATACATATATATATTTATATATATATATATATATATATATATATATATATATATATAATATTATATTATATACCATTGCATGTCGGTTATGTCATCTTTTATGTCCAAGAAATATATGTACATCTATAAGACATCGTTTATTCTTTTCCGTACATAATTCAGAAACGGAGCCAGTGGGTCCGGACCCCCCCCCCCCCTTTCATCCGCTGCAAGCTTTTTTTAAGGGTTTCAGACAAATTTTTGCAGCCTGGAGCCTTCCCCTTTTCCGGACCTGGTGATCTTTTTTTTTTTTTATTTTTTTTCATTAGTCCTCCCGGGTTGGACCCCCCTCATTTTCTAAATTCCCGATCCGCCCCTGTAATTTCTGTTGTTGTGGGTGGGCTTGATTGGTTTATTGTTTTAAAATAAGGTGTTATGATTTGTGTATATGCTCAGAGACTCGTGCACCCCCCACCCCCCACCCCACCCCCATTTGAATTTGGAGTTAAATCAAGCTGTTTGAGACGTGAAACCCGTAGCTATACTATACTGTGATTCTCGTCTCCCCCTAAGATCAAATTTCACTTCAGAACGATTTTCTTGCGGACCGTATGGATGACACATATAAATGTTTGTTCCTGAGTCAATACAGGTAACTTATTAAACATGGCACGCCTCAGGGTGTAGGCACAGTTACAAAATGATAATGTAACAGGATATTTGTGACTGGAAAATAGATCTGTACAAATACCCACACTCGTCAGTCATCAGGAATGTCTGCACGGCCTGCCTGGTGCTTCGCGTGATTATTGACCAATGACCAGTTTGTTTTTAGATACAGACATTATGGTGTTCTTATCATATAGGCTGCATCAATGTCAACAGGGTTGAGGGCTCACCCCACAACTGTTGAGAACTGGAATTGACCTACATGTGGGTATGTCTGGGAAGGTTTTCTTCCATACCCATAAAGAAAGTCACCATAAATAGGTCGGCAAAAATAGTTTAATTGTCCGAGGTAACCTTGGAAAAATTTTAGTCGATTTGTAAAATTGATACAATTAATATATATATTTTAGTGTATGTATTTGTGCCCATATATATGTGCGTTTCATTCAGAACCTTGGTCTTGTCACTGTTCAAATTTTAAGGAAAATTCAGCCAAATCGACTTATTTGAGAAAGTTAATCATTTCTAATATGTATTTTTAGATTATCTACGTAGAATAACTAGAGTGGCACTCGCAGAGGCTCGATCTGCCACAGCAAGACGACCCTACCAGATTGGCATTCATATAGGAACTCACCAAAATTAAGCGACATCTTGACATGCTATGTAATACACTTTATGATATAATACTGAACTCATTCAATCAGGGACTCGCGTCAACAAAACCTTTAATTTATGAGTTCTTCAATGACAGCATAAACAGTGCACCTGAGAGGTTTATTAGTGTTTATATAACTGTAATTAGAACAAATGACATAGCTATCAGTCAAACTATCTCAATTTCCTCGCAAACATGCGATAATTATAACAACAGGTGATCTAAGCATAGGCCGGGGTAACCGTTAACATTCATGTCACGTTTCCTGAAGGGAAGCATTGACAAGGGAACTGCTGCAGTTTGTTGTAGCCCAGCCTATATTAACAGAAATAATACTTGCTGTAATAGAATCCCTCTGGCATGCTGCCAGGCACCCTGTGGCCGTAATCACCACAAAATCAATACACGCACAGGTCATCAATAAAACAGTTATCAAAACTCAGTCCCCAATGAACGACTGGGTCCGTATAAGATGCCATTACAGCCTCCAGAACTCAATGTGATGAAATGCTACAGAGGAGATGCCACTTGTACTGAATCGGATGTAGTTCCTTCGCTAATCTTCATTAATTTTAGAAATCCTTTCATCAATAAACCGCATGTCACTGGTTAGAATGAGGCTGTTGACAGAGAGCATGTTTTGAACTCGTTGGCTCAGAGGTTACATGAAAGCAAACCACCTCTTTGATTATCCCTGGTGCTAAGTGGAGTTAGCTACAGCCCTGCCAAAAGTAGCAACAAAGCCATCGTCAAAGAAACGGGACTCTGCGGCCTATAATAGCAAATCCATGAATGAAAGCAACTAAGCTGTTTTGCCGTTCATTGCTTCCTGCCAGATGTTGCAGCCAGCAATACGGAGGATTAATGGCTGCTGAGGCAGTACTAACCGAGATGTACAGACAGCCCGGCTTGCTCAATTATTCATCCACCAATTTCAGTAGCAGTTCTGTAAAAAGTAAAAGTACCAAAAGCAGCTGAGGAAGTCAGTCATGAAAATGAAGGACTGGTTTTTATACTGGCCTGCCGGGGGTTGCTGCCGGGACAGGTCCATTTGTATTACCCATCAAACCGCCACCAATGCCCAGGCCCACGAATTACAACCGCTTTCAAATTCTTTAAGTAATATTTTTTTCAAACTTTGCATTGATAGTTTTTCCATATATGGGCATTTTTGTTCTATATTGCCCGTATGAAATTTCTCATACCCACTGCTAGCAAAAGTAGTTCTACCAGTTACTTTACCAGATGGGTCTTTAATAAGGAGGCACGTGTTCTGATACAGCCGAAGACCACATCACACGATCCACAGAACTTCTTAGAATTCCCAAACCTCCCAAAAGACCTACTGCTTTTCCCAAATCTAGTTTTAATATTGTCCCATGAAGTGCTGCATTACTAAAACCTTGACATTTGCCTAGTTTTAATTACCTCCATGAAGTGATGCATTACTTGTACCTTGGCTGTTGCTTAGTTTTAATATGCTTTTCGGAAATACTGCATTGCCAAAAGCTTTAAATGACATTCTTTATGAATTACAACATTACCAACCCTTGGACGATGCTGCGTTTTAATACCCATATACATGTATGTTGTGCTGCAATACCAATGGCTAATAGTTTATTTGACAGTCCTTCATGGAGTACGGCATTATCAAATCTCAGGCTCTTGTTTAGTTTTAATAACTGATAATCCTAAATGAGCTATACTTTATAAATTAACAATCTCCTGACCGTCTAAAATTAACAAGCACATACTTTATGAGCATTTCAGTATAAATAAAATTAAGCTGCTAATGCTGACTTTTAATTGATAATCTTACATGATCTACAGATCAGATGGCCCAGTATAACAAAGACATGAAATGTTTATAGCTCTGTCTGCCGTGCGGAGGAAGCCATCTGGTATAAATCTTTACGACAGGAATAACAAATCATTACACATGACTTGAATTCTCATTACGAAGGCTGCCTCGGCGGCAGTACAGCATTATAAAATATTGCACAACACCAGCATCATAAGGGACTGGCTTTGCTTAAACAGCATAAAGACAGCAGCCCGGCCCCCTGCACTCAGCGGCTCACAGATCCAGATGTTCAGGCGGTGAGGCATCAATGCTGTTTCCTGATGCCCTCCTTCCCTCTCTCTCTTCACGAGTTCCACACACAGTCGTTCTACTGGGTTCTTCCGGATCCAGCATTCCTCAGTCTGGTTTACAGCCCGAGTGAAGCCATCTCATATGAACACTCGATTCGTCAAGTGTTCTAGTGGCCAACCGTACTTTTACAGTCTATTTTTTTCTTGGCATACAGACATACACACTCGCATTACTATCTTGTCCCACAATCCATAATCTGATTTACACTCTTAAACACACAGAAATCAACGCACACACGCACGCATGCTCACACACAATATCATGCATTGTTCCCGGATATATTTCTCCTTTCCTTACATTGATTAGTAACAATCATGCACTAGGTTCTGCACACAAAACTGCAAACAGCATGTCCCAAGAAATAATGCAAAATGTCACAGGACAAAAGTTACAAAATGAAAAACGGGCACAACATGTTGTGTTAAAAAATCACTTTCTATCAAACAATTTTATGCATAGATGACAGGCTTAAAATTTGAACATGTATGTTTTGGTGCCAACAAAAAGTTGTATTAATCAATCATATACCAAAATCCTCAAACATTTGGTTTTATCAAATATATCATCATCAATTATTAACAAGAGCAGTTTTCTGAGTGGACCGTGACGCTCAGTTATACGCAGTCAGCTTCTAACTCGGTTTTCTGGTTACATGCATACTAGTTTCATTTACTGCGCATGGACAAAGATTTATTACTTTATCTCAGCTGACCTGCTGTCGGTTACAGACATGGAGCAGAATTATTGCCGATATTGAAAAGTCGTGGACGAACGGATAGACAGAACATATTTCCTGGTTTTATTTTAACTGTATGCCTTTCAGAAGCATAGCTTAAACTATGTGTATACTCCAGAATGACCAAAGAACAAGCAAGCAGGAACTGACGAACTGACGGACATACTGACAGACGGTCGGAGACCAACACGGCCTGAATGACAGGTGACCAGACCTCATAATGGGGAATGCACAGACGAAAGAAATGAGCTATAGTTTGTATATATAGGACAATATTTGACGAAGTTATGAGCAAAGTAATAGTTTAGGTTTCTCGATTACCTTCACCTTGGACTTATCTCAATTAAACGAAAGGCTTATAGGAGTTTTATTTGTCTATCAGCTGTATAATTTTTAGAGCGATAGCTGCAGAATTGTGGCCTATATAGAAAAAATAGAGAAATCTCGCATTATCTCATTTGACGAAAAACTACGAGATTTCGCAAGATTGGGTAAAAAAACGTCGAGTTAACTGACCCAATTCTACCTGAAGCAAATAACAATTTAGGGACGCATGGGTCACGTCGCACAGCTTAAATTTGGAAAATTTTAGTGAATGCATAAAATACTTATTTTTATATATATGCATTAGCATTTAAAAGCTCAGAGGAAATAGTCCTGCTAACTGGTGATAATCAAATATTAAATATATTTTTGCGAACTATAACTGTGCACTTAATTTATATGGACTATATCAAAGATGCAGGAGTCTCTCATGATCAAATATATCTAGAAGTATCAATATTCCAGCTATGTGACAGTTATATGAGCATAAAATAACCATTTGAATGTGTGAATACCTGTCAATTATAGAATAAAGCAGAAAGTTCAGATAAGCTGAAGAATAATTATACACATTTAATTTATTAACTGAAATAAAATGCTGTAAAAATTAAACAAGTGACCCATGGGTCATGACGCTCAGCTGACAAGCATGACCTGTATTTAAAGCCTGATGGTATACCATATGGTATCTGACCATACTTGGAAGATGGAAGGTTTGGGATGAAAATTCCGACTTGAAATGCATCCACAACTTTTTTCAAGAAGCTGGTCCTGTGACATTGACCTTTGACCCTAAGACCTAAATATCAAAAGGTTTGCTCCTCTATTGACATGTAAGGTTTGGGGTGATTATTTTGGCTATAAGAATGAATTCTGGGAGGTGCAAACACACCCCGTAACTCAGAGAATATAGGTCACAGTGACCTAATTTCAGATCTGCAAGGAAATCTTTTTAGAATCTCTAAGACTGCATAGGGTTCATGTATCTAGTCCTTACAGTTACAATTTGTGACCTGCTAACGGCCGGACGGCTGGCCGGACGGACAGACGGAAGGACGACGGACAAAGACCCATCGCTATAGCACAGCATGACTAAAAGTCAGCTGAGCTAAAAATCACTGAAACTGCACTGACAAAAGGATTTCTAAGGTGGCTAACTGGCAGACATAATGGATTTCTGACAAGTCTGACATTTGATATAAGAGACCAAACTTGTAGCAAATTCTCTAAAGGATGTTACAGTACTGAATGTCCAAAACAATTCAAAAGACATTTTCAGGCCCCCATATTAGATTTATAGATATGCAAATGTAAAAAGTGTAAGTCCAATATTTTTTATTATCACTCTGCTTTTCAATGGGATCAGCAGGGTAGGTAAACTGCAAAACCTGAAAGAAAAGAAATGCAGAAAGCATGACTAAAGGTCTTGTAATAAAAAAAAGCCATCCTAAAGCCAGGTACATATCCACATATTATGAGAACAAACATTTGCTTTTATATCTGGTAATTTATATAAAATATTCAGATATCTAGGAAACTAAGTTTATTGCTATGATTCCATAAAATAAACTGCAAAATGTTCCCATCATCTTATAAATCAGTAGCTTAACCTTAATACTATACTCTCACAGTCTTAATGCCTGGCTGAAGCATTCCGGCAACAGTGTTTTTGTTATGCAGTAACGAGGTATTTATCACTCAGCCTTATCACTTAACAGGCTGATACAAAACAGAGTCATATGTCACCAGCATCACTCACAATTACAGCCACACAGTGAGATGTACCATAACCAATGGTTATATGTACAAAAAAAATAGAGATGGTCTACAAAATAAGTTATTGTGAACATCCCTGACCTTTGACCTTGGCCTTTTGGCCACATATCAACTGGATTCTTTCTAAATGATGGGTAACTACTAACCACTTACATCTGGCCGGGTGTAATTACTTGGCAACCAAAAAGACCTGCAACCTTTAACCTCCTGACCAGCTGACCTCAAAATCAATTAGTTATTTCTTCATGCAAAAAGACCCATAAATATGAATTTTGAATCACATTCAGTGATGCATAGATGTGGCATATGTGAAAGACTGAAGGTTTGGGTTGAACAGTTTCACTTGAAATATGTTCACAAGCATTTAGAACAATATTGTGACCTTGACCTTTGACCTTTTGAACTCAACATCAATAGGCTTCTTCCCCTATTGGTAGGTAAGCCATATATGACAGATGGAAAGTATAGATTGAAAAGTTTGCCTGAAAACGACTCCACGCAAGAAGAGGGTGCTGTGAACTTGACCTTTGACCTCAAAATCAACAGGTCTTTTCCCCTGTTGGCAGAGAAGCGATATCAGTGCTGAAAGGTCTGGAATGAAAGGTTTGGCTTAAAATGCATCCACAGGCTTTTCAAAGAAGTTGGTTCTGTGACCTTGACCTTTGACCTTGTGACCTCAAAATAATTATGGTTCTTCCCCTGTTGGTAGGTGAGCTGTATGTGAAAGATGGAAGGTTTGGGATGAAAATTTTGGCTAAAAGAATTATTTCTGGGGGGTGCAAACACACCCCCAATAACTTCGAGAATATAGGTCGCAGTGACCTAATTGCAAGGATTGCAAGGAGATCTTTTTAGAACCTCTAAGACTGCATAGGGTTCATTGCCCTAGCCCCTACGGATACGATTTGTGCCCTGCTAACGGACGGACGGCCGGACGGACAGACGGAAGGACGACGGACAAAGACCCATCGCTATAGCCGAGCATGACTGAAAGTCAGCTGAGCTAAAAAAGAAAATTTTCAAATGAGCATAGACCAAATCTGACACATTTTTACTGTTATATACAAGAAATTGTGGCCTGAAACCATTCATATAATGCAATAAGAAGAAAATCATTATGCGAGTTGAGTTATAAGTTATATAAAAGGATAAAATTGACTAACAAAAAATGTGTGAATGGTTTTAATAAGTCTGGATGGAGGGAGGGAGGAGGAGAGAGACAGAAAGTGAGAGAGAGAGAGAGAGAGAGAGAGAGAGAGGAGGGAGAGCATTCATTAGTGCTTTTAGGAAAAAAAGTTTAATAATTATTATATTATTATTGATAAACAGAGATGGACATACAGAGCTGATGACTTCATGTCCCATTCTGCTGAGACAAGTATGTTTCAATTAGATCTTAATTTGTTTATTTCACCAATCTTTTTCTCATTTAATAAATCCTTCTACAATTGATATAAAACTAATGGACAAGTCCACAGGTGCAAGGGCTAAATGGCAAGGGTGGGGTGGGGGGGGGGGGGGGGGGGGGCTGTGAGAGTTACAACACGTCTGCATATATTCACACAGGTTATGAAATTTAAGGCAATAGTGCTTACACATGGAAAAGTTCATACTCATTAAACATTTAAAACCAGACAGAGAGATGGACAAACAAAGCCTATCAATTTATTTCATATTCTGCTGAGGCAGGAAAATGTGAACAAATGTTTGCATAAGATCCTCATTCTTTTCATGACATCGATTTTTTTTAAGTTTATAAATTTTATACAGTTGCAATATAAAATATTATCTGAATATATAAGCTGCTTCACAATTCTAAATTGCATCACCATTAATCCCTAATGTGGTCAGATAACAACACATTATGCATAAACATGTATTTATTTTTATCACAACACTATATACATATTTCATAAATTTGTAAAACAAAAAATAGCTGAAAATATAACTTGATTCATAATTAATTAAATGAGACCCCATACTTCGGAATATCATGAATCCCCCTCCCAATGCGTATATCCATGGCAACAGCAGATTGATCCAGCTACATATCAGAAGAAAGGCCTTGGAATGTCGAATAAAATGACCTACAATTTATGAGTATATGGTAAATTTTGACAAACATATGAAGAAAAAACAATTATGTGGTTTTTGATGACCTTGACCTTTTTACGCTAAAAGACATCAACTTCAAGAACTTCCGGTGTTCCATCAACATGTAACATTCAGATGGATTGCTAAAAAAATTCTGGCATTTTGAATGTCATATGTCAGACGAAAGAAAAAGCAGGGAGGCGAATTCGACGACAACTGACAAACAGACGGACATACTGACACATATGAGATGACAATTGACTAGAACATATCAGGGTGAAAGCACAGAGGGACAAAATGAGCCATAGTTTATGTAGACTGCCTTGTTTTGATGAAAATAAACATTTGATTTTTTTTCGATGACTTTGACCTTGACCTTTGACCTCTATTGACCGAAAACAATAGGCTTCAAGGACTTTTGGGTGTCAATCAACTGTGTATAATTTTGAAAGCGATTGCTGCAATATTGTAGCCAGTAGAGTGGGGACAAACAAACATCGTGACAAAAATACCCAAAAACAAACAGACATACACAACCGACCAACATGTTTGCAGAAATCTTCGATTCCTGGCAAGCAATAAATCAATTTTTAGCGCAAAACGGCTACTGAGATAACCGTCTGTATGTTCAGCTATCTGAACTCGAACCAACTACACAAACTCACTGTTACCTATGTTCTGAGGGATAAGGGTTGAAACACAAGTTTAAGGACCTGAGTTTTAAAAATAGTCATACAAAATACCAGATTCTAAAGGAAGGGGTGGAAGGATTGTCATGAAAAAGACTCCACAATACTGGTGGCGCCATCTACAATGTGTTGGTTTTATAAATACCTTCCTTGTATTTTTTTATAGACAACTTACAACTACAAGTTGCTTATCTTTAAAATGTGAAATTCTACACTTGATATGCCGAAAAGCCCTTGCGGCATCATGGGAGCCAAAAAGTCGGGTCACTGGTCCATAATATCTGCCAGAGAAAATAGAGATATAAGAGCACTTAGTAATATCTTCAAATTTACGAAATTGTGCAGCAAAATCATATATACCAAGCTGCCAGAGCTGTTAAAAGTAATCATCATACTTAAAACAAATCTCCCTTCACACGCAGGGGTAATATAATGTTAAACAAGGGACCTATGGGTCACGACGCTCAGCTGTTATATATGATAAAAAAATATTATTTAGAAATGAGGCACATGCTGGTTTTGTGTGGTAATAAATATAAGCTGTATTATGAGTTGTTGTTGTTTAGCTTATGTATGATTTTGATAGTACCTTTGGAGACAGGGAAGAGGATTAATTTCATTTATTTTATTAACAAATGGAGTACTATTGTTACACAGATTTTGACTTGGCCATATAACTTATAAGCAGAACATATAATATAAGAGTTTAACTATTTATTAAAAAAAAAATACAAATATTGTCGCAAATATAATTTTTATTAAAAATAATAAGAGAATCATATGATTTTTTAAAATGAAATATAACTGATATGATTATTAAAATAATATTAAAGAATATATTCATGAATGCATTCATGAATACATTTTGAAAGTATTTGCACGAGTATTCATATATTTTCATTTTTACCTGAATTCCCATTCTTTATGCAAGAAATTTTATAATGGAGTACAAAATCATTTTCGTATTTAAATACAATTACAAAGTATTTGCACCATGTCTGGAATTTATTCAGTTTTCACCAAACAATGATGTTGAGAATCCAGAATATACAAAATTCACACATTTAAATAATGATCATAAGTACCTGGTTTTATGGCTTTTATTTATATTAAAAAATAACTGTAAAAAATTCATTTTTGACTAATTTCACATCAATGTACACACTAGACACAGCAGGAATCTAGATTAATATTATCAACTGCATCTTTGTCTAATTTCCTTCATATGATCCCTAATGATTAGTAATGAATAATATGATTTACTTCTTTATCATTAAAATTGAACTGAAAAATGCCATAGGTGACTTCATGGTGTTATTTGGAATATGTGACATTCTACCCATCGATACAAGATTCTTATATCATCAGTAACTGCAAGTTAATTTCCTGTTATTATAAACTAACAAATTCCTTTTCTATTTTTCTTAAATTTGTTATTAAAAACCAATAAAAATTTATTAATTTATTGTTTTTTGTTATGTTCTTGGTTAAAACTACTAGATGAGTTGGGTTGGACACCTGGATCAACTGTGGCTTGCCATAAGCTGCCTGGATTCAATGTATGCCTCACCTCAAGCGTGCATAATGTGATGAAAGGTCAACAAGGTCAACATACAGGTGACTCAAGAGGGGCTGGAGAGAGCCAAAGTCTGACAGGGTCTCATAAAAAACATTAATAAAAGCTACAATTTTTGGCCAATTTCTTTCAGCTTTCTAAACTAAAAAGCTGAAATGCTTATGTGTGCATGATATGAAAATTTTATCAACAGTGCTCACGGGAAACAAACGTGCCATGGTCACAGTTGGGCAAAATTTAAGGTACTAATTTTATATTTATACTAAATAAAATTTGAAAAATTCAGAACTAATTTTGGGTATTCAATTGAATCTTGATTAAATAATGTTACATCCCTGACAAAAAAATCTCTAGCTTCAGCAATGCTCTTGTTAAGGGAGTAAATATATTTCTTGATTTTTTACAAAGTGCATTATGTTTGGGCCCATAACTTAAAACAATTACACAATACTGACATCATTCTGGCATGTGCATAGAGAATGAAAAATATGTATATTATTTATGATTAAAGTAAGATCAGTGGTTTTGATATTAGGCAGTCTTGAAGTGTAACAATGGGTTTTTAATGGAAAAATGAAGTTTTTCATTAATATCTCGAATGTCCTAGTGACCAAATTCTTGGCATGGTAGGGCATTTTGGAGACATCTAACTGTATGCCGAATTTAAGGAACTTAGAGCTGAAGCTGGGGAGCTGAGCTCTTGCAAACTGCATAACACTAGCTTGATGTAAACAATATGTTACATGGTGCTTGAAAACTTGATTAAAATCTACAGTTTTTGATCAACTGGTTTCAAAGTTTTGGTGTTAACAGTTGAAATGCTAACAAAAACATGCTGTGAAAATTAAATCCACAGTACTTACAGGAAAAAAACGTGCCATGGTCAAATTTGGGCAAAATTTAAGGTACCAATTTTTTATTTTTATTAATATTTTAAAAAATTTAAAAGATTTTCATCTAATTTTGGGTATACAATTTAATTTTGATTAATTAAAGTTATATTACTGGAAAAAAAGGTCCATAGCATTAACATTTTTTGTGTTAAGTGATCAAATATCTTTTCTGATTTTTTACAAAATGCATTATGTTTGGGCCCATAACTTTTTTAAATTAAATAATACAGACATAATTTCTGGCATGTACATAGGAACTATATAGAGGAATATGTATGGTAAATATGAGGTAAAACAGATGAGTGGTTTTGATATTAGGCAGTCCTGAAGTGTGAAAATAGGTTTTTAATAAAAAATTGAGGTTTTTCCTTAATTTCTCAAAGGAACGAAGTTGCAAACACCCAGTTTTCGGCTTGGTAGGAGATCTTGGGGACATCTAACATTATGCCGAATTTTGGATTCCTAGGTCTTACGGTTTCAAAACGTGCCACATCTACGGACGGACGGACGGACGGACGGACGGACGGACAGACGGACGGACGACGGACAATGGACCACGACTATAGCTCAGATGACTTATAGTCAGCTGAGCTAAAAACATTTAACATATGTTGGAATTGCATAAAGAAGTTGAGGTTCAGTTCGCTCCACATCAGCTGAGCATGATGACAAATGAACAACTTATTGAGGATCACTCTTTTATATATAAATCAAATCTAGCTTACAAAATGAGTTACAGTAATTTTTAACACACCTGTCTACTGCCTGTGGAATGTCTTCGTGTCTAGGATTGAGGTAAAAAGACAGTAATCGGCTATTTTGCCTGGCTAGGTTTCATGTTGTACCCTGTTATGTTCATTATATTTCTGTGTCAGTTTTAGCACAGTCTATAAATGAACAGGTACCTCGTACAACATGGCAGTGTTTGTTCTGCTGAAGTATATGGTGCCATGTACCACAACATAAATACTGGCCCCGGCTCTTCTTAAAGTTTTCTGTTATTTCAAATAAACCATGGGCCATGACATAAATAAGATTAAATACATATGGACTGCATTTTCTGGCGTTAGACTAAAGCAACAGATGCCTTAGCGATCACCAATGGAGTTGCAGCTGAGTATTTCTTATCAAATTCTGTCTAAGGCATGAGGATAACGGATTCATGTTTTTACACGCTTACATTGTCAAAGAGATTATCCGTGAAGGATTGTTACGTATGTCAGACTAAATGCTAATTATTAATCCTATAGGGAGAGGGTCAGGAAAAAGATTCTTTCTTTATTGATCCTTTAATTGAGGTCACAGCGAATTTTGGGACATCAGTATGTATCGCCATCATTAATATGTGGGCACTAGCGCCTTTTTTAAAGTATTATTAGAAGAACACTAAACGTAGCAAAGCATATTTAAATCTTTTAGTAATAACATAAATGACGTGAGCCACGTGTTCCTATTGATTTTTCTTACTAGAGATATGGGCACAGGGCAAGGAAGGATCGAGTGACTAACACTGACAAAGAGAAGATGCCGGGAGGCAAATAATGATTAAATGACGTGGAACACTGAAAAAAGACTGATTAGCATAGGATGAGGACTGGCCTTAGTATCCCAAGACATATTATATGCTCCCAGAACCTAATTTTTGGATAGATGGCTCCTGTGACCTTCACCTTTGACCTTGTGCCCTCAAAATCGGTAGGGGTCTTCCTCTATTGGCTGGTGAACTATATGTGCAAGATAAAAGGTCTGAGATGGCTGATAATGCATTAACAATATTTTTAAGATGTGTCCTGTGACCTTGACCTTTGACCTCGTGACCCAAAAATCAATTGGGATCTTGCTTTTTTAATGGGACATATATAAGTCAAGTTTGAAATCAATACATCAAACAAAGCTGGAATTATCATCTGGAAACTAATTTTTTGACAGATAGCTCATGTGGCCTTGACCTTTGACCTTGAGACACCAAAATTGATATGGATCATCCACTAATGGCAAGTGAGCTATATTTCCAAGATGGAAGATCTTGGTTGAAAAGTTTGGCTTAAAATGCATCCACAATACCTTTAAAGATGCGAGTCCAGTGACCTGGACCCTTGACCTCATGACCCTAGAACCTATGAGGTTCTTACTTTAGTGGTTGGCCATACATAAGTCACGTTTGAAATCCATATGGCTATCAAAACTGGAGATATCATAAGAGGTGTGTGATTTTCACCAAATGTGGAAATATATAAGGCCAAGGCCACTCTCATGGTAAAGGTCATGACCCAGATTTCAATAGACCTCATCCCATAACCCATCTCTCTACATATTCATAATATGAAAGAAATTTGTCCATTAGTTTTTGACTTATAATGCTCACAGTACTGTCAAGTGGCAATTATGGGTGTATTAAAAGGTGTAAAAACAAGAAAAGGATAATAGGTGGCACCACCAGTTTCTGGCTTATCACAAGGCTATCCAAGATCTGCGGTCACCCTGATTTTTGGACCAATCCGTGCAAGCTTTCTTGAGATATAAGAATTGATGTTATTTTCAGCAAAAATGGACCTATTCAAGGTCAAGATCACTCTCCTAGCAAAGGTCATGACCCAGTTTTAAAAAGGCTTTGTCCTCCACCTATATCTATAAAATGTAAAATTTGAAAAAGATCAGTGAATTATTTTTTGAGTTATCCCGCTCACAAGATTTTTCTGGCGGCGGGACCGTCGTGAAACCATAGTATCCCGACTTTGTCTGGGTTACAATGATGAGTAAAGGAAGATAGAGTTGAACATTGGGGGTCACAGGGACTGAGCTAGAATAGGTTCAACTCACAGTGTGGGTCACAGAGACTGAGCTAGGCTAGGTTCAACTCACAGTGTGGGTCACAGAGACTGAGCTAGGCTAGGTTCAACTCACAATGTGGGTCACAGAGACTGAGCTAGGTTAGGTTCAACTCACAATGTTGGTTACAGAGACTGAGCTAGGATAGGTTCAACTCACAATGTGGGTCACAGAGACTGAGCTAGGCTAGGTTCAACTCACAGTGTGGGTCACAGAGACTGAGCTAGGCTAGGTTCAACTCACAATGTGGGTCACAGAGACTGAGATTGGCTAGGTTCAACTCACAGTGTGGGTCACAGACACTGAGCTAGGTTAGGTTCAACCGAGTTGCTCTTACATTTGAAGGAAGAAAGGCAGTATATGTACTGTGGTTACTGGTGATAAACCTGCATGATGGCAGACCTCCAGAAAAAGTGGACAGGTTGTAAAGTTTTCTTTTTTTTAATGGGTGTTTCAGTGATTTTGTGGAATCAGAAAGTTAAGCTAAAGACAAAGCAAATAACTTTTAGTTGAAACATCAGTGGAGACTTCTGAGTTTTTTGTTTTTTTTTACTATCATAGTATCACATATCAAACTAAAAATGTGCAATTAACAAAGAACCATAATCAAAGAAGAGGGGGTAAGAGACGGGAAAACGTGGACGAATAACTGAAAATAAAAGTGCTAGTTAAAAAAGTTTGCTTTCATTGCAGATTTTATTTTTCTGCGTGCCATTGGTGAGGGTTACATTGCAGAGGGCCATTTATACCAGTCATAGTCAAAACTACATGACCATTTTTAAGTTTATTCAACCATCAGGTTTACTTAACTAAATATAAAATTGATCTCACACTGAATTATTAAATATATACAATTTTATACAGTTAATAAATGGTGTGTTTAGGTTACATTTGTCCCCAAAAAATTCATGTACTCTAAACTCAAAAAGCAGATCTTCATGGTTTACTCGAGAAGTGATGGCAGTCCTGAACAGCTGAGACATGTGAAGGTACCCTAACTTTGAGTGTTGTGGCTGTTTCACAGCTGACTGGCTATGGAGGCTGTACCAGCTACAAGCCCTCAGCATCCTTTACTACCCCAGCACATCAAAGACAGAGAGGAATCAAATCCACGCTGTCCAGACATCGCATGTTATATCAATCATCTCCCATCAGCCTTCAGGACGGCAGGCTCCGTATGATCAGGGGGTGTGTCTGGAGTTACCTCTTATCTGTATGTTATTTCTATACAAAACAGAACACTGTGCAAAACCTGCCATCCATGATTAAATTATATTCCTGAAAGATGCAAGCTATCCCTCAAAATTATAAAAGTGAAAATATATGATTGAAGGATTTAATTGTTTTCCTCTAAGTCAAGAGTTCAAATGAAACTCTATTACAAATATTACTTTTTGTTAAAAAAATTAATTACTTTCTAAATCAGGTTTCATGGGTCAGTAAGCTGAATTTGATACGACTGTTCAAGCCAATTAAGGTAAACAGGAGCAGATGCAGGATTTAGGAAAAGGATGGGTCCGACTCAGGAGGACTAATGACGAAACCTGACAACAGGTCCTTAAGTCCGGAAAAGTGGGTCCATAGTCCATCATCAATTAAACATTGGTCTGAAACCATTTCCAAAGCCTACAGGCCTAATGCGAATCTGTGCAATTGGGATTATGCTTCCATGATAACATGTTTGACTGTTACTTTTCAAGTACAATGGAAGTACTTAACATTTTGAACCAGAGTATTAGCAATAATAACACAAACGTCACTCCTGAAATACCGGCATGGATGTACACAACACAAAATGATTGCAGGTGGTGCCACCAGTCTTAAGTATGAGAAAGCGATCGACGATTTATGGACATGGAAAATTTCCGGCAGAGAATTCAAAACCACTCTTGGGCAATGTGCACTGATACATGAAACCCCAAATAACAATCTTAGGTGGCGCCACAATTCTTGTATACAACAAAACAATCAAAGATGTATGGACACGCATAATTTCAGGCTGATTTGTCAAGTCCCTCCCGAGATATAAGCAGGGACATACATGTGCATAAATTATGGTAGGTGGCGCCACCAGTCTTGTACATGACAAAGCTATACGAGATGTATACATATGCCTTATTTCAGGCTAATTTATCAGGGGCGTAGCCAGAGGGGGGCCGCAGGGGGCCATGCCGCCCCCCCCCCCCAGGTTGCATCCAGTACTCGCCGTCCTTTCGGAATTTCACTTAATCTTATAATGATATATATATATATATATATATATATATATATATATATATGCATTAATTTGCCTTTGCTTTCAGAAGGGGATCCAAAGAGGGCGCCTTCGACGCGTGGCCCCCTGTTGAGCTGCAATGTCTCTCATTTTATCCATTTCCCAATTTTCGTGGTTAATTTTCGTTTTTCATATTTCTTTTTATTAATTAGCAATTTGATTTTATTTAAGTAATCTACAGTTTATTACTCTACAAATTCATTAGTTGAGATGAGGATATTTATGAACAGCTGCAGAACAACTGCAGAGTACCAGGCCCTTGTTGGGGTTTCACCGTGGACAATCTCATGGCTCGATCCTCGCGATCTGTGCTCTTAGGAGTCCTGTGTGCTGTCGAGACCACGGATCCAAGTAAAATTTAGTTTAACAAAGTTTAACATAAGACATCAACAGTTATTTCACTCCCAGATTACATTTAAAAGATAATATTTTGCCAGTTATAAACGTAAATGCGCCTTTGGGCCATTTACTTTAACATGTTGAAAACGACTGAAATTATATATCCTAATTTTGAAGAAATATAAATATTAAATATTGAACCTCTCTACAGTTTGACTACTCACGCAAAGACATGAAGGAATAGTTTTTACGGGATTCGTATATCCTCATTTTTTCGTAAAAATTGCCTCAAAATGTCTTCTTTATACATTGCATATTCAAAATATTCCCCAATATGGGGGGATACCCCCTCCCATACCCATGTACCTAAAACAAACCTTAATAAACTATGGTTTATACTTGAAAAAAAAGAAAATATATATTTTCATACACTAAAATATATAACGGATTGTAAAAATAATAATAATAATAATAATAGTTATAATAATAATAATAAATATATATACATATACACGTATATAAAACAGTTTTCATAGTACCTATACATGCATATTGGTGCTCCCCCCCCCCCCCCCCCCCCCCCCCCCCCCAGTTTACGAAAATCTGGATCCGCCACTGATCATGGCCCCCTCCCCTCCCTCAATCCTGGCTACGCCCCTGTTTATCATATCCCTACTGAGAAATAAGCAGGGCCATACACTGTGCAAAAAGCCTTGAAGGTGGCGCCAGTGGTCTTGTATATATAACAAAGCTATCCAAGATGTATACATATGCCTAATTTCAGGCATATCTATCAATTCCCTCTAAGCAGGGACATAAACTGTGCAAAAGTCATTTTAGTTGGCTACACTGTCTCGACCAAGACTGAAGGACAAGTCACATTGATTTTCAGGGTTCCAAGACACTCTTGTGTACAAGAAAGCCATCACAGATGCATGGACAGGCCATAATTTCAAGCTGAAGAATCAAACTTCTCGAGTCACGTGCACTGGGCTGACCAAGCTGAGGAAGGCAGTTGCCCCAAGTCAAGTGAAGCAGATTGGTAAGTGCAGCTACTGCAGTGTGAACTGATGACTTGTACCTTGCTGCACTGAGTGAACTTTTGACTGGTTGCAAAATCTGTTACAGTTAGCATTGTGCAAAGCTAACTGTTGATACAGACAAAATCTTGCCTTGTTGCAAATTTGTTTATAAATACATACTGAAAGACTTTGTCTACAATGCTTTTTTTCAAGTGTATATTAATAAGATTTTTTTATCAAAATGTTTAGAATAATAAAAGGTCCTAATGAAAGCAAAATCAGAATACAGATATATTTCATTAATTGATTTATCTTACACATCAGCTGGATATGGACACCAACTAGATGAATAGTGACAGGTCAGGAAGGGCCCCACTTCTTGTGTGGGCCAAGTGGTTTGAAAAAAATTTAATAAAAGACCTGATTACATGCAAAGACAAAGGGAACTGGTTAAAAAAGTTTTTTAAACACTTTAACAAGACTGAAAGACTGGAAAGAAAAGTTTGGCTTAAAAGGCATTCACAACTTTTTAGAAATTTGAGTCCTGAGACCTTTACCTCTGACCTCATGACTGGAATCCCAACTGGAGTTATCATCTGGATATGAATTTGTGGACAGATGGCTCCTGTGGCCTTGACCTTTGAACTTGTGACCCCTAGATTGATACAGATGTTTCCCTGTTGGCAGGTATCCTATATGTGTAAGATGGAAAGACTGGCATGGAAAGTTTGGCTTAAAAGTTTTTTTAAGAGTTTGGCATCCACAAGATTTTAAAATTGTGAGTCCTTAGACCATGACCTTTGATCTCATGACCCCAAAATCAAAAGGGTTCTTGCTTTAGTGGTTGGCCATTTATAAATTAAGTTTGAAATCCATATGTGAATTGTAACTTTCATCCAGAGTTATCATCCAGAAATGAATTCGTGGACGTACAGACAGATGGACAGGGTGATTACAATAGGGCACCTGCTTCTAATGAAGCAGAGCACTAATTATTCATGTTGCCTGTATAGCTATGCTTATGTACCAGAAGAGCTCTTGTTAATACAATAAAATAACAAGCTTTGTTCACCTAAGAAAAGCTCAATCCCACAACATTTGACATGTGACTGATTTTTGCATAAAATCTTGCTGCTGTTAAGAAATTAAGGGTTAATGTCCTGATGACCCCCATACAAAAAAGGTCGATGCAGGTGGCGCAACAAATATATCACTTTCAAATATGATTCAAATGACTAACATATGCATAAAAATTTGGTGATGATAGCTCCAGCTGTTTCTGAGATTGTAATTTTAGTATGTTTTTTTTGGCTAATAGACCAAGTTCAGCTTCCTGTGACTCGGCCAAATATCACCAATGGACCATTCAAACAAACTTGAGAAGGATTGTTTCTGGGCTTATTTCTGTTGAATATTGAACAATTTGGCTGGACAGTTCCAGCGGAGAAGATTTTAAAGGTTTTACCTTTCTCCCATTAAAATCTAAGTCAATGCAGATAGCCAATTAATAAGCTCAATCCAATATGGTTTGACATGTCACTGATTCTTCCATAAAATTTGGCACTGCTCCTTGCTAGCTCTGACGGTTTATAAGACAGCATCAATTAACGTACGGATGACAACGGCAGATTGACACAGCTGCGCCATCCCATAACCTTACCCGTTAACCTAAAAAATTTAGGTGGCACCACCAGTCTCACACAACAAACAAAGATCTCCATAATCTTTGCGTTACACCATATTTAGACCATATTTTTATTTTTTACAAAAATTAACTGGTTAAGTTACCTCTGATGATAGCGACCATAAGTCCATGACCCCAATTTTGAACAGGCTAAATTATCCATATATAGCCAATATAAATGTGCACACCAAATGTCAGGTGAATCTATTCTTGGGCTACTGGTAAATTTGGATTCAAGGTCTCGCTATAAAGGTGATATCTTTAAATGGCAAGTAATACAGTCTTTAACAGTGATGTATCTATTCAAACATCTGTAATAAGATGCGAAAACCTGGGAAAACTACAATTATAACTTTAATATGGGTAGTCGACAAGCGACATGTATCCGCCTAAATCAGAGAGCGACAGGTGAAGTGAGCTATGGATTGTGGGGAAAGAGTAAATAATGTGAGATGTGTTGCAAATCTACATGAATTTTTGCCACGTAAACATGATTGTAGGTGGTGCCATTTGCTATTTGAAAGAGAACGCTATCCAAGATGTATACACATGCAAAATTTTATGCAGGTAAGTCAAACCACTGCTCGGATCGGAGTAATTTTATCCCACAGCAGACAAACAGATGGACACTGTGCAAAAATGGTTGCTGGTGACCCAACCAGTTTTGCATTTGATAAAGAGCTATGTGAGATCTATACACATGCAAAATTTCAGGTCAATACGTCTTGAGATATTAGCATGGATGTCTGCAGCGTGAATGTTAATGTAGGTGGTGCCATCTGCCATAAAATCAAGAAAGCTATCCAAGATGTACACACAAACAAAATTTTAAGCAGTTAGGTCAAACCACTGCCGTGACAGGATTGACTTTAACCCACAGCAGACGGACACTGTGCAAAAATACTGGCAGGTGGCGTCACTTTTTTGTGATATAAAGCTATCCATGGGCTACAATTGTGCAAAATTTCAGACCAGTGTGTCAAACGAGTCTGCAGATATGTGTGTTCATGTGTGAAAACAGACAGAAGGATGCTCTGCAGACAGGAAAGGTCAGAGGTCAATGCAAAATGCTTAGGCACCAGTTCACATGTGACCAGAAAATGGGGTAAAGTTTTGGAAAAATCGTTCCAGTGGTCTCAGAGCTGCTCTCCGGAAAAGGATGTGGCTGCCACCGCAGAGGATCCTGGTCAAAAACATGCCAGTACCCCCAAAACTTTGTCTTGGCGGAATCAATTTGTCAGAATGAAATCTCATGTTATGGCAAATAATATATATATTGCGCCAACAATGTTCCCACGATTTTTCACCAAAAAAGTTCACCTTAGTCAACAAACACAACATTTTTGGTCACCAAAGACTTGGTTTCAGAGATGAAAAGGAATAAAGATGCCCCAAGGTAAAAAAAAAAAAAAAAATATGTAAATTAAAAGCTTGTAACAATTATTGTGCATAAATTTACTGGTATGAATAATATTGTGTACACAAATATAAAGAAGTAGGGACCCAATATAGTTTTCTCATCTGCCTTTTATGATCACACCTACCAACCCCCCCCCCCCCCCCCCCCCCCAAACCCATTCCCTTTATTATCAAAACTACATGTATTTTCTAGATATCAGACCTTTGGCATGTAAATTATATAAAATACACATAAGGACACCCATGCAGGCTTGGGTCAAGTACAGGGGGTCAGTACTTGAGTACAAGTACAAGTACTTCAGAATTTGTCAAGTACAAGTACACAATTTTTCAATGTACTTGAGTACAAGTACAGGGGTCTGTTCTTGAGTAAAAGTACAAGTACTTTTAATTAAAAAGCAATTTTTCTTAATATTCATTGATAAAACAATTACCTATATTAAACACACTGTTACACAGTCAGATATCAGTACTGGTACACAAAAAAGTGGGTTGATGCTCCAATTGCTGAAAGTTTTTATTTTATTCTAGGTAATCCAGGGTGACAGTCTTGATGGCCTTTCAGTATTTATATACACTATTACACAGTCGTATATCAGTACACAAGAAATGGTGCTTTGATGCCTATTCTGAATGACTATTCTGAATCTGCCAATTCTGTCACTTATTATATAGTGCCTTTAGAATCTCTGTACTAGTCTGTCAGATGAGTTGTGTAAAACTTACAGCTGATCAGCTAAACGGTCCACCTGAGGGTTGTGTATAGTTCAGTTGTGACAACTCAATTCCAGATTTACTCATTACCAACTAGTGGTGGGCTGATCGAGTTTTATCGAAAGTAAGTTTCCTGCCACTTTCAAGCGCTCGATTAACAACTTTTAGGCAACTATCGATTACATCATAATCATGATTTTTTTCCCAAGAATGCCTATTATCTTAAAGGCTAAAATTATTCCCCCAATTTTTTACAATATTCCGAGCTTCAAATAATTAGTCTTTGTTCCCATATTAACTTCCATATGTAACTGAGTATAACACAATGATGCGAGAACAGAGGACTTAATAAACCTCTGTGAACTGGCAGGGAGCTGCAGAATTAGCGTGGAGTTTTGTAACAGATGTACATTGCACAGTATGGGCGGTATGGCGTTAAAATGCTCCATAAATTCTCTAGGTCTATGCAGCAAGTTGATGTCCTGGATAGTGGTTTAATTCTTGTTTATTATAAATAATTAGAACTAGAATACGGGTAGTCGACAAGCGACTGTGTATCCGCCTAAATCAGAGTGGAACAGGTGAAGTGAGATATGGATTGAGTGGCAAGGGGAAATAGAGTGAAGTGTTGTATATTAGCATGGATGTCTGCAGCCAAATGGTGTATGTAGGTTGCGCCACCTACCACAAAATCCAGAAAGCCGTCCAAGTTGTATACATATGCAAAATTTGAGGCAGATAAGTCAAACCACTATATGTTTATGAGTGATTTTAGCCCGTGACAGACAAACAGTTGGACGCTGTGCAAAAATGGTTGAAGGTGGCGCCACCAGTTTTGCGTATGATAAAGAGCTATGTGAGAACTATACACATGCAAAACTTTGGCCCAATCGGTCAAACGGTTCCAAAGATATGAGCTTGGATGTCTGCTGCATAAACTAGAATGCAGGTGGCGCCACCTGTCATAAAATCAAGAGAGCTGTCGGGGATGTATAAACCTGCAAAATTTTAGGCAGATATGTCAAACCACTGCCGAGATATGAGTGATTTTATCCCATGGCAGACAAACAGACGGGAGCTGTGCAAAAATGGCTGCAGGTGGCGCCACCAGTTTTGCGTGTGATAAAGAGCTATGTGAGATCTATACAGTATACACATGCAAAATTTTGGCCCAATCGGTCAAACAGTTCCCGAGATATGAGCTTGGATGTCTGCAGCGTAAAGGTGAATGTAGGTGGCGCCACCTGTCATAAAATCAGAAAAGCTATCCAGGATGTATAGGCATGCCGAATTTCAGGTGAATTAGTCAAATCATTGCAGAGATATGAGTGATTTTAACCCAAGGCAGTCAAACAGATGGAAACTGTGCAAACATGGTTGCAGGTGGCGCCACCATTTTTTGTGTATGTTATAAAGCTCTCCAAGGGCTTCTTTTGTGCAAAAAAATTTTCCTGATCCGTCAAACGGTTCCCGAGATATGTGGGTTTATGTGTGGAAACAGACGCACAAACGGACGCAGAGCGCAGAGGTAAGGTCAGAGGTCAAAACAAAAACAAAATCGGGGCGCAGCAGTTCACATGTGACCCGAACATAATCCCGGGTTTCATACAATTCCGCCCAGCGGTTACGGAGGAGTTCTCCGGACACCTACGAGGCGGTGGCGGCGTGCAGCTGAAAACATAGTATCCGCAAAACTCTGTTTTGGCGGATACAATGAAACTTTAAAAAGCATATCTTACTGATAATAGGAAAATATAAAAAAGGCAAAACTTCTTTTCTTTAGGTAGAATTACTAAGACGTGCCTGCTGGGTTAAGAAAGTACAATTTCACAGATAATAGCATATTACTTTATCTTTGCTTGAACTGATGATCAATTATGAAAAAGGAACCGACTCCCACCACTAATGCCAACCTGACCTTCTCAGTTACCATGACTAATTAGCCTGGTGCATGAGCAGATGTGACCTGGGACAAACTTACTCAGCAGAACTATTTAGTGGGTAGTGTTTCCAAAAGCTGTTCATATAATCAATTCTGAGGATAGACTATTACAGCTTTTTCCATGTAATAGTAATAGTAATAGTAATTGACTCAAAAACTGAGCTGTAATAAAAATAGTCATAGAAACAGAAGGCAAAGTAATAGAGTAATGCATATTACTTTCTATTACTTTCTGTGAGCCCCTTGATCATGAAGCATATCAGCAAATAATGCTGAACAGGTTCTTGTCCATTAATTGCCCAGGATGTGCCTATTGTGGAGGCAAGCATGGGCCAGCTGCCACACTGCTGGTGACCACTGACCAGGTGCAAATTACATAAGAGTACTGGACAGAGTAGGTCACAGCCAAATAAGCTACCTGGCACAATCTGACCTTTGATCAGTAAACCATGGATAAACAGAGGCATGTTTGATGTTAAATAGTGTAGGCTATTATTATTGTGACATGTACATGTTGTCTCACACCATCAATCCATATGCTCTGTATTCATGTGTCAATATAATTTGTAAAAATACATGTACTTGGCTAGTACTTGAAATGTACTTGATTTTTCAAGTACATTTTTAGCAAGTTCAAGTACAGTACAAGTACTGTACTTGGTAAAAAGTACCAAGTACAAGTACAGGCCAAGTACTGAAAATTTTGTACTTGAGTACAAGTACCAAGTACAAGTACATGTACTTGACCCAAGCCTGCACCCATGTGTCTGTCAGTTACTACTTTCCTTATTTCAAACCTACACACACCTTGATTTATAGACTTTTGATATGCACATTCAAATATCAAGAAAAGCTTACAGCACAACTTGTGGAAAATGTTCTGTGGAAATATAGCAAGTGGAAGGTAAAACTGGGTATTAAATCACCAACTAAGTTGCCATAGTTACACTGTGATATTTATAACTGATATTGATCATGTGTATCATATATACCCTATTATGTCTCCGATGCTGCAGTAAATGCTCTAATATTGCTCCCTGTGAATGAATGGAAACAGCAGAGCAAGAAAGAGGGAGAGAGAGATGGGGGGGGGGGGGGGGATTAATTTTTCTGGGACAATACAGACACCAACTTTCATTTTTGTCCATTCATTGCCCATTAATTAAAATAGACAAAAGTCAGATACCTTGTATATGTTATGATCAATTATTACTTATTAGTATGAATAAAATAAAAGGGACCTATTCACAAACCAAGTATTTTTCCTTTAAACTATTATAGAATCTACCAATACTTAGTTCTAAGCTTCCTTGCTTACTCCTGCACAAAAAATACAGTGAAACCTTGTTGTGTCAAAGTCGAAAACCCTCAGAAAAATTCGACACAAATGAAGTTCGACACAAGCAGGTTTAATTTGGTCATAATTTGACTAGAGAGGTCTAGAATATCGAGTCTGTAACTTTGACATAAGCAGGGTATTCAACCTGAGCGAGTTTGACACAATGAGGTTTCACTGTATGTGGGCAAGATCAGTGTCGCACAACATGAACGCTGCTTGCTTGCCACCTAGTGGCCATAGAGCCTGTATCCCACAACTTTACAAATCAGGATATTTTTGTGCGCATTTCTTCTCCTTGTACTGGATATGTCACTCTTACTCAAGAATTGACCTTTGATCACTCAGTCTTCTTAAGGTCAAAACAGACAGTTGGGACTTTATTTTACTAAAACACTGAACCATAACAATGTATAAAACAGGTGAAACGGAGAACAAGTCTGTGTGCTGAGATGGATTTGCAGGGAAAATTTAGTATTCAGTCAAAATGAACTAATATTGTAAGATAATACAAATTATTATGACAATAGTATAACTTGTCCCATGATTTTCTTAAATGTGAAGTAATGTCAGTAGATCAGCCAATGCCCATAAACACGGCACCATAGGTACAACCTGTTCAAATTCAACAGCAGATTGTCACACCCAACTTGTTTTGTTTAAAGCTAGCTCCGACCTTTCAAGTCTAAAATTAAAAATAAAAATTAAATTCCAAGTACCCAAAATATGTTATGGATGCCAGCTTTCTGAGGAAGGCATGTGCTATAAAAGAGACCAACTAGTAACGCTTTTAATTTGTTAACAACAGGGTTTAATAGTGTGTTCCTGCATTTCTAGCTATGCAGACCTACTTTACACAGATATAGATATATGGGATCTATAACTGTTGTTAGAACTTTCCCTTTCAATTTGTTATTATTACTATTACTTAAAGGGGAAGATATGGAATAATAAATTACTGGCTTTTATGAGATGGAAAGACTGAATTGCTGTACTGGTACATTCAATACAGAAACATATTACCAAATATATTTTTGGATGAAAAACATCACTTATCACCATCAGTTTGGGTCAGATCACTGCTGTTTTGGTTAGGATTATGAATGTTTTCATGTATTTTTTTTTTTTAAACTGCATTGTTAAAATGTTTACTAAAGATATACATGTACAATTAAGTCTAGGCAGGCTATGTAGACTTCAGAATATGCATATAGATTCATGAATGCAAGATATGATTCATGTCACAATAATAATATACAATTCTATATATCCCTTAAATTAAAAGCAAAGTGCCTCTGTTTATTCATGTTTTAGTTATGAAGAGCCAGATAGAACTAAGAAGATTATCTGGCTGAAATATGTCCAGTATTTTAATGGGATTTGCTCAAATGGTCACTGGTCAATCATTACAATAGCTGGCCCATACATGCCCCAGCAACAGGCACATCACAAGGCGGACACAAGCAGTCACTTGGGCCAGAAAGACAGTTCAGCTGCAGCATTATTTGCTAAAAATGCTTAATGACTGGTAGGAAATGGGAAGTAATAGAAAGTAATTAAGTATTTAATCTCTCTATTACTTTGCCTTCCGTTGATAATTTGATACAACCATTGCAGCTTCATTTTATGGGGGTCTATTAATTACTATTACATAAAATAGCTGCAACAGTCTTACTATTTATATCATTTATTCATATTTGCCCTGTCTGTACTGATACTCATTTCCTCTCCATTAATTATTTCTTACAAAACATTTGACAGTAATGCGACTCAAAATTGAAGAGAATATCTTTGGATAGCATTCTTAATAGTTATCTTTAATAATAAGGACTATGTCAGTTTTATAGTCTAGGAAGCAATGACAATTCAGGCCCTGTTCACAAGTAAAACCCAGATGGATTTGTTCATTTAATTAAAACTCAGATACCCTGTCACATCTTCACAATAACTTTTTTTCAAAAAAAGATCATAAAAATAGTGCACAAAGTATTCACAAAATGTGTGTATAAATTCTGCTGAACAGTTGGAAGGAAACGAAGCATGGGCACTTAATAAACATGGGAAAACACTTGGGTAATATGCTGGGCAAAACTGGGGTAAAATAGTTTTAACCCAGGTTTTAACCACTGGGTTTGGTCAAATACCCCTATCCCCCCCCCCCCCCCCCCCCCCGACCAAGTCAAATGCTAATCCTGAATAAATATATGAAGGTGTAGACAAACAAGTGGATAATTATTAAATAAAGTCAAACTGATTGATTTTCTAAGCAACTTTATAGAAGCCCTACTTCCTGCACAATCCCACTCTGAAACTACCAACAAGATCTTTACAAGGCAAGGGACCCAGGTAGTTTTCTAAGTTCTGTTGACAGTCACCAGGTTTTTTTAACTATAGACATGCGTGTGGAGGTATTTAACACTCCCATATATATCATATATATAATCATTAAAATGGACAAGCAGAGCAAAAATTAAGTGATTTGTCACCATGATTTATGCAAGGGTGGCTAGGAGGAGACTGCTTTTGTGTCATTGACCTCCAAAAGAAGACACACCCGCACATTTCTGAGTGCATGGAAAAGGGACAGATTTACACTGGTGTGATTTTTCTGCGCACAGAAATACAGGCTTTTCAATGCGCATGTAAAAAGGACCCTTTCAATTGCAAGTCTGCCAACATCCAATGGAAAAATAAAATTAGAGAAACATACCAATTTATCCACTGTGGGATGTAAAGACAAAAGTCAAATTATGATAATTATAATTGTAAGTTATTTATTGTTCAAGTCACATATAATTTAACGTCATTCACTGTACACCATGTTCCACAAAACTGTGCCACTGCACTGGCTTGTACAACAAGCGTATACAAGCCACAGCAAATATATACTGTAAATATGTACAAAAGACCCAACAGTTAAGAAAATCAGGGGCCTTGGCAAAGTTTTGATTAAAACTATACAAAATATGTACAAATAATACAAGTTGAAGTGACCAGCATTGTGAATTAAGAATAATATGCAGGTTACTAGGTCAGCTCCCCAGGCCATACCATACAGATGTTCCTCGAGGCAGTAAACATAGGTGGCAGCTGAGGAGTACATGGTGAGGTCAGGCAGTACTGAGTTACTACTGCCTGCATACAAATATGTGCTTCTTTATCTTAAATATGTATATTATCATAAAAAAAGTTTAAAATATCATGTATGGCCTTAAGGGTTAACTTCGACCTTAACTTTGGTTTGATGAAAAATACAAAATTTGGGCATGATCTACAGCTAATGTAACAAATTTTTATTTTAATTTCTCTGGATAAATCTAAATGAAATACTTAAATTAGATCTAAAAAGAGATTACAGATCAGCTATACTTTTAAATAAACGTATTGATAAATTGATATGAAATTCAAGCTTTTATGGTCTTACTTAAAATTACATGAGACTTTATGCCACATAATTATACATATATATCTCAAATTCTGCTTAATATGCCCATAATCTGCTATGAGACTCATTTTGTGCAGTACTTAGTAAGAAAAATAAATGCCTCGTGCTTTGATCACGTAAACAAAAGGGAGAATGAAAGCCTAATAATGGAGTTCTCTCTTTTTCTGACCAGGCCAATTCGATGCACTGTAAGCAGGGCTAAAAGCTGAACCAATGCTCATTTCATACGAGAAATAACTTAATAAGCACTGGAGAAGCATCTGTCACTGGCCCTGCTTAACTTAAATTCTATTCTTTGGCCTATATTTTTAAAAGTTTCCATGTCTTCCACTTACATCATTCATACCCAAAATATTACATTGTAGTGTATACTGAGACAAATGTAATTAAACCATTGCCTCTGCTCTGCGTGGCTGTCCAGAAATACGGTAGAAAAAGTTGCTCCAAGACTTAATCGTCTTACCAGACCAAATCCAGAAACCTGATGTAATCCCGACGATTAATGTCATGAGATATTTGATCATAAAAACAGTAAAATCAGGACTTGTTCTGCTCCACCTGCCAGCAGAGCATGCAATCTCCGGAGTGGCCTCACATATCCTCTGTCTCCACATCTCCATCCACAGCGGACGGAATGACTGTTCGTAGAAATAACACGCTATTACAATGGTGGCTGGTACAGTGTACAGCACAGAAAATATACCAATACGCACCATCAGTTTTTCAAGTTTGTCAGTTTTGGTACCATCTGATTTCATAATAGTCCTAATTCGGAACAAAGACACAAATCCTGCGAGTAGGAAAGATGTTCCAATCACTAAATAAACAACCAGCGGTGCGATTACGAAGCCACGAAGTGCATCCACATCAGATATTCCTGTGAAACACACTCCGCTGATGATGTCACCATCCACGGACTGCATGGCTAATATTGCGATTGTTTTAATGGCTGGTACTGCCCAAGCCGCAAGGTGGAAATACTGAGCATTGGCTTCTATGGCTTCATGTCCCCACTTCAAACCAGCCGACAGGAACCAAGTAAGTGTGAGGATCACCCACCAGATGGAGCTACTCATACTGAAGAAATACAACATCATAAAGAGAATGGTGCACCATTCGTTCTTTGTGCCCTGTGTTATTACTCTTTTCATCTGACTTTTATCAATAAGTGTTGGGTCTTTGGGGTCAAATGGTCCGCTGCATGCCACACCATCTCGTATGATGAAACCCACCACAAATCCAAGAGACACCACAAAGTAGCAGGCCGACAGGAAAATGATTGGACGCTCTGGATATCGAAACCTTTGCATGTCAATCAGGAAAGTCAGGACCGTAAATAGCGTTGATACCGCACATAAAATAGACCAGGCTCCTATCCAAATCCACGCAAATGTCTCTTTTTCGTTTTTGAAAAATGTGTTTTCACATGGCATGCCACAATTTTCAATAGCAAATTGTCCAATGCGAATTTTGTATTTGTATTTTGGTGGTACATACAAGTCTTTTCTGCACTCAAACAAGAACATATCAGGGTTATATGGCTGGCCTGATCCAGTCTTGTTATGTTTTGGAGTATTTTCTCGAGGCGGTGGTAAACTGACACTGCTCGTGCGATTCTCACCAACACACAATTCGCCAGGGGCTTCTGGGAACTGGTTACATTCCAAACTTTCTGGCCACTGGAAGCCAAATTTGTTCATAAGACTTTCGCAGCCTTCTCTGGCTTCTAAACACAAGGACTTGCACGGTTTTATAGCACGTTCTAACACGGTACACACTGGTACGTACATTGAGCACAGGAAAAATTTCAGATATGGGCTACAGTCAACTTTCACCAAAGGAAAAAACTGGTGCACCTCCAGACCGGCTTCATCTTGGGTGGCGTGATTTAACAGGTTGGGCATTATTGTAGTGTTGTATTGAAGGTCCTTACACAGAGGAATGACTATAGGTTCACAAAGTCCGTGTGTCGGTACTCCACTATCTGGGCCTGTTATTCTGGTGCTGTACTGTCCACTCACACAATGAACAGACATTACCACCACCGACAGTATGGCCGCCAGGGGCCAAACACAGCGGCGAGGTCCGGCCATTTTAACGTCGCTTGAGTCTTATTCCCTTCAGATATCCAGTTTCTGAGATATACAAATACTCAGTTTACCAGTTTCAACACAACACTGTTGGTTTATACAGTTCCAGCGAGCAGCACTTGAAATTTTCTTCAGCGAACTGAGGAACGAGATTACACTCGCGATACGAGGCCTTCTTTACCAAAATCTTGTTTATCCGATCTGAGAAAACCTCAAACACGCCGTGAATCTCGGCTGAATATCACAAACTGGAGTACGTGCTGCAGCAATATAGCAGTGAAACTACATACCGTGCACAAGATGCAAGCTGTGAAGCATATAGATTCCTTGTTTTACTCAAATCTGGCACTGTTTTTCACACCTCTGCCAACCCGCTTCAAATCATGGCCGCTTTGTCAGTCGCTCTCAGACACTGACCGTTACAAGGTACCCCAGCTGCACTAACACATACCTAGAGAGGAACTCGTTTGTGGGGGTACTGGTAACAGCCGGTAGGCTCCATAAAACCAATGTACGTCCATAAATCTTTCACATGGCCCAGATTACACAAGACCATTGGTCCATTCTTAATTGGCTATGATCAGCGCTCGCGCTATTCCATTCACCTCCCTCCGATAAATACACAACTTGAACACATGCCATTCATGTAAACTCGCTGTACTGTATGTCAACTATGACAGGCTTACCCAAGCATACAGGTGCTTGTCGGGCCTAGTAAAATGGACATGTCAAACAAACTGACCGCGCGTTTAAAAAACAGCTGATTACTATTCACTGTGAAAATTACATGCGAGTTCTAAATATCTGACCTGAAACCATCCGTCAAACCTGTCAAACGTTTCTCCCAGTGGGTCGAGACCGAGCTATTAGCCTATTATTCTTGCTGAACAGAAATTTTATTTTCGTGGCAACTTGCGCAGATTCCCGAACAAATATTTATCTATTGTGCTGGGGCTAGAACTGGCAGATAAAGATAATGACCAAGATAGCATGCATGTTTGTTTAGGCCTGAGGTTAAAGTATACCAGCGCCGAGCCCATTTCTGTACCTCTTATTACATGGTTGAACGAAGCCTGCTCTGTCGCTCGCATGTCACGCCATCAGTGGATATATTTATCCATGTATTTAGAAGTGACAGTTATTATAGCTATAAAGCTGCCACTCCAATAATTATGGCCATTAGTTTTAATCTGAACTCACCATTGTCGGAATTGTGATGGACATTTAACCGGATGTTGGGCGGGAAACTGCATGGTTCATCTTGGTAACTTTAATTACGAATTTCACGCCCAGCCGTTCTATAGTGTTTAAAAAAGAACAAATGTTAAAAAATGTTATAATTAATTCAGTAAGATCTATTGAAAATCTATTAAACTTTGCTGTTTCGATCAAATGTTTTGAACTCGACTTTTTTTTCTTGTGGTCCTGTTAAACCATACATGCAGTTATAGATGAAGTATAACTTTGTCGATAAATTTCAGAACTCTGTATAAATTGTAACTGAAAGGTGTAATCGCATACTTAAAAATCGCATATGTCCAGGTATACATATTACTGTATAATAAATTACATTTTAAATATTTTAATACTAGTTTCAGAAGCGGATCGAGGAGAGATGTCCAGGGGGTCCGGATCCCCCCCCCCTTTCAGCCGCCGCAACCTTTTTTTAAAGGGTTACAGACCAATTTTTCCGGCCTGGACCCCCCTTTTCTGGACCTCGGAACCTTTTTTTCAGGATTTTCATAAGTCCTCCTGGGTTGGACCCCCTCCTTAATCCTGGATCCGCCCCTGAGTTTTCGAAGTGGAAATGCATTCATTTTTTTCTCTATAACTCTAATTTACATCATGGTCATTTCATGCTGTATACACACACACACACACACACATGTATTTCAGATCTTTCCTGTGTTTCACAATAGTCACGTGCTATGTCTTGGGTTAACAAGGCTTTTGCTATAAATTACCTATATTTAAAAAAAAATACTATAAATGATTGATGAGCCACATGCAGTACCTCATATCACTGCAAATACAATTTTATGAGCTTGTTTCAAAAGCATCAAATTCATACTTTGCAAAATGTCGTGCATTCGGTACTGGTTTACACTTATTTCAGTTTGTTTGAAGGATTCTATAGGCTTACGATTTTCTTGTTGATGTTATATTTTAAGAATAATAAATTAATGATTTAATTTTTTATCAATTAACGATCAGGACTGAGGATGGTGCCCAGGATAATACTATATTATTTGAAACAAAAATAAAGACCTTAATTGGTTTCTAACTCAGCTTTGGGTGGTGTGTGGAAGAGACTGACATCGTCGGTGATACCAGACTATAACCCCCCCCCTTGTGTGTGTGTGTGTGTGTGGTAACTTATAAACTGTCTGCAAGGATAATTTGTGTTTACATCGCTGACAATCAACTCTAGTTCATCAAGTCTTAGCCATACTCTTTTCATGGTGGTAAAGCTATACCTCTGTATGCTCTAACTTATATACTTGTTTCAGACGGTGATCTGGAAGTTCTTTTTCAAATTAATCAGAAAGAAATGTGTATGTTTTAAAAAAAGCACTATTGTCTTTGACGATTAAATTTTGTCACCAGCAGCACAATGTGGTCGTTGAGGAGCCTGGTCATTTTCTGCATCCGTCACCGATTGTGATAATAAATGTGACATATATCAGTCATACGTACCTTCGCGGCTGCTAAATTTACTTACCTGTCAGATTTGGTTCACACCTCATTTTCACCATCTCCGAGTGGACATACAGTTGTTAATTTCGGAAATCATTGCGTTACGTCACAGAGGGTGGTGTACATAGTGGGGATAATCAGGTTACAAGACCCTTCTTCAACATATGTAACAAATGATGTAAAGTGTATTTAAATGGACTGTTCAGAATAATAACCATTAGAGCTATGGCTGTCACGCGATTCATTAATTGTAGATGCCACTGTGAACTAGTGGTTGATTATACTTTATCTGGGGCGAGTATAAATGTTTACACCGGGCATTGTCTTCATGAAGTATGATTTACTTCACTGTCACAGGCCTGACACTGCATGGAGGATTCTTGGTACACTGTTCAACATACTATATTTTTCAATTGAGTGTTAATTATGATGCTATATGCTAACCTCTGTCACCCCAGGTCTTGACATATTGGCAATAAATATGTAAACACATAATGTATAGTCTCTCTCTCTCTTTCTCTCTCCCCCTCTCTCTGTATATATATATATATATATATATATATATATATATATATATATATATGTGTGTGTGTCTTGAGAACCACGCAATACTGGTACAATTTAGTCCTGTGACAAAGCCTAAGACCGATTCATATTATGCCTTTAAATATCATTTACATTTTTTCAAAGCTATTTTCCTGCACGGTGACGTGGATTTTCCTGCAAGTTGACTCTGCCCGTGTCTGTATTTGTCATGATAAAGATAACGACAGACTTTTCGTGACAAGCTTTCGGTTTTACTGTTTAACCCGCCAAGCAGGTGTATCCTCCTATTTCACGCGGTCAGTTGCACTGGATAACCCTTATATTAATATTAAAAGAGGTACGCTGCAATATCATCTGTTTGTATTGTGTAAAGTTCTGTGCAAAATATTTGTTTAACTAAATAACCGAGCGGGTCTCATTGATTTGTTAGTAGCCTGTGTTAAACAGGTATTGATTGGTGCTGCCTTCATTTATTTAGGTTTTAAACTATGTAAGATGTTAAACGCTGGAAGGTAACAAGCTGTATCTTTGGAATATGCCAAAATATTTCTCCATGCAGGGCCTTTACAGAAACGTACGGAGAGGTTCAGAGTGGAAACTGGCTGAGAGCTCTCTGGTGAGGGACTCTCCACATAGAGCGTCACCTGGTGGAGGAAGTCGTAACAAAATTATATTTGGTAAATGCAATATTGATGTCCATCTGCGAAATTTCATTGAAGCAGTTTTTTTAAAAAAAAAAGATCTGTCTCGGGTTTAATCTGAGCATCGGTTGATTTAGAACACATCTGTTGCTCAACAAAGATTAACCGATAAATCATATACTTGCACACAGAAAGCTAGCTGCAGCCTCCATTCTTCTCTCAATCAAATAACTCAACAGTATATATATAACATATATGTGGTAGAGGGTCTGTAGCTGAGAAGACGGCCTATCTTGGCGAACAATCACACAATGATATCAGTAAAGAGTAACACGGGCGCTATTTGCTTCGCAATGTGTGTGTGTGTGTTTTTTTTTTTTTTTTGGAGGGGGGGGGGGGGGGTTGGCACACACACATGGCATCGTATTTTTAACACCTATGTCATTTTCTAAAAAAAAAAATATTAAAAAAAATTACAAATGACGGGGAAAAACAACTAGGGGGTTGGGGGATATGTTCAGGGAAGCATGACTGTTGAGCACGTGTATGCCTTACAGGTTGGCCGTTCCAATTGTGCGGCGTGGAACTTTTTAAAAAATATCATTCAGAATTTAAGCAATGCCGAGACATTTTTGGTATAAAATGACAGAGAATATTTTCAGGGACCAATAAGAAGCAAATTTATTTGCCCTAAAAATGCTAATCTATAGAACCTGTATGATTTATTTTCAAACTTAACGTTTAATGCTGTAAACCACAATGAATCGTCTTATCATGCAGCAGTTATTTTTGGTATATATTCATTTCTTGAAGACTGCTATTTATTGTTTTTGGAGGAACTTTGCACTCTATGACACATTATTGTAAATAATTTGTACTTTCATGGATTGCAAACAGAGCCTATATTATGGCAAAATGACATTCATTTACATAGAAATATGTGGAGGGGATAAAATATGGTCCTAAATGCCCACACCTAATTGTGCCCACGCAGTGTAGCTGTTTTAGCAATTAATATTCATATATTCACTCAATAACTATATTTAAACTATATATTTAACTATATTACTTATCTGGCTCTGCCATGGCACTTATCAAACGATATGCTCCCGCTGATATAAACATACAAAGTAGTTAAAGTAAGAAATAAAGCTGAAATTTAAACTGATAGCAATTTGGACATTGAAACGTCTGAGTGAGGATATTTTGGGTTATTAATGGCAGGATTGTTATACTGTTCATTGATAGAAGTGATTGATCCAGATGCATTTTGTACTATTCTATCAAATTATATCTTTAATTACACCTTTAGAGCTTAAATACAATAGGTTCAGCAGTTCAACTATAGATGACAGAGCCAAATAGCAGTTCAGGGAATGCCAAGGTATACATGTACTAAGATTTTTCCCACCGGTGATGGTAAATCAGGCATTCAAGATAATGACGAAATGATTAGATTGATAGTCACATAAGGATTGGAAATCAAAATAGAAGGGACACAATTTAAATGAAAGATGAATACTTTAGTATCTGTCCTCTTATGCACATTTAGCTGACGTTTGGTACACTAGGATGGAACCATATTACTAAGTTATGGATCTGCAATTTTAACCAGCAGAAGTCGTAACTAGTGGCCCATGGGCCATGACGCTCAGCTGAATTCAAGGATTGTTGAATTCGATTACAAGATGGAGAGATCCAAGATCTATATACATGCTAACTTTCAGCTCAATACATTGAGCCACTCCAGAGATATCGGCTGTTATCTAAAAGACACCCAGATTCAGACTGCCCAGAAAGGATTGCAGGTGGTGCCAACTGTCTTTGTTATCCACAACTACATAGGTGAGGGAACAACTATGCCGGGTAACGGAAGATCAGTCCAAGGGTCTCAGAGGAGTTCTCCAGAAACAAACACCGTTTTTGTATCACATTTTTAATTATTTTGGGGGTACTTATGAGCCCGATAGCTCAGAGGATATGGGTAACAGAGACCTAATTTCATGAAGACTTTTCATGGAGCTCCCTAGATGTCAAGTATGAAGATTCTAGGTCAAGTGGTTACGATTTGTGCCCTGTTACAAGATGAGGCTTTATTTGAAAGTCTCACAATGAGAAAAAAAAATGCGTACAAATTAAAAAAAAAATAGGTGGCGCCACCTGTCTGCAGGAACTGATGAAACACTCCATGATCAATATGAATGCAAAAAATCATGGCCATCAGTACATTAGTTATTCAGATACTGCAGCTTTTGTATCACATTTTAATTATTCTTAGGAGTACTTACAAGCCCCATAGCTCAAAGGATACGGATAACAGAGACTTAATTTCAGGTTTCCATAGAGACTTTTCATGGACCTCTCTTGATGTCAAGAAAGAAGAATCCAGGTCCAGCGGTTACGATTTGTGCCCTGTTAACAGATGACAGCTTCTATGAAGGTCTCAAATATATAGAAAAAAAATCGTAAAATTGGAAAAAATACAGGTGGCGCCACCAGTCTGCAGGAAGTGATGAAATATCCCATGATCAATATTCATGCAAAGAATCATGGTGATCAATGTAGTAGTTATTCATATACTTGAGCTTTTGTATCAAATTTTGCATTATTCTGGGGGGTACTTCAGAGCCCCATAGCTCAAAGGGTATGGGTAACAGAGACCTAATTTCAGGTTTTCAATGAGATTTTTCATGGACCTCTCTGGATATTAAGCTTGAAGATTCCAGGTCCAGTGGTTACGATTTGTGCCCTGTTAACAGATGACAAATTCATTGGAGGTCTAAAAAAAGAGAAAAAAAAAATCGTAAAAAATTGGAAAAAATATGGGTGGTGCCACCAGTCTGCAGGAAGTGATGGAACATCCCATGATCAATATTCATGCAAAGAATCATGGTGATCAATGCAGTAGTTATTCAGATACTTGAGCTTTTGTATCAAATTTTGCATTATTCTGGGGGGTACTTCAGAGCCCCATAACTCAAAGGATATGGGTAACAGAGACCTAATTTCAGGTTTTCAAGGACATTTTTCATAGCCCTCTCTGTATATTAAGTTTGAAGATTCCAGGTCCAGTGGTTACAATTTGTGCCCTGTTAACATATAACAGTTTCATTGCAGGTCTGAAAAAAAAGAGAAAAAAAAAAATCGTAAAAATTGGAAAAAATACAGGTGGCGCCACCAGTCTGCAGGAAGTGATGGAACATCCCATGATCAATATTCATGCAAAGAATCATGATGACCAATGCAGTAGTTATTCAGATACTTGAGCTTTTGTATCAAATTTTGCATTATTCTGGGGGGTACTTCGGAGCCACATTGCTCAAAGGATATGGGTAACAGAGACCGAATTTCAGGTTTTCAAGGAGATTTTTTATGGCCCTCCCTGCATGTCAAGAGAGAAGATTCTAGGTCCAGTCATTATGATTTGTGCCCTGTTAACATGATCACATCTTAAGGTCTCAAAAATAGAGAAAAACATTTGTAAAAATAGAAAAAATACAGGTAGCGCCACCAGACTGCAGAAACTGATGAAACATTCCACGATCAATATCCATGCAAAGAATCATGGTGATTAATTCAATAGTTGTTCAGATACTTGAGCTTTTGTATCAAATTTTCCATTATTCTGGGGGGGGGGGGGGTACTTCAGAACCCCATAGCTCAGAGGTTATGGGTAACAGAGACCTAATTTCAGGTTTCCACAGAGACTTTTCATGGGCCTCCCCGCAGGTCAAGTGAGAAGATTCTAGTTTCAGTCGTTACGATTTGTGCCCTGTTAACAGATGACATTTTCATTGCAGGTCTGAAAAAAAGAGAAAAAAATTCATAAAAATTGGAAAAAAATACAGATGGCGCCACCAGTCTGCAGGAAGTGATGGAACATCCCATGATCAATATTCATGCAAAGAATCATGGTGATCAATGCAGTAGTTATTCAGATATTGAGCTTTTGTATCAAATTTTGCATTATTCTGGGGGTACTTCGGAGCCCCATTGCTCAAAGGATATGGGTAACAGAGACCTAATTTCAGGTTTCCAAGGAGATTTTTCATGGACCTGCCTCAATGTCAAGTAAGAAGATTCCAGGTCTAGTGGTTACAATTTGTGCCCTGTTAACGGACGGACGGCCGGATGGCCGGACGGACGAAGGGTGATCGCTATAGCTATGACTTTCAGTCAGCTGAGCTAAAAATCATTGTGAACTTTGCCTCCTATACAACTGGTTTGTTATGGGAAGTATATATAACTGTGATAACCGGAATATACAAGTTTAATTTACAGCCGGAATGGGCAACCTATAAATAGTCACAATGCGGGAACATGTATAAGTGTTGTGCAACATTTAACAGGAATATGTAATCTGGATGTTCAACAGGGACATATTTCGGTCTTGTACAGCTCTGAAACTGCAAGTGTGATGTTAAACTGAATATATTTTAGTTAAAAGTTAACAAGGACTGCCTTTAAAATTTATCAAGATAACAGAAGAATAGCTTGATATATTTTTGTTACAACAAGTGCCCAATACTAGTCTGCCACAGCAAAATGGGTGACGTCTCTTAAAAGCCATATTTTTTTGGTGTGCATTCGGTGAGACGCTTCCGTGCGGCCTAGGTCCCAAAAATATGCGTCTCACCGGCCTGTAGTCTTTTTTATCGTGGTAAATGAACCCCCCCCCATATCACACACATCCCCTGACTGCCCCCTCCCCCCACCCCCCAACACACACATACACAAAATGATTTATTAAAACCAACAAAACTGTATACTAATATTTATTTCCATAAAACCTTTCTGGGTTACTGGTCAATAAATGTAATCTCACGGTGGCACTCACATACACACGCTATTTACAACTTATTTACATGTACATATATTTGGCACGATGAATATAAACAATCGCATATTTTCTCATGTGGATAATTGATATTATAAGAGCCACAAATAAATAAATACACGCATATCATCCTTAACATTGATAACAAGTTTATAAGGTTTCTTAATAATGCCATTGTACCCTGAACCTTGTCATTTGCTTCCAATATGGACAGATGCACTTGACCTGTTAGTAACAGCCGTTACCAACAAGTACAAATCAGCAGGTAACAGCTATAGGAACCTGACTGGACCAGTCTGTATAACAAACTACTGCAACTCAGGCTGTACCATTGTGTAACAAACATCTAGGACCCTTATTGGATCAGTACGCAACAAACATCTAGGACCCTTGCTGGGCTGGTGTGTAACAAACATCTGACCACTCTGTAACAAAAATCCTGGCTGGTCCACTGTGTCTTATGAAGAGTTCCCTGATCTATTTAGTATATTCCACCAATCACTGCCATCGCAGATGAAGTAAGACTTGCTGGAACAAACACAGGGAGTATGGCTTGACCAGTGGGCAGTATGAAGAGTTAAGTTCACCTATGTTGTATTTTCCAAACAGCCTCAACCCAAACAACTTAGTCGGTAATTAAAAAGTAAGATTTCATTTTACATCTCAATTAAAAAGTAATCTATATGATTTTATGATTGACACAGATATTCCATTAGATTTTCACAATTTTGTTTTCCAAAAACACAAGAGCTGCACATGTAATATGAAGGAAACAAGGTTGAGTATGAAAGGCTGATCATGCTTGGAGTCCAAAACATTAAATATGATGACATAAATGCACCTTATAACAATATTATGCATTATGCGACTGTTGATCAGCTCTTTTATACAGCAATATATATTATTTACTGTGTACATTTAACTCTTACATTCAAGCGTAATAAATACAATATGATTACAAGTAACTTCTGTGCAGCACAACCTTGACAAAATTACATATGAGAGTTACTTTTATTGACAGTTGAAGCGATAAACAATTTTAGTGGATACATATAATACAATACACATTGTGTTATGAGGCTGTATATTAAAGTGGACTGAACTGTCTCACTAGTGTTCTTGCATTTCTAGCAAAGCAGCTGGAACACCAGACATATGTCCCACCAATAAAGGGTTTTGAATTCAGGATCAGTCCAATATTATCCCCTGAGCAAAATGTTTATGTAATAATAGGCAGATATGTAATGATAAGTGTACAGCCTGACTATACCAACCATGCTCTTACTGCACATACAAGTTACAATTGTCTTGCTTACATCAATGTGTTCTACAAATAATAACTCAATGTTTTATTCTGCTAAAAATAAGATTACTCCTCATCTTGGAAAAAATAATACATATTATGCATAATACACAATCTATGTGATGGTGAATATGTTGTGGAACACCAGTATCGGGTGTTTCAGAAAGCTCACAAATCTGTCTACCAACATATCTTAAGCTTTACCAAACCTATAACATCAGTGTCTACTCTGAGGAAAAGTTATTTTTTTATATAGTTCTTCAATTAACTATAAAGTTTTAATTAATCTGATACAGAAATAACAAAACAGGAAAGTTTTTCAGGGGTTGCTATGTATGGGTATATATAATACCCTTTGATGCGAGAGCGGATTCCCTTAATATGGTTTAAATGAGCAGCTTTAGTTACAGGTACACAATCTGTAATAAACGAGCAACCTATGGCAACAGGTAATAACAGACCACCTGCATGGATAATTAGGAAAAATACATCAAAAGATATACCTATTCAGGTATGGATTATAGAACATTTGATCACTGCCTGCCTCTACAGATTTCCAATGCAGCTCAGTCTTGGTCCAGCACATAGTCTTGCAGCATGGGTCTGTATACAACTGATTACCCATAAACCTACTGCCCATGTGCCCTTGGTAGTGTATGCATTTATGTGTAAAATAACTTGTTTGAGTTTGTAACAGTGTAAAACCGAGGTGTTTACCTGTGTGTATTTGTATATATGGGTGAAATATTACTTTTATGAGTGTGTAACTGTATGAAACCTGTATTTGTCAGTATATATGTTTATGTGCATGAATGTGTGAAAATCACCTCAGGAGCTATTTGTGCATGGGCTGAGGAATTCCTGACATGACGTCAGTCAAGAACTCACTTTGCCACAGAAAACTTTCTCAAGTTCGAAAGTATACATCTGTAGCATATATGGGTTCTGAAGCAATTTTTCACACATATGTGTACACTTATGCTCAAATGGGTTTTAAACTTAGCTCTGTTTTTGCACAGAGTGGCAGGTTATATCTGTAATACAGGTAAAAATACCTTCAAGTAATACATACAAATACCCATGACAAACACATCACATCATTTTTGCGACTGTTTTATGATTTAACTGTTTAAAAGCAAAGCACAGCTCTAAGTTATGAGGCTAGTGATCTAAAAAGAGAGATATATAACATCATGTGTGGTCTGCCCTACCTATCATAATGTGTGGTTAACCCTATCTGACAGTGTGTGGTTTAACCAATCTGACACTGTGTGGTTAACCAAATTCAACATTGTATGTGGTCAGCCCTATCTGACAGTGTGTGGTTAACCTATATAACATTGTGAGTGTTTTACCCTATCTGACAGTGTGTGGTTTACCCTATCTGACAGTGTGTGATTCACCCTATATAACACTGTGAGTGGTCAACCCTATTTTAATATATTGTGTGTGATTCACTGTATCTGACACTGTGTGTGGTGAACCCTATTTCACATAATGTTTAGTTCTCTCTACTTATATCAACCTTATAACACACATTTCAAGCACCATTCAAACATCAAACTATATGGATTAAGTACATCAACAATGTGTAATGGCCACTAATGCGCCATTTTTTAAGTTAACACATACTTCAAGAGTTAATAAAAGCTGGGCACCCGTGGTGTCTTACCAGGCAGGTAGTGTTGGCATACATTTTTTTCTATGAAACTTATGGCTAATCTCAAGTGAATGAGGAGACTTAACAAACTTTGTGGTTTTCATGGTTATCTGTGTGAACAAATTTAATAATGAATGTTCTCACGAATATTTGAAAATTAAACAGCTGAAACAGAATATTTCTTTTACACCGTAAGAGATTTGGTCACAATGACAGATTATTTGATTTCATTGTAGATTTATATGATATCAGGAAATCAAAGAAATATCTATAAACCCAAAACATCAGTCTCAAAAGTAAACAATAATTTATCTTAATGAAAAGAAGGTTGATGATTTTTGGCTAGAACTCCATTGTGTCCATATTCATTTTGCAGAGATACCCCAGCAAACTTTGGGAAGGGGTATAATCACACTAAATGAGATTAAAGAGACCCAGTGCACCAAAAGTCTCTTGTACAAAGTATCAATCTATACAGTACCAGTAATTATCACATGTTAAATACACATTATACATTAACAATGATTCATGTTAATAATCATGAAATAGCAACATTACTGACTAGATATACAGCATCATTTACATCATCAGCTTCTACAACCATAATATCACACTTTTCATTCTTACAGCTCAATGTCACACATCATATATATGAAAGATACCCCATCATCTGATAAATGACATAACAATGACTTAAGTCAGACATATATAGAAGTACATATAAAATACAGTGGATTATAGTTTTTCACACATTAAATGTTTATGTGTTGTTCACAGAGTAATTTCAGTATCCCAATAGGCTGAATTAAGGAAACTGAGGGACAACCATAACTTTCAAAGGTTTACCAGAAAAATAATCTTCTGGAAACAATCAAAATATTGGATAAGACTGTTCAAACAAGCAAAAATCCAGTAAAATTCAGGTTTTTTTTAGGCTCAATTTGGTAACCACCTTCATTTTCTTTAAAAATCAAAATAATATCTTGACATATGAATCAATGATATTATAATTTTTTTTTATTTTGACCTTTAATAATTTCTGAAAGAATCTACATGAACTCATGTAAGATTTCCCTTTTGCACACAAAGTTAGCCTTTTGTGTTTGTAACTTTGTGACTTCTATAACAAGTATATACATCAACACTATCTGCTTTATTGGGTAATGATAACATTTTTAATCAACATCATCTTCTGGGTGTTTGGTAACAAGATATCAAGTCACAAAAATTAAGCTTCAAGTGCAACTCTTTTTAATTCAGGGCCCACACCAGGCTCCTGAAGAAATATAGGAATTTTATAGGAGGACTTCAAGACTAAACATAGGCATTTATATGAATTTTCAACCAGCAATATAGGAAAAATAAAGGAGTTTTCACTGCATAATCATGTTGTACTTGGTTACTTAACACACATATTATTTCTCCAGGCAGCACCTTAAAGTCTGTTTAAATTGTTTATATAACTTGTATGACTGCAACCCTTACATGTACACTTCTACAAAAGAACTGAATGTTTTCAATAATAGGAAGTCTATATAACAATTATCTTTTAATATTAACAGGTATATTGGAAACATGATTGGGAAGTGAACATATAGGAGTTTAACACCTAAATGCTGTAAAATATTGAAAATTATAGGGAAATATTAAAAAAAATAGAGAAATGTATATGAAATATAGGAGTCATGAAAAGCCCTGTTAATGTACATAGCCCTAATAACTAATCTAGTCAAAATGACAGTCAATCACTGCTAAAAATGGGAGGAGACTGATCTGTGCAGGGCTGATGAAGCTACAAACACTATGATATGAATATGAGGTACAGGTAGCTCAGTGGTGCCTCATTTGGGTGAAAGACATGAGGTGTTCTGAGGTTAAGTATCTGTAAAACATGAACGAAACAAAAAGAACCTGTGATTAGTGTTCAGGCTTGCTTGTGGAGGCAGCAAGCAAGCTCTTAGGGGCTCATCAAATAACTCAACATGGGAGACAGTACATTTATATACTGTGATGTAGCTGCTTATTCTTTATTCTTCATCAGATGGGTTGCATCAGCAGCATCTGTGCTTCTATCCAATGTGTGTGGTGGACAGCTTCCTCATCAGGTGGTAAATCAGACCGTTCTGAAACCAAAGACAAGAAGTATGAGTAAATTACTGATACAGGTAAAATATATTTGTTTTGAAATCTACTGTTGTCACCAAGAGATAGCAGTCTCTGCTGTTACCCTCAAATTGAATTGCCTTTACATCATATAACTTTCGGGAGAGCATTACTAAAACTGTCAAAAAATACAAGAGTTCTGGCACATGATCTGGATTCAGGAACATAATCAAAGAATATTCACAAATGTACAGTACCTTATGGCTTATGCACACATAAAGTTTGATAATATAGGCCTAATAAGTGAATGCAAATGTCTTTTAAGAAGCATCTCACAATAGGGACCCCCCAAATGGCAGATAATGCATTCCTTAGAATTCAGATTTCTAGATTTTCACTAATATCAGCCATAATTTGACCATATCACAGTGAAAATTCTACTGTTGTAATATTTCTTAACCAGTAACACTTAGAGAGTGAGTACCCCTGCTTTCACCACTGTCACTAAAACTGGAAAATCAGATTCCAGATACCCAAAGTATTCCATGGAAAACATTGTAAAAATCAAAGATCAGACACTGTATAAGTGTTAGAGATGTTGAGTGGATAAATAAACCAGGTGAACACCTAAACTCTGCCAGCAACTTAGCTGACTTTTCTCAGGTTGCTGCTTTTCCTGAGAAGAGCAGAAAGATGACAACCTCCCCAACCAAAACTCTTCACAACAAGGCCTGTTATCTCCACACTCACAGGACACAAGGCTTAAGGCTTGTTATCTCTACACTCACAGGACACAAGGCTTAAGGCTTGTTATCTCTACACTCACAGGACACAAGGCTTAAGGCTTGTTATCTCTTCACAGACAGAACACAAGGCTTGTGATCTCTACACTCATCTCTACAATCACATGACAAGGCTTGTTTTATTATCTCTACACTCACTGGACATAAGGTTTGTTATCTCTACACTCACAGGACACATAGCCTGTTATCTCTTCACTCACAGGATACAAGGCCTGTTATCCCTACACTCACAAGACACAAGGCCAGTTATCTCTCTTCACTCAGAGGTCACTGGACCTGTTATCTCTACACTCACAGGATATAAGACCTGTTATCTCTACACTCACAGGACACAATGCCTGTTATCTCTACACTCACAGGACACAAGGCCTGTTATCTCTACACTCACAGGACACAAGGCTTGTTATCTCTATGCTCACAGGTCACTGGACCTGTTATCTCTTCACTCACAGGACACAAGGCCTGCTGTTGGCTACACTCACAGGACACAAGGCTTGTTATCTCTACACTCACAGAACACAAGGCTTGTTATCTCTACACTCACAGGACACAAGGCTTGTTATCTCTACACTCACAGGACACAAGGCTTATTATCTCTACACTTACAGGATACAAGGCTTGTTATCTCTACACTCACAGGACACAAGGCTTGTTATCTCTACACTCACAGGACACAAGGCTTATTATCTCTACACTTACAGGATACAAGGCTTGTTATCTCTACACTCACAGGACACAAGGCCTGTTATCTTTACACTCAAAGGACACAAGGCTTGTTATATCTACACTCACAGGACACAAGCAACATGTATATTTGACTACTTTAGTGGGACACCGGCTCTAGTATCTCTACTGTAAAAGGACACTGGGCTTGTAATATCTAAATTTACAGGACACTGGGCCTGTAATATCTAAATTCACAGGACACTAGGCCTGTAATCTCTAAATTCACAGGGCATTAGGCCTGTAATCTCTTAATTCACAGGACACTAGGCTTGTAAGCTCTTAATTTAAGGGACACTAGGCCTGCTGTATTTGCACTCTCTTGTCCTCCTGATTTGAAATCATGTGTGAATCTTAATTTTTTACAATGTCTGTGAAACATTTTTTATTTCCATTACTGTGAGAGTATGCATGTGTCTTTTCCTGAATAATCAATCAATAAATGCATTTCCTTTGAAGTTTATCTAATGAAAATGCAGGCAGTAGATCTATGGTAAACTCAGTTCACACAGCAAGGGGTGATGTGATTGTGTATGACTGCAGATTGCTTTGATCTGTTTCATGCTAATACTCTCTTTTATGTTGTGTTTTATGGTTATGTATGAGCAGGCTTGATGGGATGCTGACAATCAACACTGATACAATGTAACCTTTTAAAAAAGAATGTCTGCATGTCACATTGTCATTAGAAACATTGTATCATGTAAATTTTACTTTTAATATCTTACACATATTCAGTAGGAACTCCTGATTATGACTATGCCTTTTGTGTACCCAGAACCACATATAGGGTTAGTATTGTGGTCCTTAATGAAGTGCCCAATATAACACATGTTGTTTTCATCCTGTAATACCATCTGACTGTTTAAGCCTCTATTTTGTATTTTGGCAAGGTAGACATGTCAAGAATGGTCACTAAATGACTGGAATACGGCCAGTCCTGTGTGATTACTAAATGTGTGAAATATGGCCGGTCAACCAACCAATGACCAGTATTGAAGCTCTCCCACTGAGTAATTGATATGTCAATATACTGTTTGGCTGGATTTACCCATCCACCAGATACATCAGTTGTCTTGTATATCATATTAGTAAAACTAGAGATCTGCATTCCATGGATTGGGGGTCCCTATCGTGGGATGCTCCACAACCTAAGTTTGCATTTACTCATTCAACCTATATTCTCAGAATCATTTGTACATAAATGACTGTACATTTGTGAATAGTCCCTGATGATGTACCTGAATCCAAATCAAACCAAAATGTAATCCTTTCTTCATGGGTCCATCCTGAAAATGGCCTGAAAATCTCATGTGACTATTTTCATGATTGTGTTACAGACACACACAAACAAACACAAATGAATCCATACCCTCCTGATTGAGGCAATGAACAACTTAAGTGATACATGCTGGATGATACACACACACTGGATAAAACACACACACTGGATGATGCACACACACTGGATGATACACATCTACTGGATAATACACACATACTGGATGATATACACATACTGGATGATACACACACACTGGATGATGCACACACACTGGATGATACACATCTACTGGATAATACACACATACTGGATGATACACACATACTGGATGATACACACATACTGGATGATACACACATACTGGATGATACACACACTCTGGATGATACACACATACTGGATGATACACACACATTTGATGATACACACATACTGGATGATACACACACTGGATAATACACACACATACTGGATGATACACACATACTGGATGATACACACACTGAATGATACACACACATACTGGATGATACACACACACTGGATGATACACACATACTGGATGATACACACACACTGGATGATACACACATTCTGGATGATACACACACACTGGATGATACACACACACTGGATGATACACACACTATGGATAATACACATACTGGATGATACACACATACTGGATGATACACGCACACTGGATGATAAACGCATACTGGATGATACATGCATACTGGATGATACACACATACTGGATGACACACACACTGGATGATACACACACTATGGATGATACACACATACTGGATGATACACATCTACTGGATAATACACACATACTGGCTGATACACATCTACTGGATGATACACACATACTGGATAATACACACACACTGGATGATACACACACACTGGATGATACACACATACTGGATGATACACACACACTGGATGATACACACACACTTGAGGATACACACACACACACACTGGATGATACACATCTACTGGATAATACACACATACTGGATGATACACACATACTGGATGATACATACACTATGGATGATACACACACACTGGATGATACACATATACTGGATGATACACACACTTGATGATACACACACATACTGGATGGTACACACACTGGATGATACACACACATACTGGATGATACACATCTACTGGATGATACACACATACTGGATGATACACACACACTGGATGATACACATACACTGGATGATACACACACACTGGATGATACACACATACTGGATGATACAGACATACTGGATGATACACACACATACTGGATGATAAACACACACTGGATGATACACACATACTGGATGATACACACATACTGGATGATACACACATTCTGGATGATACATACACTGGATGATCCACACACACTGGATGATCCAAACACTATGGATAATACACACATACTGGATAATACACACACACTGGATGATCCACATCTTCTGGATAATATACACATACTGGATGATACACATACACTGGATGATACACACATACTGGATGATACACACACATACTGGATGATACACATCTACTGGATAATACACACATACTTGATAATACACACACACTGGATGATACACATCTTCTGGATAATACACACATACTGGATGATACACACACACTGGATGATACACACACACTTGAGGATACACACACACACTGGATGATACACATCTACTGGATAATACACACATACTGGATGATACACACATTCTGGATGATACACACATACTGGATGATACACACTGTGGATGATACACACACACACTGGATGGTACACACACTGGATGATACACACACATACTGGATGATACACATCTACTGGATGATACACACATACTGGATGATACACACATACTGGATGATACACACACACTGGATGATATACACACTGGATGATACACATACACTGGATGATACACACACACTTAATGATACACACATACTGGATGATACACACACTGGATGATAAACACATATACTGGATGATAAACACACACTGGATGATACACACATACTGGATGATACACACATACTGGATGATACACACATTCTGGATGATACATACACACTGGATGATCCACACACACTGGATGATCCAAACACAATGGATAATACACACATACTGGATAATACACAGACACTGGATGATACACATCTTCTGGATAATACACACATACTGGATGATACACATACACTGGATGATACACACATACTGGATGATACACACACATACTGGATGATACACACATACTGGATGATACACACATACTGGATGATACACATCTACTGGATAATACACACATACTGGATGATACACACACATACTGGATGATAAACACACACTGGATGATACACATCTACTGGATGATACACACACACTGGATGATACACACATACTGGATGTTACACATCTACTGGATGATACACATCTACTGGATGATACACACACACTGAATGATACACACACACTGGATGATACACACATACTGGATGATACACATCTACTGGATAATACACACATACTGGATGATACACACACACTGGATGATAAACACACACTGGATGATACACATCTACTGGATGATACACACATACTGGATGATACACACATACTGGATGATACACATCTACTGGATGATACACATACACTGGATGATACACACACACTGGATGATACACACATACTGGATGATACACATCTACTGGATGATACACATACACTGGATGATACACACATACTGGATGATACACACACACTGGATGATACACACATACTGGATGATACACACATACTGGATAATACACATCTACTGGATAATACACACATACTGGATGATACACACACATACTGGATGATACACACATACTGGATGATACACACATACTGGATGATACACACATTCTGGATGATACATACACACTGGATGTTCCACACACACTGGATGATCCAAACACTATGGATAATACACACACACTGGATAATACACACACACTGGATGATACACATCTTCTGGATAATACACACATACTGGATGATACACATACACTGGATGATACACACATGCTGGATGATACACACACATACTGGATGATAAACACAAACTGGATGATACACACATACTGGATGATACACACATACTGGATGATACACACATTCTGGATGATACATACACACTGGATGATCCACACACACTGGATGATCCAAACACTATGGATAATACACACATACTGGATAATACACACACACTGGATGATACACATCTACTGGATAATACACACAAACTGGATGATACACATACACTGGATGTAACACACATACTGGATGATACACATCTACTGGATAATACACACAAACTGGAAGATACACATACACTGGATGATACACACACACTGGATGATACACATCTACTGGATAATACACACAAACTGGATGATACACATACACTGTATAATACACACACACTGGATGATACACATCTACTGGATAATACACACATACTGGATGATACACATACACTGGATGATACACACATATTGGATGATACACACACACTGGATGATATACACATACTGGATGATACGCACACACTGGGTGATACACATCTACTGGATAATACACACACACTGGATGATACACAAATACTGGATGATACACACACACTGGATGATACACACATACTGGATGATACACACACACTGGATGGTACACACATACTGGATGATACACACACTGGATGATACACACATACTGGATGATACACACATACTGGATGATAAACACACACTGGATAATACACACATACTGGGTGATACCCACATTCTGGATGATACACACATACTAGATGATACACACATACTGGATGATACACACACACTGGATGATACACACATACTGGATGATACACACACACTGGATGATACACATCTACTGGATGATTCACACACACTGGATGATACATACACACTGGATGGTACACACATACTGGATGATACACATCTACTGGATGATACACACATACTGGATGATACACACACACTGGATGATACACACATACTGGATGATACACATACTGGATGATACACACATACTGGATGATACACATACTGGATGATACACACATACTGGATGATACACACATACTGGATGATACACACACACTGGATGATACACACATACTGGATGATACACACATACTGGATGATACACACACACTGGATGATACACACATACTGGATGATACACACACACTGGATGATACACACATACTGGATGATACACCACTTATTGTGTTGTGCATGTTTTTTTAAATAACTTTTAATGGAGTTAACCACCTCCATTTTTTATGCTTGCTTTACTTGTACAATGTCCATCGGCAAGTACCATTGCAGAGATTCAAACTCATAATCATCTGGCTTTGAGCCGTGTGCTATACCCCCAGGCCACTGAAGCCATTTGGGTTGTACTTATGGATATCGCCATATTTCATGAGCACTCAGTTTGATTAATACATATCTCTCTCTCTCTCCCTATATATATATATATATATATATATATATATATATATATATATATATATAGATAGATAGATAGATAGATAGACAGATAGAAAAACCGTGGTCGCTTTTTTATTTGCAAGGATTTAAATTGGCAATATTTGTGAAAGTGGAATTATCTATTGCCAAAGTGGAATTATAAAAAAACTAAAACCTTCAAAAATACCTTGATCTTATATCAGACAACAAAGCAACAACAGCAAAGCTCAGCACAACACACAATAAGGAAGCTGCAACCATGTGTAAATAACAATATGGTAGTCTTTGACTAAAATGAAAGGTGAGACTAATTGGAAATAATGGAACTGAAACAATTAGTACTGCAGTCCATCAGTAGGTGGCAGCAAACAGCAAAGTGGGCATGGTGTGATACTGTGTGGTGTAGTTACATCATGCCCAGGTATAACACAAGCATATCAAACAAAAGCATCAGACTGTGACATGCATAAACCAAAACACCAACTAACAATAAAATCTGCTGAGATGACCATGACTGACACATCATAAGTGGTCAAACTGGGGAGGGCTGGTGTGTGGAATGTGTTTGGGATGTCATGTAAGACAAGTGTTCCCCTGTAGAGTTGAGCTATGTGATGTCAGACAGTGTTTTCTCCTGTAGAGCGGAGAGATATGATTTCTGACAGTGTTTTCCCTGTAGAGTGGAGAGATGTGATGTCAGACAGTGTTTTCTCCTGTAGAGCAGAAAGATATGATTTCTGACAGTGTTTTCCCTGTAGAGTGGAGAGATGTGATGTCAGACAAGTGTTTTCCCTGTAGGGTGAGGAAATGTGATGTCTGACAGTGTTTTCCCTGTAGAGTGGAGAGATATGATATCTGACACTGTGAGACTGTTTCCCTTTAGAGTGGACAGATGTGACATCAGACAAAGTGTTTTCCCTGTAGAGTGGAGAGATGTGATATCTGACTCAGTGTTTTCCCTTTAGAGCTGACAGATGTGATGTCAGACACAGTGTTTTCCCTTTAGAGCGGACAGATGTGATGTCAGACACAGTGTTTTCCCTTTAGAGCGGACAGATGTGATGTCAGAGACAGTGTTTTCCTTGTAGAATGGAGAGATGTGATATCTGACTCAGTGTTTTCCCTTTAGAGCGGACAGATGTGATGTCAGACACAGTGTTTTCCCTTTAGAGCAGACAGATGTGATGTCAGACACAGTGTTTTGCTTGTAGAGTGGAGAGATGTGATATCTGACTCAGTGCTTTCCCTTTTGGGCAAACATGTGATGTCAGACACAGTGTTTTCCCTTTAGAGCCGACAGATGTGATGTCAGACACAGTGCTTTCCCTTTAGAGCAGACATGTGATGTCAGACACAGTGTTTTCCCTTTAGAGCCGACAGATGTGATGTCAGACACAGTGTTTTCCCTTTAGAGCCGACAGATGTGATGTCAGACACAGTGTTTTCCCTTTAGAGCGGACAGATGTGATGTCAGACATAGTGTTTTCCCTTTAGAGCCGACAGATGTGATGTCAGACACAGTGTTTTCCCTTTAGAGCAGACAGATGTGATGTCAGACACAGTGCTTTCCCTTTAGAGCAGACATGTGACATCAGACAAAGTGTTTTCCCTGTAAAGTGGAGAGATGTGATATCTGACTCAGTGTTTTCCCTTTAGAGCGGACAGATGTGATGTCAGACACAGTGTTTTCTCCTGTAGAGTGGAGAGATGTGATGTCTGACAGTGTTTTCCCTGTAGAGCGGACAGATGTGATGTCAGACACAGTGTTTTCCCTTTAGAGCAGACAGATGTGATGTCAGACACAGTGCTTTCCCTTTAGAGCAGACATGTGATGTCAGACACAGTGTTTTCCCTTTAGAGCCGACAGATGTGATGTCAGACACAGTGTTTTCCCTTTAGAGCGGACAGATGTGATGTCAGACACAGTGTTTTCCCTTTAGAGCAGATAGATGTGATGTCAGACACAGTGTTTTCCCTTTAGAGCAGACAGATGTGATGTCAGACACAGTGTTTTCCCTTTAGAGCGGACAGATGTGATGTCAGACACAGTGTTTTCCCTTTAGAGCGGACAGATGTGATGTCAGACACAGTGTTTTCCCTTTAGAGCGGACAGATGTGTTGTCAGACACAGTGTTTTCCCTTTAGAGCGGACAGATGTGATGTCAGACACAGTGTTTTCCCTTTAGAGCGGACAGATGTGATGTCAGACAGTGTTTTCCCTTTAGAGCAGACAGATGTGATGTCAGACACAGTGTTTTCCCTTTAGAGCGGACAGATGTGATGTCAGACACAGTGTTTTCCCTTTAGAGCAGACAGATGTGATGTCAGACACAGTGCTTTCCCTTTAGAGCAGACATGTGACATCAGATATAGTGTTTTCCCTGTAAAGTGGAGAGATGTGATATCTGACTCAGTGTTTTCCCTTTAGAGCGGACAGATGTGATGTCAGACACAGTGTTTTCTCCTGTAGAGTGGAGAGATGTGATGTCTGACAGTGTTTTCCCTGTAGAGTGGGGAAATGTAATGTCTGACACAGTGTTTTACCTTTAGAGTGGACAAATGTGATGTCTGACACAGTGTTTTCCCTTTAGTTCAAACAGATGTGATGTCAGACACAGTGTTTTCCCTTGAGAGTGTACAGATGTGATATCTGACAAAGGTTTTTCCTTTTCAAGTGGACAGATGTGATGTCTGACAAAGTGTTTTCCCTGTTAGAGTGGCCAAATGTGATGTTTGATAAAGTGTTTTCCCTTTTACAGTGGACAGATGTGTTGTCTGACAAAATGTTTTTCCCTTTAGTGTGGAGAGATGTGATGTCAGACACAGTGTTTCCCTGCAGAGTGGAGGGATGTTATGTCTCACATATATTGCTATCTCCTGTGGGTTTGGTAGTGTGGCCAGGGCTTACTTTGCTTATTTGGATTATAAATTATTTGGTATAACCTGTCAGCTCTACATATATGATCAGAAAAATGATTAATTACTGTGGATTCAGAAAATATCATGGTTTTAAAATTTCATGGTTTTGACCTGAAACACTATTCGTTGGGTTAAAAATTTCATGGATTAATCATTCTAGTCAGGCATTGAATCAAAATTAATATGTGGACATACCTGAAAATAAGCTTAAGATCAGTGTTTTCCTCCCGGTACGAGGGATAGGCTCAATGACACAAATGACAAATATATGGGCTGACTTATCTTAAAATTTTTGGGTTAAGGAAATGAGTGTCTACTCAGACATCAAAGGCAGTCCGACAAGCTGTCCCCCGAATTTTATTACCCAGTTGTATTGTCCCGGCGGTGATCGGCTATTGTATTCCACTTCCCCGCTTATCTTGACCCCCCATTAAGCAATGCTGGGCAAATTGCCCTGTCCGATGTGGTGTGCGCTCGTGAGAATAAATCCTCCGATGAATTGACATACTGATTGTGATTTTATGAATGATTAGAACCAACGGAAGTCAATATTGATTTTTGAGTATTCATTAATTAGAAGAATTAAAACTTCTTGGTATGTCGTTCATTCAGATGGAACCCCTAGTTGACTGACGTGCCAGGGAAAGAGGCTTCAGTTAGACTTGGCTCCAGCTCATAATTGTGCTCAGCTGACCGTGACTTATCACCAAGCTGTGGCATAATTAGAATGATAACTCTGTCGCACGATTGTTCTGCCGCACGCTTGTTTTTTTTTTATTATTATTTTATTCAAACATGACATTCTTTCAAACAAACAATCAAATAAAATTAATTAGTAGGGCAAAATGACCTTTACCTACTACTTTTGGTGAGATAATATGAGAGAGAGAGCAAGTCCACATATACCAGTGTAGGTGCAGACGCACATTCACACAGTGACTTGTAAGTCTGACACTAATGAAATCTTGGTTTGTTTGCTCCCCCAGATGGAACTGAATATCTTTCCACACAATTTAATCATTTTTTTAAATTTATTGGCTACAAATCTGTTTTTTCGTTTTATTAATCAGTACCATTTACTTGCATGGACGGTGAAAGCGGGCCAACACGATAACTCAATGCACAGGGTCGATGGACTTTCAAAAATTTGATAATAAACCTAATGATCGTTGGGTTTTTAATTTCGTGGATAAAGGTTACCCATGAATTCCACGAAAGTAAAAACCCAACGAACAATTCTGAATCCAAAGTATTCATCACAAACTCTTGAAATTATGAAAAAAGGGCAATGACACTGATATATGATTAGATATTCTGAGATGACATCTGCAGGCACAAGTGAACAGGACAGCATGCACATAGTGATATTCCAGAATTTACCCTCTCAGACTGTAAATCAATTCTAGCCGTAAGTTGAAACAAAATGGAGTTAGGAAAGGACTGCTTCAGTGTAATCATTTCTCCTTTGCTGTCATGTGTGTCATTTCACAAAAGCCTGTTGTGTGTGAGACGCCACCAGAGAGGTGAGGTTTGCATTATATCAGGACAGCAAGACAAAAAGATTGAGATGACAGTCACATATCAAGACCATTGAAACCAGTCAATGACAGAGAAGCATCCAGGTATTAGATTATGTAATATGCATATGCAGATACACATATCATGAATATGCATAAATCTTATGAATAAACATAAACCATTTAGTACCTGTTTAGATATGATGTCCACAGTGCAGGTTCCTGGAGCTCCAGTCTTGATCTACATCATCAAGATGTATGACACGCTAATTTTGATCCTCCCAGTATCAAACAGTAACATTACAAGCCCAATTTCTTCATATATATACCCACTTATGTCAATCATACCTTTATATTTTTTCAAAGTATGACAGGTAGACACTTTAGTATTACTTTATTTACTGTTGATGCTGACCTGACACAATCAGTCAATCACCAGGCCAATGCCTTGGGGTATCTCTCTGTGTGTGCCTAAATCCAATATTCAATTAAAACAAAAATACTGTGGAAGTGTTTAAATTTGCGTGTCTGAATTTTTGCACATTTTTCATTTAAAAGCATTGGGGCAGTTTAAATATTCACACTAAACATTTCCTATTCCTGAAATTACTGTATATTAGTATGAGGTTATAACACAAACTAATGGGTTTGCAATGGTCAGTATGTACAAGTGGAACAGGCTATATTGTGTGAATGCAGTAGTAGCGGGGATGATTGAGCATGACTTCACTTTGTGTGATTGATACGTTAATTAGCTTGGGTAAATCGTAAAAGGGTTGCAACCATTCCTGAGTGTTTAACAACTCAGTTAATTGTGAACTGGTCAGCCATACTAATCAGTGTTCCTGCTTGCAAGCTTACTCTTTACTTGTTATTACAGTGGCAGTGCTTGATGGTAAAATAATCAACTCAACGACAAGTGCTTATTGATACAGGTTTTTTCATTTGGTGCAATATAAGCTCCTGCTAAAAACACAAGTATTAAAACACTGTTAACAAAAACACTTCCACAGTAGAATATGTCATCTAAATTCTCTGATAGTCATGGCATGCTTAGAGGCAAGTTAACGCTGATTAAATGCACACACAAGTCACTTATATTAGCTGGGCTGCATTGATACATAAGTCCACCCATACATCAAGATACAAAGGCAAATAATAAATTGGTATAATGAAGTCTGTGCTGATATATTAATCAGGTTTGATCAACCAATATAAACGAGGTCCAGCATGTAAATAACTGTCACAATGTGCAGGAGCAGATACATGCAATGACGACTCTGATGGTTAGGGTTTGTAGGCATCAAAATCTGCCACCCACAATGCACTTGGCTTCTAAATACAACAGGAACATGGGTGTAAATGTAGTAAAGACGGTAATGTAGTCCATTCAAATATGTTGGAAAAGAACTGTTTCAAGGAAAATTACATGACCATAGGTGTTTCTGTGGTAAGGACTTCATGTTAAAAGTAATATTTTTTTTAACCATACACATGTGAAATGTAAACAGGTGTTTCCTCAAAATGTTTTGATATTAAAAGTTTGACAGTTGAGACAAGCAGTCTGTCAGCACCATGCAAGGCATGTCAGGTGAGACATCACTGGTCAGAAACAAGCTGAAGTCATCTGATTGGCCATATGTTGGAAATAAACTATACTTTGGTTTGAAAATAAGTTTTATGAATTTTGTAATTTTCCAAAGAAAAAAAATTTGAACACTTGCATAGAATCAAAACTACAGTATACCTTGATTGTCTCACATTATATATCATATTGTGATCAAAACACTGTGATACATATTGTACAGTGATATTATGTATCATTACAGCCCTAAATGTGAGGATTTATACATTGGACCTGGCCTGACAATCATGAATATTCATGAGACCTACTTGTTTGGTCATTATGTTCATCTTGTCTTTGCTGGTCCCAGATTTCTGCAGCAGCTTGAGTTCCAGTATGTGAGGTTTATCCTGTCTGTTCTGCCACTCGATCTCCCGGTACTCGAAGCTCCGCAACATAACCTACACAACAAAGGCAGGTACAAGTGACCCATGGGCCATGACAGTCTGCTGAAGACCTTGGTGGAATCCACTCAAGTCTACAGCACCATATACATGGGTCAAGTTTAAATATGTTATGTTAAAATCCTGACATATCTATCAACAATCATATATAAATATGGTAGCCTTCATGAAATCAATTCATCAGCAAATTAACTAATAGATAAAGGAAAATATCACCATTTTATAATAAAATCATTGTATTAAAAAACAAACCAGTCTTTATTTGGCTCCTAATTATCTTACGTCACTTCATTATACCAAACCATCTGAATATAAGGGTTAAATGTATTGATATAAATAATACCCAACTTCATGGATAACATGCATTGATAAAAACAATACTTGCTTGAGAGGCTTAATGTTTTGAATGAAGTAACTGTGTTGCTTAACTCACCCTGTTTTGTGCATCAATGATATGTATCCCATAATCATTCACACCAATATGAACCATTGTTGGATGTTTGTTGGACTGGAAGAAAAATAACCAATACATCAGTCATAGCAATACAAAAAAAAAACATAAGTGAATTCTCACATGAATCGATGCTGGCATGATATACAAATAAACAGTTGCAAGAGGACTGATAATATTATTAATGGCTCTGATAAGAATCTATGTGAGTATTGCTGCCTCTCATAAGAATAATCAGAATTATTTTAATTATTATCAAGAACAATCAGATAATTATATATGTCATATTGTCAAAAGACCAGAATATAAAATAAAACATTGTGACAGGCATAAAGGCTCAGTTTGAAGGGGGCTCTGATTTTAGAAATCTTCCACTTATTACAGTTTCTAATTTTATAATATGGAGATGTATGTTAGTTATTAATCTTGTCTGGCAGAATGTCATGTGAGATAGAGATAGAGAAACAGACAGATACAGAAAAAAAAAACGAGAGACAGACCAGTGTGACAGACCCACCTTAAGCTGCACATATCCTGTGAAAAATGCAGATCCATAAATAATGAGGTTCCAACAGATCCTGAGAAAGTGGTACTGCAGCTTCTGCAAGACAAACATACCTATATCATTCAGTGACCAAGTTCCAACAAATCCCAAGAAAGTGGTACTGCAGCTTCTGCAAGACAAACAGACAGAAATGGCCAGGTTCCAACAGATCCTGAGAAAGTGGTACTGCAGCTTCTGCAAGACAAAGACACATAAATGACTACCGTAAGTTCAAACAGATCCTGATCCTGAGAAAGTGGTTTTCCAGATTCTGCAAGACAAACGTACATAAATCATTCAAAGACCAAGTTCCAACAGATCCTGAGAAAGTGGTACTGCAGCTTCTGCAAGACAAAAAGACATGTATAAATGACCAGGTTCCAACAGATCCTGAGAAAGTAGTACTGCAGCTTCTGCAAGACAAACAGACATAAATGACCAGGTTCCAACAGATCCTGAGAAAGTAGTACTGCAGCTTCTGCAAGACAAACAGACATAAATGACCAGGTTCCAACAGATCCTGAGAAAGTAGTACTGCAGCTTCTACTAGACAAACAGACATAAATGACCAGGTTCCAACAGATCCTGAGAAAGTGGTACTGCAGCTTCTGCAAGACAAACAGACAAATGACCAGGTTCCAACAGATCCGGAGAAAGTGGCATTGCAGCTTCTGCAAGACAAACAGACATAAATGGCCAGGTTCCAACAGATCCTGATCCTAAGAAAGTGGTCTTCCAGATTCTGCAAGACAAACGTACATAAATCATTCAAAGACCAAGTTCCAACCGATCCTAAGAAAGTGGTACTGCAGCTTCTGCAAGACAAACAGACATAAATGCCCAGGTTCCAACAGACCCTGAGAAAGTGGTACTGCAGCTTCTGCAAGACAAACAGACATAAATGCCCAGGTTCCAACAGACCCTGAGAAAGCAGTACTGCAGCTTCTGCAAGACAAACAGAAATAAATGGCCAGGTTCCAACAGATCCTGAGAAAGTGGTACTGCAGCTTCTGCAAGACAAACAAACATAAATGACCAGGTTCCAACAGATCCCGAGAGTGGTCTAGCAATTTCCACAAGACAAACATACATAAATCATAAAGTTACCAAGTTCCAAAAGATCCTGAGAAAGTGGTACTGCAGAAAGTGGTACTGCAAATGCAGTGTCAAAGGTCAGCCTTCTGATACTGTTGTGTGGTGTGAATTATGTTTGACCATCGAATCTCAATAAACTAAATCATTCAGATAAGTCTCAGGATGTATAGACTGGTAATAGTTGCTGTTTTTCTATGTTATATTCATACCCAGCATAAAGTGTACATAACACAGGCTGACAGCATCAAAGATTCAATTTCTTCAACCAGTAAGGGAAGTCAAGTGACTATACACATTATTTATATTATACATGTTGTATACTTAATTAAGAATATAGAACAATCAGGGTAAAGAAAAAGAATGTGCCACATTTTACCACAGGTCAACACTGAATACAAACATTAGTTTTCCAAAATCCTTCCAGATGTCACTGTCTGTCTTGAGATGCACATTTTTGAACCAAGTGTCTGTCATTGTATTACAGCACGCACCATGACCGCCTGAAGAGTGTGACAAGACTGACAGACCTGTGGAACTAGTTGTAACAGGGGGATCCTCAAGGCCTCCCCCTGATCAGGTCATGCATAGAATACTGTCAGGTGTTCATAAACTAATGGGGAGAACCACGGGAAAACAACTCCATCCACACTCACTGGTGGCACACAACCCTGGACAGCTGAAATTGGGCAAATACTAATTGCACATATCATTATGGATCAATATCTGATATTTTGATATTCTAATGAAACTAATTAATCTGTAAATATCCTCTTCTAGTTTCAGCGTAACCATAAATTTAAACAGAAGTACAACACTTGCTATAATTATTATTATGACAAATTTTCATCTTAAGTTTCATCATTCATTACTGTGAAAACTAATTTAAGACACACTATGAGCAATTCTTGTTAATTACTTGCAACTGCATATGTTGTATATTTGCAACTACTGGTAATTTATAGTCCCTCAGCCAACCAAACTTGATAAGTAGGATTATGAAAAATTGAATGTATTTAAAAAAGTTTTATCTTTATTATGTATACTTTATTAGTAGGGTGTATTCTAGGGGGTTTATGATGCATTTTTCAACCTTGAAAAAGCCCAGTAATGCAAGGCCTTACTAATGTTATGTATTATTTAAATTTAATACCACCACAACTGTGTCTACCACCATAGCATCAAATCCACAGAAACTGTGACCATATACTAATATTTCTAACAAAAAAGTTGATAAAAAAATGGCCCTTACTAAGTTATCCACTGCAACTTAAAAATGGAAAGACTCACTGATAGGAAATGAAGATTTCTACTCCTAACCTGGTAATTCTATAATGTCGGCTGTAAAAAAAAAAAGTGTTAAATTTGTGTTTTCCATAATGGAAGAAGATGAATCTCCCCTTGCCATAATCACTGCTCATGGTCTACTGGTATATGGGTGACAAATCTGTACAATTTATATAAATTCTCACTGAAGAGCAGCTTTCATTCTACCATGACCTGTATTTGGGTAAGTATCACTGTGTGTGCATGTGATCTTTGAATGAGAGATAATGAAAGCAGTAAATGTTCCACACATGCCCCCCTGGGGACTGTCCCTGCTGTGAAGTCATGCGTAAAGTGTCCTGAGTAGTGTCTGTACACACCAGGTGATCAGGAGGGCACGGCAAGAACACTGATTACTACACAGGTAAGACCACTTAATGTTTACTTCTGCAGGCACAGGCCAGCAGATCACTTCATACAACCAGCACCACATGACGTCTCTAGCCACACAGATATTACATGGTCTCTTTCATTCTGGTGATAACCATATTCTAATCCATCCATCCACCATGCTTATATTTGGTTTGATTATATTCCAAAAATAAAAGTTATGAATATAAATAGATTTACATCCCAACCATCCTTCAAATATGCAAAGTCACCTGACTTCTGTCAGATACACAAGAGACTGATTTAACCAAAAAAAATGATTTGATTAAATATACAGGAAGAAATATCAGGATTCATACTTATTTACTTATTTAATGTAATACCTTTGAGTATGATTTTTACCAATTTTTTACCAACTGAGCAATCCTTGATTGACAGCAAGGGGTATTTGTCAAGACAACTGAGCATTAAGTTATCTTATATTTGATGGCTTTATAATAACAGTATCTGGTTTTATAGAGACCAGAGGTGTTGGAAGTATCAAGAGAATGAAGGGGCTGGCGTTACTGCTGGCAGTGGTGGGGGCTGTTTACACAGACACTCCAGGACAATGTGTCTGTAAGCCTCAGATGAAGCTGGAATGGTCCCCCGAGGCCAGCACGATGCCGCTGTGTAACAACGCCACCATGGAGTGGCTGACACAGACCCTCATGGTCCAGCTGTCCAAGCAGGAGCAAGTTGTGCGGTCACAGCAGCAGGAGCTGGAGAAGCTCCAGGAGGAACTGAGAGTCCGCAAAACCACCATCCAGCAGCTGACGGACGAGAACATCCAGCTCCGGAAAGGAAACACAGAACTCTGGGATAAGGTGGAACAGATGACAGAGGCACAGAAAAACATCAAAGGTAACCATTAAATATACATCACTTTAAGTTCATGATGGTTTCCAAATTTTGATATTCCATAAGGGGACTTATCGTGAAAATAAAAATTTCATGAATAAGATGCCTCAGTTACACAGGTGAAACCTGTTTAAACTGTGGCCTCATTGGCATTGCATATACATTATAAATATGCTTGTAAAAATGCATGGCAAAATAATATAAACAGATCATTTATGTAAGTCACTGATTGATATTATGAGCAATCTGAAAACTTTTACATCACCTGCCTGCAATGAACAAGAATTTCCACTTGGTCAATGTTTCCTGGGTCCTGCTCAAATTGTAATGATTTTTGTGAAAATATTAATATTCTGTGTAGTTTACTCCAGAATGAGATAGCAAAGCCCATGTGAAACACTGAAAAAATGGTAATCCCAAAAATTAAACCCCCCGAATATAAAGCCAACCACAGTATATCATACTGTATCCTGATTAAAGGTGACCACAAACTTAACAATACTAGAAGTTTTGGACCATATCATACTGAAATTTGTATGTAAAGGTAAATCAGCTTCAGAAAAAAAACACAACAGGAATACATAGGGATAGTCTTAACATGATACCATATTCTGATTAACTTCATAAATTGTAATAGAAATTAAGGGCCAGCAAACATCGGACTTTACAGGAGTTTTCACTATACACAATTTATATAGATATCATACAATAACAAACTTACTCCATATTATGTAATGGTAATCAAGACTAAATAACACAAAGAGTTCTTAACAAACCACGGTATATCATATCAGCATGTCATATTAACTTTGAAATAATTATCAGTGACAGAAAACAAACCCTGATTGTGTCTGGGATTTGGGGATTTACATACGAAGGGACGCTGGTATCCTCTACTTTATGATCATACAAGCATAGTCTACTACAGAGCAGTGTGACAGACAGGAATTTGAATATATTTCAATTATATTTCAGGACAATACATATCTTGGTAAAAATCGTGACAGGAAGTGTTACAGGATATGAAATATCTGGGAGAAAAATATAAAAGTAGGCAAATGTCACTAAGCACAGAGCTAGAGGTGGACAGTATGAAGCTGAAGTTAAATTATGGCTTCACAAACATTTCAGAGACTAACATTGAATTTTATAAAGCCAGGGTAAATAATGTAAGCCATAGGGGCTCAATAAACACACTTGCTGCTAAAGCTGTAATAAAACCCTCTTTTTATTCTACTTAACCAATATATTTTTAAACCTGACAACCTTAATGTGTTAAGAAAACTTGGAGAAAACATTTCCTCACCACAGAATTAAATTAATAATTAGAAACATTTAGTAATGCAGTTTAGTAAAATACTGTTTATCAGTAGATACAATTAAATATGTATAAGTAGTTTTCTGTTATTGAGTTTGTCTGGTGAAATATGATCAAAATACCTTGCAACACAATTAACTCTGGCTATACTTGTACTGAGTCTACTCGACTGAACCAAGACACAGTCATGCACTAACAGTTTTCTGTTGATGATGTTCACCACGGCCAGCTGCTGGATGGTGGTGCTTATGTCTGTCACACATGAGACAACAGACGGTGGTTTACCACAATGCAAACCAACCGTCTGTGTTCACCAGCCCATGCAGTATTCAATTAATTAACAGTGCTCTTTATATGTTTATATAGCATAGTAGGTAATACTTTAAACATTGTTATCAGAAAATTGCTTACCACAGCCCATCATAATTTATTAATAAATACTTAGATAGTCCTCTGCACTTGGACCTAACACACAATAAGGAACAAGCTAGTATGATTACAATAAATGATGTCTTTATGACAGAGAGTTTTGTGATCACTTAAGACTGAGGGGATACAGCTAAAGATAACTTCCTTTCCACCACCATCCCTTTGCTAATGGTGACACCAAACCTTTGCAGCACACATTTTCTTAATACAAACTGTAAAAAGTTTTCTGTATAATGATGCAACTTCATGAGATATTATAGCAATAACACCGGGCATTATTATTAAATGGAAACCCTGTGTCTGAATGTTGCTGTTACAGACCAACGTCCACGTGACTGTGCTGATGTCCAGCGTCTTGGAGCTCACTTCAATGGTGTGTACACAGTGTTCCCGTCTGGTATGGAGGATTATGGTATTGATGTGTACTGTGATGTCAAAACTCTGGGAGGAGGCTGGACTGTAAGATGATTTGTACTTCTGATCATTAATCATTTACCTCCACCAAGGAGTTCATGCTCCCACATGTTTCTTTGCTTTTTTGTCTTTTATCACAAATTACATGAAAACTATCTTTCCAATTATCATAAACCTTTTTTGGTGGGCAGGACATTGGCTACAGCAGAACTCATTAAATTTTGGTATGAATCTGGATAAAGAGGTAGATTCAGTGGCCACATTGTTTTGCCTGAGCCAAGGTACAGTAAAAACCTCGAATAACGACCACCTCACTTTAACGACCTCCTCAAAACAACCACCACCTTTTCACAGTCCAAATTATTTTTTTGGTCTTTGTATCAAACCTTGCTGAGATGATTAAAATCACTATTTCCAATATATATGGCTGCTACAGCCTGCATGTATACCAGTAAGGGCCTGCATACTTCAACCTACACTGCAACAAACAGTGTGTGCTTTCATTCACTTTTACAGTGGAACCTGTCTGAAAGACCACCTGTCTTATAAGACCACCCCTTAGTGAACTGATAACATTCTAAAAGGTTATAAATGATCTGTTTTATAAGACCACCTGTGAATAAAGACCGCTTTTGGCCAGTCTCATGGGTGGTCTCATATCACAGGCTTCACTGTAGTTAATCCTGATAACAAATGCCTCATGACTGCTGTTCAACTTTCAGGTAATCCAGCGTCGTGAGTCTGGAAAGGTGAATTTCTACCAAAACTGGAAAAAGTATGAGTGGGGATTCGGAAAGCTCATGAAAGAGTTCTGGCTTGGTATGTTTATTAATTTTCTTAATCTAAATTTTTTTTTATTACTTCAGAGTACTTTTACTATATTCTTATTGAACTATAATTACATTGTTCATCAATGAAGTTTAATAGCAGTGGGCCTAAAGGGGATAAAACTGCACAACCTATGTTGCAGTTATATGCTTTAGCTGAACTGACCATATGGTTTATATGACTCCCTCAGCATTTTGGGGAAGTGTTTATTTATTCATTGCCAGTTGTGGATCAATTATTTTACTTGATAAAATTATTTCAAAAACCTTTTTAACCATGGTATTCTTTGAAAATATATTTGTTTTACTGTTGTGGCTCTGAACCGCTTGGTGTGCTTTATGCTAACAATCCCAAATAATTCCATAAAACATAAAACATTTAAATAATTTTTTTAAAGTCATTATCTCCTTAAAATAATGACAATTTACAAAGCCTGAAAAACATTGTGTACTTAGATGTTAATCAATACTTTGCATTAATACATCAATGCATTAATCCAGCCTTATTACTAAGTATGTGCAAAACAATCTTGTAAATCATTTTACAATTTTTCTTTCTAAGGAAACATCAAGATCCATAGTTTGACCCAGCAAAGAATGTATGAACTGAGAATTGAGCTTGAGGATTTCCATGGTAACAAGGCTACAGCTGAGTATGACTTCTTTGCCATCGATGGAGCGGATGACAAGTACAAGCTCCACGTCGGGAAATTTGTCAACGGAACAGCAGGTCAGTGTGTATGAATAATCATGGTCACAAACTCAACATGTCTTTCTGTATGGTGATATGTGTGTTTTTTTTTTTTTTAAGTTTTCAGATAATCAGTATAAAAGATGATAAAATCTTAGGAAGTAACCATCTTAAAAAGGTCCTCAGGAAATCAGCCAAAAGTGTAACAGTTAAGGCAACATGGTAAATGTAACACATTTAATGTGGGGTTAATATGCGAAAACACCTGGGACAAGAGATTTATTTGTACAGTAGTGGTGCAATAGACTTATAATCCCCCCCCCCCCAATTTATCACAATGCAATCTGTAAATGCAAGCCATCATAAATAATGTATATGTATATCTTAAAGGTATGATAACCACAGGTAAATGAGGTATCATCAACTGAAATGGCACTCAACACAGTATATACCCAGCCAAGGCATAATATTCATACTGGAACTGCCCGTTTAATAGATCTACACCAAATTGGTTTCCCTAATCCATGGGCCACCTTTCTATAAAGTTTGTGGTTTTCATATAACCCTGCTGACAGACAAACCACCAAACAAACAGATTCTTGTAGAAAAATTTTCTTGGCAGGGATAACTATTTCAGATTTCTGTTTTCCAAGCAAATGATTTGCACACAATGTTTCATGTTTTCAGGTGATGCCCTCGGTCACCATAATGGAAGTCCCTTTTCCACCAAGGATGCTGATAATGATAAGAGCCGTTCAGGGAACTGTGCCGAGCTGTTTGGAGGCGGGTGGTGGTACGTCCGTTGCTATGACTCCAACCTGAATGGTGTGTACATGGAGCGTCATGCTTACGACACCATTGTGTGGTTCCAGTGGAAGAACAACCATACTCCAATGAAATTTGTCGAGATGAAAATCCGACCAATAGGATTTAAGTAGACCAATTATCTCTGACGCAAGAAGATGGATACCCCTGACTGAAGTGTTGACCTCTCCATCACCTGAGGGAACCTGTTCATGCTGCAGTTAATCAGTTGTTGCTGCTTTATATATTCATCAAATGCATTATATATTTACATGCTACATCTGTCAGAACTTAACAGTGCTTTGGCTCTCTGAATGTAAAGGGAACAGTCCATTAAGGTATAAAATGCAATGTTTTATTTTAGCAAGTGTTAATTAGACTGAACAGCTGGACTTAATGAAAGTGTTTATCATGATGAGTAGCTGTTAAGGTATGGAGTTAAATCATCTGTTATCCTTATACTTAACCTGATAAACAGAATGTTAAGGGGCTCTTAGGGGTGAACTTTTTTCATTAACATTCTTTTTCACTGGTGCGTCACTTCTTGTTACAGATTACAATTACACTCAATGATGGTAAATAAAATCCTTCTTGTTACAGATTACAATTAGACTCAATGATGGTAAATAAAATCCTTCTTGTTACAGATTACAATTACACTCAATGATGGTAAATAAAATCCTTCTTGTTACAGATTACAATTACACTCAATGATGGTAAATAAAATCCTTCCTGTTACAGATTACAATTACACTCAATGATGGTAAATAAAATCCTTCTTGTTACAGATTACAATTACACTCAATGATGGTAAATAAAATCCTTCTTGTTACAGAATGACTGTCTCTGTATTTGTTACTTCTGGATCTTGGTGTAGCTGTTGTGAAACTGTCAGGGAATGAAAGAGATATATACACAATAGATCTAGAAATGTATCACATGGTTGTATAATAATATAGATATATTCAATGGGACACTGACCTTGCTTTTTCATTCAACATGTTGTCTGTTGATTATATCATAAGGGAAAGTGAGAGATATGATAATTACTGATCCAAATATGACCAGACCAGACGTGAGGTAGACTTAAAAGTGTGATATAAAAGTGTACAAGCTAACAGCTACAATTATCACAAAATGTAAAACCAGGGAATATTTCTGGACAATTCCTTAAAGGGTGCATAGCTTCAAGACTAGACAATCCCTATCAGGGAGTCAACAGCTGTAGGACCAGACAATGCTTATCAGGGTGTCTACAGCTGTAAGACTAGACAAGGCCTGTCAGGCTTTACACAGCTGTAAGACTAGACATGGCCTGTCAGGCTTTACACAACTGTAAGACTAGACAATGCCTGTTAGGGTGTACACAGCTGTAAGACTAGACAAGGCCTGTCAGGCTTTACACAGCTGTAAGGGTGTACACAGCTGTAAGACTAGACAAGGCCTGTCAGGCTTTACACAGCTGTAAGACTAGACAATGCCTGTTAGGGTGTACACAGCTGTAAGACTAGAGAATGCCTGTCAGGGTTTACACAGCTGTAAGACTAGACCATGCCTGTCAGGCTTTACACAGCTGTAAGACTAGACCATGCCTGTCAGGGTGTACACAGCTGTAAGACTAGAAAATTCCCAAAGAGACCTTTTACACTTGGTTTTATCTGAGGGAATGTTCTCTGTTAATTTCTTCTTCAAACCATACCCAAGCCAACAAGGATGTATATACACACAGCCAAACAACTGAGACTGCATTATACTGCCCTCTAGTGGTTGATTTGAACACTACTCATGGCCTTCCTATTAGTCTGGTTCAGGGTCAGGAGAGCATAAACTCTTTGTATGACATACTTGTCAGCCTGATCAATCAGGTTAACACTGGGCTGTAATGACAGTAATGACATGTAATTACTCTATATTAATTTATGATACCTGTTATTTGTATTAGAACTTACCTGTGGAGATCTGTCTTTGTTTGACATGTTCTGTGTGAATCGACTGTATTCTGTCTCAATCTTGCTGGCCCAGTTACCGTGCTTGTTGCCGAGTTTGGCAATGGGAACCAAATCACGTAAATTCCTCCGACTGCAAGAAACAATGTCAAAATCTTAATTCATGCTGTGGGGATGATCACTGTAGTTCTTGCTCTTTGGAATGAGGTGCCAATGTACCTTGGGCAATAATACATTACAGAATCAAAAGAACCAGAAAGTGACCAATGGATCATGATGCTCAGCTGAATATAACACAAATTCATACCATGTATACTGGAACAGACTGGTCCTGTCAAAATAATCTAACATCCCCCTACTCAAAAATTTACTTTGAACAAAGCATGCTTATAGTGATAATCTGAACTTCACAATACATAAAATATGTTTATATAAATATAGGTAATATTTGATTTTCTGATTGACAGCTTTTGTGTGCCTTTTTTAACATTGCTAGGAAAACAATTAGGATAGGTTTGCCAATAGGTTTAGCAAGGACAAGTACTGACTTCGTCAAGAAAGCCTTTGCTGCGGTCCTGTGATAATCTCCATGGTGAAGCTGCATGAGGATTCCTCCGAGTTTACCGACGTCCTGGTCAGCACACGGGTACATGGAGTTTATGTAGTTATGATACGCCTCCGCAAACAGCAGGTTGATGGCTACTGCATTTCGTATCTGAAAGTGTATGATATTTATGAGTATCAAGCCAACGTGGTGAACAGCAATCCACAGCTCAGTTGGGCCATTCTGAGTATCCAGCTGAGTGCTGTGATCAGGTATATAAAACACTTATCTAACCAAAATATAAACTTTTAAAGGAAAATATTGTATGATCCTATATTTTCAGAGTACACCTAATCACAGTTATTTGATTTTATACATTTTTATCATCACAGAAATTGACAATGATGTATTTTACTAACAACAGATACTAAATATGACACTTTTCCTATCACAAATATTAATTATGACATATTTCTGATCACCAATGTCAAACGCAATATATTTTTTTCTGACCACAAATAAGGGCTGTTGCTTGTACATCATAAGAGGTACTGACAATGATTCTCTCCTTCATCACAGATAATGGCTGTGAAAAGTGGTGTGCCAATTAATTAACTATATTAACGATTGGTCATTTTCTTTCAGAATTGATTAAACTGGTTGCATATTTGCATAATCAATCACAAACCATTATATGTGCACATGCTAAGCAGTCATATTATCCAGAAAAAATTTTATCTTCATAAGACAAAAGAAAGATGTGACACAAAGTAAGGAACAATATTAAAACTGGGCCTTGTACAGTGAACAAGTGTTAACAACCTGGGCCAATACCTTAACCTCTCTGCATCATGTACAATCATGTACATCGTCTACAAGTAAGACTGAATTTATTCAGTCAATAGTTTAGGTATAATTCTACACATCAGATAACATGGAGATATGGAAGGATAAACTCGATGTGTCGAAATGACATGAATGCCCCCACCTGGAGCAAATAAGAAATATTTGTTAAAGTTTGTAAAGTTTTTTATGTTCAGGAGCTGTCATATGGTCATGGTAGGTCAACCAGGACAAAATGCAAACTTGATCTGTTACCGGTCATGATCAAGCCACACACCAAAAGTCAGGCCAATATCTGCAGGCATTGCAAAAAAAAGTCTGTACATTTGCATTTATCATGAAAATTTCTATTTTTCATGAAACTTTCTATGTTCAGGAGCAGTCATACAGTCTAAATTATGTCAACCAGGAGGAAATGCAAACATGTATGATCTGTAACTGGTCATTATCTGCCTACACACCGAAAACATGGCCAACATCTGCAGCATTGTGAAAAAAGTCTGAACATGTGCATTTACCATGAAAATTTCTATTTTTCATGAAACTTTCTATGTTCAGGAGCAGTCAAACAGTCAAAAGTAAGTCAACCGGGACAAAACGCTAACTCGATCTGTAACTGGTCATTATCTGCCCACACACCAAAAATCAGGCCAATATCTGCAGGCATTGCAAAAAAAAAGTCAGTGCAACTGTTTGATTTCAGAATGACAGATTAATGGACATGGGTAAAACTATATGCCCCGGCCACTTTGTGGCATTGGCATAAAAAAATAACTGATTAATAATCGATCATTTTATTTTTTTCAAGCATCCAGCATGATTTTAGAATCAATTCCGACCATTTGCTGGGATACATTCTTTCTAATCACTATCATTCCTTCACCACAGATATTAGATTTGATACCTTTTCCTCATCACAGATATTGACTTTGGCATCCCGTCTCCAGTATAACTGGGGGTCATCTTCATAGCCAGGGTTGCTGTCTGTGAAGAGACCAATTGTTCTTTTCTTCCAGTCGTACAGGTGTTGTGTTGGTTTGTGTTCTGGTTTCAGCTGCAACTCTGTAAACAAGGTAATCTGTGATGATGATGTTAACAAAATAAACATTAACAGTTACACCTGTGTAACTTTAACTGCTAAAATGTGGACTCTGGCAAGCCTAACATTGCTTCAAATTTCTGTGTGTGGACAAAATGGAAAATCTTCTTAATGTCCACAGATGAATGGACAAATTGGAAAATCTTATAGATGTCCATAGCTGAAAGGACAAAATGGAAAATCTTCAAAATGTCCCTAGCTGAATAGACATAATGGAAAATCTTGGGCATGGCTCCAGCACTGTATTTGTTCCAATGTTATGAGGAAATCCAACACTTCCAGTTAATTTTTCAAAAGACAATTAAATGATAACAGTCCACTGATATAAGATTAAGTTAATCTGGACTTGTCCGATAACAAAGTTCCTCATTATTGAATAATTCTGTATTGAGATATGTGCAGGGTTTCTTTTTACATTTAAGATTTGGCAAGATGATTTTCGTTATGAATAATATACAAACGGAAGTGGTAACAACAAAGAGGCAATGAAAGTGGGAAGCTGGTGAGATACATTGATAATCCATATAGACATGATTCTTAACAACATCATAAAAAAAACAGGATTTCCCATGACTCACGTAAGCTTCTTGAACAGATCCATATTGTAAACAGATGCTCATACTTAGGGGGCAGGTGGAGTTCCTGAAACAGAAAATTTCACTTTCATTATATGATGATACACCATATAAATATGTACATCAAATAAATGTCAAATAGACCATATAAAACCCAAGTTTCTGGTAAAGGCACTAGGGCAATAGTTGATAATTGGATTTTAAATTAAATACTGAAAGAGACAGACATTCATACAACAGAAAATACAGTAACGAATAAAAAGGTTCAATACCAGCAAATTTAATAGGTAATAACTGATTTTTAATTGTGTTAGGACCCAAAGCCTGATACTCTGACTGTGTATTCAATGTATGTGAGTTAGAACAATGATGATTCAATTGAAGGGGGTGATGTAAACTAAACACTGTATTTCAATGGAAAAAGTATGGAAAGGTCACTTGCTGGTTCCAGCTGACCAGCTTGAAATCAATTGTTCAGTTTTTATAACAAGCATACATTCTGATGTTATCAGTATTTAGTATTGGTTGATGAACAATATGAGATCACCTGCATGAGTTGATGATGGAGCTGCCTCACGGTGGTGTTACTTCCTGACACCAAGTCCAGCATTCTGTAGGTCCCATCCATGATGTTCACCTGGATCTTCTGTTTCTGTTTAGCATATAATAACATAACAACTCACTATATGAAGTATCCATTTTCACTCATCACTCAGTAATTTGCCTATAACATATTTTAATTTACTCCAATTACATAATATGGCTGATTCTGAACTGAAAGTCATTTATGGGACATAACACCTGCTGCATCTCCAAATAAGACATTTTTTTTTAATCTAAAATTTTGTTTGACTGGCCCATGAATTCATTTACTAAATTCCATTTTACATATCACTGTTTTTCTGTGAGAAAAGTCTATTATACATCTGATTTTAAAAGTTCAAAGTTCTAGCTATTATATAAATTTTTCAATAGTTGTAACACCCATATATAGAACTAAAATAAAGCCTCTTCTAATGACCACCTCTCTACAGCAATACCTCAAAATAGTGACCACTCACTCATGGTCCAGATTCTTATTTGCTCTTTATATAAGACCTCGCTTGGATGACTACCTGGAAAATGCAAACCACTTTATCAGGGTCCGATTGGTGTTTGTAATTTTGAGATTTTACTGTATAGACACATGAAGCTGAGAGAGAGAGGACCATGAGAGAGGATTATGGGATACTTACTGGTCTGTTCATTGCTGTCTGGAGCAGCTTCTCACAGTGTTCCCAGTCCTGCTTGTTCACATGATGAGAGCATCTGTCCAGCGCTGTCTTACCGCTGTTATCAAGGCAGTGCTGAAGTGTTCAAAGTCCCTGATACCATCATCATACCATCATCACCACCAACATACTCATCATCATTATCATCATCATCATGTTTATTTTTAGCATCATTATCAACATTTCCAAATCATTCATATATGCACTGGTCACCACAGTCCTCATGTATACATCATGTTTAAGAGGAACACCATTTAATGGGTTATCTTTCTATAGAACTTCTCTTTTGGACATATCTCTCAATGCTGAGCCATAGTGGATAACTTTTGACAAATTACACTTTACTAGTGGAAAACTTATACTGTATCACAATTAAAAATAAATTCTGAATAAAAGCTAGCTTTCAAAACCAACTCTTTATATAAATAACATAATTTCTCAGGGGAAAAAGATAACCTAACTAGAGATAATCTCTACATCAATACTTTATATAAATAACACTATTTCTCAGGGGAAAAATGATATCTTAACTAGAGATAATCTCTACATCAATACTTTATATAAATAACATTATTTCTCAGGATGGATGAAATGATATCCTAACTACAGATAATCTCTACATCATGCAGAGAGAGCATGATATATACAAAGGAGTGATATTTCTAGGTCATTTTTCAAATTATGGAAGAATTTCATTGATGCTGATACATATTACTTCAATAATGTATAAAGGAAAGAAAACAGTTAGTTTTACTGACATATAATTATATGATATTTAATTTTGATGACAATGCAAAAAATAAGTTGACTGTGTCACAGGCTTGTAGTTCTGCTGTCACCATAAAAACAGTGGACTCTCAGGCCATATCTGCACATGATTTGCATATAAATAAGATTATACTAAACTGTTTACTTGAGTCTCAATGTAGTTCACTTTGCATCTGCACTGTAGTAAAATTACAAAAGCCTAAATCAGTTAATTCAATAAAAATTTGAGTTTGCTGTCTGTGTAATGTTGCTAATCCAATTTACTGTGCTGCAAAAAGTGATATTATACGAAAGGATCAGGTCAAAAGGTTGCAAAACTGGTCTCATGCATACTAGAAACGGACTTGCCTGTACTCACTAGGAACTAGTTTACTGTAAACAAGACTAAAGTTATCCAAACTACTGCAGACCGCCTGTAAAGCTGACTACAGTAAACTGAACTGATGTGGATCAGTGGCCTGGTGCAGAGAGAGTTAACTGATTCACCATCCATCCTGTTTATCTGCTAGTGCTGATATCCTCCTGACTGACCATGATACACACAACATTCCACTCAAACATCCTCCATTTACTTTGTGTATGCTAAAATCACTTTTATATGCTATGTGTGTGATAAAAAAACATACCACATCAACATCTGGGTGAGACAGTAACAACTCTATGACATAGGGGTGTCCACATGTAGTGGCCAGGTGAAGTGGTGTGAGACCCTCTCTAGTAGATATGTTTGGTGAGCACTCCCCAACATTCAGTAACACCTGGATGGCTTCTAAATGACCAAACCTGAAAACACAATCAGATCAACACACTCACAAACATACATAAAAGATGACAAAAGTGAATGAAATGTCATAAAATGAATGTTATTAACCCTGTGTGAAGCAAGGGTTATTGTTTTCACAAATCTCTGTGAAAGATATCTAAGGAAAAGGATCACAGTGATCAAAAGTTTGGTGATAATTACCATGTAAATAACTATGGGGTGAGTGTTTTGTGGATTCTGGCAGCACTGTTTACCATTTAGACTTATAACATGTGACCATATGGCCATTTTTTGGAGCACATGTAGATATTCTGAAAGCTCATACTGCTATCCTGTACTCAAATAATTATCAGAGATAGAACCAACTATACATTCAGTCCACTGTCCAATTTGCTTGGTTATGCCTTGTTTCACAAAGTGGATTTTAGTTCTCATTGTAACAAAAGGATCATTGAACAAGAGTACATTAAAACAAAATGGCAGAACTTTCCTCTCCTTTCAAATAAATTCCATGGGGAAGGTATAACAGATTAACATACAAATTACTTATTACAATAATATGGTGTACTCAGTGTTCAGCTACACCAATAAAAAAAATCAACAATATGCAATGATTTTCTTGGTAACTAGGCATAAAAATAAATCATTTCCTCAACCACACACACATATCTGAACCTTTACTGTTCTTAATAACGGTGTCTCCGTGGGAATATTCTTTGTGACGGCACTGTAATCCAACACCCAGTGTATGCATGTTCTTATTAAACTGTCTTCATTATACCCAGCATTACAACTGTCACTTCAAACAATCACGTTCTTTCAAGTTAATCTGAACATGAATGGTTATATACTCTGGCTGTGGGAACAAACAAGTGACCCCATGGTCACGACGCTCAGCTAACCATCTTGTATACAGATGAGGACCATGTGCTTCTACGGTACACCAGTAACCAAAATTTCTTTGTTCACTGGCTTTCAATGATATTTGTATGCTTTTCAAGTCAGGTGTCCAACACATTGCAAGACAGACCAGTTTTTGTATGGCAAAACATAACCAGCTACCATAGGAATTACATAATTCAATGAACATTCCCAGCTATCACCTGAAGCAGAGTTCACTAATTGCGGCTGGCTATAAAAAGTGACATGACTACTGTGGTTTCAATCCCTTTCTAAATAAGAAGTCTACAATTTAAACCATAACAAAATAAGAAAATGTAAGAATATACTGAGTCTTTCACTACTTATGAATGAATTCAAGATCAGTAATTTAACAAAATTTCCTGACAATATTTGATCTTTTATGGAGATGTTTTAAGAATGTAGTGTCAGGCATAAAAACTGCTGGCTTTGTGTACAAATTGCTTGTGAAAACTGCAACATGTTGGGTTAATTTTACCTTTTTTAACATACAGTTACACTACAACAGGAATTTGTTAATAAGGCACATTTTTCTTTTATTTCTGACTGAATGCCAAGCATATGGTTTTTGGCAGATATTAATGGCAGATAATTTTGAGGATCTGATATCGTTTATAATAGCAATATTTAACTGTACAAGATCTATTATTGTTTTATAAATTGTTCCATGATAGGACCTATTATTCACAAAGGTTTTATTCTCAAGATAATTCCCCTATCAAGCAATTAACTAAATATCAAGTAGTCCCTGAATCAATTATTATTTCTCATTTTTTTCAATATGCATAGCTCTTAGAAAATTGTCTCTCATATAGATGATTTTTATCTATATATCTAGTTTGCTAAAAACATAAAAAAAACAATGTTTTTAGCAAGGGAGCTACTGCTGGGTAGTAAATTGTAAAGTCCTCTGAGCCAGATCTTAGGAAGAAGACTCCAAACCTACAACTTTACATTTACCACTGCTGAATAAAGCTGTATGATGGATGATACATGATCATATGTGGTAACACCTGACAGGTGAGCTCCTGCCAGTGTCTAATTGTTTCTCTGGTTGAATCTGCTTTACTGTTGCTACCTTTTTATTTCGTGAGGGTTTCAAATTCACAAATTTAGTATATGGCCAATTATTGCAAAATTAAAATCTTAATAAGAAGACTATCTTTAAAAGGAAGTTGAAGAGGAAAAGATTGATATGCAAATAATAACAGACCATGCATGTCACCCATAAGGCAAAGACTGATATTACAAATGATATCAAATCTTTCAAATAATCTGCCAGTCATGAACAAGAATGTCCATGTGTTCAATGTTCTCTGAAGTCTCCCATCAAATTTTTACAATTTGCATACATGATACTTGTACAATAAATTCATATAAAAATGGTATACTCTGTGTAGGTTACTCTATGATGAGATTGCAAAAATGAAATCCCTGCAAAACAACATAAAGTGAAAATTGCTAAATTTTAACACTGTGAGTATGAAGCCAGCCACAGTATATCACCTCCATCTTTGCAGGACAACAGCATCAGAGGAGATCACAAAGGGTTTTCTTTTAATTCCACTTTCTCAAGTACCAGTTATGCTGTGCTTTTTTAATCCACAATAATAGGAAGTAATAATAAACTTTGGCAGAAGAAGGTAGAGGAACAAGTCAATATCTTACAGCATCAGAAGAAAAGTTCACTGTTATTATTTTACTATTTTAACTATTTTTTAACTATTATCTATTTTAAAGTTGTTACACAGTGAAACCTGTCTAAAAGACCACCTCACTTATAAGACCACCTGTCTATTAAGACCACCCTTGAGTGAACCATAAGTATTAACACTGGTCATAAGTGATCTGTCTAATGAGACCACCTGTGATTTAAGACCACTTTTGGCCAGTCATTTGGGTGGTCTCATAACACAGGTTTCACTGTAATTACAAGATTTAATGATGAAACCGTTAACACTAAGCATTCCTAATAACAATCTAACATGGAAGTGTCTTACAGATTACCAGCTTCAGGTGATTTTGTAACAAAAAATAATCACTATAAAGGAGGAGAATACAAGTATGTAAAAATATGTACATGAGTTTACCAACAAGAGTATATCCTGCTTTGTCAGCAGATTTACTCAAAGACAAATGACACAGTAAAGGGATGTGACAGGAACATACCGTCTGAGCAGACCATTTGTCTGACAGTAGTGGAGGTGTTTATTGTTCACAGCTGTGTTGGCTCCCACCCTGACATAACTGCAGCCACTGGAGAGACCTCCGTACAATGTGCTCCACCCAGGAAAGATACCAGTCACAACATCATCTAATCACCAACCAAGCCCTTCCCTTTATTTCCTCACACACAGAAGATCAAAAAAGCTCCAGACCACATGGTATCTCGGAGGAGACTAAATATGAGAGGATACAAATTAACTAGATATTCTGTGTGCTGACTCACTTATTTCTTTTTACAAGGAATTCACGATTGTTTCTTGATCTAATTTATGGACTATAGCTCATAAACCATAAGTTCTTACTGAAAAGTACAAGGAATAACAAGTCAAATTACTGACACATTCAGAAAGCTTGGAATTAATGATGTTTAAAAAAAGGACTTCGTTAAACTGTTCTTCAGCTACCTAAATATATAGGCACTCATTAAAAATATGTTAAATGGCCTTCAAAATTCATGAAGGGAAAGCTGTATCTTATGCTGTAACATCATACAACCTGACTTCAAACCTTTGCATGATAATTTGATAATACCCTAAAGCTTATAGCACATAAATCATCCACTTCAACATCAGCTAATGATTACAGAGTTAGCAAACTGGATACTACAGTAAATTGAGTATAGGTTTTTATGAACCAGCATCTGAAAGAAGGGAATAATTACTATTATTAGATACATGCGTGTTCCAGACATTGACTGTTTAAATTTATTATACAGAGATCTGCTCAGTATAACAACCTTGCATGATTATTCATATAACTCAAGCACATAAAAATTTCATACTTTTTATTAACTTTTAAATAATGTGTGCCTTGATTATGAAAAAAAGTTTACTGCAGTACTCATGAGTGATGCATGGGGTTTTGTATCATAGCATATTTCCATAAAGAAATGCCAGACTGACATCTATACATCAAACCTGGTTACCAAGGAGGGAAGATTTTCGCACATGTTTGTTTGTTTGACTGTTAGCAGAACTATGCATAATTACTGAACTTATTTCTACAAAGCATTCAGGAGGTGGAGGACATGGGCCAGGACAGAAGAAGACTGTTTACATTTTGATGCAGATTTGGAAGAAGGGACCAGTCTACAGGGAATGTTTGACTAGATGGTGGTACCGGTATGTACTTTACTAAGTGCCAGTCCAGTTTTGTGAGTAAAATCTCATACTGACAAACAACAAAAGGACATGTTCAATCCACAACTTGTGGCATTTTGCGTATTGGACACATAGACTGTCACTTCAAATGGAATTATATACAGCACATGAACTTGGTGAAACTTGATGTTTGTATTAATTATAAGAAAGATGCTTTTAAAGAAGCAATAATACATCTGTAGCTATCAATTTTTTACCAACAAATTAATTGTATGCACAGCAGTCCATATATTAAAGGCAACTACAATCTTAACACTTGCAAGAAAGGTTAACCTTAGTAAGGTGTCATGAAAATCTGTGGCTGATTTTTGCAAAGAAAGTTGCATTTATGTCCTTGTTTCAATTAATTACATTCACATTATATAGCACTCATTACACTAATGAAAACTTCCAATGGCACTTTACATAATATATATCAGATACAATTTTAAAATGAATTAATATTAATCAAGACTCATTTACTTTAATTAATATCTTCTTTGAACATATATGTTCTCAAGTTCAGTTTAAAACATTGACACTTCTTGAAGCATGAAGATCATATAGAAGACTGTTCCACAATGGGGATGCTTTAAAGGAGAAACAACAGTCTTTGAATTTTTTTCTTGGTAAATAGTACTTCCAATAGTAAATTATCAACTGAAAAGAGGTCAAACAGATCTGGATCGTGTTTAGAAGGAGACTTGTTCAAATTCACAGGAATGCCATATTTGAAGTTAGTAACCTTGACTATTGCAATAATTTAAATGAGCTATATTTGTTTAACTCGAACCAACATTACCCCTGGTAACATAACAACACTTACTCTCATACAAATGGCTTCAAATGCTTTCAATAGTCCAAACTCACATGATCACACCACCCTCTTTTCCAGCACAACAACTACTTTGTTAATCCTCAAGAGCCATGAGACAAGTCACCCAAGTATAAATCAAAATTTACAGTTTTACATTCAAAGACCTGGGTACAACACATGAATACTTATCACAGATTGAGACATACTACACTATACTCTGTGATTAGGGAAAGAAAATATCATGAAAATGAAAACCATTGTAAATTATACAAAAGCACATATATACAGGTGTATATTTGTGATATAAAACCTACAACGATACATGCAAATCCTTACCTTTTCATCACAGAAATATAACATATGAAATATGAGACTGCAGCATACTGCGGTAGATTGAATATGGCCATGACTGCTGTCCTTGATATCACAAAGCCATCATGCACCAGACTCATACAAACACCATAAAATTCACAACGCATAGTCATAAATAAACAAGGCTTGAACTGTTTTGTATAGTTATACTTTTTCCCCACTTACTTTGAGAACAGGGTTTATCAAAGCTCTGTGGGTCGTTGAAATATATTTATTACCATGTCTCTATTTATATATGTTGTGCCTTACTGGAACTGTCTATGTTTTATTTGTTGTATCTTGTATGTTTGTATTATAACACTTTTTACTTTACTGATCACTGATCCATGAAACTCTGGTATTCCATTCCTACTGATAAAAGCAGTTTTTCCAAAACATAAAAGACAAATTCGCAAAACATCTTGATGTACGGATGCTGTCTTGGCCATTAACTGAACAACTAGTCACCTGTGACTGTGCTTTTTATTCTACACATTTTCATGGCAACATTTTTATCGGCACATACATTGCCTCCTTAAGGAGGGTATGTCTTCACCCCTGATCATGTGTGTCTGTGTGTATGTTTGTTAACAAAATAACTCATGAAAATTTCAGGGCATTTCGGGAATGGGCCAATGAAGGATAAATTAGATTTGAGCAATAAAGATCTAGATCAAAGTCACCAGTTTTCAAAATGTTTGAGATCTAGTTGGAAATAATTTGTGTGAAAATTTGGAAAAAAATATATGCGAAAATTAAAAAGTTGGGGGTTCCAAATTATCAAGTATCAAGTATCTCAGCATGTATGACCTTGAAATCAAGGTTATGGAAACAAGCTTGAACTCAAAGAACTTGGTTGAAACAATATGTACCAAATTTGAGTGATAAATATACACTACTATCAAATTTAAACTTAAGATCAAGGTCAAGGCCTTCCGTTTTAAAGCTCATCCTACAACTTACTATAAAAGATCTATCACATTGAATTTCAGGACAATACATAAACAAGGGACCCATGGGTCACGGCGCTCAGCTGAAGTTTGAAATTTTTACCAAATGCAAAAATATGAAAATATTCTATTGCAATGTTTTTCATTTATATAAGCATATGAGAAGCTGAGAGGAAAGGGGCCCTCCTACTTGGTTATAGTAAAGTTCTAAATATATGATTGCAAACTAATACTCTGACAAGACTGTCCTGAAGAAAAAGTAACAGTTTTGGGATACTGAGATGCATATGAAAAATTTACAGATGGACAGGCAAGTGGACAGAATGGACTAATACCTTTATTTCACTTTTAAGAGAATAATGCATTGAATTTTACATATAAGCATATTTTTTTAGCATATTTTATTTAGCAATAGTTAAAATATTAGAATTCTAAGTTGCAATCATTATATATCCAGAGAGTAGCTCATATTGGGTCATATTATGCATACACATCTATTTTATTATTTTAAAATCACAAATGTTTAAACTGAATTTAAAAGAAAATAATGCCACAACATGGCATCTGCAAGATTATTCCTTGAATCACTATTAACAAGTTTTGCACATTGGAGTTTTCAGTACATGCTTAATTTTATTCACTGAAATGAAATAAAAGATTCAGTAAATTTGATAAAATAAAAACATCTTTTCAAATAAAGTATACACACTGTTGGTTGATTGAGGAACAGACATTATCATTGTGCTAATTACAATCTCAGCTTTAATTTATTACTGGAAATTAATATTCAATTTCACACCTGGGGAAGTTTTTACTCTTCTGAAGTAAGGAATTACTTATCTATGAACATCCACACTTTCATAACAATACACCACTTTGTGGACACAATTAAATGTGCACTTAAATCATTGTAACCCTGGTGGTACACTACAAAATCTAAAATGTAGTATAGCCAAGAATAAAATAAAATACAGAAAATTATAACATTCATCTAATTAATGCACCAACTGGGGGGGGGGGGGGTGCAGGGCAGAGGAGAAGCCTGCTAGTAGTGGCCAAGCTGAGCCAAGGCAAGCTGCCTGGGGTCGGTTACATAATGCAAGTGAAGGCTGTACTACCAGGTGGGCTAGATGTAAACAACACTTGACATGGTGTATGGAAACTTGAATAAAAGCTGCTCTTTTCAATCAATTCCTTTGAAATTTCAGATTTTAAAAGATTAAATCCTAATGTATGTATGTTGTGAAAATTAAATCAACAGTGCTTACAGGGAAAAAACGTGCCATTGCCAAAGTTGGACAAAATTTAAGGTATTGATTTTTTATTTATGCTAATAACTTGACAAATTTTCAAAATTCAGATCTAATTTTGGGTAAACAATTAAATCTTGATTAAATAAAGTTATATGCCTGAAAAACTGTCTCCAGCTTCAGCAATTCTCATGTAAGGTGAGTAAATATATTTCCTGATTTTTTAAAAATTGCATTATATTTTGGCCCATAACTTCAAAATAATACACAATACTGACCTAATTTTTGGTATATTCATAGAAAATGTATGGAAGTATAGGAATACTAAATATGATCAAAAACAGATCAGTGGTTTTGATATTAGGCAGCCTTGAAAAGTAACAATGGCTTTTTTTATGGGAAAACGGAGGTTTTTCATTAAAATTTCGAAGGAACAAAGTCCTAATGACCTAATTTTCGGTATGGTAGGAGATTTTGGGAACATCTAATGGTATGCAAAGTTTTCATAGGTCCAACAGTTTCAAAACATGCCCTGTTAACGGCCGGATCTCCGGACAAAGGACAAAGGACCACGACTATAGCTCAGATGACTTATAGTCAGCTGAGCTAAAAATATAAATGTTCTGTGTGCTTTCAAAAGTATGGAATTATTCAAGGTCAAAGCCAGTCCCATGGAAAACATAAAGTTTGATATCATTTATTGCTTTCATTTAAAAATACTTCATATACATGTATACCTTTAATATGGCTTGCAAACCCAAAGAACTAATGATATGCCAACTGTAATAAGCATGACTGCACCGCTTGTTGACATCCTTTGATACCATTGTTAGTTGGTAGATGGTGCTATATGAACTGGCATAGGGGACCATAAGGGCCATGGGATTTCTTTCTCAGGGAAATGACCCATGACACACTAATTACTCTCAAAACAACTTGACCCAAGTGAAGAATACTGGTCTAAATGTGATTGCTTCCTTAGCTTTCATTAGCCTACTGGTGACAGCGTCAGATTGATCAGTTATATGAGCAGGGCCCCATCTAGCTCTAGCTCCCAAGGGCTCTCCCTACAGGAGAACAGACTTATTGCTATGTTTACAATTGTTACAATCAGATAGCTGTACTAGATCTAAGAAATTTTTTAAAGTCATTCTCAACTGTCTTTCTCAAAATTTCACTGCCACGGAACCAGTAAATTTTCCAATGACTAACAGAAATACAATATACTTAATCAATAATTTAGGCCAGAAACAGGGTGCATATTATACACAGGGTTATTGGTTTATCAAGCAAAATTTTGGCTCTAAATGGGGGAAGTGGATTATCTAAGGTAGTGGATTATCTTTGATGAAAGACCATAAAATAAATCTGTCAATTAAGATTTTTTTAAATTATACTTCTCACACTACAGTCAAGCACCAATGATTGGGTATAAATTAATCGGTGCAAAAACAATGAAGGGATTACATGTGGTGCTACCAATTTCCTGTGCAAAACAGAGCTATCTGAGATCTTTGTTCAAACTGTTTTTTGGGCCAATTCATGCAGCCTGTCTTAACACATTTAATGTTTTGAGTGATATTTACCAAAATGGACCTATTCAAGGTCACGGTTGCTCTCCCAGAAAGTTTATGACCCTATTTTAAATAGGCTTTATCCTCTCTCTAACATCTATGTACATGTCAAGTATGAAAAGACCCATGAAATATTTCATGAGTTATCTCTCTCACAAGGATTCTCAGGGTGTTGGGAGGGTGGGGGGGGGGGGGAGAGATGGCAGCTGGAGGGAGGTTCAGATTGTGACCATGCTGAAACCATATTATCCCTGTCATTCAATCTAAGAAAAAGAATTAATCCTGGGTCTTCATCTGAATCCTGACCATCTGAACTCCTCCCTTAGGGCTCACCTTTCCACAAAATTAACATGAATTCTATCATAATCTTGTACACAGACAAGCAAACAGACAGACAGAGATGATCATAAACTTTAGCCTAACTCCACTGGAAACTTACACAAGGACTGATGAAACTGTCAATGTCAACTGGTTCATTCATGTTGCTTTCAATTTAAGTATTGTCACGCTTTCATTTTCTATTCAGCAGGATGTTACCAAAGTGACATTAAAGGGGTGGTATGTCACTGCTCATGAATGAGGGGGAAAAAATTTGATGACTAATGATCACACAAGTGTCACATTTATCAAGACTTCCTGAGATAAAAAGAGGCTAAAGAAATGTGTTGCTCAGATCTGGTAATGGAATAAACCTTTTTTTCCATAATATCCTATATAATAGTGAGAAATATTTAAGGAGTTTCATGAGTATATTTCTACATTAATATTTCCATCACATTTTTGTGTGGGTGGACTTCCTTAGTTTGCACAGAGTGCAAGTTTGAAACCATCCATTACAATTTATTTTTCTTTCCTTTGCCCTTGTTTGTGTTAGATCTCTAATATGGCTGAATTTTACAAGCTGGCCTTTAGGCACAATAATACTTTATTAGTATAAAGTGTCAGATTTGCAGTTGATATTCAGTTTTGACCTTGACTTTAATTCCAAGGCTGCACTCTGAATTCTCCTTTACCGCCCACTTGTGTCCCTGTTTGCATTAGATCATGAATACGGTACTTGTGAATTTAAAAACTGATTTCTCCTGCAAGTATGTCGGTGATTGCAGGCATATAGTATATTAAACAGTTGACATGTAGATGAGACAGGAATTGGCTTCCTTGTCTGGTGTGGTGGGTGGTTACAGATCACAGAATTAGGATGTCACAATAAATCTGAGGCTCTAAACAAGGACAACCTGATCAGAATATTGTCACAGGCTCCCTGAGTAAAAAAATCACTCAACAGACATGAGTGAGGCGATGCCAAAATGTCATCCTTACACCCAGGATGGGTGAGACATGTTAACTTGTCATTTGTGTGCAGTGGCTTCATGAATCTTGATGTAGTGATACACACTGTTATGTTAAACAGTAATATGGCCTGAGAATCTGGTGCTTTAGATGTAAAAGTAGGTAAGTTAGTTTCATTTTGCCTTTATCATAACGTGGCCAAGATAATCTATTAGTTAAAGTTAAGGTGATTTTCATGAAAATCCATCAAATCCCAGGTATGTTATCATGGTGACACTAAGGGTTGATGGATGGACAGAAAGTGGGTATACCATAATACATCCGTCATGGTCGGGTGTATAACAAGTGACCCAGGGGTCATGACGCTCAGCTGACCAGGAAGACATTGACAAAAGTAATTTTATCATCTGAATGTTAAATTTGAATGAAATACTTTTTCCAAACTTGACCTTTTGTATAAAATCATCCAATATTCATTGGGGTACTATGGAGCTCTGTAGCATGAAGGATATGGGTAACAGACACCTATTTTCAAGGTTTACAAGATGACTTTTCAGGGGTCTCCCAGCATGTCAAAAAATAAAATTCTAGGTCCAGTTATTATGATTTGTGCCCTGTTAACAGATGACCAAATGTTTATTCTGGGGGGTAATTCAAAGCCGCATAGGATGAAGGATATGGGTAACAGAGATGTTATTTCAGGTGCACAAGGAGACTTTTCAGGGGCCTCCCAGCATATCAAGAAAGGAGATTCTAGGTCAAGTCATTATAATTTGTGCTCTGTTAACAGATGACCAAATATTTATTCTGGGGAGTACTTCGGAGCCCCAGAGCATGAAGGATATGGGTAACAGAGACCTAATTTCAGGTTTCCAAGATGTTTCATGGACCTCCCTGCATGTTAAGAAAGAAGATTCTAGGTCAAGTCATTATGATTTGTGCAAAGAACCATGGGGGAAAATGCATCAGTTGTTTGGATACTTGAGCTTTTGTATCAAAATTTCCTTTATTCAGGGGGGTACTCTGGAGCCCCATAGCATGAAGGATATGGGTAACAGAGACCTAATTTCAGATTTCCAAAGAGACTTTCCAAAGGCCTCCCTGCATGTCAAGAAGGAAGATTCTAGGTCCAGTCATTATGATTTGTGCCCTGTTAATATATGACCAAATCTTTATTCTGGGGGGTACTTCAGAGCCCCATAGCTCACAGAATATGGGTAACAGGGACCTTATTTCGGGTTTCCATGTAGACCTTTTATGGGCTTCCCTGGAGGTGAGGACAGAAGATTCTAGGTCCAGTCATTATGATTTGTGCCCTGTTTAAAGATGACCAAATGTTTAAAGATCACAAAAGTAGAGAAAAAAAATCGTAAAAAATAAAAAAATATAGGTGGCGCCAACAATCTCCAGAAATTGATGAAACACTCCATGATCAATATCCATGCAAAGAATCATGGTGATTAATGCATTAGTTGTTCAGTTACTTGAGCTTTTGTATCAAATTTTCCATTATTCTGGGGGGTACTTCGGAGCCCTATAGCTCAAAGGTTATGGGTAACAGAGACCTAATTTCAGGTTTCCAAAGAGATTTTTTATAGGCCTCCCTGCATGTCAAGAGAGAAGATTCTAGGTGTAGTTGTTATGATTTGTGCCCTGTTAACAGATGGCCGCATCTTAAGAGGTCTCGAAAATAGAGAAAAATATTGGTAAAAATCGAAAAAATACAGGTGGCGCCACCAGTCTGCAGAAACTGATGAAACACTCCATGATCAATATTCATGCAAAAAATCATGATGATCAATGCATTAGTTGTTCAAATACTTGAGCTTTTGTATCAAATTTTCCATTATTCTGGGGGGTACTTCGGAACCCCATAGCTCGAAGAATATAGGTCACAGTGACCTAATTTCAGGTTTACAAGGAGAATTTCCATAGACCTCCCAGGATGTCAAGTAAGAAGATTCCAGTTCTAGCGGTTACGATTTGTGCCCTGTTAACGGACAGACGGCCGGACGGCCGGCCGGACGACGGACAAAAGGTGATCCCTATAGCTCAGATGACTTACAGTCAGCTGTGCTAAAAATTATATAGAGGGTTTAGGATAACACCAAGGAACAATCCATTAAATCTGGCAGTAATCTGAGTAACCATGTTTTATTTAACATTGTAAGACAGGGCTACATGTAATCCTGGTGGAGGGTGAGAGTCATCCTTGATTTTATAGTCTGCTCTTGTTCTGGTAGACAAAACTAACCTGTGATGTAACCATGGAGTCAGTGAACCATGACACACAATTCTCTGGGCTCAGATTCATATATTTCCTGCACTTGCGAAACACTATGTAGTACTATTTTTTGTTCTTGTGATCCAGGTCTAATTTAAAGTCAATGATGTATTATCTCTTGAATTGTGTGGGGTTATTTTTTTCCTTGATTGAATTTTTTTTTTTTTCAAATTTATTGAGGCAAATTAAAAGTACTACAAGTATAGTCACAAATATAGCACTAAATCCTGGAAATTTTAATTTGACAAGGTATTGCAAGAGGTAGAAGGATTTCTTTGCTCAATATACAAAGAAACTTTATGAGCTTGTGTAGTGATGTTGAAAAATTTCATAATTCATATGTTTGCAGGATGATAAGCCCAGTATATTGCTGAAAATTGTTTTAAGGTCAGTCTATTTTTCTTAAATTGTTCACTGCATTACAAGCTCAAAGGAACCTGAATTTTCAAAATATATAAACTATATAAAATATATATGTAATAACACATATGTTGCCATCCTAACAAAATAATTTGCATATTCCTAAAGTGAACTAGAAGTGCTGCAATTCATGAAGCTAATTTTCATAAAATGTAATCAATAAACTGAACTGACATGATATAACAGCTGGGTGTCGGATCAGGTCAGGTAAATATAAAGTTTCATTGAGTGCACAGTACACAATACTGTAGGCACTGGTTAAAAAATCATATTTGATGACTAAAAGATAATACAGCCAATGCTGGATTATTAATCAATTATTTCATGTATCATCTATAGAGTATATAACCATTACAAGGCCTACAGGCCTTATGCCAACCTGTGCAATGGGATATACATCAGGTATTATGCCATGATAGCATGCTTGACCATTATTTGATAAGTGCACATACTAAATATTTTGAACATCTGAGTACAAGCACCAATTACAAATATGTCACTCCTGAAATACTGGCATAGTTGTACACAACAAAAAAATGATTGTAGGTGGAATTACCAGTTTTATGTATGACAAAGCCATTGAAGATGTATGAACATGTCAAATTTCTGGCACATACTTCAAATCACTCTAAAAACAATTGTAAGTGGTGCCACAAAGCTATCTGAAATGTAAAGGCTGATATATCAGGCTGATATATCAAATCCCTCCTGAGAAATAAGCAGGGAAACACACTCTGCAAAAATCATTGCTACCTGCGACACCAGTGTTGTGTACGAGAAAGCCGTCAAAGATGCATGGAAAAGTCCAAATTTCAAGCCGACACATCAAACTTCTTTTGATTCAGGTGCATTGGGATGACCATGCTCAGCTGAGGAAAGCAGTTGCCCTTAAGTGATTGGTTGCCGAGTGCCGGGCGAAGCTACTGCACGGAGTGAACTCTTGACCTGTACCTGGCTGCACTGACTGAACTCTTGACCTGTTGCCTAATCTGATACAGTTGGCAGTCTGCCAAGCTATAAATAGAAGCAGACTGAAACTTGGGCTGCTGCCAAATCCAAAATAATGGGCAGTCTGCCTACCTGTTTATAAACACCAATTATTTATGTTGTCAGCTCTGTTTATATACCCAGATAGCTCAGTCTGTTACTACAAGAAATCTTTGTTTACCAAAAAATCTAAGTCCTTTCTTTGTGAAAGGTCCAATAATTAAGTCAAAATTCATTTAAATAAATTTAAATTCATTTAAATAAAAATAAAATGCTAACTAAGAATTATTTTTGTACAATAATACTGAATTCGAAAATACAGCTTTGCAAAAGAAGACTCAGCCCTCAGTTTGACACTTGGTTACAAAACCAACTTTAGCTTTCTATGACTCTAAAAAAATCACTGAAATAGATCTATTCTTATGCAAATGAGACAACCCTACACAAGAGGCTAAAATGACCAGAATTTTGCCCATAAAAAACAGGCCAATGTAAATGCTAGCTTCTGCTGTTTCTTAGATTATGTTAGTATGCATACTTGGCCAGATGACTAAGCTCAAATTTCTGTTACTCAGCCAAAAGTAATCCCAAAATAAAACCCAAACCATTTGAATAAACGTGAGAGAGCTCATCTCTGGGATCATTTCTGTGAAATATTGAACAATTTGGCTGAATGATTTTGGAGAAGAAGATTTCCAAAGGTTTTCAAGCTTTTCCCCTGTTATATGTTACAGTAGAGTGCCGTTCATCCGAACACTGTTTATCTGTAAAATCGTTTATCCGTAATTAAACTGGAGAACCAAAATTATGACTGTTTATCCGTAAATTTGAAAATCTGGAAATACAAAAATAAAATTAATTAAATAGTAAGAACTGATAATGGCCCGTGTATTTACTTCCGGTCCCGACTAATTATGAATGCATCACCAGTTTGTTTCTGCAGGTGTGACAACGTCTAATTACCTAAGTTGTACACATGCAGCAAACCCTTCCCTGGAACTTGTTCTCATTTGAGCAGTTGTAGGTGTGAAAACTATCACTGGCCGAGTCCCCTAATTAACCTTGTGTCCTGCAATGTCGAGTTGTTCACACCTGCAATCCTGAGACATTTGATGACGAGGAAGACATATCAGCCCCCCGTGAAGCCCCCACCCACAGCTTCAAAAGCATTTGTTCATGCCTAACGTGTTCTGTTGTGGTTAGAGAGGCTGCCAAAGGCCGATCTGCTTCACTTAAGTGTGCTACGCTACATCAGAAATCAGGCAGGCAGTTATCATTCCAGGCAGTCTGATATCAGCAGTTATTTCAACTGATTTTATGATGTGACTTTCTCGATGCATGTGAGCAATCGAACCCCATGTTCATCAGTTTTCATGTGATATTTGTGCGATATTTTTGCACTATTGTTGCAAAATAAACTGAGCATTTATCTGAAACTCTTTTTTTTATATTTTGTCAATTTCTACATTGCAGCAAGAAATAAATGAGTCTCACAAGCACATTTAGTTTGACTGTCTGCACAAAAGGGGGAAGCACCGAGGGCGGTTAATCTATCATAGCGGATATCCACACGTTCAATGTATGATTAACTGGTACATGTACTTACTGACAAATAAACTAATAAAGTAATTAAAGATATTATAATAGCTTGATTGAAAGTTTGATTTGTTCATTCTGTGTAAGAAAAAAGGTATTTATCACACATTGTTCCGTTCTGGTCCCATTTTTTATAACTATGAAAGCTTTCCCAAGTCCGTGACACCGTACCACCAATTTGTAGTAATACTGGGGTGACAACATGGATGAAACAATTTTTTTTTACAGATGACTGTTTATCTGAACCTTGGTTTATATGAACAAAACCTGTGTCCCCCCGAGATGTTCGGATGAATGGCGCTCCACTGTAGTTGATGCAGGTGGAGCCACAAAAAGCTCTATTCCAAAATATTTAACAGGTGACTGATTTATGCACGAATGTTAGGGATGCTAGCTCCTGTTGTTCCTTGTTCCTTAATGTGCTGATGACCATTGACCCCCATACAAAAAAAGGTCAATGCAGGTGGGGCCACCAAACCGCAATTTCAAATATGACACACATGACCAGCATTTGGATAAAATTTGGTGATGATAGCTCCAGCAGTTTTGACTGTAATTTTAGGGTGCTTATTTTGCCATATGACTAAGTTCAGATTCCTGTAACTCAGCAAAAAATCACCCAACTAGAACCATTCGAACAAAAATGAGTGGGATTGTTTCCAGGATAATTTCTGTGAAATACTGAACCATTTGGCTGAACAGTTTTGGAGAATATTTTTTTAGCTCTTCCCTATAAAACCTTAGTCAATGCAGATAAAACAATAAGCTCAATCCAATTAAGTCTGACATGTAAATGATTCTTCCATAAAATTTGACACTGCTAGCTCCAAAGATTTTTGAGATAGCATTGGTTAACATATGGAGGATGACCGACGGACAATGGCAGAGGGAAGATGCCGCAACATCACATAAGCTCACAGGTTCACTAAAAAATACTGTACAGCAAAATGCCTTAACTACTGACTGAAAACATTCACTCTGACTTCTACATAACGCTCAAATATCCCGGCATGGCCGGTTTGCTGACAATTAATGGCTGTTCAAGGTTCAGTGTTAATGCTGTTCGCTACTTTGTATCCCATCTTTCTTATACATACATACATACATATATATATATATATATATATATATATATATATATATATATATATAAAACAGGGTTAGAATATTAATTGATGGTTAATATGACTTCTTTGCATGTGCATACATAATTGTTTGTGATCAATTAGGTAAAAAGGCAACCAATTTATCAATTATGAAAGAAAACAACAAGTCTCGATATAAATGATTAACTGGCAAATCACTAGTTCATAACAACAAGAAGACTTTTACTCACACATCTCGCTGAAGATGCCTGCAGTTATGGTCCTGTAGAAAAGGGAGGAGGGGTTGCCACTGTCGACCATGTCTGCCTGACCCCCTGCCTCGCCAATGCCACACAGACCCACAGAGCGGACAAGTCAGCGGCCTGCCAAACCACCGCCTGGACCTGTTTAATCTTTTTGTTGCTGACTTGAGGTAGCGTAAAATAACTTTAGCCTTCATTCTGGGCCTCATGTCACAGCTTGTTTCAATAAATTACTGTATTGCTGATGGTATTTCACTATTCACTATTTTTTTTTATTTCTTCACATTACCAAAATGAGGGATTCATATCTTCTATCAAAAGTAAGAAGTAAATTGATTCTGTCTGTAACACAGCAATGGTAAGCCTAAAAATGGTTATCCAATTGTCTTTTAATGTTCATCCTCTGGATCTTACTGATGGTAGTGATCTTTTTCAGTTACAATCTGTTTTCCTCTATGAATCACTATCATTTATTATAAAATTACAGTACATTTTTGAAATAACCTCAATTCTGGTATCTGGTAGACAGACTTGAAAGAGTCTTATAGAGACTTGAAACCACGGAAGTAGGACTTATTAATTTCAGTGAAAGTCTTTTAATTTTTGGGTGTAAACTGTAATTTAATTATGAAAACACACTTAAAATACACAAGTATAAAAAAATATCTCATATCCAGTTAACTGGATCTTATAAGTATGATAAGGTCCAGCCAAAAGTTTTTATAGAAGACAATAAAATTTAAACAGTTTAAAAGTATAATCAAACATGTAGGCTTGTAAAATCACATGGTCGCTCTCCCATTTTTAGAAACAGCTGGGTGCTTCAACAGACTCTGATTTTATTATTTTATACCAGGAGTCTAGTGCAATATAATAGGTCATTTGTACTCCTCAGGCAGAAATAGACTTTAAAACGATCTTAGTGTTGATATCAAATATAAATCCTGAACAAGACACTTTATTCTAAGATGACATAACACAACTCCAAAATGGATGGTACTGCTAAAAATCCGAATCCAGCCATACATGATCCTTAACTCATCAAATGGCATTTCATCTGCAGAATAACTTGTAACTCCTGATTAATCCTTTTAATTAATCCTAACTTTGTTATATTCCATATATAAATGATAACATCATTATTTTTTATACAGTCTTCAAGACACTTCACACTGATTGCTCCACAGCTATCAAATCACAAACAAAACTTCTTCAGTATTTCAGGAGCCTTTTCTGAAAAAGCTCCAAGCTTTGAGTGAACACTTGCACCCTGATGGTTGATATAACCAAAGTACTATCAGTGGACTGACTGATCTGACAAACCAAGAAATCACTGGCCCTCAGTCACGGACCTGTCCTACACAACTGACTGGATGAGGCATTGCTGCCGCCTATCAAATACTCCAATTGTTTTTTTTTTAGGTCTAAGATACAGTAGCTGAAGCCTGTGCAGCCTATCAGCTACCTAAATCAAGTTACTATCAACACCGCACCCCTCCAGGGCCACATACACCCAGCAGGCCAACACAACATAATACTCAGTTATTTATCACTGATCTCTGTCCCACCCTTATGGTTTCCTCTGATCACCAAAGCCTGTGTAACTATACACTGCCCATCATTAAACCATTAATTCCTCTACAACTTTAACAACGCCCATCATTAAAACCCCTAATTTGCTCTGGTGGTTAATATTCCCACATAAACGATACTTTACCCATCAGATAGCAGTACAGACAAATATGGCCTGGACAGTTGAGTGGTAAAACACTTGGATTTCTCTGCTGGCAACTGAGGTTTGATTATGATGAGGTGACAGGAGACTCTCGACAATCCTGATGCTTCTAGGAGGCTTAGCTGGTTATTTCAATGGAGGCAAGTTCCAGACCACTTGTTTCTAGAACTTTTGGTGTAGTCCTGACATTTAAGGCCGGCGCACTGCCACCTCGGGGAGTTAGAGTGGAATCATTTTGGGGACAATGTGTCGTAAAATGTAGGTTGGCACCAAGTGAAGGGTGTTGTCAAATTCTGTGAGAGAACCATTATTGTTCCTGGAGTTAATGTTTAGCCGAGCAGGGCGTAGGAATACTTTGTGTGTTGAAGAATTGGATTTTGGAGCCTGTATGGTGGGCGAAGCCAGAGAACTGTATTTTAGAACTGTATCATTATAAAGAATTCAGTGAAAGAAATCAGTATCGCTTCTGCAACAAAAACAGTTGTATTTTCAGACTATTAAAAAGGAGATAAAGCAGGTGAGAGCTGTCCAGCTGGTGAGATTTTTCACGGTTGGCCCCCACCTAGGATGAGCGCTTTGCAGGCATAATGGGAAGGCTGTGCCCAACGGCTGTGTTTCACTCACAAAGGAGTGCGCCTCTGTGTGGGCCTTTGGTGGAATGACCCAGCAATGGGAAGGATTACACACCCAGGGCCCACAGGTGCAGTAGTCACAAGGCCTGGGTAACAAGGATAAAAATGAGAGGAAGCGTGTGATACTGCCCTGTAACATAGTTTGAAACTGGAATGGAATTCTGCAGATGTACATATACTTAGAGTTAAGATAGCATTAAAACAATTGAGGTGGTAACATCCAAAACAAATATTTAAAAGTGAAAAAAAAACTCTGTTTATGTTTCAAACCAGTATTATTTTGCTCGGTGAAGATTTGCTCACCAATATTTGACAAATGACTGGTGCTATATCCTGTGGTTATCCTCAGATTAACTAGGTTAAATACTCTTGATTTAAAATTTTCCAGTACTTCACTAGGATTCAATTTTTGCGATTCCACCATACAGTAACATACACTAAGTATATCCATAAAGGTATTTAATATAATTAATTTATATCAATATCTTTAAAAAGATGACAAGAATTAACCCATGGGAACATCAACATGGATGGTATTTCTTCATTTTTGGTAGAGAATATAAAAGGCTTATATTATATATAATATCAATAATTGATTTACAGATATTAAATACAGATGTTTCTGTTTTACCGTTTCTACCTTCAAAGCTACAGGCAGGGATATGGTACACAAAATGTCGGTTGATGTAAAATTCAGCAAAAGTATTGCTCTGTGAAGGTCAGACGTCTTATTCACAGGGGTTTTATTTTTCGCATTAATTTCGTTTTTGTGAATAATGCAAATTTGAAACCCTTGCCAACTAAAAGCCAACCATAGTAACAGCATAACTACAGATACTGGTAACAAGTCTTAAGCTTGCCAGTATGTACAAGTATCAGGGAAAGTAACATTTTATAAAAAGTTGCACCCATTGGCATTACTAATTTAGGAATTTTCATCTTTTTTTTTAGACAAATCAATATTTTTAGTTGTAAAATATTTTACTTTTCCATACCATCAAGAGTGGCAGCTTTCATCATTAAATGATGCCTTAATATAATCTAAGTGTGAGCCCACGCATAAGACAATACCAAAAGCATCCTATCTTGAAAGATACAAGTTGACAGTGCTGGCCTTAACTGAATTATCACAACACAGGCCGGAATATAAGGCGGCTAAGGTGACAGCTGTCCCCCATCACCCTTGACAGTCCCACCCCGCTGACACTAAAACCTAGTTCAGACAAGTTAAAACTAAGTATTAAATGTCACTTTTCTCCAACATTAACCCCTTAACAACTGGCAACTCAGTTTCAAAAAGTTTAAAATAGAGTTAGTTCATATTTTTTAAGGTTCCTAACATTAATAGGCACTGATATGGATGTCTGGTTAAATTGTGGGAATGTTTTGTGACTGATGGGATTTTTTGTGGGTAAACATCACATTATGGCACCACACAAACAAAGTCTGTACCCTTTAACTTGGACTAAGTCACTACATGTTTTATTCTTGAGCCAGCTTTAATTTATATAGCTGTGTAACAGAAAGCGCCTGACATTTTGTGAAACATTAGAGGCCATTGTGTTGAAATGAAAAACATAAAAAACATTAAACTGTACTTTTTAAGAGATACAAATTTTGTATAAAATATCATTCTTTCTAGTACATGAGGATTATAATTTTGAATACAAAAGGACATCTGATCTGACACTGACTTTTTTATGTAATATACAAACATCAATTGCAAGAAAGGAAGATCACATAAATCCAGTTCTCATAATAATTATGAATTGTAAAATAATAACAAAATTTTAAATTTACATCTTTTTGTTTATATAAAGCAGCAAATATTTATGAGATTTTAAACAGAAAGGGAACATTTAAGATTTTTTTTTAAATAGTACTTGTGCCAAAATAAAGGCCCCTTGTTCCAAGTAACATATGGTTTCAGTGAAAGTATGAAAACATAAAATAATATACTACACTGTTGCAAAACAATTTTTTCCATTGACCATGAAAACATGGAGCAGCCAAACATCAAGAAAATGTCATGCTTTGCTACCTGCTAATTAATTACAGAAATCAAGTGCTAAATCATTAAAGAAAACCTGACTATTATTTTCTTAGAACAGCTGCTACTAATGAATACATAAAGTATTGCATAAGAACACAAAAAAAATGTAGGGGCTGCCAGCAACATATAAATATGGTGGGTATTCCCTGCAGTATAATACCAGGATGTCCTCAGGAAAGTGAAGACAGTTCATGGGAGTTGCCTTCAATGCCTCAAATAATGAAAAACTTATATACTAAAAGAGATAAGATAAAGCAAATGACAATGCTGAATCAAAATCAATGAAGAATTCTTTATTAATATTGATTCTAAAACATGTAACCCCCTGGTGTGGCCTTGATATGTCTTTACTCCGCAGCATTCCAGCCAGTCAGCAGCTGCTAGGGGATAACACAACTAACAGTCTACACACCCGAAACCACAGCCTTCACATAAAAAAACGGCAGTACCATGTCTCAATGACCAACAAAGTAAATACTTAACACAAAGACAACAGAAACAAAATCAGTTGACCATGGGTCATGGCACGTGACGGCAGAGACATGAGTAACATGACCCAGGTGTCTTGGTACACCGGCGACTGCTGAGCCATGAGTAACAAGTGACCCAGGTGTAATGGTACACTGGTGACTGCTGAGCCATGCGTAACAAGTGACCCAGGTGTAATGGTACACTGGTGACTGCTGAGCAATGAGTAACAAGTGACCCAGGTGTAATGGCACACTGGTGACTGCTGAGCCATGAGTAACAAGTGACCCAGGTGTAATGGTACACTGGTGACTGCTGAGCCATGAGTAACAAGTGACCCAGGTGTAATGGTACACTGGTGACTGCTGAGCCATGAGTAACAAGTGACCCAGGTGTAATGGTACACTGGTGACTGCAGAGCCATGAGTAACAAGTGACCCAGGTATCATGGTACACTGGTGACTGCTGAGCCATGAGTAACAAGTGACCCAGGTGTAATGGTACACAAATGACTACAGACGCATGAATCACAAGTGACCCAGGTGTCATGGTACAAAAATTACTTCAGAATCATGAGTAACAAGTGACCCAGGTGTCATGGTAAACAAATAATTGTAGCACCATACACAAATGACTTAAGAAGCATATAAAACAAGTGACCCAGGTGTCATAGTACACAAATGACTTCAGAAGCAGATAAAAAAAGTGACCCAGGTGACATGATACACAAATGACTTTAGAAGCAAAGTAACAAGCACTGACAATAGGTGTCATGGTACAACAAATGACTTTAGAAGCATGAATAACAAATGGGCCAGATGACATGGCACACAAATGACTTTAGAAGCATGAATAACAAGTGACCCAGGTGACATGGTACAAAATGACAGTAGCAGCATAGTAACAAGCACTGACCATAGGTGTCATGGTACACAAATGACTTTAGAAGCATGAATAACAAGTGGCCCAGATGACATGGTACACAAATGACTTTAGAAGCATGAATAACAAGTGACCCAGGTGACATGGTACACAAATGACAGTAGCAGCATAGTTACAAGCACTGACAATAGGTGTCATTGTACACAAATGACTTTAGAAGCATGAATAACAAGTGGCCCACGTGACATGGTACACAAATGACTTTAGAAGCATGAATAACAAGTGATCCAGGTGTCATGGTACATAAAATACAGTCAAACCATGAATAGCAAGTGACCAAGGTGTCATGGTACACAAATTATTGTAGCAGCATGAGAAATAAGTGACCCACAGTGTCACGGTACAAAAAAGACAATAAGAAGCAGGAACAGATGAGAGGTAGAAAGCTTGGCTTTCTCTGCTGGCAACCCGAGGTTTGAACCCTGCCATGGCTATGAGAGGTTGTATAGTGGCCCATCCAAGGCTGGTGGATTTTTCCTGGTTCTCCAGTTTCTCCACCTCTAGACACTACCAAACCAACCACCAGACGTCGCCTTATGGCAGAATGACCCTTATGGGTCTAAGAACCCACTGAGTGGGAATGGGAAGTAGATCAACTGACCTAAGAAAAATAATTGCTTTCCTGAAAAAATGACCCAACAGGTCATCATTGTCTAGTTTAATCTACCTTTTAGATCTGAGACAAAGAGAAGAAAGTGACAATGCTATCAGCAAGAAAGCCTGTTTGGCAGCATCCCTTGTACAATGCTATGACTGAGTACACCATGGAGAGTCTACTTACTGTCTTCCCCTAAAGATAATCTGTTTTTTGTCATAAAATCTAAACTAAATACCTTGGTGAGTATTATACATGGAGGCATACTATTTTCTGCTACACTGAACATCATTTTTAAAGCCATAAGAGTGCCAAAATATCAACCAGTGTTCAGCGATGATAAAGGAACTTTAAGTAAATGAGCAGTATTGGTTTAATTTTCAGTTAGATGACAAAGTTTGATCTTATTTATTGTTTCATTCCAAAATACTTTGTGTATACCTTTAATATGGCTTGCAATCCCAGAGAACTAACTAGATATTTCTTGGCACCGCAGGTGCCATAGTTTCCCCAGACAATTAATCCTCCCCCCTCCCTTTAAGAATAGGCCCCCCATCTTCAGCAGCATATACTGAGACTTAGCAAGCGACTATGGTTTCTTCCATCTTCAACTTGAGAAACAATATTTTTCTCCAAATATGGGGGCCAATATGTTGAATCTCTCTTGAGAAAAGAGCATTAATTTATTTTAAAGAAACAGGAAGGTAGGTGGAACCACCTGTCTGGTTTTCAAGAAAATTTTCCAAGTTGGATAGACATACCAAATTTAAGACCAATACCTTGAACCACTCCAGAGATATAAGCTATTTTACCAAAAGCACATGTATAGATGGATGCCATGGCAAAACGATAGCAGATAGCGCCACCAGTCTTGAGTACAAGATGGAGGAGTCTAAGATCTATGGATATGCACAATTTCAGGCCAATAGTGCAAATCACTTCTCAGAAAAGAGCATTAATTTATTTTTGGAAACGGGAAGGCAGGTGTCATCCTGTCTGGTTTATGAGAAACTTTCCAAGATGGATGGACATGCTAAATTTCAGACCAATACCTTGAACCAATCCGGAGATATGAGCAATTTTCACCAAAAGCACATGTACAGATGGATGTCACGCTAAAACAATTGCTGATGGCTCCACCAGTCTTGAGTACAAAATGCAGGAGTCCAAGATCTATGGATATGCAAATTTTCAGGCCAAAAGGACAAATCACTCCTCAGAAAAGGGTATTAATTTATTCTACAAAAAATGGGAAGGTAGGTGGTGCCACCTGTATTGTTTATGAGAAAACTTTCCAAGATGGATGGACATATATAAGTCAAGTTTAAAACCCATATCAATCCAAGCTGGAGTTGTCATCAGGAAATAAATTTTTGGGCAGATGGCTCCTGTGACCTTCACCTTTGACCCTGTGACCTAAATATGGATAGGGGTCTTCCTCTATTAGCAAGTGAACTATATGTGCAAGATAAAAGGTCTGAGATGAAAAGTTTGGCTGAAAATGCATCCACAATCTTTTCAAAGATGTTTGTCCTGTGACCTTGACCTCATGACCTCAAAATCAATAGGAAATCAAGATTTACTGATGGGCCATATATAAGTCAAGTTTGATACCCATATATCATTCCAAGCTGGAGTAATCATCAGGAAATGAATTTTTGGACAGATGGCTCCTGTGACCTTCACCTTTCTTCATGTTGACAAGTTTGATATCCATGTATCATTCCAAGCTGGAGTAATCATCAGAAAATGATCTTCTGGACAGATGGCTCCTATGACCTTCACCTTTGACCTTGTGACCTAAAAATGGTTCGGAGTCTTCCTCTATTGGCAGGTGAACTATATGTTCAAGATGGAAGATCTGGGATGAAAAGTTTGGCTTAAAATGCATCCACAATCTTTTCAAAGATGTGTCCTGTGACCTTGACCTTTGACCTTGTGACCCAAAAATTGATTGGGATCTTGCTTTTTAATGGGACATATATTAGTCATGTTTGAAATCCATACATAAAAAAGCTGGAAGCTGACCTTTGACCTCATGACCTCAAAATCAATAGAGGTCTTGCTTTGTTGATGGGCTATATATTAGTCAAGTTTGAAATTCACATATCAATCCAAGCTGGAATTATTATCCCGGAACCTAATTTATGGATTGATGGCTCCTGTGACCTTCACCTTTGACCTTGTGCCCTCAAAATGGATAGGAGTCTTCTGCTATTGGCTGGTGAACTATATGTGCTAGATAAAAGGTCTGAGATGAAAAGTATGGATGAAAATGCATCAACAATCTCTTTAAAGATGTGTCCTGTGACCTTGACCTTTGACCTTGTGACCCCAAAATCGATAGGGATCCTGTTTTTTTAATGGGACATATATAAGTCATGTATGAAATCCAGACATAAAAAAAAACTAGAAAATCAGCAGAAGCTGACAAAATCCCTCAGCCAAAAGAACAATGTTTATAGGCGGTTACAGTAACAAGTACGAAATATTTGTTCTCACATGGATGTATATCTGTACATGTCTCAGTTATATATTTAAACTGGAGAGGTATGTACCATGATTCATAACAATCCACCAAATGGTTCCTGAGAAATAAGCTCCTAAGTTTTACTCTATTCTAAGCTATGCGACCTTGAAAAGTAGGTCAAGGTCACCCATCCTTGAATATTACCAAGATTTTGTAAATATGCATCAGCACTGAAGAAATGAAGTTCCTGTGTTGAATACCTTTGGAGACATCCCGCTCACAAGGCCAAGGTTGAAAAATCCGAGAAAAATTCATTAAAAATCAGAAATTGTAAGTGGCACCCCCTTACTTGTGCAGCAGGTACAGACCATCAGTCCTAATGATCATAGTAAATTTTGTAAAAATCCACCCAATGGTTCCTGAGATATAAGCTTCTAAGTGTTTTTCTATAATATGCTGTAAAACTTAAAAAAATAGGTCAAGGTCACCCATCTTCGAACTTGACCGAGATTTTGTTAATATACATCTTCAATGAATAAATAAAATTCCTATGGTGAATCCTTTTAGAGTTATCCCGCTCACAAGGCCAAAGACTAAAAATTCGAAAAAAATTTCATTAAAAATCAGAAATCGTATGTGGCGCCCCCTTACTAGTGCAACTGGTACAGACCATCAGTCCTAATGAGCATAGTAAGTTTTGTGAAAATCCACCTGATGGTTCCTGAGAAATAAGCTTCTACATGTTTTTCTATAATCTGCTCTAAAACGTAGAAAAATAGGTCAAGGTCACCCATCTTCGAACTTGACCGAGATTGTGTCGAGACACATCTTCACCAAAGAAATAAAATTCCTAAGGTGAATCCTTTTAAAGATATCCCGCTCACAAGGTAAAAGTTAACGGATGCCAGACAAATGGACAGCTTGGGTGACGACAATAGCCAATCAGCCTAAGGGCTGAGGGCTAAAAAGCTGGAATTATCATCCGGAAACTAATTTTTTGACAGACAGCTACTATGGCCTTGACCTTTGACCTTGTGACCCCAAAACTGATATGGATCATCCACTATTGGCAATTGAGCTTTATGTTCAAGATGGAAGATCTGGGATGAAAAGTTTGGCTTAAATTAAAATGCATCCACAGTATCTTTAAAGATATGAGTCCAGTGACCTTGACCTTTGACCTCATGACCCTAGAACCTATAGGGTTCTTACTTTAGTGGTGGGCCATACATAAGTCATGTTAGAAATCCATATGGCTATCAACACTGGAGATATCATAAGAGGTGTGTGATTTTCACCAAATATGGACATATTAAAGATCAAGGCCACTCTCATGGTAAAAGTCATGACCCAAATTTAAATAAACCTCATTCCATAACCCATCTCTCTACATGTTCATAAAATGAAAGAAATCTGTCCATTAGTTTAAACTTATAATGCTCACAGTACTGTCAAGGGGCTATTATGGCGGTATTAAAAGGTGTAAAAACAAGAAAAGGATAAAAGGTGTCACCAGTTTCAAGCATATCACAAGGCTATCCAAGATCTTCGGTCACCTTGATTTTTGGACCAGTCCATGCAAGCTTTCTTGAGATATTTAAGAATTTGTGTTATTTTCAGCAAAAATTGACCTTTTCAAGGTCAAGGTCACTCTCCTAGCAAAGGTCATGACCCCATTTTAAATAGGCTTTGTCCTCTTACCTATATTTATACAAATGTACAGTTTGAAAAAGATCAGTAAAATAGTTTTTGAGTTATCCTGCTCACAAGATTTTTCTGCGGCAGCGGCGGGACTGTTGTGAAACCATAGTATTCCGACTTTGTCCGGGGATACAATGATATGCCAACTGAATAATGCATGAATGCGCCGCTTGTGGACATTGTTTGATACCATTGTTAGTTGGTATATGGGGCTATATGCGCTAGCATGGGGGACTGTAAGGTCCATGGGATTTCTTTTGCAGGGAATGACCCATGACACTCTAAATACTTTCAAAACAACTTGACCCAGGTGAGGAATACTGGTCAGAGTTTGATCTTAAGAATTTTTTGCACTAGCCCATTGGGCTAGTGGCTGTAATCTTGCAGTGGCCTGCACCAATTTGCACTGGCCCCCTTTTTCTGGTGGTATTTTGTAAGCAGCATTTCTCTAGTATGTAGTATTTTATGTAGTATTTTAATTTCATCAAGAACTCTTTAATGATCTAAATAAAAATGGTATTTGAATATTTAAAAGTGTTTATTGATACTAGAATGGCTTTGAAGCTCAGCTGTTACTTGAAACATATAACTCCTCTCTCCAACAGTCAAGCTGGTATAAAACAAAGGTAACATAAGTGTATTTACAAAACAACTCTAATGTCTCAGGTGACCACTTCTGCTGGGGCAAACACTCTCATCCCTCAGCATTGTCTGAATCACTTAATCATATATATAAAAGCAGTCATCAGACCATACTTAAATTTGTAATATTACGCATGGACATTAATAAAGGCTTATTTCTCAAAATTTTTACAGGTATACATTGTCACTTTCTCATATTTTTTTTAAACCTCTCGTAAAAAAATTTTTTTTTTTTGTAATTAATGGCTGAGCAAGCACTGTTGAACTCTATCAGGTCTGCATCTAAACAAGAAACACCATACAGTCAGGTAAGATAAGTTTACTTCAAAGACTATTACTAAAATTAAATTTACAAAGGCAGTAAAAAAGAAACACAACCTAAAAAACACGGTTGCTAAAATTTTATGCATGTTTTGAATTTGTGGCCGGTAGAAATGATTTGTCTGCTCGCAAAACTCTGTCATGGTTATCACAAACAGATGAAATCACGCAATTTTGCAGTACCGAACATCTGATTTGTGAAGATTGTGCTTTAGACAATGTCAGTTGCAGTTTCCAGTTAATGGGCCCGCGTCATTTGCTTAATATACTTACGGTGCCACCGTCAACGTAGCTGAAAATTATAACCACCGAAAGTGACACGGTGTCAGTGAACATTTTTTAAACACCCACATCAGCCGGTGACAGTGTGAATATCAAGAAAACTTACATCAAATGCGACAGGGAAGAGCTTCCCCATTATTTGTAGTAAAATCAGAACCTTTTCTAATTGCTCAATGTTTTTGCAGGCTGCTTTGCCCGCTGTTTCGCCCGAGTAACGAACACTGGTATTTTTTTTCCTGGCATTTTTCTCCACTTGCACACCGAGTGTAGCTATCGTTCCACGCATATCTAATTTTTTTGGCTCAGGTTAAACCATTGACACCGTTGGGAAATACCTCTTTTTTATAGAAATTAAGGGAATCGAGGAATATAACAGAGAGGCTGTTTTTGAAGCACATGAAGGCGGATTTTTACGTGGCCAGATGCGTTTGCGGCAGATTATCCAACAAAAATTATTCACAGACTAGTCAAAAAAAAAATTTTCCAGCCGCTGTTGAAAATCTTGATCGGCCGGGTTAGCCCCAACACAATTTTTTTAAGGATGACCAGGTAATATGAAACATTTATGCATAATTTATACATTGGATATTAAGTGTTGTTTGAAATGAAGTTTTAACCTGGTTCAAAATGGTGGCACATGTGGTAAGCTTGGTTAGAATGGAAAAACAAATGTTAAAATTTCTCAGGCTACTAGCCAGTCGGGCTGAAAGTAACGAGATCGTACCAGTCCGTCGAATTTCACACACGCCACGGGCTAGAGGGCGAGCGTTAAGATTGAACCCTGCTTGTCTGAATGTGATTGCTTCCTTGGCTTTATTTAGCCTACATGTGACAGTGTGATGTTCAGATTGATCAGTTATGTGATCAAGGACACTTTTAGCTCTAGCTCTCCTGGGCTCTCCCTGCAGGATCCTGGATATGCAGCACAAATGCAGTCAGATCCTGCCTTAACAAATGTACAGGTGATGCTCATGGGCGGCACAGCTGTCAGGTGTTCTCTTTGAACAGAGAACAGACAATTTGCTATGATTACAATTGTAATGATCTGATACCTGTGCTAGATGTAAGAAACTTTGTTAAGTTGTTCTGACTGTGATTCTCAGAAGTTGAAATACAGTATACTTCATCCATGATTTAGGCTAGAAATGGGGTGTGTATTATACACAGGGTTATGGGTTTTTTCCACCAAAATTATGGCTCTAAACAAGGATGCAGATTATCTTTGGCCAAAGACAGTAAAATGAGGGGTCTGTCAGATGTTCCTGGCCATCTTGATACATAACCTTACATGGGTGTGAAAGATCTCTAATTTGGTACTGGCAATGGCCTTTGCCCTAGCAATACCGATATATCAAGTATAACTTGGTAACGTAGCTAACAAAACAGTCCCATTCATACCAGATACATATTCCATTCAAGCATGATGACTTTGTAAGATTGAAGTTTGAGTGAGTACTATTACATTATGTATGGTGTTGCCTACCATGTCATATAGTGTATGAAACTGTATGGAGGGTGGTGTAATATAGGGTTGGCCTACCTTGTTACATAGTGAATGGAATTCCAGTAAGGTTGATAACACAGACGGTGTGATCTACCATGTGGCATAGCATATGGGAATCAAGGGCAGTGAGGATGATCTAACATACAGTGTGACCTACCATGTCACGTAGTGTATGACTGAATGGGACAGCAGTAAGGTTGACATAACATGCAGTGTGTCCTACCATGTCAGGTAGTGTATGGGACTGCAGTGAGGATGATCTAACATACAGTGTGACCTACCATGTCACGTAGTGTATGACTGAATGGGACAGCAGTAAGGTTGACATAACATGCAGTGTGACCCACCATGTCAGGTAGTGTATGGGACTGCAGTGAGGATGATCTAACATAAAGTGCGACCTACCATGTCAGGTAGTGTATGGGACTGCAATAAAGTTGATAGAATATACAGTGTGACCTACCATGTCAGGTAGTGTATGGGACTGCAATAAAGTTGATAGAATATACAGTGCGACCTACCATGTCAGGTAGTGTATGGGACTGCAGTAAGGTTGATAGAATATACAGTGTGACCTACCATGTCAGGTAGTGTATGGGACTGCAGTAAAGTTGATAGAATATACAGTGTGACCTACCATGTCAGGTAGTGTATGGGACTGCAGTGAGGTTGATAGAATAAACAGTGTGACTTACTATGTCAGGTAGTGTATGGGACCGCAGTGAGGTTGATAGAATATACAGTGTGACTTACTATGTCAGGTAGTGTATGGGACTGCAGTGAGGTTGATAGAATATACAGTGTGACTTACCATGTCAGGTAGTGTATTGGACTGCAGTGAGGTTGAGAGAATATACAGTGTGACCTACCATGTCAGGTAGTGTATGGGACTGCAGTGAGGTTGAGAGAATATACAGTGTGACCTACCATGTCAGGTAGTGTATGAGACTGCAGTAAGGTTGATAGAATATACAGTGCAATCTACCATGTCAGGTAGTGTATGGGACTGCAGTTGGGGTGATAGAATATACAGTGTGACCTACCATGTCAGGTAGTGTATTGGACTGCAGTAAAGTTGATAGAATATACAGTGCGACCTACCATGTCAGATAGTGTACGGGACTGCAATAAAGTTGATAGAATATACAGTGTGACCTACCATGTCAGGTAGTGTATGGGACTGCAATAAAGTTGATAGAATATACAGTGCGACCTACCATGTCAGGTAGTGTATGGGACTGCAGTAAGGTTGATAGAGTATACAGTGTGACCTACCATGTCAGGTAGTGTATGGGACTGCAGTAAAGTTGATAGAATATACAGTGTGACCTACCATGTCAGGTAGTGTATGGGACTGCAGTGAGGTTGAGAGAATATACAGTGTGACCTATCATGTCAGGTAGTGTATGGGACAGCAGTAAGATTGATAGAATATACAGTGTGACCTACCATGTCACACAGTGTATGGGACTGCAGTAAGGTTGATAGAATATACAGTGTGACCTACCATGTCAGGTAGTGTATGGGACTGCAGTGAAGGTTATAGAATATACAGTGTGACCTACCACACTGAGTATATATGGGACTACAGTAAGGTTGATATAACATACAATGTGATTTACCATGTCACACAGTGTATGGGACTGCAGTAAGGTTGATATTATTTAGAGTGTGACCTACCATGTTGCGTACTGTATCGGGACTGCAGTGAAGGTGATAGAATATACAGTGTGACCTACCATGTTGCGTACTGTATCGGGACTGCAGTGAAGGTGACAGAATATACAGTGTGACTTACCACGTTGCGTAGTGTATTGGGCTCCAGTGGTTCTTGTCTTTCTCCGAGGCTGAGTGCCCTTCCTTCAGTAGGTGTCTGATAGTCTTGGCGTCTCCCTCTTGTCCTGCTTTGTGCAAGGGGAACTTTTCAAAAGATGCTGGTTCTCTGTAATACATCACATTGACTCTGTGGGCAAGTTTAATTTTAATACAAGGTATCATACATTTTTACAATTGAACAACAAGTATCATTCAGATGGAATGGATAATCAGAAATTACATTTTAATCAACAATAATACATCATCTTTTATATCTAAGCATCAATTATGAAGATTTTGTTATTACTGAATGCCTGTGAATGTGAGAATTTCATTTTATGTAATGCAAGACCTTATCTGTATGTGTGTGTGTGTGTGTGTGTGTGTGTGTTGGCTTAGTTGTGTGAGCATGTAAGTATTTACAGTAACAGTCTACAGCTCAAATGTAAAGGCAAAAGATACTGATATTTACATTGTGAAGTTGCAACAGGCAGCAAATTCTGATCCTTTATAAGAAAAAGACAAGAAGTTTTTGAAAAGTTATAATAATAACAAGGCACCCATGGGTCACTGTGCTCAGCTGAAGTTGACCTTGAAGGTAAAAAGTCTAAAAAAATATCAAATGTAGATAAAGTCTGAGAGGAAGAAGTAATATAGGCCATGGTTGGTTGATATGATTGGTTTGTATTGATGAGTAAGAAATTGTTGCAAATAATATTTTGTGATCTGACCATGTGTTCCTAATGATAAAACTGAGGCATGTTAGCAGTTTGTGAACATATGATCTGTACTATTACCTTAATCATTGGTTGACTTTTTGAAAAACTGTTGACAGTTCAGCAGATAACTCATTTGTTCATTTAGAGCTATTTTTTTTATAATATATTACTAAATATATATATTCTTTTTATTTTATAAAATGTATACAGTTGTAATATAACTAATGTCCCCAGTCCACAGGTGCAAGGATTGGTGGTGGTGGTGTGTGTGTGTGTGTTGGGGGGGGGGGGATGTTGGGAGCTACAACATCTCTGTATATATAAACAGGATAACCACTTAATTCAACAGTGCTTACAGGATAAAAAAAGTTAATTCCTGATTAATGAATATTTAATAATAAACAGACTGGTAGACAAAAACAGCTGATCACTTATCTGCCATTCTACTGAGGCAGAAAAATAATAACCAAATGTTTGCATTAAATCCTAATTTATTTAATTACAATTTTTTTCCAGTTTGTAATTTTTATTTTTTTAGAAATATTTTATTTTGCTAAAATTATTTAACAGAAAAATGATTTCTTTAAAAATTTTACAGTAACCTAACATGGCATCTTCTAGATTACTCCTTGAATTACTATTTCAAGAAAATATTTTAATATTGGAGTGGAATCAGCATTACAACTAGATATTTTTTGGCATCGCAGGTGCCAGAGTATCCCCAGACATAGTACACCCCCCCCCCTTTAAGAATAGGCCCCCATTTTTAGCAGCATATACTGACACTTGGCAAGCAATTATTGTTTCTTCCATCTATCAATCCACAATCTTTTTGAAGATGTTGGTCCTGTGACCTTGACCTTTGACCTCATAACCCCAAAATCAATTGGGGTCTTGCTTTTTCAATGGGACATATATAAGTCAAGTTTGAAATGTATATGTGAAGGCCCAGATTGCGATCTGGACGGATCTTAGTTTGGGCCGGCCTGAACTGCGATCCTGTCTTTCTTGCTTCAGGATTGCAATCTGGTCTGGACAGATCTAAGATCAGTCCAGCCGAGATTGCGATCCTAAACTTGACCAGCCCATATTGCGATCCATGCTTTTACGATCACAGGAGTGAAACATTGGTTGTTTTACCAACTCATTTGGTATTGCATTGTACCATTTTCCCATAATAAATACAATTATAATACAGAAAGGCAATTTTCACTCCTTCATATCACAGGAGTGAAACATGGGATGTTTCACCAACTCATTTAGTATTGCATGGTTGTTAAAAAAAGGTAACAAGGAACCCATGGGTTTTATATGATTTGAAAGAGGAGGTAGGCGAGTGCAGGTTTTGTGTGGTAATATAAGCTGCATTATGAGCTGATGGTGTTTAACTCAAGTTATGTAAGATTATGATAATATCCTTGGAGACAGTGAAGAGGATTGATGTCATTTATATTATATACAGTTGGAATGGTGTGCTGTTTTCCCATAGGTTTTGACTTGGCCATATAACTTTATCTACATTGCAGCAGAATTATTTGAAAAAAGAAAACCTGTCCATGATCAGTCATGGTAATTCTGATTTTTACAAATGAGAACTTTTATTTAATAATTACTGGTTATTCCTACCCAAGAATAAAACTTAAATAATATAACTATTTATTATAAATTAATAACAAATATTGTGTCAAATATAATTTAAATTAAAAATAATAACAGCATATGAAAAGATATTTTAATAATATAATTGAAATAAATGACTATTAAAATAATATTATAGAATATATTCATGAATACATTCATGATTACGGTTTGAAAGTATTTGCATTTGTATTCAAATACTTTCATTTATACCTGTATTCCTATTTTTATGCATGAATTTATGGAGTACATATATTCATATTCGCATTCAAATATATTTGCAAAGTATTCTTATCATGTCTGGTATTTATTCAGTTTCAGCAAAACAAAGTTCTTGAGAATCCAGAATTTACAAATTTCACAAATTGATCATAAGTATGATCATAATGATCATAAGTACCTGGTTTTATGGCTTTAATTTATATTTAAACATAAAACTATTAAATTCACTTTGGACTACTTTCACATCGATCTAAGCACTAGACATAGCAAAAGTCTTATGACAATTATCAACATTACAGAAATCATAACGAGAACTTGTCTAAGATCTGATTTTTTATCATATTTAAATATTTTTATTTTAAAAAATGTAAAAAAAATTTAAAAGAAATCTCAGCTATGAAACTATTATAAGAATAAAAAATAACTCAAGCATAAGGACACCCTATAAATTGTACAAGGAGAAAACTAGAGATGGGCAAGTTTAATTTTAATTTAACATAAATTGAGGAACCAGCAATACAGATTTTGATTATTTACATAGTCTTGTGACAGCTGATACAGCCACAAGTCTTAATATTATAAGTGAAACATATTGACATATTTAATCAGTACTTTTCTGAGTAAAATTTTAAAATTTTGACATATTTTACTTTTTTTTAAATTTAAAAATAACTATAAATTAACAAGCTGAAATACTTGGATCGCATGGATCGCAATATGGGCTGGTCAAGTTTAGGATCGCAATCTTGACTGGACAGATCTTAGATCTGTCAAGTCCAGATTGTGATCCTGAAGCAAGAAAAGACAAGATCGCAAACTGGGCCGGACTAAACTGCGATCGCAATATAGGCAGGACAGATCTAAGATCTGGCCAGCCTGGATTGCGATCGCAGTTTGGGCCTTGACATATACATCAATAAAAGCAGGAATTATCTTCCAGAAACTAATTTTTTGACAGATGGCTCCTGTGGCCTTGACCTTTGACCTTGTGACCCCAAAATTGATATTGATCATCCACTTTTATATATAAATCAACAGAGGTCTAGATTTATTGATGGACTATATATAAGTCAGGTTTGAAATCCATATATTAATCCAAGCTTGAAATATCATCTCAGGAAATGAATTTTTGGACAGATGGCTCATGTGACCTTCACCTTTGACCTTGTGACCTCACAACTGACAGGTGTCTTCCTCTATTGGCAGGGGAACTGTATGTGTAAGATGAAATGTCTGAGATGAAATTTTTGGCTGAAAATGCATCCACAATCTTTTTAAAGATGTGTCCTGTGACCTTAGCCTTTGACCTCATGACCCCAAAATCAATTCAGGTCTTGCTTTTCCAATGGGACATATACAAGTCAAGTTTGAAATCTATACAACAATAAAAGCATGAATTATCATCCATAAACTAATTTTTGGACAGATTGCTCCTGTGACCTTCACCTTTGACCTTGTGACCTCAAAATTGATAGGGCTCTTCCTCTCTTGGCAGGTGAACTATATGTGCAAGATGAAAGATCTAAGATGAAAAGTTTGGCTGAAAATACATCCACATCTTTTTAAAGATGTGTCCTGTGACCTTGACCTTATGACCCCAAAATCAATTCAGCTCTTGCTTTTCTAATGGGACATATACAAGTCAAGTTTGAAATCCATACATCAATAAAAGCAGGAATTATCATCCAGAAACTAATTTTTGGACAGATGGCTCCTGTGACCTTCACCTTTGACCTTGTGACCTCAAAATTGATAGGGGTCTCCAACTCTTGGCAGGTGAACTATATGTGCAAGATAAAAGATCTGAGATTAATTTGTTTGGCTAAAAATGCATCCACAATCTTTTTAAAGATGTGTCCTGTGACCTTGCCCTTTGACCTCATGACCCCAAAATCAATTCGGGTCTTGCTTTTCCAATGGGTCATTTACAAGTCAAGTTTGAAATCCATACATCAATAAAAGCAGGAATTATCATCCAGAGACTAATTTTTGGACAGATGGCTCCTGTGACCTTCACCTTTGACCTAGTGACCCCAAAATTGATATGGATCATCCACTATTGGCAAGTGAGCTATATATTCAAGATTGAAGATCTGTGATGAAAGTTTGGCTTAAAATGCATCCACAGTATCTTTTAAGATGCAAGTCCAGTAACCATGACCTTTGACCTCATGACCCTTTAACCTATGGGGTTCTTACTTTAGTGGTGGGCCATACTTAAGTCACGTTTGAAATCCATATGGCTATCAACACTGGAGATATCATAAGAGGTGTGTGATTTTCACCAAATATGGACACATTAAAGGTCAAGGCCACTCTCATGGTAAAGGTCATGACCCAAATGTAAACAGACCTCATCCCATAACCCATCTCTCTACATGTGCATAATATGAAAGAAATCTGTCCATTAGTTTTTGACTTATAAAGCTTACAGTACTGTCAAGTGTCAATTATGGGGGTATTAAAAGGCGTAAAAACAAGAAAAGGATAATAGGTGGCGCCACCAGTTTCTGGTATATCACAAGGCTATCCAAGATCTTCGGTCACCTTGATTTTTGGACCAGTCCATGCAAGCTTACACGAAATATTTAAGAATTTGTGTTATTTTCAGCAAAAATGGACCTATTCAAGATCAAGGTCACTCTCCTAGCTAGTGTCATGACCCGTTTTTAAATAGGCTTCGTCCCCTTACCTATATCTATACAAATGTAAAGTTTGAAAAAAATCAGTGAAATATTTTTTGAGTTATCCCGCTAACAAGGTTTTTCTGCTGAGGCGGTAGCGGGACCGTCGTGAAACCATAGTATCCCGACTTTGTCTGGGGATACAATTATGGAAATACAGTGTCAACAATAACAATTTCTGCAAAACACTTGGTGGGATAAGGAGTGGGGGGTTTGATATGAGAATAACTGTACACCTGTCACAGCAGGGGAGCTCCTCCAGTGACCTGTTACAAATCAGGTACCCTGGCATAGCTGACCTCCAGTGACCAGAAGTGGCCTGCCTGCAGCTGGACATTATGCAAGTGAATACAACAGAGCCTCTGAAAAAAACTTCAATAACTAGCCTTATTTTTTATTTTCAAATTTCAGAATTTAAAAGATAATATCCTTATGTGTACCTGCTGTGAAAGTTAAATGACAGTACCTGCTTACAGGAAAAAAAGTGCCATGGTCAAAGTTGGGCAAAATTTAAGGTACTGATTTTATATTTATGCTAATAACTTAAACAATTTACAAAATTCAGATCTAATTTTAGGTATACAATTGAATTTTGATTAAATAAAGTTACATCCCTTAAAAAAAGAGTCTCTAGCTTCAACAATTATCATGTTAAGTGAGTAAATATCTTTCTTGAAGTGTATTATGTTTGGGCCCATAACTTTATAATCTAGAATACGGGTAGTCGACAAGCGACTACGTGTATCCGCCTAAATCAGAGTGGAACAGGTGAAGTGAGGCATGGATTGAGTGGCAAGGGGAAATAGAGTGAAGTGTTGCATATTAGCATGGATGTCTGCAGCCAAACTGTGTATGTAGGTTGCGCCACCTACCACAAAACCCAGAAAGCCATCCAAGTTGTATACATATGTAAATTTAAGGCAGATAAGTCAAACCACTACATGTATATAAGTGATTTTAGCCCGTGGCAGACAAACAGATGGACGCTGTGCAAAAATGGTTGCAGGTGGCGCCACCAGTTTTGCATATGATAAAGAGCTACGTGAGAACTATACACATGCAAAAATTTGGCCCAATCGGTCAAACGGTTCCCGAGTTATGAGCCTGGATGTCTGCTGCATAAACTAGAATGTAGGTGGCGCCACCTGTCATAAAATCAAGAGAGCTGTCGGGGATGTATAAACCTGCAAAATTTTAGGCAGATATGTCAAACCACTGCCGAGATATAAGTGATTTTATCCCATGGCAGACAAACAGACGGGAGCTGTGCAAAAATGGCTGCAGGTGGCGCCTCCAGTTTTGCGTATGATAAAGAGCTATGTGAGATCTATACACATGCAAAATTTTAACCAAATCGATCAAACGGTTCCCGAGATATGAGCTTGGATGTCTGCAGCGTAAACGTGAATGTAGGTGGCGCCACCTGTCATAAAATCAGAGAAGCTATCCAGGATGTATACGCATGCCGAATTTCAGGTGAATGAGTCAAACCACTGCAGAGATATAAGTAATTTTAACCCAAGGCAGACGAACAGATGGACACTGTGCAAACATGGTTGCAGGTGGCGCCACCATTTTTTGTGTATGTTATAAAGCTCTCCAAGGGCTACATTTGTGCAAAAAAAATTTTTCTGATCGGTCAAACGGTTCCCAAGATATGTGGGTTTATGTGTGGAAACAGACGCACAAACGGACGCAGAGCGCAGAGGAAAGGTCAGAGGTCAAAACAAAATCGGGGCGCAGCAGTTCACATGTGACCCAAACATAATCCCGGGTTTCGTAAAATTCCGCCCAGCGGTTACGGAGGGGTTCTCTGACACCTACGCGGTGGCCTGTTTTGGCGGATACAATTATGTAATAAAGACTTAATTTCTAGCATATACATATATATATATATATATGTATATGGGAATATTAATGGTAAATATGAAGGAAAACAGATGAGAGGTTTTGATAACAGGCATTCCTGAAGTGTGATAATAGGTTTTAATAGAAAACTGAGGTTTTTCCTTAATTTCACATAGGAAGGAAGTTGCATTGACCCAGTTTTCAGTCTGGTAGAAGATCTTACAGTATACCAAATTTCAGATTCGTAGGTCTAACAGTTTAAAAATGTGCCAGTCTAACAGACAGACATATGGACAGACGGTTGGATGACAGACCATAACTATAGTCTATAACTTATAGTCAGCTGAGCTAAAACTGAGTGAATTTACAGTATCATTTGTACACCTCTGGTTCAGTTTCATTGTTGCTGTCAAAAGCTATTTTCTAAACCCTAATCGGATGTTAGGAGATAATCAATCCCCATCACATCACCACACTCACCTGTATATGATGGTGCCCTGCGTGACCTCTGTGGCCCGCATCATTTTGTAGTCCGGGATTCCACGCCCCCAAAATTTATTCACAATGTGCTTTTCCACCTGAAATGAATGATTTTATAATAATACTAGTCATAAGACCCAGCTGAAACATATACACTTTTGGTAAAGGTATGCTTGATCATGCTCTCAAGTTCTATGCATATTAAATCAGAGTGATCAAACCATGTTTTCTTTAAAACACTGAGAATGCCTTTGTTTTCGCAGGCGCAAAAACAGATATATCAACAAAAAAAAGGGACCAACAATACAACAGGAGGAGGACTAACTCTGATGTTCAGATCCTCTTTCGCGTTGAAGTTCTGTGATTCTAGTGTTTGTGGCTCTCATTCATGGACTGCTCATTACAGTGGCAGAAATCTATGTTTTCCATTGTAGTGATGTACCACTCTCCACCATCTCTAAAGGCAATGGACTAAAACCCAGTGACTGTATTGAATAGTAGCCACCCTTTATAGTCAGATAGATTGCTGAGTAGAATGATGTGGTCTTTTGGTCACACAACTTTTCATCCGCAGTGTAAATAACCGTGACCCCACAGACCCGGGATCCGCAGAAAATCTATAATTGTTAAACCTCTCATGGTAATTTTTCAAGATATTTTGGTAGAAAAGTATCTATAGACGTATGTAATATTATGTTTGGTTAAAAACATAAAAATAAATGTTTTGCAACAAAATTTGATAATTAATACTTACAGACCCTGTTGCATGGGCCTCACAGATCCTGTGGACCCCTTTTACTTGTTATTTAACAATTTCTTGGATACATATTTTAACATCATGTTTAGGCATAACACCAATATAATTTAGTTATTGTGTTTTTGTATCTGTATTTTCATATTTTTGTCTTCCTTATATTCATTTTTTTTTATATTTACTATTTATTCCATATGTCTATCATATGAAAAAGTATGATATGAAGATTTATAAAATCATTATGTTTGTTCCTGGAATTGCTTTAAATAGCATGGCTGTTCATGAATGAAACATCAAACCTATGTTTTGTGGAAGAGCTCTGATATCGGTCTCACATCTGCAATGACCAGCTGCACATTTAAAATGAATCTCCGTCACTATAAAATTTTCACTTAAAATAACAAATAATCATATTTAATCAGTGACATTAGTGCTACTTCACTTCTCATGGAGTCATAAATAAAAATATGAACGATAATTACTGCATGGAGTCTGTCAAAATGGATGGAAGTCATCAAATATAATCGCTATATACAGTGATACTGCAATATCATTATTAGTATATAATGACTGTCATAAATGAGCCATCAATAATAATAAAAGCCACCTTTATGATCTTGACTTTAGACAAGAGGTTAACTATTAATATCATTTATAACTATTGTGTCAATATCATAGGATCACGCATTAAGTGATGTCAGTTGCATGAAGACACTGCTGGTGTGTGAGCTTGAAGCACGGGAACTCCTGTCCCCATCGTCAAATCACACTTGTCAGAACTTTCAACCATGTTTCCTATAACTACATAAAAGCCAGAGAATGTCTCTATCAAAATATTCTAAATATTTATATGCTACCAGGAATGTTAGGTCTGGTGAAACTTTTACATTGACATTTTAGTTCCATGTAACAAAAGGATAAATATTTTTATTTTTTGCTCCTTTTTTATAATGTTATTTACTCCTGGAATTCTCAGGCTTTTTTCCTCTCAGATTCGTCCTGCTACTTCCGGACATTTCTGACTTATCCCAAAGTCAGTCAGCACCATTTCACCCACACGCAGGTGTTCAAATGCATGCCCTTTATAAAAAATTAAATATGATTCTTGAAAATAAAAGTTATTTTCAACAAGGACAGACTAATGATGTGTGTTTCCCCAGAAAATACACTTAAAGGGCTTGCTTTTGAACCATAATCATGGACAGAAATGCATATTGTGATATTGTGAAAATAGGAAGTTGACTGTACAATTACCATAGCTGTCAGATATTGTAAAAATACCGAATACCAGTAACCATCCCACCCCCATCAAGTATGCAAGATTTTATATCAATCCTTTAAAGCCATATCTTAAACTGGAAGGTAATTCAAGACAATGGAAATGGCTGAGCTACCATAACCTGCCAAGGGTTTTTTGCATATTTAGCCTTTTACATTAATTAAGGGAATTTCTTTCATGTATGGGAGCTGGAAATACTGCACTCATCCTTTGTAACATTTCAACAAGATTACATTTACATATAAATCTTACCTTATTTTTGTAGGCTAAACCTGAGCCATACAGAGGATTTCTGAAGTATCGATCACACTTTTCTAATGCCAGCATTTTAGTGAGTATTTCTGTGGCTGTGGTGCTTGGTCTTATTGTACTGCTGGAGTCCATCTGGCTGCTGTAGTCAGATTCTCCTGCAGTCATATGGGCTGGGTTCTTGACTGATGTCCTCAGCCTGAAGAAACATTGTTCAACTTTTTAACATGTTTATATTACCCTGAAACAATCAAACTTCACACAATGAATCATAAACATTACCCACCTATCCATTTTGGATAGCTTTCTCATTAATACAACAGGTGGCGCCATGTATTCATATAACCCTTCTTCTGTTTACTGCAGGATTGGTTATCATGGTGCACTCACCTGTTTTCTACTGGTGATGAGAACAGCAGACTGACGGCTCCTGGTGTACTGTGTAAGTCTTTCAGCCAGCTGCAATGACAATTCAAGTATATAGACCAGTCACCTGATGCATCCACAGATCTTGAATTATGTGCAACCCATTAAATAAATTAAATGTATATGTATATTCTCAGTGCTGCTTCTCTAGATTTTATAGGGGGAAAGACAGAATCATACAAGAAAAAAGTATCAAATTGTTTGAAAAAATTATGAAAACAGTAAAAATCAATGCCAAATTGCACAACTGTTGTTCAATTTTACAGCATGTGATACTTCTAAATAAGCTCCAAGTATGAAATTTGCAATTATGTGTTGAGATTTAGCAAAACTCCTCAGTAATCCATATATCCAGAGATTTTGTCAAACTTGGGCAAGATCACACAAAACAATTGCAAATAAAATGTCACTTTGATGAAATATTGACAGAGTATGTCTACTGCACTAAGTAAGTTCAAACAGCCTAAAATCACCACTTGCAGATGATGATTTAAGAAAGAAAATTAAAAAAAGGATTAACTCTAAAAAAAAGGTATAAGAAACAGTGTAAAAAATAAGTCTTTCCTGAAAAAATAGATAAAAAGTTTTTAAAAAATACTGAATGGCTGATCTGTATTATAGTAGATCTGCGTGAACCTTTATATATGGCCACTGACAATAAAATATGCTATTTGAGATGTGTGATTACACAATACAGGGATTACATCATGCTCAATCTACCAACACAAGCTGAATCTCTTTGATAAAACAATCACAGTGATTCTGATGATACATGCTTTAACACAAATGGTCATTTACTGGCTACATCAGACCAGTGACTCACCTCTGTAACCTGTTCAACATGAATGTGGACTGTTTATGGATATTTAGAGCAGTGACTTACCTCTGTAACCTGTTCAACATGAATGTGGACTGTTTATGGATATTTAGAGCAGTGACTTACCTCTGTAACCTGTTCAACATGAATGTGGACTGTCTATGGATATTTAGAGCAGTGACTTACCTCTGAAGCCTGTTCAACATGAATGTGGACTGTCTATGGATATTTAGAGCAGTGACTTACCTCTGTAGCCTGTTCAACATGAATGTGGACTGTCTATGGATATTTAGAGCATTGTTCTTCAAACCAGCAAATACACCATCTAACGAGTAGAATCCTGGAGGATTGGGGGAACTTTCCACAAAACTCAGGTTCAGTTTTGCTGAAATGGTAACACATTATCAGACTGGCATGGCTGGAAGCAAAGTAGTAGACAGAAGTTAAAGGTAATGCTTACTGATCAGGTGATAACCACTGGCAGTGAGTACCGAGACCTTACAATCATCAACAGCTACGGAATCATACTTTCATATATTGTGGAAGTGGTAAATTTGCTGTTTCTGAACTTTTGCACTTTTTTCATTTCTCAACATTAACACAGTTCAAATTTTCACGCAAATCAGTCTGTATAGGTTATTCATTTTGTATGAAATTATTAAAATATTTACAGGATTATTTAAAAGACAGGTTTCGCTAGAAACCTACCCCATAAATCACAAGGTCCCGGTGACCGCCTACATGCTACGAGTAACTGAGTACAGTAACTGCTAAGGTGTAAACAATGCGTAATTAACCGGGACTAATTACGTTTGATGAAGCAATGGTACTGTACCAATCCACCATGTCTGACATCTCAGTAGGTTGTAGAATTGCTCCACAAAAACAACTGTGATTATTAACAAGAAGCAGTCTCCTAAGGTTGAACAAAAAACAGAACTGACAATGACCATGGCTGGCTCTCCATCATACTTCAAAGCCATTGGGGGGGGGGGGGTCTAAACCTGCCTGGGTTGTATGAAATAATGCGTGTTCTAAATTGAGCACAAATCTACATCCACCAAAAATTGAAACCCTGCAAACAAAACCATTTCCACAGTACTTGAAAATGGCTGTATTTACAAAATAAAAATACAGTATTTCATAATCATAGTTTCCTTCTGGTTTATATGAAGGGGAATGATCTTATAAGAATAAAAATATCCCATTTACTTTCATCTTCATTCCAGAGGAAATGTTAGACTGAAAGCACACTAATTTTTAAGTTACTCATTCAGTCATGTATGAAATATAAAGTCTCTTGGCCTGCTGTACGATAGTTCTTCATTCAATAAATTTTGAAGAGCTCTAATATCCATTTTGTGTATTTGTCCTAATATAACAAAGGCTGAAATAGGAGTTTATCTACTTCTTGAACAGCAATTTAGCACTTGTAATAACAGGAGCAATACTTTATTGTTTATAAATGACCTGAAGAAGAATTTAATCTAATACTGTAAGATAAAGGTCTCAATGATGTCATTTTATCTGCAGATAAAGATCTTATGTGGTAGGGCAGATGACCAGCAACTGAAGAGTCATGGGTTCGATTCCAATACGTGGGAACCAATTTTTCTATGTGTTCTGTTCATAAATCTCTCTATACAGATCTTATATTCTAGATCAGCTGGATATTATATAATGAACTCACCATTACTGTGGACGGCTATACAAAACAAGGAGCCTTTCAAACTGGAGTCCTGCAGAGTTCCAACCGGCTCATCACCTGTCTGTGGTACATACACACATCGTTTTCCTACAACAAATTTGAATACATATATAAAGCAGAAATAAACACCAGGATTGTTAAATCTGATAATAAGAAAATCATATGAACCTTATTAATTTACTGCAGGCTGTCAAGCCTCTGCTCATGGGGCACATGTTTCTAACATGAAGAAAAGGTCCAAACAAGTGACCCAAGGGTCAAGACACTCAGCCCAATAATTGCATAATATTTCTAATGAACAGAAGAACAGGTTGGGCCAATTTTGTTGAAACTTTTAAAAGCTTAAAGGGACAGAGGTTTGGCAGAAGTACACTATTATCTAATTATAAAAGCTGTCATGATTTTAAACATCTACAAGCTTAATAATGTCTAAATGATAACATGATCTCTCACTGGGTCATACAGCTATAGATACATGTGGGAATTCATTGTATAATCATGTTCTAGAAAATGAAAATTATTACTGATTATTAATTTACTAATTTAGGTACCTTCTATATTATCATGAAATCTGCTGTATAGAATTATACATAAAATATTGACAGTGTGATTTCAGTCTTACTTGAAAATTGATGCAAGGAGGTCAAAGCGAGGCACTTGTTCACTACACAAGATTCAGTTTAAAGGTGCCCATTCACCTACCTTTTGCAAAAGAATTTATGTAATTGCTAGCTACCTCTGTCTATATATTAATGATCTAGGGTAATTTTGGTTGTGATTGTTCTTATAGGACCTTCTAGAAGGATGTGTGAACTTGTTTATCAACAACATGTTTGTAAACACAGCAATGTTGACAAACGGGAAAAACATGTAACCTTAGGTGGTAGGTTACATATATGTGGAGGCAGAAAGGTCACTTGTTGCATAACTCCAATTGCAAAGCTCTGGCTTATCTGACTTGCTGCTAGATGCCCTCGCTGAATTTGTTTTATTTTGGCAGGTCCCCATATATTATAAACATGTTCAGAGAAACAAAACAAGCAGCCTGTTTATGGTGATATCCACATTTTCTGGCCTATTCTTATGAAAGCTCCAAGGGATTACCTTTAGGTTTGAAAGGTCAGATAGGTGATTGGGCCCCTTTAATGCTGTTGGCTACTTTGTGTCTTGTCTCAGAGGTTTAGACTATTTTTTGGGATAATATGACTTCTTTGCATGTGCATTTGCCATTTTGTAGGGTTGGGAGTTGCTTCCTTGATTATGATAAATAATTGTTAGCATGTTAGTGACCAATGCTCGATGATTAGTTGCTTTTGAGAGGTGTTGGGAATCAGTTGTAATTTCATGATTAATCATTTGCAAACATTGGTTGACCTCTAGGAGTATGACATTTCTGATCAAATACAGACCTGTGCATCCTCTCAGTTGAAATACAGCCTACATACTGACTAATATATCTAATAACTCTATAGCCTATATGTGTGAATAGTAAAAGATAGTTCTTAAGTGTGCAAGCATTCATTTTATGAAAGCATACTTTCTGTCATTATAAGCCGAACCTTTGTGAAAACTCAATTTTGGCAATGCAAGATCGTCTATGTCAGCTGACCAATCTTCCATTATAATCAATCATAGGTCGCAACACAACTACTTAGAGACCAATATGGTATTTAATATATATATAAAATACCTGCTTTCATGCTGAAATTTTAGGCATCACCAAGCCAAATTAATATATATGATACAATTTTAAACACATGTACACTTATATCTTGCAGCACTGCCATGGCAATGGGAACTCAAGTAAGAGTAGGTTTAAGCCCATGGAGTCATTAAGTCAAAACAATGGACTCATTTCAGCCCAAGCAAATTCATTAATGTCTACCTGATTATAGGAGCTGTCCTGGTATAGGTGCATTATACAGGGCTGGACTTCAGGGGGAAGGAATCAACAAATAAACCAACATTTTTATACAGAAAAGTGTTGGTTCAGTGCTTAATAGCACAGGTGCTGGAATCCATAAATATAAAGCCTAATGTGGTCATATAACTACTGTAATAATTATACTTATAACCTTATTTCTACTTATGACATGCAGTAGTTAATATTTATAATAAAAAATATATCATATAACACTGATGGACATCTTTACATTAAGTTATCTTTATTAAACATTGATGGAGTATACAGGTTCAAGCCCCTATGGTAACAGACACTCAACTAGTGAACCTACATTTTATTGTTTTATAAATTTCCACAATTCTGCCTGTGAACCCACATTTATTCTGTACATGTAAGTGAATCCACTTGTGACATTCTTATTAATGACATCTTGTAACATAAAAATAAAAATAAGTCATTAAGTGACCCTTATTTTTTACTGCATATTATTAAATTATGAAATACTATTATTTATTATCTGTACTATTATATGGTAGAAGCCTACTAGGCACTGAAACCACATTTTTTGTGAGAAAATGTGGACTAAGTTGCTGTTTCATCCCCCTGAATTTCAGTCCAGTTAAATGCACATATATACTGCTGTCTTTGCATTACCCACCTTTCAGGCCTCCATTGTCAGCCCCTGTCAAACTGTATAGATAGTTGAGAAGAAAATCACTGGTCTCCTCCTCAAATGACACATTACATTTTGGGAGTTGTTTGAGGTTGTGTGCCTTATCGCGAGCAGATAACGGGATCTCCACCAGCAGGATATCATACAGCCAGGCGTGGTACTCCGTGCTCCACGTTCCGTGTTGTTTGGGGCGGAGCACTGCTATCAAAGCCTCCATCACACCCACTTATATATATATACCCTAAAAAACAAACACATCATGGTTTAAGGCTAAATAAGGCTCTATATCTGATGTCATCAATTACATAGAGACTGAAACATGTGGTAACATCAGCTTTCTAAAGATTAAGAGATCAAATATGATCTCATGAATAACTGTGATAGTGCTAATCGTCATTCTATAAGCTGAATATAAGAAGAATTGCTGCAAATGAATGAAACGAACAGTTTTCCAATTGGAGACCATACATTATTTGTACAATTATTATAAATTTAGTGGAAATAAATGAGCCAAAATTACCAGGTTACAATACAACTTTATACAATGTTAGATACCTTTGATTTACAATGATTATAATGTGTTCTCTCCCTCTAAATGTTAAAGATTGTATAAAGTTTAAAATTTTACTCATATGTTGTGGGTTGGTGTCTAATATGTTGGTAGAATTCTCTAGAATAGGACTCTTGTGGCAGCGGCCCAACTATAGAATTTGCAGGGTAATGTGTAAAACCCAGACCCCATGGACCCCGGATCCAGGACCCCAAGAAAAATCTATAATTCTTAAAAATCTCAAGATAATTTGTGGAGACATTTCAGCTGAAAAGTTTCTATAAACAAATTTTATATTATGTTTGGTTTAAACATGAAAATAAGTCAAAATTTGCAACAAATTTTGATAATAAACACTTACGGACCCTGGCGCACGGACATCACAGATCACACAGATCCCTATAACTCATTGTTTTACCATTTCTTAAGTACATATTTTAATAACAGTTACACATTTAGGCATAACACCTATGTGATTAAGTTATTGTATTTTTATATCTGTATTTTTACATTTTAATTTTCTTTTTTTTTATATTTGCTATTTTTTCCAAATTATGTCTGTAGTTTTAAAAAAGTATGATAAGAAAATTATAAAATCATTATGTTTTTACCTGGCATTGTTTGAAATGCAAGTAATCAACAATATCTTGGTTAAATATATTATTACCAACTTTAAATCATATGGCCCTTTAGGAATATAACACAAAACGGTTTATGTGGAAGTGCTCTGATATCAGTCCCAGGTCTGAAATGACCTCGCGGTGGTGCAATTCAAATAACTCTCCTTCAGTATACCTGTACTATTATATTTCCACTTAAAATAACAAATAATTTTAATCATATTCAATGTGTGGCATGATAGCTAATTTTCTTCTGCTTGAGTCATAAAACAATATATGCGGAGTGGTTACGGGGGTCTGTCAAAATGGAACAGCCATCAAATTCAAGCTGTTAAATTTGGGTCCGTCTTCACCAAAATATTTTTGTATACTTAAATCTTTCATTGAACCAATTACAAAGCTGCAATATTAAGGGACTTTGCTCTGTTCTTATATCAGTAACAGAGCTGTTTTAATTGGTATAAATAATGGAAAAAATATATATTGTGGTCTGGGATCGGTGTGGTCCAGGTTTTACACACTGCCCAGAATTTTCATTGTCCTACATTACCAGCCAAAGGTAATCCTATGCACATCGGTTTTGATTTCTACCTTTGCAGCCCTGACATTCGTTACAACCCCATTTTAATTCTAATCCACTGTCTTCACTCATATTTCAGTAGTTATAGTATCTTTTTGTCTGTTGTGAATATCCAGCCTGTAGGACGGATTCTATATTCGCTCCGAAAGATCAAGGACCAGTTCTCTGATGCAAGTTACTTTTCTGTTGATGACAATTTCAGTTAAACAACAGTTATCCAATGGCAAGTATGTACTCTTTCTGTAATCATGGTCGATATGACTCTAATGCTCAACAGATTTGTGTACCTGTGAAAAAAAAATTGTTTTCTCAACACTGTTTACTCAATGACTCCACCTTGAAATGAATGATTATCTTTAATAATGGGTGTGGTTCATAAAAAACACACCAGCCTGGCAAAGTTAAGGTTTGATTATGAAAGGAATAAAAGAAATACACCTTACCTCCCGTTTGATCACCTTATTTTTCAAAGCGGTTCATTTTTACAAACGGTTTTCAGTTTTGATATTCGGCTGTCAAACTTCCCACCAACTTTCACGTTCTTCTCGGGCTTTAGTTTACAAAGGGATCTGTTCGCAAATATTATGCAAAACTCATTAAATATACGTTTTATGCTAGGTTACCTGTAAAAACTGAAATGTACGGAAAAGAAATATATTAATAAATAATATTTAGAAATAAGTATAAATGATCTTTTTTAAAAAGACATAGAATTATAATTTTTGACACAAGGTTTCCGAAATGGTCCTTAAGGGAATTATTTAGACTTGTCCTCCCCTACGAATTTGTAGACTGGTCCATGTGCGTTAATAGGTAGATTCTACACCAGAGGGCTCTGATCACAAGCGTGGTATCCACTGTCATGTTTCATAACCTTGCTTTACTCTGAGTGAGACCCAGCTGGATTTACTTTTATGGAAAAAGGGAATTCGGGGGAAGAGGGGGGGGGGGCTAGTTCAAGGCAGAGTGCTGCTATTAAACTAATGCTAAAGGGACTGAGGGCGTCTTTAATCAAAGTTATTGCCTTCGCCAGGAGGGTATATCGCTTTCATGTTCGTGGTTGTGTTCGTGTGCTTGTTCACAGCATACCTCACGCAATCATGAACGGAATCTCAAGAAATTTTCAGGGCATGGCGGGAAAAGGTCGATTAGACTATGGTCCCGGAATATGATCTGGTTCCGGGAACGTCTTCAAGGAATATACACAAATGTACGGTCACCTATGCACAAATGAACCTGTGACTGTGAGTTTGGGCCGAATAAGTGAATGCAAAATGGCGGAGGCTTGCATTCCTAGGAATGCAGATTTCTGGATAGGAAATCTTGGATGCGACAAGTTACAATTTTATAATGCTTCCATACGTCTCAGATGTATTATAATGTTGCAGTCACGTCACAAACTAGCAGGCAAATGCAATTCATTTCATAAAAAATACTGGAAGGACTACGTATCAATCTACACGATCAGTGTCACCATGCAATATTAAAAAAATAGACCAGACTGTGATAATCAGTTCGGGGAAACTTCAATGTGCACAACTGCGAAATTTAAACTGAACAGACAGTTTACGATCATAAGTTTAATAGCAAAGACTAAGTTTCTCGGCAATATCTGAATTAAATTTTCCTGAAATTTGATACTTTCGCTGATTTTGATTATTAAACCAACTGCACAAGACTGTGGTCGATCGTTTAAAAAGCTGTGTCAGGTGACTAGTTTTAGATGAGACAATACATCTCATATTTTTTTCTTATTCAATACATCCAATTTGTTTGCTGTGATGGGTTGGAAGTGTGACTAGAAAATCGGTATAAACGAAGGAAAAGTATACATGAATAATCACTATTTTGATGAAAATGAATGAATTGTAACTCACTCAATTCTTAAAGGGGCCTAATCACCTATAATGCTTGTATAAGTAACATGAAACATTTTGCCAATTCTCTTTGAAATAAATTGGTACCTGCCAAAAATTGCCCTAAAACCGTTGGCTTATTCTTGTAAACGAGTGTTAAAAAAAGTGGACCGGGCGCGATCACAGACGTCAACATAAGAGGACATGAAGGTCCAAGTATGGACTAGTTTGGACCAATTCTTGTTTGGGATCTGTTGCACATGCACAAAATCAGACTTCCGGTCACGCGGTCTTGTTATGGTAAACAGACACACCTGGACTGTGTTTCCTCACAACGCAAAACCACAACATGATAACAAAGTGTTAAACAGCCGTATGTATTGAGACTGTGTGTTAGGATTGTTTTGCTGGGGAAACTTTTGTATAAAGCAAAACTGAACTTATAGTGTGAAAAAATAGACATAAAATTAATGCTCCTGATTATGCCCCTTTAAAAAAACTGTTTAGCAGGTATAGAAAATTTCAATTCCTAAATAAATGTTTACTCAAAATTCCAACCTCAATACGGAAAAATGAATGTCCTAACATTATTTACCTCTAAATGATGATAGGACATATGTATGATTGTTGCTTATTATTATTATTATTATTATTATTATTATAATTATTATTATTTTCATTATTTTTATTGAGAGCATCTATAAAGTGCTAAATCGCTGTACAATAAAAAGCATAAAAACAGTATAACGAAATGTTAGACTACTAAAATTGGCGTAAGCGAGAATTTATTTTAAGTCCAACTTACACAGTTGGTGGTAAATTTAAAATGACAGGAGCCTATTGTTTTGGTAAATATAGGTCAAGGTCAAGGTCATCAAAAGCATACAAAACGTTTTTTTCTTCTTCATATCTGTGTTATTATTAGTCGTATTTACTTCAATCGTAGCTCATTTTAATCGTCATTCTGGTGTGTAGCTGACTAAATTAGCGGTAACCATGGTAACGCATTTTCGGGGAAAAGTGCTGATATTTGAAAATAATTGGTCTTATTTTTTTCTAACTTTGTCAGTTTTAAAGTTACAGAGGTCTATTTTTTTGCATTACATAGCATTTAATTAGTACTTAAAGGTTGCATTAAAGGTCCCGCAATGTCTCGTATAATATCTCGTCAAACGAGATATTTCGAGATTTCATTCATCTTGGCCTGGAGGCCACAGTGTTGCAGGAATCCTTTTGAAACTGAAATACCTTGAGTCCGACACGAGTATCTCGAAATTGTCTTTATCATTTTTTATACGGCCGCTAGGGGGCGCTGGATGCACACCTCCCCAACATATCATGTTTTGGCCATATCTCCAAAATTATAAGCCTCAATTACATAAACTATAGCTTATTTTCTTCCCCTGTGTCTGCTCCATAATCTTGTTTAGTCATCTTGTTACAATATTGTGTCGCTTTGTCAGGGTGTTTGTCTGTTTGTCAGTTGTCCTCGAATTCGCCTGTTTGCTGGTTCTTACGTCTCACATATAGCTTTCTCTACAGGCCACAGTTTTTAGAAGAATACCTTTGAAACTATTACATCTGATGACTTACAGTAATATCTCGAAACGGATTTATTATTTTCCGGATATGGCCACTAGGGGGCGCTGCACACGACCCTCCCCAACATATTCTTTGGCCATATCTCCATAACTATAAACCTCAATTTCAGAAACTATAGCTTATTTTCTTCCTCTGGCTCTTCTTAATAACCTGAGTATGTCAACTGGTCTCATTCTTGTGTCACTTTGTCAGTATGTCTGTCTATTTGTCAGTTTCCCTCAAATTCACATGCTTTCTGGTTCTTGCATCTCTCATTTGGCATTCAATAGGCCAGAGAATTGAAGGAATCCTTTTAAAACTGGGACATCTTATGTCATACACCAATATCACGAAACGCATTTGTCGTCTTCAGGATATGTCCGCTAGAGGGCGCTGCAGTCGAACATCCCCCCAAAAATATTATTTTGCCATATCTCCAAACCTGTGAACCTTATCTGCATAAACTATAACTCATTCTGTTTTTAAATAATTTCTCCATATGATAATCTAGTCACTTTTTAGCTCAGATGTGTCAGTGTGTCAGTATGTTTGTCCGTTTGTCAGTTGTTGTCAGCCATATCTGCTTTCATGTTCTTATTTGTGATATATGTCGTTCAACGGGCCACAACTTCTCAGCGATCGCTCTGAAAGTTATTCAATTGATAGGAAATCCACAGTTTGTTCTTTCTGTCCGTCTGTCATTTCAATTTTTCCGGCAAGCGTTCGACCTATGGTCGTCTAGTTTAGCATTTAGTTGAATATGTTGTCCTTTTTTTATCACACACAAAGTATTTTCTAAATGTTTGAAGTGTGAAAAACAGTATACTAGTCGACTACCCGTATTCTAGTTATTAATAGTTATTAGTATGTTATAGTACAGACTACGGCAGAAGTACTGCTGGAAAACTAACTTCGAAGTACGTGCATGCGTTGTACTTGCTCCGTGTTGATAGGTGTTAAGTTTTGAAATGCCGTGCTAGTCTGTTACTTACAAAAGTAATGTAAATGGTTGACACCTTTTGAAAAAGACTAGCTGTGTGTGGGTTCTTATACACAAGCTTTCGGGTGCTCGGCCCCCTTCCTCAGGTGTAAAAACTGAGGAAGGGGGCCGAGCACCCGAAAGCTTGTGTATAAGAACCCACACACAGCTAGTCTTTTTCAAAAGGTGTCAACCATTTACATTACTTTTGTTGATAGGTGTTCGATAACTTAAGAGGGTTTTTTTTTGGCAAGCCATTTTACCATTGTTTTTTTATGTAAGCTACAAAAGCTGTTTTTATCATGATAATAATCATAATATAAGAAAGGACAGGGTTGCATCAGTCTTTTAACGCTATATAACCATAATGTAAGGAAGGACAGGGTTGTACTAGTTTTTAATGATTGTATAACAATGATATACGGACAGGATGGTATCAGTTTTTAATGATTGTATAACAATGATATACGGACAGGATGGTATCAGTTTTTAAGCATTGTATAACCATGATATTGGGACAGGATGGTATCAGTTTTTAATGATTGTATAACAATGATATTGGGACAGGATGGTATCAGTTTTTAAGCATTGTATAACAATGATATACGGACAGGATGGTATGAGTTTTTAAGCATTGTATAACCATGATATTGGGACAGGATTGTATCAGATTTTAATCATTGTATAACAATGATATACGGACAGGATGGTATCAGTTTTTAATCATTGTACAACAATGATATACGGACAGGATGGTATCAGTTTTTAATCATTGGATAACAATGATTTAGGGACAGGATGATATCAGATTTTAATCTTTGTATAACCATGATATTGGGACAGGATGGTATCAGTTTTTAATGATTGTATAACAATGATATACGGACAGGATGGTATCAGTTTTTAAGCATTGTATAACCATGATATTGGGACAGGATGGTATCAGTTTTAATGATTGTATAACAATGATATACGGACAGGATGGTATCAGTTTTTAAGCATTTTATAACCATGATATTGGGACAGGATGGTATCATTTTTTAATGATTGTATTACAATGATATACGGACAGGATGGTATCATTTTTTAATGATTGTATTACAATGATATACGGACAGGATGGTATCAGTTTTTAAGCATTGTATAACCATGATATTGGGACAGGATGGTATCAGTTTTTAATGATTGTATAACAATGATATACGGACAGGATGGTATCAGTTTTTAAGCATTTTATAACCATGATATTGGGACAGGATGGTATCATTTTTTAATGATTGTATTACAATGATATACGGACAGGATGGTATCATTTTTTAATGATTGTATTACAATGATATACGGACAGGATGGTATCAGTTTTTAAGCATTGTATAACCATGATATTGGGACAGGATGGTATCAGTTTTTAATCATTGGATAACAATGATTTAGGGACAGGATGGTATCTGTTTTTAATCTTTGTATAACAATGATATACGGACAGGATAGAGCTGCGTAGGTCCCTATAATTTTGTCAGATTCTAATTTTACATAAATATACACCAAGTAAAAGCAACCCTATACTGTTACACTGTTCACCCTGTGTCCAGCCACCCTATTGCTGCCATGGCCAGTTCAAGTAATTTACAATTATCACTACAGGTGGCATCTGTGTGCTCAATTATAGGATTCTCATGTATTCTCTACCCCTAAGTGATAGTGGGGCCCCCTGGAGAAAGGAAGTAAACTATTTGCACCCCACAGAAGGAGCCAGTACATGAATAATAAAATGATCACTGAAGATTTATAAACATGATAAAAAAATGAGAAAACTAGATGTGTAGGAACGACACTGTTACTGCCCTGACCAGGGCCAGTAATATCCCAGGTAGTTGTAATTTTAGAATTGATAAATAAGTTAAGTAGATTTGTGTTACCATATGTTTTGCCATGTTTGTGGTATTTTTTTAATGCACATATGTGTCATCTGAATTAAGTGTCATTTTAAGCAATTAATTTGCGACCTCTGTTAGAAAACCATTATTATATGTATTACATTTAATTCATGCAGTGACTTTGTGTAGGCTATACCAGTTATTTAATTTCCTTAATTCAGACGGAGCACCAGGCTTCATGTGCTGTTTATTGTTTGAGCTAGCCAGCCGGGTGGTAATTTATCATGCTGTGGCTGGTGTCCAGCCATACCGACAGCTCACCAGCTTGTACAGTGCTTTACAGGGTCAAAGATACAAAATTGTCACTGCTCTCAGCTCGTGGGACAGGGGGTACTCTCGATAGCCCCGTGTTATGTTACTGTTCCCAGGCCGCCTGGGTATTTTAGGCATGCCCCGAGACAAGGGTGGGGTCAGTTGGCAACAAGTGTTAGTTCAAGTCACTTTACTGTTGTGTACATGTAAAGATTTCAAGTCACCGTTACGGCACCCTAGTCAAAGACTCAATGTCATCATAATGTGTGGGTCAAGTCAATGATAGCGCACAAGTCTGTGAGTATTTCATTTTTTATACATGTCATTTTAATTCAGTATGGTTTATTCAAGTATAACAGGACATAGCGTCAGGGGGCGGTAATCTTGCCCAGTGTATTTTTCTTGGCTGGCAGATCAGGTCAAGCCGTTGCTTCCTTTGATGTTAAACTTTCATGTTGTAACTGTTTATAATTTTGTGTCATGTTGACAGGATTTCTGTGAGAATTTGTCAGGTTATAGTAATACAATGTTGCCATTTTGATAATTTATGAAGTGAGTCTCATACAGTGTTAAGATAACTTGTTTATGGAAGGTTATGATACAAAATCCAACTTGAATATGAACAAAATTAAATGTTTTATGGGTTCTTATAAATGTTTATTCAGCCAGTTTCAAGTTTCAATTTATTCATGATAATGATATATTCTTTATTGGTAATTCAATGCATGTGAACGTTGCTCATGAGTTGACAAATCATTTTGTCATTATTATACATCGATATTTATGTTATTATCTTATTTGTTGTAGATTCACCATGATCATGATCATAACCCTAACCTTTTATGAAGTGACATGCGTGTAACAGCAGTGCAGTAAAATGATATACGTCTACACGTTGTTATGTTTGTATTCTGAAATGACCCGCGCGTTACAGACACGAATGCCCCCGCCTGGGGCAAATTAGAAACATTTGTTAAATATTGTAATTTTTTTAAGGTCAGGAGGTGTCATATGGTCAAAAATAGGTCAACAAGGGCAAAATGCAAACACGATCTGTAACGGGTCATTATCAAGCAACACACCTAAAATCAGGCCAGTATCTGCAGGCATTGTGAAAAAAGTCCATACACGTGCATTTTTCATAAAAATTTCTGTCTTTCATGAAATTTTCTATGTTCAGGATCTGTCATATGGTCAAAATAGATCAACTGGGACGAAACGCGAACTTGATCTGTAAGTGGTCATTATGCGCCCACAGACCAAACATTAGGCCAGTATCTGTAAGCACTGCATTGCGCAACTAGGATATTAGCAAAAGCTGATAATCAGTTATAAATTTAAATTGGAGAGGTATGTACCATGTTTCATAACAATCCACAATATGGTTCCTGAGATATAAAAATGTAGAAAAATGGGTCAAGGTCACCCATCTTCGAACTTGATCGAGATTTTATCGATATACATATTCACTGATGAAATAAAATGTCAACGGTGAATCCTTTAAGAGATATATATATCCCGCTCACAAGGTAAAAGTTAACAGACGCAGGATGGACAGACTCCGGACGGACAGACAGATGGACGGACAGATGGACAGCTTGGGTGACGACAATAGCCCATCAGCCTATGAGCTGAGGGCTAAAACGGCTCTACATGTACATTTGTCATTAAAATTTATATTTTTCTTGAAATTTTCTATGTTTAGGAGCCGTAAAAAAACACAAAAGTAGGTCAACCGGGAGGAAACGCAAACTCGATCTGTAACTGGTCTATATCTGCCCACATACCAAAAATCAGGCCAATATCTGCAGGCATTGCGATAAAAAGTCCGTACATGTGTATTTGTCATGAAAATTTCTATTTTTCATGAAATTTTCTAAGTTAAGGAGCCGTAAAACGGTCAAAAGTAAGTCAACTGGGATGAAACGCGAACTCGATTTGTAACTGGTCATTATCTGCCCACACACCTAAAATCAGGCCAATATCTGCAGGCATTGCGAAAAAAAAGTCCTTACATGTGTATTTGTCATGAAAATTTCTATTTTTCATGAAATTTTCTAAGTTTAGGAGCCGTAAAACGGTGAAATTAGGTCAACCGGGACGAAACGCGAACTCGATCTGTAACTGGTCATTATCTGCCTACACACCAAAAATCAGGCCAATATCTGCAGGCATTGCAAAAAAAGTCCGTACATGTGTATTTGTTATGAAAATTTCTATTTTTCATGAAAATTTTCTAAGTTAAAGAGCCGTAAAACGGTGAAAAGTAGATAAACCGGGACGAAACGCAAACTCGATCTGTAACTGGTCATTATCAGCCCACACACAAAAAATCAGGCCAATATCTGCAGGCATTGCGAAAAAAAGTCCGTACAACTGTTTGATTTCGGAATGACGGAAGGACGGACATGGGTAAAACTATATGCCCCGGCCACTTAGTGGCCACTTTGTGGCGGGGGCATAAAAATTATTCCTCGACCTGTTGCAGGTATAGGACAGGATGGTATCAGTTTTTAATCATTGTATAACAATGATATACGACAGGATGGTATCAGTTTTTAATCATTGTATAACCATGATATACGGACAGGGTTGTATCAGTGTTTAATCATTGTATAACAATGATATGGGGAGAAGATGGTATCAGTTTTAATCATTGCATAACCATGATATACGGACAGGGTGGTATCAGTCATTTATCATTGTATAACAATGATATACATACAGGGTTGTATCAGTGTTTAATCATTGTATAACAATGATATACGGAGAGGATGGTATCAGTTTTTAATCATTGTATAACCATGATATACGGACAGGGTGGTATCAGTCATTTATCATTGTATAACAATGATATACGGACAAGGTTGTATCAGTGTTTAATCATTGTATAACAATGATATACGGACAGGATGGTATCAGTCATTTATCATTGTATAACAATGATATACGGACAGGATGGTATCAGTTTTTAATCATTGTATAACCATGATATACGGACAGGGTTGTATCAGTGTTTAATCATTGTATAACAATGATATGGGGAGAAGATGGTATCAGTCATTAACCATTGTATAACAATGATATACGGACAGGATGGTATCAGTTTTTATCATTGTATAACAATGATATGGGGACAGGATGGTATCAGTCATTTATCATTATATAACAATGATATACGGACGGGATGGTATCATTTTTTATCAGTATAACAATGATATGGGGACAGGATAGTATCAGTCATTTATCGTTGTATAACAATGATATACGGACGGGATGGTATCATTTTTTATCAGTATAACAATGATATGGGGACAGGATGGTATCAGTCATTTATCGTTGTATAACAATGATATGTGGCAAGATGGTATGTTTTTAATCATTGTAGAACAATTTTTTAATCATTGTAGAACAATGATAAACGGACAGGATAGTATCAGTTTTTAATCATTGTATAACAATGATATACGGGCAGGATGGTATCAGTTTGTAATCATTGTATAACCATGATATACGGACAGGGTTGTATCAGTGATAAACGGACGGGATGGTATCATTTTTTATCAGTATAACAATGATATGGGGACAGGATGGTATCAGTCATTTATCGTTGTATCACAATGATATGCGGCAGGATGGTATCAGTTTTTAATCATTGTACAACAATGATAAACGGACAGGATGGTATCAGTTTTTAATCATTGTATAACAATGATATACGGACAGGATGGTATCAGTTTTTAAGCATTGTATAACAATGATATACGGACAGGATTGTATCAGATTTTAATGTAAGCTACAAAAGCTGTTTTATCATGATAATAACCATGATATAAGAAAGGACAGGGTTGCATCAGTCTTTAAACGCTATATAACCATAATGTAAGTAAGGACAGGGTTGTACCAGTTTTTAATCATTGTATAACAATGATATACGGACAGGATGGTATCAGTTTTTAATGATTGTAGAACAATGATAAACGGACAGGATAGTATCAGTTTTTAATCATTGTATAACAATGATATACGGACAGGATGGTATCAGTTTTTAAGCATTGTATAACAATGATATACGGACAGGATTGTATCAGATTTTAAACATTGTATAACAATGATATACCGACAGGATGGTATCAGTTTTTAATCATTGTATAACAATGATATACGGACAGGATGGTATCAGTTTTTAATCATTGTATAACAATGATATACGGACAGGATGGTATCAGTTTTTAATCATTGTATAACAATGATATACGGACAGGATGGTATCAGTTTTTTTAATAAAAACAGTAAAGGTTCTGTAGTAGGTATTCGTGTTTTTTATTACTAGCCAGTGATATTAGACAGAAAAAAGAACAGAACACGATATCACTTGCATACATGCGTCCATCTTTTAATTCCTAAATTCAATGCAGAGATATTCTGACAGTTTCATGTTAACAATAACAACAAACACCAAAGAACAAATTGTCAAATTCACCGAATAGGAAAATATAACACGTGGCATGTATTATATTGCTGCATACAACACGTAGCATCTGGTTATATAACAACATATAACACGCGGCACGTAGTTATACTGCAATATAAAATAGGATGCACGTATTTATATTGCAAATTAACACGCTGCACGTAGTCATATTGCAAAATATAACATGAGCACGTAAATATATTACAAAATATAACAAGTCGCACAGTCATATTGCAACATGACACAAGATACGTATAGTTTTACTGCAACGTACAACACGAGCACGTGGTATATTGCAACATATATAACCCTTTGCAGGTGTTTATAATGCAACATACCATGAGACACCTGGTTTGATTGCAATATAAAACAATGACACGTAGTTATATTGCAACATAACAAGAGACACGTTATTTCAATGCAATATACAACATGAGCACGTGGTAATATTGCTACATACAATGTTATATATCAGTATGAGCGGATACTGCAGATCTCCACAGTATTAATTGCACTTCCGTTATTGATCCCACCTACGCCTAGATATGTGAACAAAAATAAATATATACCTGTACAGGTAGTACTGGCTTCCCATACACAGAGAAATAATACAAGACTACTGCTTATAAAGGGCGTCCAGCAGGGACCCGATCCATTCCCTATGTCATATTATTGCCATATGATTAATATAATATTACATTAATATATATTGTAACAAGTACAGCAACTGTTAGACCTGACCATAAATACATGATATCTGTGATACTAAAGGTTTAATATACAAGAGCTAATACCTTGCTGCCTTTTGGACCACGGTAACGGGTCGCACAGAACAGGTTGTGTCATGGGAAAGTTTCCAACTGGTTCAAATTTTTAAGACCAATGACCAAACATTAAATATAGGTAAAGGTTAAATACCAATAATAAAGACAAGACAGTGGTTCAAGGCCCACGGCGCTCAGTCATGTACAGCGAATGCAAACGTCGCGCGGCAACATTTTCTGTTCAAATCTTCTTTCTCAATTAAAACCTTTTGGAATACGACCTGACGTTTGTCATGGTCAAGATAATCAGGGAAGTAGTGATTTCATAAAAGATAAATAATTTTTTAAGTGGAAATCTGGAATTCAAATTGAAAAAAATTTGGGTCTTTTCCATGACCACCCTAAGCACTGTTGCTAGACTAAGCGAATGTTTACAGATGAGATCAGGGTATATTCTTCCATGCTAATGGAGGCAAATCTGGGTTACAGTCTTGGGCTGTATTTTTAACACATGACAGTTGATAATCGATTCATGTGCTGGTTGTCTTACTGCAACTTTAAAAATTGGGTCGCTGTGACATAAATAAGGTTTGTAAAGTCCAGAATCATATTTGATGACCTGCCGGTACCAAGGCAGTAATATAATGCAATACGCTAAACTCCATTACCCTTCACTTCCAACTAAATACATAACCGGTCAAGGTTTCAAAGAAGTATTCAACCAGTATGAACCAAATCCCGTTATAAAAACTTATAAACAGCCACAGCCACATGCTCAGCTGTTTATAAGAAACTATGTCACAAGATATTATTACATAATACGCTGACCTGACAAAAACTTATGAAATTTAACAGATCCGTTTAATTTCATATTACCAATAATTAATATTAGATTTATAACCGTATTACAAGTTACATCACTATATTACTGTCCACATTTATTAATTATATCAAAGGTTATAGAATAAAACTGGATATGCATGTGTATTTCTTATATCTATAAAGCACTTGACATTATTTCACTGCCGAGACAAGTGAAACAATACAAAATATACCCAAACAGCAGCAGACGACCTTATTATGAATACACCATGCCAGACCGGCAAATATCACCATGACGTCAACAAGGGTACGGAATATAACATGATTTTATCACGGAACAATATAAAGCACTGGCAAAACATAAAAATTCAGCAGATTTCACGGCATACCAGAAGAATGCTCATGTTGCATAGATAAACAAGTGCAGTATATTTAATCAATACGTATACACGACATTATACCTGTGCTATAAAAGACCAATTACATAGACATGACAATACTCGCAATAGTTGCTTAGTCAACAGGATTTCATAATGAACACAAAACTAACATTATTTCACCACGGTCAACACCCACAGCAGAAACAAAAATCCACCATACTAATTAGTGTACTCCAAAATCCCACTTCTTCTTACATTAAACATCATTTGCAGCTTTAATTATTGATAAACAATTCCTGAACGTTAATACATTTCTGATCTGTTCAACAGCATATTATCTTGGGGGAAATATGACTCAGGATGAGTTCATGGTAACCGACTTATTATTATTTTATTTAATATATGTAAAATGATATAAAGCTGTGCCTTCTCGAACACTCTGAGACAGAAGTTATCAGGAATGTTCACCGACTTTGTGTGATGTTATGTTTACACGCCTCAAAATAATGTCAGCCTCGTGTCCGCAAGTCCTGAACCAGGTTTCTTTTTTTATGATGACCACTAAGGACTCTTCTATCAAGCCAAATGTTTAAGTGAATGTGTCTGCTTCCTGCTGCTAATTTCAAGATGCGTCCGTTAATCATACAGACTTGTCAACTACCATGACCAGAAAACCATGAGATGAATAACATTTTTTGCAGAATCTTCAAAATTTTGCTAAATTATGATTTATCTGTGATGAGAAATAAAGGACGCTTAAAAAGAAACTTTCAGCATTCCAACATGACTGAATTTATGACTGGTCAGCAGTCCACCATGACTGGTCAGCAGTCCACCATGACTTGTCAGCAATCCACCATAACTGGTCAGCATTCCACTATGGCTAACTTCATGACTGATCAGCTTCCACATTCCACTATGACTGGTCAGCATTCCACAATGACCAACTTCAAAGTAGAAACATTCCAGATCTGCTGAAGCAGGTGTTATCATAACGTTTACTATGAGTGAATAGTAAATGAGGTACGTTCCTAGTGCGGCACCCTGAGCGGTTAATGGCATGTCCATGGGAACATATTTACAAGTATGCATGTTATGTAATAACAGACTTAATACAGCATGTACAATGACACCCTGAAGACATATCATTCCACTTTTACTGAATCAACATGGGTGTATATTGTGCATTTCCAATCAGTTTTTTACATCTAGCTGTGTCATATATTCAGCAGGCCCATATCTCCTAAGATATTTTCATATATATTTTGCACTCAACACTTAACAGATATATGCTCCGAGAAAATTTGAAAGTGATATGTCTAGAACATTGCATAGTTACCACCATGAAAAGTACACACAACACATCAATCAAAACATGCAGCATTTCATTGAACATTGATGCACTCACTGAGACATGGCTGCTATTATGCATAAATTTATATACATTTTACATAAACGCCTGAAAATATTATGTCCTAAAATACTGATCATATAAGGAAATTTATCAAATCAAAACCAGTTCATATTACATGAATTTGTTCCTAGTGCAACTATCAAGTTTAATATATTCTTTAAAAATATATTTGAATTCATCAAAACCTGCAAACAAATTTCTCCACTGGAAATGAAAGTCAATCCTGTACACAGAATTAATGTCAATTTTCCTCATTTCAAGCCAAATATCTCATCATACAGATAAACATTTGACATAAATCATAATACTCATTTGGTTACTGGATTTGATCAGACAAACATAACTGAATATCCTCTTTCAAAACTGAAGTTGTGAAAACATGCTGTGCAAAGGACAACCGGATATAATCCACGTACAAACAAATCAAGAACTGTCTAATCATGAAGTGAAATGTGTTCATTCTTTAGACTTGGGTTTCCTGTGATCATATGAATTTCAGATTACAATCCAGTAAAATAGAGAATATTTACTTGTTTGAATGTCTTTTTATATATAAAGTATTAAATATCCACATTATTTCTTAACAATCTTTTCATTTGTAAATTACATATGCACATTCAACTATTGAAAAAAATGTATAAACTTGTTGTCATCAGATAGTATATAATTTACATGCACATTAATAATCTTAAAAACTTAATACAAAAAATGTGACCCAAATTAAAACGTAATCAACAGCAGCATACAGAAGCTGGCAAGCACAAGAATTAAGATGATTTGAAGAGAACTCAGCACTTACTGGCAACAAATGAATGAATACTATATGAACTGACCACCGACCTGTGGACCAATCATTAAATGAAATCACCACAAACCTGTGGATCAGATGTAAATAAAATGACCACAAACATGTGGTCTGTATACTAAATGAAATGACCACTTACCTGTGGTTTGAGTAGTAAATTAACTGACCACATGAATGTGGTTTGAGTAGTAAATTGACCACATACATGTGAATCAAATGAAAGGACCACAAGATAATGCTTAATTTTATCACAAGCTAGTGCCCGAATAGCCAGGATGCACCCACTGTTGTAACCAGAAAAGTGTCTGCCGGGATGTGACCACAGCTGGACAGGATCTCATGAGATGTGACCACAGCCAGACATTGTCTTGAGAAATGTGACCATAGCTACACAGTGTCTCAAGAAATGTGACCTCAGCCAGATACTGTCTTGAGAAATGTGACCACAGCCAGAATCAGGTTGAGAGTTATGACCAACAGGAGTGGTCAGCAGAGCTGGAGAGATCTAAGCTTTGGCCTGACAGATACATTTGCTATTGATTGTTTTAAAGAAAAACAAGGGACCCATGGGTCACATCGCTCAGCCGAATTTTGGAAAATTTTAGCTAATGCAAAATATACTTCTTTTAATATATATAAGCATTTGAAAAACTATGAGGAAATGGCCCTGCTAACTTGTGACAATCCAATATCAAATATATATTTGCCGAACTAGTAATGTGCACTTTTATGGACTATATTGAAGGTGTAGGAGTCTCTCATGATCAAATACTTCTAGAAGTATCATTATTTCAGCTATGTGACAGTAATATGTGCATAAAATAACCATGGGAATGTATGAACATGTGTTCAATTATAGAATAAGGAAGAAAGGGGAGATTAGCTGAAGTATAATAATACAAATTAAATTTATTAACTGAAATAAGATGCTGTAGAAGATTTCTTTAAATTTCATTTTAAAATGAGCATAAACAAAATCTGATAAGTATATATTGTACTGTGTAATACATAGAAATTATGGCCTGAAACCATTTAATAAAGCATTAAGGAAAAAACACTGTGCGCCTATGAGTTATATGAAAGGCTACATTTAACCAACAAAAAAAAAGGTGTTAACATTATTAATAAGTCTGGATAGAGAGAGGGAGAGAGTAAGCAAGAGTGAGAGGGGGTGCATGCAACAGTGTTTATCGGAATAAAGTTGAATTATAATTATTGTTCATTTAACTGTCTGCAAAATTTGGGATCTGTAGGTCCAACAATTTCAAAACGTGTCCTGTTAACAGACAGACACCGGGACAGCCGGACGGACCACAGACAAAGGATCATTGCTATAGTTCAGATGACTTATAGTGAGCTAAAAAACATAATAAATTTCAATGTTTAACATTTCTACCCCACCCACTTAATATCTTGTTACTGAAGCAATTTCATATTTCCATTTTAATATCTGCAGGCAGGTAATGAGTATGCCAGACAAAAATTACATCTCTCACAAACTTCAGTATTATTACTTATCACCTGTTACTATGACGTGCTGTCATATGAAAATTACATGGCAATACCCAAGTCAGCAAGATACAGGCAATTTCCCTGACTAATCTACAGTGAAGTCTCCAAATGGCCAATAAAAACAAAGACACCTGAAATAATTCACCAAAAAATTGAGCTCATCTTACAGAGTTAAAGCATAACTATAAAAATATATACATATATTTGCAGGATTTTCTTAAAATGAAACTACTGACTAATAAGGATACAGATCAACTGATCATTATTCAAACCAAAAAAAAAAGACTTAAATACACAATCTCAAAGTGTTCAACTTACCTAGAATAAGCTCTGTATCAGCCCATCAAATGCTCATTTTTCTTTGATCCTAATCTTTCCATTACCCTGGTAACAGGGCACTTCAAAATATGACAACTGATCATACAGGTGTCACTGTGCCTTCATATTTCAACTGCTGCTTTTTCCAATTTGCACCATGGACTACTTCTAATTGGCACCATGGACAACTTGCATATTACACATTTAGAAAAGGGACGGAAAGCCCCAGTCAAAGATGCTGAAGGAACCAGTCTTAAATTTGTTCTACAAAACATCATTCCCTTGCAGTACTCAAATGCATCGTAAAATGGCCCTTTATACCACAAAGGTGAATGATCAAGAAATATGAATTGTGTGTTTTTGTCCTACAAACATGTTTGTGTTCAATCATGCAAAAAAAAAAATTCCGTTTGATACAAAAATGCATTTTTCACATATGATTTAAGATTTCTCATATGATTCCTGACACAAAATATGGCATTATCAATTTATCATTTAAAAGTATTCTGGCCATAAACAAGGTGATCCAATACAAATGATAATGACAGTGTGTTTGAGTGTGCCATATTTACAACTACTTGCAAAGCGCCCCGAAAAACAATTCAAGCTTGCAATCAAAAGTGTATGGCATTTGATTTGGATGTTTAATCAAACTATTTTGAAAGGATTGCAAATAATGAAAAATTTCAGTCAATCTATAAATTAATAACAGCCAGAGTCTGAGATAAAATGATCAACTTGTCAAAATTCTACCCCGCCCTGACGGTCTTCAGAGCCACCTGGTGGTGTATTCAACTCCCCGAGCTGTTCCATTGTATGTACAAAAACAGGTTTTGCTCATAAACAGAGGAAAGAACAGGAACATGTTGGTAGAACAAAAACACATTGTAAATGAATGTAAACACTGCAGAAAAAAATGACTTGTTGAACCATTGTGACAAGATGGTCCCCTCATTGTATCACATTTGTTCGAATATAGATGCAAGACTTGCACTTTTCCAAAGGCTTTTCATAACTCTACCAACTTCCCTGTCCTACATGCTTATCAAAAGCAATTCTATTTTAATACCATTATACAATCAATAAAAATCATGAAATCAATCTGTTTTACAATTTAAATCAAATGCACCAGGCCATGGACATACATAAACACATAAAAAATCATAAATGTTGACCCGTCAACAATTGTCAATAACAATGAGTATATAGAACCATGACTTACAAAGCAACTAATAATAATACAAAACAAATGACACACCCTCACACTTCATCCGTTATATTCATGTGGTATATACTAAATGACTATTGCATAATTAATATCCTGGGCTATCAAAAATGATATTTCACATAAAATAAGCACAAATGCCACAAATATATTGTATCAGAATTTATCACTAACTTTATACAGGACTCGTATGAGAGTATCATCCAAGCCATCCTAAATTATCTAGTACAACAGTCTCTAATTGGTACCTGCGACATTCCATGAACACTAGCTACTACACTGTGCATGTACAGATAACATAAAAAGTAAAGTCAAGAAACATTTCCCAATTATTTTATCTGATATTAAGGTAGTGTTATATTTGTTTGATCGTTTTCTGCCAGTTCTGAGACAGGACAGCAACTGGTAATCTAGCAGGCACCACAGCCTAAAATCAAATTGACATCAACTTTCTTTTCTAACAAAATAAATTTTATATCTAACTTAAACATTTCACTTGTACCTAATATTAAACTTCTTACATCTTAAAAAAATGCAGCCAAAAGAAACCTGAGCATTCAGCTTGATTCAAATCATACCATCCCATCAAATGTCACCATAGTGACCTGTGAAAAACTAGCCTTGTAGATTCTCAGTATATAAAGCCTTGGGTATTTAATTCTTATACATTACCAATTGTCAATGAATAGATTCACTAAATGTAAACCAGATTTTTCCAAAACGACCAGTGTTTCATCAATCAATATATTAAACTGCATTGCTTCCACTAATTTCTCTGTCAGCCAAAGAGATAAATGATTTGATACTTCAGATAAGAACATACAGCACAAAGCTGTTTCTGTTCATATCAAGACAAAGTCTATTACAAACTAGTGTTTTTCTAGGAGACTGAGTGAGATCCTTGTCACTGATCAGTTGTGGTTTACCCCGTTGACACCGTTATGAACATCCCCATTCATGACTGGCTGAGTGGACACTCCCCCGCGGCTTTCATTCCGTCTTCCCCCTCTGTCACGAGGCTTTCGCTGTGGCAGAGACTTTGCGGCATCTTGAAATTCATCAATTTTGCTAACTGAAACTGTAACTGAGTCTTTCATTGTATCTTTTACACTAACGGTAACCTCATTCTTGGGTTTCTCTGCTGTAGCCACTTTTGGACCGTTTTTAGGGATTTCCATCTTGTTATCATTAGAGTCTGTGCTCCCAGTCACTCTCTCTCCTCCAGATTTCTCTGCAGGTTTCTTTACATCATCACTTTTAGAGGTGATTGGACCATTAACTGTATTTACTTGAGCGGGCTGCTTTGAACTTTCAGCTTTGTTATCTAACTCCTTTTGAGATTTCCCTTTTTCACCAACTGGTTTACTTTTTTCCACTGGTCTATTAGAGCCTGCTTTCATCTCTGGCTTTCTCTCTACACCTTCAGAATTCTGCTTCTCTGATACATGAGGTCTTGGTCTCCTTGGTGATCTTGATGTTTGACCTTCCTGACCTTGAACTCTCCTGGCTGACCCTGTCCGTCTGCCCGTTCCTCTCCTTGGTGAAGGTGACATCTTTTCACTTTGATTCGATCTGGACTCGTTATTATCTAAATTCGGCTTTGTAAGACTTTTTGCCAAAGACTTTCCAGCCGTGGCATCCCTAACCTTGGAATCATCTTGACCTTCAGCCTGTTGACTGGAGTCCTGAGCAGAGTCTCCATTTGACCTTTGCTCTCTCTGTCTTTCACGCTGTTTCTGCCTCCTCCTTGCATTCCTACTTTTCTTGAGCTCATCTGGAAGCAATGTAACACAACATGTTTTATGAGGCATTGGATGAAGCAGCTTGATTTTAGAATGAAAAGGTATCAGAAGAAACTGGAAAACCAATGGTCAAGCAGCTCAGCAGTGTTTTGCAGGTGACTGCTAAGTTTACTGATCATGATCTGATGACAGTGGGGACCAGAGGAGACCATTCTGAAAGCTACATTACACAGACCTAAGTTCAAGACAGCTTGTGTCTGGTTACACAAAATTTATGTTCTGAAACAACCAATGATTGTTAAACAAGAAAAATTTTATACTTTTTTTGAGAAAATGCAGCACTGTGATTGAACTTTTCACATAAGCTGTAGCTGCTGGTTAAAATACTTTTGGAATAAAACACCTTTGGAAATTAACTGATCTTAAACAAAACTGGAATGCTCGCATGTGCCTGATTGTGTCCAAATGATGGCACATGATGGTATCTTGGTATGTTTGATGTGGGCATGCCTGATGGTACCTGCAGGTGCCTGATGATGGCATTCGGGTATGTTAGAGGGTACCCCAGTTTGTAATATTGGTTTGTGTTTGACGGTTTTCTGCATGTGCCTGATCTAGGGATATGACATTGTGTCTAATTATATATGGATAGGTCTGACTGAATGTCTCTGATGATCTTTGAAAATATGCCTGATGCCACCTGAGATGTGCCTGATGTGGCTCAGAAGTGCCTGATTGATGTACCTTAGGTGTGCTTTGTGGTGCCAAGGATGTGGTACCTTGTAATGCCTGATTGTATCTAAATGTGGTCATGATACACAGGTGTGCTGGAGGGCACCTTGGTTTTGTCTTGAAAGTATACAGAATGTGCCTGATAGTACCTAGGTGTGCTTTATGGTACCTGGATGAGCCTGATGAATGCAACTATAAACTTACCTGCGGCAGCAGCTGTTCCCGGTTTACTCGTGGCTGGTTTCCCTCCGTCAGCTCCTGGTATGACGGGCTTGGGTACGACAAGATTACGTTTAACGGCTGGTGAGTTAGTGGGTATACCCTGAAATGTAAAACAACAGCCTATCCTGATACACATCCTTTCTTGTGATTAGAAAGTAAACACACATACTGAGGTGCCTCAGTGTTATGTCATTTCCTGTAGGCTGATCAGTGGCGTCAATTTTTCTTCCAGGGTGGGGGGGATGACACACACACACACACACACACATATATATATCTTTTTGGCACCTGTATGACACATTATTAAATATATATATATATATATATTAATCAAATTTCAAATATATTTCAATATAATATTTCACAGTAAACTCATAAATCGAGCCTGTCTATGTATTCTATTCAAATCTATATTTCATTTACAATATATATATATATATATATATATATATATATATATATATATATATATATATAATACTCGGAAAAGTGGGGGGATGATAACATTGACCATCCCCCCCTTGCCAAAAAGTGGGGGGGGGGATATATACCCCCCATCCCCCCCCCCCCTATATTGACGCCCCTGAGGCTGATTGAAAAAGCCCTGTTAAACTGATGAAACTTTCAGTCAGCTGAGCTAAAAACTGAATCTGGCAATCTTGTAAATATATTCCAAGGCCAAAGAAAAGCAAATTTAACCACTATTAAAGTCAAAGCTGCCAAAATTGTATATATGATATTACATATTGAATCTCTGCATACATAAAATTCACAACTGTATATACAAACACCCTTATAAATGCACATACACACACACATTGGCTGCCCCATTAACAAAAGATTACCGCTGTAAATAAAAGAAATGACTGCCCCTATATTTGCTTGCGTTAATTACTGATTTTATCAGTAAGTCGTAGGTGAGAGAAACCCAAAACTACCAAATCAAACAAACCCTGTACCTGAAAAGAAACCGACTGATATAACCAGACCTCCCTGCAGTAATTAAAGTAAATATACCAACTCCATATAAAACATGTACCTTGTCATCCAACGGTGGCTAAAACATTGTGGTGGTAAATATTTTGTATTCAATTATTCAATCCTGAGAATCAGCTTATTACACATGATTCCAAAGTTAACTATATTAACATTTTAACAATGAAAATGGTCTTGGTAAATAGAATAGTTGAAGTACATCCTTTAAAGTCAAAGTACCGAAACAAAAATAGACAACAGCACAGTGATCATAAGGAACTGCATTGTACATGTAAGATGAGGATTTTAAAATTATTTAAATCTAAATGAATTCTGGCTTTTCATACCTGCATTTTGAGGGAATCTTCAAGCCGCTGTTTAAGTTCTGCCAGTTCTTGGGCTGTCATGGTTTCAGACTGGAGGTTCATGCTCATCAGTGGCTTTGGAGCATTAGAAGCAAATACTGGAAATAAACATAACACAGTACAGTCTAGATACAGCAAATACTGGGAATAAACAAAATACAGTACAGTCTAGATACAGCAAATACTGGAAAGAAACAAAATACAGTACAGTCTAGATACAGCAAATACTGGAAATAAACAAAATACAGTACAGTCTAGATACAGCAAATACTGGAAATAAACATAATACAGTACAGTCTAGATACAGCAAATACTGGAAATAAACAAAATACAGTACAGTCTAGATACAGCAGATACTGGAAATAAACAAAATACAGTACAGTCTAGATACAGCAGATACTGGAAATAAACAAAATACAGTACAGTCTAGATACAGCAAATACTGGAAAGAAACAAAATACAGTACAGTCTAGATACAGCAAACACTGGAAATAAACAAAATACAAGCAGTCTAGATAAAGAAAATACTGGAAATAAACATAATACAGTACAGTCCAGATACAGCAAATACTGGAAATAAACAAAATACAGTACAGTCTAGATACAGACATACCAGGATACAGTCCACATATAAACACACCAGGTACACAGTACAAACAGATACATCAGGTACAATTTAACATAATAAGAGTTTGGGAGCAAGCATAAGGACAGCTGGAGGTTTGACATTTTGTTTACAGTAATGCCAATCAATATCTTCAAACTGTTAAAGGGGCCCAATCACCTATCTGACCTTTATAAACTAAAGATAATCACTTGGAGCTTTTATAAAAATAGGCCTGAAAACCTGGATATCACCGCACACAGCTGCTTGTTTTGATTATATCAACATGTTTATAATTAGTAAGGGCCTGCCAAAATAATCAAAACAAATATAACAAGGGCATCTGGCGGCAAGTCAGATAATCACTTGGAGCTTTTATAAAAATAGGCCTGAAAACCTGGATATCACCGCACACAGCTGCTTGTTTTGATTATACCAACATGTTTATAATTAGTAGGGGCCTGCCAAAATAATCAAAACAAATATAACAAGGGCATCTGGCGGCAAGTCAGATAAGCCAGAGCTTTGCAAATGGCGTTTTGCAACTAGTTACCTTTCTACCACCGTATATGGAACGTACCACCTTAAGTTACATGTTTATCCCGAATGTCAACAAAGCTGTGTTTACAAACATGTTGTTGATAAACAAGTTCATATATCCATCACGGAGGCATTATAAGAACTCTTCATAACCAGAATTATTCTTAGAAGATCATTAATATATACACACAGAGGAAGCCAGAAAGCACATAAATTCCTTTTTCAAAAGGTAGGGGAATAGGCACCTTTAACCAGCAGAGGAAGAGAAATTGGTCTACTGTACACTAAGCATGAGGGGAGACTTTAAGAATTATGTATAATAAGCACTCACCTGGAGCTGTGGGAGAAGAGGGGAAACTGGTCTGGGTGACGCTGGGGGTGAGCGGAGACTGAAGATCGTCATGGCTAACGACTGAGCTGGCTAGTGATGACACAGACGGGTGGCGCTGGTTGTATGTTGTTCTTACTGGTACAACTACAATCACAACAAACACAAACGTTTCAACACAGTATATAATTCTGTTGACTGAAAGGTTAACATCACAGACAAGATGTTCAGTTAATCAGTCAAATTCTTTACAATTTTTATTTTAATTAAATAAATCTTTCCAAGAGTTCATTATTCTACCTTTAAAACAGTGGTGGGCTTCAAACAGAGGATCCTTCAACCACTAACCTTAACCACTACACTATACCTCCTAATGTTGACAAAGTTCACAAGAGTCCACTCACTTTCACCAAAGTTCTTGATTTGTTCCATCAAGCTGTCTGAATCATAAAGAAAACGTGTGGTTCTGCCCAGTTCCTCATCAATCTTCCTGTCTGTGACAAAGTGCTGTAAACATAATCAAATATAATAACATCAGGTATTAGAAACACAAACAAGCACTGCCAAATAGAGGGCTATGTCATAATGGTGTGAATGTTTAAATACTGTCTAAGTTGCTTATATTTATTTTTAAAGAATATTATAGAGTTACTACCAGTGATATATTGTCACTTTCACAACAACATCATTTTAAAATAAAATCCCTTTCTAACTTCAAATAAGCAAATCCACATCTCAATCCAGTATATGAGACATTGACAAGTATCTACTATAGCCAAACATGGAATGGTCACAAATATACAAATTCCTACTGCAAATTTGGAACTAAATATTCCGATTGATTTACAATCTGGTTGATTATCTTTACTTCCATCATTTCAATCTGCCGGATGGTGCATTGATTTTATTTCCTTATTTATTAACACTGTGGTTACCTTAAACTCCAACAAGCAACATATTGACATAAATCTATCATTCCAAATTGAGTTTGTCTTTTATTGCGTCTGCCCAGAGGACATGAGATAATTCCTATCTGAGTGTGGGTTTGTTCAGAACATAACTAATGTAATCATGAACAGAATCTCGTAAAATTATCAGGCCAAGGGAGAAGAGATTAGATTCTGGCTTTGATCTCGCAAAGATAAAGTCACTTACACACAAATGAACCTTGCAATATGGGCTGAATAAGTGAATGCAAACATGGTTTGGGGAGCATCCACATGGCAGAGTTTTGCATTCCTTAGCATGCAGATTTTTATTTTACCTTGAAATCTCACGCAGACAAGAAGTCAAATTTTGTTTTCTTTTCTTTTTATTATAATATTAAGTGTTAACCTTGATTTCTGATCTTAGCTCGGCTCTCTCTTTCTCTGTCATGGCTGGAGCTCGATCTGACTTCTGTTTGAGTTCAACAGCCAGCTCCTGTCGTGCCTTCAGGGTGTCATCTACAAAATCACCAAATTACAATGAGGAATTTACCTCCTTACAGGTAGGCTAAATGAGAATACTTCACATGCTGACAGTACAGAAGGTCATATCAAGACAAAGTGATATCATGTCCAAGTTCAATGTCATACAAGGGACCCATGGGTCACTGTGCTTAGCTGAAGTTGACCTTGAAGGTAAAAATCTAAAATAATATCAAATGGAGATAAAATGTAAGAGGAAGAGGTAATATAGGCCATTGTTTGTTTTATATGATTGGTTTATATTGATGTGCAAGAAATTGTTGCAAATAATATTTTGTGACCTGACCATGTGTTTCCTAATGTTGAAACTGAAGCATGTGAGCAGTTTGTGAACAAATGATCTGTACTATTACCATGAACATTAGTTGGCTTTTTGATTAACTGTTGACATTTCAGTAGTTTACACATTTGTTCAATTGAATCTATTTTTTTATAATATATATTATTAAATATATGTATTTTTTTATTTTATGAAATGTATACAGTTGAAATATAACTAATGTCCACAGTCCACAGATGAAAGGACTTGGTGGTGGTAGAATGGTGGGAGTTACAATATATCTGTATTATTATAGTGTATATACATAGGATTTTCACTTAATTCAACACTGCTTACAGGATAATGGAGTTCATTCCAAATAACTTATCACTTGAAAAAGGACAGACAAGACTAAGCAGGTAATATATGAAGTTTCAATTATTTCCTAATTTTTTATTATACCAAATTTTTTTAAAAGCATATGAAAGTTATTTCAACAGTGCTTATAGGAAAAATTTCATAATTAATATATATTTAATGATAACGGAGAGAGATGATGGACAGAGCTGATCACTTTATGTTCCATTCTCCTAAGGCAAAGAATATGTTTCAATAAGGTCTGATTTTTTTCTAATCCTACTATTGTTTTTTAATCAAATAAATTTTACACATTTGCAATAAAAACTAATGTCCCAGTGCACATAAATCAATAGCAGCAGAGGGGGGGGGGGGTGGAGATGGTGGGATTAACAACTCTTCTGCATACACATACATGGCAAACAAAGCCTGATCTCCAATTCTGCTGAGGCAGGAAAATAATTAACAAATATTTTGTATTAGATCCTCATTTTTTTTATCACATCAATTTTTTATTATAAGTTTATATTTCTTTACATTTCCAATATGACATATATATCGGAATATAAAAGTTGATTCATAATTCTAAATTGCATCATCATAAGTCTCAATCTTGTTAGACAACACTACAACATGCATACAAATGTTTATTTATTTTTTACCACAAAAATAAATTTGGAAAATAATATCTAAATATAATACCTGATTCAGATTTCACAATTTTAAATTGTGCCTTTATTTATCCATAATTTGCTTTATATTTTATAAACTTAAGCATAATGATGGGTTTAATTATATTTGTTAAAATCATTAAAAAGATAATTGATTTCTTTATAAATGCTACATTAACACAATATGGCATCTTCTGGATTTCACCTCGAATTACTTTTTCAAGGAAAGTTTTTGTATATTGAAGTGGAAACAGTAACAATTACTGCATAACACTTGGTGGGTTGGGTTGGGGGGGGGGGGGGGTTATTGGGGTGTTGATATGAGAATAACTGTACACCTGTCACAGCAGGAGATCTCCCCCAGTGTCTGTAACAAAGCAGAAACCCTCGCATAGCTAACTTCCAGTGACCTGGAGTGGGACCCTGCATCTGTAATCTGTAATCAAAGCAAATGACTACAATAGCGCCTCAAGAAAAAAATTAATAACTTGCCAAATTTTCAAGCTTTTATTTTTAAATTTCAGATTTAAACAAATAAAATACTTATGTTTACATGATATGAAAAATTAAATCAATAGCACTTACAGGAAAAAAACATGCCATGGTCAAAGTTGGGAAAAATTTAAGATACTGATTTTATTTTAAAGCTAATAACTTAAAAAAATTACAAAGTTCAGATCTAATTTAGGGTACATAATTGAATCTTAATTAAACAAAGTTATATACCTGGGAAAATAGGTTTTTAATGGAAATTTGAGGTTTTTTCTAAATATCTCGAAGGAATGAAGTCATATTGACCCAATTTTCAGTATGCTAGGAGATTTTGGGGACAACTAACAGTATGCCGAATTTTGGATTCGTAGGTATAACAGTTTCAAAACATGCCAGTCTAACAGACCGACAGACAGACAGATGGACGGACGGACGACGGACAATGGACCACGACTATAGCTCAGTTGCCTTATAGTCAGCTGAGCTAATAATGCTGCACATTGTCATAAAGACATGACTTATCAGAATAATTCCTTAATGTGCATTGTGTGCATGATAATCTCAATTTTTAACAACTTCAAGTACAGAAACGTTTTACACTAATATCAGAAAGAAACCTAGAATGGCTGCAAAAGCAGATATGTCTCCCCCCCTCCCCAAGTGCCATTCCAAAACATAAGGGGTAAAAATATGCAGTATCTCAAACAATGATTCTAGATTTCAGCAGATTTGACATTAAAGATCAGAGTCAAGGTCAACTGTTTTTGAACTGCTCCAAGATTTTGGTAGCAGGACTGGAGTGTCAAATTTGAAGAAATCTTCAATATTTCCAAACTTATGGGGGTCATAAAAATTCTAGAATTGCACAAGTTTGACCTTGAATATCAAGGTCAAGGTCACCATTACCCAAACTTTTCCAACCTCTGGGGGAACAACTTGTGTGTTGAATGTGAGGGGAAAATATGCAATACTTTATAAGTTATGGGGTCCATTAAAATATTACATTTTAACAGATTTGGTAGGAACAATTTGCATTTCAAATTCTTGGGAAAAATATGCAGCCCTACAAAATTTATTGCATTTACAAGACAATAACTATAATTCGGCTAATTTGACCTTGAAGACCCTGGTCAAGGTTAAAACAAGTCTTGTACCAAATTTGAGGACAAAATGTGAAATACTTAACAAGATTGTTAGCATTACTAAAGTCACATCTAGGCCAATGTTACCTTTTGACACTACTTCTATGAGTATTACACTGAGAGATCTAGATTTGAGGGAGATTATCAACATTTTCATTTTATAACCGTACCTTTCAAGCCTGTAAACAATGACCTCTTAAGACAAGAAGTGGACTGCTTGAGCTTGACAATGGAATATGATATTGCCTTCCAAAAACTTCAGTAACTGGCCAGTTTTGGATTCAAAGTTTCAACTGTCAAAATGTGCCAGTCTAACAGACATATGGACAAAACATGCTGACTGATCACTTTATTGTTACATCTAGCCTTTTTCAGTTAACTGTCATCCTTTGTACTTACACGCATGAACTTTGACCTTGTCCATTTCATAAATGAGGTCAGCCTCTCTGTCATTTAACCTGAAAGAATAAACATGTTTATCACATCCTGGAAACAACAATGAAATCGTGAATGAATGTATATGTAGTTTTTCACAGTTATAATTAATCAGGCAAATGCTGGTTACTATTTTACAAATGTTTGTTTATTTTATGTGGGATCACTCAGTGGGACATGTTATTAAAGAAAAGCCTAATTCAATTTTGGTGCAGGTTGAGGACTTTTTTTCACTATAAAATTTTAAAAGAAATCATTGCATCAAAAACAGCCAACACTGACAACAGATGAATTGTCATGCTAGTTACGCATTTAATTACATCAATAGTAACTGGTGCTGCATGGTGGCCCAGAGTGTAAACTATGCTCCTGCAATTAAATTCTGAGAGAGTGAAGCTATTTATTAGCTTGATGTTCACATGTTCTTTATTGTTTTTATGTATGCTTGCTTGTAAATCTAAGGACAATGGTCTGACTGGACCTCTTTGACAATCCCTTTGTATGTCACACCATCTTGTATTAACATATATTTTCCAAATATTGCAAGAACATTCCTGTTATTTATTTTGAATTTAAGATGGAAGAGCGAATTGTATTACTTTTTATGATTGTTTTCATTTTTCTATGGCAATAAATATTTCAAAAGACATGATGTTAACTTCACTTTGCAGAAATATTTATCATGGAAACAAGGCATCTTTGCATAATTCAAGAAAATTGCATGCTAATGAAAATTTCATGTTTTAAAGTTTCCTGGTGCAAATCCAGAAATAGTTCCCGTATGATTGTTCATCTTGGAGGGGGCATGCACCAAATGTCCATCTAGTAATTATTTTCTTCACATTACATTTAATTGTAAAATTGAGATCTACTATTTCAACATCACCAAGCAGATGCTGACTGCATGCAGTCACTTGTATGGTATTAATAGCTTATGAAGCCTCAAGTTACACTTACAACTTGTGCATATTTTCACAGACTCGCTTAATGTTCTTGTACGCTTTCTCTACCTCCTCTCTAAGAAGTAGCTTTTGTCGTTGAAGCGATGTTGTCTGGCGCTGAAGATCTTTAAATGACTTCTCTAAACCTGCAAAATATACAAATGATGAAGTAGAACTTTGAAAATGATTTCGCTTAACTTACACAGTTCATTGAAAAAGTCATCAATTAATGCTTTTTCTTTCCCTATAGAACCACTAAATGCTTAAAGGGTTAAAGAAGGGTTTACCAAAATTACACCTGACTTACCAGAATGAGGCCCCCTGGATTTGTCACTGGTAGATATATTACTGCTGTTACTGACTTCACTAATTGTTCTCTGTCTTCCAGAGCTCACGACTGAAAATAGAAACATAATAAAAATATTCTGAAGCCTGGACCAGACAAAAAGTCAGAACTTTCATATCATCCATAATGGTATAGTTATACAGGACCTCTGGCACAAACATAGTTCAGTTCAATGCAATCATTGCTACATCAGCTACAAGGGTATGCTCTGTTTCATTTATGCCTAGTCAGCATTTTAACCTGGTACAATGATATTGGTTTGCTTTCGAGTTTCTTCACTTGCTACCTCTGATCGCCCCAACTACAAAAAAACCATCTGACAACTGAAAAAGATATACATCATTTGCATATCAGACAACTTTAACTGGTATACCATTATCTGATATTACATCTGCAACTATAAAGACTGAGACCCCACGAAGCCCATTTTCTCCAAATTGCAGCCTTATGATGATACTGGCTTCTGAAGGATTTGAATATTGATAGAGCCCATCCTCTCAAGAGTGTGAATCTTCAGTAAAATTTTCCATGGTAATCACTTGAATGGTTCTTGAGATAAAGCTCACAAGAGGAATCCCAAGAGGGCTGTTTGGCGGCCATACTGTATTTCTGACCGTTTGAAATTTGATGGCGCACATTCCCCTCACAGGTGACCTTATTCACTAAAATTTTCATGACATTATCTTAAACAGTTCACTTGAAAGGGCATAACAGCCAGGTGGAAAATCTTATTACAATGGGGCACCAACAAAGGCAGGGATCTAAGTACCGCAGGTGCCAGAGTATCCCCAGACATATTATGCCCCCCCCCTTAAGAATAGGCCCCCATTTTTAGCAGCATATACTGACACTTGGCAAGCAATTATTGTTTCTTCCATCTATCAATCCACAATCTTTTTGAAGATGTGGGTCCTGGGACCTTGACCTTTGACCTCATGACCCCAAAATCAATTGGGGTCTTGCTTTTTCAATGGGACATATATAAGTCAAGTTTGAAATCTATACATCAATAAAAGCAGGAATTATCATCCAGAAACTAATTTTTTGACAGATGGCTCCTGTGGCCTTGACCTTTGACCTTGTGACCCCAAAATTGATATTGATCATTCACTTTTATATATAAATCAATAGAGGTCTAGATTTATTGATGGGCCATATATAAGTCAGGTTTGATATCCAAATATTAATCCAAGCTTGAATTATCATCTCAGAACTTATTTTTGACAGATGGCTCCTGTGACCTTCAACTTTGACCTTGTGACCTCACAATTGACAGGCGTCTACCTCTATTGGCAGGGGAACTGTATGTATAAGATGAAATGTCTGAGATGAAATGTTTGGCTGAAAATGCATCCACAATCTTTTTAAAGATGTGTCCTGTGACCTTGACCTTTGTCCTCATGATCCCAAAATCGATTCGGGTCTTGCTTTTCCAATGGGTCATATACAAGTCAAGTTTGAAATTCATACATCAATAAAAGCAGGAATTATCATCCAGAAACTAATTTTTGGGCAGATGGCTCCTGTGACCTTCACTTTTGACCTTGTGACCTAAAAATTGATAGGGGTCTTCCACTCTTGGCAGGTGAACTATATGTGCAAGATGAAAGATCTGAGATGGAATATTTGGCTGAAAATGCATCCACATCTTTTTTAAGATGTGTCCTGTGACCTTGACCTTTGACCTCATGACCCCAAAATCAATTTGGGTCTTGCTTTTCTAATGGGACATATACAAGTCAAGTTTGAAATCCATACATCAATAAAAGCAGGAATTATCATCCAGAAACTAATTTTTTGACAGATGGCTCCTGTGGCCTTGACCTTTTACCTTGTGACCCCAAAATTGATATTGATCATCCACTTTTTTATATAAATCAATAAAGGTCTAGATTTATTGATGGGCCATATATAAGTCAGGTTTGAAATCCAAATATTAATCCAAGCTTGAATTATCATCTCGGAACTAATTTTTGGACAGATGGCTCCTGTGACCTTCACCTTTGACCTTGTGACCTCAAAATTGATAGGGGTCTTCCACTCTTGGTAGGTGAACTATATGTGCAAGATGAAAGATCTGAGATGAATTTTTTGGCTGAAATGCATCCACAATCTTTTTAAAGATGTATCCTGTGACCTTGACCTTTGACCTCATGATCCCAAAATCAATTCGGGTCTTGCTTTTCTAATGGGACATATACAAGTCAAGTTTGAAATCCATACATCGATAAAAGCAGGAATTATCATCCAGAAACTAATTTTTTGACAGATGGCTCCTGTGGCCTTGACCTTTTACCTTGTGACCCCAAAATTGATATTGATCATCCACTTTTATATATAAATCAATAGAGGTCTAGATTTATTGATGGGCCATATATAAGTCAGGTTTGAAATCCAAATATTAATCCAAGCTTGAATTATCATCTCGGAACTAATTTTTGGACAGAAAGCTCCTGTGACCTTCACCTTTGACCTTGTGACCTAAAAATTGATAGGGGTCTTCCACTCTTGGCAGGTGAACTATATGTGCAAGATGAAAGATCTGAGATGAATTGTTTGGCTGAAAATGCATCCACAATCTTTTTAAAGATGTATCCTGTGACCTTGACCTTTGACCTCATGATCCCAAAATCAATTCGGGTCTTGCTTTTCCAATGGGTAATATACAAGTCAAGTTTGAAATTCATACATCAATAAAGGCAGGAATTATCACCTAGAAACTAATTTTTTTGGCAGATGGCTCCTGTGACCTTCACCTTTGACCGTGTGACCTCAAAATTGATAGGGTTCTAACTCTCTTGGCAGGTGAACTATATGTGCCGGATGAAAGATCTGAGATGGAATATTTGGCTGAAAATGCATCCACATTTTTTTAAAGATGTGTCCTGTGACCTTGACCTTTGACCTCGTGACCCCAAAATCAATTTGGGTCTTGCTTTTCCAATGGGACATATACAAGTCAAGTTTGAAATCCATACATCAATAAAAGCAGGAATTATCATCCAGAAACTAATTTTTGGACAGATGGCTCCAGTGACCTTCACCTTTGACCTTGTGACCTCAAAATTGATAGGGGACTTCCACTCTTGGCAGGTGAACTATATGTGCAAGATGAAAGATCTGAGATGAATTGTTTGGCTGAAAATGCATCCACAATCTTTTTAAAGACGTATCCTGTGACCTTGACCTTTGACCTCATGATCCCAAAATCAATTCGGGTCTTGCTTTTCCAATGGGTCATATACAAGTCAAGTTTGAAATTCATACATCAATAAAGGCAGGAATTATCACCTAGAAACTAATTTTTGGGCAGATGGCTCCTGTGACCTTCACCTTTGACCTTGTGACCTCAAAATTGATAGGGGTCTTCTTCTATTGGCAGATGAACTATATGTGCAAGATGAAAGGTCTGAGATGAAATGTTTGGCTGAAAATGCATCCACAATCTTTTTAAAGATGCGAGTCCTGTGACCATGACCTTTGACCTCATGACCCCAAAATCAATTGGAGTCTTGCTTTTTCAATGAGACATATATAAGTCGAGTTTGAAATCAATACATCAATAAAAGCAGGAATTATCATCCAGAAACTAATTTGTTGACAGATAGCTCCTGTGGCCTTGACCTTTGACCTTGTGACCCAAAAATTGATATGGATCATCTACTATTGGCAAGTGAGCTATAATTTTAAGATGGAAGACCTGGGATGAAAGTTTGGCTTAAAATGCATCCAAAGTATCTTTTAAGATGCGAGTCCAGTGACCTTGACCTTTGACCTCATGACCCTTGAATCTATAGGGTTCTTACTTTAGTGGTCATACATAAGTCACGTTTGAAATCCATATGGCTATCAACACTGGAGATATCATAAGAGGTGTGTGATTTTCACCAAATATGGACACATTAAAGGTCAAGGCCATTCTCATGGTAAAGGTCATGATCCCAATTTAAATAAACATCAAACCATAACCCATATCTATGTATATGCATAATATGAAAGAAATCTGTCCATTAGTTTTTGACTTATAATGCTCACAGTACTGTCAAATAGCAATTTTGGGGGTATTAAACAGCACGAAAAACAAGTAAAGAATAATAGGTGGCGCCACCAGTTTCAGGAACATGACAACCCTATTCATGATCTTCCATCAACTTGATTTTGGGATCAATCCATGTAAGATTTCTTGAGATATTTAAGAATTTGTGTGATTTTCCCCAAAATTGGACCTATTCAAGGTCACGGACACTCTCCTAGTCAAGGTCATGACCTCATTTTAAATAGGCGTCGTCCTCTCACCCATATCTATACATATACCAAGTTTGGTAAAGATCCGTGAAATATTTTTTGAGTTATCGCGCCAACAAGATTTATATGCGGCGGCGGCGGGACCGGTATGAAAACATAGTATCCCCCGACTTTGTCTGGGGATACAATTGACGTGACGGCATGGACGAGTTAGCTCCGCCCACCTTGGATACGGTTGCTAGGTAGGACATTAAACCAAAAAAGCGTGCTTCTTATACACGTGGAACCGGCACTTCAGCCGTATATCGCACCAGGCTTCAAACAGTATTAATTTTACCAAGAAAGCACCCTTAGGTTAAAAGTGTACATATGTAGGCTACAGAGATGTTTTAAATATAAAATTGAGAAGTTTGATGAATTTGCGCCCGTTTCTGCTCGATACGGCTGGTGTCAGAGAACGAATCAGCTGACCCCTCTCATCAGCCTTGACACCTCAGCTATTGGTTAAAATTTACAACTTGTTCAAGTCTAGCAGAACAAATTTGAAAAACAACAAAGTAACAGTTATTAAAATATTTGTCTATGACATAGGGTGCAGTTTCATCAAAAAATTAAAGATGACAACGTAAAAAGTGTTGCTTCCATACAAGTTAAAGCGACATATATGCTGTCATTGGATATGGGGGGGGGGGGGGGGAACTCATTTTTTATAAACATTAAATGAAGCCTCGCTTAAATAGGTATTGCTCAAGCAGAGATTTTATAACCTTTGAAAGTTAGTTATAATTGGTCATCTAATTATAATAAATAATAATAATCGAACAAGTGTCAATACCAGTATTCAAACAATAAATTATTGAAGGGCAAGTAAAATCACAGATATGGTGTGTGAACATCACAACGTGTTTTTTTTATATAAAATTTAATATTCTGAGAAAATTATGAAATAAAACTGAAATTGAAATTATTATAAAATATTGCATGTATATTGATGTTTTTAATAGGAAGCCTCTTGTTTATACACAGGAAGAAAGATGTGTGTACAAGAAGAAATTTAAATGCATGTATGATATAGATATTATTTATGAAGGTCCTTAAGTCTTTTGTATTGTTTTAAAAGATGTGGTGGGACAAGTGCACACATATATATATATATATATATATATATATATATATATATATCAGGGGCGAATCAAGGGTTTGTAAAGGGGAGGGTCCAACCCAGGAAGACTAATAAGAAACCTATGAAAAGGTCCCCTGCTCCAGAATGTGACGGGTCCATGCAGGCCAGGAAAAATAGTTTAAAATTCTGAAGAAAGGTTGTTGGGCTCAACCCCTCCCCCACGCCCTCTGGATCTGCCTGTATATAAACTTTTGTGTTAATGTGTGAGGGTGTGTGTGTGCAAATTAACTGTTTTATTTTATACATGTGCATTATTATAGAAAATCTGCTGTTCTGTCAGTTAAGGCAACCTGTGGCAATAATTTTTAGAATCTTCCTTTAAACACTCAGAGTCAGTGACTCATGCATGTTATAATATAAATATATTGTGTATATGTAAAGGAGAGGTGATGCTCCATTTGTGACATACCTCTGGTATTTGTTTAGTATAAAAGACACTGTGACACATCAAAATATTATCTTCATGAAGATAATAACCATTAATGTTTAATGGTGTATTTATTTCATTTCTTTACAATTCAGTCATTGAAAGTAAACACCGTTTCACTTAGTTATTATAACTTACAAGTATTTGTTTTATGTTCTGGTGTAATGCATCATTATAGCGTAAATGAACTGTGAATTAATTTTTTTTACAATTTCTCACTCAATTTCAATAAAATGTACATAATAGGTGTTAACACATATTGTCAGTGAAAAATTGTATCTTGTTTATTGTTGAACAGGAACATCTTAAGGATTATTTTCTAATTATGACTCATGGCTGTCATAATGTCTGATTCCAAATGGATTATAATAACAGATATGAATTTTTTATCTCTTTTTTTTTTTAACTACTAGCTAAAAAAATAGCATTTTCCCCTTCTCTTTCTTAAAGCCCCCTGCCCCCCCCCCCCCCCCCAGCAGGATACATATGAGGCCATAGAATGCAATATTATTATTGTTTTATATAATAAAAAATCAACAAGCTATGTGATCACTAAATATATTAAGTTTTGTAAATAACAGACAAATGAACAGACCAAACTTTTGTGAAAAATATAAACATTATACCTTTGATATAGCCGACAGTTACACATATTAATTTTATTAAAGAACAGCTCAATGATTCAAGATTGTACCTTTGTCTTTCGGTAGTTTCTTGACGATTTTTTTGTATTTTTTTTTGTCAATTGAACAATTAGAAGATCTAGGTCGATCACCAAAATCTGAGTGCGCGCTTTTATCACACCAACAGGTGCACACTGTTATGTAAATTGTCGACATTGTTACAATATAAAGCAGAGGGCTATCCAATTATACTTGTATCCTCGTCAATAAAAGTTACTGACCTTTTACCAGAGATATATCAAATACATTTTTGGTAACAGGAGATAGCATATCGTCGCATGCATACGAACACATGAATACTGCATATCATCGCATGCACATGAACACATGGGAGTGAGAGACGCTCTGATTCGACAGGGCCAAGATTGATACATTTTGTTTATACCCATCAACTTTAAAGAGTGAAGCGCTTGTGTGGGGAAAATGTAACACTTTTTAGCACTGGTTACAGGCCAGTGTTTACCAATAGATGGTATATAGGATCATATAGACTGCGTCTTTTGACTAACTGAAAATTTCATGTGTCATTATGGACTCAATATATGACAGGGCCAAATCAGGCCTGACTTGTCCCATCCCTGCGTTTCTCCTCGTCTTGTGATTTTATGACAAGAGAAGGAAGAAAACAGATTGCTGTTACTTTGAATGATACCTGGGGTAACTTTTATAAAATTTATCAACATATGCCTCGACCGTATTAAAATAAAACATATTTATTATGAGAGGTCCATCAAGCATTTATAGTTGAAAGTTTACACACGTGTCAGGAATGTCCGACCTGATGTCCGACCTCCACGTGTGTTTACATGGCCTCGTTTTCAGTCCGGCAATAACGTTCGCTGATTGGCTAATAGAGCTGTCGATCACGCACTCGCCGTCAGGTCAATTAATGGTTAGCTCATATTTGTATACAATACTACTGACTGGCTAAAGGAAAACACTAAGAGATAAAAGATATTTTTCCCTAAATGTAATATTGTACAGGTGGAGATACCACAACAGAATCACATTTGTCAGATTTCCCTGATCAAAGCCTCTTGAACATTAAATAAACAAATATTTTTTTTGTAATATAAAAATCTAAACAACAATCCCCATTTTTTCTGTCTGTAAAACCTGGAAATAGGACAGAATGATACAGAGAATATCCTCTTAATATATTGCTTGTAGTCAACATATGAATAGCTTAACTAAATGTGTTCCACACAAACACCTGATACTTTTTTAAAAAGGAAAACTGGACACACCTATAATTTAACAAAGATTAACAAAATAATAGAAGTTTTCCGATGATTGCCTTTTGCATTGGGAGAGAAAAATGCCCTAGCTAACTTTAGAATAAGATGGCAATATTCTAGACCACAATAGCAGTACAAACGACAACAGAGATACCTCACCCACAAAATGTCTAAACATAAAATTAAAATAACATACAACCCATAATAATTCTTACCTTTTCCTCTTTTGCCATGTCCTGGTAGCAAGAAGATAAGAGATAATGTGTATATTGTAATGTAACAGAGTGGACATTAATTAACATACACTTATGTGACAGGGGATAGTTATACACTGAAAAGTGGGTATCACATTGGGGTGGTTGCACTTTATACACAACACTAAGGTTATGCTAATAACTATATGTGGCACTGGAGGCTTGTATTTATAAACATGGGGCAGTAGCATCTGATGTACACTATAGGTAATAGTGAGGTCTGAATAAACATGGTTAATACAAGAATACTGATTAACATTACATATTATATAAAGGCTCCAGAATACTGTGGAACAAGCAGTACAAATTGATCAAAAGCTTGTATTATATAAAACTAATTACCATCTATACTCTTTGGTCTAACAGGCTGCTGTGCATGTCGCTGCTGCCTCCCTACAGGGGGCGCTGCATGGTCCTTGGGCGGAGCAGAAGTTGAGCTGGTGTCTTGGACACTGGGTTTGTGGATAGCTTGCTTTGTAATTCGGCTGGTCCCATCTGACCCTGATGAGGATGATATGTGTCCTGGTGTACAAAAAAATCACATGTATTTAATTAGTCACTTATATTTCTTTCATAAATCATCTTTCTTGCTTCTGCAAGGAGGGTATGCGTTCATCCCTGTTTATTTGTGTGTGTTTGTTCACAAAACAACTCATACAATCATGAATGGAACCTCATGAATTTTAAGGTCATTTTGGGGATAGGCCAGTGAAGAATCAATAAGATTTAGGTGTGGATCTGGCACATGATGGATTCAGGAACGTCAACAAGGAAAATTCGCAAATGCAGTCACTTATGGATGAAAAAACCTGGGATTATGGGTTAAATAAGTGCATGCAAGCCATTTTTTCTAGTTTTATGAATAATCAAACCTTTTGGTATTATTATTGCTAACAGCAGCTCTTCACTCAATCACTTCAAGGGAACCATAACAAACTTTCATTAAAATATCATTGGAAATAAATACTGTGCTATTTAATTGAACACTTCAGGAATTATCACACATTTGTGTCATTTTCCGAAAACATGGCAAAATGAGAATAAGGCCCCTGAGTCTGTGGAATAATAAAGTTCAGGTGTCCCCTTACTGATTCATAATCTACAAGTATAATTTTTAATGTAAAAATATCTGTGTCAACCAGAGGCTGAACATGCTAAAGGTATTTACTCCTTCATTCTCTATAATCACTTGGTTAAACCCATCTCTAATCACAAAAGGCAAAATTCAGATCCAAATGTGAAAGCTCAAATATCATCAAACATTAAAAGAGATGATTATTATTATATTTTTTTGGTTAAGGCAATATAATTTGTTAACAAATGTGAATGGGGCAGCTGTTCTAATTGAGTGTTTATGTTGTATACAGCTAGTGGTGGGCCGATCATCGAGTTTTATCGAAAGTCAGTCGGTTTGCGGTCACTTTCAAGCGCTCAATTACCAAAGGCAACTATCGTATGCATCATAGTAATGATTGTTTTCTTTCCAGAATGCCTTTATGTTATAAGCAAATATTATTCTTCCATTTTTCACCACATTCCGCGCTTCATATAATGAGTCTGTGTTCCAAAATAACTTGTGTAGGTAACATGAGTATGACACGGTAGATGCGAGAACGGAGGACTTACTAATTTTATGAGCTGTGAACTTGCAGGGAGCTGCAGAAATAGCATAGAGTTTTCTTACTAGATGTACATTGAAAAATATGGGCGGGATGGCGTAAAAATAACCCATAAATTCTCCAGGTCTATGCCAATTTTGTGAGATTCTCTTAGAAATAATCGATGCAAGGTGCCGCTGTTTAGGCCGTCCTTAAAAATTCTTTGTTGGGGCTAACCGGCCTGTCGAGTATTTTGATTTCAGCTGGAATATTTTTTGGCCTAGTCTGAAATTTTTTAGTTATGATCTGCCCCAAGCGCACCTAGGCCCGTAAAATCTGCCTTCAAGTGCTATAAAAAACAGCCCATCTAAAGGCCTAATATTCTTAGACGCTCTTAATTCCCCATGATGAAAGATATTACCCGACCTTGCCCATCGTTTAATTTGATCCTTAAAATTAGTCTGATTGTGTCCATATACGTGGAAGGATCAGTACATTCGTATGTGAGAGAATACCTGCCAGGGAAACGCAGGTACAGTTTCACAGATATTTTCATATTTCTTTGCACATATTTGTCTGAACCAATTAATAATTGATCATCAATCAGTTTGCTCAAACCAATGATCGATTATGAAAAAGGAACCGACTCCCACCTTTATATACAGCTAATGTTATTTTTGAGGTTTACTGTTGATGAGGTGTGTAGCGACAGCTGTTCTTGGCTGAGTGTTTATGTGTGTACAGCTGATATTATTTTGGAGGTTTACCCTTGATGAGGTGAGTGTAGTGGCAGCTGCATTTGTCTGAGTGTTTATGTTGTGTACAGCTGATATTATTTTAGAGGTTTACTGTTGATGAGGTGTGTAGGGACAGCTGTTCTTGGCTGAGTGTTTATGTTGTGTACAGCTTATGTTATTTTGGAGGTTTACTGTTAATGAGGTGTGTAGGGACAGCTGTTCTTGGCTGAGTGTTTATGTTGAGAACAGCTGATGTTATTTTAGAGGTTTACTTATGATGAGGTGTGTAGGGGCAGCTGTTCTTGGCTGAGTGTTTACATTGTTGACAGCTGATGTTATTTTAGAGGTTAACCATTGATGAGGTGTGTAGGGGCAGCTGTTCTTGGCTGAATGTTTACGCTGTTGACAGCTGATGTTATTTTGGAGGTTTACTGTTAATGAGGTGTGTAGGGACAGCTGTTCTTGGCTGAGTGTTTATGTTGTGTACAGCTGATGTTATTTTAGAGGTTTACTGATGATGAGGTGTGTAGGGGCAGCAGTTCTTGGTTGCTTGTTTAAGTTGTGTACTGCGGATGTTATTTTGGAGGTTTACTGTTGATAAGGTGTGTAGGGGCAGCTGTTCATGGCTGAGTGTTTACATTGTTGACAACTAATGTTATTTTGGTGGTTAACCATTGATAAGGTGTGTAAGGGCAGCTGTTCTTGGCTGAGTGTTTACGTTGTTGACAGTTGATGTTATTTTAGAGGTTTACTGTTAATGAGGTGTGTAGGGGCAGTTGTTTTTTGCTGAGTGTTTATGTTGTTGACAGCTGATGTTATTTTGGAGGTTAACCATTGATTCGGTGTGTAGGGGCAGTTGTTTTTGGCTGAGTGTTTATGTTGTGGACAGCTGATGTTATTTTGGTGGTTAACCATTGATGAGGTGTGTAGGGGCAGCTGTTCTGGGCTGCTTGTTTATGTTGTGTACTGCCGCTGTTATTTTGGATGTTTACCATTGATGAGGTTTGTAGGGGCAGCTGTTCTTGATGCTGTGGGTTCCTCTGCCTGGCTTGGCTCTGGAACAGCTGCCGCCTCAGTTGGTCCTGTTTGTGTGCTGCCATCTGGCGGGGGACTAGTTTCTGTAGCTGGTACAGATGATTTCTTGCTTTTGCTTTTTTTCTTCTTTTTACCGCCAGGCTGCAACAAAAAAAAACAAGATAATTCAACGCACAAATATAAGATAAAATTTGTATTATTAGGAAAGGAAATGGAAATGTTTTTATTCCCTTCAACTCCAGGGATTGCAATATAGAGCAAAACTCCTTAATTACGACTGAAGTGGGGATTGACAAAAGTTATCTTTATTTTGGGGTGGTTGTATTTGTGAAATTCTAAGTTACCTGGATCATTTATTCAAGAACAAGAAAATTGGTCATAACTGTGGGGTGGATGCAATTGTTGGGTAGTTGCAAGGCAGGGTTCCACTGTATCAAATTTCAAAGTACATGTACTACATAGGGTATTCTAAAAATGCTTATCATTTCAATTATAATGGCCTGTGCATATAAAACACTGAGCATTCTGTAAAGTTCATGAAAGATACAGTGGTAACTCAAGGAGAATCTAAAGATATTACTCCATCTGAAGGTTATAATCAAAGTTAATATGAATATCACATGAGATACATAATGAATATATTTCTTACAAGGGTTACTGACCTGAGAGAGGGGAAACTGTTTCTAGTTCATGAACAGTATGAGAGTTCATACACTCAGCATATGGTTGTATTGATGATATTAACTCATGCTGTGCTAGGTGATGGTTACTATATTGATCTCCATTCCAATGCCACAGGAATCACTACAGTACCACAGCTGGCATTTTTGCTTGCTAGGCAGTTTTCATGAAAACAAAGTCTGCTGACCCAAGCAATATGTAAATTTTAAATGCTTATCAAATGTCTCATTAAGATGGGTACAGAGTAGGCTGTCTAAATCAATATCTTCACTTGAAATGCTTATCTATTGTATCACTCAGGATAGGTAACCAAGAGGGATGCTGCCCAAGTAATATCTAAACTTTTTAAGTCTAATATATTATTGTAGATAGGTAAAAGTGTGTGCTGATCAGGGCAAAATAAATCATTATCTTTGCTTTAATATGCTGTTCCAATGTATAATAAGGCATGGTTAACACAGTATGCTGATCAAGGTAATATACTTAATATAAATGCTTCTCTAATATATCAGCAAGAATGGGTACAGTAAAACATGTCTAATAAGACCATCTGTAGGACTGACCAAAAGTGGTCTTAATTCTCAGGTGGCCTGATACGACAGGTTAGTTACAACTAATATGAATGTGTTTGGTTCACCTGTGGGTGTTCTTAATATACTGGTGGTCTTTCAGACAGGTTCCACTGTATATGCAATATATGTTTATTCATAGTTAAATGTTTATCTTACTTATGGGTACAGATGGTTACTGCTGATTTTAGTGCATGTTTATTGTATAAACAAGAAATGTCAACCACCGGCCTTGTAGAATATCAGGTGTAAACATATGTTTTATTCCTCATGACTCTGGCTGGTGCAGCCGTTATCAAGATTGGTAACTAGGTGCATCCATCAACAGTGTTCAACATTATGTCATTATACATAAAAACACAGGTACCGATGTGAATATTTCTGAAGCTTTTTATTGTCAATTTGTCCTTGGGGGCCACATTAAGATGGTAACTTACACAAGATAACAGAGAAGCTTCAAGGCACAGCATCTTTTGGACAATAAGTGCTGTACGGTTGTTAAATAACAACATTATCACAGACAAAATATGGTATTAAATGAGGCAGTATAAAAAAAAAAGTTGCTCTGATTAATAAGATAATTAACATTTTTATTAGCCCACTCTAGCTTTATCAACCCTGGCTAAGGTATGATTAATTCCATCTGACTTACAAGACCAAGTGCAGACAAGGGTTTCCTAAAAATTTCTTTATTCACAGGTCTTTGTGACCTATTGAGTGTAGCTGTCAAATCAACTTGTTTTATTAAGAGTGATGCCAATGTTTTCTTACAAAAGATATATATATATATATATATATATATATATATATATATATATATATATATATATATATATATATATATATATATCATAAATAATTATCCAAAAAGTCATACATAAACATATAATGTTGTATTGACTAACCTTATTGCCAGGATAATGCCACTCCTGCAAAGCTTCTTTTGCGCTGCCTGAAATCATGAAGAAAAAAACAACTGGCTAAAAAAATTCAGGCAAGTTTAAATCTCCAATATGCAGCACTATGTAATGTCTTCTTGCACCAAGCAAACATAACGCAACACTGACCTCCAGGAACGATCTTCTGTGGTTATATGATACACAGCATGCTTGAATACCACTGACTCTGCTTCATACACTGTCTTTCCTACAGTTCCTATCATAATTTTCTGTGCAATGACTGAAGAAAATTACTGGGTTTCCTGAGGAAGTAACGAATGACATCTAGCTTGGTGGGCAACTCTTTATGCAAAATTTTATAACATTTTATATGACTTGCCGATCATTTAACAGGCAGTGACACTCCTTAATCACTCGCCACAGCACCATACACCTCACTACTGTTTACTTTCTGATTGATGAAAATTCTCGATTGCATGATATTATGTTCACCTTCACTGCTCTTGTGTCAAGACCACATCATAACGATACAAATAAAGCCTCTATATATAATGCTGGTTGAAATATAGAAATGTGAATTAAAATTTTAACAGGAAGTACTGATGTTAAATATGACTGTATCCTGTAAAATGCTACAACACTTCAAATCCATGATATTGTGGAGTAGGACACGTTCTAGAACTTAAGGCACTATGACTTCAGAGCTGAAGGTCCCCAGTTCAAACCCCGTCGGTGTTTCTATGGCATAATGGTGAAATCTTGTTATATATAGAACCTCAGAGATTCGCTCTAATGTCTTAATGACAGGTGAAGACTTAAAAATACAGTCAAGCCCACTTATTGTCATGTCGTTGTACATGCATAAATTATGATAATAACCGGGATGTGACATTATGCGGATTTCAACATCGATGTCCTTTTGAGTATGTCTCAATTAATATTAAATAAATGGTCAATAAAAAGGAAACAGAAACATTTATTTTTTGAAAATTTTAATTGCACAACAGCATATTGAATTAAGTTTATGAGCACCTGGCAATTTGTTTCCTGTAAGTTTTGCGCTACATGCCGCAATAACTGACAAAAATCCGACATGCCAACAGAAAGAGACCTAGCGTCTGGGTCATGAGGTCAAATGTCTCCAAATATGAGGCACAGTTAATACAGTATGCGCAGGCAAACTATTTACTAGATAATTCTGTCCCCAACTATTGCGCCTTATTTTCCGGATATCTTATTGATGACTCAAACTTCCATGGTCGTCTTTATGATAGGACTGTTCGGCGAGCGGGCATCGTCATGCCATTATCAACTTTCTGAAGTTTTGCCGCGATTGAGTTTTTGGGCCGGCTATTCTCTCCAGTGCTCACAAAACCTCCAGCTTTTTGTGGACTCTTAAAGGGGATTTCCAGTTGTACGCAACGTTTAGAGCTCATGCTTCATATCATCTCGGCGAAACGTTACTAAGGTGTAAACCGCGTCAGGAGTTCAACATGTATGATATGTGATCGCAAACATCGCTCTTGTTAAAGTACGAAGAAACGCAATGATATGAATTACCTGGTAGTAGTATCTTAAGACATTAATTAGCTTAGTGACAGGGAATGACCTGCATGCACAGGTGGCAGATGCGACTGTTTGATACGCCTGACCGATTACTGGCTCTTGGCCTCTTTGATTGCTGTGTCGGCATTTGATGTGATATTAACTGCGAAATGGTATCACTGCCAAAAGTTCAAAGCATGACAATAAACGGGATTATAACAACATTCCATGATATTAAACGGTCAGATTTACCATTGTTCAAATAGGAAATGGTTTGGGATTTCAGATTTATGTGACAATAAATGACAATAGACGATATGAAACAAAGTGGGCTTGACCGTATTAACTAAACCTGTGCGTATAAAACCTGAATTCCAGAAGGCTTAATAATAAACATATCATTCTTATCATATGGCTACTTTCATCCTCATTCAACAGTGTGGCACTAATACAGTGTGGATCTAACAGGCCATCAAGCTATCCTTAGAAAAAAAATTCCATGATATTGGTATAGGGCAAGAATACACAATACCCTGAAAAGATGATTTAGACCGACAGAAGAGACTAAAAGGTTCACAGTTGTCATCCACTCATCAGACCAACATCAATTGTGAAGGTTCTATGGGCAGTCTGTAAAATTTATCCTTTACAATGATCTTCAGGCCCAACACAAACTTGTATCTGGTGTGCATCTGAAGCAACTGCACTAATAATTCTCGGTGGAGGGACGTTTCCGACACAGATGCTCCGGACTAGGACATTTCGGACTAGAACATTCCTGACTAGGACGTTTCGGATAGGCCTTTTTGCAAGGGATGACATTTCAGACAGATCAATAATATTACCAGAGAATAACCTTTTGTTATTATAATTTATAGTATCAATGTACCCACATCCTACATTCATATTCTACCTGCCACTTAACAGTTATTTCATGATCTTCAAGCAATAGGTCAAGAAGGAATGCCAGGAAACTCAAAATGTTTATGACTGATAATTGGTCTTTAGCACATAGTTAAAAGACACAAGGGCACAGTGAAATATTATAAGGACCTTTGCAAGGACCATTAAATCATTTTTTAGAAAGTATAAATAGTAAAATAGAAGGACCTAAAAATCACATTTTAGAAAGTATACAGAGTAAAATAGTAGGACCTATAAATCACATTTTAGAAAATATACAGAGTAAAATAGTAGGACCTATAAATAATATTTATGAAAGTATATGGAGTTAGTTTGTCGGACCCTATAAATCACATTTTAGAAAGTATACAGAGTAAAATAATAGGACCTATAAATAATATTTAAGAAAGTATATGGAGTTAGTTTGTAGGACCCTATAAATCACATTTAAGAAAGTATAGAGTAAAATAATAGGACCTATAAATCATATTTAAGAAAGTATACAGAGTAAAATAGTAGGACCTATAAATCACATTTTAGAAAGTATATATGGAGTAAGTTTGTAGAACCTATAAATCATATTTTAAAAATAATACAGAGTAAGTTAGTGGGACCTATAAATCATATTTTCAATATTTCTTATACAAAAAGAGGTACACCAACAAACTTAAAACTGGTTGATGTTAGTAATATTGAAATCTGAATTTGTGATGGCAGTGATAGATCAAAGAGAAGGCAAAGGCATCTTTTACCTCAAATACATACTAAGATAGTTCCATTAGAAAACTAAGCTCACAGTGAGAGAAAACAATCTACAGTTACAGATGCCTCAGAAGATGAAATGGCTGTGTTATGTGTAGTCTGTTCATGATTACAGCACAGCGAATTACAAAACACGGCCAGGATGCTTCAATAGACAGCTTGCTTTAATTAACCATCAACAGTCTAGACACCAGCGGAGAGACTGCCACCTCCAAACAGGTCAAACCAGTGCATGTCTGTACAGAACAGCAGCAAGAATACTTGATTAATTAGTGGCCCTCGTTTACGCTGTAATACAACAGGTTGCTTGGCCCACCTAGTGACTTAGGTTGTTACTCAATCTGTCACTCAGCAGCCATTAAGGTCACCTCCATGCATCACCTATACTTGGGGGTTTTTTTTGTCTTCTTTTAAGTATGCCTCGGCCATCATAACACTTATTCTAGGTTGAATTTGTACATAGGTCACATTATATGCTTATTTGAAACCATAATCAAACAGTTAATGAATCAATTCTGCTTAAGCTCTTGTCAGGGAGTTTAAAGCTTGTCAGAATCACAGGAGCAGTCAGCCTGAGACACCATGTCAGACACCTGGGGCAAGCACTTTAATATTAATAAGCAGACGTAGCAAAGTAACACAAAATTTATGACTGAAAGCTGAACTCTGACCGGTAACTTCAACAAAATCATTGTTTTCCTCTGTACCTTTGTGAAGAACAAGTTATCCAAAAATATCATGTTATGATGATTTACGAAGTACTACATGCACTAAATTCATGTAAATTTTTATTTTTTTCACATGTTTTAGCCCAGATCATCTAATTATCCTTTGTGATATTAATTCAGGTTGAGCAGGAGAGCTTGTCAGGAGGAACCTACATATAGAATTAGTAGGCCATAGCACAAGTGGTTAAGCATGCCTTGCTGATGGAGTGACAGTGAAGTTTTAATCACATAGAATACAAGAAAGTAAAAATTCAAGAATATGACCAATTTGTTGAAACAAAAATATTTCAGGTCTGCTGCCATTAATATATAATGACTAAAAAAACATACAGGAAGCTCCTAATTTTTGCAATATGTATTTTTTTAACTTCTGCTCTTTAAGCAGTAAAATCATAGAACTGAAAATTAACAGAATTATAAACTTTGTAAGGATGACTGTGGTATCACTGAAGTGAACTGTCAATCAACTTCAGATGGTAAAACCTGATTAATAAAGTCTTCCATCTAATTTACCATTAATCTGATGAACACACAAGTGTCTGTTAACAGCATTATACATACCACCAGAGTCTTATAATTTTTAGGTCAGTATGGGTCTGACTGACACATACTGCTGGTCAACATCTCTTACTGACCATCATAGCTCTTTATTTTATGATGTGAAGTATGGGCTTGTAAACAAAGGACGGTTTGTCAATCATATAAATCCTCTCCTTTACTGCACAGGCTGGAAAAATGTACATTACAGTCTGTTAGTGCATCTGATGATAGTCTGAATGCATAACCAACTCACCATCTAGAAATGCCTGTATTGTACGCTCCACATCATTTTCATATTGCTGTAGCACTAGGATAATCTCATTATTACTGTGTGTGGTTGGAATGACTTCCCTGACTTGTGTAATCTGTAAGTTAAAGGTAATACATAATTAAGTGTGATATATAAGGAACATGTAATACACAAGTAGAATTTTACCAAGCATATCTGACATGAAACTGACTGCAGAATATATGTCACCTAATTTTGCATTTCCGAGGTCCTGCCTGGATGTCAAGATAGAACTTCAAAGGAATAACTGATAATATGTGGACCATGGGCCATGACGCTCAGCTAAATCTGACACACTACTAAAGACCATATGGCACATAAATGTAGGTCATAAGTGACCCAGTTTGGGATTTGCAAGAAGAGTTTCAAAAATGTGTTTTAACATCTTAGTTCTTATGGTTATACCTTTTATGCTCTGCTAAGTTTCAGACCAATTGCTGTAATCCATCATTCTAAACAAGACTCCAAGGGGTCTTATATTTACTATAAGCAAAACTGAGCATAATCATGGGATATAATGAAAACATACAGTGATACTGCAAACGTGCTGCAGTATGCTGTAGTCCAGGATTATATGCCTGTAAAATCCGGTGCTCATAGCCTCTAAAATTTCTGTGATATTTAGTAGCATGCAAAACATACACTTGAAAAATCAAAATGTGTGATCAGGGAAATTTAAGGATTCTGTTAAGGAAACTGTTTTTCAAATAATACACACTAATCCAGCTAGAATGAATTTAACTTGGGACCCATGGCACTCGACCATCAGCTAAAATTGTCAATAAAGATATTTTTATGAGCTTTTTCAAAATACAGGTCCTGTGATCAGTTTGAAGCCAACCTGTAGAGCCAAAGTGGAGTTATCATCCATAAACTAATTTGTGAATGGATGGGTCCTGTGACCTTGGACCTAGTGACCCCAAAATCAAAAGGAAACTTCCCATATTTGCAGGTGCACCACATTTGGAAGACGAAAGGTTTGCAATGAAAAGTTTGGCATAAAATGCATCCACAATCCAGGGTTCGTATAATTATCATGAGAAAAATTTCAAGCACTTTTCAAGCACTTTTCAAGGACCTGAAAAGTATTTTCAAGGACATCAAAATTTATGGACGGTCAGTGCACCTTCACTCATCCATGTTGCCGACATCGAAAGGCTTGTGACACAAAATGCAAAATATTTTTAATGAGATGGCCCCTATAGTGTGATAAAAAGGTTAGGAAATGTAAAATAAGTAATAGTTATAAGGAAATGACTCAGATAAGTAACAAATTTAACCGAAATCTACACTAACAGCAATTGAAGCGCTTGTGCTTTACCCTTCGGTATAGCCAGTCGCGGTTTAATACACAGCGGCCCATTGTTTTAACTTTACATTCAAAATGATCACTCATCTTTGGCCTTACCTTGACAGATTTAACTAATCTGATAAGGAGGGTCTATAACCTATAATATCTTGAATAGGGATCTATTATTTGCCGACTAGCTCAAACTTTAGCAAATATATGCTCCGGCAGAAGGGGTGCCGAAAAACTCTGACAGTTCGGCGATCGTGGGGGATATTCATTCAAGTTTTCAACGGCAAAAAAAAATCAATAAAAGCCTGTAATATGTATACCCTTATACGATATTTGGGTATACTATTATCAAATTATTCAAAACAATACTAGTCAAACTTCGTATCAGCTCACGAGGTTTCTGCCGTTTACTGCCAAGTCACAGGCCGCACTTGTCAACAAATGGCCGGGCAACACCTCTGAAGGTCGTTATCTAACGATCAAAGACGCAGCAAGATTTCTATTCAAACCTGTCCAACATTTGATTAAAATTAAAAATGTGAAATCTTAATTTAAAAAAAAACTCTTATTGGCGAGCTTTATGCAATTGTTATGCAGGGCATGGAGGGGGCCGATGCTGGAAGTTGTATATGTCGCTCATCACTCTTTAAACTGCCAGCGTACTACGCTTACGAACGGCTATCACATCGCAACAAAAATGTGATTTCCCCCACGGATCCAAGCCTTTTACAAACTGACGCCAAAGTATGTGAATATACGTCAGTACCTGCCAAACACCTTAACCTATTTCAGACAAACAGTATTTATCCTTAATTGGATTGACCCCGCGTGAGAACTGTATTTCGCTGATCAGTGGTCTTATGGAGCTAACAAATGACGATCACAGCGCGTACACGTGAAATGCGCAGGTACCAAGATAAAAAAACAAGGGACCTATGGGTCACGACGCTCAGCTGTTATATATGATAAAAAAATATTATTTAGAAATGAGGCACATGCTGGTTTTGTGTGGTAATAAATATAAGCTGTATTATGAGTTGTTGTTGTTTAGCTTATGTATGATTTTGATAGTACCTTTGGAGACAGGGAAGGGGATTGATTTCATTTGTTTTATTAACAAATGGAGTACTATTGTCACACAGATTTTGACTTGGCCATATAACTTATTTAAGCAGAACATATAATATAAGAGTTTAACTATTTATTAAAAAAAATTACAAATATTGTCCCAAATATAATTTTTATAAAAAATAATAAGAGAATCATATGATTTTTTTAAATGAAATATAACTGATATGATTATTAAAATAATATTAAAGAATATATTCATGAATGCATTCATGAATACATTTTGAAAGTATTTGCACGAGTATTCATATACTTTCATTTTTACCAAAATTCCTATTCTTTATGCAAGAAATTTTATAATGGAGTACATAATCATATTCGTATTTAAATACAATTACAAAGTATTTGCACCATGTCTGGTATTTATTCAGTTTCACCAACCAATGATGTTGAGAATCCAGAATATACAAAATTCACACATTTAAATAATGATCATAAGTACCTGGTTTTATGGCTTTTATTTATATTAAAAAATAACTGTAAAAAATTCATTTTGGACTAATTTCACATCAATGTACACACTAGACACAGTAGGAATCTAGATTAATATTATCAACTGCATCTTTGTCTATCATTAATTTCCTTCATATGATCCCTAATGATTAATAATGAATAATATGATTTACTTCTTTATCATTAAAATTGAACTGAAAAATGCCATAGGTGACTGCATGGTGTTATTTGGAATATGTGACATTTTACCCATCGATACAAGATTCTTATATCATCAGTAACTGCAAGTTAATTTCCTGTTATTATAAACTAACAAATTCCTTTTCTATTTTTCTTTAATTTGTTATTAAAAACCAATAAAAATTTATTAATTTATTGTTTATTGTTATGTTGTTGGTTAAAACTACTAGATGAGTTGGGTTGGACACCTGGATCAACTGTGGCTGGCCATAAGCTGCCTGGATGCCTCGCCTCAAGCGTGCATAATTTGATGAAAGGTCAACAAGGTCAACATACAGGTGACTCAAGAGGGGCTGGAAAGAGCCAAAGTCTGACAGGGTCTCATAAAAAACATTAATAAAAGCTACAATTTTTGGCCAATTTCTTTCAGCTTTCTACACTAAAAAGCTGAAATCCTAATGTGTGCATGATATGAAAATTATATCAACAGTGCTCACAGGACACAAACGTGCCATGGTCACGGTTGGGCAAAATTTAAGGTACTAATTTTATATTTATACTAATAACTTATAAAATTTGAAAAATTCAGAACTAATTTTGGGTATTCAATTGAATCTTGATTAAAAAATGTTACATCCCTGACAAAAAAATCTCTAGCTTCAGCAATGCCCTTGTTAAGGGAGTAAATATATTTCTTGATTTTTTACAAAGTGCATTATGTTTGGGCCCATAACTTAAAACAATTATGCAATACTGACATCATTCTGGCATGTGCATAGAGAATGAAAAATATGTATATTATTTATGATTAAAGTCAGATCAGTGGTTTTGATATTAGGCAGTCTTGAAGTGTAACAATAAGTTTTTAATGGAAAATGAAGTTTTTCATTAATATCTCGAAGGTATTAAGTCCTAGTGACCAAATTCTTGGCATGGTAGGGGATTTTGGAGACATCTAACTGTATGCCGAATTTAAGGAACTAAGAGCTGAAGCTGGGGAGCTGAGCTCTTGCAAACTGCATAACACTAGCTTAATGTAAACAATATGTTACATGGTGCTTGAAAACTTATTAAAATCAACAGTTTTTGATCAACTGGTTTCAAATTTTTGGTGTTAACAGTTGAAATGCTAACAAAAACATGCTGTGAAAATTAAATCCACAGTACTTACAGGAAAAAAACGTGCCATGGTCAAAGTTGGGCTAAATTTAAGGTACCAATTTTTTATTTTTATTAATATTTTAGAAAATTTAAAAGATTTTCATCTAATTTTGGGTATACAATTTAATTTTGATTAATTAAAGTTATATTACTGGAAAAAAGGTCAATAGCTTTAACATTTTTTGTGTTAAGTGATCAAATATCTTTTCTGATTTTTTACAAAATGCATTATGTTTGGGCCCAGAACTTTTTTAAATTAAATAATACAGACATAATTTCTTGCATGTACATAGGAACTATATAGAGGAATATTTATGGTAAATATGAGGAAAAACAGATGAGTGGTTTTGATATTAGGCAGTCCTGAAGTGTGAAAATAGGTTTTTAATAAAAAATTGAGGTTTTTCCTTAATTTCTCAAAGGAAGGAAGTTGCAAAGACCCAGTTTTCGGCTTGGTAGGAGATCTTGGGGACATCTAACATTATGCCGAATTTTGGATTCCTAGGTCTTACGGTTTCAAAACGTGCCACATCTATGGACGGACGGACGGACGGACGGACGGACGGACAGACAGACGGACGGACGACGGACAATGGACCACGACTATAGCTCAGATGACTTATAGTCAGCTGAGCTAAAAAAAGCAACCCTTGGATAAACTGAAAAACCTTTAACCAAAACAAAGTCGGATCGGGTTCGTTGGGGGAATATGACCCCTCTGATATAATTATTATTGCCAAGTTACCAATGTAAAACGTAAAGTTAACTTGATTCAAACAACATATTCTACTGAGCGAATTAGTTTTATATTATCATTATCCCTCAGATTTGAATTGTTCCAATCATGTGTTTTTCACATATTTTATTCCCCTGGTTTGTTCCCAGATAATTATTTCCTTTGGACAGATCTTCTCAATAGCTATATTAATAATCTCTGTAGTATTACTTTAAAATTTAAATTATAAATCTTGCAAAAATACTTACGTGAACTCGCCTAGGGTGTATTTAATTTTCAATTAAAGAGCTTTTACACTTACCTCGGGGGAAATCTCCACGATCTTTCCAGTAAAGCAGCTCACTTACTATTTGATAATAAACATGGTTATTACCCTCGTATGTTAACTTGTTACATCGTCACTTTCACTGCCCGGTCTCATTCATCCACGATTGGGTTAATTCTATTTTATACATTTGATTGACGAAGAGATGCCCGAAAGTCGATATTAAAATACCAGGTATGCATACACACAACATACACCAAACTCTTTCCCTAAATTTTATTTTTCAAGTACTTTTCCAAACCACTCTCTCTTTTTAAGCACTTTTCAAGCCCTTGAAATTGAAATGACTAAATTCAAGCACTTTTCAAGGTTTTCAAGGTGCATACGAACCCTGACAATCTTTCTAAAGAAGTTGGTCCTGTGACCCTGACCTTTGATCTCATGACCCCAGAATCAACAGAGTTCTTACTTTAGTTGTGGGCCATATAAGTCAAATTTGAAACCAATATTTCGGGGATTGCCAGAGAAAAAGGCTGCCTGTGGTATGGTATTAACTGCAGACAGCTTGATCAAGCCCAACTCAGTGGAGAGAGCTACACTGAATGACCTACAGTGACCAAAGTGGACTGCTTGACAATGTAAGGGAATACAACAAGAGCCTCCAAAATAAATTCAATTACTAGCCTAATTTTGCAGCATTTATTTTCAAATTTCAGATTTTAACAGATTAAATCCTTATGTGCACATGCTGTGAAAATTAAATCCACAGTGCTTACAGGAAAAAAATGTGCCATGGCCAAAGTTGGGCAAAATTTAAGGTACCAATTTTATATTTTTGCCAATATTTAAAAAAATTTAACAGATTTTGATCTAATTTTTGGTAAACAATTAAATTTTGATTAATTAAAGTTGTATTACTGAAAAAAAGTCCCTAACTTTAAGACTTTTGGTCTAAAGTGACCAAATATCTTTCCGGATTTTTTTACAAAGTCCATTATGTTTGGGCCCATAACTTTTTTAAATTAAATAATACTGACTTAATTTCTGGCATGTGCATAGGAACTATATAGAGGAATATTTATGGTAAATATGAAGAAAACCAGATGAGTGGTTTTGATATTAGGCAGTCCTGAAGTGTGAAAATAGATTTCTAATAAAAAATTGAGGTTTTTCCTTAATATCTCAAAGGAACGAAGTCCTACTGACCCAATTTTCGGCATGGTAGGAGATTTTGGGGATATCTAACTGTATGCTGAATTTCAGATTCGTAGGTCCAATGGTGTCGAAATGTGCCAGTCTTACGGACGGACATCCGAAAATGGACGGACGGACAGACAGACAGACGGACGACGGACTATGGACCACGACTATAGCTAAGATGACTTATAGTCAGCTGAGCTAAAAAATTGTGTGGATGGATGGATGGACAGACAGACAAGACAAACAGACAGACGAACAGGGTGATTACTATGGGGCATCCACTTACAATCTATAAACACATCAGGTTTTGGGACACTAGATGAAACCACAGCTGAGAAACTGACATGATTCCTGCCATTTTATAGTAAAAATATAGAAAAATATTCATTAAAAATAAGACAAAATACAGGTGGTGCCACCAATTTTCTGGAACTGACACAACAAGTCATGGTCAATATTTATGGCAAGATTCAAGACAATCCATGCATTCATTATAAAGATACTGGAGGTTTTGTATCAGTTTTTTTTTATTATTCTGGGGAGTACTTAAAAGCTCCATAGTTTTGAGGATATAGTTCACAGTGACCTAATTTCAGGTTTCAAAGGAGATTTTCCATTAACCTACCTGGATAGTCAGTTACAAGTTTCTAGGATTAGAAACCCCCTTTCCTCCTTTTTAAAATCCCTGGGTCTTACATTTATGATTCAGGTTTTGTTGATGAGCAGACAATGGCTTCACTTAACAACTAAGGAAACATAGGTCATAGTGACCTACTTTAAATTTTCAACAAAGAGCCTATCTGGGCCAAATAGCATGAGAAGTTAAAACTTTCTGGAACTAGCTATTAAGATTTGTGCCATGTTAATGACAGATCATGGCTTCCACAGTTTTTGCTCAATAACTCTGAGAATATAGGTCACAATGGTCTACTTTTCTGTTTTCCCAGAGGACCTGTCATGACCTGTCAGCATGTGAAAATTTAACTTTGTGGGCCTTATGGTTATGATTTGTGCCCTGTTAATGGATGACATGCTGGCCAGATGACAGATAAAAGAGTGATTGCTATAGCTCAGATGACTGAAGTCATCTAAGCTAAAAATTAATGCCAGATATCCTGAATGAAGGACACTGATAAAGCTCCATTACTACAGCTAAGCATAACTCAAAGTCTGAGCTGGAATGTATAATATGATTTAATATTGATAAAATGATCCATCACTGCATTTCTTGTCTTGCTATTTCTTTACATAAAAAAAAAAACAGCATATAAACTTACTTTCTCCTTGATGCCATCTTGTGTTACATTGGCCATCACCGCCTTGGTCTTCTGATCAAAGAATACGTTGTTCCCTTCTGAAATAACAAACATAATATTGCTTGACAATGATCCTGATCTGTCATATTGTATTACATGAGGGTACACGTAGATGTGGAAATGACCCGAAGAAAAAAAGTTGCAGGGTCACAGAGTTTAACCAAGTAAAAACAAGGCTACCACAACGTGGAGCATCCCCTCATACCGGCACATTATTAAACTGGCTGCAATAACCTGTCAGCTGGGTCAATGCGAAAATCAGCAGAACCGTCCTGTGACCTTGACCTTTGATCTATCAAAACTGACAGCTTCCTTCCTCTAAGAGTGGGAGAACCATGTGTGAAAGATAGAAGGTTTTGGCCAAATAAATTGGATTATAATGTGTCTAACATTTTAAAGAAGTAGGCCCTACCCCCTGTAGCTAGTTGTGCCATATAGGAAAGATGGAAAGTTTTGGATGTGTCCACAAATTTTTAAAGCATGGGGACTTGACCTTGTGACCTCAATATCGAAAGGGTTCTTATTTTATGGTGAGGTGAGCCACATGTGAAAGAATGAAGATTTTGATCAAATATTTTGGCATAAAATGTTTCCACAAGCAAATATTACAGACATACAGATGAAGGATGGACAGATGGAAGCACAAATAGAACAGTTACTAAAAACCCCATGGTGCAACTTCATCACAATGGAAAAATAAGTAGGACTGACAAAGCTTTCAGCTTACTAGATGGAACAAGAGGAAATAGCAGGAGGTTGAAGAAAGAAAGAAGAAACCAGCAAATTGCTGTATAGAAGGCCCAGTCCTCTGTATAGACAGCCCAGTCTTCTGTATAGACAGCCCAGTCCTCTGTATAGAAGGCCCAGTCCTCTGTATAGAGGGCCCATTCCTCTCCATAGAGGGCCTAGTCCTCTGCATAGAGGGCCCAGTCCTCTGCATAGAGGGCCCAGTCCTCTGCATAGAGGGCCCGGTCCTCTGTATTGAGGGCCCAGTCCTCTGCATAAAGGGTCAAGTCCTGTGCAGAGTAGGAATATCAGAAGTACTGGTATGTACTAGTTTATATTTATCATAATATGTTCTATAAGAAAAATTTGTTGACATTCTTAATACTTCAACTAAGTGTGAACAAATCATAATTTGGCGATGTCACTAATAAAATACATATGTACAATGTGAAAAAAACCCCAAGTAGATAGATATGACACTTTTTGAGGCAACGTTAATATGTGAACATTCAAGTAAAATCAATAGAATCAAACAAGCAAGACTTAAAGTGAACTAAAAACAAGGGGGGGGGGGGGGACCACAGGATGCAACTGTAATGTTAAGTAGAAGGGCATCTGAAAAATGATTGTTTAGAGAATGCATAGCATCTAAAGAGTAAAAAGACATATTCACACACCAAACAAACAACTGTTCCCTTGCTAAACCTCAACTTCATGGTAAATCTCTGATGATAGTTTCTCTCATTCCTGCATCTCTCATCAATTAAAATTCCTGCTTCTCTCAAATATCATAAATACTGCATGTCTTAATTATTAATTAATCTTAAATCCTGCAAGTCTCAAATATTATTAATCCTGCATGTCTAAAAAATATATTTAAATCCATCTCTCAAATATCATAAATACTGCATGTCTTAAATATTAATAAATCTTAAATCCTGCACGTCTCAAATATTATTAATCCAGCATGTCTAAAAAATATATTTAAATCCATCTCTCAAATATTATAAATCTGACATGTCTTAAATATTTATCATTAATCCTGCATTTCACAAATACTGTTATTCCTGCATGTCTAAAGTATTATTAATCCTGCACATTTCAAATATTATTTACCTGCACGTCTCAAATATTATAATAAATATTGCGAGTGTGTGTGCTTTATACCCGTATTCTATGAAACTATTCCCCTTTGCCTCATCCATATTCCAAACATGAACTGACTTAGGTATTCACCATTACAAAGCATTTTGTTTGCTAAGCACTATGTATAACTTAGAATATAATGGTTCTATGAATAAAATAATATTGGTATAGAGCATGAGTTAAACTGCACTTTATGTGAAATCAAAAGACCAAATTATTATTATAGCATGATAGAAAGCTGACTATGAATTAAACACCTTACAACTGGCCTTGGCATATCCCAATTTACTTAATACCATAAATCAACAATAAACATGATATGCATACTAACCTGTACATAAGAACTCTGATACATGCATCAGCTCATCAAAACATATCTTCCATACACAGCCTTTTAATTCAATGTTTTGTCAAAAGCTATTCCACAAACCTTAATGAGCCTGTCACTAAGGTAACAGTAAACCCCCCTGTCCCCTCCTGAGGAATGTCACGCTTGTACTCAGTTAAAACACATAACAGGTGATGTGTTTAGTGGGTGTGCCTCTGACCTGCGGTAGTACTATGCCGACTTGTTTACATTCTCCTTACCTGATCAATAAGGATTACAATACAATTTCAAATACATCCACAATGGCCGACTACCACTGAAGTCACTGTGTTATATAGTACATGAACTTGTCCTGTAGATGGCCTTAACAACAAATATAATTTCTCCTGACCTCAGCAGGTCTATGTATGAAATCCTATTATAAATATGAAATATTTTTCCGCCTGCATTTTAAGCATATCCACATATGTATGGCACACTTAAGCACACTGGATAAATGACACAGGACTGTAAAGAGAAATGTATCCCTAGACCACAGGTCACAAGACAGCAGTTACTGGTCATTAAATAATCAAGATCAAGATGTAATTTTTCTTGTAAAATTTTACCACACAACACTATCCTAAACCTGACTGGCAGTCAATAGAGCTCATACCTCTGCCTGGGTAGAACAGTCTTACTGTATCTTTCTGGATTTTATCAGGATATGTGCAAAAAATTTAATAAGGGTCCTCCCTGGCCTTATGCCTCAGTGGCCCTCTATAAGGTTTCAAGGAAACTGGATCTGTAGGTTTGCATTTGGTTTTCATATTTGATGTACATCCATGGCCTCTGTATCTGGAGCTCTGTGCTGCCTCATCTCTAGAGCAGTCTGTTATCACACTCAGCAGGCAGCAACATGATGATCAGGCAGTGTTGATGAAGCTGATTACAGGTGATATCACTCACCATACCTGACTATACTATATTACAATGACTCAAGCGTGAAGAACTTAACAACAGGTGCAGGTCTCTTCTTGGAACTAATTATACCTCTGCACAGCCTCCCATGTGACATCACAAGTATTCCCTTTATTAATAGCCCTGACTTCAAATCAAGCACCCTGTAACCTATCACCAGAGCTAAACTCTACATATCTAAAACCTTTACTAAGACTTCCGATAACTTTGTAAAACCTTTACTGAGAATATAAAGATATCTTTGTAAAACCTAACCACAGTCTATGATATTTTTGTAAAACCTTTACTGAGACTAAGATATCTTTATAAAAAGTTTAACTGAGACTAAGATATCTTTGTAAAACCTTTACTGGGACAAATTCATCCAAACAATCTATATATTCAGTTTAATAATAACCTTCATAAACAGAGATATCGCTCCTTTTTGTAAGGTATACAAAAATTTGTGATACACACCCAAACAGAATGTGTACATATCAGCACCTGTGCCATTTCATAGCAAGCCCATTTTTGAATACTCTCTAATCTTCATAAAAATACACAGATTTGAAAACTGTTTTCAGTGTCAAGATGATGCCTATTAAGCCTTTTAACGATTAGCAATCAGAATACCAATAGTTGACTACAGGTTCAATACCACAGTCAAATCGATGGCCAGATTTCAATAAATATCTCCTGACTATGACATAAAATACAAAAAAAAACACTGCATTTTGTGTGACCCCCTTTATGTTATCAAAGTTTCATTCTTATTTCTTTGACTGTTATTGGAGTAGAATTAAGGTATACCAGATAGGCAAATGAACAAAACCTGCTGAGCTATATGACAGTCTTTGGTGTGGTTACTGTGGTTTCATTTTGATACCCTGCCAACCACAACAACAAATAGCTGTCACTATTTTATTTTTGCATTGGGGATAATTACATCAATATATAACTGACTTGGTCTATATAAGCATGATCCACGTGATAACATGCAAACACACATGCACATAAATATGAGTATATATCACTAGCTATACAAAAACTGTTCACAAACTATTCAAAGGCCAATGTTTACAGTAATCAATTAACCTGATGATGTAGAAGTTCACTACCTGCTCAATGCCTCACACAGTTGATCAGCATGAGAGTATTTGGGACAGGAAATGTTCAGCAACAATGCAGTGACTAAAACAGTCAACTAGAATACGGGTACTCCACAAGCACGTGTATCTGCCGAAATCAGAGTGGGACGGGTGAAGTGAGGCATGGATTGAGTGACAAGCGGAAATAGAGTGAGGTGTGTAGCATATTAGCAGGGATGTCTGCAGCCGAAATGTGCATGTAGGTGGCGCCACCATTTTTAGTGTATGTTATAAAGCTTTCCAAGGGCTACATTTCTGCAAAATTTTTAGCCTGACCTGTCAAACGGTTCCCGAGATATGTGGGTTTATGTGTGGAAACAGATGCACAAATGGACGCTAGGTAGAGAGGAAAGGTCAGAGTTCAACCAAAAACAAGGGCGCAGCAGTTCATATAAGACTTGATCATAATTCGGAATTTAAAAAAATCCGCTCAGTGGTTACAGAGGAGTTCTCCGGAAACCTAAGCGGCGGCGGCAGCGGCATCTGACTGAAAACATAGTATCCGCAAAACTCCGTTTTGGCGGATACAATTAACTGTGCAGTTGCGGTGACACTTATTCACACAGTCAACTGTCCAGTGGCTGGACCAGTTAAACCATCACAGATGATGTAAAAACAGTTATCTTTATCTGCTTAACTTTTTTTATTTTTTATAACATTAACAAAGATTGTAGGCACTTTCACTTGCCTGAAAGTGGATTTTGTTCCAACGTATTATTTGCAGAGAAACTATGATCTATCACAGTTGAAAGGTTTAAAGTTAATGACATACACACACACTCACACTCACAAATATATATGACACAGTCATCTCTGCCTATTACCAGTTCATTCAATAGAAATTTATATTTGTTTATTTGCAATAACATAATAATTTGATATATCAGCAACACGTTAAAATGTAAAATTTAGCAATTAGCAATAAAAAATTGTTGATTATATCAGTCAAGTAAATATTGCTTAACAGAAATCACTGCTTATTTGCAATAATAGCCTTGACTGTTAGCAGTTGATATTAAGTGGAGCTAACAGTATTTCTCAAAGCACTTATGGACCCTGGGGTTTCTTGTGAACTGCTCAACTAAGCCAGCTTGTGACAACATGTACACAGTCCTCAACAGACTGACAGTTAGGTACATCTGGAACTCACTTCAGTATCTACACAAGTTTAGCTCAGCTGGCCTGAAGCCCCATGTGGCACAAATTCAGAAATGTATAGGTATTGACAGTAAGAACTAAACAGTAACATTCCCTACAATGACAGGACCCCTGCCATTTCCCTCTGTATCACATGACTCCTGTCATTCTACCTGTATGACATGAAATGACTGCTGTCATATCTCCTGTCTGAATAACATGTCTACTATCATATATCCCTGTCCGACATAGACTCCTGTCATACTACCTGTATGAAATGACATGACTGCTGTCATATCTCCTGTCTGAATAACATGTCTACTATCATACACCCCTGTCCGACATAGACTCCTGTCATACTACCTGTATGACATAACATGACTGCTGTCATATCTCCTGTCTGAATAACATGTCTACTATCATACACCCCTGCCTGACACAGACTCCTGTCATACTACCTGTATGACATGACATGATTGCTGTCATATCTCCTGTCTGACTAACATGTCCACTATCATACACCCCTGCCTGACATAGACTCCTGTCATACTACCTGTATGAAAAGACATGACTGCTGTCATATCTCCTGTCTGACTAACATGTCCACTATCATACACCCTTGTCTAACATGACTCCTGTCATACTACCTGTATGACATAACATGACTGCTAACATGACTGCTGTCATATCTCCTGTCTGACTAACATGTCTACATCATACACCCCTGTCTGACATGACTCCTGTCATACTACCTGTATGAAATGACATGACTGCTGTGATATCTCCTGTCTGACTAACATGTCCACTAGCATACACCTTTGTCTGACATGACTCCTGTCATACTACCTGTATGACATGACATGACTGCTGTGATATCTCCTGTCTGACTAACACATCTGTTATCATTCACCGATGTCATACACCCCTGCCTGACATAGACTCCTGTCATACTACCTGTATGACATTACATGACTGCTGTGATATCTCCTGTCTGACTAACACATCTGTTATCATACACCCCTGTCTGACATGACTCCTGTCATACTTCCTGTGTGACATGACTGTTGCCATACCCCAAGTATGAATTGACTGCAGTCATATCCCCTTGTCTAACATGACTACCTGTCATCTTGTTTGACATGTCTGCTGTCATACCCCATGAAACATTACTGACTTCATACCCCCTTGACTAACATGGCTGCAGTCATATCCACTGCTAACATGTCTGCTGTCATTTCCTGTATGACATGACTGCTGACATACCCCCTGTCTGACATGGCTGCTGTCATACCACCTGTCTAAAATGTCTGCTGTTATATCCCTTGTCTGATATGTCTTCTGTCATACCCATTGTCTGACATGTCTGCTGTCACACTCCTTGTCTGACATGTCTGCTGCCATACCACCTGTCTGACATGTCCGCTTTCATACCCCCGTCTGACATGTCTGCTGCCATACCACCTGTCTGACATGTCTGCTTTCATACCCCTTGTCTGACATGTCTGCTGTCACACTCCTTGTCTGACATGTCTGCTGCCATACCACCTGTCTGACATGTCTGCTTTCATACCCCTTGTCTGATATGTCGACTGTCATACCATCTGTCTGACATGTCTGCTATCATACCCCTTGTCTGACATATCTGCTGTCACACTCCTTGTCTGACATGTCTGTTGCCATACCACCTGTCTGACATGTCTGCTTTCATACCCCTTGTCTGATATGTCGACTGTCATACCACCTGTCTGACATGTCTGCTGTCATACTACCTGTCTAACATGTCTGCTTTTATACCCCTTGTCTGACATGTCTGCTATCATACCCCTTGTCTGATATGTATGCTGCCATACCACCTGTGTGACATGTCTGCTATTACACCCCCTGACTGACATGTCTGCTGTCATAACACCTGTGTGACATGTCTGCTGTCATATCCCCTGTCTGACATGTCTGCTGTCATACCCCCTGTCTGACATATCTGCTGTCATAACACCAGTGTGACATATCTGCTGTCATACCTCCTGTCTGACATGTCTGCTGCCATACCACCTGTCTGACATGTCTGCTATATACCCCTTGTCTGATATGTCTGCTGTCATACCCTGTCTGACATGTCACATATGCCATCCTACCTGACTGCTGTGACAGGTCAATCTTCCTTTAACAAATGTGACATGTCTCTGAGCCTGATACACAGTTGGGTATCATCTCTCTCACATGTCTCAATCTGACATGATTTCTGTCACATTTCTCTACCTGACTCCTGTGACATACCTCTGCCTGTCACAATTGACAAAACAAACCATAAAAGTATGCATTAATGCCCATATGTTTCCAGCAGGGACATATTTAATTTTAAAATGTAATTCACGTTGGAGTATACATGTCAGTTATATTATAATCTCCGTGCCTTTTGTTGCTGCCTGCAGATAAAGATGTACTGTACTTTTTTAGTTAGTCATGTACTATTTGTGCAGTTAGTTGAACCAACAGAAAATCTCATAGGAAAATCAATATGTGCACGAGACCAAACAGTGCAACAAAATCAATATGAACAGCATACTGTGTCCATAAACAAGTTTCTTTTGTTTGTGCTGAGGGTATTTTGCAGCTGCTGGGATTCTATCGCACCTCTGTTGTACAAATTCTTGTTATCATAAAACTCTCTTGTCAGAATAAAGACTACCAGGCTAATCTGATAACGGTCACCACAGGTGTTCAGTGTCCAAAATCTGACACTTTTAAAATCACTATCATCCAAAAATATTGTGGTACTTAATCTACAAAAGTTTACACCTTAATTAAACACCATTTTTAAGGGATATCACAGTATAATGTACCAAATCTGATACCTTTAAAATCACCATTATCCAGGTATATCACAATACAATAATGTTCCAAATCTGACACCTTTAAAATCACCATTATCCAGGTATATCACAATACAATAATGTTCCAAATCTGACACCTTTAAAATCACCATGATCCAGGTATATCACAATACAATAATGTACCAAATCTGACACCTTTAAAATCACCATTATCCACGTATATCATAATACAATAATGTACAAAATCTGACACCTTTAAAATCACCATTATCCAGGTATATCACAATACAATAATGTTCCAAATCTGATACCTTTAAAATCACCACTATCCAGGTATATCACAATATATAATGTTCCAAATCTGACACCTTTAAAATCACCATTATCCAGGTATATCACAATACAATAATGTTCCAAATCTGACACCTTTAAAATCACCATTATCCAGGTATATCACAATACAATAATGTTCCAAATCTGACAACTTTAAAATCACCATTATCCAGGTATATCACAAGACAATAATGTACCAAATCTGACACCTTTAAAATCACCATTATCCAGGTATATCACAATACAATAATGTTCCAAATCTGACACCTTTAAAATCACCATTATCCAGGTATATCACAATACAATAATGTTCCAAATCTGACACCTTTAAAATCACCATTATCCAGGTATATCACAATACAATAATGTACCAAATCTGACACCTTTAAAATCACCATTATCCAGGTATATCACAATACAATAATGTACAAAATCTGACACCTTTAAAATCACCATTATCCAGGTATATCACAATACAATAATGTTCCAAATCTGACACCTTTAAAATCATCATTATCCAGGTATATCACAATACAATAATGTACCAAATCTGACACCTTTAAAATCACCATTATCCAGGTATATCACAATTCAATAATGTTCCAAATCTGACACCTTTAAAATCACCATTATCCAGGTATATCACAATACAATAATGTTCCAAATCTGACACCTTTAAAATCACCATTATCCAGGTATATCACAATACAATAATGTACCAAATCTGACACCTTTAAAATCACCATTATCCAGGTATATCACAATTCAATAATGTTCCAAATCTGACACCTTTAAAATCACCATTATCCAGGTGTATCACAATACAATAATGTTCCAAATCTGACACCTTTAAAATCACCATTATCCAGGTATATCACAATACAATAATGTACCAAATCTGACACCTTTAAAATCACCATAATCCAGGGATATCACAATACAATAATGTACCAAATCTGACACCTTTAAAATCACCATTATCCAGGTATATCACAATACAATAATGTACCAAATCTGACACCTTTAAAGGCACCACTATCCAGGGATATCGCGAAATGTTACTAAATCTGACACCTTTAAAATCATTATTATCCTGCTAACACAATACATAATGTACCAAATCTGACAAAACTATAAAGGCACCACTATCCATTGATATCACAATACATAATGTAACCAAATGTGATGCCTATAAAATCACTATAATAGTATTATCCAAGGATATCACAAAACAAAATGTACCAAGCATGACACTTTTAAAATCACCATAATCCAGGGATATCACAATACAATAATGTACCAAATCTGACACCTTTAAAATCACCATTATCCAGGTATATCACAATACAATAATGTACCAAATCTGACACCTTTAAAGGCACCACTATCCAGGGATATCGCGAAATGTTACTAAATCTGACACCTTTAAAATCATTATTATCCTGCTAACACAATACATAATGTACCAAATCTGACAAAACTATAAAGGCACCACTATCCATTGATATCACAATACATAATGTAACCAAATGTGATGCCTATAAAATCACTATTATAGTATTATCCAAGGATATCACAAAACAAAATGTACCAAGCATGACACTTTTAAAATCACCACTATCCAAGGATATTACAAAACATAATGTATTAAATCTTACACCTTAAAAATAACTTTTATCCAAGGATATCATAATATATAATGTACCAAATATGACATCTTTAAAATCACTATTATCCAAGGATAACACAAAAACATAATGTACCAAATCTGACACCTTTAGACTCATTTTCATCATGGGATATCCAGGTATATATTGGTACATAATACTACAGCATACACAGGGTATCTCATTAATTATGTGTTTTATTCACAACACTGTCACCCTTGGACAGTATGGTAGTCACCCACATCAGTGTAAGCCTGTGACAGAATGGAGGTCCACCACATTAATGTATGCTTGTGACAGTATGGAATTCACCAACACCAGAGTAAGCCTGTGACAGTATGGAATTCATCAACACCAGAGTAAGTCTGTGACAGTATGAATGTCATGAACACCAGAGTAAGCCTGTGACAATATGGAAGTTACCAACACCAGAGTAAGCCTGTAACAGTATGGAAGTCACCCACATCAGTGTAAGCCTGTGACAGAATGGAAGTCCCCCACATTAATGTATGCTTGTGACAGTATAGAATTCATCCACATTAATGTAAACCTGTGACAGTATGGAAGTCACCAACACCAGAGTAAGCCTGTGACAGTAGGAAAGTCACCAACACCAGAGTAAGCCTGAGACAGTATGGAAGTCATCAACACCAGAGTAAGCCTGTGACAGTATGGAAGTAACCCATATAGTGTGAGCCTGTGACAGTATGGAAGTCACCAACAACAGAATAAGCCTGTGACAGTATGGAAGTGACCAACACCAGAGTAAGCCTGTGACAGTATGGAAGTCACCCATATCAGTGTAAGCCTGTGACACTATGCAAGTTCAATTATTTTTGTCTATTTCACCATCTCTGTAAATGTAACAAGTTCAATTAAGACCATCAATTAAACATTTAGTCACACATCTCTCACCTACCAAATTAGGTATGACAAGCTCAAATGCCCCTCCCCTATTAAATATGACCAGGCAGAGATGCCCCTTTTCTATTAAATATGACCAGGCAGAGATGCCCCTTCCCTATTAAATAAGACCAGGCATAGATTCCTCTCCCAAAAACACCTTCTGTAACATGCCTGTGTTCTTCTTTACCCACTGAAGCTCTGTGCAAGTGCCAGGCAGACAGGAAATGCTTGAATCTTGTTTTTTACATGTAACCATGCACAGGAACATTACAGGAATCCTTATTTCTTTTGTGTCTGGGAACAACTTAGGAATAAACAGAAAGTCGCCATCTCATAATTACAGCTTAACTGACTGGAGTCTGTTCAGTATAAATTATCCTTGGCTGACAATGCAAAATTGGTCTGTCACTTACATAAATGTGTCTAGATGATATCCTCAAGAACATGCATGTCTGAATACTTATGTTATAACACCTTTATAAATAAATGACAAACCAGTGACCCATTGGTCATGATGCTAAGCTGTTGGCCTGACATGTTACAGTGATATACGTTTGATCAAATATCAGAGTCCAACACTAAGTACTTGATACTTGATAAGCAAATTATTAAAATATAATGATAAAAAGATCTTTATTCCTGGGCTCATACTATATATCAAGTCTCAAAAAATCATACCTGTGTGATATAACATTAAAGGTGGTATAACCAATCGTTTGCAAACTGATCATGCTGTCTTAAAATTTAAATGAATGAAACTACCAAATTTCAGGAAAATCCAATCATCATTCCTGGGAAATTTGAGATTTCAATCACTTCAACTAGATGAAAAGAATACATAAAATACAGTAATAATGGAAAAAAATGGATATAGTTTACCTGATACTTAATTCGAATAATTTTATAAATATATCAAACTTGGAGTTAACCATGTGTCACCAGACTGTTACTCGTAAAATTATATGTAATACAAAAATTTAAAATGCTGTTATCAGCTTTGTTCTGTAGCATGGTACACACTGTAAATGGGAAATGAATATTTATGGGTGTTAAGTGCAGACACCATGAAAAACACAAGGATTCCAACTGGTCCAACCTGACCACGGTCTGGTTTCACACAGGTACCATAAAATAAATCACGTCCACACAGACAACTCTGGGTCATTGCAATAGCTAGTATCTGTTCAACTTTAAACCCCTAACCATAAGAAGAAAATAAATGATAAATGAATTTTCACCAGAATGATTAATTTTTTAATTTGTATTAATGCTATCTTGGTGTCATCATCATTTATTATATTCTCCCCATCTATCTAATGGAATCTTTGGAATGTAGCCACCAACACTAAGCATCACAACTCACATAAAAATATCTCTTCTCTCATGGATCCTCAACACTGGCCTTTGGATTTATTAACTTCAAAGCTAATGATCTAAACTACACCATCCTTCAGTTAATGCCAGTAAGTTGTTAGGAACTGCTTACAGCAGACCCTCAGTGATGACAAAGCTTACTTTAACATATATTAGTTCTTTTTAGTGTATACTCTTTAACTTATATGACTTAAAAAGGAACTGCATTCATTTTTTATTAAGAACTTTTGATGACATTTTGCAAATGTGATCTCACTGAAAATTTCAAAATTTCATCAAGGAAACCAAATCTTAAAATAGTAAATAAACAAGACCACTGCAAACATGCATAATACACCTGTCTTATGTCTTGTGACCTCTGACCTCATTAAATATGCCTGAAATCTGCTGAGGAATTTAACTGAGGTGAGAAACTCTATTGGTAAATACTGGTATGTATAATGAGTTTCATGAAATTCAAAGGATTTTTGTTAAGTCACCACAGTGCCTCCAAAGTTTGGTGACCTTTGACTTCATTAAATATGCACAGATTTTGCTGGAAATCAAACTTATATTTCATTAATTAACATTCTGATGAGTTTTATAAAAACCCTTCATATTCCTCGTAAGTTATTGCGGCAACACCACAAAGTAGCCTAGTGACCCGTGACCTTATTAAATATGCATAGATTTTGCAAATAATCGAACTCAGGCCATATAATCTGTTGGTATGTAGTTATGGTGAGTTTTTTGAAAATCCATCTAAGCCCCGGTAAGTTATCGCGGCAACACTAAAAGTTAATGGTCCGACAGACAGACTGATGGTGGGTATACCATAATAATATGATGGGTGTTCAACAAAGGTCATGTTTATTGTAAGCAAGTAATTATTGAAGGACTTACACCAGTAACCAAATTATTTTCAACTACAATTACAGTGAAACCTCGTTATGTCGAACTTGCTTAAGTTGAATACCCCGCTTGTGTCAAAGTTACAGACTTGATATTCCGGACAACTCTAGTTAAATTATGACCAAATAAAACCCGCTTGTGTCAAACCTCAGATGTGTGGAAGTTTACTGAGGGTCCCTTCAACTTCAACACAAAGAAGAGTCACTGTATTTACAATTAAACAATAAACAAGGAACGTATCACTGAAATGCTGCCAGACTTACATTATCCTGTGAGGGTTACAAAACTACATGCAAACCAAAAACAAAGCATTTCCAAGATGATTTAAACAGTAGGTGATACAATGGCAGTGTATTATTGTACAAGATATCTTTTGACAATGCAGACAGACCTTGGACACGTTGTGTTGAGTCTCACGGTGAGCCAGCTGACTCGCAATATTTGGTGTCTTAACAAAACATAATGTGTCCTACATAACAACATCCCAGACACTGTGAACTGATGTCAGCTTTACACTACTGTATTATTAGTCAACCACACAAGCCTGAGGGATGAAGACTGTCACTGAGATACTGAGTAATATCAGGCCAACACTAGTTCAACAAAGTACAAAGTTTACAGATGATAACCCCAGCAGGCCCTTACACAGCTCCAACATGAGTAGTCCAAAGACCAAAGGGTTCATATTCTTATTCTTTGTCCCCGGGTCAATGTTATTGGACTCTGGGTGCTGGGACTATGGGTGCTGGGAGTAATTAACTATACGGATTCAGCCCAGGCCATTTATTATGAAATTTATAATAAGATAAAATCTGATGGTCAATTTTGTGTGCATGATTTGATAGTGCTGGAAATAAACAGAGCAGGTTTTATCTTTAACCACATAAAACAGTGTAATATTTAAATGCAAGTCAATACATTTTTAAACACATTCAGCATCATGGTGGGAGGGGTCTTGTTCATAACAGGGTCACAGGACCAGGTCTGGCTTATTTTTTTATTATTGTTAGAACATCTATTAAGATATTGCTGCAGATCAGAGGCAATGAAGTGATGCTCTTCTGCCCATACACAAAACTTTGATGGAAACATACTTCCAAAGCAGCATGGGTCAATAATAAAGGCCCTCCCTTATTTAAAAGCCTGGCCATCCAGAAGTGTGCACAGATCTCATTCCAACACCACAAGCTTTCACTGAGTACAAACTCAGGTACAGGACAAGAATGCAATTAAGAAAGCAGCAGCACAAATTGTGAGAATCACAGAAAGAATAAGCATTCTTAGGTTTAAATACCACATTAACTCTTTTCTATACTACGCCCTGTGGTGAATGAAAATAGTCCTGTCTAAGGACACCTGACCAGCTGGGCCATAAGGACTCCCTGTCTAAGGACATCTGACCAGCTGGGCCATAAGGACTTCCTGTCTAAGGACATCTGACCAGCTGGGCCATAAGAACTCCCTGTCTAAGGACATCTGACCAGCTGGGCCATAAGGACTCCCTGTCTAAAGACATCTGACCAGCTGGGCCATAAGGACTCCCTGTCTAAGGACATCTGACTAGCTGGGCCATAAGGACTCCCTGTCTAAGGACATCTGACCAGCTTGGACATAAAGACTCCCTGTCTAAGGACATCTGAACAGCTGGGCCATAAGGACTCCCTGTCTAAGGACATCTGACCAGCTGGGCCATAAGAACTCCCTGTCTAAGGACATCTGACCAGCTTGGACATAAAGACTCCCTGTCTAAGGACATCTGACCAGCTGGGCCATAAGGACTCCCTGTCTAAGGACATCTGACCAGCTGGGCCATAAGGACTCCCTGTCTAAGGACATCTGACCAGCTTGGACATAAAGACTCCCTGTCTAAAGACATCTGACCAGCTGGGCCATAAGGACTCCCTGTCTAAGGACATCTGACCAGCTTGGACATAAAGACTTCCTGTCTAAGGACATCTGACCAGCTGGGCCATAAGAACTCCCTGTCTAAGGACATCTGACCAGCTGGGCCATAAGGACTCCCTGTCTAAACACATCTGACCAGCTGGGCCATAAGGACTCCCTGTCTAAGGACATCTGACCAGCTGGGCCATAAGGACTCCCTGTCTAAGGACATCTGACCAGCTTGGACATAAAGACTCCCTGTCTAAGGACATCTGACCAGCTGGGCCATAAGGACTTCCTGTCTAAGGACATCTGACCAGCTGGGCCATAAGAACTCCCTGTCTAAAGACATCTGACCAGCTGGGCCATAAGGACTCCCTGTCTAAGGACATCTGACCAGCTGGGCCATAAGGACTCCCTGTCTAAAGACATCTGACCAGCTGGGCCATAAGGACTCCCTGTCTAAGGACATCTGACCAGCTGGGCCACAAGGACTCCCTGTCTAAAGACAACTGACCAGCTGGGCCATAAGGACTCCCTGTCTAAGGACATCTGACCAGCTGGGCATGAAGACTCCCTGTCTAAGGACACCTGACCAGCTGGGCCATGAAAACTCTCTGTCTAAGGACACCTGACCAGCTTGGCCATGAAGCTTCCCTGTCTAAAGACAACTGACCAGATGGGCCATAAGGACTCCCTGTCTACGGACATCTGACCAGCTGGGCATGAAGACTCCCTGTCTAAGGACACCTGACCAGCTGGGACATAAAGACTCCCTGTCTAAGGACATCTGAACAGCTGGGCCATAAGGACTCCCTGTCTAAGGACATCTGACCAGCCTGGCTATGCATAAGGACTCCCTGTCTAAGGACATCTGACCAGCTTGGACATAAAGACTCACTGTCTAAGGACATCTGACTAGCTGGGCCATAAGGACTCCCTGTCTAAAGACATCTGACCAGCTGGGCCATAAGGACTCCCTGTCTAAGGACATCTGACCAGCTGGGCCATAAGGACTCCCTGTCTAAGGACATCTGACCAGCTGGGCCATAAGGACTCCTTGTCTAAGGACATCTGACCAGCTGGGTCATAAGCATACCCTGTCTGAGGACACCTGGGCCATAAAGAAAATATTACCTCACCCAAGACATAACAACCATAGACATGGGAAACATTTATCAGTGTATCACTGGAAAAAAAGTTATCTCACCCTAGACATGACAATCACTGGACCTGGGACACATACGTCAGTGTATCACTGGAAGAAAAAGTTATCTCACCTTTGACATGACAACCATTGGATCTGGGACACATCAGTGTGTATCACTGGGAGAAGGAAAAGCCATAAACTATCATTTTATGAAAACCTTTCACCTCTCAGCTGCAGGAGTATGTCTAGCTACAAAGCAAAGCACAGGGGGTTAACTGTGACAGACACAACCACTTGATATGTTCTGTGGTCAAACACCAAAATACAGAATACCTGACAAGTTACATGACAAAGACTATCAAGAATTTATAAACAAATATCCTTCACCAACATCATCTATACTTCATGTATAATGAATCACGGGGATTAAAAATTTAGCACCTTGAGACACACTGTCTGTACTTTCAGTTTCTGTCACAAAGGTTGAATAGGAGGAATGTGATCACCACTGATTTCCTCCTCTTTAACAGCACAGAGGCAGGTCTAACCCATCAAAGGCTAATACTATAAACACAGGGCTTCAGCTGCTGTTACTACTGAGTGCCACAGCCAGTTAGACAGTGACACGTGTGCTGAAGTGCTGGCTGTACCCTCACAGCAACTGTGACAAGAATAAAGCCATGACCATGACATCTTTAAGATGATCAAATAAAAGATACTTAACACTTCAGTGATGAAACAACGGCCTCTATAATGGTCCCATATCTCTGTCACACACCGGTCTACAGACAGCAGACACTCTCATTTCTATATATAATTGAACAAATAAATTGTTTTGTTTGGTGTACTTGATATGACAAGGAAACACTAATTTTGATAAAAAAAAAAACAATGATAATATCTATTTCTGTACAATGCCTATGTGGTGCCTCCCCTTGTGACAGCAGGCACGTGGCACAGTTTCCATCCACACATTCAAAATGAAGCACTAGTACGTCCATGACAACAAAAATTGAACAACAACAAAATCATTATGATCAAGGTGCCTGAGAAAGATCTGCCCTCATTAGAAAACAAGGCCTACAGGCCTAATGCGTACCTGTGCTTTGGGATATACACCAGGTATAATGCTTCAATGCTGGACCATTACTTTTCATGTATATGAACTATGCAAGTACTAAACATTTTTGAATAAGAAACAATTACACAAACATCACTGCTGAAATTCTGGCATAGGTGCACACAACACTAAAAAGATTGTAGCTGGCACCACCAGTCTTGTATACAACGAAGCTATCTGAGATATATACATAAGCCCAATTTCAGACTGATATATCAAACCCCTCCTGAGAAAAACGCAGGGACACACACTGTGCAAAAGTCATGGTAGGTGGCAACACCTGTCTTGTGAGCGAGAGAGCCATCAAAGACACATAGACAGGTCAAAATATTAGGCCAATACATCAAACTTACCTTGAGTCTGATGCATGGGGCTGACCAGGCTTAGGTGAGAAAGGCTGTTGCCCCCGAGTGAACTGTGACAAATTGCTTGCTCAGGCTACTGCACTGAGTGAACTCATGACCTGCACCTGGCTAGACTGAGTGAACTTTTGACCTGTACCTGGCTGCACTGAGTGAACTCTTGACCTGTTGCATAATCTGACACAGTTGGCAGTCTGCCAAAGCTATAAATAGAATGCAGCTACTGCACTGAGTAAACTCCTGACCCATACCTGGCTGCACTGAGTGAACTCTTGACCTGTTGCTTAATCTGATACAGTTGGCAGTCTGCCAAAGCTATAAATAGATCCAGACTGACCTCTAGCCTGTTGCCAAATCTGAAATAGTAGCCACACCATTGCATAAGCTCATGCAGGGGCCCTGCCCTGAGGGGCTTGACACCCATGAAGTGATCACATGGTGCCCATGAGGTGTTCACATGTCACCCATGAGGTGATCACATGCCATGTGCTTGGCTGCACTGATTGAACTCTTGACCTATATCTGGCTGCACTGAATGAACTCTTGATCTGTTCCCAAATCTGAAACAGTTGGCAGTTTCTCATCCTATTTAAAGATACAGATTCAATCTTGGCCTGTTGGTATATCTGTTTACACATACTGAAAGACTTTGGTTAAAATTTCTTTTTTCATGCCGACATATTCATAAACTTTTTATCAAAATATCTAGAATAATAAAAGATGCAGTACTTTCATGGTTAAAGGTCCAATAGTTCTGCCAAAAATCATTCTAGTAAACTTGAACAAAGGCCACCTAAGAATAATTTTTGTGCAATGTTACAGAAGATATAATTGAAATAATAATTTTGTAGAAGAACTCTATTGCAGTCCTCAGTTTGAAAAAGACATAATAATGGCCATAAGATTAACTTAAGCTTTTCATATCTCAACCAAAAATCAACAAACTCAGTATATTCAGATATGATTGAAAGAACCATGTCCTAGGATAATTCTTTTGAAAAATTGAACAATTCAACTTGACAGTTTCATCATTAAGCTTAAAGAGGCTAAAATTATGAGGTTTTTTGCCCATAAAAAACAGGTCAATGTAGGTGGCACCACTAAATCTACAACTTCAAATATGAGTCATGTGACCAACATTTGCACAATAACTGGTAATGCTAGCTTCTGTCATTTCTGAGAGTACTATGTCAGTTTGCTTACTTGGCTGAATGACTGTTCAAATTTGTGTAACTCCACTAAAATTAATCAAATGCAAACAATTTGAACAACTTGAGAGGGCTTGCCTCTGGGATCATTTATGTAAAATATTTAACAATTTGGCTGGACCATCTACAAGAAGACGACTTTTAAAGTATTGTCAGCTTTTTCCTTATAAAATCTAAGTAAATGCAGATAGCAAAACAAGGGACCTATGGGTCACGACGCTCAGCTGTTAAATATGATAAAAAAATATTATTTAGAAATGAGGCACATGCTGGTTTTGTGTGGTAATAAATATAAGCTGTATTATGAGTTGTTGTTGTTTAGCTTATGTATGATTTTGATAGTACCTTTAGAGACAGGGAAGAGGATTGATTTCATTTATTTTATTAACAAATGGAGTACTGTTGTCACACAGATTTTGACTTGGCCATATAACTTATAAGCAGAACATATAATATAAGAGTTTAACTATTTATTAAAAAAAATTACAAATATTGTCCCAAATATAATTTCTATAAAAAATAATAAGAGAATCATATGATTTTTTTAAATGAAATATAACTGATATGATTATTAAAAAAATATTAAAGAATATATTCATGAATGCATTCATGAATACATTTTGAATTTTTTTGCACGAGTACTCATATACTTTCATTTTCACCTGAATTCCTTTTCTTTATGCAAGAAATTTTATAATGGAGTACATAATCATATTCGTATTTAAATACAATTACAAAGTATTCGCACCATGTCTGGTATTTATTCTGTTTCACCAACCAATGATGTTGAGAATCCAGAATATACAAAATTCACACATTTAAATAATGATCATAAGTACCTGGTTTTATGGCTTTTATTTATATTAAAAAATAACTGTAAAAAATTCATTTTGGACTAATTTCACATCAATGTACACACTAGACACAGTAGGAATCTAGATTAATATTATCAACTGCATCTTTGTCTATCATTAATTTCCTTCATATGATCCCTAATGATTAGTAATGAATAATATGATTTACTTCTTTATCATTAAAATTGAACTGAAAAATGCCATAGGTGACTGCATGGTGTTATTTGGAATATGTGACATTCTACCCATCGATACAAGATTCTTATATCATCAGTAACTGCAAGTTAATTTCCTGTTATTATAAACTAACAAATTCCTTTTCTATTTTTCTTTAATTTGTTATTAAAAACCAATAAAAATTTATTAATTTATTGTTTATTGTTATGTTGTTGGTTAAAACTACTAGATGAGTTGGGTTGGACACCTGGATCAACTGTGGCTGGCCATAAGCTGCCTGGATTCCTGTATGCCTCACCTCAAGCGTGCATAATTTGATGAAAGGTCAACAAGGTCAACATACAGGTGACTCAAGAGGGGCTGGAGAGAGCCAAAGTCTGACAGGGTCTCATAAAAAACATTAATAAAAGCTACAATTTTTGGCCAATTTCTTTCAGCTTTCTAAACTAAAAAGCTGAAATCCTAATGTGTGCATGATATGAAAATTATATCAACAGTGCTCACAGGACACAAACATGCCATGGTCACAGTTGGGCAAAATTTGAGGTACTAATTTTATATTTATACTAATAACTAATTTTGGGTATTCAATTGAATCTTGATTAAATAATGTTACATCCCTGACAAAAAAATCTCTAGCTTCAGCAATGCCCTTGTTAAGGGAGTAAATATATATTTCTTGATTTTTTACAAAGTGCATTATGTTTGGGCCCATAACTTAAAACAATTATGCAATACTGACATCATTCTGGCATGTGCATAGAGAATGAAAAATATGTATATTATTTATGATTAAAGTCAGATCAGTGGATTTGATATTAGGCAGTCTTGAAGTGTAACAATGGGTTTTTAATGGAAAAATGAAGTTTTTCATTAATATCTCGAAGGTATTAAGTCCTAGTGACCAAATTCTTGGCATGGTAGGGGATTTTGGAGACATCTAACTGTATGCCGAATTTAAGGAACTAAGAGCTAAAGCTGGGGAGCTGAGCTCTTGCAAACTGCATAACACTAGCTTGATGTAAACAATATGTTACATGGTGCTTGAAAACTTATTAAAATCTACAGTTTTTGATCAACTGGTTTCAAATTTTTGGTGTTAACAGTTGAAATGCTAACAAAAACATGCTGTGAAAATTAAATCCACAGTACTTACAGGAAAAAAACGTGCCATGGTCAAAGTTAGGCAAAATTTAAGGTACCAATTTTTTATTTTTGTTAATATTTTAAAAAATTTTAAAGATTTTGATCTAATTTTGGGTATACAATTTAATTTTGATTAATTAAAGTTATATTACTTGAAAAAAAGTCCATAGCTTTAACAAGTTTTGTGTTAAGTGATCAAATATTTTTCCTGATTTTTTACAAAATGCATTATGTTCTGGCCCATAACTTTCTTAAATTATATAATACAGACATAATTTCAGGCATGTACATAGGAACTATATAGAGGAATATTTATGGTAAATATGAGGAAAAACAGATGAGTGGTTTTGATATTAGGCAGCCCTGAAGTGTGAAAATAGGTTTTTAATAAAAAATTGAGATTTTTCCTTAATTTCTCAAAGGAACAAAGTCGCAAAGACCCAGTTTTCGGCTTGGTAGGAGATCTTGGGGACATCTAATACTATGCCGTATTTTGGATTCCTAGGTCTTACGGTTACAAAACGTGCCACATCTACGGACGGACGGACGGACAGACGGACGGACGACGGACAATGGACCACGACTATAGCTCAGTTGACTTATAGTCAGCTGAGCTAAAAATAAGCTGAATCCCACAAAATTTGATATGTGACAGATTATTGCATAAAATCTGGGAATGGTAGCTCCTGCTATTCCTGAGAAATTATGGATTGATGTACAGATGACCAATGACCCTCATACAAAAATAGGTCAATTCAGGTGGTGCCACCAATACCTGAATTTCATATATGACTCATGTGACCAACACTGGCAAAAAATTTGGTGATGATAGCTCTGGCTGTTTCTGAGACTGTCATTTTAGTATGCTTTTTTGGACAGATGACTAAGTTCAACTTCCTGAAAAAAAATTGAGGGAGATGGTATAAAAGATTATCTCTGTGAAATATTGAACAATTTGGCTTGAGTGTTTCGGAGGAGAAGATTTTTAAAGGTTTTTTTAGCTTTTTCTCTATAAAATTTAAGAAAATTTTCAGATGGCTAATTTTTTGCATTAAATTTCATGATGCTACCTCCAATCATTTTCAAAATAGTATGGGTAAACGTACAGAAGACAAACGCCGCCACACCATCTCATTAGTTCACAGGTTCACTAAAAATTAATACAGATGCATATTGAATGCAAAATTGTAATACAGATACATCTCACTGATGGCAAAATCTTGAAATAATTTGACTATGGATACCAATTATTTGTAATCCATGTACAGCTGTCTTTATATACCCTCAGAGAGCTGTATAGCTGTGATTGTAAACATTGCCTGGCATGAGGAATATCTAAAAATCATAAATCTACATTTTTTTAAAGCTTTTAAAAAACATTCTTGTAAATATTAACCATTGATAACCTGAAATCTAAATGTCTAGAGGCATGATGTAATAAATGCTGATAAACTGGTGCCAGTCTAGATGTATCTAGATGTATCTGTGTATCTGCTTCACACAGCTAACATATATGGTAAAATGACTCAACTGAACCTTTATAATTCAGCCAAAATTCATTCTTTGGAACCATAAAAGACAATTATTATAAGAATTATTCAAGGGATTATTCTTGTAAAATATTAAACAAATTGGCCTCAGTAGGGTCAGTCAACAAAAATTATACAGGTTTATAACTCATATGGGAAAATACAGCAAAATGGCTAAGTTAAGCTTCCCATAACTCAGCCAAAAATCACTGAACCAAAACCATTTGAACAAACTTGAATTATAAACATCTAAGGATAATTAATGTGTGAGATTTTAGAATTTGGCCCAGTGGTTTTTGAGGAGAAGATCTTTGTAGCCACTGAGCTAAAATGGGCTACTACAGCATATGACTAAATTCAGCTTCCCATAACTCAGCCAAAAGTCACTGAACTTAGACCATTTGAACAAATTTAAAAAAGCACTACCCTAGGACCCTTTCTGTGCGATATTAAACTATTTGGCCATATGATTTCAGAGAAGAAGTTTTTTGTAGCCGTCGGTATGATACGGGCACTGATGACCCCCGTACAAAAAAGGTTGATGCAGGTGGCGCCACCAATACCTCAATTTCAGATATGTCTCATGTGAACAACATTGGCATAAAATTTGGTGATGATAGCTCCAGCCTTTTCTGAGATTGTAATTTTAGTATGCTTTTATGGACAGATGACTAAGTTCAACTTCCTGTAACTCGGCCAACAATCACCGAACTCAAACCATTCGAACAAACTTGAGAATGATTATTCCAGGAATCATTTCTGTGAAATATTGGACAATTTGGCTGAACAGTTTTGGAGAAGAAGATTTTTAAAGCTTTTTTAGCTTTTTCCTTATAAAATCTAAGAAAATGCAGTTAGCCAAAAATTAAGCAAAATCCGATATAGTTTTTTAGATGACTAATTTTTTGCATAAAATTTCTTGATGCTACCTCTTGCCGTTTTCAAGATAGTATGGGTTAACGTACAGACGACGGACGACGGCCGGCGGACGACAGACGCTGGACGACGCCACACCATCGCATAAGCTCACAGGTTCGCTAAAAATCTAATCTATTTTGTGGCCTTCATCACACTTCCAGTGTTCGAAATACTGGGTGCCTAAGTGCAAAGATGCACCAAAGAACAGTTTTGTGCACCCACTGTATCACTGCAAGGTGCACAGTGTGCACCTGAGGCTGGTAACTAGGACAGATCAGCAGGACAGACACATGCACATCTGACAGTCCAGATGATCAAACAAGGATATATAAACACTAAAGCATGACGTCACACTACACACTACATGTATATAGATCAAGTGATCAGAGCTTTTCATTAGATGGATATTTTCAAGCTTCCATTCTGACCAGATTTAAACCCTTAGCTTATTTTTACTGCACTGAAATATGTGTATAAATTATAATATAGCTGTAATAAAAACAACTGTAATGTTATTAATGTATTTGTGCACCTTGAATTTACTTAGTGCACCCAGTTGTATAAGATGTGGTGCACAGGTTGCCATTAAAGAGTATTTCATACACTGACTTCTCTAGCAAATGATTAAAAATAAGGAAACCAACTGCATGACTCTTATCAATAACAATTATAATGTCAGTAACAGTTAGTTAAATAATTCTCAAAACAGTTTCAGTGTATACACGGAAAGGTGAAATGTTTTCTACTTGAACTGCCAGTACCGTGATTCTGACCACTATTTATGACCATCCGGTTTTCTGAATCTCCAATGGTAAGCGAAACTAAATACGATAAAAGACTAAAATTTTACCAGAACAAACAAAAACTATTTTTTTTCTGCAAATGTTAATTTATTCTTGCTTTTATATATGTTTCAAAAATATGCTTAAAACTTCCAGTGTTCACAACACACTAAAGGTCACGGGTACCATGTGTGGATGAAATGTCACTATCAATCAGTGAACCAAATCAAATTGGCCAGGCAAATGTAGGCCTTGTCACACTTTTTTCTATGACCCACTAGTGTTTAGCCAGAACAAAATGTCAGTTGTACAACCCATGTGTAACCCCTGTCAATATTGTGGACAGAAAACTGTGTTCTGTCTAACTGGCATGACCCTTTCTGTACGCTTAGTGCCTCCACAGAAAGAAAACCACAGGCTCACAACTTCAATACCACTTGTACATGAAATAGAAATATATGAAAAAGGTTATTCCTTATGCTTTGCAAAAAAAAAAAAAACAAAAATTTTTTGTGTGATATTTATGTCTAGCTTTGGCAGAGGTGTAGCTACATACACACTGACAACAGCACGTCTCAATGGACAATAACATGTTACACGTCAGGCAGTACAAATATAACTTGTTATCACTAATGTTTTCTTACACTACACCATAATGCTACCTATGATGCCTTCAGGATTTGAAGAGAAAGTGAAATATTTCAATATTCTAAAGTAAAATATTTAAAATGACATTTTGTGAAACTTTTTGAATTTGATACCAAACAATTTTGTGATTAATAAAATTTTAATGGCATTAATGGTAGTTGTTGATTCCAGGCAAGGCTTCTTATAATTATCTGATTAAAAGTTCTTTATATTAACTGTAAAAAAAAAATAAATCCTGTTAACTATTCCCTGAAATACTTTGTTAGCTGAGAAAAAGTATCTTTAATCATAAACATTTTTTTTACTTTATTTTAGTAAATTCACCTGCTAAAAACAAGTCTGTTACATGAATTCAAAATATTTTTGTTGCTTGTTTTTCATAAATTTTTTTTTTACATTTTCATAAGTATTCATGACTTGGTGAACACAGCTTCCTTACGAAAAACTGACTCACAAGCTTTTTCATATTAACTGGTGGGATCTTTACATCTCAGTTCCCTACATTAAACATTGATCTATAGGGTACCATTCAATAGTGGCAAATCAGTGCCCAAACTATAGTTCTGAACAACTCCGTTTACTGGACAAGGGAGACAAGGGACAGAGCCTATTAAATACATTTACGCAAGGTTCAATTCATCATCAAGAAATTTTAAAAGATAAGGGTAGGCTATGCCAACATATGTTGCCATGGTGGGATATCAGTCAAGGAAAAACTGGCTGCCGCCATATTAAATAATTGTTTGACAAGTATGATAGGAATCGATGTCCAAAATTTCTTTTCCCAATAAAATGTAAACAACTGGTTACTGAAACCAAAAATGTGCTTTAACCTGTACCTTTGAGTACAGACATTGCTGTGTCATTTACACATAAGCCAAGTCATGGTATGATGGTTCATGTCAGGTGGGGCCCAGAAATGTCTGAAACTACAGATACCTTATAATAATTGTTTGGCAAGTATCCAATGATTAACCATCATGGTGTAATCTGCCTATATTCCTCCTGTATTATCAGTTTTAATCTGTGTGAACTCCACCTGTATCATCAGTTTTATTTTGTGTATACTCCTCCTGTACCATCAGTTTTAATCTGTGTAAATTCCTCCTATGTCATGTTTTAATCTGTGAGTACTCCCTTGTATCATCAGTTTTAATCTGTGCATACTCTTCCTTAACCATCAGTGTAATCTGTGGGTACTCCTCCTGTATCATGTTTTGATCTGTGACTACTCCCCTTTACCATCAGTTTTAATCTGTGTAAATTCCTCCTATGTCATGTTTTAATTTGTGAGTACTCCCTTGTATCATCAGTTTAAATCTGTGTATACTCTTCCTTTACCATTAGTTTTAATCTGTGGGTACTCCTCCTGTATCATGTTTTAATCTGTGACTACTCCCCTGTATTATCAGCTTTAATCTGTGAATACTCCCCAGTATCATCAGCTTTTATCTGTGAATACTCCTACTGTATCATCAGCGTATTATCTGTGTGTACTCCTACTGTATAATCAGCTTTTATCTGTCTTTACTCCTCCTGTATCATCAGATTATTTAGTCATGTATCATAACATTGAACCTGTCTGTATGCCTCCAGTATCATCAGCTTAAATCTTCGTGTCATCAGATTTATTAATCCTGTATCATCACTTTAAACTTGCCCATATTCCTCCTGTATCATCAGCCTTTTCTGTCTGTACTCCTCCTGTAACATTAGAATTATTTAGTCCTGTATCATCACTTTAAACCTGCCCATATTCCTCCTGTATCATCAGCTTTATCTGTGTGTACTCCTCCTGTATCATTAGAATTATTGAGTCCTGTATCATCACTTTAAACTTGCCAGTATTCCTCCTTTATCATCAGCTTTTTCTGTGTGTACTCCTCCTGTATCATTAGAATTATTTAGTCCTGTATCATCACTTTAAACCTGCCCATATTCCTCCTGTATCATCAGCTTTTTCTGTGTGTACTCCTCCTGTATCATAAGAATTATTTAGTCCTGTATCATCACTTTAAACTTGCCAGTATTCCTCCTGTATCATCAGCTTTTTCTGTGTGTACTCCTCCTGTATCATTAGAATTATTGAGTCCTGTATCATCACTTTAAACTTGCCAGTATTCCTCCTTTATCATCAGCTTTATCTGTGTGTACTCCTCCTGTATCATTAGAATTATTTAGTCCTGTATCATCACTTTAAACCTGCCCATATTTCTCCTGTATCATCAGCTTTTTCTGTGTGTACTCCTCCTGTATCATTAGAATTATTTAGTCCTGTATCATCACTTTAAACCTGCCCATATTCCTCCTGTATCATCAGCTTTTTCTGTGTGTACTCCTCCTGTATCATTAGAATTATTTAGTCCTGTATCATCACTTTAAACCTGCCCGTATTCCTCCTTTATCATCAGCTTTTTCTGTGTGTACTCCTCCTGTATCATTAGAATTATTTAGTCCTGTATCATCACTTTAAACCTGCCAGTATTCCTCCTGTATCATCAGCTTTTTCTGTGTGTACTCCTCCTGTATCATTAGAATTATTTAGTCCTGTATCATCACTTTAAACTTGCCAGTATTCCTCCTTTATCATCAGCTTTTTCTGTGTGTACTCCTCCTGTATCATTAGAATTATTTAGTCCTGTATCATCACTTAAAACCTGCCCATATTCCTCCTTTATCATCAGCTTTTTCTGTGTGTACTTCTCCTGTATCATTTGAATTATTTAGTCCTGTATCATCACTTTAAACCTGCCAGTATTCCTCCTGTATCATCAGCTTTTTCTGTGTGTACTCCTCCTGTATCATTAGAATTATTTAGTCCTGTATCATCACTTTAAACTTGCCAGTATTCCTCCTGTATCATCAGCTTTTTCTGTGTGTACTCCTCCTGTATCATTAGAATTATTTAGTCCTGTATCATCACTTTAAACCTGCCAGTATTCCTCCTGTATCATCAGCTTTATCTGTGTGTACTCCTCCTGTATCATTAGAATTATTTAGTCCTGTATAATCACTTTAAACCTGCCCATATTCCTCCTGTATCATCAGCTTTATCTGTGTGTACTCCTCCTGTATCATTAGAATTATTTAGTCCTGTATCATCACTTTAAACCTGCCCGTATTCCTCCTGTATCATCAGCTTTTTCTGTGTGTACTCCTCCTGTATCATTAGAATTATTTAGTCCTGTATCATCACTTTAAACCTGCCCATATTCCTCCTTTATCATCAGCTTTTTCTGTGTGTACTCCTCCTGTATCATTAGAATTATTTAGTCCTGTATCATCACTTTAAACCTGCCCGTATTCCTCCTGTATCATCAGCTTTTTCTGTGTGTACTCCTCCTGTATCATTAGAATTATTTAGTCCTGTATCATCACTTTAAACTTGCCAGTATTCCTCCTGTATCATCAGCTTTATCTGTGTGTACTCCTCCTGTATCATTAGAATTATTTAGTCCTGTATCATCACTTTAAACCTGCCCATATTCCTCCTGTATCATCAGCTTTATCTGTGTGTACTCCTCCTGTATCATTAGAATTATTTAGTCCTGTATCATCACTTTAAACTTGCCTGTATTCCTCCTGTATCATCAGCTTTTTCTGTGTATACTCCTCCTGTATCATTAGATTTATTTAGTCCTGTATCATCACTTTAAACCTGCCCATATTCCTCCTGTATCATCAGCTTTATCTGTGTGTACTCCTCCTGTATCATTAGAATTATTTAGTCCTGTATCATCACTTTAAACTTGCCAGTATTCCTCCTGTATCATCAGCTTTATCTGTGTGTACTCCTCCTGTATCATTAGAATTACTGAGTCCTGTACCATCACTTTAAACCTGCCCGTATTCCTCCTGTATAATCAGCTTTATCTGTGTGTACTCCTCCTGTATCATTAGATTTATTTAGTCCTGTATCATCACCTTAAACCTTTTCTGTACTCCCTAGTATCTTCAGCTTTATTTAAGTCGTCTCTTCTATCATTAGATTTATAGTCCTGTATCATCACCTTAAACCTGTCTGTATTCCTCCTGTATCATCAGCTTTAATCTGTGTGTATTCCTCCTGTACCATCAACTTTTGTCTGTGGACTCCTCCTGTATCATAAGCTTTACACTGTGTACTTGACCTGTATCATCAACTCTAATATGTGTGTACTCCTCCTGTATCATCAGTTTTAAACTCTGTGTACTTGACCAGTATCGTCAACTTTAATCTGTGTGTACACATGCTGTTTCATCATTTATAATCTGCATTTACTCACCTGAGCCACCTTGTCTCAGCCAGTATCCCCAGCTTAATCCTCCAGTCTTGAACATTATACCACTTATTTTCATGCCATATCTGTTACACAGAGTTATAAAAGCCTTGGTAGTGTAATTCACAGTGTATGACTTAACAAATCTTTTTATGTTGTTTTGCTGCATCTGTTGTACTTATTATATACCTGTTCCAGGTGACCCATGTGTTTATTTTGTTTTTACCTTGGTTGCCACCCATTACATTAGATGTTAAGAGTTCTAATATTTTTATGAAATTGAGTGTTAGGGTAACAACCAAGGAACAATCCATTATATTTTGGAGGAAATCTGGACCACCAAAATATCTTTTTAATTCAGAGTACATGTAATATATATACCATTGTACCATAGAGCAACTTCTCTGTCCTGGCAGAGGCAATGAGTTTTGCATCTATGTTGTTTTATATTAGGTTTTATTATTTAATTAGCCATGTGATTTTTTCACACCTTTTATATCTATAAAGCTATTTACACAAAGAATTAACAATAAATGTACATGTTTGAAACTTGAATTTCCTGAAAATACATGCTGATTTGTTTATTGATACACTCAGATACAGCCCTTCTGTTAATTATCCAAAATTGCTCAAATAATTTTTTTGTGTCACCACACTCTGACGTCTCATGGATCCTGAAAGCTTGAGTTAACTAACAGTCAGTGTGAAAATAACTTTATAAGCAACTGCACTGGGTGCTGGCCACATACATTCTTTTGTGTGAAATTCAAAGAAAGCATGTATTTCAGGACAGAGAGTGATTTGAAAGGATGGACACTTGAGTCTTGGACGAGAATAATTTTGAAAAAAAAAATTTCATGTTTTTTTTTAAGAGTAAAAGAATTTGGATTATGCTGACACAGGCTCTGTATGTAAGTCTGTAATAAATGACCAGTTCATAAAACTGTTTTCATCTTTTGGGTTACCACAATATTCATGCTTGTCTGACAGGACCACTCCTAGCCCACTGTGGAAGATGTGAATGTTCACTTCTAATAAGGACCGCTGACCATGACCTGGAACCACCCAGAGACAATGAGGTTACCGCTAATCTCAGGCAGGTCAACTTGTTCACTATGCAATGAAAATTTTCCCTTAAAAAGGAAAGCCTACCTTAACACTTGAAGGGTGAGATGAATTATTCCAGGAAAGATCAAACTGATTTACAGTGATGAGTGAAGAGACTGGCTCTGGTATATGTACTACACACTGTGGCCAAACCTGACCAACCAGACTGAGACATAACACCAGCCAGTGGCCTAAGCACATAATGGGTCTCAAGTCAAGTTCACTCATGCACTCAAGTAAAACCGTTTCACCTAATTACCTAATACGGACACTGAATACACTGCTCCGCTGCAGTCAGATCCCTTTATTCACTTCCAAACATTGACTTAATACATCATAAACACAAGGGAAGTAAGTGAACATTCCACATACTGTGTACTACCGTCACTTCCCTTCAGAGGCCCTGCCCAAAGTTTAAAACCATACAGAGGAGTATTCTTTTTCCAGCTATATTTCCTTCCATTTCTGAATAATTTAGAATACCAGTTGTATTGAAATGTAACAACTGATTAGATCTATACAGGCCAAAACACAAATAACAGTCCCATAAAACTGTAAATCAAGCAATATACAGGGTACATACTTTTTCTATTAATTTATTTAGATAATATGTTCATCAGGGATGAGTAAGGGTACAAATAGAAATTATAGGAATGTGATGTTGGAATGCAGTGTTATAGAACAGTGAAGCTTGTGAAATATAAACAAGTTGATGAGCTATCAGTTGACAGGTTTCAAACATCAGACAGTGGACATCCTTGCATAGGACATTTGTTTCATGTTGTGAGGAAGAGGCCACAACATTTTATTGCAGATGTATCTTAACAAATCACAGGAATGAAGGACTTGGCCTTTAGAAAAGGAATTCCTTATTTAAGAAAACCCAGCTCTGCATCTACACAACTTTACATGAATTGATATATTGTTTTTTGTATCATCAGTTCTGTTGATTGATATCACTTTCCTTTCTTTAGCAATGCCATAGGACCAGGACCACCTTTTAATCACATATCCCTTTGAATAGGCAAGGCCCTCAGACCCATCTCTCTACTATCTGAAGATATGCTTAACAAGGAGCACAAGTGAAGAGTCTTATTTAACAGAAGAAGCTGTCCAAGATCAATGGGCACACCACAATTAGTAACAACCTGTGTGGCCAAAGACATTTGTCAAAATTATATAAATGGGCACACCATAATCATTAACAATCTGTGTGGCCACAGACATTTATCAATTATATAAATGGGCACACCATTATCAGTAACAATCTATGTGGCCACAGACATTTGTCAAAATTATATAAATGGGCACATCATAATCATTACCAATCTGTGTGGCCACAGACATTTATCAGTTATATAAATGGGCACACCATAATCAGTAACAATCTGTGTGGCCACAGACTTTATCAGTTATATAAATGGGCACATCATAATCAGTAACAAGCTGTGTGGCCACAGACATTTATCAATTATATATAAATGAGCACACCATTATCAGTAACAAGCTGTGTGGCCACAGACATTTATCAATTATATATAAATGGGCACACCATAATCAGTAACAAGCGTGTGGCCACAGACATTTGTCAATTATATAAACGGGCACACCATAATCAGAATCAATCTGTGGCCACAAACATTTGTCAATTATATAAATGGGCACACCAATAATCAGTAACAATCTGTTTGGCCACAGACATTTGTCAATTATATAAACGGGCACACCATAATCAGTATCAATCTGTGGCCACAGATATTTGTCAATTATATAAATGGGCACACCATAATCAGTAACAATCCTTGTGGGAACAGACATTTGTCAATTATATAAATGGACACACCATAATCAGTAACAATCTGTGTGGCCACAGACATTTGTCAATTATATAAATGGGCACACCATAATCAGTAACAATCTGTGATGCCACAGACATTTGTCAGTTATATAAATGGGCACACCATAATCAGTAACAATCTGTGATGCCACAGACATTTGTCAGTTATATAAATGGGCACACCATAATCAGTAACAATCTGTGTGGCCACAGACATTTATCAATTATATAAATGGGCATATCATAATCATTAACAATCTGTGTGGCCACAGACATCTGTCAGTTATATAAATGGGCACATCATAATCATTAACAATCTGTGTTGCAATAGACATTTGTCAATTATATGCTGAGTTCAGTAAGTTGCATTGCTCCATGACAATGCTCTCATATTTTTTTCACTGGCAGTGATCCAAGGTTAACTGCACAAAAATTAATACAAAAGGACAGTAAAAGGCACTACCATAATAGCATTCTTAAGTACAAGAAGAAGCCATATATCTCCACTCACAATGACCCTCCAGGGTAAATGACCAAATCATTCTTGCAATATCTTTTTTTCCCAAGAAGTTTCCAAAAAACAAATGAACTGAAGGAAACATCTTGAACCAAGTTGAAAATGACTTTTTTCATCTCACCAACACACATAAATTTACACAATAAGCTGAAGCATGTCTGTCAATAATTGTTCAAGTTAGCTTGCTTTCAAAGATTGGTTGCAGAACAGGTCTAGGGATACACTGATACAAGGCTCATCATATGGATTACAAATTTTGAATAGTATTCAGCCCAGAATAGCTGAGCTATTCGCAGATCTGTTTAAAAATCCTTAAAGTTATAAACTATTCTTTGACGAGCTCATCAGCTACCCCCCTCAGAGCATCAAATTTATCCAACAAAAGTCACTGCCAGGGGCAACTCTTTCCAGGTAGTAGAATGTACAAGCAGACACAAATTATGATGCATGCAAGGCTGAAGTGGAACCAGGTAAGATCTAAGATTCACTTTTTCCAGTTCTCAAATATATGATCCAAATATTGACATAAGCAATGAAACTGTATAATGCTTCATATCAATACACAAAAGCAAACAGTCTTTAATATATTTTTCTATTAATATAATATTCATCTACACATTTGAGCATCAATTCCAAAGGCAGACAGTATAAATTAAAGCTAACACTGTGTCACTGTACTGTAAGTGTAACCCTTTCCCGTTTATATTTATTTCAGATTTCCAAAAAATTCTGACACTTTTTTCATTTATGTTACATGGAATATCTTTTTTATATTTTGTTGAATCTTTACCAAATTTTCAAAAGTTCTTACTAAGAGGGAATCATTGAAACATAAAAACCAAATGCAATATGTTTGACCTGTAATAATCTAACCATATGACGGCCATTTAAGTGCCCATTTTGAGTGCGCTTTTGTGAACTGGTAAACAGTAATTGGTTAAATCCTTTAAGAATAAGTCAACAGCATAATCTAGCCACCAAGGGTGACTATAAAATGTTGAATATATCTGAGTGTACATTTTAATAGTCACCAACCCATGTATGCACTTTTGTGGGATTCTAAGCTCCGTACTCAGTAACTCCAGTATCTCATTTTTCAAAAGACAAATTATGTTATGATAAGATATTTGCATAAATTCCCTGCTTAATTATGTCTATAACTATTATAAAACAGGAGCAGTACATTAAGCATTGTCTCCCCTACATAAACATCCGAACTGCTTCTGTCATGGCGGTTATGAGCAGGACAAACCGAGTCTTCTAAGACCAAAATACACAGTAACTGAAGTAAAATACTGTGGCATTAGTATTGAAAATAAGATACTTTTGCCATGGTGAAGAAGTTTTAATGTCAACCCATCCGCCAAAATGAAAATAAAACTGCCTTTTCCTGAAAATACTATCGTATCTAGGGAGGCGCTGAAACAGTTGTCTATAAACAGTGCAAGACGTTTCGTCGCTGCAGGCGGATACAGCGTAATCTTGACTGGTACCAGTATGTCTTTGAAGACCTTCCATTGTCAAATGTTCCAGTCAATCTTAACAAGGCATAGTGAATCTTGCAACATTTATGACATCATAGATATATACACCATTATGCATGTGTTGATATTTGTTGGGGGAAGGAGGGGGAGGTAGGTATTCTGTGATAAGGTTTCAATTAAGTCATAATAAATGAAATATCAATTAACTAAGTGTTAATTGGCAGAAAAATATATATTAGTTGAATATATTACACAACACCTTCACAGACATGTACTTAATAATGTTTCACTTCCAAAAAAAATACTTTAAAAAAATAACAAGCAAAAACATATTGAGGGTGAATTTTGGAATTATGGACAAAATGGAAGTCGCGAACACCTATACTAAGCCACAGAAAATATAATTATAAACCAAACGAATGCATTAGTATTTTTATAATATTTAATGGTACGACTTTACAATCAGTACCTACCGGTCAGGGCTCGGCCCCGAGTGTAGAAATGAGTAAAGAAGTAATAGTTATACAACCAAATAGCCCTATATTGCCTATTATAGGTTTAGATATACATAATAGGATTCATTTTACAAATATATTTCCTCTGGAGTACATATTAAATACCGCTAGTAGCATGTTGTTGATATCCAAATCCAGACGGGCAGCCATGATTTATTTTAAACAGATAATTACGGTATGGTAAACAATCTCCGTTCAGACTACCGTAAAGTATACCGGTCTGACCATGGGGGGGTTTGGGGGGTCTCCCCCCACATTAAAAGCAGTTAATAATGTTTCTTTTTTGTTGTAGGAAATCTAAGGGGGGTATGGGGGGTTTCCCCCCATATTTTAAGTAGTTAATAATATTTCTCAATAAATATTTTCATGATATTTACAACCATCGTTAGGTGGCGCTATTTATTACTCCACACCCAGATTTAAAAGCCCTCTTTTTCCTGTGACCTTCACATTGTCTTGCATGGTGTAATGGCATTAGTGTTCGAGTACTGAGCCGTGCTGCACAGGATCGATTCCAGCGAGGACCAACTTCTGCTCTTTCATGTGATATTCATGATTTATAATGTATACATGTACATACACATTTCTAAATAATAATAAAATGTCTTTCATCAACAGATAATGCCGCGGTAGGAAATAGAAGAGAAAGCAATAGTGGTAGCAATATTTTATTCAGCTGTCCCAAATGTAGGTACTGATTGTAAATTCGCTCCTATTTAATAAAGCAGTAGCAGTCCACATGACAGGTTTGGCTTACAATTAATGACAGCATGAGGGACCAGTACTGCCACTAGGTGCTTACATAACACCTGGAGTGGACTCTCCATTGACGGAGGCCGGTTTCGTAACACTAACAGCGAGTACGGTATGAAAAATAAAAGACTGTGAATATTTATGTTCAAAGAACGAGGCATGTTACCAGTTACTACTCCATGCTGCAAATTAAGCAGCAGAAATTAAATGTTAGCTTTAAGGAATTTGCCCCCCCCCCCCCTTCTTTCCCGGGTAACTTGACAACTTGACACATGAGCAAACCCGACCGAGCGAAAATTCGAGTACATATGTACATATTAGAAGGCATATAGAGACTTATGCAGACTTTTACTTTTAAAACTGAGCTGCATATTTTATGTGGTAGTTTCTCGGTCGCATAATATGACACACAAAATTAAATAAATTTACGTTTTTACCTGGTCGCAATGTATTTTTTCTTGTCATCGTTTCACGCCCTTCTACCGGAAATCACTACACTGTTTACAGCGGAAACTGACGAAGTAGCCGAGATTGGCCGAGGCACGAGTCACGATTAATCACAATCAAAATCTCGATCGTAATCAAGCGCGAAACGATGGTCATTTGTATTTATATTGCTATAGGCAGCAATGCTCGTAATACACACGGGGCGTCAATTGTGTGTGTGTGTGGTGGTGTGGGGGGGGGGGGGGGGGGGGGGGCGGGTGTTATACATCTAGCCCACATTTGGCATGGGGCTCCAAAACTATTCAGTGAGTATCATTTATTAACTGATCATAAAATGTATTTTTCAATAATTGGAATGAAAGACTTATATATATGGAACAGTGCGACATTTCAATATTCCTATACTATAGGTTTACAAAAAGGTGGCTCTCAGAATAGCAGAGGCAGACGTCATTCTAGAGGTAACAGAGGCAGGCGTCAGTCTGAGGGTAGCAGAGACAGGCGCCAGTCGGAGGGCAGCAGAGACAGGCGTCAGTCGGAGGGCAGCAGAGACAGGCGTCAGTCGGAGGGCAGCAGAGACAGGCGTCAGTCGGAGGGCAGCAGAGACAGGCGTCAGTCGGAGGGCAGCAGAGACAGGCGTCAGTCGGAGGGCAGCAGAGACAGGCGTCAGTCGGAGGGCAGCAGAGACAGGCGTCGGTCGGAGGGCAGCAGAGACAGGCGTCGGTCGGAGGGCAGCAGAGACAGGCGTCGGTCGGAGGGCAGCAGAGACAGGCGTCGGTCGGAGGGCAGCAGAGACAGGCGTCGGTCGGAGGGCAGCAGAGACAGGCGTCAGTCTGAGGGCAGCAGAGACAGGCGTCAGTCGGAGGGCAACAGAGACAGGCGTCAGTCTGAGGGCAGCAGAGACAGGCGTGGTGAGACAGCCGCGCAAATATATTGGTGTGTGTTTGTGACATAATGAACATGACAGTATGTGAGATATCCATGTGTAATGCAATTACATTGTAAAATCGATGACCTCGTCCACTTAATGCATGAACGTGATGCTTCAGATAAACTTGCGTGATAAACAATATGATCCCTACCTCATGACGGTATACAGCTCCTTACGGTATACAGCTCAAGTAACCACTTCTACTCGGAAAGCTATATATACGCGAATTCTTCTTTAATAAGATTGCAGATTCAAATTGAAAACAAAAACATATGTGGAAGGTAATACGCTTTGTCCTGAATAAAAATAATTCTAACTCTTCTAACAAAGCAACGGCATCACAATTTAATGAGTATTTTGATGACATTGCATGATCATTAGATTCTTGGCCCATTTGGGGAAATAACAAAAGTGTTTACCACAATGAAATTAAAACTTTAACTTCGTGGTACTCTGAAAATAATCTTGAGTATAATGTAAAGAAAACCAAGGAGATGATTATTGACTTTGCACGGAAGAAAACTGAAGTATAACCCATAGTAATTGACGACTCCGAGGTTGAAATCGTTGACTGTTTCAAACTCTTATAGGAATTTCTATTTCTTCTGATTTGAAGTGGGCCGAAAATGTTACATACTGCGTAAAGAAGGCACAACAACGTCTCTAAGGAACCTAAACAATTTCAGGTTTAGTCAACCGATTCTATTAAAGTTTTATCGTGCGGTAATTCAAAGTGTCCTTCATGACGTTCAGTCACTATATATGGGGAGTTAGTATCACTGTCGAGGAAAGCAACCGTCTTTCGAAGGGAGTTAGAAGCTGAGAGGATTATTGGGGTTCCTTTACTCACTGTTGACTCCATATTTTAAACACGATTGCATGTTGAAGAAAGCAAACGAATATTATAGAAGACTATAATCTTCTTTGGCACTGTTTGTTAAAAAAAATAAAATCGGGGGTTCGCTATGGGTCGCTATCAGGCAATTCCAAAAGAACTCAAACTAAATATATATAGTACATACGCGTCGGCCATTCGGCATTTAAATACATCACTTGCAGCACAATAACCTTGTCAAACATTTTTTTGTCATACGTCTTTTTTTCATACACAATTTTATTTTATTATTTCTTGTTTAATGTGTTTGTTTAAGCAAGCCAGTCAATCCAAATACTTTTGTATGTGATGATTTTATTACATATATATAACAATAAACTATGTCTTATAATATATATATCTTATCCTAAACTTGCATCTCAAATTAAGAATCCATCTAAAATTCCTTTCTGGAGCTTAATTCACAAAATTGCATATCTAAATTAACTTCTGTAAAAAATGAGGTGTTGTGGCAACTTACCGGTTTTTTTTTTGTTAAGATTATATAGCTACGCCTTACATATTATATATATATACCATATATAGTTAAAATGAGTTTAGATCAAGGTTTAGTTACAACCGTTTAAAACAGACAAAATTACGCCAATTTATTAAGGGAAATGTCTTGTACGGATGATCCTTTCAATTTATCGGATGATTTATGCATGTTAAATCGCACAATGGAAAAAGAATTTAGATAATGGAAAAAAGTTATCCATCTTCTCATAATACCCATCACAATCAGCATTCATAAAACAGCACTGGACCTTAATTGACGTCACTGCTTATATAACAGTGCATCTGATTGTGTTCACAAAACAGCACTGGACCTTAATTGACGTCACTGCTTATATAACAGTACATCTGATTGTGTTCATAAAACAGCACTGGACCTTAATTGACGTCACTGCTTATATAACAGTGCATCTGATTGTGTTCACAAAACAGCACTGGACCTTAATTGACTTCACTGCTTATATAACAGTGCATCTGATTGTGTTCACAAAACAGCACTGGACCTTAATTGACGTCACTGCTTATATAACAGTGCATCTGATTGTGTTCACAAAACAGCACTGGACCTTAATTGACGTCACTGCTTATATAACAGTGCATCTGATTGTGTTCACGAAACAGCACTGGACCTTAATTGACGTCACTGCTTATATAACAGTGCATCTGATTGTGTTCACAAAACAGCACTGGACCTTAATTGACGTCACTGCTTATATAACAGTGCATCTGATTGTGTTCACAAAACAGCACTGGACCTTAATTGACGTCACTGCTTATATAACAGTGCATCTGATTGTGTTCACAAAACAGCACTGGACCTTAATTGACGTCACTGCTTAAATAACAGTGCATCTGATTGTGTTCACAAAACAGCACTGGACCTTAATTGACGTCACTGCTTATATAACAGTGCATCTGATTGTGTTCACAAAACAGCACTGGACCTTAATTGACGTCACTGCTTATATAACAGTGCATCTGATTGTGTTCACAAAACAACACTGGACCTTAATTGACGTCACTACTTATATAACAGTGCATCTGATTGTGTTCACAAAACAGCACTGGACCTTAATTGACGTCACTGCTTATATAACAGTGCATCTGATTGTGTTCACAAAACAGCACTGGACCTTAATAGACGTCACTGCTTATATAACAATGCATCTGATTGTGTTCACAAAACAGCACTGGACCTTAATTGACGTCACTGCTTATATAACAGTGCATCTGATTGTGTTCACAAAACAGCACTGGACCTTAATTGACGTCACTGCTTATATAACAGTGCATCTGATTGTGTTCAAGCATGCGACAAAAGGAGACATAACTGTAGTTTGCTTTCTAGATTTCTGTAAATTATTTCGACTCAGTACATCACATTAGACTAATTTAAAAGCTTTATATATATGGAATACGGAATCAAAATTAGAGTGGTTTATCGTATATATACGTACTTATCGGGCTGCTAAGCATAATGGATCAATTTCTGACTTATCGCAGTTTTCATTGCATGGCGTCCATCAAGATTCTATTCTCGGAACACTTTTATTCTTAATTTATCATAAAGATATTTATTACATACCAAAATTATAAATAGCATGTTTGCAGATGATACATGCGTATATTTTACTGGTCATATTATTATTGGGTCAGTCACACAGAACATTCCAGTTTTTATTAATAGAATATCCGAATGGTTTAAAAAAACTGATATAATTAATACAGAAAAACAATACCTAATGGTCATCGGAAGTAGAAATGATCTATAAAATTCCATCAACATATCTGACTGTCTTGTTTAATGACACAGTCATATATACGTATGCTGATAAGACTCAATATCTCGGATTAACACTTAACAGTTGTCTAACTTATATATTAAAACCTTAACTATATATAGGCGCTCTTGCAGGGCAGGTCTGAGTAAAGTTATATCTTCACAGGAACTCGTTCATATTATGTGACCATCATGCAAACCTTTATTGATTATGGTTTAATCATTCTGGGTCATCAAAGCCAAACTAACATGTATGAACGTTGTCCAGAAATTCCAAAATAGGGCTTCCCGTATAGTTTCTGGGAATTATGATATAAATACACCCATTCAACATTGATATCAGTCTTTATTAAAATGGCAATACCTCACTGAACGACTATTTTTCATTTCTAATATATTTATGGTTAAGTGTCTGAATGGCCTAGGACCAGGCTATCTTAATTATCAGACACCGATTCTGAAACACGAGATGTTCTTGTCAAGTCAAGCTACCTCCAGATAAAACAATATATGCTTTTTTTTATTTATTAGAGACTGTAATTATGGAATTTGTTACCGGAAGATTTACCTATAAGAAAGATAATCTATAGACAAGTGCGAAAAAATCTTAAGCAATGTTCTCTGATCCCTTGACATCTTATCTCAGGGGCGGATCCAGGATTTAGGAAAGGGGGGGGGGGGGGGCAACCCGGGAGGACTAATGAAAACCCTAATAAAAGGTCCTCAGGTTTGGAAAAGGGGGGTCCAGGCCGCAGAATATTGTCTAAAGTCCTTAAAAAACGTTGTTTCTGATGAAAAAGGGAGGGGGGGGGGGTCCGGACCCCCTGGACCCCCCCCCCCCCCCGGATGCGCTTCTGTGTCTATAAATCTATTTTTTTTTTTACTTTTTCATATATATAAGGTGTGCTTGCTGACCTTGTATGCTGACGTTAATATTATAAGAATATTCAGTGGAAATAAATATCAACAGTCTGTACAGATTGCACTTGTGGTGTGAATTAATCGGATTATTCTCATTATAATGAAAGCCTCATGGTTAACAACCTTAGTTATGGTTAACGAATTTCACAATCATATATATTTCTTTTGAAAAAATTCTTTATAATCATTATTGTAACGGTACAAGAACTTACATTATATATGATATATTTAGTTTACAATATGCTACACGTATATATGTTTATACTTGGTATATAATACTGCCATGTATATATATATATATATATATATATATATATATATATATATATACGAGAACGTGTTTATATATGTTTTAATTTTTGTTTTCCTACTACCAGGGCCTTGTGGAAGAACAAGCCATGCACTCTTAAGATTAATTGATTAAATAAATGCACAATTGCTGGTATGATAAATTCATTTTAATTTTTAAACACTGAATGTAAGTATATATTTTTCCCTGTCTGTGTCGAAAGTTCACCAGGCTGAGCGTTATGAAGAACTGTCTTTGTAATGCGTTGACATGGATTTTTTACACACAAAAGATGACCCATGCAAGGAACTGCTGACGATCATTTGATGGAATGCTTCTGTCCAGGTGCACGTACCGTGTCTCCGTATAGATAGCAGTGATAGAAATCAATTCTAGGGTTATCTATAATCAGGTCAAAGGGCAAGGTCAAGAATCGGATATATCACCGAGCAGCACGGGGGGTCATGCAGATCGGTAGTCCCAATATTGTCACGAGAAAAATATAAATAAATCCATTTGCCGTATATAAATTATATATTTTTTTATTTTAGGTCTGTATACATTTTAAATGCAAATGTTAACACATGCACAATTTGCATACACACGCGTTCATTCTTAAAGCCTTGCTGTCCGTTTAAATGTAAATTTGCACAGTATCATGTATATTACTATATTTATTTCTTACATGTATATGTAGTTTTCATAAAAATCTGCTTCGCAAGCCTTATTATGAGCTGCAACCGGTAAGCATACATTCTTTATATATATATATATATATATGTGTGTGTGTGTGTGTGTGTGTGTAGGCCTAATAAAAACATAGCCAAAGCTTTGACCTTGCAGAAATTATCACAACAAAATAATAATTTTGGGAAAATCGACGTGTGAGATAATGACCGACTGAATGCTAAATATCCCATGTCTGGACACTGGGGCGCCAAGGATTCACGGTCTTGGGAGGAGGAGAAAGGAACGGTCGTTAAGGTTGGGGATAAGGGGTAGGGTTGAGTGGGGGATAGGGCTGGTTGGTAATGGAAAGGGTTATGACATGAGGTCAGAACTGCATGATGGAGCACTCGTTCCGAATCACGTAACATCGGGAACTTCGTCAGCCAATGCTGATTTACATAATATACATATATATTACCTTGAGCCATTAACAAATATTAAGAGAGTTTTAAGAAATGGTCGACTTCTGTTTTATCAAACAATATTTATATGCAGAAAACTTAACTTTCCCCCTCAAGAAGGTTTTATTAAAATGACAGCCATATTCTAAAAAAAATATGCAGTCTTCTCATAACCATGTACCAGCTCATTCGAGAAAACATGAATATATATATATATATATATATATATATATATATATATATATATATATATATATATTTAAAGAAAAGAATAACGTGGGAAAGATTAACATGGGGGTTGATCCTTTTTTTAAATTACGACAAGAAATCAAAAGTTTGAGTGCATGTGGCGTTATGTAATGAATAAAAGTAAAGTTACTCACCCTCTCATTTACACAGTAAATACCCACAGAGTACCGGTACACAACTTTGTTAACGCGCTCAGATTAAGTATCTGGCACTATCTGCTCCTACAGTTATATACCCGGGATGGTCGGTAACAGCTGTGACTCCAGCCCCCAGGTGTAAACAAAGTCCGCCCGGACTGGTCGATGATAATCATATGTCCCTATGTTACTGCTAATTGATTAAATGTTGATTAGACGTACGTTATGTATATCTTATGTTATGTATCATACCGTACGTTATGTATATCTTATGTCACGTATCATACCGTACGTTATGTATATCTTATGTTATGTATCATACCGTACGTTATGTATATCTTATGTTACGTATCATACCGTACGTTATGTATATCTTATGTTACGTACCGTACCGTACGTTATGTATATCTTATGTTACGTACCGTACCGTACGTTATCTATATCTTATGTTACGTACCGTACCGTACGTTATGTATATCTTATGTTACGTACCGTACCGTACGTTGTGTATATCTTATGTTACGTACCGTACCGTACGTTGTGTATATCTTATGTTACGTACCGTACCGTACGTTGTGTATATCTTATGTTACGTACCGTACCGTACGTTGTGTATATCTTATGTTACGTACCGTACCGTACGTTGTGTATATCTTATGTTACGTACCGTACCGTACGTTGTGTATATCTTATGTTACGTACCGTACCGTACGTTATGTATATCTTATGTTACGTACCGTACCGTACGTTATGTATATCTTATGTTACGTACCATACCGTACGTTATGTATATCTTATGTTACGTACCATACCGTACGTTATGTATATCTTATGTTACGTACCTTACCGTACGTTATGTATATCTTATGTTACGTACCATACCGTACGTTATGTATATCTTATGTTACGTACCATACCGTACGTTATGTATATCTTATGTTACGTACCATACCGTACGTTATTTATATCTTATGTTACGTACCATACCGTACGTTATGTATATCTTATGTTACGTACCATACCGTATGTTATGTATATCTTATGTTACGTATAGACACACTGCACTGCAGTGCATTATACACAAAAATTGTACATTTTAACATGCAAGTAAATTTTACATATACTGCATGTGTATATATGTAAACCTTATTGTTAACACGAAGCAGCCCCTCTCACTCCCATCTAACCAGTTACAGCTACCTTGATAAAACATACGGGATGTACGTGAGCGCTTACATTTATACAATGTCAGCCCATTACCATGTCTTTCTGTTTATTTCTAAACCTCCAGTAACAGTTATGCCAGAGAAAATATATTTGTGTCCACTTTGTTCTTTTTTTTGTATTATGATGGTGCGTGAAAGCAGGGGAATTTAAGTCTACCGATACTTATTGCCCCAGAAAGTCTGCATAGTCACACTGGGTATGGTTTGAATGGATTTCTTCAGAGTTATCTCAACTAAACACCACGGAACGGATATATCCGAGCCATATCCCCGGTGCCAGCCGAACGGTCAGTTGCGTGCATTAACCCGTAAAGTTGATTTTAATAATAATGATGCAAAACCCTGCCAAGCATGTAGACGCATCATTTTGGTTATCACATCTTTGTCGCCCCCGCATGGAGGGCATGAATTCATCCCCGTGCATGTGTGTGTTTATATGTTTGTATTTGATCACCTAAAATAACTCACGCAATCATGAAGGGCAACTCATGGAAGTTTTAGGGCATTTTAGGAATAGGCCAATGAAGAATCGATAAGATTTTGTTCTGGATCCAAACCACATCATTCGGATTCACGAACGTTATCAATGAATATTCACAAATGTACGGCCACTTCTGTACGAATGAAACTGGGAATATGAGCCGAATAAGCGAATTCAAACACGGTTTTGGGGCATCCCTCGATAGGACCCCCCCCCCCCCCCCCCCCACGGCGCAAGTCTGCATTCCAGTAAAAGCAGATTTCTAGTTTAAATTGTTCTTAAATTATCAATCATAATGGAATTTAGGCGTCTGTGTAATTTGTCATTTTCTTGTTTTACGTACTAATTGGTAACAGATGCCAGTCTTGGTGTAAAGTCTATTTGGGTTATCGGTGTACCATGAACCACAGACCTTTAATCTATAGGGACGTAAAAAGACTGTAATCATGTCGATACAGCTGTTTACCGGTCAATGATGCCTACAGGCGGAGTGAGTGGTATTCTCACTTCAGATTTCATTTCAGTCCAATTTTAAAAAGTCGATAAGAACACTGTGTGTGTTGCAGCAGTAGCAGTTTTCTCACAGTCAGAGGGAGTCTGTGTATGGATATATTTACTGTGGCTTGTTTCAGATTCGCGAGATTTTCACTTTTTCTTTGTTTCGCGAGGGTTCCATTTTCATTAAACCATCATTCTATAACTAACACAGAGTATATATTTTATATATTGTAATTGTATATATTATAATTGTAAAAAAATGGAACCATGCGAAGGAAAATGGAACGGTATTGTTCATCAATTGAAGATGATTTGAAAGATCTGATATCACTTAAAGTATAACAATCTTTGACTTATGGGTAACGTACATAAGATCTTATGTTATTCAGGATATTTTGCCTCTTTACATGACCTCGACGAGGGAGGCTTTTATTCACGAGGGTCTTATTTTCGCGACAACTTCTTTCCGCGAAAATGGCGAACTTAAAACCCTGGCGAACAAAAAGGCACGGTATAAGTGTTGCGTTTTGACTGACCTCCGTATATTCTATATATTTATTGTTGTCGTTGCTGATGATAATGTCTATTTCAAGAAATGACGGACAATTGAATGGAGCTTCCGCTATACGGTTTATTTTTACCTATGATTGTTCCATTGCTAGATTTTTATCATGCGCAGAGGAAGAGTTGGTAAAGATTGTCCTGTATTTATTCGTCCCCCACATTGGACGCCTATATTTGGTCTACCGTTCATTTGTATATATATCTGTGGCGCTCACGCTTTGTGATGCTTTTTTCATATTTATAACTGTGATTCTGACGTCGTGTGACGCCCGTTTCATATTTAGGACAGTGGTACTACGTTGCGTGACGCTTGTTTAATATTTATTACTATGGTGATGACATTTTGTGACGCCTGTTATATATTTACAACTGTGATCTTGGCACTATGTGACGCCTGTTTTATAATTATTACTCGCTGTGCGACGCCTGTTTATATTAATAACTGTGGCGATCACACAGCTTGACGCCTGTTTTATAATTATAACTATAGGACCCTCTCGCTGTGCGAAGCCTGTTTATATTAATAACTGTGGCGATCACACAGCGTGACGCCTGTTTTATAATTATAACTATAGGACCCTCTCGCTGTGCGACGCCTATTTATGTTAATAACTGTGGCGATCATACAGCGTGACGCCTGTAGTATAATTATAACTGTAGGACCCTCTCGCTGTGCGAAGCCTGTTTATATTAATAACTGTGGCGATCACACAGCGTGACGCCTGTTTTATAATTATAACTATACGACCCTCTCGCTGTGCGAAGCCTGTTTATATTAATAACTGTGGCGATCACACAGCGTGACGCCTGTTTTATAATTATAACTATAGGACCCTCTCGCTGTGCGATGACCTGTTTATATTAATAACTGTGGCGATCACACAGCGTGACGCCTGTTTTATAATTATAACTATAGGACCCTCTCGCTGTGCGACGCCTATTTATATTAATAACTGTGGCGATCACACAGCGTGACGCCTGTTTTATAATTATAACTATAGGACCCTCTCGCTGTGCGATGACCTGTTTATATTAATAACTGTGGCGATCACACAGCGTGACGCCTGTTTTATAATTATAACTATAGGACCCTCTCGCTGTGCGACGCCTATTTATATTAATAACTGTGGCGATCATACAGCGTGACGCCTGTAGTTTAATTATAACTGTAGGACCCTCTCGCTGTGCGACACCTGTTTTTATATGCAATCCCGTGGCATCAATCCGTACATTTGCTTTGGGTGAAAATTCTACATATCTCAGGAGTGGTTCAAGGTATTGGTCTGAAATTTGGCACGTCAATCCGTCTTGGAGAGTTTTCTCGTAAACCAGACAGGAGACGCCAGGTGTTTTTTTTTTAAATTAATTAATGCCCTTTTCACAGAGCTTTATCAGGAGTGGTGTGACATACCACCCAATTCATCCCTCACTTCACCCGTACCACTCTGACTTCGGGGGATACACGTTGTCGCTTGTCGACTACCCGTTTTCTAGTTAAACATGTGATACAATAACTCCTGTATTTGAATAACTAACGCACTGATGGCCATGATGTTTTGAATGCATATTGATCATGGAGTGTTCATCCGTTCCTGCAAACTGGTGGCGCAGTCTGTATTTTTCGAGTTTTACGCATTTTTTCTAGATTTTTGATACCTTCAATTAAAGCCTCATCTCTTAACAGGGCACAAATCGTAACACAAATATATATATATATATATATATATATATATGTATGTATCTGTGTGTGTGTATGTGTGTGGTTCTGACGTTGTGTGACACCTGTTCTTGTATATATCTGTGGTCCTGCGATAAATACAAAATGTTGACATAAAAATAACAAGATCTGCAGAATATATATATAATCATATGGAGACATTAACAGCAAAATATACTATTTGGGAAGGAATTTATAATTCAGAGTCATTGAAACACGGTGGCGCTCCGCAGCCCCCGGGAGTGAGCCTGTGGAAGAGGCTAAATTCTGGCTGGCATGAGGCATTGATTGCTGATCGTGAGGGCATCTAGTGCCTAATATGAACACTAAACCTGCACTGTGTGCAGAACTTCTTTCCTGACGAAGAAATCACGGCAACTTACAACTCGATCATTTGTAGATATTGCACAAGTATTAGTAAGATGCTACAACTGTTTGCTACTTACACCATATCACTAACATTCATATAATTCCGTTATTTCCTATGAGCAAGGTATTGGATTGATTAAATCAAATCAAATAAAGTTCACTTACAAAGAGGGAAATAACAGGCAAACCGGTCTTTGCCGAAGGCAGTTCGGCTGTTTTCGGTAGTAGTCTCCCCTTAAGTCAGAAAACACACAAAAAATCACTCAAAATGATGTGTACATTCAAAATGATTTATTCCTATATCGGAAATATCACTGCGGGAACAATAACCTTCAAAATGAGATAATGAGTCATTCGCAACGCGGTTTCAGAGAACATTGCGAACAATTGTGGACCGAATTTCTTTTTTAAGTTCTAGATATAATACCTCGCCTAAGTTAAATTCCGTCAAAATAAATGCATATTTATTTGAGTCAGAGGTCATCAGCCTATGGTAGTGCCGTGATGACTCACCGAAAATCTTGTGGATGTTCATTAAACTCATAATAAATATTAACAAATACAGTCTCTTTCCTAATTTAAATTCTCGGCAAAATCAAGCATTTCCATTTAGGTCAGAGGTAAGCAGGCTGCTGTGTGATGTCGCCTGCATATGTCCATTAATTTTTAGTGTCGCCGCGATATATTACCAGGGTCTACATAGATTTTTTTATAAAACTACTTACCAATAGATTATCTCGCCCGAAATCGATTCTAGGCAAAATCCACACAAATTTAAGGAAGCCAAAGGTCACAAGACTTTGGGGGCGCCGTGATGACTCACCAAAAATCTGATGGGTTTTCATGAAACATATATTAATATTAACCAATTCAGTTTCACACCTGAATTAAATCCTGAATTAGAATATTCAATCCTATATCCATTTGGTGCCATTAAGGTGGTTATTTTTGTCTATTTTGCTGAGTAACGCCTCCATTTCTAGTAAACAGGAAGGTGGTATATATGGCAGACGAGATAACTTATACTCTAATTTTGTATAATTTTCATATCATGCACATATAAGGATTTCAGCTTTTTATTTTAGAAAGCTAAAAGAAATTGGCCATAAATTGTAGCTTTTATTAATGTTTTTATGAGACCATGTCAGACCTTAGCTTTCCCCAGCCCCTCTTGAGTCACCTGTATGTTGACCTTGTTGACCTTTCATCAAATTATGCACGCTTGACGCGAGGCATACACTGGGGCAGCCAGGCAGCTTATGGCTAGCCACAGTTGATCCAGGTGTCCAACCCAACTCATCTAGTTTTAACTAACAACATAACAATAAATTAATAAATTTTTATTGTTTTTTTTTATAACAAATGAAAGAAAAATGGAAAAGGAATTTGTTAGTTGATAATAACAGGAAATTAACTTGCAGTTACTGATGATATAAGAATCTTGTATCGATTGATAGAATGTCACGTAATCCCAATATCACCATGCAGTCACCTATGGTATTTTTCAGTTCAATTTTAATGATAAGAAAGTAAATCATATTATTCATTACTAATCATTAGGGATCATATGAAGGAAATTAATGATAGACAAAGATGCAGTTGATAATATTAATCTAGATGCCATGTCTAGTGTGTACATTGATGTGAAATTAGTCCAAAATAAATATATTACATTTATTTTTTTTTTAATATGAATAAAAGCCATAAAACCAGGTACTTATGATCATTATTTAAATGTGTGAATTTTGTATATTCTGGATTGTCAACATCATTGTTGGGTGAAAACTGAATAAATACCAGACATGGTGCGAATACTTTGCAAATGTATTTGAATACGAATATGAATATGTACTCCATTATAAAATTTCTTGCATAAGAATGGGAATTCAGGTAAAAATGAAAGTATATGAATACCAGTGCAAATACTTTCAAAATGTATTCACGAATGCATTCATGAATATATTTTTTTATATTATTTTAATAATCATTTCAGTTGTATTTTATTTTAAAAAAATCATACGATTCTCTTATTATTTTTTATAAAAATTATATTTGGGACAATTTGTAATTATTTTTAATAAATAGTTAAACTCTTATATTATATGTTCTGCTTATAAGTTATATGGCCAAGTCAAAATCTGTGTGACAATAGCACTCCATTTGTTAATAAAATAAATGAAATCAATCCTCTTCCCTGTCTCCAAAGATACTATCAAAATCATACATAAGCTAAACACCCACTACTCATAATACAGCTTATATTTATTTCCACACAAAACAAGCATGTGCCTCATTTCTAAATCATATTTTTGTATCATATATAACAGCTGAGCGCCGTGACCCATGGGTCCCTTGTTTATAAATAGTTTTAATTTATGGTCATTTAAATTTTGAAGTTAAAATGAATACCAAGGGAGCAGCATCACCGTTATTATTATATCATTTCATGTTCTTGGTTTCCCAAAGGCATAGTTATATAGGCATAATTAAAGTTTTTTCATAATTTATTTTGAGCCCACTTACAGAATGAAATTGATCAAGATGATCAATGGTTTCTTTGATAGCCGGGGGACCACCTCCGATTAATCCGCATATTGTGATATTTTATGTTTTCGTTATTTATCTCTTTACTTTTTTTTATACTATATATAATTTTTTGTAACCAATTTTTCTGCACAGAAGTTAAATAAGTATGGTGATAGAAGACATCCCTGTCGGACTCCCTGTTAATATTTAAAAATAATCAGTGGACCAGTCGTTATTAAATACACATAATCTAATATCATTATAATAGACTTTTATCCAATGACAAATATTCTTTTTCTTAAGTTGTAATAGCCGATTTTAACCAGACCATTCTATAAAGCCGAATTTTCAAAATCTAGGATAATTAGATTAGCTTTTATTTTTAGCGAACCTGTGAGCTTATGAGATGGTGCGGCGTCGTCCGTCGTGTGTCGTGCGTCGTCTGTACGTTAACCATAGCTATCTCGAAAACGGCAGGAGCTAGCATCACCAATTTTTTTGCAAATAATCAGTTATTCAAAAAACTATATCGGATTTTGTTTATTTTTTTTCTAACTGCATTTTCTTAGATTTTATAGGGAAAAAGCTAAAAAAGCTTTAAAAATCTTCTTCTCCGAAACTGCCCAGCCAAATTGACTAATATTTTACAGAAATGATCCCTGGAACAATCTTTCTCAAGTTTTTACGAATGGTTCCATTTCGGAGATTTTAGGCCGAGTTACAGGAGGTTGAACTTTGTTAACTGTGCAAAAAAAGCATGTTAAAATTTATATCTCAAAAACTGCTGTAGCTATCAATGCCTATCATCACCAAATTTTATGCCAATGTTGGTCACATAGGTCATATCTGAAATTGAGGTATTGGTGGCGCCACCTGCATCGGCCTTTTTTGTACGGGGTCATCAGTGCCTGTATCACACTGAGAGCTACAAAAAACTTCCTCTCTGAAACCCATTGGCCAAAATGTTTAATATTGCACAGAAATGATCCTAGGGTAGTGCTTTCTGAAGTTTGTTCAAATGGTCTCTTTTCAGTGACTTTTGGCTTAGTTATTGGAAGCTGAATTTAGTCATATGCCATAACAGCCCATTTTAGCTCAGTGGATACAAAGATTTTCTTCTAAAAAACCACTGGGCCAAATTCTTAAATCTCACACATTAATTATCCTCAGATATTGATAATTCAAGTTTGTTCAAATGGTTTTGGTTCAGTGCTTTTTGGCTGATTTATGGGAAGCTGAACTTAGCCAGTTTGCTGTATCTTCCTATACGAGTTATAAACCTGCGAAACGTTTTTCAACTGATGCCACTGAAGCCAGTTTGTTAAATATTTTACAAGAATAATCCCTACAATAATTCTTATAATAATTGTCATAAATGGTTCCACATGAATGATTTTTGGCTGAATTATGGAGATTGAATTGAGTCATTTTACCATACATGTTAGCTGTGTGATGCTGTTACATCAAGCCTAGCACCAGTTTATCAGTATCTATTACATCATGCCACTAGACATTTAGATTTCAGGTTATCTTTGGTTAATATTGACAAGAAAGTTTTTTTAAAAGCTTTTAAAAAATTTAGATTTATGATTAAAGTTATTTATCATACCAGACAATGTTACAATCATGGATATTCAACTCTCTGTGGCTATATAAAGACAACTGTACGTGGATTAAAAATTTTTGGTATCCCTTCTCAACTTAATTCAAGAATTTGCCATCAATTAGATATATCTGTATTTTAATTTTGCATTCAGTATGCATCCGTAATAATTTTACATATATTCCTGATTTATTTTTTTATAAAAAGTCAGCTGAAAAGCATTTTGTATTGGGAAAATAAATTTCAAAGTTATTTCAAGTAGGGACCACTTTAATGTACAGATGGCAGCACTTGGTTTACCATTGGCAGATTGCCAGTGCCTTGATGTTGGCCATTAGCCAAGATGATGTCAGCTCTATAAATAGTTTTGGCACAGTGCCAGGATTGGAAGAGGTGCAGCAAGGTATAGGTCAAGAGTTCAATCAGTGCAGTAGCTGCATTCTATTTATAGCTTTGGCAGACTGCTCACTGCATCATATTTGGCACCAAAGTTCAGCCTGAATCTATTTATAGCTTTGGCAGACTGCCAGCGGTGTCAGATTATGCAACAGGTCAAGAGTTCACTCAGTGCAGCCAGGTACAGGTCAAAAGTTCACTCAGTTTAGCCAGGTGCAGGTCAAGAGTTCACTCAGTGCAGTAGCTTGAGGCAGCAATTTGTCACAGGTCACTCGGGGGCAACTGCCTTACTCACCTGAGCTTTGTCAGCCGAGTGCATCAAACTCTGGGGAAGTTTGATGTATTGGACTGATATTTTGACCTGCCTATGCATCTTTGATGGTATTCTCATTTACAAGACAGGTGGTGCCACCTACATTGACTTTTGCAGTGTGTGCGCCTGCTTATTTCTACAGAGGAATTTGATACGTCAGCCTAAAATTGGGCATGTTTATACATATCGGGTAGCCCTCATTTTTGGTTGACCTCTGACCTTTCTTCTCTGCCCAGCGTCCATTTGTGCGTCTGTTTCCACGCATAAACCCACATATCTCGGCAACGGTTTGACCGATAAGGCTAAAGATTTTGCACAAATGTAGCCCTTGGAAAGCTTTATAACATACACTAAAATGGTGGCGCCACCTGCAACAATTTTTGCACAGCGTCCATCTGTTCATCTGCCTTGGATAAAATCACTCATATCTCAGCAGTGGTTTGACTTATTCACCTGAAATTTTGCAGGTTTATACATCATGGACAATTTTCTCGATTTTATGACAGTTGGCACCACCTGCATTCACGTTTACGCTGCAGACATCCATGCTAATAATCAACACACCTCACTCTATTCCCCTTGCCACTTAATCCATGCCTCACTTCACCCGTGCCACTCTGATTTCTGCGGATACACATAGTCGCTTGTCGACTTCCAATATTCTAGTTTTAAAATGTCCAAGTCTGAAACTTGCAGGTCCGAAACGTTCATTTTGCTGAAATCATAATGACTAAGGTAGATATGCAGGACTTAAGAGGATCAATATTAAATTTTAAAAATTAAAACCTCCATTCATACCCCTAAACTTTGCACAGGTTCGCATTAGGCCTGTAGGCCTTGTTTTTTTTTATTATAGCAGATTAAATAAAAGATCCTAGTGATAGTTTCTTCGCAGTTCCTATTTCGTATAAAAGCGTTTTGTGCGGAATGAATAAAATTGAGCAGTCGTTTTTTTTAAATCTAAGAGCTATATACTTTTTGTTAAAATTAAATATATATTTTTTTTATAAAAATGCGATAATGGCCTCTCATTTTTTTAATAGTTCTGGGTCTTTAGATTTTTTGTGTTTGCGATTAAATTTTTCCAATACTGTTTTTTTCAAAATTACTTTTTCATTTATTTCAAAATTACTTTTTCATTTATTCTCTTTTGAAGCATGTGAAATTGTCCCCAATCCGGTTCTTACATTTAATCGTGTCTCACAGTAAAGCTGGGTTAGTACTACTATGAAATCTTTTGTTTCTATAATGGTTAATTTAATTAATCATACATATTCTGAATTCTGCAAATTTTTTCAGTTAAGTTTCACAAACCCGGGCCCCCTTCTCCTATATTTTAAGTCAAACCTAATTCCATTTGATGAACTAGAATACAAGCGACTACGTGAAACCGCCGAAACCAGAGCGGGACGGGTAAAGTGAGGCATGGATTGAGTGGCATGGGGAAATAGAGAGAGGTGTGTCAAAGGATACGTCAAACCAGTCCTGAGATATAAGCCTGCATAGATGTCTGCAGCCTGAACGTGAAAGTAGGTGGCGCCACCTGCCACACAACCGAGAAAGCTATCCAAGATGAATACACATGCTAAAATTCAGAGGTCAACCAAAAATGAGGGCGCAACAGTTCACATGTGACCCGATCATAATTCCGAATTTTAAAATAATTCTGTCCAGTGGTTACGGAGTAGTCTCCGAAAACCTAGGCGGCGGCGGCGGCGTGCAACTGAAAACATAGTATCCGCAAAACTCTGTTTTGGCGGATACAATAATTGTATGAGGGATACTATTGTTATATGACGGTTCCGCCGCCGCCGCCACAGATAAATCTTGTTTTCCCGATAACGCAAAAACATTTCATTGAATTTTACCAAACTTGACATTTGTTTAGATATGGGTGTTATGACGAAGCCTATTTAAAATAAGGTCCTATATGACCTTTACAATGAAAATGGCCTTGACTTTGAATATTTAAATATTTGGTGAAAATCACACAAAATCTTAAATATCTCAAGAAAGGATGTACGGATGGTCCAAATATCAAGTTGACTGAAGATCTTGGAAGACTTTGTCTTATGCAGGAGACAGGTGGCGCAACCTTTTGACCTTTTCTTGTTTTCGCACCTTTTAATCTCTCGTCATAGCAACTTGACAGTACCGTGAGAATACCATCAAAAACTAATTGACAGATTTCTTTTACATTATGCACATGCATAGATATTGGTAATGGGATTAGGTATATTCTAATTGGGTTAATGAACTTGTCCATGATACTGGCCTTGACCATTGAATTTTCCATGTTTGGTGAAAATCACACAACATCATTTATATCTCGGGGAAAGATGCAAGGCTTGGTCCAAATATCAAGTTGACCGAATATATTGGAAAGCTGTGTCTTATGCAGGAGACGGGTGCATGGTGCAACCTTTTGTCTTTTCTTGTTTCCGCACCTTTTAATCTCTCATCAGTGCAACTAATTGACAGATTTCTTTCATAGGATGAAGTCTATTTCAATTTGGGTCATGACCTTTACTATGAGAGTGACCTTGACCTTCAATATTTCTATATTTGGTGAAACCAAACAAAAATATTATTTCTCAAGTAGATAGACGAATCTATCTGAAAAACAAACTGAAAACTGTCAGATGATAAGTTGTCGAAAAAGTTTGAAACCTGTGACCTTGACATTTACCTTCAAGGTCAAACATGCCAATTTATAGGATTTTTATGAACCCAATACATTTTGAAATACTGCATATATTTCCTTCAAATTTGACACACACAAAATTTCCACCAATATCTCGGATTTGTTAGAAGACTGGTGACTTTCAGCTTGGTCTTCAAGGTCAGATCTGCAAATATATAGGATTTTTTTTTACCCTCTAACTTTAAAAGCACTGCATTTCACCAATATCTTATATTTTCCCTTTCAAGACTAGTGACCTTGACCTTGGTTGTGAAGGTCAAACCTGAAGAGATCCTTGTCAAATGTCAGTATATGTTTCTGAAGCTGGGTGCCTATTTTTGAAGGGGATATGCGTTAATTGTCCGGGGATATTGGCATCTCCGTTGCCAAGAAATTTCTTGTTGGTTTTAAAACAGGAAAGATACAACGTTTTTCCACATTTTAAGTTCTCTAAATATTAAAAAACAAATCTAGAAAATTTTGGTAGCCTTAATTTTCTCACGTTGTATTGTCGAAGTCGTGAATGTTGTTCGCGCAGAATGTTTTTCATATCTAATTTATCTTTGGCTCGTCTGACTTGCCGCCAGATGTCCTTGTTGATTGTAAAATATTTAAGCGCAATCCTCAACATGTTATAAATTACGCCAGTGTACTATGTGACCGGCGTTTTCCGGCCTGATGTAAAAGATTTAACGAATAGTCTTTAGTTAATAGAGCTTTTTTTGGCATCTTCAAGACTGGTGACCCAGCATATTATGAAGTACACAAATAACTTGACTATTATTACTTTATATTTATATCGAATAAACCGAATTTAAAGTTTTAAAATGTAAACAAAATTTCCGTCAAGTGTTATTAATAAAATCATATTGTTCATTTTCTAGTTGAATCTCATATTTATATATATATATATATATATATATATATATATATATGTTACAGACCAAAGGCGGTGTCGCCCCCCCCCCCCCCCGTCGTTAATCGGAAAAAATGGAAAACTGCTAACTGTAATGGCACATTGACTTCTATACTGTGAGATAAATTAACTTATGTATTGTCATAAGTTTTTTCTCGACAATTTATTATCATTGATTTATTTTAATTAGAATGCGTCGGCAAGCAAAATATTGGACAGTGATATCACAGTATGCAGTTTCTTGAGTCACCACAAGATGGCGCATAATGCTTTTCATTGAAGATTTCACCAAAAATATTCGAAATCGTATAAATTTCAGTGTGCACAAATATAATATAGATAAACAAAGATAAAAGTTTACAATAATATAATATTTCATAGTAATACAAAGTCTATTATTATAAGTATTAACATATATTTTATTTCCAATATATAGATATTTTTCTCTGAATATCAGGGGGATGATTACATTGACCATCCCCCCTTGCTTAAAAGACGGGTGTATATATACCCCTACCCATTCATCCCCTATATTGACATCCTGGTTATACGGGCTTGTTTAAACTAACGATCTTGACATTTTACTAATTTTACAGTACACAGCCATAGGCTGTCAGTGCCTAAAGTATATCTTCTAGGTCGCAATTACTAGGTATCGTATTAGCTACAATTAGACACAAATCATCATCATCATCATCATCATCATCAAAATATGATTATGGACAAGAAAGAGAGACCTGTTGGAGGATGAGGAGTGGATACTAATTGCTGATCTTTGAACTATTGTATGATAATAGGTCATGGACAAGTGAAGTGGTAGCCAAGTGTACGGGAGATTCACGTGAGTTAATCCTCAGATTCTCCACTGGGTCATAAAAATCACCCGTCTTGTTAATTGTATGGGATTATATAAATTCACAGACACACAGACACGACTCCCGTTAAGATTAAATTCTGCTGGTATAAACTCCTCACACAGTGGTCACGTTGCAGTTGATCTGATCCATTAAACTGCCGCACCGCCTTTGTCGTGCACAGTCTAATGGCACCGACACTTGGCCAAAATTCTAACTACAATGTTCCGAACAATAAAAGTTGGTTATTGACTCCTCTGTAATAATTCCAATTGACTATTAATGATAAATTGTTTTGAGTAATATGTTGGTCCCATATAGATTACTTGTTAACCTCCTTCAATTTTGAAAAGATCTTATGGATGGATAGATAGATCGGGATATGCACCAAGAATTGGCTGTTGGCCCTCATATTAATCAAACCATCGCAGAAATTTAAGTAATTTTTGCCTAAGGCAGACGAACAGGTGTACGCTGTGCAAACATGGTTGTAGATGGCGCCACCAGTTTTGTGTATAATTTAAAGCTATCGAGGAGATTCACTCATGCAAAATTATAGCCCGACTGGCGAAAGGAATCCCAAGAAATGTGGATTTATGTGTGGAAACAGACGCACAGATGGACGCTTTTCAGAAAGTGAAGGTCAGAGGTGAACCCAAAATGAGGTCATAGCAGTTCACAAGTGACCCGATCATAATTCCGGGTTTCATGAAGTACGGTCTGGTGGTTACGAAGAAAATCACCGGAAACCTTTGCGGCGGAGGCTTCGGGGGCGGCGTCCGGCTAAAAACACAGTATCCGCAAAACGCTGTTATGTAAGCAAACTATATATAAACGTTATATATATATATATGTTAAGCCGTTCTGACGGCACGTAACGTTTTTCTGACAATAAGCCGTTCTGACAATGAAGCTGTTCTTAAACTAAAGCCGTTCTAAAACTAAGGCTGCTCTGACACTTATACCGTTTTTACACAACAAGACACACTTGCTGCACAAGAAGAAAACATATTCAGTACCACATTCGAGAAGGTAGTCGATTCACTTTTCATTATCTACTCAGTTTGCAGTTACAGCGTATGCACCTAAATATTCTTCATATATTGTATGCGTTGCAGAAAAGTCTCTCGCTACGCATTCATTTCATGCGTGTTCACATTACGCTGATGCTAATACCGTAGTAATTTCGTTATTAGAACAACCTACCGATGTGGTTCTAATATGCGGATGGAAACGCGAATGAATACGGGGACATGTGAACATGCATAGTTTGAACAGAACTTTGATTTGAAGACAATTATACGGTATTCTGTACAATATTCTGTGAATACGGGAACATGTCGTGTGTACACGGCTTCAGTTCTACTGTGACGTGCTAAATCAATTTTGTTTTGGCTCCAAGTACAAAGAAAATTTAAAAAGCACTGCGGAGAAATACCTAACGTTTCCATCAGATGTCGCTACATGTTGACCGTTGGACCAGGTTCAGGTTCTGCGTTGGATTTTGGAACGAAATTTTGTTGACGTTAAAATAAAATTATCTTTATGAGGTTTCCGCGGGGGTCTGTGTACACAAGTAAGATAAAACATGACGGTGTAATTGCAATACATTTGTAATTAACATTTTTTTTTAACTTTCAAAACTGTGGTGCACAAATCACAGCTAGTGCATGTCAAGGTGACACAACCTGAACCGCCTAAAATGTATACTTTATAGTAATGCCTTAAGCCATTATCATATACTAGTATGTACAGAATAATATTCTGTTCAGACATAACTTATATAATATATATAATTTATAACTTATATAATTCATAGGGTGAAAATTTATTTATGGTTTCTTTTACAAGGCAAGTGAAAAAATGAATATGGTTTATATATATATATATATATATATATATATATATATATATATATATTTTCTTAGGTTTATTTCCTGGAGAGGTTTTTAAACGAAAGTAAGATATCAGAATGTTGCTTTTAATTGACAGTTTCTAACATTTCCTTGTGAGAAGAACAGCAGCCGATTAAAACATATACCCAGTACTTTGTTCTATGCATGCTCTCACATGTCCGTATGCTTCTGGAAAAGGGATTTAAAGTAGCACGGCTTAACTAGGTTTGACTTCGAAAGGACCCAAAGCAAATGCTGATCCCTAAATCTGGATTAACAAATTCACTATTAAAATCTAACTTTTTTTGTGCAGATTATAAGTAATGATTGTAATGAACGCAAGGTGTGTAAAGGACACAAGTAGTGTCCTTATCTGCAACTCAGACGATACTTGTCCCTCTCTCCCATTTTCCATTAATATAAACACAGTACATGAGTCGCAACCTCCACTGAAAGTTAACCGATTATATATATAAATTCCTTAACTGACATGAGGCCAAGAATTACGCCACATGTTCGACCTCCAGCGAAGCTTCAGTGAGAACGTTCGGTGAGAGTATGAAGAACAATGATAAACGAGATAAACAAGTAAATGATAAATTATATTGGTAAGTCGGGATTATATATGCCTAATCTTCTTAGACCCGCTTAATACCGTAACAATGAAGCTCGCAATTGAACTTTGCGATTTGTGTAATTATTATAAACACGACCTTTGTTTCAATGCTGATAGGAAGACATTTCCTTTACTCTTTTAGGAATGGAGAACAAATTTCCTTCTGTCAAAGTCACTTTTCAAGGGGATAATTTTAACATATCGATTTCGCCATTGCTTTTTAAAAATTCCTACGTAAATCATGCATAATCTTTGTTACCTGAAAAAGCCCGTCACAAACGTTAAAACAGTACTAGTTACTCAAGTACATCGTATGAACTGATGATGGGCATTTTATGATATTTTGTTACAAAAGGTGTAGGAATGACATTTATTTTTATAGAAACCGGTTCGCTGGTCAGTAAAGAAGACACAAAGGCAAGACCACATTTTCCTGTACCATCTATTTTATGTCAAAGTTTGCTTTTGTTACACTTGTTTCTGTTAAGAATTATTAAACCCTTTTCACTTCCAACTGTTGGCTTTCTAAATGTAGGACCTTGTAGCTTCCGCAGTTGATATATATTCATAATACAACTGTAGAAAGTTGAGTACGTACAGCTAAGGTACAGAAATTCACAGAAACAGAAATGTTCCTTGTTTACGCATAATTCCCTACAGCTCAATATCAGTATATATCTTTAAAATTAGTATAAAAAATTCTGCGCGTCTCGATTGAAGATGTTAGCCTATAAAGTATAATGAAATTTTGAAGTATATTTTTATGTGAAATTAACAACAAAAAAACATATAATCATGCGTGTATACAACACCCTTATTCCTTCGTTTAGACATGGACAGAATTCTTTCAGATCATTTTGACCCCGACATTATTGGACCATGAACTATTTCCAGAGTGTGCCGAGACTGCTTCCAGCACACGGATACTGGAGCAGACGATCACATGTTCCTCCACCCACCGTCATTCATTGCACAAGTGGCGTTGAATTGTGCTAATTTACACAGGCCAAGAAGCCCGTGAGCGGCGTTGTCGTCTGCTACAGATCAATGGGCGTTGTGGGGGTAGACTGTCGTTGTTTTCCCCAGATGCGTCCTCCCGCCACATAGCATCGACCGTCACGACGTCCAGGCACCGCGGGAAATTATAGTAGGTCAACTCTGACGTCACAATGACGTCAATGCCCGTCACCAATCAATAATTCCAGGGATTCCCATATTAAGAGAATGGGTTTTCAGCTGTTTTGAGTCTGATGACCAAGCCTGACTGATGTTCATCCGCTGCTGGGAAGTCGTCCAAATCGATGAGAGTTTACGTGGCCTTGGCGTTAGCTCAGTGTGTGTTAAAGCTCTCACTGAACCCCGCTTGCACTGTCGGCCATCGAATGTCACTGAACAGGTCGTATATTTCGACCGCTTGGACCATCCGCCCGTTTTCGCGTAAGATACTAAAGCTTAAGGTCTGGATTATTTCCTTCAATGAAACATACCCCTCCGTCCCCCACTATTATTACGTCATTACTGTGTTGTAGCCAAACCCGTCGAGGGTTCACACTTTCATTTCTTGCGTTCTGAAATTAAACCTCTGTAAAGATGTCGGCTTCTACCACACTCCAATAAACACCTAATTGTTGACGTCAGTGTTGACGAGACTGATGACGTCTATAGCCGTGTAGCAGGCTCTCGGCAGCGTCACACCCAGCCGTTGTCGGGACCGTTATTTCCCTCGTCCTGAACAAGTGGTCGGACTTTTTAAATCACTGCAATAGGTTAGTGGCTGTTTACGTTTTGTTATTGGAATAACATTCGGTTGGAAGACGTCATCCTTGAAACATTCAAGTTCTATCTACGTAAGTTAATGCAGGCTGTTGCGTGTCTCCAGTAAACCAGCCGCAAAAGGATCAACCAAACAAGCTTTATTATGTCACCGTACCTGAAACATAACTCATGAATATGTCAGTGGATAACACAAACACACTCCCCCGCAGCACAGACGTGCCCCTCTGTCAGACTTTTTAATACCATGTACACTGTCCCCGTCTGTTCTTCTTTCCTACTGGGACATCTGGCAATACCTGAGAAAAATAGTAATTCATGGTGTAAACAGCAAGCTGACGGTGTTGTGTCGATGTTCAGTAAGAACATATACTTAGCGGACATTGAATAATAAAAACTGATGGTTCTTATTTAATAGTAAGAACTGCTTCATCAAAGTATCTTAAATTGATATTTTTTTTAAAAGTTAAAACATGGTTTGTGAACACATAAAACAAATAATTCACAAATATGTAAGCGGCTTCATCATAAAGACAATTGAATCAGACTCAATTCAGGATAAAAAGTCTGTCCAAACGATTAGTCTATCCGTCAAGAAACCCGAGTACCCTTCCCCTCATCCACCACTGACGCCAACAGATTGATTTCTGAATGATAAGATATCGATGGTAACCCTCTGATTTTAAAAGTTCAAATGACACCAATTTAGCGGAGGAGAAAACCCCAACAATAAGGCGGCTGGAATAACAAATAAGTTCGGGAAATAACTCTACCGATTAGGCGCCGAATATAACCCAATAAAGCGGTCGCGGAAATAATCCTAGAAATAAGGTGGCGGATATATCCGTAACAGGGAGGCGGCGAAAATCATTTTGCCAATTAGGCTGTTTAAATAACCTTACCAATTAGGCTATGGAAATAAACCTGCCAATAAGGCGTCGGGAATAACCCTACCAATAAAGCGGCGAGAATAACACTGCCAATAAGGCTGCTTAAATTACCCTACCAATGTACCCTAGCCATAAGTTATCCATCGGTTGATAAATAAAAATATCTAATCGCTTTTTCCGAGGGGCATCACAAAGCCTCTCAAAACGAATTTTTTTTTAATCCAAATATTGACATAGACCCGGAAGAGGTTGAATTACATTAAGTTACCCATCTTAAGACCAGCGGTAACCTGTCAGTGGCAACGGTTTTCCCCGTGAACTCAGGCCGTGGTAATCGACACTTCCAGGTCTTCTGCAGAAGCGAAACGGGGGGGGGGGGGGGCACATGTGATGGCCGATGTGATTATTCAACAGGTCAAACCATGCAGGCCAGTTGGTTGCGAAAAATTATTCTTCCACAGACATTCATTGACGCCAGGAAATCAAAAGCATTGAAAATAAGCATCAGTTGGGACTCAAACTAAAAAGAAATTGAGGCTGCGATAATAACCCTAGCTACGAGGAACTTTAAGCCCTAACAATCAAAACATATAATAGAAAAAAAACTATCAATAAGACAGTGGGTATGATATGTGCCGGTCATACAGTGATAACAATATGTATTAAAACAGAAATAATGGGGCCATGTATAAATCTTACAGTAGAAAACACAACAGAGCAACAAGTTTTAACATAAAATCAACAAGTAGGTTGCACAGAAGTGCAAAATGTATTTTATGCTATGTTAAGGTTTTGTATATTAACCGAACATCTGCCATGTTTCAAGAAATATGCCGAGCATGGAAATGGGGATCGGTAGTAAAACAAACCGCTCATTAACGCTTCAGTTTCTATGGCTTGTCTTGTCCCACTGTCAGTGCTGAAGAAAAACAGATTTTAACATACAGCGCAGGTGTACTTTCCTTTTGGGGAGAATGCAGAATATACAGACGTAGTGTTTAAATATCATAGATGTAACCTAAAAGGCACAATGATATATCAATAAGAGCTCGTTATAGTAAGAGCAGCATGCTTGGACCACAAGCAAGGGGAAAACTTTCGCACTTCACAAAATGAGGTTGGTCTACCAACATTACCAAGGGCCTGTTTATAAGAAAGCGTGAATGTGAGGGCAGAATAATCACCAGTTACTTGCCTGCCACAGAGAACTTACTGTTCTGTCTGTTACAGGGGAAGCTGCTTGGAGATGTTGGTTCATTGGCCAGTAAAGGTGCGATAATAAAATATGAAACCGATACCTGGTGATACAAAAATGTGTTTCAATGCTCTGTAGAAATATTTCCATTTTATGAACAGGGTTCGGCCAGGATCAGCCAGGGTGGTTACATACATCCATGAAAACTTGCTTGATACATAGTAAGATGTATCACTGCCTCCCGTCCCTGCAATGTCATGCCTGGCAAATCAAATGTGCTCCATGAACCTGGGTCGTCGTCCAGGCGAAGGCATGTGCCTGCCACATTTTGTCTGTTATATGGTGGGGTTGGGAAAACATCTCGGGTCTTGCACTTTTCCGATCCATGCTTTATTAACAAAATAATGTCACATTCTGAATATGGTATTCAAAGATGACCGTGCCCAATTGAAGCAGGGTGTAACAGAACGACCGTGCATACCGCAGTCCCACGCCGTGGGCGTCAGACAGGAGGAAGACTTAAGCATTTCCCAAAATGAGGAAATTGAGTTCAGCAACATAGTCAACTTTAGCAACGGCTTGTTTCTGGAAAAAAAGTGCCCTAGCGACATGCTGGTTGGGAGCCATCGGTTTCTCAGTTCAACTTTGCAACTTTAAAAGCAACGTTGAGATCGGGTTACATGAGATACAAGATTAAGGTCTACCAAACCTGTCTACCCGATGTTCTGTCGATTGTGTTGCAGTGCAACATATCGACACCAGTATATGTAACAGCAAACATCGTACTTTGCCCTTTTTAGCGAAACCCGCCACTCTGCATTTTGGAGCCAAACATCCTCACACTGCTCTGTGGAGAAAACATGGACATTGTTCTTTTTGGCAAATTAACGCCCTTTTGAGCGAAACGTGAACGCTTTTATTATGCAGACACTTTACGCGTTTAATTAAGATCTAACGAACACTTCCAGAGAAGTGTTGGCATCACATGAAAGTGGAAGACCGTTATCCAAACTATTATGATAAATATATTCCATTTGTCTAGGAATATTTGAGAAAAATAACGTTCCCCTCCCACGGAGACATATGATGTTTGGTCTGTCGTAGTCAGCCGCGTTGTTGTCGTCTGTGTCAGTTCTGAACCACCCAATATTTTCCCATGACTTTGATATTTGAATTGTTCCTATAAATATCTCAAATTCGAAAACTGGTGAGCTTGACCTTCATTTTCAAGGTCAAATAAGCTGAAATAGAAAAAAAAGTTGTAAGACCCATATTTTTTAAGAATGGCATATACCCTCCCCCCTTTATTATATGATTCAAAAGTTTTTTCGCCCAAGTTGTTGGATAAGTTCGAAAACTGGTGACCTATACCTTCAAGGTCAAATCAGGGAAATTCAAGATTTTGTGAAAAATATCTAGGATTTTAATGGACCAAATCACTTTTGAAATAGTCCAAATTTTGCCCCTCAAATTTGGGGATGGGGGGCCTTAGGGAGGGGAGACCTATATCTATTTTCGCACTTGCAAAAACAAACTCATTATAGTTACTTCAATGTTGTTAGTTATCACTAAAAAAACGGTTCTTATCAAAGAGGTTCTGGTGATTGAACTTGTTTATACAAAATAATTAAACACAGATTTATAACACCTGAACTCAACTACTGAGTACAATGCATGATCCGTCATTCCTACGAATAGCACTAATAGCTACAAATAGCTCCAATTATAATGTCCTTGCATGCTGGTTATTTTGTTAAGGGTAATTGCGCCAATTTAAAACGAACTGTCATGTTTTGTAACTGCCTATGGTTTTATATGTACCGGCATCTTTAATTTGTGGATTTGTGCTTTTGTGTTTTTTGCTCAGCTGACTGTTAGTCCTAACAGGGCACAAATAGTAACGGTTTGACATAGAAACTTCTAACTTGACATCTAAAAATGATACTTGGAATCAAAAAATTACATTACTGCGACCTATATTCTCTGAGTTATTGGGCATGTTGATGCACCGAAAAATAATTAAAAACTAGCTGCTCCCGTGGAAAATCCGAGGCTCTATCTGATGCATATTTTTGTAATGAGCTGATAGGAACTAAACGACGCATATGTATTTTAATCCTAAGGTTTTTGCAGGAACTTTTGTCACGTGTTTCACTTATATGATATAAAGATTACTTCTGCTGGAATTCTCCAGAAACACCCTCCCCCAAAATATCAACATAGAAAGAAAAATTATTCTATTCCAGAAATCTTAAAAAAAAATTGGAAAGAGACGTGAGGCATATACAGGGTGTACGAATTTTAGAGTGAGAAGTTTTTCCGATAAACAACATAGGTCCGACAGCTTCATTACTGGGAAAATATTGTACATTTAACGATTGTATAAAGAGGCATTCTACCGTGAAATTAAATGAAAGATGCTTTGTATTGTTTGAATCTCAGGCGACATCGTGAAACACTATGTTTATTCAATGTAGTTAGTTTAGGGTGTAGCCTAAGGCATGAAAACAGACACATGCTTTATTTTATATTTATGCATATGTCGTTGAAGTCACTCGTACGCGAAACGTATAGCTGCCAGTGTGAAAAAGATAGGCCCAGAAAAATATATTCCAACAGTATTAATGTTTTGGTTTAGGTACTGTAAATTGTCTTGGAATAAGCAGGTCTGATGCAAAATTGACAACTCTCCCAGATAAAAGAAAGCAGGTTGATATATTTCGATGAAAGTATTTAGCAAAGAAACCACTTCAGCCTTGGTTCGTTGCATTGTCTTTCAGCAAATTAACGCAAAATGTAATATACAGATTTTGCTGAAAATTTGTAGAGGGATAGAGTAAAACTGGATCCGTAATCCATTACATTTTGAAGGTAATCGGAATCACCATAATATATTTTTTCTTAAGTGCTATAATCACAATTCCATAAAGGAATAATTATAAGGGGCTATTCCTTTGTCCCTTAGTATGCAATTCGGATGCAGTTGTTCTGCCACTTGCCTGGCGAACCCGTGTTTCTTAACCATGACAATGTTTCACATGACAATGTGAAACGTGCACGTATGAACGAACGACAGATTAGTAGATTCTGGCGGGGGTTTCAAAGTCCCAAAGAGATTGAAGACCCTTAGAAGTGTGTGCAACCCCCCCCCCCCCCCAAACTATTAAACCATGGTTATCATGGAAAAATACTTCTGAATGTAGTATACAAATCAACATACCTGTAAACCTATATAACGGTGATCGTGTAAAGAGTCTCAGCTCTTTGTGTCCACTCAACGGAAAAGTGTTCCCTATTAAAAGATAAATGGGGACATGTGTTCCTCGCTTGAATTCAAAATCTTTACTTCCTTTTGACAGAGTAAAATTCCTTAACAGGCGATTATAACAGGGGATTATAGGTCGCCTCCTGAAAAAGCGTGACAGGCGAAAAATGTTTTTTGCTGAACATTTGAAAAGGGTTAGGGTGAAGACATATCATTAGTCCATTTAATTTTGGAGGTAATACAAATCACCACAAAATATATTTCTTAACAACCGTTATGACAACCCCCCACCCCCCACCCAACCCGAATGATAATTAAGTTGTAGGGCTTTTTTAAAAACTTCATAAAACACATGACTTGGCAGAACTGTTGAAACCATGGTTATCATGGAAGTATATTTTTGAATGTATAAAAATCAACATACCTGCAATCCATTAAAAACCCATTTGTCAAACGGTGGTCACATCACTGAATCAGTGCTCAGTGATGACCAAAATGAAAAGCCCTCGCATTTAAAGTGGAGTCATGTGGTCTTTAGTTTCCTTTGAGAGGAGGCGTTACAATGGATATGGGGGATCAATGGGGATTATAGTGGACCTGCGTGACCGCGTATTGCACGGAAATGCTCTTTTAGGCAGGACATGCGCGCTGGCTCGGTCTTAACAGGCCAGTGAAAATCCCCGAGGTGCCTCCTGAAAAAGCGTCACAGGCGTCGAGGACTTTGCAGCATAAAAGAATAGGGGCACCTAATGGGAAAATATTAAAATTGTTAATTATTCAGCCTAATAGGGCATAATCCCGCAAAATAAAACAAACTTGTTCTAGAAGAGCACACCACCGATACGTCTGCCGAATTTGGAGAGTCAAATCGGAACGGAAGCAGGTAAACCGTGGTCTAGAAAAAACCCAACTCCGTATTAATTATATTGATTGCACGGATTGTCATGAAAATTGTTTGCAAATTGATCATGGACAGTCTCATCAACTGCTGATGATTGGCGGTGCCATCGTATTCTTTCCTAATTTTCAAACATTTTCTTGCTACATTTTTTGAGAGCATCAGATGACAGCACACACATAACTGTCTTAGCTGAAGGTGCCATCGGCGGGGGACTTGGAAATGGTTAGCGTCCGTCCGTCTGCCCGTCCGTCTTTCCGTCCGTATGTCCATCCGTCCGTCCGTCACTCATTTATTATCGCGAAAACTCAAAAAAAAAATTCAGATACAGTCACCAAACTTGTAGCATTGATGCACCTTATCATGGGTTAGTTAAAGTATGAAAAAATTTATTCACAGCGGTCAAATTAATTTGAGGTACAGTCACCAAAATTGCAGCATAGTAAAACTTATTAAGGGCTAGGTCAAGTTCGAACATGGATAACCTTGGTGCATTTTTCTAGGTCACTCCGGTAATAATGATAAAATGATGTTAACGGGATAACTCGAGAAAAATTTTGGATACAGTCACCAATCTTGCAGCATTGGTGCACCTTATCCAGAGCTAGGTCAAGTTCGAACATGGGTGACATTGACGTATTTTTCTAGGTCACAGCGACGATAATGCTAGAATGATGTTAACGCAATAACTCAAAAAGAAATTGAGGTAAAGTCACCAACCTTGCAGCATTTAAGAAATTTCATCAAGGGCTAGGTCAAGTCTGAACATGGATGACCTTGACACATTTTTTCAAGATCACAACGGCGATAATGCTAAAATTATGTTAACGCAACAACTGGAAAAGAATTTGAGGCATAGTCACCAAATTTGCAGCATTGACGTACCTTATGAAGGGCCAGGTTAGGTTCGCAAATGGATGACTTTAATGCAGTTTTCAAGGTTACAGAGATAATCTGGCTGTGTGATATTGATCCATCTAAAATTTCATACATGTATTCACAATTTTTTTTCTATTAACATTCCCACATCAGGCGTGGGAGATACTATATCTGTTCCACAGACCAACTTTGCCCTTTTTTTAAATTTTTATTGCCTTTTTCTTCAGTTTTTTACTGCATATTTTGTCTTTATATTTGACAAAGTTGTCAGAGTACTTCGAAAACTTATAATCTTGGCCTGGATCTTCCAAATCTTTGAAATTCATCTCTACCATTTAATGTAATCAAATAACTTTTGCATTACTGTGTTAGTCCGTGTATGTGTCGATCAAATTTTAAACACAAATTGTTTCCAGCAATTTCACAGAGGAGGTTTAAAACTATTGACCATGACCGTGAAACCAATGAGCGGAAATGATTTTTGCCATCTTTTGCGATGATGCATTTTCTTCCTTCAAATTTGTGGATAGGGACTTATGGGGAAACATAGTTTTATTATTCCCTAAAGACAGGTGGTGCTACCTGAATTTTTCTTTTTCTTTCGCGAATTTCAATCTTTTATATGAGATCGTCAAATGACAGCAATTGTGTCAGTTTTTCAGTTCTAGGTTCATCTAGTGTCTTGAAACCTTGTATGCACAAAGATCATGACAGGTTTAATCAGGTAATAATGACTGGTGGCACCATATGTAGGACCGCCAACTTGTGCCACAGCAGTTGTGCCAGACTCTTAGACTTGGATGTGCTACAGGTCACAAAATATAATCGATGGACTTAGAAACTTCTAAATTAATATCTATTGAGGTCCTGGAAAAAATCTCTGTGGAATTCTTAAATAAGGTTAAGCAGGCCTATATTCTGCAAGCTAAATGCCGACTTAAATGTCCCCTATTAAACCAGTTGTAAATGTATAGAGTCATGACTAGTATCACAATCACTGGTACTGAAGCTTGCTGCTTTTGCACATAGTGGCCCTAAACCTAATGTCTACCTCCACCTACGTAATTAGGTTACCATGACCTCATTTACATAAATCACAGACTTGTGTATAGTGCCCTTAGGACAACCAGTACCAGACACGGAAATGTATCCAGTATCACGGCCATAAGCATCAGGTCAGACAGCTGATCGTCATGACCCATGGGTCACTTGTTTTTTTTTATATGCAGAATCTCTTTAAAAGAAATCCAAAGCAAATTATCTTGTCTTTGCTTACTGCGCAGTAAATGTTACAGTACTATCTATAGTAACAACATAATAGCCATAGAAAAAGTGTCCCGTTAAATCTATTAATTAGACAAGCAGCCAGTTATTATTAGCCAAATTGTTAATTAATATCGGAAGTTGACCATCAAGAATTCCTAAAATATCACATCACGTAAGATTTATTGATTTTATATAGAAAATTAATCAATGTAAATACTGACGTAAACTAAGTTAGTATTAATCTAGACAAGATTAAACTTTACTCAGTATGAATCAGTTTCATTTAACACAAGTTTTGCTCGCCTTTGTGATTTATGATAGATTACGCAAAATAACTACAGCAAAAATTACCATCGACCTTTTTTATCTTGAAATTAATTGTGTAACATGAAAGATTAATCACGACAAAGAAGGGCATTTTTATAAATCCAATCATTCTCAAGCCAGCGATTAATAATGAATTCCTTCGCCGGACAAAACATGTGCATATATAAAGCAGAAACTATGAAACAAACCCATAGATTGAATTCGGTTTTTATATGATGGAAACCTTGCTTTAGTGCTGATTGTTTGTGCTTAATAAGGTCATCTTGAATAGCCACTGTGTATATTTAGTTAACACGCAGCCACTAGGTATATTGTGCCTGCTTTTATGGTCCCAGCCTGAATGTTCAGTAACAAACCTGTAGCAGAAGGCTGTGTCTGACCACGACATCATTTTAATTAAATAACTTTCCATGTGCTATAGAAAATATTTTACTTGTTCATGGCTGTCTTCTCATGACTGGAACCTCATCAGATATATAACCAAATTAAAATAAAAATCGTTCGAATTAATTGACACGATCTACATTTGTATTTTCCTAAGGTATATTGACTTCCTTTTCATAAACTGATTACGACATATAACCGTTCTTTCCCTTCCGTGGACTTTTTTAACCTGTAAATAAATTACTTATGGTTTGCCGTGCATGTTGTGTAACTACTGTAGCAAAACCTGTCAAAAATCAGCTTATACTATTTCGGTTAAGTTCTCATGAACATGTTATGCTAAGATTCCTTAGTTACGGAATGCGGAATGTGGGGTGCGGATAAAAAATCGCTATTTACCAAATAAATAACCTTCCGTATGTATTCATCAGTGGATCCACGTAAGTAACAGTTTTTATTGTCTGGAAGCGTGAGTTAAAAATTACGAACGACCGTCAGACGTGTACGGTCCAGTACTATGAAATTTTGATCTCGCTTTACATATCATAAGAAGATTTCTGCTGTGGAAGTTGAAACCATATCATTATAACATGTATCCCGTCTGGTATGGACTTAGAGGCTGTTCGCACAATTTAACGTATAGTTATTGTCCAAGAATACGCAGTTTCGTGGCACGGTTTAAACGTCCCCATGGTGCCCAGTGAATTGACTGGCCGGTGACACGGGACCCTGGTGACTGGTCTGGCAGGCTCAAGGCAGTTTTCCAAATGGCACTAAATACCGTTTGATTGTCGAAAAGGGTTCAGCATTTTATCAGCTGAAATTGTTAACGAAAATGTATTTCAACTGGAGGACAAATAAAATATAGTGTCCAAATACGTTCTTGACTGATTGGTTGGTTCGTTAATTCGGCGTCACTGCATGCATTCAACAAAGAAATTCGAGATAATTGATGCACTTTTATATCGAATATACTTGTACTTGTTGCCTTGTACAAATAATAAACTGCCGGAAACATGTTTTATATCAGAATTTAGTTATTATAATTGTTTTTAATAATACAGTGGAACTCCTACTTACGGACAACTCAGTAAGCGGACAACTCACTAATGCGGACACTAAATCTCAGTACCTTCAAATTTACCTCTATATTATGTTTAACATAAACTCAGTAAAAAGCGGACAACTCACTATTTCGGACAACGGACCAACCTTCCCGTCCCTCCTGCGTATTCAGTACATATATTACGACCCTCTAAAGCGGACAGACATCGCAGGTTCTATTTTTGTTCTAATATCTACCGGGAGTCCAGGTGGCGCTCCGAGGGCCTGGCCTCGTATGACCTGTTTTGCTCAAAGCGACGTAGCCCGAGGACAAGCGTAATTTTGTGAACCATCGTGATGTTACATGTAAATTTACAGTCGAAATTATTGTATATTTCTACAAATATGTAGATATTACACAGATATTACATATCATTACTTTATTAAGTTTGGCCGGTCAATCAGAAAAAAATAACTAAGCTTTCAAACAGCTTTTCATTTGACAAGACCACAATCAATGACTTACGTTCGTTCATTGAGATCGGCGTCCGGCCCGGGAAACCTAATCTAGTAAGAGTCAGTGTGCACTTTGTAATGGTGAATGCGTTGTGAAGATTATCCTTTAAGAAATAATTATGCTGTCAGGTTGCTGTTAATAATCAGTCTTCCATATACCTAGTGCAACCATCCATGAACTATGCTTATTTAGAAGATGAAGTATGGTACGTCGAAGTGAAACTACCTAGATAAGTGTATGAGGCCTAGCTGATGAAGTTGAAAGAGAAAAAAAATGTTTGTGTTTCCTCTTTTTTTAATTATATTTTATAAATTACAAATGCATATTTCAGTCATTTTTAAAATGATTTAAATAAAATTTATGTATTTCAAATTAAGCGTAAACATAATCAAAACAGATGATATCAGTAACATTCAATGAAGAATTGACGCAATATGCCAAACTCCTCTAAACAGGACAACTCACTAATACGGACGAAATCTTCGGTATTTAACGCATTCACCATTATTTAAAGTGTATATGATATATAATATATATATATATATATATATATATATATATATATATATATATATATATACAGGAACGTAAAAAATGGACTGGTGACTTAGAAGTGGGCAGAATTACCGGGGTAATTCATCACGTTGTATACGGAATCACGTCTATAGTGTCTCAAGTATGTAATCATGGATGATCTTCTGTATCAAGAAGATCAGATGACATTCAACACATATAATCTGCCTCTTTATTGAAACACCTGCCGTTCATCAAATGTCACCTTCTAACCACGCTGATACGACGCTCATCTCTGTGTTTTTATGGAATGCGCCATAACTCAGAACTATGTTCTCAACTAACCTGTAGACCTGCTTAACTTTGTTTTTCTATTGTTTGCTCAAATGTAACCTAGTAAGTCGTAGTGTGGCGTCCATATCTATCATATCATCTTTATATCACACTTTTATAGCAAAGGTTGAGTGCATTTTATGGAATGTGTGTATATTTGTACCCACTATTTTACTGGCAACAGTAATTATATGTTATTCTTTTTTGTTTGTTTTTTATACACTTTTGTAAAATTTTCATAAAAGGTCCAATAGGAATTATCTTTATTTAACAGACGTTGGATATCGGAACTGGCCCCTTTAAACTTTTGGGAAACCGCGATAATTTACCAGAAATGTGATGGATTTTTATTGAATCTCACAATAAATATTTACCAATATAGGAATCTCTCCCTAGTTTGATCCTCGGGAAAATCTTCATATATTGTACCAACTGATAAACCCAGTATACCGGGCTTATTACCAGGGTTGGGGAGATATGTATAAATATTTTTTACATTTATTTTGTGGCGCTGTGCTCGTAGCAAGAAATTCATACCCTGGTATGTTTGCCTTGAAGACCTGGTCTGTGATGATGTTTACATTGCGAACCGGAATGAGACGCGGGGGCATGCAGGTTTTCGATGATATTTGACTGGATTCAGTCGTTGGACGTATAAAGATTAGGTTGATGTGGAGAACACATGAAAGATTTATTAAATGTACGTTGCAAGGAAACTGTTCTTGAAGAAAGAAACAGAAATATGCATACCTCGTAAGTATCAGAAGCGGACCCAACGGGACTACAGCAGAGGGTCCGTATCCCCTTTTAGCCACTGCAACCATTTTTTTCATCGTATCAGACAAATTTTGAGGCCTGACCCCCGCCACCACTCCACCCCACCCATGTTCCTGAAATTGGGACTTTGAATTAGGTTTTGTAATTAATCCTCCATTTCATAAAGTGAGAAACATGTGTTTTTCTCTTTTACTGACCACGCAAGTGGGTGAGAGCCTCGTTCAAATGCAAGGCCAGACATGCTCAAATTCCTCACTTAAAGCAAGAGTTATTCATATGAGCAATAGTCCTTAATAGTGTTTGAGGTTGAGTGAAAAGATGCACGCTTTCTGGTCATTGCCGAAGGCAGTTCGGCTGTGCTCGGTTTAACCTCCGTGCAAGTCAGTAAAAACGGAAAAAATCACTCAAATTATATGAATATTAAAATTAATTTATTCTCATATCGCCTATGTCAATGTGAGGATAATAACCTTTAAAATTATGTATGGCACAGTATTGCACATAACGCGGTTTTTGAGAACATTGCGAACAAACGTGAACCAAATCCCTTTTATCAGTATAGGATGAGGTCAGCAGACTTTTTAGTGGTGTTGCCACGAGGTATTTTATGGATTTGATGAAATCACTATATGAATATTTACCAATCGCCTATGTTCGATTCTCGGCAAATTACGCGCATATTTAGTCAGGTCAGAGGTCACGAGATTTCGGTGTCACCGTGATAACTCGCAAGGAATTTGATGGATTATTATGGAACTCATTATGTATGTTTAGAAAAAAGTATCTCACTTGCTTTCCATTCTGGGAAAATCTGCAGTAACAATTTTCATATATAATGAGGTCAGGGGTCACAAGCATGACGTATGAGGCGTGTTATACTCTCTTGTGATGGTCTTGTTGCTTATGGACCGTTCAAAGTTTTCTTCCCTCCATTCAGATATGTACCATGTTCCTATAGTATATATGAAGTATAATGCAGTTCACGATTTAAAGCGACCTGGAACTCCAGGGATCACATTTTTACAATTTCACAATGCAGGCTGCAAGTTTATTCTTTATATAATCTGATCTCTATCCCTTTCTTGGCAAACTCATTTTCTACAACATTATTTGATTCGGTTGCATTTGGTTTTGAGAATGAGAAATTAATACAGTCAAATAAGCTATTCAACCTAAAATAAAACAATTTATGTTTAAGAAAAGTCAAACAGAACGTACATCATTCTCAAATGTATAATTAGTCGCATTGTTCAGTAGGTGCAAAACGGTTTACAAACCCTTGATATTTGAAAATACATATACTTTTTATATGATTTCACAGCAAATTACTGCTTGGTTTGTTCACAAAGGAACAATGGACACCACAGAAAACATCCCCGCTAATGAAACCGAAAAGAGTGAATTCACGTCGTTTAGAAGACCAAAGCTATAATATCAGCGGACTCATTGTAGTCGGTGCAGACCGCACGTGACTGCTGTCACGTGTTCAGAAAAAAACATAGAGGTGTTAAAAGGATTCCTGGAAACTTCACACTAGACACTATACAAATAATAATCAGTTGATTTGGTAACATTTCTGCATATTCTATATGAAGCTGGACAAATAAATCAATGGGAGCTAATGAAGGCACTGCAGCCTGTATGATATATTCAAAGCAGTTTTTTTAATCGCACCTCTTATCTCATGTAGGTACATGCTTCCGCAGATTCTCCGGGTCTGCCCTCAATATGTCCTTAATGTGTCCTTCACAATGCAACTGATCGCCGAGTAGCATAAACATAATTAAAGGTCCACCTCGGCATCTCACTGAGTCCACGTGACAGACCAAGCTCGTGCGCGCCCGATCCTTAAACCTTGTTTTTAAGAACGTTAATCAAGGAAATCCATAGGACTTGTACTATACCGGCGAGGACATTATAACACCCATAAAATCCTACGGCAATCTGACGCCATGTGAAGCCTCTGTCCCCGCAGCTAAGATATCAGTCGTTATATTTTTTAAGGCAGTCCAGACAAATAAACGCCACCGCGCTTATAATCCGATGGCACGGGTTCTGACGCGGAATGAACGCATCTTTCTGTTATTCCTGCGCTTATTGGCACCAACAGGTGGCCCCTCTTCTTTTCTTAAACATATGCCATGAACAAATGAAACGGATCCGTCGTGTTATTCATATCACTGAGAATTATTCAAGATAAAAGAACCCTGGGTATCATGTGAGGGACATTTCATTCTATGCTAGATTTTATTTGTCCAGATATTCGGCTAATTCCTTTGCGCATAAACCTAACAAATCATTCCCAAGGTACATTTTAGTGGCTCTGGCCGGAGGGACATCTCAAGCAAGGCAGCCCTGTCTCTGGCGAAGTGGAGTTTTCTGTCTAAATGCTATGTCCCTGTAAGAGGATATAGATCATTTGTTAAAGTCTGCCATTCTCAAAAGTCCAAGCAACCATACTTAAAATTTTAGGGGTGTGATAGCACCACTAATCTTCAACAGGTAAAGTTTCTTAGACTAAATAAGTACACCTAATTCCACGAATATCCACTGAATAATCGAGCCGAGCTTTTGTATAGATTTTACCACTAATTTGTTATACATGGTCAAATCGATGTTTGGCCCCTTGCAACGGGTTACAGTGTGATTTAATTACAGTGGCATAATTTGAGGTTTCCCAGGAGATATCGCCAGGACTTGTTGCCTGTTGGTATCTTCAATCCGAATTTCTTCTACATCAAACGGTTTCGATGTGTGCCTCGTTAACGGATTGATGGCCATAGGAAGGATAAGTTAACGCGAGTCCGAGTCAGGGCATTGATATTGTACCTTGAGGGCCCACTCTGAATCGTAATTAGAGTCATATGGACAACTGCCCCGTAGCGGCCATCCATCCTGTTGTAACGCTTTTGCTGCACATTCTTAACATTAAGGTATGGGGGAACCATTAAAACAAAAGAATATACATGTGAATATACAAACCAAAGTGTTCATCCCATCTCTGCGGTAACCAACATCATTTCCTTTGTCTGGCTGACGCTTACTGAATAAGTTGGATTCTGACTTTAGTATGTCAGAGAACGGAACTGGAGTTACAAGGCTTTGTCTGACAAACTTTATTATGACGAAAGACGAAACTGGAGTTACCAAGCTTTGTTGGTCAGACCTTTCTATGACGGAGGACGGACCTGGAGCTACCAGGCATTGTCGGACAGACTTTGTAATGCCAGAGAACGGAAATGGAGCTGTCAGGCTTTGTTGGTCAGAGATTATGGTGGAAGACGGAATTGGAGCTACCAAGCTTTGTCAGACTAACTTAATTATGTCAGAGTAAGGAACTGGAGCTACAAGGCTTTGTCGGTCAGACTTTATAATGCCAGAGGACGGAACTGGAGCTACCAGGCTCTGTTGGTCAGACCTTTCCTGTCGGAATTCGGAACTGGAGCTACCAGGCCTTTTTGGTCAGACCTTTCCTGTCGGAATTCGGAACTGGAGCTACCAGGCTTTGTTGGTCATACCTTATTATGTCGGAGGACGGAACTGGAGCTACTATGCTTTGTCGGACGGACTTAATTATGTCAGAGTACGGAACTGGAGCTACCAGGCTATGTCGGTCAGACTTTATTATGTCGGAGGATGGAACTGGAGCTACCAGACGGACGAATGGACGGATAAACGAAGCAAACAGACCCATCCATTTATGCCTTAGATGATACAAGTTTTATTATGTTAAGCTGTTAAAAACTCAGATACAGCAAGCCAACCCTAGACCTCTTATCTGGCGAATACCCATGCAGTGGTCGCGTAGCCATCCCATATGGCCTAGATGACTTAAGTTTTATTCTGTTGAGCTGTGAAAATCTCAGTTACAACAAGTCAATACTAGACCTTTTTTCTGGCAAATACCCGTGCAGTGGTTGCGAAGTCCTCCGATATGGCTGTGCACGGCATATCTTAAGGGTGTCTGCGCATTGTTCGACTTCTCTTATTGATCCGACAGCCTGAACATTGGTCCAACAGCACTTATTGATAAGACAGCCTGAACATTGGTCCGACAGCACTTATTGGTCCAACAGCTTGTACATTGGTCGAATGGTGTTCGGGATATAGGCCTTAGATACCATGTAGCAATCAGGTTAACGGTCCGTCCCTATGTTTGTCAGTCCCACATGTTCGTGTGCATTATCTCAAGAACTGTTTTGGATTTTGCACTGTTTTTGTTTTTCCTACAAGATGCTCTCAGACCAAAGGGCAACAAGGAAACACTCGGTCTACCATCGGCGAATACTGGGTTTGTGTTTAAACTGGTGAGAGGACACGCTTTATGCATTCCTAATTCAGTGCACCGTTATATATTATAAACATCAAGCTTGGTTTTTATACTGTACTGTATCGGTAACGCCTTTAGGTTTGTATATGGGTCTGATTGGGTCAGAATCCGTTTCTTGAACATTTTGAATTCATATACCTTATTTCAAAAACTTGAAATAAGCAGATTGAAATGCAGTTAAAGCAATATACTAATATTTCTATAGAAAGCCAATCCCAATATGTTTTCTGGTCTAGTAACCGTCTGAGAACCAAGACCGAATTCATCACGATATAAACGCTGTAATATCTGACAAATATCGTGAGAATCAGTAGTACACCCAGAAAGACACAACATATATCTGTTTATAGGCTCTTCTGTTGTTTATATCAGAACATGCTATGACGTTATCAAACTTCCCGAAGGACTCAAGTTTGACGTAATCAAGCGTTCTAGTTGCTTTATATACCAGCCCGTGTGATATTTTGCATGAATAATAATGAGCTTGTTTGTTAATGTGAATCATATCGAGTCATTTTAAATGTGCTAGAAGTATAGATTAAGGGGTATTAAAATCAATATCTCTCTCTCTCTCTCTCTCTCTCTCTCTCTCTCTCTCTCTCTCTCTCTCTCTCTGGGAATAGTATAAATTCATCTGTACGCCACTTTGTGTTTAAAATCGTATACACATATATGGTATTAATTCCTTTGCATTGATTTAGTTTTTTTTCTGCATGTACCACGTAACCAAACTGAAATCGCCAGAGCGTTAGGCTTCCTATAATTAAATAAAGGTACTTACAGACATTGCAGGTAATATCTGAAGGAACCATATATAGGACAATGCAGTAAATGTGGACAATGACAGATACAAGAGCGATTTGAAAAGAAATGTTACAGAACCGAGCGACTTTGAAAAACGATTATATATACGTTCTTCTCATTTTCTTGTATTTCGTTCCCCATAAGTCAACACCTTCTGTAAGAAGGATTATTTTAGTTGCCAAGGAAACAAAGCATGTTACATAACAGTTAGCAAATAATATACGCAGACTTCAGATTGCCGGACGAATTATATATGTATATACGCGTTAGTGCATACTTTTATATCAATAACTGTACATGTATTCTAAATAAGTACCAAACTAGCCAAGCTGACTTTGTGTCGATTCCCATGACACATTTACAATAAACGACATAACTTTTAAAATTAACCATAATTTTTCAACCATTTTGTAATCAGTAAAGGTAAAGCGTGTACCTGCTTGTACGTGTGTAACTGTTATAAAGTGTAAGAGTACCATATATAGGTAAAATAATGGTAAAAAAAGACTCGTTTAGCTATCCATGTTGTTAAAAAAGAGTGATGATACATCTCTGTGACACAAAATTACGAGGGAATATTAATTGGCAATGTTTTAATCAAAATACATGAAGGTATACGGGGTCTGAAAAGAGAAATAACAATTTTCTCAATAAAAAAATCTGTATTGTTTTAAAATAAATTTTTCAAAATGACGAATGTTGCACCATTGTGTCAGGGCACAAATACTGGTACAAAAATTAAAGCTGGCTATTCGCCTGTCTTATTATGTAATTTCTGGCTAACTCTGTGTACATAATAATGAACTGCAGGGAATTCTTGCTTGGTTCTTCCTTCTTATAATACAACTGTAACATATACATCATGACTTTATTTATCTAAAAGCTTGTAGTAAGCAGGGAACATGCAAAACGCCATTTGCAAAACTCTGTTTCTTCTGATTTGCCGACAGATGTCCTTGTTAAATGTGTTTATTATTATTATTATTATTATTATGGCGGTTCCCCCTCCCCACATGTTATGTACACACATATATATAAACAAATATAAGCAGCATTTGCACCATGAAATCGGCGTTTTCTGGCCTATTTTTACGAAAGGTTCAAAGGATTTTCTTTAATTAATAGTCTACAGATATCGGAAAAAGCCCCTTAAACCCTCTTTAAACATATTATGTGCATGCAACATCTGCGATGTAAAATATATAGTGTGTTAATTCTTCATTTTGTAGAAAAGGTGCGAAAAGTAAATCCACGCAGGTCACTTGTAGCATAATAGGGAAGATGACATTAAACTTGAGATGGCCTAGGCGAGAAAAATGTCAAAAACCTGTATATATCAACATGACAACATTAATCCTAAACACACCTGTTTAAGTTTACCTGTAGAAACCTTAAGAGAGTGTAGCAGATAAATGTGTCCGAAATTCCTATGTTTAATTCGAAAGGAAAATTTATTTTGTAAAAATAGCATACTAGATTTGTATACAAACTGTGTACACAACACAATATGAACAGTCAATGCAGTTATTTATTGGTATAGTGCCTTTTGCATGGCTGCATGGTCCTGTTTCCATAGTGTGGAGTTTATAATCTGCATCTGTTGTTCAAATATTAAAGGGGCAAAATCAGGAACAATATTATGCCTATCCTTTACACTGTCAGTTCAGTTCACTTTATACGAAAGTTTCCCAACTAAACCATCCCAGAACACAGTCACAGAACCGCGCATACGGCTGTTTAACACATTGCAATGGCTCTGCGTGTTGGTAAACACAGTGTGTCTGTTTACCATAACAAGGGCGCGTGACCGGAGGTCCGATATATGCGATGTTTCAGCCAGCAGGAACATGTATTATCGGGCATCGTGATGTGGCTTGGGCGAAGCACTCGCTGTGTTTATGTTGACACCTGTGATCAAGCCCGGTCCACGGTTTTTAACACTCGATTACAGGAGTAAGCAAACGGTTTCAGGGCAAAATTTTTGTTGATACAAATTTATTTTAAAAGTGAAGAAGCTAGAATTTTGTGTTAATACAACATGCTTTATAGGTGATTCTGCCCCTTTAAATGTTAATTTTGTTCGCAGGAAACCACCAAGAAAAGCTGTTCATACTCTAATATGTCTAATTCTTTGTAATTACAATATATATATATATACATGCCACACACTTTACCAATATTGGTTAATAGCTGTTACATAAGTTTCATCCCTAGCTTTCATACTCATGTAATGTGGTCTCACCAGTCTTGCTCATGCACGGCAGGCAGTAAAATTACTACCTTTCGTTGAATAGACAGAAACTACTTTAAATAATAAAGGTCACCGCATGGATCACTAATCTCGACGAACATTGCCAACGGATATTTTTGCATACACATGTATCATATCATAAGAACTGTGGGAACGCCGAGTAACAAAACATGCGGAGCGGCCGCTTCAAATGTTCCGTCATGCGCAGTCGCGACATCCAATTTCCATAAAGAATGCAACGCCAAAAGCGTCTTGTGAGTTAAAGTCATTGCACCAAATATGTTAAATTTTGTCTAATCGTTATTGAATTCATTTATATATTAATTTACTATTTATACTGAGCTGACTCGTTATTTGTAACTTGTAATAAATTGCACTTTATATATTCAATTAATCGTTTCAACTTTCCAGGATTTTATGTTATTGGCTCATCAAGCAACATTCTTTCAATCCTTGTTTTATATAATTTTACTTGCAAGTAATTTTATATATATAATTTCTATTACACTAATTGGAAGAACCTCCTGTCAGAAAATATATTGCAGTCCTTAAAAGCAGATAATCAGCAAGTGAACTATTCAAGCACCGCAGGTCGGTAGAATTCTGAGTTTTCATCTGGCCTTTATATTTAACTATACCAACAAACAACCTGTGAACTACATCAGTTCACGTTTTCGTGGATCAGAGCGTATGGCATGGAAACGTTCTTCTACTAACAAATCTATTCAACATATCTTTTCTGAGTTTAACCTTTACTCAGGCAGAGCTGGGATGAGTACTTGTAACGTATAAGGGGCTACTTTTCTTATTGATTTCATTTTCATTTTTAGATACACGCAAGACTTGAATGAGTATGCCAGAATGTGACATTGCATCTTGTCAGGGACTTAAAAAGAGCTGAGGCACAATCCCATGTTTTTCTTTAACCAATTATCTATTTGTCATGTTCAAAATGTTAAAGGTTAACGCAACTACATTTATAAATTGCGCATTACTGACAAATCAATCATAGCTGAAATAGACTGTCAACTAGTACAACCTGAATATACTCACTGTAGAGAAATCTTCGTTTTCGGTATATATATTCAAATACTAAACAAATACAGGCAAAATATACCTCGCCTAAGTTCTCTGAGAACTTAACAACACACCTGCCACGAATACCTTTTTTTTTTGTTGTCTTACACCTTTACATCATACGGACTACGGATACCTTAAGTTCTCTGAGAACTTAAAATCATGCGGACTAAGGATACCTTTTTAATATCTGAGAATTAACATCATACGGACTACGGACACCTTTAAGTTCTCTGAGAACTTAAAATCATGCGGACTAAGGATACCTTGTTTAATATCTGAGAATTAACATCATACGGACTACGGACACCTTTAAGTTCTCTGAGAACTTAAAATCATGCGGACTAAGGATACCTTGTTTAATATCTGAGAATTAACATCATACGGACTACGGACACCTTTAAGTTCTCTGAGAACTTAAAATCATGCGGACTAAGGATACCTTGTTTTAATATTTGAGAATTTAACATCATACAGTCCATGGACACCCTACTCAAGTTCTTTGTGAAATTAACATACTAGTAACACGGAATACAGGCACCTTGTTTTAGAATCTGGGAACTTAACATCGCACGGATACGGAAACCTGGTTTGAGTGGTCTGACACCTTAACATCATATGGATACATACACCTGTTTTTTTGTGGTCTGAGAACGTAAAAAATATTTCGACCACGCATAGCATGTTTCCATTCTCTCAGAACATATGAACATACAGGCTAAGGACTCCTTGTTTTATTTCTCCGTGAACCTAACAACATACTTGCAATGGAGACCCTGGTTTGGTCCTCCAAGGGAGTTTTGTAGGAAAATGTTCTTGAAATAGTTTAATTATGCATTGGAGTGACTAAATAGTGATATACAAGGTCTGCGAGGAACACTGATGGCTCAAATTAACACGTTTTCATAATAATAATATAAACTTATATTTATTTTACATTGACTGCAGGTGTAAGCAGTTAGGTACTTTCCATGGCTTACGTTCAGTAGTCTGTAGAGGAGGTAACCGGAGGACCCGGAGAAAACCACCGGCCTTGGACGGGCCACTACAACCCATTCTCACAGCCACCCCGGGGATTAAACCCAGGTAACCAGCGGAGAGAGCCGAGCGTTTAACCTTCGACTACCAAGTTCATAAACGGTTCTCCCTATATATAGTATTTGTTCACATTCAATGTACTTCTGGATCCTCAAATATAACTTGTGTGTGGAACAATTGTTTGGCTCTGATTTTGACAGTTTTAACGTCACTATTAATGTTATTTTGTGAATAATGTTTTCCCTCGAAGGCGACGGTATTGTTTTCCCATTTGTTCCTTGGTTGCTTAGTTTGTTAGCACAGGGATCGTAATACTTTGAAATTTATTTTTCAGAAGGAAAGGCGTTAATACAGGTTTGCCCCTCCGCAGAAAAAAAAAATGCCACTAAAGATGCATCCTACCATCATATCAAAGTTTCAGTCGCACTTCGCTCAGTGTAAATCTGATAATGTCATTTTATATCCCATACATGCACATTTACATGCATAAAGAACTGAATGCCTAAATGCCGGAAAGTACATGTATAATAAATTACACACCTTTTTTTATCGGAAATAAAGGAAATATAGGGGGTTGGTGGAACACCACCTGTAAAATATGTCGTTAAATTTGTGTTACTCCTTATCAGCTACTAATGTAGAAAATGTTTTTCCTTTCCAACGGATTGGTATAAAATGAAAAATGCCATTCCGTGCACGTGTTTGCCTGTTAAAAACAGACAGAAATATGTTACTACGACCCCTCTGGCAGCTTTGCGCAAAAGGTAATGAAAAGATTTTGATTAACTTTTCAGGAGAATCAGGGTAACAACCAAGAAACAATCTTTTTTTATCGTCCATTGGCTAATTTTCCATTGTGACACAGGGCGGTTCCTTTGTCCTTCGTTCAAGCCGCCCGTTGTTAGGATTTAAAGAGAACCGGTGTTACTAAGAATATCAGTGAGGCAGATTTGGTCCTTGTAGAATGAGATTTCCGTCTCATCCTATGAGTATAGCCGAGGTCATTGTAACAGATCGCTTCTGATCAAGATTGAAAGCTGGTCCAGGTCAGATTCAGGAAGAAACAGGAAGTAGTAAATGGACGATTAGGTGAAAAGCGAGGACAACAAGGGAACGGGGAAGCCTGGATGAAAAGGGAAGGGAAACATGTGAATAAACATCCTGGATGAAAAGGGAAAGCAGCAAATAAATTGGTGGAAACAAAGGGAAGAGAGAACAGCTAGTAATTGGGCATTTCGAAAGGAAATGGGGAGCACAAGTAAATCGGATTTCCGGAGGGAACTGTGAGCTGCAAGTAAATGTACATTCCGCAAGAAAACTAAGAGCTGCAGGTAAATGGGCACTCCGGAAGAAAAACTGAGAGCTGCAAGTAAATGGGTATTCCGGAAGGAAACTGAGAGCTGCAAGTAAATGTGCATTCAGGAAGGAAACTGAGAGCTGCAAGTAAATGGACACTCCGGAAGGAAACTGAGAGATGCAAGTAAATGGGCATTCCGGAAGGAAACTGAGAGATGCAAGTAAACGGGCATTCCGGGAGGAAACTGAGAGCTGCAAGTAAATGGGCATTCCGGAAGGAAACTGAGAGATGCAAGTAAATGGGCATTACGGAAGGAGACTGAGAGCTGCAAGTAAATTGGCACTCCGGAAGGAAACTAAGAGCTGCAAGTAAATGAGCATTCCAGGAGGAAACGGATAGATGCAAGTAAATGTGCTTTCCGGGAGAAAAGAAGAGCAAAAAATGAAGAGCAGCAAGTTTGTGGGCATTCCAGAAGGAAATGAAGAGCAGCAAGTAAATTAGTATTCCGGAAGGAAACTGAGAGCTGCAAGTAAATGGGTATTCCGGGAGGAAATGAAGAGCAGCAAGTAAATGGGTATTCTGGGAGGAAATGAAGAGCAGCAAGTAAATGGGCACTCCGGAAGGAAACTGAGAGCTGCAAGTAAATGGGCATTCCGGGAGGAAACGGATAGATGCAAGTAAATGTGCATTCCAGGAGAAAACGAAATGCAGCAAGTTTATAGGCTTTCCGGAAGGAAATGAAGAGCTGCAAGTAAATGGGCATTCTGAGAGGAAATGAAGAGCAGCAAGTAAATGGGCACTCCGGAAGGAAACTGAGAGCTGCAAGTAAATGGGCATTCCGGGAGGAAACGGATAGATGCAAGTAAATGTGCTTTCCGGGAGAAAAGAAGAGCAAAAAATTAGGAGCAGCAAGTTTAAGGGCATTCCAGAAGGAAATGAAGAGCAGCAAGTAAATTAGTATTCCGGAAGGAAACTGAGAGCTGCAAGTTAATGGGTATTCCGGGAGGAAATGAAGAGCAGCAAGTTAATGGGCATTCTGGGAGGAAATGAAGAGCAGCAAGTAAATGGGCACTCCGGAAGGAAACTGAGAGCTGCAAGTAAATGGGCATTCCGGGAGGAAACGGATAGATGCAAGTAAATGTGCATTCCAGGAGAAAACGAAATGCAGCAAGTTTATGGGCTTTCCGGAAGGAAATTAAGAGCTGCAAGTAAATGGGCATTCTGAGAGGAAATGAAGAGCAGCAAGTAAATGGGCACTCCGGAAGGAAACTGAGAGCTGCAAGTAAATGGGCATTCCGGGAGGAAACGGATAGATGCAAGTAAATGTGCATTCCGGGAGAAAATGAAGAGCAGCAAGTTTAAGGGCATTCCAGAAGGAAATGAAGAGCAGCAAGTAAATGTGCATTCCGGAAGGAAATGAAGAGCAGCAAGTAAATGGGCATTCTGGGAGGAAATGAAGAGCAGCAAGTTAATGTGCATTCCGGAAGGAAATGAAGAGCAGCAAATAAATGGGCACTCCGGAAGGAAATGAAGAGCAGCAAGTAAATGTGCATTTCGGAAGGAAATGAAGAGCAGCAAGTAAATGGGCATTCCAGAAGGACGTGGAGAGCATCAAGTTGATCAATATTCTGATTGGAAGGGGAGAGCACCTACTGCATATAATTTTTACCAGAAGGGAGAGCAGGAGTTGAATTGTCATTAAAGACGAATACTGAGGGCAGGTAGTGATGGAAATTCCAGATGTCCAGAGGGAAAATGCAGAGTGAATAGACAATCCAATTTGGGAGAACAAAATGTGAATGGGATAGCCGGCTGAAAAGGGAGAAACCTTATGAAAGAACAGCCTTGTGGAACACGAACACCAATACAAGTTAATCAATGTTAAAATGACACAGCAAATGAATAGTCATTCTTGTACATAAGAATACAGCTTTTAACAGATTTTCTTTTCTGCAGAGGAGACTCTGAAAAAAAAAATTATAATGAGCCAAATTATCGAAGGAATTCCTTGAGCAGTGGCTGCTAAGTCGTTTGCTGTGACGGGAGCACGCTGCCCTGGTAATTTCTCAATAAAACATTTTGTTCAATACCCTGTCCAGAAGCTGGCTTCGGTCGTACGTCGGCTGATCAATAGCCCGTAACCAGGCCGGTCCTGTAGTACCAGTCACCCATAGCAGGCGCAGCGCTGGATGAATACTGGAGCGTAAAGCTGAAAATATGCAGGCCAGATTTGATCAATCCATGTTAGCTATCATTTGGGCTCTTTTCTAAAACCTTGTGGCTCTCAGTACGGGTCACAGAACGGGGCGTCAATCCCTGTCTATTAGGGAAAAACAAATCACGATTTATGATGACTATCGAGCGCTCTTCACACGAGTCGCACTGTTGCCATCTAAGAAAGACATGCAACAACCTTGCTTTAGTACACAAGCGCAACTAATTATAACAGATCAATGTAAGGGTCACTCCGTCCACTGTGGTCTGTTATGGATTTTTTAACGGATTTCATAAAATGTGTGCGTGTGTGTATTTGTGGATGGCTACTTTTATCGAGATGTCATGACTCATACATGCGACTTTTTTTCGTTCTAATTTCATGCATATTTCATACATATTAAATAACTGTTTGTGGGATGTTCAAACTTTGGCCATAGTTTTGAAGGCGCTGATTTGTTGGCGTGTGAGGGAATGTATTACATAGTTATCGTGACAAGCTGACGTCATAACGACACTTTTGACGTCAGTCGCGAAGGAACATGTAAGTTGGTCATTCGCTGTCAATCCCTGCACATATAGTCACGCAATCTGGACGGATACCAGATTTTATAATTGGGGGAGGGGGGGGGGGGAGCAGATGAACCAGGGGTAAATAAACGTGTATAGCACCCGACCATGCTACCCCTTCTACTCACAAAACGGTTTTAAATGGTTAAATGAAAGCAGATTGGTTAAAGCGTTTGCCAGTAACCAATGCAATCTGATATGGTCAATCTCTTTATTATTTACTTAATATTTGAGATAGGCTGGCAAAAAGCCCCCGTTATCAGAGCCGACAGCCATGGCACATCGGTTTCAGGCTAATTAAATTTGGAGTACATGCGTGATTGGCTGAACCATTGTTACATCACCGGCGTCACCATCTAATGACTCAAGTAGTAGACATACCAGCCAATCAGATAGTGCGTCCTCGGTTGCTATGCCATGGCTGTCGGGGTCTAAGAACCGGTGCTTCTTGCCAGCCTATCTCAAATATTAAGTAAATCATGAAGATATTGACCAGATAGTTGGAAAAACGCTAGGAAAATGTCAAATAAGTAATCGTTATAAGGAAATGACCAAGAAAGGGAACAGATTTAACACCAATAGCAAAAAAAATTGGTCTAAACCGTTTTGAATATGAATCGGGCATTCACACGGCACATAATCGGAGCGGATATTCGATTCGCTTAGGAAACGGTTGGAAACCACCTGCTAAAATGGATTCAAACCGTTTTAGCCAGGTCGGTTTAAAAATGCTTTGGATTTCCATGTGTATGCACAATTCGCATTCAAACTGTTTAAAACAGTTTTGCATTTGCTGTGTGAAAGGGGTAGCACCCAATAGAGAGCACCGGTCGGGGTCGGGTGCTATTCACGGGGATGTACCCCTGATATAAATAGTTTTTATATTCAAAATGGATTGACAGTCCTATAGGTTTTGACTGTTCGGTGAATAATTTTCCCAAACTTAAGTACATGTATAGAGACAGAAAAAACAGTGGGAGTATAGCATCAGATCTGATTAATGGGGTTTGATGCACTGGACGGTCCGCTTTGCGTTAGAAGGCAAAACAGTGTCTCTGTGTTTATCATGGGGACGGTGCAGGATCTAGCAGAGGTATAACTTTGGTTTAAAAATGTCGACACGTTAACCAATTAGTGATCCTCTTCACCGTATTAGAATATATACCCTTCATAACAGCAAAACATTCTCATATTCTCAAAACTGTTGACGTCATAGGGGCTGCGTTTTTGACTGCAGGTACGGAAAACTACCCTTATTATCACAAAGGGATCTCTTTATACAAAAGGTTTACTTGAATGCTAGTAAAAATTAAGACCTTGGAACACTGTCAATATCTTGATGTAACAAAAATTTTTTAAATGCAAAACTTATTCTATCACTGTCACAGTCATTTTAATTTGCATTGTGTCCACTGGTTGCAGTTTATCTTTATTAAGGGGCTACATGGCCGCTTTAATCCATGCCAGTTGTTCTATTTAAAAAACACCTGGCAAAATGTATATCTTTTAGCCGCTTTTATCACAACGAACAGATATTGTGTCATAAGAATTCCTGGTTATGGAGAGTGCAGTGATGAACTCTAGACCGGTATTCACTAATTTGCAAGAAATTCATTAGGAGCACGAGGGCGACTTCCAGGAAGAAGAACACTGGTTGTTATTTTGCTGACAGTTAAGCCTGTCCTCATCACCGGTATCTCCACGCAGGTCAGATTGTATAACTCATGGCAATCAAACCACGTGCACAGTCATTTGAGTGTATTGATTATGATGTTATGTGCGCGTGGTTGTGGTCGGACCGATTGTCCTCCATGACACGATAATATGGGATGGAGAACATGAAGTTCATAAAATTTTAACGTTTTTTACTATAAAGCACATAAGAGTTTTGTTATGCACTGCATCTAAACACTTGATGTTAGCTGGAGGCCTTCTTAATATCTTTAAATTTTAGGAATACCAGTTTGATTACATGGAATCTTTGATACTTTCCTCAGTCTTTGATATAAACAATTCTTCGTTATTTTTTTTCTTCTTCTTCTTATTGTTATTATTAGTAATAGTAGTATAAGCAGTAGTAGTATATCTCGATATTGCAGTGATTGTTTAAAGCTATTGGTGTTTCAACTGCAAATTTAATGGTTTACCAAACTGCTAACGGTGTATATCAAAATAATCCTCGAATTGTTTTGGTGGTAGTCTTAACTTAATATGTCCTGAAGAATACAGAAAACATTCTTCATAAACTTCCGTCCATACTAGTGATGTATGTTCCATGGCTTTTATTTAAGTATTGTTAAATCGTGATTCCTGAAAGCCTGGAGGGATGTCAAATGTCAACAAAGAGAATCAACACGATAACTAAAAATCAACAGGATATCAGCTTATTTATTGGAATTAAACAGTTAAACTGTTTGTATGTTAAATTAAAGTGAGGTTTATAATATACAGCGCCAAACAGTGTGAGGGTAAGGTGATCGAGTAGTCGTAAACTATAGTCTGCTCCACCAGTTGTAGTCCATGGGCCCAGACCTAATTTTTAACATATTGGTACCACCCAGGGTGGCAAAACTTAAGTAGGTTTTTCTTAAAGGTCTATACCTATAGATTATATTTTAGTATGATAACTGATCCAGAGTGGTAGCTTAGTCTTTGTTATCTGCTACTGAATGTAATGATCCAGATGGAAATTTAACCTTTGAGCTGCATCGTCTTTTCCACAGTATTTAGTTAATAACTTCATGAATACAAAAGATATCATGACAAATTTGGTCTAAGTAGATAGCTAAGACCCAGAGCTTTCTGAAGATGTGTCAAATGTGGCAGTTATTTACATTTATGATCAGTGGCAGATAATAAAATTTACCACAACCCCTTAAAATTGGCTGAATATTTGATATTTTTATTCATTTATTTAAAGATTTCAGGAACTGATGACATTTTCGCCATTGTCTTTTATTCTGTGATGTAATCTTAGGCACCAGCTTGGTTTTCCCTGTCTCTTTTTAATATTTTTGAACATTCAGGCTAACACTTTAATGAAGTATGAGTGACCCTATGTGAAAAGTTAACCTTTGAGCTGCATCGACTTGTCCAAAGTACATTTGGTTAATGACTTCATGAATACAACAGATATCATAACAAATTTGGTCTTAGTAGATAGCTAAGACCCAGGCCTAATGAGAGTGTGTCAAATGTGGCAGTTATATACATTTATCATCAGTGGCAGATACTGATAATTACCCTTACCTCTTAAAATTTGTTGAGAATTCGATATTTTTATTTATTTAACTAAATATTGCAGGAACTTTTCTTTTATTCTTTGATACCAGCTTGTTTTTCTTTGTCTCTGTTTAATTTTTGAATTTGACTTTGAGAATGGGTCGTTGGGGTCTATCGAAGGTTTAATGGTAACAGAGTGTCCCACAGCTGTGTTACTGTCACAAACGACTTTGTCTATAGGGATTCCTCGGTGTTATGCAATGGGGTTAATTACACACCCAGGAGCCGCAGGTGAGGTAGACACAAGGCATGGGTGACCACAGGATACAAAAATTACATGCTACCACCTTGTCACATAGTTCCAAATACTAATAATATATGACATAATAAACAAAGCCTACAGACCTAATGCGAACCTGTGAAATGGGATGTACATCAGGTACAATGCTTACATGATAATACGCATGGCCATATTGAACCTGAGTTTAAGAACCAAAAAATCACTCCTGAAATACTGGCTTGGTTGTATATACAACACAAACATGATTGCATGTGATGCTACCAGTCTTGTGTATGAGAAATCCATTGAGGATGTAAAGAGATGCCAAATTTCAGGCAGATACTTCAAACCACTTTCGAGCTTGATGCACAGATACATGGACCAACAACAACAAAACTGCAGGTGGCAGTCTTGCATACGACGAAGCTATCCGATATGTATAAATATGCCCAATTAGAGGCATATATAAATCAAATCCCTTCTGTGAATAAGCAGGGACATTTTCTGTGCAAAAATTATTCCTGGTGGCGCCATCAGTCTTGTATATGACGAAGCTATTCAAGGTGTACACATACCTACTTATCCATGAAAATACATATAAGCACAATGTCAGGGTGATATATAACAAATCCTGAGAAATGAGCTTTTACATACACTGTGCAAAAATTATTGTAGGTTGCGACACCAGTCTTGTGTAGAAGAAAGCCAATAAATATAGCTGGACAGGTCAAATTTCAGGTAGATGTATCAAACTTCTCTTGAGTAATGTGTACTGGGTAGACCAAGTTCACCGAAGGGAGGCAGTTGTCAACCAAGGCAAGCGAAGTGCCAAGTGCAACTATTGCAATAAGTGAACTCTTGACCTGTACCTAGCCTTCGATGAGGTTTCATTTGACCTGTTGCCTTATCTGAAACAGTTGGCCGTCTGCCAAAGCTATAAATAGACATAAACTGAAACTTGGCCTATTGCAAAATCTGAAATAGTTGTCAGTTTGCCAAGCTATTTATAGATACAAATCTTGGCCTGTTGCCAAATCTGTCTTTACATACTGAAAGACTTTGACTACAATGCTTTTTTTAGCTGACATATTCGTAAGATTTTTGGGATAATAATAAAAGCCTATTGAAAGATAATCAAAATACAGATATATTTTATTCATGGATTTATCTCACACATAAGTTGACATAAACACGAATTATTTATGTTGCCTGTACAGCTTTGTTTATATACCCACACAGTTCGGTCTGTTAATAAAATAAATCGATTAGGTTTTGTCTCACAGTCCTTTCACTGTAAAATTTTCAATAATTCAGGCAAAATCATTTAAGTAAACTTGAACAAGGCCACCTAATAGTAGTGTATTGCTATTAATTTAAAAGAACAGTTTTTCAGAAAAGACTATTGCATCCCCTCAATCTTGTGGCTGAGAAGAAGGCCTATATCAGACTAACTTCAGCTTTCTATGACTCAAAAATCAATGAACCAGATCTATTCTTATGCAACTGAGAGACCCCTGTAATAAGAGAGCTTTTTTGAAGATTTAATCATTCGGCAGACAGTTTCATCACAAAACTGTTCTAAAGTAGTGACTGAAAGAGGCTAAAATTAAAGGTTTTTGCCCTTAAAAAACAGCTTAATAAAGGTGGCGCCATAATAACCTCAATTTTAAATATGACCGATGTGACCAACATTTGCATTAAATCTGGTGTGATAGCTCCTGTAATTTTAGTATGCTTATTTGGCTAAATGACGATGTTTAGCTTTCTGTAACTTCGAATAATTTCAATCCGATAACATTTGCTATCTGTCTGATTCTTAAAACAAGTTGGCGCTGCCAGCTCTGATGATATGGGAGATGGCATCGGTTAACATACGGTGGATGTCAGTTGGAAGACGCCGCACCATCGCATGAGCTCACAGGTTGACTATAAATTGGGCCGGTTTCCTCAATCCCCCCCCCCCCCCCCCCCGGAATATTTAAAAAAATACGTTCAGCGCACTCCCAAGCAAACTATCATACGCTTGAAAACAACAATAAAACAAGTAGCTGACAATAAAAATATAGATTTTTCAACAGTTTTAAGGGGTAGGGTTAATATTATTAACTGCCACTGATGATAAATGTATATAACTGCCACATTTGACACACTCTGAGAACGCCCTGGGTCATAGCTATCTACTAAGACCAAATTTGTTATGATATCCGTTGCATCCATGAATTTATTAACCAAATACTGTTGAATAGTCGAAGCAGCTGAAAGGTTAACTTTTCATACAGGGTCACTCATACTTCAATAAAGTGTTAGCCTGAATGTCCAAAAATATTAAAAAGAGACAGGGAAAACCTTGCTGGTACCTAAGGTTAAATTACAGAATAAAAGACAATGGCGAAAATGTCATCAGTTCCTGAAATCTTTAAATAAATGAATAAAACTACCAATTTTTCAACAAATTTTGTGGGGTAGAGGTAAATATTAGTATCTGCAACTGATGACATTTGTAAAAACTTGCCACATTTGACATACTGGATCATTACATTCAATAACGGATAACTAAGACTAAGCTACCACTCTGGATCAGTTATCATACTAAAATATAATCTATATATATATATATATATATATATATATATATATATATATAATCTAGGTTTAGACCTTTAAGAAAAACCTTCCTAAGTTTTGCCACCCTGGGTGGTACCAATATCTGCTCTGGCCCATGGACTATAGGTGCCCAGTGAAATTTGGTAACTTTCTCTGGTTCTTCTGAACATTGAGGCCAAGTGAAGTGGCGAATCTCAAGGATTGCAAGCAGCACTTTGGTGGTTACATTTTTTAGTACAAATGTTTATTTATGACACTACATAATCAACCAACCTAGAGCTTTTAAATATAGTTGTGGGACATGTGATCTCGACCTTTATTAAGTGGGTTGAGATGCTTTATACATTTTTTGAAGTACTAAAAAATATTAGTGGGTACGGCTTTGGTTTCATCCTAGTTAATTATAGACCTAAATTTCATTCCTTCAATGCAGCTTATTTTTGGAAATTACCCGTCAGCCTTTAAAAATATTCCCAAGTTTTAAATGGGGACAACACTGTGCCATGAAACATTATAAATGCAGATAAATACCCTAACCGGCTTACGATTGAGTAACTCACCATAAACTGTAAATTGCATTGATAAGGGTTTTTTAACAGTAAAAAATGTTTGCCAGATGTATTGCTCATTGGCAACGTCAACATGCATTGGAAACCAGTGTTTCAATATCAACGGCAGCCAAGACACTTTTTTTCAAGTTAGACCGATTTAATGAGCTTAATAAACAGAAAAAAACTGTTTCCGAAAACAAAAACTTTGAAACTGAATGGCTTGATCTCTCTTGCATGTATATATATGTATGTAACTGAAATTAGCCATCCTATTTTCACGATATTGGGGCCGCTTGGTTTACCGTACAAAATGTATGGATAAAAAACACCGAAATATATGGATTTTCCGAACAGACATAAATGTTAAATATGAAAATTCGCATAGCTTTGATGGACTACCAAATAAATCCTGTCTATTTCTTGGGGGTTAAAATTACAATTTTTTTAAACATTTACAATTTTGGCTCCATTGTCTCCGATGTACAGGGATGCAAATTGAACCTGTTGAATTCATGAGCCTATTTCATAATCCGGTGTTTTATTCCCATCATCAAAAAATATATTGAGGCTTTTACGTAATTGTATTATTCTTTCCAGGTAACCTCTAAGGCCAGAACATAGAGCCTATTTTATAATCCTGCTTTGTTCCCTTATTATTCGTTATTCCCTCCCCCCTTCCCCCGTGCCATAATATTGGGCTGGTCATACAACCTGTTCATTTTTTACGTGCTCCGTTTATATATGGAAACCGGATAATGAGTTTCTAGCCCAGCTGACTTTCAGTATACAGTCATGTAGAGCCTGGACGCACGAAATTTAGGATCGTATACGTCCTCATGGAATTTTGGGTGCAATGGAGGCCGTGGTGGCCGTAGAGGTAAAGAGGATAAACCAAGGTCACCACCGGCCTTACGGGCTCCTACGGCATGTTTGTGTCTAAATTTTGTGAAGAATCTCACGTGCCACGCAAGTCCGTCTTGCGATATTTCGAGGTCGTAGGCAGCCAGTAAGAACGTACGAAGGACGCTGGACAGCGGTACTCAGCAGGCAAGTTGCACTTGTACCCTCATTGCGTGCGACGTTGCGTCTTGCACGTGTCACTTGCGAACTTCTTACGTACTCTGTGCGGGTGGAGCAAGTTACACTTGCACCTCGTTGTTCGCAGGGAATTCGTAGAATCTGTTGGACATGTCCAACATCCAATGTAACCGTTGAACCTAGAAATCTCACTGAAGAACCAGAGAGGTCTTTAAAGAATCATCTTAAAAAATGAAAAAAAAAAAAAAAAACCTATCCTTTGACAGGAGTAAACTTGAAAAAGGAAGGCGTGCATTTTGTGATTGCTTTTAAACCTGGCTGACATATTGTTTAAATTACAATATTAAGTTCTTTTGTTAAAGCACTATTTTTATTTCAGTTGGAACCTGATTTTAAAGATTATGACAGTCTTTTGCCTGACTTGAATCTGAATCGTTGGAATCATCCTGTCAACACTTGTTTTCTCTAAGTATATTAGAGTTATTATAATAATAATTATGTTGCTAATTTAATTAAAATTTCTCCATTGTATTTTGTATTACATTGTATTATTTATATCAGGGCCTTGTGGAATATCAGACACAGTCTGAACAAGTAACCCTGAATAAAGATTTCTTAATAAATAAAAAAATATATATATAATTTTCAAAAGAAGCACCTTTCAACTTTTCAGTTACCAAGTGAATGTTCGACTTGTCTCATTTGTATAATAATAATAAAAATAATAATAATAATAATAATAATAATAATAATAATAATAATAATGATAATAATTATAATTATAATTATAATAAGTAATAATAATAATAATAATAATAATAATAATAATAAAATATCTGAAAACTTAGGCTTCTCTATTACAAACGACGGTGGTGGCACTGGAACTTTGTTACGGAACTCTTCTGTGATCACGCCTCGGATATGCACGTTCTTGGTTGTGAACTGTCGGGTATGGTAGAAAGTGTGTCCTGAACAAAGTCATTCTCCCTTTTTTTCCATTAATCGAGGGATATATCAAATTATTTTTCGAAGGGGCTATCGCTGCGCCATCTGTCAGCAACTACGATTACGTTTCAAAGCAGAAAGCAGTTTGTCACTCCCAATCAAAGCCTGAGGCCCCCCACGGGATAACTAGATCATCAAATAAATCAACAAACACAATGTGATCCTATTAATATTATTATAATAATAACAATATTAATATATTGGAAGCATGGTTTTACATAACTTTATCTATTCCGATATATATTGCTTATTAATTCAAAAATTATCTTTAAGCATGTGATTTCTATAGAAAATATCAGATCAGAAGATCAGAATATATTAAATATATATCAGAAGATATATTGAATAAAAAAATTTAAACAAATTGGCTTACCTTCATGTACCTTCAGTGAGTGTTTAAATTACATTACGTTTGTTTGGTGAGAATCCTAAATACGGAATAAAGAAATCAGCAAACCTATTTGTTAAACATGCCAAGCAATGTAATGAAGTCGCATGCCAGAGGGCAACATATTATATACACAGAGAAGGGTGACATGTTTCTGCCAATTTGTTTTTCAACTTCTTTAACCCCCTTATGATGATGATATCAATAAACTGAATATACATATATATATATATATATATATATATATATATATATATATATATATTGTTAATATAAAATGAATTCATTGAATTTATTTTGTAATAGTTCTCTATGAACAAAGCATGAATGGTTCATAATTAATAAATGTTCAGTTACTTTGACAGTCTCCGGTAGGTAGCACAGTACCGCTTCATGGATAGTGTTATAGGGTTACTCCCACACTAAAGGTATAGTTAGATTTCTATTTCTCGATTTCTGAGATTTCTCGAAACATACATGATTTATATGCATAAATAAATTTTTTCCCGGAAATAAAAAAAAATTACGAAGCTACTGTTATATGTTCATATAACAAGTTGGTGTGCGCTGATACTAAAAGTCTTACGGTTTTCATAATTTTCCTTCGAAATCTTTATATAAGGAGGCGGTGTCAATTCTGTCGCCTCCCACGCTAGATGACCTTTATTGAGAAGACCACGTCATCTCGGAAGACGTAGGTCCTATGTATAGCGTGAAGATTATATATGTTGATACATTCGTGGACAAACAATTTTGAAAACGAAAATGAAATAACGCAACCACTGATTTGTATTCTTAACTTGCTGATGTCTTGATTGTTATCCTAATTATTTTCGCTGCGTTTAAGAAATTACCTAGAAATTTATTTTGTCGATGTATTCATTTCTGCAAAGCAATTCCAGTTACAAAAAGACTGGACTTAATTAAACATTTCATGCTGAGGACATCTGCTGTGGCTAGAGACCTTATGTAATTATAATTACATAATCGAAATTTATATTGCTGTAATAAGTTGGGTAGGACTCTATTTTTCATATAAATGATATAACACTCGTGTTTTTGGTAATTGGCGTAAATATGAAAGAATATGTGTCCCCTATAGGGTCTATAATAAAACAGGCTCGCGCAAATCTGGTCAACCGTGGACTGTTTATATCTGTCAATCGTGAGATTGTTTATGAGCGAGAGCCATTGAAACTGCATTGTGGTAAATCAAACTCCTCTGTCTGCGAATAGTGCATGGGTGCATTTCTGAATGTTACAAATGAAACATCTTTCAAAGCAATAGCTAGAATACATTTATATAATATAATATATATATATATATATATATATATATAAAACCAATGGCATTCCCTCAAACAAAAGCACTCATACATATGTATTTGGACCTTATCTTTTCGTGCCAATAACGTAAGTTTTAAATATTGTATTCACTTTTACTAACAATCGTGCCGGATTTTTTACCATCATTTTTATATTTCTGTTCCCTATACTTTCTAAGAGTCCCTCAGTGTACGCTTCCCGGAATAATCCTGGTCCTATAGTTTTGATACTTGCATGCAAACTTTGTTCATTTTCAATCACTTACAAGCCTACATCTATAGTTACAGGAAGAATGTCAGACAGAAGAGATAAATACACTAACAAGGTTGCAAAGAACGACACAGACAAGTGTAGACCATTGTTTTCTCAAACAATGAACATTTTAACTTTTTTTAATGTTTAAATTCCTGAAGTGTCCACTCTGCCTGTGGATTCTGCCAGTCCTCTCACATATGTGCACTTATGGTAACCATGGATACACAATGATGTCTTATTGTGGAGATGGTCATAGTGACATTGGCCCTGCATAACGCCCAAGGCCAATTATAAGGTCTCTAACCAATAACACGTCATTGACAAGTCTCCGAGAAGGCTGTTCATGAAGGCCTCATCTGATCTGTCGAATATAGATCATGTGGCTGCCTTAGGCTCAGCTATGAAATATTCGTACATAGGCTATATTAAGGCATGAAAATATTAAGTTTTCAATCAAATACTTTAACTTTATTCAATGTCTGATATATAGGGACAAATTACATCCTATATATGAAAATGGTATATATAAGGTATATACATTAAACTGGCATAATCATTCATGTGATGGTTATAAATATCCAAGGAAAATGAATCTCTTGACCCAGGCCACCAGCAGTGAAAGGCTATACGAATAGACCAACTTCTGTGCACGTGTAGCTGACGTGTCCCATTATTATTTCTTGTGGCATTATATGTGTTTCAAATACTAACACTGCACAAATATACAATATTTTTCTATAGTGTATATAGTTTTCCAGGGGCGCGAAGGGTTAACTAGTGGAATCCAGAGAGGACATTTGGACTTTTGCAAAGCAGGATATAAATCAGACATAGAAGACATATAAGGTTGAATAAACTAACCATCATTTCAGTTTTATTCCCGGTTAATATAGTGTAAACAACTTTTTTTTATTAATAATAATGTTAAATTTAGTCCATTTATTTTTAAGACTTCAGGAATGGAATTAATCTCAATATTTCTAATAAGTTAACTGCTAAGTTGGAAAGGAGTTCACGATCAAAACAATTAGCTTAGGTAACATGTCATACCATATAATAAGCGTTATATATAGTAGGATCCGTCGAGTATTAATTCTTTGATTAGACTTGTCGAACATCTGCATATAATATATATAAGCCTACACGGAGCCTTTTAATATACCTCTTGTTCATTTGTCTTATAACAATATATATATATATATATATATATATATATATATATATATATATATGCGTTGTACTAAATACTAAGAAATTGATTGTTTAAAATTTAATTGGTGCTTGTTCATGTTTCTTTTTGTGTACAATTCGCTACAACATTTTAAAAAAGATATCCAAAGGTATTAAATTGTTTCTTTTGCAACAAGGTATAGAAACTATAGACAGAATAATATTGATTTGTCCCCGGGACATTATATCTGAATTTATCATGAATCATGGATTCCATAACAATTGTTATCGTATTAAATTGTCTGTAAAAGCATAAAGCATATGCTTTTTAATCATGTATTTTACAAACATTTTTAATGTTAATGATGAGATGATGTGTCTGTTGATTTCTGTGTATAAGTTCTAATCAAGGATTTTTCCATTAGAAATGTTGCATAAACTTTTGACAAAAAAGTCATGTTGAAACCTTTTGATAAAATGGTTTTATAACAACTATGTTTTGTTGTCATTTATTATTTTTTAATGACCATTTTCCCCCAACCAATCCATATCTAACCCATGTGTTCGAGAATAAAGGATAGGTTTGTAGGCCTATAAGGCTTTTGTTCAAACTAGCCTCGAACGTGGGGCAACTTTGAACACTTGAAAAACTTATAAAAAATTACATGTATAGCCTACGTATAAATTTAGGGTTAAAAAATTAATTACGATAGGGATATAAAGTCTCACTTATCCGCCATATTTTGAATTAATATCTTGCCCTTAGTGTAGGCTATCTTTAAGGGTAGGCCTAAAATAGTAAAAAACTCGAAAAACCGTTCAAAGTAGCCCCACTTTAAGGTACTTAATATGATTAAGTATGATTATTTTTGTTAAGGCCTAAATTTAAACGTCCTTTCTGTGTTATAACTGAGCTGAAGTTGTAGGCTACCGTAGGCCTAGGCCTAGCCTATCTTTAGCCCTAGCCTACGTATGCCTACATATTTTAATTAGGCTAGGCCTATTTTCAATAAATTAGGCTATAGCTGTGGGTAGGCTCTGTCTGCGCCGATGGCATGGCCGTTTCAATGCATACATATCTCAGGGGGGAAATAATCGTTGCATTCCTGGAAATCACAACAGTCAACTAGGTCTTCAGGAAGACAAGATCAGTTCTGAACACGTGCGCGTTCAAGGTCTGTGGGCCTATGTGAAGGAGAAAGTGAGCCGGTCTCCAGGCGCGAACCCATGCTCTTCAGTCACAGATCGTATTGGTTGTGATAAAAAATAAACAAAAATGATCGTTATATTCATAAAAAAAATCATGTTCATCTCATTTGCAGAGGCAAAACTCTACATTTCTGCTGGGTGGAAGTGAGTGACCTAGTTTTTAGTTGCCAGGCAACGCCTTCGTCGTGATGGGGATATCCCTCGACGCGTGACGTCATCTGTGACCTGAGTTACCCTTGAACTGGTTCGTGGCTTGGTTTGTTTGTATTTCACTTTGTGCGTTTGAAACAAGCGACAGTGAGCTGTGTATGCTCAGAATCTACAGCTCGTGCAATCTTGGAAATTACCAACCCATAAGCACACTGGTTGCGAGTCATTTACAGATTCGAAACTGCGGAGATACACCGTTCAACTGGGCGGCTGTGAATGAATCGGAGCGCAATATGGCGGTGTGTGGGCAGAGTTGGGTGGGAGGCGTAGGTGTCAGGGCCAAATTTGAACGTCTTAGAGCGGCATGCTGACAGTGACAACTCTAATGGACAACTCTGCAAGATACTCAAAGCCAAATTGCAACATTCGAGTCATTAAACAAGCAAGGTAGGTGTTTTGCAGAGCTTCTTTTCGGGGGAAATCGCAGCGCACTTTCCCCCTTTTCTTATTGACTTGCGTAACGCGGAGGAGAGCTCATTCATAAAAGCTGGCGGTGGTGTGAGGCAGCTACAAACCTTATTCCAGCCAGCTCGCAGTCTGACACTCTGTCAGTCACCAGCAACGCCCAGGGGCTTATAAAGTTATGGGACCTGCGTCTTTGTCATTTTTTTTATCAATGTTGTGTGACATAGTTGTTCATCGTCAATTTTATGCAGTGATAGTGGTAGACGGGCCATGGTTTGTGGATCAACATGTAAAGTCTATAATCGAACATTTGCGCAGCTTATGTTCTGTCAGCGGCTGGTCCGATATCAAACTGAGGTCACGCTGGGGGAATATTTCTGTCAAACCGGTTCATTTGACAAAGTTTGACAGGCGGTTTCGTCATCATTAGTAACGTAAACATACAGTATAGAAGCCTATATACTGAGATTTGAGTGGTTGTGTTTTTATGGAACTGCAAGTGACATGCACCTGTATGGCAATGATGAGTCATTCATATGTTCAGATTTCAAGTGTTTCCAAGTACTTTTTTCAAACAATGACAGTGCATCCGTATGTGGTGCACTAAATTACTAAAGTAACTTGAAGAATTCAGTTTGAAAATGATATTTGTTGCATGCTCAGGACACCATGCAGTTAATTATTGTTATTAGATTTAAATAGAAATCATGCCTTTCTACCAGATAAACTTTCATGATGATATGTGCAGAACTAAATTCTGTTTCCTTTTATTTGTACACGGTACACACCCAAATTGTAGCTGTATTATTAGGACACGTGGCTCTTGATCAGTAGTTTTTAATTTATACCGTATACATTTACAGTAACTGCTCTTTACTTCCTCAGTTTCCATGTACTTGGACCATACTTCCCTGTAATTGTAAATACTTAGATTATGCTTAAACCATAACATGTTTGAAAAAGTGGCTTGTTAGGCTTTAAGTTATCATTTTTTATTCAGATAATATTTGCCTATATAATTATTTGCTGTAAGGACATACACAAATGGTCTCATTTAGCTTGTTGGGCCTTTAAGGTTTAGAGTTAACTAGATCCAGCTTAAATGTTTGACTTAAAGCACTGGTATCTGTGAGCATGAATCTTTAGTGGGCTTTAAACAAAGAATGGTAATAGTGGACACTTGACAGAATTAGTTGTGGTGCTATTAGTGAGTTTTGTTAAATATATATGCTGTTTTAGTCTAAGCAGTTCAGTCACTCTGAATGGATAGTTTGTAACTGAACTGGGGAGCTGACAGGTCCTGGGATGTATTTCTCTGGTTTTAGCAGTGTTTTGTTCAAAGCTGTTTTGAGGTGACAAATAGAAATGTTCATGTATGTGTTACTTTGATATTCTGCATGTACATGCTAAATTTTTTCATATAAAATTTGATATTTAGTGCGGGACTTTAACTGAACATTGATGAGTTGAGGTGGTAGCAGTTTTTAACTTATTTGGTGTGTATAAGCTGATTCAGAGGCTGAAAGGGCTGTGATAGGGAAATGCCACGTTTATAATTGAGTGAGAGCAATGGAGATTTCTGGCATCATGCAGCTACTTCTTGTTCTTTTTATCTTGACTACTTTCACATGGTTTATGAATGTTTGTTGGTGTGTGTGTGTGTATATATATATATATATATATATTATATATATATATATATATATATATATATATATATATTATTCATTAAATAGTAAAGTGTGTGGATCAAATACTGTAACTAAGAAGTGATTCTCCCAAATTATCCATGAAAGTATTTTGTACCTTAACATGTTTTTCATTTTTAATAGAATGTGGACACTGAAGTTATTTAGGTATTATAGGCTTCACTGTAACCCATTGTAGCTATGGGTTTTGAATCTTGCTTTAGGATTTCTAAATATGCCCACCTGCATTTATGGAATGAGGTCAGTCTAACACATGAAAATACTAGTACACCTTAATATGTAACAATGAGCTCTACATGTAATGATTGTCTGCTGTGGTTTGGTTAGATGAGCCTGTATCATTGGTATGTCAGATGAAACCAAATACAAACCAAAGCCATGAAAAAAAAGACAACCTTAAAGTTAAGGATAAGATAATTTTCAGGTGTTACAGTGTAAGATGTGATAAAATATAAATGTTCTTTCTTATTGCACCAGACCCCAGCAATCTTTGTCAGCCATCCCTCATCCGTGATACACATTCCTAGTTCAGTCAGAAAGCTCAGTTACACATGTTCATTTTATAAATTTACTTTTCAGCATTTATAGTCTTGTGGATCTTAAAACAGGACTTACTTCACTTATAATTAATTCTGACTGTCAGGTCAAAGCTGCCAGATTTGTCTCATTGATCTGTGGCAGCTGCCCTCTCTGCCAGCAAGCTGATCAGACATAAGTGCTGGAAACTTCTCAAGCAGTTCTTGTATTTTGTACTTCATTGGTAACTTGCAGTCTCTTAAGTATAGTCAGCATGTGACCATGTTGTTTTCTAGTTTGTGTGCATGTGTGTCAGCAGTCTATGTTGGTATAGGTTTAAAAAATGTAATATGATAATGGCCAATCAGTCATGGTATTTGCTGATGCAGACAAGAATTTGTAGCACTTGATTTGGTGGTGAAATTAACATTAACTCTGTAACAGTGCAATTCAGATCATTACAGTGTGGTGACTATGGTCCTCAAACACAACAGATGTAATTTCAAAAATCTCTAATGAGCTGAACAAAGCTCATTCTGTTGTGTAATGGACTTTACACTAGAATTAAAATATAATGCTGTCTGTATCATTTCTTTCCTGTCCCGTGTTTTTTAATTATTTTAATTTTCTAATTTTAATATTTAGGGTTAATAAAAAAGAAAATGGAGTTAAATTTCAAACTCTATAATATCAGTGTGTTTGTTAGGTCAACTGACATTGTTATTCTTAGCTAGATATATAACAGTGAGTCTTTGTCTGTTGTCCTTCACCCAGCCAGCCGTTATCAAGGCAAAGATTGTAATTGTTGGACTGAGAAACTGCATACGTAAAACCTATCTGCCCTTGTGAAATCTGCTTGGAAACTAGTGATGTGCCAATCAATGGATTGTAATGATGATTGGTCATTTTGTTTTATAATTGTATCCGCCAAAACGAAGTTTTGCGGATACTGTGTTTTTGACCGGGTTCTGCCGCGGCGGTGTTTGTTTCCGGAGTACTCCTCTGAGACTACAGAGGATTTTTCCGAAACTTACACCAATTATCGGGTCACATGTGAACTGGTGCCTAACCAATTGGTGTTGACCTCTGACCTTTCCTCTCTGCCCAGTGTCCATTTGTGCGTCTGTTTCCACACATAAACCTACATATCTTGGGAACCCTTTGACCGATCAGAAAAAAAATTTGGTACAGATGTAGCACTTGGATAGCTTTATAACATACACAAAAAATGGTGGCGTCACCTGCAACCATTTTTGCACAGTGTCCATCTGTTTGTCTGCCTTGGGTTAAAATCACTCATATCTCTGCAGTGGTTTGACTAATTCGCCTGAAATTCGGCATGCGTATACATCCTGGATAGCTTTCTTGATTTTATGAAAGTGGCGCCACCTACATTCACATTTATGCTGCAGACATCCAAGCTCACAGCGTCTGTCTGTTTGTCTGCCACGGGCTAAAAGCACTCATACATGTAGTGGTTTGACTTATCTGCCTTAAGTTTTGCACATGTATACAACTTTCTGGATTTTGTGGTAGGCGGCGCAACCTTCATACACATTTCAGCTGCAGACATCCATGCTAATATGCAACACTTCACTCTATTTCCCCTTGCCACTCAATCCATGCCTCACTTCACCCGTTCCACTCTGATTTTGGCGGATACACGTAGTCGCTTGTCGACTACTCATATTCTAGTTGATTTAATTGATTGTGTTTTGGCAAAATCCATCATAAATGATTACAGGTATGTATGCACATCCAAGAATGTTCTTATTCTGTCAGAGATATAAGAAAGATGGACACTTATCAGTGAACAGCATATACCCGGTCAATATTTTAGGTATAAAACTATATGTACAGCATTTTTCACAGTAAAATGATGGTGCATAAAATAATTGATTAATATTCTGTCATCAGTCACTTTTATCTTTCAGTCATTGAATATAAATTTACACCCATTGAATTCCTACCACTATTGAACACCAAAATTAGGTCATCATGCATCTCGTCATGGAATGGTGACCTGTATTGTGCGAGCTACCCAGTCCATACATAGTTTTTAGCATACATGTATTGATTTTGCAAGTGAGATGCTGTTGAACAAATATTTCCATTTGATCACAAATTCAAAAGAAAATACCCCACACATGTATTTCCCTCTGTGACTCAGCTTGTGAATTTTGAACAGATTTTACTGTCCAAAAAATGTGACATTTCAGGAAGTACTATATATTTTTACAAAAAAACTTTAGTTTCTCAATGGTTAATGCATGTCATACTCAAAATTTGTTATGCTTGCCCATTTGGTACAGCTTAAATTATGGATCGGATATTCTCACTTTACCTTTTAAGAGTAATTAGACTGATATTTTAGAGGAGTTATAGGACAGTTCAACTCTTCAGTCATGTATTACATGCATTAGATCATAAAACCAAAACTATCTTATTTGCTATTCCCATCTCCTGTTCTTTTGACATTTATATCTGTCCTGTAACTCTATTTCCTTAGCAAGTAATGTTTCAGGAATACTGTGCCTCTTTCCATGACTTAACAGAAACCTACTTGCTTCATTCTACCAGAGAACCTGTCAGTATTATTCAGCGAGGTATTTAAAAACTTTACCTCCATGTAGAGTCACATAGGAACGTGGTCCCCTTGTATTTTTAGGTGACATCTGACATGTTTGCAGCAATATCATTTCCTCTTTTTTTCTGTTCATCTCTAAGCAGACTCTAGCTTTGGCTGGATTGGTTTTCTCAATTTTATGTATAATTGCATATATTTACATTGGCAGGGTTTTGGCAAGATGGAAAAGTTATATACTTTTCCTGCATGCGTTCAGGAGATTACACAAAGAGTCCATTTAACAACCTTGGTTGGTGTTTGGTTTCCAGATTTACAAGTGGTGCCATCAGTGTTTTTCAAACATTATGGGTATTTTCATATGAGTTTCCCTGCATATTTTTGCCTATGTCTCATCAGTTACCAGTTGGATCATCATCCTTCATTATGTATATAAAGCATGCAGAGTCAACTACCATCATATTCCTGCATACATATAACATACATAGTCAACTGCCATCATAATCCTGTATACATATAACATACTCAGTCAACTGCAATCATAATCCTGCATACATATACATAGTCAAATGCCATCATAATCCTCTTTACATATACATAGTCAACTGCCATTATAATCCTGCATACATATAACATACACAGTCAACTGCCATCATAATCCTGCATACATATACATAGTCAAATGCCATCATAATCCTCTTTACATATACATAGTCAACTGCCATCATAATCCTCTTTACATATACATAGTCAATGCCATCATAATCCTCTTTGCATATACATAGTCAACTGCCATTATAATCCTGCATACATATAACATACACAGTCTACTGCCATCATAATCCTGCATACATATACATAGTCAAATGCCATCATAATCCTTTTTACATATACATAGTCAACTGCCATTATAATCCTGCATACATATAGCATACATAGTCAACTGCCATCATAATCCTGCATACATATAACATACTTAGTCAACTGCCATTATAATCCTGCATACATATAACATACTTAGTCAACTGCCATTATAATCCTGCATACATATATGATATAGCACACACAGTCATCTACCATCATAATTCTGCATACATATATCATACACAGTCAACTACCATCGTAATCCTGCATAGATGGCATCACCTGTGTTTTTTTTTTCTGCTGAAGACCTGTTGCCATTCTGGGTAGTACTGTGGTCAGTATCTAAGTAAGGGCTCAGTAAATCTTGCTTGAGTACTGTAATCATACTCACAAAGAGACAGGTCTCTTGTTTATATTGCAATGACTGAAGACTGTTGACTGGTTTTTAACAGAACACAAAGTTCTGTGTGTTTGTGTTCATGCTGGAAATTGGGGGTGACAGGGCTTGACATCAACAGTTAACTGCTTTCCAGAGGCAAGTTAATTTTACATAAAAATTTTGGTAGGGCAACCAAAAGTGGGCCCCAACAGGGCAAGTGGGCCCAACAGAAAGTTTTATCCAAATGCACAAATGAAATTATTATAATATCACTAATTTGAATTGCCTGTGTGTTTATCTTTGCAAATACTAAAGAGAAATATTATAAGCAAAAACTTGTTTATTGTTGCAAAATAATCATGTGTGTTTGTGGCTGCAATCACTAATTTTTGAAGGACCAGTAAAAATTCATATGGGGCAAGTAAAATTTTGATGTTGATTGCCCTATTGGGTAAGTTCTTTCGGATATTAATGTCAAGCCCTGGGTGACAGGGTTACAGCAGATTTATTCTACATTTCATTCAGCATCTGCTCAAGCCTCGAGGTTCAGTTGTAACATTGTTTGCCCCAACTTCCTCTCATTTGTAAGGGAATTCTAGATCCATAACGATTATCATTTGCGATTGTCACTGATCGATGATGCACTTATCCATTCAAGAAATCTGAATAGTACTGGATATAATTGATTAATTGGCACAACACCAGTACATGAACAGGTGTACAATGTTTTGTTTGTTATGGTGATTGACAGACAGTCCAGGTGGTATGGAGCTCCAGAGCGTGGTTGGGGGTCCGTTGACCTGGTTCAGCTGATCCAGTGTTACTGTTGCAGGATTCCTGCTCCCTCATTCGCCATCGTGCCTCATGACCAATTCACTATGGTGTGTACAATGAAGAACAGTATAACCAATTCACTATGGAATGAACTATCAACAGCACTGTTATCAAGACAGCATGGAGTGTATGACCACTTGACTGTGGACAGCATACATCTTACGACTTGTGAGGCCTTTAACTCATGATGATTTATTCTTGCATTTAAAAACACTTGAATGAAGTGTAAACATTGCAAGTTCTAAAAGTCTTGTTATTTCTGATTTTGACATTCTGATTTTCTCTTATCAATCACTGGTATTTTAATTAAAAAATTGATACAAAGCCTCCACTATCTTCATAATTAATGCATGGATTGTCTTGAATCTTGCCTCGAATATTGACCATGGCTAGATTTCTCACTTCTCAAAAACTGGTGGTGCCAGTTGTTTTTTTTAGCTCAGCTGACTTTCAGTCATGCTGGGCTATAGCGATGGATCTTTGTCCGGCCGGCCGTCCGTCCTTTAGCAGGGCACAAATCTTAACCGTAGGGGCTAGGGCCATGAACCCTATGCAGTCTTAGAGGTTATAAAAAGATCTCCTTGCAAACCTGAAATTAGGTCACTGCAACCTATATTCTCGAAGTTATGGGGTGTGTTTGAACCCCCCAGAAATAACTCTTTGAGACAAAATTTTCATCCCAAACTTTCCATCTTTCACATACAGCTCACCTACCAACAGGGGAAGTACCATAAATTTTTTGAGGTCAAAAGGTCAAAGGTCAAGGTCACAGGAGCCTCTTCTTTGAAAAGCCTGTGGATGCATTTTAAGCCAAACCTTTCATCTCAATTCTTTGATCTTTCACATATAGCTCACCTACTAAGTTGGAGAAGAATCCTATAGATTTTGAGGTCACAAGGTCAAAGGTCAGGGTCACAGGATCCACTTCTTGTGGACACATTTCAAGCTAGACTTTTCATTCCAAACCTTCCAGCACTGATATCGCTTCTCTGCCAACAGGGGAAAAGACCTGTTGATTTTGAGGTCAAAGGTCAAGTTCACAGCACCCACTTCTTGCGTGGAGTCTTTTTCAGGCAAACTTTTCAATCTGTACCTTCCATCTGTCATATATGGCTTACCTACCAATAAAGGAAGAAGCCTATTGATGTTGAGGTCAAAAGTCAAAGGTCAAGGTCACAATATTTAATTGTTCTAAATGCTTGTGAGCATATTTCAAGTGTAACTGTTCAACCCAGACCTTCAGTCTTTCACATATGCCACATCTATGCATCACTCAGTTTGACTCAAACTTCATATTTATGGGTCTTTTGCTTGAATAAATAACTTATTGATTTTGGGGTCAGCTGGTCAGCAGGTTAAAGGTTGCAGGTCAAAGTTATTCACCCATTGGTTGCCAAGTAATTACACCAGATTTAAGTGGTTAGTAGTTACCCATCATTTAGAAAGAATCCAGTTGATATATGGGCAAAAGGCCAAGGTCATAGGTCAGGGATGTTCACAATTACCTATTTTATAGACCATCTCTATTTTTCTTGTATATATAACCATCCCACTCCAGCTGGTACATCTCCCTGTGTGGCTGTAATTGTGAGTGACACTGGTGACATATGACTCCCTTTTGTATCAGCCTTTTAAGTGATAAGGCTCAGTGATAAGTACCTCGTTACTTCATAACAAAAACACTGTTGTCAGAATGCTTCAGCCAGGCATTAAGACTATGAGAGTATAGTATTAAGGTTTAGCTACTGATTTATAAGATGATGGGAACATTTTGCAGTTTATTTTATGGAATCCTAGCAATAAACTTAGTTTCCTAGATATCTGAATATTTTAATATATATCACCACATATAAAAGCAAGTGTTTGTTCTCACAATATGTGGATGTGTCCCTTGATTTAGGATGGCTTTTTGTTTTATTTCAAGACTCTTAGTCATGCTTTCTGCATTTCTTTTCTTTCAGGTTTGGCAGTTTACCTACCCTGCTGACCCCATTGAAAAGCAGAGTGATAATAAAAAATATTGGACTTACACTTTTTACCATTGCATATCTATAAATCTGATATGAGGGCCTGGACATGCCTTTTGAATTATTTTGGGCATCCATTACTGGATAATTTGCCCCAAGTTTGGTCTCTTATTGGAGAATGTGGGATATCAAATGTCATACTTGTCAGAAATCCATTATATCTGCCAGTTAGCCACCTTAGAAATTCTTTCTTCATTGCAGTTTCAGTAATTTTTCTTTAATGTTTGGTCCAATTTAGAGAATGTTTGTTGTCTGATTTCAGACTTGTCAGAAGTCCAATATGGACACCAGGCAACCATCTTTTAATTCCTTTTGATCATTTTATTTCAAGAACAGTTAAAGTGAATGCAGTTGGATGTATATTTATGTAATCTTGTAAAGGATTGGGTCAAATATTTCTGAATAAATATTACCATCATTTATAAAAGTGCAGTACAGTTGGCTTGTATTGAATAAAAATTCACACAGAAGCACCTGTTTCTCAATAATTCTTGCATGTATTTCCTTGATTTTGCTATATATTTTGATCTTATATTTGCCCTTTGTGGTGTTCCTTTTTAGACTGACAGGTTTCAAGCAAGCTGTTGGAATAGTTCCTTATAGCTTAACAATCATGCATTTTCCTCAGACCATCAATTCACTGTGTTTTAACCAGACATAGGTGATATATATTTCTGTTGTCATAGAAAATTTTCAACAAATTTGCAAATTGGTTCTTCAAAATTTGACTGGAAGTTGTGAATCTCAGTCCATGATATCACAGATCATGCTTGGCAGCTGAGCGTCATGACCCATGGGTCACTTGTTTCTTATTTTGATAAATTTTTATTTTTTATTTTTGAGACCATAAAGTGACAGCAACCAAGTCAGTGCTGGTTACTGTAAAAGCTGAATGTTGCCTCTTGTCTTTTTTGTTTGTAAGGACAAGAATAACTAGTTTGTTTTGAAATTTACCTTAGTAAGACATCTTACATAGCACTTTGCCAATATTACACCCAAAAAAATAATAATAATTCTTACACCATCTGAATTTAGGGTTGGCAGCTCTGATCAGGTCTCATAGGCAACAGTTTTGTGAATTTCTTTGACTGTATTGCATATTCTTGAATATTTTGCCTTTTAAATGTTATCCATTCAGTTTGACTTCTCTTGTCACAAGGTCTTAATTATCAGTTTTAAAATAATCTTACAGTACTTTATCTTAACCTGAACAAAATTTTTGATTATGGACAGAGTTGAATTTGAATGTATATATGTATCATGGTTTGAGTCAGGTCCTGTAGACTGCAGTTAAAAAGTGAAGTTAAGTTTGTAGTGATATCATATTTGGTGTGTGTCACAGTAGAGACAAGCTAATTACACCACATGTCTGGACATGAAATGGAAGCGGCAGGGCCTGATGAGATGTAAAGATAATGCAGCCTGAGAACCAGAAAGACCTTGCTATGGGATACAGCGTAATTTTGGTAGATTCAGGATATGCTGTTGGTCATGCCAAACAAGTTGAATATGTGTACCTTTGTTAGCTGCTGCTAGACAAACAGGAGTGGGCGTGGTGTGTTGATGTCTAGCAGACTGTTGGTGTGCTGCTTGTATTAATGCTGGGCTTCCCCTGAACCCACCTGTGATTACCTGGAAGCTAATTGTTGTTGTCCTGCCTTCAGGAAAGGTGCTTCCTCATCAAGACCAGGCAGAAAATGAAAACTGATATGATTGCATTATTCTGAAATGTTGCGTTAAACTGGATTATGTTTTCAGTGTCCTGTTTCTCAGTCCTTGCCTATCATATAATGTAGCAGGTTTTCTTTGGTTATGATGAACATCAGAGACAAGTCAAATTATAATGACTACTTAACAAAGCAATGTACACAATGAATATCATGATAGCTTTCACAGTCTTTTCATCATTTCCATTTTTTTAATCCAGATCAATGATGTTATACATTGGATTGCCTTGAAATTTGCAGTGTATTTGATCTTGGATATCTGTATCTGTTTTTAGCTTACCTGACTCTTAAGTCATCTGAGCTATAGTGATGGTCCTTTGTCCACCGTCCGGTCATCTGTCCTTCCGTTAACTTGTTTTCAAACTGTGGGACATACAAATCTAACATTCAACATATAGTTAGATGTCCCTTAGTTCTACCAAACCCAAAACTGAGTCATTGTGACTTCAGTCCTTCAAGAAGTTAAGAAAAACCTTTGTTTTTAGTAAAAGCCTGTTGTTACACTTCAAGAGTGCCTTATATTAAAACCACTCATTCTGTTTTGCTTATATTTGGCATAGATATTCCTCAATATATTCCCTGAGTACATGGTAGAGATAAAGTCAATATTGCATAATATGTAGAAGTTACATAACTTAATTCAATAAAAATTTAATTGTATGCCAGAAATTAGATTAGAATTTTGTAAAAAAAAAATTTCAAGTTGTTAGCATAAAGGTAACATTTATACCTTAAATTTTGCCCAGCTTTGACTGGAACATTTTTGTCATATTTGCACTGTTGCTTTAATTTTCACAGCATTCACACAAAAGGGTTGGCTATTCTGAAACATTGAAATTTGTAAGGAATTGATAAAAAAGTGTAGATTTTATTTCAGTTTTCCATTTCAAGTATTGTTTTCATCCAGCCGATCAAGTACAGTGTCTGCAGTAAGTGTTGGAGCCCTCACCTAGCCAGGCTGTTAACAGTGTTATCTAACGGACTTCACTTAGGCAGCTAGCTCCCTTTGCTCAGCTGAGCTAGGCTTCCCCTCTGCCCTCTCTACCCCCCTCCATGGAGAGGATGCATCAGTAAGATGAATGTTATAATTTTCTGTGTTTAATTCATTTATTGTAGACTTTTGCTACATTTTGGATTTTATTTTTTTTTGTGTTACAAGGGGTTACAATATTAAGTTATTTATTGCTATATAAGTATGGATGTTCATGTTGTGAGGAATTCCTTGCTTCAGATATTTAAAAACTGTTTGATTACTTTTAAACATGTGTGAAATTCAGTATTAAATCATATTTGAGATAATATTTATCATAATGATATTGTTTCTCACTCATCCAACCAACAGTGTGTATACCTCATGTGAAAATGGAAATTTTAATGAATTTTACTAAATATTTTGGTTAAGTTAATAAAGTTAAACATGAACATTGAACTAAGCAGATATTTCACGATTTCTCCATTTTGAACGATTCACGAGGGTTCCATTTTCAGGATTGCACCAGAACCTGTAAAATCTAAGTATAGTAAGATCTGTATTGATTAAAAGTTTATAAAAAATCCTACAATACCTATCTAATTTCTGGTTCAGTCATTAAATTAGGACCTGTATCACAGTTGATATGTATCTTAGTCTGTGTGTACGGCAATTGCATGGGCCAGTTTCAAAACCAGGCACAAATTACGTTGCTAATGAGGTTGTTTTTAGAGGTCATCTTAGTTGATGGGGCATCTTATTCCTGAGAGATTCATATTCAAGATTATTTCACATTTGCGAATATCGCAAAATTAAAACCTTTGCGAATAAAAAGGCAACCTGATTGTTTTTAGGGTCATGAGTTCAAAGGGCAAGGACACAGGGGTATCTGTCCATATATTTGTTTTTCCAGATGATATCTCCAGGTTGGATTAAAATATTGGTTTCAAACTTGATTAATATATGGCCAATCACTAAAGTAAGAACACTTTTCATTTTGGGGTCATGAGGTCAGAGAATAAGGTCAGAGGAGGTACTTCTTTAAAAAGTTTGCAGATGCATTTTATGCCAAACTTTTCATCTCAAACCTTCCATCTTCGATATGTAGCTCATCTGCCATAGGGGAAGATTCTGCTTGATTTTTGGTTTACAAGCTCAAAGGTCAAGGTCACAGGGCCCATCCATTCCCACATTAGTATATGGATAAAAATTTCAGTTTTAGAATACATATTGGCTGAAACTTTATCACAGGACCCACATTTTGTTAAAGCACAAATCATATCCTTTTTGACAAATTCACCTGAGTTTCGAGGCCCATTGGTCCCTAGTTTTGAGATTGACAAAATTTGCATGGCACAGTTTTAGCTCATCAGTAACATTTTATAAGAATAAAATAGTGTACATCAGTCAAACTTAATCTCGGTCATGATGATCAGGTTTGAAATAAATCATGTTTACTAAAAGGAAGTCAAAATTTCACTATAATTGACAATTTGAGTAAACGTTAAGTAATTGAAACCCTAGACAAAGTTGGGTTACTATGGTATAAGCACGGTCACGCCACCACCGCTGCTGCCGCAGAGATTTCGTTTGGACAGGATAACTAAAAAATTATTTCATGTATCTTTACCAAACTTGACATGTGCATAGATATGGGTAAGAAGACCAAGCCTTTACCCAAGTTTTTATCTCAGCTGACTTAAGTCAACTGAGGTATAGGAATAGTGCTTTGTCCTTGGTCTGTCCGGGCATCTGGCCGTCCGTGAGCAGGGCACAAATCGTAACTGCTGGTCCTAGAAACTTCTTAGTGAACATTCAAGGAGGTCAATAAACATCTCCTTGGAAACCTGAAATGAGGTCACTGTGACCTATATCCTCCGAGCTATGGGGCTTGAAAGTACCCCCAAGAATAATAATAAATTTGATACAAAACCTCACACATCTTGATAACTAATGCATGGATTGTCATATTAAATCTTTCCTTAAATATTAACCATGACTAGTTTTGTCAGTTCCCAAAAAGTGGTGGTGCCACCTGTAATTTATGTTATTTTAAGAAATATTTTTATATTTTTTTTACTATAAAATGACAACAATCATGTTAGTTTCTCAGCTGTCATTACATCTAGTGTCTCAAAACCTGGTGTGTTTATTGATCACAAATGGATGCCCTATACTAATCACCCTGTCTGTCTGTCTGTTTGTATGTCTGTCTGTCTGTTTAGCTGTCCATCCACACAAATTTCTTTCCAGACAATAACTCCAGGTTGTATTGACGTGTGAATTTCAAACTTGACTTACAGATGACCCATCACTAAAGCAGGAACCTATAATGATTTTGGGGTCATGAGGTCATAGGTCAAGGTCACAGGACTCACTTATTAAAAAAATTATGGCTGCATTTTAAGCCAAGCTTTTCAGCCTAAACTTTCCATTTTGTGCATTTGGCTGTCCTGCAAGTATGGGGAGAGCATAAATGAATTTGGGGTCACAAGGTCAAAGGTCAAAGTCACAGGGGTCATCTGTTCGCAAATTTGTTTCCAGATGATAACTCCAGTTTAGTTTGACATATTGGTTTCAAACTTAACTTATATATGGCTCACCATTAAAGTAAGACCTATTTTGATTTTGGGGTCAGAGGTCAAGGTCACAGGACTCATTTCTTTAAAAAGAATGCATGTGCATTTGAAGCCAAACTTTTCATTGCAAACCTTCCATCATCAAGATATTACTCACTTGCCTATAGGGGAAGATTCTTTTCAATTTGGGGTCATACGGTCAAGGTCACAGGGCCCATCCATTCACAAGTTAGTTTATGGATGATTATTCTGCTTTTACTAGACAGATTGGCCTCAAACTTGATTTATTAATGACCAACAAGTAAGAAACATTTTGATATTTAGAGTCCAGAAGTCAAAGGTGAAGGTCACAGGAGCCACATTTTTTAAAATGATTGCGGATACACTGTAAATCAAATCTTGCACACATGGCTTGGTTGCCCAAAGTGGAAGAAATCTTTTGATTTTGAGGTTACCCTTGTCAGAGGTCAAGGTCACTGGACCCATTTTTAGCTCAGCTGACTATAAGTCATCTGAGCTATATTGTCATGGTCCTTTGTCTGTCAGCTGTCCGTCTGTCCGTTAAACTGGCACGTTTTGAAACCGTAAGACCTTGGAATCCAAATTCGGCATAATGTTAGATGTTCCCAAGATCTCCTACCAACCTGAAAACTGGGTTTTTGCGACTTTGTTCCTTTGAGAAATTAAGGAAAAACCTCAATTTTTTATTTAAAACCTATTTTCACACTTTAGGACTGCCTAATATCAAAACCACTCATCTGTTTTTCCTCATACTTACCATAAATATTCCTCTAAATAGTTCCTATGTACATGCCAGAAATTAGGTCTGTATTATATAATTGTATCCGCCAAAACAGAGTTTTGCGGATACTATGTTTTCAGCTGCATGCCGCCGCGGCCTCCGCATAAGTGTCCGGAGAACTCCTCCGTAACTGCTGGGCGGAATTTTACGAAACCCGGGATTATGTTGGGGTAACATGTGAACTGCTGCGCCCCGATTTTGTTTTGACCTCTGACCTTTCCTCTGCGCTCTGCGTCTGTTTGTGCATCTGTTTCCACACATAAAGCCACATATCTCAGGAACCGTTTGACCGATCTGGAAAATTTTTTTGCACAAATGTAGCCCTTGGAGAGCTTTATAACATACACAAAAAATGGTGGCGCCACCTGCAACCATGTTTGCACAGTGTCCATCTGTTCGTCTGCCTTGGGTTAAAGTCACTCATATCTTTGCAGTGACTTGACTAATTCACCTGAAATTCGGCATGCTTTCTGATTTTATGACAGGTGGCACCACCTACATTCACGTTTACGCTGCAGACATCCAAGCTCATATCTCGGGAACCGTTTGACCGATCAGGAAAATTTTTTTGCACAAATGTAGCCCTTGGAGAGCTTTATAACATACACAAAAAATGGTGGCGCCACCTGCAACCATGTTTGCACAGTGTCCATCTGTTCGTCTGCCTTGGGTTAAAATCACTCATATCTCTGCAGTGACTTGACTAATTCACCTGAAATTCGGCATGCGTATACATCCTGGATAGCTTTTCTGATTTTATGACAGGTGGCGCCACCTACATTCACGTTTACGCTGCAGACATCCAAGCTCATATCTCGGGAACCGTTTGACCGGTCAGGAAAATTTTTTTGCACAAATGTAGCCCTTGAAGAGCTTTATAACATACACAAAAAATGGTGGCGCCACCTGCAACCATGTTTGCACAGTGTCCATCTGTTCGTCTGCCTTGGGTTAAAATTACTCATATCTCTGCAGTGACTTGATTAATTCACCTGAAATTCGGCATGCGTATACATCCTGGATAGCTTTTCTGATTTTATGACAGGTGGCGCCACCTACATTCACGTTTACGCTGCAGACATCCAAGCTCATATCTCGGGAACCGTTTGACCGATTGGGCCAAAATTTTGCATGTGTATAGATCTCACATAGCTCTTTATCATACGCAAAACTGGTGGCGCCACCTGCAGCCATTTTTGCACAGCTCCTGTCTGTTTGTCTGCCATGGGATAAAATCACTCATATCTCGGCAGTGGTTTGACATCTGCCTAAAATTTTGCAGGTTTATACATTCCCGACAGCTCTCTTGATTTTATGACAGGTGGCGCCACCTGCATTCTAGTTTATGCAGCAGACATCCAAGCTCATATCTTGGGAACCGTTTGACCGATTGGGCCAAAGTTTTGCATGTGTATAGTTCTCACATAGCTCTTTATCATACGCAAAACTGGTGGCGTCACCTGCAACCATTTTTGCTCAGCGTCCATCTGTTTGTCTGCCACGGGCTAAAATCACTCATATTCATGTTGTGGTTTGACTTATCTGCCTTAAATTTGCATATGTATACAACTTGGACGGCTTTCTGGATTTTGTGGTAGGGGGGGGGGGCAACCTACATACACCATTTGGCTGCAGACATCCATGCTAATATGCAACACTCTATTTCCCCTTGCCACTCAATCCATGCCTCACTTCACCCATTCCACTCTGATTTAGGCGGATACACGTAGTCGCTTGTCGACTACCCGTATTCTAGTTTAAAAATGTTATGGGCCAAAAACATAATGCATTTTGTAAAAAATCAGGAAAGATATTTGATCACTTAACACAAAACATGGTAAAGCTATGGACTTTTTTCCAGTTATATAATTTCAATTAATCAAAATTAAATTGTATACCCAAAATTAGATCAAAATATTTTAAATTTTTTAAGATATTAGCAAAAATAAAAAAAATTGGTACCTTAAATTCTGCCCAACTTTGACCATTCAATTGAATACCCATTTTTTTTCTGTAACTGCTGTTGATTTAATTTTCTCTGCATGTTTTTCCTAGCATTTCATCTGTTAACACCAAAAATTTGAAACCATTTGATTAAAAACTGTAGTTTTCAAGCACCATGTCGCATATTGTTTGCATCAAGCTAGTTTTATGCAGTTTGCTAGAGCTCAGCTCCCCAGCTTTAGCTCTCAGTTCCTTAAATTTGGTATACAGTTAGATGTCTCCAAAATCCCCTACAATGCCAAGAATTTGGTCACTAGGACTAGATTCCTTCGAGATATTAATGAAAAACTTCATTTTTACATTAAAAACCCTTTGTTACACAAGACTGCCTAATATCAAAACCACTGATCTGACTTTGATCATATATAATATACATATTTTTCTATAAATTCACTATGCGTATGCCAGAAATGAAGTCAGTATTGCCTAATTGTTTTAAGTTATGGGCCCAAACATAATGCACTTTGTAAAAAATCAAGAAATATATTTACTCCCTTAACAAAAGGATTGCTGAAGCTAGAGATTTTTTTATCAGGGATGTAACATTATTTAATCAAAATTCAATTGAATACCCAAAATGAGTTCTGAATTTTTCAAATTCTATAAGTTATTAATATAAATATAAAATTAGTACCTTAAAATTTGCCCAACTTTGACCATGGTATGTTTGTTTCCTGTTAGCACTGTTGATATAATTTTCATATCATGCACACATAAGGATTTCAGCTTTTTAGTTTAGAAAATTGAAAGAAATTGGCCAAAAATTGTAGCCCTTATTAATGTTTTTATGAGACCATGTTGGACCCAGGCTCTCCCCAGCCCCTCTTCAGTCACCTGTATGTTGACCTTGTTGACCTTTCAGGAAATTATGCACGCTTGAGGCGAGGCATACACTGGGGTAGCCAGGCAGCTTATGGCCAGCCACATTTGATCCAGGTGTCCAACCCACTTCATCTAGTAGTTGTTTTGACCAACAACATAACAATAAACAATAAATTAATAAATCTTTATTTGTGTTTATAAACAAATTAAAGAAAAATTAATAAAAAAGGAATTTGTTAGTTGTTGAGTAACAGGAAATTAACTTGCAGTTACTGATGATGTAAGAATCGTGTAAGGATGGATAGAATGTCACATATTCCAAATAACACCATGTTGCACCTATGGTATTTTTCAGTTCAATTTTTATGATTACAAACATAAATCATATTATTCATTACTAATCATTAGGGATCATATGAAGGAAATTAATTATAGACAAAGATGCAGTTGATCATTTTTATCTAGATTCCTACTGTGTCTAGTGTGTAGATTGATGTGAATTGGTCCAGATTGAATATATTACATTTATTTTTTTAATATAAATAAAAGCCATAAAACCAGGTACTTATGATCATTATTTAAATTTGTGAATTTTGTATATTCTGGATTCTCAACATCATTGTTTGGCTAAAACTGAATAAATCCCAGACATGGTGTGAATACTTTACAAATGTATTTGAATACGAATATGAATCATTTTAAAATTTCTTGCATAAGAATGGGAATTCAGGTAAAAATGAAAGTATTTGAATACCAGTGCAAATACTTTCAAAATGTATTCATGAATGCATTCACAAATATATTCTATAATATTTTTTTAATAATAATTTTAGTTATATTTTATTAAGAAAAATCATATGATTTTTTATTATTATTTTTAATATAAATTATATTTGGCACAATATATGTTATTAAATTTTAATAAATAGTTAATCTCTTATATTTTATATGCTACGTATAAGTTATATGGCCAAGTCAAAATCTGTGTGACAATAGCACTTCATTTGTTAATAAAATAAATGAAATCAATCCTCTTTCCTGTCTCAAAATCATACATAAGCTTAACACCAACAACTCATAATACAGCTTATATTTATTACCACACAAGACCAGCATGTGCCTCATTTCCAAATCATATTTTTTTATCATATATAACAGCTGAGTGCCATGACCCAAAGATTGTTACAATAATCTTAATGTTGCAAGTTCAAGGATAATAAGTTCTCAGATTTTTTTGTCACAAGTTCATTGGTTGTGATCACAGGTCTGTCATCCTGAAAAATTTCTTTAAAAATATCCTTAAGACAAATTTATACAGCTGAGCGTCAAGACCCCTTGGACCCTGGTTTTTGTATGTTTCAATAAAAACGTCCTGTGTTCAGGGAAAAGCATGATAATAACAGATTTTATTTTGCTTAACAAGTAAAAGCACCACAAAACAAAGGTAATTTTATCGAAATTGTATTATTTTGTCTTCTTGAAAGGAAAGTAGGAGCGCTTGAGCTCTAAATTTGTAAGTTTCTATTGAAATCAAAATAAAAAAATTGATGCTTGGGTTAAAAATTGATGTGGGCAGTGCCTGAGAACCATACCTTTAAATTTTTTTTGGACTTCCCTACAATTCATTGATATAAATGCAGAGTTTGCGAGAAATAACATTTATTCTTCAGAAATGGTAGGTGTAAAGCTGACTTTAATTTTCTTGCAAAAGATCAGTTTCTCAGTAATGGATCCACAAATTGCCTTGATTTTTGACTTGTTGAATGATTTGGTCTATTTAACAGTTGGACAAAACTGGTGGTGCCACCTACATTTCTTCATGTTTTCTGTTCTAGCCCAACAGACAACAGCAGTCATGTCTTCCTTTTACCTTAGCAATCAGATACTTGCATTAATTAAGATATATGAAATAATAAAAATATGTCATTTACACATATGTAACATGTCGCCATGCAAAATAAACCAAACAGTTCTTTGTAAACCTCTATTTACAGTGATATTGCCCTATCAAAGCTCAAATGATTGTTCTTGAAATTCACAATAAAGCTTGAACATCTCTTCAGTTCCTGCCTAGATATGAGTTTAGATATTTTTTAATGTTCCATGGCTTTAGCAGTTGTATGAGAAGTGTTCAAGTAAGAAAAAAGTAAATGTGTCATCATATTTTGTATATAGTGGCATGCAAGGCATATGTATTATAAATGGACTAGTATAAATAAATGCTTTATAATAATTAAAAAAAGTGAAGATCTGCATTAATGGCATCATATATTCAGTCTTAAAAGGACATGCATTAATTACCTTTCCACATGTCTCACACATTTCTGATGTATTCTTGGTTCAAATGTTATGTATAAATACTTTTTGGAAGCTGTGGAATCTTTTAATGTTGTGTGAAGGGGTTACCTGAAAGCCGTATGTTTAAATGCACGAGGCATTATGTGTGTGACATCAAGCATTGTATCACTGAACATGTCAGCGCTCAAGGCCACAAGCTAGGTCTGATCAATTCCACAAGAACAAACATCAAATGTACCATGTAAAACATACTGTGTCACATTGAAACATGGTGTACAGCTAGCATTACGTCACGCTGGTTATTTTGCAGCCATTTCTAACATAGTGGTTTTATATGTATCTGAAGGTTATATATGGCATGCTAAGGCTTATAACAGTGTGTTTGATAGCCAAGGAGGGAATATGTATTGATTAACCACCGGCTGAAGGGGTTGTTGGGTGCAACTTAAACCAGCCAGCTTGGCTTACAGACACAGGTCGTGGAGCCCTGGCTGGAGACCCAGATCTCCTGTTTAGGGACAGCAGGTCGGAGAGTACTGGTCCTTGAGTAGACTGGTCCCAGTTAAGCCGCAGATTCACCTATTTCTGGTTTAAATAGTTAAACATCAGTTACGTACACCAACCTTGTCAATAAGAGAAATGGTCTAATTGGTTGACACCAACAAAGCCCCGTATTTTTGAGTAAATTCTTACTATCTGATTTTATCCTGCATTGAACCAGTGCAGGCATTTTTTGATAAGCTGATTCATGGCATACTTTTTGTTATCTGACTTTCTGGCTGGTTGTGTGACTGGTTCATCAGATAAATATTGATACAACAGAAGTCATAATGCTGCCAGTCCTTTCTCGCTCAAGCTTGAGCTGCCATGGTCTTGTTTTCACAGACAGAGGACCATACTACGAACTTTGAACAAGAGTTAAGGGTAGAAATCTTTGACTTTTTTTGGGCTTAGTTTCTTTCCATCCAAGGGATCTGATCCAACCAGTTTGTCTATGGTAGGACATAGCTTAGTGGTTATGTTTGTGTGACTCTATAAAGTGGAAGGTCCCCAGTTTGATCCCGTTAGCATCTAATCTCTAAGAAATAGTGGTGAAATCTATATCATAAATATGATGATGGCACCCAAACATTTTCCCACAACTTCTCTGCGGCCATACCTTTGAAATTTGTTTATATCTGTCATACATCCCTACAGCTTCAGGTGAAGGTTGTTGGGTTTGGATTAAGACTGTGCCCCAGTTGTGTTTGCACCATATCAGTACTGTGAGACAACAGTGGCATGACTGCCTTTGTTGTCATGGAAACAAGCCCCACCAGGAAAGTTGCAGTGGATATCTGAAATGCCCTGGGGAACTATATATATTTATATTAACTTCATTAAAGCACTGGTTGTTTTCTGTTTAAATTTGAGTATTAATTTTACAGTGCATTCAGATTTACGCAATTCGACTGATACTTTTTCTATGACAAGAGTCAAATGATGTGATTATCAATGACAAAAAATTGGTATGAACAATAAATACACCCTTTACTGGTGCAATAAAAAAAACTTTTCTATACCATTCTCAACCTGTATTTTATGTAAAACAGTGCAACTAATATTTTTGACAGTTTATCAAGATATGTGAGAGAAACTGAGTGAGTAGATACATTTAGCCTTTTGTTTCTTTATTTTGGCCTGGGCCAAATTTTGAACACTGTTCTGTGTTTATACCAAACTGAGATTCGGTATAATTATTATGATGATTATTAGTTGGCGAACTGGATTGAATATTAAACAGGAAGTGGGATCTGCTGACATAGCTGGAAGAAGCTGATCATCAGGGCACACCTAGACGCTTGACCTATAATAATAAGCTTTTCTGTCTGTCCATCTGTCTGTCCATCAGGCAATTTATCTCAGCTGACTGTAAATAATCTGACCTATTGCGATCACCCTTTGTCCGGTGTCCGGCTGTGAACAGGGCACAAATTGTAACCATTTGAAGTAGAAATATCTAACTGTAAATCCAGGGAGGTCCTAGGCAAATCTCCTTGGAAACCTGAAACTAGGTCATGCTGAACTAAATTTTGCAACCTTTGTGCTGAAAACATGATTTCGAGCACCCAGACAGTCACACGGAGCACAATTGTATCCATTACTAGGCCTAGAATCTTCTAACTTAAATTCAGGGAGGTCCAAGACAAATGTCCTTGGAAACATGAAATAAGGTCACCATGGTCTATATTCTGCAGCCTATAGGAAAAAGGTGTGATATGCACCCTCAATGTCAGGTGGGCACAAAGTGCACTTTTTGGGCCTAGATTCTTCTAATGCAACAGCAAGGGAGGTTTGGGGCAAAGCTCCTTGGAAACCCGAAATTAGGTCATGTTGACATATATTCTGCAACCTATATATATGGGACGAAAACATGATTTTGAGCATCTAGACAGTCAGATGGGGCACAGAAGGTATTAGAATCTTCTAAAGTAATTTTCTGGGAGGTCCTGGGCAAATTTCCTTGGAAACATGAAATTAGGTCACTATGACCTATATTCTGCAACCTATGGGACGAAAACATGATTTTGAGCATCTAGACAGTCAGATGGGCACAGAAGGTATTAGAATCTTCTAAAGTAATTTTCTGGGAGGTCCTGGGCAAATGTCCTTGGAAACATGAAATTAGGTCACTGATATTTATATTCTGCGACCTATTAGAAAAAGATGCCAAATGTGCACATTAAATGTCAGAACGGCATATATTGCACCTGTTAGGCTTAGAATCTTCTAACACAACAACCAGGAAGGGCAAAGCTTCTTTAAAATGTGAACTAGGTCTTATTGACCTATAATCTGTGACCTATTAGAAGAAAACATGATTTTCAGTGCAAAGACTGTCCATTGGCACAAGTGGTATCCTTAAGGCCTAGAATCTTCTAATGTGACATAAGGGAGGTACTGGGCATATTACTCTTATTTTTTTAGAATGTATTTGGACTTCCACTAAACCTTCTGTTTACATAATCTACATTACATGATTTAAAATTATCAGATGGCCTGTTCATCATTGCTAGGGCGTTAACGATGCAAGTTAACGATGGCACTTTTACAGACATAATAATAAACATAAGAGGGAATTAATTGCAGGTGACATAACTTTGTTTTACTAGAGCAGGTAATGACAGGAACTGTGGGCCTGTCCATTATTTCTGTAACAGTGGGAGACAACACAAGACTGGCTACAATAACTTTCTTTATGAGTCAGAGCTCAGTCACAGTCCGGTATGTCAAGAGGCATTCCCCTCCACTCCACATCTTTTATAATTTTCCAATTTTTTAGCTCAGCTGACTGTAAGTCTACTGAGCTATAGCAATCAGTCAGTGTCTGATGTTGGCCCCTCTGTCTGTTAGACTTTCAATTTGGCATACAAGTAGATGTCCCTTGGATTTTGTACTGAACTTGATATCAGGTCACTGTGACTTTGCTCCTTCAGAGTATTAAGCAAATACCTTAATTTTTCATTAAAAACTGGTGTGGAACTTCAGGGCTGCCATATATCAAAACCACTTGTGTTATTTTGTTTATATTTGGCATATATGGTCCTCAATATATTTCCTGTGTACATTGTAGAAATTAGGTCAGTATTGCTTAATTTTAATGAGTTATGGACCATAACATAATGTATCTTTTCAAAACAACAGGAAATAAATTTCCTAACTTAACATGATAACTGTTGAAGGTACCTGTTGGAAACTGTTTGAAGTTTTTTACACACATGGAAAATTGTTACCTTAAATTTTGCCAAATTGTGACCCTTGCACATTTTTACCTGTAAGCACTATTGAATTATTTCCATTTGGTGCGCACATTTTGATTTAAGCAATTAAACTCCTAAACTTTGAAATAAAGGCTCTAAAACTGGACCAGTTACAGTTCTAAGTATTTTTAGAGGTCATATCATATTTCATTGATAATCTCAGCCTGCCAACTTCTGGTAACCAGAGGTCATGGATTGTAACCAATAACCGGTCTTGCCATGTATTTGATTAGCAGTGCCTCACTGGGGCAGCAGTATTATGTGACTATCTGGGCAGTATAACCTAGCATTAGAGTATCTAGGCAGTATTACTTAGCATTAGAGTATCTGGGCAGTATTACTTAGCATTAAAGTATCTGGCAGTATTACTTAGCATTAGAGTATCTGGGCAGTATTACTTAGCATTAGAGTATCTGGGCAGTATTACCTAGCATTAGAGTATCTGGGCAGTATAACCTAGCATTAGAGTATCTGGGCAGTATTACTTAGCATTAGAGTATCTGGGCAGTATAACCTAGCATTAGAGTATCTGGGCAGCATTACTTAACATTTGAGTATCTGGGCAGTATAACCTAGCATTAGAGTATCTGGGTGGTTTTACTTAGCATTAGAGTGTCTGGGCAGTATTACTTAACATTTGAGTATCTGGGCAGTATAACCTAGCATTAGAGTATCTGGGCAGTATAACCTAGCATTAGAGTATCTGGGCAGTATAACCTAGCATTAGAGTATCTGGGCAGTATAACCTAGAATTAGAGTATCTGGGCAGTATAACCTAGCATTAGAGTATCTGGGCAGTATAACCTAGCATTAAAGTATCTGGCAGTATTACTTAGCATTAAAGTATCTGGCAGTATTACTTAGCATTAGAGTATCTGGGCAGTATTACTTAGCATTAGAGTATCTGGGCAGTATTACTTAGCATCAGAGTATCTGGGCAGTATAACCTAGCATTAGAGTATCTGGGCAGTATTACTTAGCATTAGAGTATCTGGGCAGTATTACTTAGCATTAGAGTATCTGGGCAGTATAACCTAGCATTAGAGTATCTGGGCAGTATAACCTAGCATTAGAGTATCTGGGCAGTATAACCTAGCATTAGAGTATCTGGGCAGTATTACTTAGCTTTAAAGTATTTGGCAGTATTACTTAGCATTAGACTAACTGGGCAGTATTACTTAGCATTAGAGTATCTGGGCAGTATAACTTTGCATTAGACTTAGAGTATCTTGGCAGTATTACCTAGCATTATTGTATCTTGGCAGTATAACCTAGCATTAGAGTATCTGGGTGGTTTTACTTAGCATTAGAGTATCTGGGCAGTATTACTTAACATTTGAGTATCTGGGCAGTATAACCTAGCATTAGAGTATCTGGGTGGTTTTACTTAGCATTAGAGTGTCTGGGCAGTATTACTTAGCATTAGAGTATCTGGGCAGTATAACCTAGCATTAGAGTATCTGGGCAGTATTACTTAGCATTTAAGTATCTGGCAGTATTACTTAGCATTAGAGTATCTGGGCAGTATTACTTAGCATTAGAGTATCTGGGCAGTATAACTTTGCATTAGACTTAGAGTATCTTGGCAGTATTACTTAGCATTATTGTATCTGGGCAGTATAACCTAGCATTAGAGTATCTGGGTGGTTTTACTCAGCATTAGAGTGTCTGGGCAGTATTACTTAACATTTGAGTATCTGGGCAGTATAACCTAGCATTGGAGTATCTGGGAAGTATTACTTAGCATTAGAGTATCATGGCAGTATAACATTATAGTATCGGGGTAGCATTAGTGAACATTTGAGTATCTTTTTAGTCTGTGGTTAAACCAGAATATGATAAGATTAACTGTAGCTGAACTTGAATTGAAAGATCCTATTATAGTCAGCCTGCCATGAAAAAATGAGACCAACATGTCAAAACACCACTTTGCAGAAAGTTTCTGTGATTTTGTGTGAAGCAATGCATGATTATATGATACTGAAACATAATTGCTACCTTGCAAAACAGTCATACCATGAGTGTTAGACCTCTAATCACCTGGCATTTATACAATAATTTGACAACATGTTACTCCTGATCATAAATAGACACATCATGTTATAATTGCTTTTAATTAGGCCTGTGAAATGTGAGAGACTTTTGCATCAAGTCAATCTTCAATATGATTCTTTGATTCAATTATTACATTAGTAATTTCACAATTTCTTGTAAATAAAATAAATATTTTACCTCCGTGGATGTTAGTTAAACTTATAAAGTTAAAGAAAATTGTAGCTTGCCCTCTGATTAATGCCGTCATTTTGTTTCAGTGCACTGTTCAGCAGATTTGATACACCAAATTTGTTGAACAAATTAAAACATTTATGACCTTGACCCTTGTGACCTTGGGCTTGCAACGTGTCAATATGTTTGCCTCAGAAGAAGGGGGCCTGGTTTTGAGAGGTATTCTTAGTCCGGGGATACTAAGGAATCTCCGTTACCAGGAATTCTTTGTTTAATATGATCTTCTTCCGGGCCAATATCTGTTATATGTTCTGAAGGGTTATGTTTGATTGATGAAACATCATCATGGTTAAATGGCAGGGCCTTTCCATGGATGTTCATCTGTCTAATGAGCCTGTTAAGTCTGTCTCTGTATCAATTGTTTAGTAACCATGTCTGTAGGACACTGTCACACTTGGGTCGCAGACATTCCGTCCTGGGGGGCTGGGCAACAAACATTATGGCCAGGCATTTTTATGGGGTTGGAAGTTTCAAATCATTATTTGATTAATTTGTAAGCATCAATGTTAAAAGCTCCTGACTGGTGCACACAGTGTGACAGGATCACTCTGTAATGTAGGTGTTATTACTGAGGCAGACATCTGGGAGTGTCTGCCAGGTTATTATTAGTCTCTATATATCCACCATCACTTCAGGAATTAAATCCAGTCCCTCAGGATCTCCTTTGCCAGCCCGAGTTAGGTCTGCAATGATTCCAATTAGGAGCTTGATGAAGAGTACTCATACATCCATCAATCTAAACTACAGGGGTACATTTATAAAGTTATTCCATTCAGTTGGGTCTGATCTTCCATTATTTAAATCAAAGGAGACTTTGTTTATATCAATATTTGCCTAAAAATATAGTTTCCACAGTAGTGTTTCAAAGTGGGTTTAAAGTGTCCTGTTATTTGTGACATCAAGTTCCAAATTAGAATCCTGTAAATCTGTATTTTTTAACTCCATTTTTGTCTGCCCTTGATTCAAATCTCAATTTCTTATCCTTGCTTTGTGATACTGATTGGTTAATCATCTGTCCTGAGACTGGCACTGATATTCCTGACCAACAGAGAGGTTAAGGATCAAATAAAAAAAGGGATTCTTTGAAATCAGATTTTCACCCCTTTGTGTACTGAATGGTACTGACCCAGCAACAGCATACAGGAGCTAACCATTGCTGTGAAGGGGTTGAAGGGCACAGGCCATGGATAACTTTTTAGATTTTCATGTATAGAATAACATGGACATCTTGCTATACTTAATCATCAAGATTTTCCAGCACAATGAAACACACTGAAACAGATTATGGATTGATATCCTTTTTAAAATAGATGGAAAGAGTACTCTAGATCATCAAAGGCAGGGCTCCACAGGTAGCTGTGCGTAGATAAGTGGGCAGCACAGGCAGCCTGTCACAGGTAGCCCACACTGTAAACCTGCCCACCACTGCTGTTTACAATAAAGGACCGCCACAACTGTTCTTTTTTAGGTTCTGGGTGTAGGAGTGTTATGCTGCTTTTGGTGGGATCCTCATGAAATAAATAAAAACAAATTAAAGTGAATAGCTGGCTTGGCACTACCTGCATCACCCTGCAGGGCTTGTTGACATAAGTCTGCATTTTTTTTCCAAGTTAAGGTGTGGGTGAGGTTTCTCGGAAGTTTAAAGCTGTGGCAAGCTTCAAAGTGAGTTAAACAGCACCTTTCCAGGTACGCAGTATGACTGTCACAGTCAGCTTGTTGACACACTGTGTGTTTTGATTTTATTATGGTTCTGGGCTACACTTGGAAACCTGATTATATACAGTTAGTATGAACTGTGTTTCTGGGTAAGAAGTGTATGTACTTGGAAGCTCTCCCCGGTACAGACTACCGGTAACAGTATATAAAGAGCAGGACAAACCAGAGATGAAGATGCAGATGCCAGGACTGATGTGTCAGCAGATACATGTTAATTGAGTTCTAACATTTGAACTTTTAGAACTAAAGCTGCCACTGGTTTTACTTCATGGTGAGTACCAGTATGAATCACAACTGAGTGTGTAGGGTCGTATCTGTCTATAATCTAGCCTCACTGTTTTGGCTGGATGGTGAGTATCTGTCTAGTCTTTAATCCAGCCTCACTGTATTAGCTGGATGGTTTGTATCTGTCTATAATCCAGCCTTACTGTATTGGCTGGATGGTGAGTAGCTGTGTATGATCAAGCTTCACTGTATTGGCTGGATGGTGAGTTTCTGTCTATAATCCAGCCTCACTGTATTGACTGAATGGTGAGTATCTGTCTAGTCTTTAATCCAGCCTCACTGTATTGGCTTGATGGTGAGTAGCTGTGTGTGATCAAGCCTCAATATATTTGCTGGATGGTGAGTATCTGTCTATTATCCAGCCTCACTGTATTGGCTGGATGGTGAGTATCTGTGTATGATCTAGCTTCACTGTATTGGCTGGATGGTGAGTATCTGTCTATAATCCACCCTCACTGTATTAGCTGGATGGTGAATATCTGTCTATAATTCAGCCTTACTGTATTGACTGAATGATGAGTATCTGTCTAGTCTTTAATCCAGCCTCACTGTATTTGCTTGATGGTGAGTAGCTGTGTGATCAAGCCTCAATATATTTGCTGGATGGTGAGTATCTGTCTATAATCCAGCCTCACTGTATTGGCTGGATGGTGAATATCTGTCTATAATCCATCCTCACTGTATTAGCTGGATGTTGAATATCTGTCTATAATCCAGCCTCACTGTATTGGCTGGATGGTGAGTAGGTTTGTGTGATTAAGCTTCACTGTATTGGTTGGATGGTGAGTATCTGTCTATAATCCAGCCTCACTGTGTTGGCCGGATGGTGAGTATCTGTGTAAGATCCTGCCACAGTCTATTGGATGGATGGTGAGAATCTCTCTATACTCCAGCCTCACTGTGTTTGCTGGATGGTGAGTAGCTGTGTGTGATCAAGCTTCATTGTATTGGCTTGATGGTGAGTATCTGTCTATAATCCAGCCTCACTGTATTGGCTGGATGGAGAGTATCTGTGTATGATCCAGCCTCACTGTATTGGATTGATGGTATCTGTGTATGATCAAGCCTCACTGTATTGTATAGATGGTGAGTATCTGTGTGTGATCAAGCTTCACTGTATTGGCTGGATGGTGAGTATCTGTCTATAATCCAGCCTCACTGTTGGATGGATGGTATCTGTGTATGATCCAGCTTCACTGTGTTGGATGGATGGTATCTCTGTATGATCCAGCCCCACTGTTGGCGGGATGGATAATGATTATCTCTGTATGATCCAACCTCACTGTGTTGGAATGATGGTATCCCTGTATGATCCAGCCTCACTGTGTTGGACGTATGGTTTCTCTGTATGATCCAGCCTCACTGTTGGATAGATAATGATTCTTGGTGTGATCCAGCCTCACTGTGTTGGATGGTTTGTATTTCTGTTAATCAGTCCCACGGTGGGATGGATATTGAGTATCCTTGTATGATCCAGTCTCACTGTGTTTGATGGATGGTATCTCTGTTTGATCAACCCGCACTGTGGGATGGATATTGAGTATCTCTGGATGATCAAGCCTCACTGTGTTGGATGTATGGTATCTCTGTTTGATCCAGCTTCACTGTGTTGGATGGTTGGTATCTCTGTTAATCAGCCCCACTGTGGGATGGATATTGAGTATCTCTGTATGATCCAGTTTCAGTGTGGGATAGATAATGATTCTCGGTTTGATCCAGCCTCACTGTCGGATAGATAATGATTCTTGGTGTGATCCAGCCTCACTGTGTTGGATGGTTTGTATTTCTGTTAATCAGTCCCACTGTGGGATGGATATTGAGTATCCTTGTATGATCTAGCCTCACTGTGTTTGATGGATGGTATCTCTGTTTGATCAACCCGCACTGTGGGATGGATATTGAGTATCTCTGGATGATCAAGCCTCACTGTGTTGGATGTATGGTATCTCTGTTTGATCCAGCTTCACTGTGGGATAGATGATGATTCTCGGTTTGATCTTGCCTCACTGTGTTGGATGGTAAGTATCTCTGTTAATCAGCCCCACTGTGGGATGGATTTTGAGTATCTCTGTATGATCCAGTTTCAGTGTGTTGGATGGATAGTATCTCTGTATGATCTAGCCTCACTGTGTTTGATGGATTGTATCTCTGTATGATCCAGCTGCACTGTGGGATGGATATTGAGTATCTCTGGATAATCAAGCCTCACTGTGTTGGATTTATGGTATCTCTGTTTGATCCAGCTTCACTGTGGGATAGATGATGATTCTCGGTTTGATCCAGCCTCACTGTGTTGGATGGTTGGTATCTCTGTTAATCAGGCCCACTGTGGGTTGGATATTGAGTATCTCTGTATGATCCAGTATCAGTGTGTTTGATGGATTGTATCTCTGTATGATCCAGCTGCACTGTGAGATGGATATTGAGTATCTCTGTATGATCCAGTATCAGTGTGTTTGATGGATTGCATCTCTGTATGATCCAGCTGCACTGTGGGATGGATATTGAGTATCTCTGTATGATCCAGTATCAGTGTGTTTGATGGATTGCATCTCTGTATGATCCAGCTGCACTGTGAGATGGATATTGAGTATCTCTGTATGATCCAGTATCAGTGTGTTTGATGGAGTGCATCTCTGTATGATCCAGCTGCACTGTGGGATGGATATTGAGTATCTCTGTATGATCCAGTATCAGTGTGTTTGATGGATTGCATCTCTGTATGATCCAGCTGCACTGTGAGATGGATATTGAGTATCTCTGTATGATCGTACCTCACTGTGTTGGATGGATGATATCTCTGTGTGATCCAGCCGCACTGTGAGGATGGATGTTGAGTAATTCTGTATGATCCTGCCTTACTGTGTTGGATGGATGGTGAGTATCTGTGTTGGATCCAGCCTCACTGTGTAGGTTTGATGTTAAGTATCTGTGTATGACTTAGCCTCAATGTGCAAGATAGTAAGTATCTGTGTATGATCCAGCTGCAAGTGTGGCATCTTTTACAATGGATCCAGGGTCACTGTTTTTGATGGATGGTATCTCTGGCTGATGGTGCCCCCACCAAATTGTTAATATGAAAGTTAAGTTATCAATTCTCAAAATCGGCTTCATTGATTGTTCTGTTATATAAAATAGAGTTTGCTGATACCATGTTTTTACTTGGGTGCAGGTGCTGCAGCTTTCAGTTCTGGAATCCCTAGGACTGAGCTTTCCAAAAGCCAGCATATTTATTCACTCACATGTATACGAACTGGTGTGTAACAAAGACTGGTGGCTCCACCTGCAATCCTTTTGTGCAGTTTGAATCTGGGTGTCTCATTGATAACAGCCCATATCTCAGGAGTGGTTTAATGTATTGGGCTGAAATTTGCATGTACATAGATCTTGGATCTCTTGATCTCATATTCGAGACTGGTGACGCCACCTACAATCATTTTGTGTGGTGTCCATCCATGCATCTGTTGGTCTTAGTGAGTGGTTCAATCTATTGGGCTGAAATAGTGCATGTCCATAGATCTTTGAAACCTCCCATCTCCAACTCAAAGACTGGTGGCACCATCTGTAATCGTATTTGCATGCCGTTTATCCGTGCATTTGCTTTGGGCGAACATTGCTCATATCTAGGGAGTGGTTCGTTGTATTGGTCTGAAATTTGGCATATCCATCCATCTTTTGAGAGGTTTCTTGTAGACAGACAGGTGGCACCACCTACCTGTTTTGTAGAATGCATTGATGCCTTTTCTTAAGAGTGGTTTGATATATATGAACCTGAAATTATGCATATTTATAGATCTTGGATACCTCCAATTTGTTCTCAAGACTGGTGGTGCCATCTGCAATTTTTTTTTGTGTGACATCCATCTGTACATTTGCTTTGGTAAAAATGCTCATATTTAAGGAGTGGATGCATGTATCATTCTGAAATTTTGCATGTTTATCCATCTTGAATAGATTTGTTTTAGACCAGACAGGTGGCACCACCTGCCATTCTGTTTTTATAGAATACATTGATGCACTTTTTCTCAGTGGTGGATTAATGTCTTGGCCTGAAATTTTGCATGTTCATCCATCTTGGATAGATTTTTACATAATATAGGATCCATCATAGACCAGACAGATGGTGCCACCTACCTTTTTTTGGTTTTGTAGAATATTTTGCCTTTTCCTCAGGAGTGGTTTGATGTATTCAACTGAAGATTTGCATGTTCATAGATCTTGGAATGATTTATCTTATATACAAGACTGCTTGGACACCTACAATTAATTTAATCTTGTATCCATATGTGGATCTGTTTTTGGTGAATATTGCACATATATATGAGGAGTTTAATTGCCATCAGAGTTGGAGTCATTTCATGTCAGGAACATTCAATGCCTTACTTTACCCATTGCTCTGTGATTTGGCGGATAAATCCAGTTGCTTTTGACTGCCTATTTTCTAGTTGATGTGGCTGCTCATTACACAGTTTTTTCCACTTGTGGCGTCACCTGTTTATTGTATGTAGGATAGTCTGTTGCAAGTGATATCTTGATTAGTTTGGTGTTTAAGCGTTTAAACTTTTACATGTACATTAACTCCTTGGAAGTATTTCTATATGGTTGCTTTAACTTGTTTTGAAATATGTGATCTTGATTTGTCTGAAGCATTTGCCAACCTCAGATTATGTTACAAAGAGTCGTTGCACATGTAATTTGTATATTTAGTTCTTTTACTTGATTGCCTGATCATCACTGCCGTAAAAAAGAGTTTCAGAACACACCCATGTAGCCACTAAATAGTCACATTGCTGCAGCCAACAGTCAGGTAATTTTTAGCTCAGCTGACTATAAGTCATCTGAGCTATAGTCATGGTCCTTTGTCCATCGTCCATCCGTCCAGGTGTCTGGGCAGCCGTCAGTTAACAGGGCATGTTTTGAAAACGTTCAGCCTACAAATCCAAAATTCAGCATACAGTTAGATGTCCCCAAAATCTCCTACCATTACAAAAAAGGTGTTTACCTCCACCAAAAAAAATATTTAAAAGTGTTTGATTATCACAAAATAGGTTGATAAGCTTGCGATAGCTGTTATATAACATACATGTATACTTTTGATTTTATAACAAGTGAGGTGTACAAGTAATCTCATTTGACATGCACATTTCATGAACAGAAAACCATTGATTAATTGTAGGTCATCCAGTGTTCATCTTAAAGTCTTTCACTATTGTAGAGGTATATCTGCCAAAGAAGATACCTGTGTATGTGTTTTTATGTGTTTATGTTTTATATGAGTGTGTGTCTCTGTGTGTATGAAGTGACCAACCTGGCAGTGTTATATTATTGTATATTAAATATTGATTATCATAGTCACCTAACAATGACTCACACCACATGCCCTTTCCATTGATTCATGCCAGCAGAGGTCAACTCAGTAACATGATTACACAGCTTTGTACAGTATTATGAGACACAGGTTAAAAACTATTAGTTGCTTTAATGTTCTTGGCTCAACTGACTGAATGTAATCTAAGTTACAAGTATGACCCTTTGGCCATGGTCCTTCTAGGTTTCCAAAAATGTAGCAAAATAGGTATCCTCATCAAATTCATATCCTTTTATCCAAGTAAACTTTGTATTTTTCCAGTTCTGCAGGTCTGTGTTCTAGAAAGTCTAAATGGCAATTTGTGGACTCTTTGTTTTGATTGACTCACTTTGGAGTAAACAGTTATACAAGTATCATATTTACTATGAATGGTTCCATGGATTCTCTTGTAAAGACAGGTGCTCCTTGGTCTAAGGTAGTAAAAGTTTTGTTTTACTTTTTGAAATCAATAAATTAAACTAATCATACATGTCCCCCTTTTAGCTCCCTCATCAAATATTTTTCTTTCAGATATATTATTGGAATGCTGTCCTGCACCAAAAAACCTTTGAATCTGTCACTACCAGTATACATGTATGATCTACAGTCTGAAGGAATTCAACCAACCTTCCGCTAATACCTGTTAAATAAAAAAAATTAAACTTTAACAATTAATTGCCCATTTTTAGTTCACTCTGTGAACTTATATGCCATGGCCCAGCATCCTCAGTCCACCGTCCACCATCTGTTACTAAAAATCTCAACAGCCAAAGCAGCTGCATTCATGAAACTTTGCAGAATTACTGATCATGGGATGAATATGCAAAAATAAGCTTTTGGGGGCGCCACCTGTGTTGACCTACTTCCTGTGGGCTGAAGTAGTTTTTTCCACTTCTTCCAAGATAAGTCATAAAGTATTCATATTTTGACCTCGTATCATAGTCAACAGTTCCTTAGAGGAAGGGGAGTAATTTGAGTACAAATTCAGTCAAGTCAGTTTCAAGATGGCGTCTCTAGGGAACTTCAAATGTGTGGATCGCAAAATTTGACAATTTGATGTGTTACCATACATGATGTATTGTCTGTTATAAAATATCTAAGGAACTGCTGCAGCCTTCAGTTTCGAATTTCACAGAAATATTGATCATGTGACTTCTAAATGATTTTTACCTGCAGGTGGCGTCACCTGTGTTGACCTACATTCTGCAGGCTGTAATGGTCTTTTCTGCTTTTTCCAAAATAAGTCTAAAAGTATTTATATTTTGGGTTTCATATCAAAGTAAATAATTGCTTTAAGGAAGAGGAATAAAATGAGCATAAATTGAGTCAAATTATTTTCAAGATGGCATCTCTACAGAACTTCAAATTGTGTCAATTGCAAAATTTGACAACTTGATGTGTTTCCATACATGATGTATTGTCTGTTACCAAATATCTTGGAAACTGCTGTGGCCTTCAGTTTCAAATTTCACGGCAGTATTGATAATGTGACTGCTTAATAATTTTGACCTGCAGGTGGTGCTACCTGTGTTGTGCTACTTTCTGCAGGCTGTAATGTCTTTTCTGCTTTTTCAAAGATATGTCATTAAGTATTTATTTGTTATAATCCTCCAAAACAGACTCTCCTCAGAGACCCTTGGACTGATCTTTCGAAACGCGACATAATTGTTCCCTCACCTAGGTACTTGTGCGTAACAATGACAAGTGGTGCCACCTGCAATCCTTTCTGTGCAGTATGAACCTGGGTGTCTTGTAGATAACAGCCCATATCTCAGGAGTGGTTCAACGTATTGAGGTGAAATTTTGCATGTCCATAGATCTTGGATCTCTCCATTTCGTAATGGCGCCACATACAATACTTTTTGCTTAGCGTCCATCTTTGCATTTGCCATCTGTTCATCTTAGTGGTTGTTCAGTATACTGGGTTGAAATTGTGCATGTCTATATATACTCGACACCTCCATCTGGTAAACAAGACTGGTGGCGCCATCTGCATTCATTTTCGCATGGCATCCATCTGTACATTTGCTTCAGATGAAAATTGCTCATATCTCAGAAGTGGTTCAAGTTATTGGTCTGAAATTTGCCATGTCCATCCATCTTTAAAAGTTTTCTCATAAACCACACAGGTGGCACCACCTACCTTCGTGTGTTCATAGAATAAATTAATGCCTTTTTCTGAGGAGTGATTTGCCGTATTGGGCTAAAATTGTGCATATCCATAGATCTTAGACTCCTCCATCTTATATACTAGACTGGTGGCACCATTTGCAACAATTTTCCCATTGTGTCCATATGTGGTAAACAAGACTGGTGGCGCCATCTGCATTCATTTTCGCATGGCATCCATCTGTACATTTGCTTCGGATGAAAATTGCTCATATCTCAGAAGTGGTTCAAGTTATTGGTCTGAAATTTGCCATGTGCATCCATCTTCGAATGTTTTCTTGTAAACCTTACAGGAGTTGCCACCTACCTCCCTGCTTTTGTAGAATAAATTAATGCATGCCCTTTTCTGAGGAGTGATTTGCCGTATTGACCTGAACTTGTGCATATCCATAGATCTTGGACTCCTCCATCTTGTACTCAAGACTGGTGGCACCATCTGCAATCGTTTTCTCGTGGCATCCATCTGTACAATTGCTATGGGTGAAAATTGCTCAAATCTCAGAAGTGGTTCAAGGTATTGGTCTGAAATTTGGCATGTCTATTCATCTTGGAAAGTTTTCTCGAAACCCAGACAGGTAGCGCCACCTACTTTTTGTTTTTGTATAAAAAATTAATGAGATTTTCTGAGGAGTGATTTGCCGTATTAGACTGAAATTGTGCATATCCATAGATCTTAGACTCCTCCATCTTGTACTCAAGACTGGTGGGGCTATCTGCAATCATTTTCCTATGGCTTCCATCTGTACATTTGCTGTGGGTGAAAATTGCTCATATCTCAGAAGTGGTTCAGTGTATTGGTCTGAAATGTGGCATGTGCATCCATCTTGGAATGTTTTCTTGTAAACTGGACAGGTGGCACCACCTACCTTGTGCAATAGGACAGTGTCCACTTGGAAAGAAATGTATGATATTTTCACATTCACTTTTTTCTTTCTAAATCACCCGCCATCATGCATAGTAATTCACAGAGTGAACATTAGACCCCTGGGTCTCTTGTTAGTAAATAATCCTACAAAAGAAAACACTTCTTAAGCAGTGCATAGATTTATTGACCTCTAATTAGGCTACTATTTTCCAATATATATCATATGATACACTATCATTAGAGACTTAGACCCTGATATTGGCCCTAAAATTGATTTAAAAAATGACTGTTAAAAAGTGTTCAGAACAGGGCTTGTGAGCCTCCATTTTCCTCTGCACAGTGTCCATCATCTTTACATATTCATATCTTGTAAACCTGTACTAGGTGATCATAATTTATTCTCTGCAAGATTAACAATGAAATATTGAATTGTTAACAGATAATAATTTTTGCATTAACTATATACAGAATCATAGTTAGTGGTCCCTGAGTGGGATTACCTTCAGCCTCTGTGGACTTGTTCAGATAGACTTGATACAATAAAATGAGCTCACTACCTATTACATTTATTTGGCTCACTTATTGGACCAGAAAAGCTTGAATCTTGAAATGGCAATCTTGAAATGTCAGACACCGAGTTCCTTAGTGAAAAAAAAGACAAATGAGCAGTTCATCCTTCCCAGGGAAATAGTAGGACAGACTGAAGATGGTGAAAATTTGATAAACGAAAACCCCAGGGGTGTCCGGGAAAGAATATTTAATACAAAGCACCATAAGCAGTTAGTTTAGATGCCAGTCAAGATAGAAATGCTTTGTCGGTTTGATGCATAACTCATGCTAACCTTGCATAAATTATGTGAGTTCGTCACTTGCGTTTCCTTGGGCAGATGTGCTTTTGCTGGGCAGCTTGTTCTACAGGAAACAAACATTGGTGTCATTTTTTACCCACTTGAAATAATAAAATTTGGGAAAGGTCATCGTTAACCAGTCCTTGTCACGAGCAATCCCCTCTCCTTTGAATGGATTAGTTCACAGAGGAAAAAGTCTGAACTGTCACAGCACAAATTGACATAAATTATAATTTGTTATGTGTCTTTTCATAATTTTGGTAGTAAGTTTGTAGGTTATTTACAGTTTGACTGAACATATATCTGCCGTTTTGCTTTGTAGAATCTGAACAATTTAAATTGACCTCAGCCAGTTTGCTTACAAGAAATGTGGTATATAACAAGTTTACCTCATCTGTTTCGGATGCCAAAGCAGTAGGTATATACTGGTACACTGGTTGCCTTTGTGTTCCTGGGGGTTTAAATTTGTGTGCCTGTACAGACATTAGTTTTAATACTGAATTTATTATTATGAATTAAACTGTAGCTCTGTTCTGTTGATATTTGGATATTAAACTATAAATCATTATTGCAGAATCATATGTATGACAGTCTCAGCTGTAGCATGAATACACAGCATTAGTCAGCAGTGAGTTCATATTATGTGTACTCTTGATCAATGGAAAAGGAGTGCATCTCATTATCAAAGGTTTAATCATACACGAACAATGATACAATATGTATTACAATATTACTTCATGATACAATAAATGATATGTGAATATAAGGTATAGTTAGAATAAAAGAAATTAAATGATAACCAGTTTTCAAGTAATCTATTTCCAAACAATTAGCCGGTCAGGTGCTGTTAAGTTGTTAACAGCCATTGAAATTTCACCTTATAGGGTGCTGAGTCTCTAAATACTTGCTGTTGGAAGTTGTTTCTCATCTTATGATTGCAACATATCAATACAGGAATATCCAGTGTTACAAGTATGATATTTGACGGACTATTTATCAAGAAAGCATCTTGCTTGAGTTTGATTCCTGGCAAATATTTAATGAGGTAAGAGGGCACAAGGCTTTTCACATTGATATTGTGCACTCTAGCAGTGTTCCTTGTTATTACATGGTTCTTCTCCAGTGCAGAAATTTCATACTCATTTAATGAAAGACAACTACCTTTCTCTGTTGGTCTATTAACAGGACATTTAATTACTGTTAGGTCTAGATGTTAGAAATCTGTCTATCAGAAGCATCTCGTATTTCAAAGATCTTCCTTGAAGGGGAGACATGGCCCCTATCCAGGAATATGCAAGACAAATTAATAAATGTAATTATATTAAAAGGTACTATCCAGGATGACTTGTACACTAACTGATTAATATTATTGTTTATGAATACTTCCTTAATCTTTCCAAAATGTCCAACATTTTACAATCATAACATTTTACAGGCCTGCTGGTAAGGATGCTGATTTCCTTGTATATGTGTGTGAGATACTTATCTCCCTGTTGTGAGAAGAGAGGGAGAGCTCTCACGAGAGCGAGCAAGGGAACTAGCTAGCTATCATTTGTGTGTTTGAGGATACAAGATTTAAATTACAACCATCTGCTGCAAACATACCAATAAAGAAGCTAAAACTTGTCACTAAAACAAACAAGCCATGACTTATTGATTGTTACTGCCTGATTTTTTATTTTTATGCTGTTTAAAATTATGATTTGGAACACAAAATATATTCAGATACCTCATCACTCTTTCATCACTCTTGTGTTTTATGCACAAAACATTTTGTCTTGAGATCCTACTGGTAGACAGAAAAATGACAATGGTTATCTGTAGAACTGGCACTTTACTGTCATATGTACAAAAATACAGAATAAAGAAGACAAATATGCTCTAAATCACTTGCACTGCCATCTGGTGCTTACTTATGAAATTAATTTTAGACCAGCTTCCTTCAGTAAAAGCCAACAGCTTAGTACCTCAGAAAATGGTAGTTTTCTTGCTGCCTTTTCTATGACTGGGACTTTCTAATCGGGTTTAATATTGTAATACAAAGTCATTCACCAAAATGATACTGCTGGATTCTACATAGGTATGTAACAACTCTGATTCTGACTGTCACAGGGAGTCTGTATTCCAGGAGTCATAATGAGAGAGCTTGGGGAACATCATCTTCTAGCAGGGGAGCCATGCCAAGGGAATTTAGTGGCTCATTATCATCTGCTTAAAGTGGCAACAGCTGTGAAACTGATTTAAGAAATGTCTCTTGTTTTAGTTGGGCAATAGTTATGAAAGAGTTTCTCATGATGTTAGCACTTGATTTTTTGGACATTGTCTCATGTACTTAAAGTTGTTGCGTCTGTGTTTGGAGATCTCATGAACTTTACTTTGGAGACACTTGACTTATATATTAACAGTGGTCACACCTGATTATTTAGAGATGCTGTCTCATGTACTTAGGATAGCTGCATCTGAATGTTTAGAGACAATGTCTCTTGTACTTTTAGTGGCCACACCTGGTTGTCTGGAGACACTCTCATGTACTCAGGTTGGCAGCACCTGATTTTTTGGAGACAACGTCTCATAAATATGGGATGGCAGCATCTAGTTGTTAGGAGACATTGTATGATGTATTAAGGAGGGCAGCACCTGGCTGTTTGGAGACGCTATCTCATGAACTTAGATTGGCTGCATCTGAATGTTTGGAGACAGTCTCATGAACTTGAGTAGGCAGCACCTACTTGTTAGGGGACACTGTCTGATGTACTCAGAGGGGGGGGGGCAGCACCTGGCTGTTTGGAGACACCTCATGTACTTAGAGTAGCCACACCTGGTTGTTTCGAGATGCTGTCTTGTGATTTGAGTGGCCGGTACTGGTTTGTTTGGATACATGTCTGATGTACTAAGGTTGGCTGCATCTGAATGTTTGGAGACACTGTCTTATGTACTTAGAGTAGCAGCACCTGGTTGTTAGGAGACACTGTCTCATGTACTTAGAATCGCTGCATCTGAATGTTCTGAGATGCTGTTTCATGTACTTGGAGTGGCCGCACCTATTTGTTTGGAGACACTGTCTCATGTACTTAGAGTGGCTGCATCTGGTTGTTTGGAGATGCTGTCTCATACTTTCAGTGGCCCCTGCTGGTTTGTTTGGATACAATGTCTCATGTACTTATGTTGGGTGCATCTGAATGTTTGGAGAAGGTTTTCAATAAAAATGTCATCTGATCAGGGAAAAGCATGATAATAACATAATTTTTTTTCTAAACAGGTAAAAGCACTACATAACCAAGGAAAACTTGTCAAAATTGTAGTACATTGTCTTCTTGAAACATGAAAATCAAAATAAAAGTTTTTGATGAGGGGGGGTTAAAATTGACGCGGACAGTGCCTGAGATCCATATCTTTTTTTTTTTTTGGTCTAATAAGAAAATCTTTAACTTAAAACATTCAATCACTGTAGACAACAAAAACTTTCTTCTAGCAGAAATGTAAATCTTTGTAAATAAAATTCTGCAGATTGTAGCATATCATTCCATTTCAAAAATCATAATTGTCATATTTAACTGTAAATGTTTAATCAAAGAGGTCCATTTAGTTCCTGGTTTTGGTTTATCTTTCTCAACTTATGTGGGGGGGTGGGTGGGTTAAAGATTAGGATTATGATCAGAAACAAGAATGTTAATGATAGGTTTGGAGAGGAAATGGCTGAATGGTGTAGCAGGCTTTTTATACATGTAATAGCAGACCATACTGGGTCTAGGAAGCTCACCTGAGTGTACAGTTTGGTGGGTGTGCTGACTCACAAGGCTATAAATAAACAACTTGGACCAGTGCCATTGTTAAAGGTGCTGGCGTGTTGGGGGAGGGGTCATCAAGTACAGTACAATATGACGTACCCACTCAGGATAACTGACAAGGGGAGTTTATTGATTAGGGACCTGTATTAGACGATTAATGGTCTGACACAACCAAGATCTCCCATGTGCAAGTACCTGTTTGTATTATTGTACTCTGAAAAACAGCTAACTTTGATTTGTGACTACTTTTGGATAAAGTCTTCAGGTAAACCTGCATATATATGCACTCATACTGAAATTTTGTATTGCACCAGTGTTTGTGCTTTGTTGTACATTGGTGCAGTATTAATATACAGTATTATATGTGACTTGAGATGGTCAGTTAGTTCAAACAAAGAGGTCATCCTGCTCCTGGTAAAAAGATATAGTTATATTTATCTAACAGGAGTAACACTGTGAATGACCCGGCAGACCTGAAGTACATGGACTATGTCATGATCTATTGTACACAAAATGAAACCCACATAACCATGGCTTATCATATTTACATCCAGTCGCTTCCTCACTCGTGCCGGTTATGTAGATTCACCTAACTACAGCTTGGGTTGAGCAGACTTCTCAGACATACATGATAGATCAAATCATACTGCAGCAAAATTCTGCAGAACACATATTGGTAGATGACCAGTGTCAATTAGCTCAATTCAGGTAACTGTTTAATTGATTTGTTTTAAACAATCAGATGAATTAAAGGGTCTTTATTAATAGCAATGGTATAGAGAGATCACTATATGCATTTATCAAACTGCCTGGTCAAGGTTTATAATAATACAATTGGATTGATCTTATATTAAGGGTACTGTCTCACATCAGAATATCTATTGAAGGATGTATTGTTGTTTACAGGTTGGCCTATATAAGTTTATAAAAGGGCCTCGTAATATTTTTTAGAGGTTTGTATATATATTGAAGAGCCTGGTTTTAGTGTTGTTAAGAGGTTTGTGTATTTTGATTGAAGGGACTAGATTGGACTAGATTTAGTATTGGTGAAAGGTTTATATATTTATTGAAGGGTAAAGGTTAGTATTGGTTAGATATTTGTATATTTATTGAAGAGCCTGGATTTAGTGTTGGTTAAATATTTGTAAATTTAATGAAAAGCATGGATTTAGTGTTGGTTAAATGTTTGTATATTTAATGAAAAGCTTGGATTTAGTGTTGGTTAAATGTTTGTTTATTTAATGAAAGGCCTCGATTTAGTGTTGGTTAAATGTTTGTATATTTAAGGAAGGGCCCTGATTTAGTGTTGTTATATGTTTGTATATTTATTCAAGGACCTAGGTGTAGTATTAGTTAGATGTTTGTATATTTAAGGCCCCCCCCCCCCTCCAGGGGAGACATGTTGTTTTCAGTGCCATCGTCTGTTGTTGTCTGTAGGATATCTTGTGAATGTGAGAACTTTTGAAAGGCTGTATATTTTTTCCCAAAATTTGGCACACAACTTGCTTCAATGAAGTTCTTGGACGAGTTTGAAAACTGGTGACCTTGACCATGATCTTAAATGTCAAATAAGTCAAATTATAGTATTTGTCTTGTGAGCACAATAACTTTAAATAAGTATTTTCCCTCAGATTCGACACACGAGTTGTTTCCTTTCTCCTCTTGAGTTTGTTTATTAAATATACTGATACACCAGCTAGACATACAGTTGACATCTCTGGATTTTGTTTATCCTGGTATACCAGATATTTTTTTCTGCGGTGCTGTTTATGGACCATTGCCTCCCTCCACTCCCCTTACTTATCAGGATTAATGGCCTATTTAGCTCCATTCATGAGGATCCTGTGGATATATGGTGTGAGGTGTTAGTAAACCAGGCCACTGGCCTTGGTTCCCCTGATATGATAGCACCCCATCCCATCAGGTGGGTACAAATGTCAGGTATTGTAGGACAGCTGTACTGAACAAGGCGAGCTTGGAATGTAGACTAAGAAATGTTAACACACGCTCATGTTCAGACCATCATTGCTGAATAGATGAGTTTGTTGGATTTTCAGGCTCTTCACTCAGGCATTGTATTCTTTGGTTTAATTATACTAGACCTAATTTATTGTAAACTATTAGGGTTTTGAAGATTTTTATATATTCAATGCAGAAGATATTGTTACCTGTGCTGTTGTTTGTATATAGTACTGTTTAAAACTTTAAACAAAAGCACACTTTATTATTGACTTAATAAATTTAAACTAAGGGATCTTTCAGTAATGTGCTCCTTTTTCAGCGAACCTGTGAGCTTATGCGATGGTGTGGCATTGTCCATCATCTGTATGTTAACCCATACTATCTCAAAAATGGCAGGAGCTATCATCATCAAATCATATGCAAAAATCAGTCATGTATCAAATGTTGTGGGATTGCTTTTTGTGGTGCCACCTGCATCAACTTACATTTTACAGGAAAAAAGCTTCAAAACCTTGGAAAATCTTCTTCTCTGAAACCATCCAGCCAAATTGTGCAATATTTCACAGAAACGATCCAAGAGACAAGCTTTCTCAAGTTTATTTAAATGGTTTGGGTCGATCAATTCTGGCGGAGTTACAGAAATTTGAAATTTGGCCAAGTAAGCATACTAACATTACTATCTCAGAAACAACAGGAGCTAGCATCACCAAGTCTTTTGCAAATGTTGGTCACATGATTTATTTGAAATTGAGGTTTTTGTGGGGCCACTTTTATCCACCGTTTTTTTAGCTTAGCTGACTGTAAGTCATCTGAGCTATAGCAGTCACCCTTTGTGTGGCCATCAGGGCACAAATTGTAACTGTTAGACCTAGAAACTTTTAACTGTTCATTCAGGGAGATCCAGAGCAAATCTCCTTGGAAACCCAAGATTAGGTCATGGTGACCCATATTTTGTGACCTACAGGCTGAAAACATGATTTTGAGCACCCAGACAGTCAGATGGGGCACAAATTGTATCCATTAGACCTAGAAACCTCTTACCTGACATTTTCGGAGATCCTAGGCAAATGTCTGTTTAAACCTTAAACTAGGTTACTGTGACCTATAATCTGTGACTTATAGGAAAAAGATATCATATGAGCACCCTGAATGTCAGATGGGGACAAATCGTATCTGTGAGGCCTAGAATCTTCTAACAAAATATCCTGTTTCTAGGCAAATTTCCTTAGAAACATGAAATTAGGTCATGTGACCTATATTTTATGACCTATGGGCCGAAAACTAGGTTTTTTAGAATCCATACAGGGCACAAATTGAATCGAAAAGGCTTAGAATCCTCCAACATGACATTTCGGGAGGTCATAGGCAATCTCCTTCGAAACCCAAAATTAAGGCATTGGAGACCTATATTATGTGACCTACAGGACGGAAACATGATTTCAAGCACCCTGAATGTCAGATAGGGACAAATCTTATATGTGAGGCCTAGAATCTTCTAACTCAGTATCCTTGGAGTTTCTAGGCAAATCTCCTTGCAAACCTGAAATTAGGTCACTGTGACCTATATTCTCGAAGTTATGGGGTGTGTTTGCACCCCCCAGAAATAATTCTTTTAGCCAAAATTTTCATCCCAAACCTTCCATCTTTCACATACAGCTCACCTACCAACAGGGGAAGAACCATAATTATTTTGAGGTCACAAGGTCAAAGGTCAAGGTCACAGAACCAACTTCTTTGAAAAACCTCAGGATGCATTTTAAGCCAAACCTTTCATCCCAATTCTTTGATCTTTCACATATAGCTCACCTACTAAGTGGGAGAAGAATTCTATAGATGTTGAGGTCACAAGGTCGAATGTCAGGGTCACAGGATCCACTTCTTTGAAAAGGTTGTGGACACATTTCAAGCTAGACCTTTCATTCCAAACCTTTCAGCACTGATATCGCTTCTCTGCCAACAGGGGAAAAGACCTGTTGATTTTGAGGTCAAAGGTCAAGTTCACAGCACCCTTTTCTTGCGTGGAGTCATTTTAAGGCAAACTTTTCAATCTATACTTTCCATCTGTCATATATGGCTTGCCTACCAATAGGAGAAGAAGCCTATTAATGTTGAGTTCAAAAGGTCAAAGGTCAAGGTCACAATATTGTTCTAAATGCTTGTGAACATATTTCAAGTGAAACTGTTCAACCCAAACCTTCAGTTTTTCACATATGCCACATCTATGCATCACTGAATTTGATTCAAACTTCATATATATGGGTATTTTTGCATGAAGAAATAATTAATTGATTTTGAGGTCAGCTGGTCAGGAGGTTAAAGGTTGCAGGTCTAAGTTATTCACTCATTGGTTGCCAAGTAATTACACCCGGCCAGATGTAATTGGTTAGTAGTAACCCATCATTTAGAAAGAATCCAGTTGATATGTGGGCAAAAGGCCAAGGTCATAGGTCACTATATGTGCTCATAATTGTCAGTGACACTTGTGATATATGACTCCCTTTTCTATCAGCTCATGGAGTGATAAGGATATATCATTAGTGCATAACAAAAACACTGTTGCCGGAATGCTTTGGCCAGGCATTAAGACTATGAGAGTTAAGTGTTAAGGTTTAGCTACTGATTTATAAAATGATGGGAACATTTTGCAGTTTATGTCATGGAATCATAGCAATAAACTTAGTTTTCTAGATATCTGAATATTATTATACAAATCATCAGATATACCAGCAAGTGTTTGTTCTGATAATATGTGGGTCTTTACCTGGATTTAGGATGGCTTTATTTGATTACAAGGCTCTTAGTGATGCTTTCTGCATTTCTTTTCTTTTAGGTTTTGCAGTTTACCTACCCTGCTGACCCCATTGAATAGCAAGCTGATAATTAAAACAAATTGGACTTGCACTTTTTACATTTGCATGTTCATAAATCTGATATGAGAGCTCTCCAACCTGATCATACCTTTTGAATTGTTTTGGACATTCATAACTGTTACATTCTTTGAAGCAATTGCTTCAAGTTAAGTGTCTTATTGGAGGATGTGTGATATCAAAAGTCGGACTTGTCAGAAAACCATAATGTCTGCCAGGTAGCCATTTTAGAAATCCTTCTGCCAGGGCAGTTTCTGTGATTTTTTTATGATGTTTGGTCCCTTTTAGAGGATGTTTGTTGTTCAATTTCCGGCCTGTCAGAAATCCAATATGGCCACCAGGAAGCCATTTTTAAATTCCTTTAGAACATATTATCTCAAGAACTATTAAAGTGAATGCAGTGGGATGTATATTAATGTTATCTTGCATTGGGTCAAAGATTTCTTAATAAATATGACCATTATTTATGAAAGCTCAGTACAGTTGGCTTGTATTGAATAAAAATTAATATGGAAGCACCCGTTTCACAATAATTCTTGCATGGATTTCCTTGATCTTTTGCTATATTTTGATCTTAAATGTGGCCTGTGTGGTATTCCTTTTGAGACTGACAGGTATCGAGCAAGCTGTGGGATTAGTTCCTGATAGCTCAACAACCATACATTTTGCCTCAGACCATCATTGTATCCCCAGACAAAGTCGGGATACTATAGTTTCATGACGGTCCCCCCGCCGCCGCCACAGAAAAACCTTGTGAGATGGATAACTCAAAAAATATTTCACTGATTTTTTTCAAACTTTACAGTTGTATAGATATAGGTAAGGGGACGAAGCCTATTTAAAATGGGGTCATGACCTATGCTAGGAGAATGACCTTGACCTTGAATAGGTCCATTATTGCTGAAAATAATACAAATTCTTAAATATCTCAAGTAAGCTTGCATGGACTGGTCTAAAAATTAAGGTGACCGAAGATCTTGGATAGCCTTGTGATATACCAGAAACTGGTGGCGCCACCTATTATCCTTTTCTTGTTTTTACGCCTTTTAAAACCCCCATAATTGCCACTTGACAGTACTGTAAGCATTATAAGTCAAAAACTAATGGACAGATTTCTTTCATATTATGCACATGTAGAGAGATGGGCTATGGGATGAGGTCTGTTTACATTTGGGTCATGACTTTTACCATGAGAGTGGCCTTGACCTTTAATGTGTCCATATTTGATGAAAATCACACACCTCTTATGATATCTCCAGTGTTGATAGCCATATGGATTTCAAACGTGACTTATGTATGGCCCACTACTAAAGTAAGAACCCTATAGGTTCTAGGGTCATGAGGTCTAAGGTCAAGGTCACTGGACTTGCATCTTACAAGATACTGTGGATGCATTTTAAGCCAAACTTTCAAGGTCTTTCATCTTGAATATATAGCTCACTTGGCAATATTGGATGATCCATATCAATTTTGGGGTCACAAGAACAAAGGTCAAGGCCACAGGAGCTAAATGTCAAAAAATTAGTTTTTGGATGATAATTCCTGCTTTTTTTTATGTATTGATTTAAAACTTGACTTATATATGTCCCATTGAAAAAGCATGACTCCAATTGATTTTGGGGTCATGAGGTCAAAGGTCAAGGGCACAGGACACATCTTTAAAAAGATATTGGATGCATTTTCAGCCAAACATTTCATCTCAGACCTTTCATCTTGCACATATAGATCACCTGCCAAGAGTGGAAGACCCCTATCAATTTTGAGGTCACAAAGTCAAAGGTGAAAGTCACAGGAGCCATCTGTCCAAAAATTAGTTTCTGGATGATAATTCCTGCTTTTATTGATGTATAGATTTCAAACTTGACTTATATATGTCCCATTGAAAAAGCAAGACCCCAATTGATTTTTTGGTCATGAGGTCATGGTCAAGGTCACAGGACCAACATCTTCAAAAAGATTGTGGATTGATAGATGGAAGAAACAATAATTGCTTGCCAAGTGTCAGTATATGCTGCTAAAAATGGGGGCCTAATCTTAAAGGGGGGGGGGGCCTACTATGTCTGGGGATACTCTGGCACCTGCGGTGCCAAGAAATATCTAGTTCGCTATGTTTTAACCAGACATACATGATAAGAATTTATGGCAATGTAGAAAGTTTAAACAAAATTGGCATATAGGTTCTGCAACAATTTTACTAGTTGTGAATCACAGCCCATGATGTCGCAGGTCATGCTTGGCAGCTGAGCGTCATGACCCATGGATCACTTGTTCCTGTAAGTACTGTGGATTTATTTTTCACAGCATGTATACATAAGGATTTAATCTGTTTAAATCTGAAATTTGAAAATAAAAGCTGCAAAATTAGGCTAGATATTGAATTTTTTTGGAGGCTCTTGTTGTATTCCCTTGCATTGTCAAGCAGTCCACTTTGATGACTGTAGGTCATTCAGTGCACATCTCTATGCTCCCCAGGCTGTTGGCATAATTTTAGATGTCCCCAAAATCTCCTACCATACCGAAAATTGGGTCATTAGGACTTCGTTCCTTCGAGATATTAAGGAAAAAAACTCCATTTTCCATGAAAAGCCATTGTTACACTTCAAGGCTGCCTAATATCAAAACCACTGATCTGTTTTTGATCGTATTTAGTATTCACATTCTTTCATACATTTTCTATGAACATACCAAAAATTAGGTCAGTATTGGGTATTATTTTGAAGTTATGGGCCAAAACATAATACAATTTTTTTTTAAATCAGGAAATATATTTACTCACCTAACATGAGAATTGCTGAACCTAGAGACTTTTTTTCAGGAATATAACTTTATTTAATCAAGATTCAATTGTTTACCCAAAATTAGATCTGAATTTTGCAAATTTTTCAAGTTATTAGCATAAATAAAAAATCAGTACCTTAAATTTTGTCCAACTTTGGCACTGGTAATTTAATTTTCACAGCATATATACATAAGGATTTAATCTTTTAAAATCTGAAATTTCAAAGAAATTGATTGGAAAGAATAGCTTTTTATTCATGTTTTCATACACCATGTCAAGTGTTGATTACATCTAGCCCACCTAGTAGTACAGCCTTCACTTGCACTATGTAACCCACCCCAGGCAGCTTGCCTTGGGTCAGCTTGGCCACTACCAGCAGGCTTCCCCTCTGCCCTGCACTCCCCCCCCCCCCCCAGATGGTGCAAAAACTAGATGAATGTTATTATTTTCTGTATTTGATTCATTCTTATTCTAGGCTATGCTACATTTTAGATTTTGTATTGTACCACCAGGGTTACAATGATTAAAGTGTACATTTAATTGTGTCCACAAAGTGGTGTATTGCTATGAAAGTGTGGATGTTCATGAGATAAGTAATTCCTTACTTCAGAAGAGTGAAAACTTCACCAGGTGTGAAATTGACTATTAATTCCAGTAATAAATTAAAACTGGGATAGTAATTAGCACAATGATATTGTTTGTCCCTCATTCAACCAACAGTGTGTATACTTTATTTGAAAAGATGTTTTATTTTATCAAATTTACTTAATCTTTTATTTTATTTTGGTGAATAAAATTAAGCATGTACTGAAAACTCCAATGTGCAAAACTTTTTAATAGTGATTCAAGGAATATTCTTGTAGATGCCATGTTGTGGCATTATTTTCTTTTAGATTCAGTTTAAACATTTATGATTTAAAAATAATAAAATATATGTGTATGCATAATATGACCCAATATGAGCTACGCTCTGGATATATGATGATTGCAACTTTTGCAACAATTCTAATATTTTAACTTATAGTTTCAGTTTTTTACTCTGTATATATAATGATTGCAACTTTTGCAACAATTCTAATATTTTAACTTATATTTTCAGGTTTTTTTATTAAAAATTTATAAAACCTGTAAATAAAAAAAATGATTCAGATAAAAACTTCTTAATGAAAAAAGTGGATATGCTTTAAAAAAATAGGATTATATATAAACTTAAATGCAATATTCCCTTGAAAGTGAAATAAAGGTATTAGTCCGCCTGTCCATCTGTAAATTTTCATATGCATCACAGTATCTCAAGACTTTTACTGTTTTTCTTCATGACAGTCTTGTCAGAGTATTAGTTTGCAGTCATATATTTAGAACTTTACTATAACCAAGTAGGAGGGCCCCTTTCCTCTTAGCTTTTCATATTCTTATATAAATGAAAAACATTACAATAGAATATTTCTACATCCACCTTCGTGCTGCCCTTATTTTTCCCTTCTCCAAACCCCATCCCAAAGTCAGCCTCAGTAAGCAAGAACAAGATGAATCAGATATATTCATACTTCAATATTTTGTATAACTATTCGTCCAAAGGTACCTATGTACATGCCAGAAATTATGTCAGTATTGTGTAATATGTAGACATTGGGCATCACAATAATGTACCTTGTCAAGACTAAAGAGATATTGTGTCATACAGTCACAAATTCATAAATCACTTCATCAGCATAGTTAATCATAACATCATATCTGTCAAATTGAAAGCTTGCAGACTACCATACACTTTAGATCCTTCAACAAATAGCCTTATCATCATTCTACTACTGCTTATTACTGCTGTCATTGCATTCATATTTGCTCAAATATATCACAATTTTCAACCCCTCCTAAATAAATAAAAAATAAACCACTATATTTGACTCTATTAATCCATCAGTCAGGTTATTTCATTTATCATATACTCACATATTACATTACATTCTTTTATAATAGCCCAACATGTCCATGATATTCATAAGCTTTATCAACTCAATATAGTATCACAGTGGAGAAACATTTATAGTCCAATCACGATCAGCTGAGCGCCGAGACCCATGGGTCCCTTGTTTTCTTGAGGCTATATTGTAGTCATTTGCTTTGTCCAGGTGCAGCATCCCACTCCAGGTCACTGGAAGTCAGCTGTGCCAGGGTTTCTGATTTGTTACAATTGTAATGCTGTTTCCACTCATATATAACATACAAAAACTTCCTTGAAAAAGTAATTCAAGGTGTAATCCAGAAGATGCCATGTTGTGTTAATGTAGCATTTTTAAAGAAATCAATTTTCTTTTAAATGATTTTAACAGATATAATTAAACCCATCAGTATGCTTAAATTCATAAAAATATGAAGCAAATTATGGATAAATAAAGGCACAATTTAAAATTGTGAAATCTGAATCAATAATTATTTTAGATATTTATTGTTTTGCCAATTTATTTTTGTGGTAAACAATAAATAAACATTTGTATGCATGATGTGGTGTTGTCTGACAAGATTTAGATTTATGGTGATGCAATTTAGAATTATGAATCAACTTTTATATTCAGATATATATTTTACATTGGAAATGTATAGAAATATAAACTTATAATAAAAAAAATGATGTGACAAAAATGAGGATCTAATACAAACATTTATTCATTATTTTCCTGCCTCAGCAGAATTGGAGATCAGGCTTTTATTGCCCTGTATGTATATGCAGAAGTGTTGTTAATCCCATGATCTCCCGCTCCCCCTTTGCTGCCATTGATTTCTGTGCACTGGGACATTAGTTTTTATTGCAAATGTGTAAAATTTATTTAATTAAAAAAGTTATAGGATTAGAAAAAATTAAGATCTTATTGAAACATATTCTTGCATTAGGAGAACGGAACGTAAAGGGATCAGCTCTGTCCATCATCTCTCCCTTATCATTAAATATATATTAATTATGACATTTTCCTATAAGCACTGTTGAAATAAATTTCATATGCTGTATGTGTTTGGAATTCAGCTATTTAAGTCTAAAATTTAAAAGCAAATTATATATTCAGTTGTGTATTATTGCAGATGTTAAACTTTAAAAAAAGTTTGATATAATAAATAAATTAAGAAATAATTGAAACTTCATATATTATCAGCTTTGTTTGTCTAACAGTCTGTCTGTCCTTTTTTTTAGTATTAAGTAATTATGAATGAACTTTTTTATCCTGTAAGCATTGTTGAATTAAGTGAAAATCCTATGTATATACAATGTTATAATACAGATATGTTGTTACTCCCACCATTCCACACCCCCCCCCCCCCCACCCCACCCCCACCACCACTAAGTCCTTTCATCTGTCATCTGGGGACAATAGTTATATTTAAACTGTACCGTAGACCCGCGTTTTGCCGCCGCACGTCGTCTAATGGCCGCACCCCATGTTCGTAAAATATCTGGAAGGCTCCTTCACTGGAGTAAAAAAATTCCCAAAACCTTACTTAATGGCCGCAACACATTCTCACCACGTTCCATTGCCGGGTGGGATATGGGAACACAACGAAAAAAGGTTCTTTTCTTAAACGCTAGGCTGCAGCTAGGAATGCTGCGGTATGCTGATATACGGTCAGGCATAACAGTTTTGGGACATTTGCAACTGTGTATGTTGCTTGGCTTTGCTAATTAATTAATTTAATTAATTTGTTAAACCGCCTGATCTACCTGATTAGAATAGATGACAATTTGTTCGGTTTATGACGACTCATCCAAGACGAATCCTAGTAGGGCCACGAAATTAATTTGACACGTCACTGAATGCCGGAGAATCTTGCGCCTTTAACTTGACTAATTAAAGTTCAATGGGACATCAAAGCATTGTATGGGACGACTGTAATTTAAACATTATTTAGACATTATACATCGTCGGTCATTTAACAACAAAACATTTAAATAAACGACACCCGCGTCGGTGATCATATTTCCAGAACACCTCGGGTTGTGCTGATCATAATATATGCAAAATGGTGTCCGAACCGTCAACCGGCAAAAGATGCAACATAAAATGATTACGGAATTTGCTGGCCTTGCGCCTTTACCATGTCTAATTAAACTTCAATGGGACATCAAAGCCAACGGTACTCTTTGTGATGGCTTTTATTTACACTCTATACAACGTCGGTCAATTAACAACCTTGACAAAACCTTTGAATAAGCGAATCCCGCGTCGAGCCTTTACGCGTACACCCAGGGTCCTGCTGATCATAATATATGCACACTGGTGCCCGAACCGTCTGCTAGCAAAACGTGCCATATTTAAAGATTACGGAACTAGCTGGTGAGGTTATGACCTATGAGCGCCATCTATTGACAATTTGATGAACGAAGAAGTATCTGAACGTGAACGCAGGTTTAATTGCCGAAGGACGTATGGTCTTTGGTTATCTTTTGTTTTACAGTTTATTTTAAAAGAAATGATATGTTCAAGTAATATCTTAAAATAATGTTTTACCGATAATGCAGCCATACTCAAATATAGGTACAACCGTTAGTCTGGATAGAATGCATAATTTGGTGAGTGAATATCGATCTTTTATCAATCATTGCGTGAAAATTGCCGTGGTTTATGACTGACTCAGAAAAGTTTTATAATACATATAAGCCTGTTTAAAATATCAATTTTACATTTTATAAAATTAATAATGAATAGAATTAATATACAAAATGCAGTATCATTAAATATACGTTCCCACTATTCACTTCTTCCTCAGCCTATTATGGACCATTGCCCCTCGGCGGGCCGTCGAGTCTCTTGTACATGTTTGAATTCGGCCTAACCTGCGTTTTATAGCCGCATCCCTTGTCGAGAAATATAAGTCAGGATTTTCGGCAGTAAGTCTTTATTTTATGGCCGCGGCGGCAAAACGCGGATCTACGGTATTCATTTCATAAAATTAAAAAATACTTATATTTAATTATATATATTATAAAAAATAGATTCAATTGAACAAATGTGTAAACTACTGAAATGTCAACAGTTAATCAAAAAGCCAACTTATGGCCAGTTAATAGTACAAATCATTTGTTCACAAACTGCACACATGCTTCAGTTTCAACATTAGGAAACACATGGTCAGGTCACAAAATATTATTGGTAACAATTTCTTGCTCATCAATACAAACCAATCATATAAACCAACCATGGCCTATATTACCTCTTCCTCTTACACTTGATCTCCATTTGATATTGTTTTAGATTTTTACCTTCAAGGTCAACTTCAGCTGAGCACAGTGACCCATGGGTCCCTTGTTACAACTAATGCTGAAATGCACTAGCAAGAACCCTGAACACCAGTTTCAATGATCTGTATAAAATATGGGGAAAAAATCAGATGGATAGGTAGTAAAAAAAGAAAAGGTTGTACATATTCTATGGTCTGCATGATAGTCTGCTGTACTCTGCTCATACCTGAAAAGCAGTGGTTTGCTGGGTCCTTAGAGAAACTGTATTTACCAGAGGCTGGGAACAGCTCAAATAATTTGTATAGTATTTCACCTGCCTAAGTGTTATGGTCTGCAGGGGTAATTGTTAACATTAACCTTATTTATGCTTCCCTGGTCAGTTGTGAACTTGCTGCCCTCAGTGATGGTATCATTATCATTTAAATTCCTGGGCTTTAAGCTTCCTGACACTGTCTTCAAGTCAACAAATTAATGCTGGAGCAAATCTTACCCTGCTGGCTAATAAGTTCATGGCTAATTCGAGGCATTCTCCATGGCCACAGATAGTACCGTTCAGTAGGCCCTATTTTGAATGACCACACTGGTCAAGCCCATAGATATTATGTGGTTGAGTAAACCTGTACTAGATATGAATAGTTCAGCATTTGATGCTGTTAAAGCAGCTGTGCTAAGTATATGTTTATCCACCGACTAATCCAAAGCCATGTCATAACTATTTATAAAAAGACTACCACTTATTCGCATGTTAAATTCATTCTGTTCATCTGAGTTCACTAGAGAGATTTTTCTGTAGATCTAGAAGCTTCATAACACAAGTCCAGTTTTAATTAGCAGTAAATATGTCAGAAAAATAAGAGGTGAATCATTCATGCTGCAAATATTTACATAGAAAAAGCAGAAAAAAAACTTAAAACCTATAAACTTATAAAAAAAACTTAATATCTTACAATCTTATAACCTGTGACTTCAGGTACATTTGTCCATAAAATGTTTTGAAGAAATATATGATCTGCTCATTGGTCTTTGTATATGTAACCTATAAATGGCAATAATGTATACATATTAGTGCAAGGTGGAGGAGGTCATTGATTAATAATTATTGTGCAATGGCTAAATGATACTACACTATAACAATGGTAACATATTCATATAAAGTTAATGAACATACATATTTGTGTTGTTGTATTCACAAGATCTCTCTTTTTCTTTACAGATCATTGGCCTCCAGTGCAAAGAGCTTGGAAAAGTGAACTTTTGTACAGTGTCACATGGATAATGGACACTCCTCCTTTTCAAACATAAGGGAAAGTCAAAGTGTCTTTGTTGTTGGGTTTCATGAGAGCATGGATCATTTACCTTCCTTTACAAAGCCATGAAGAGTGCAGGCTCTCTGATAAGTATGCATCCGGTACTTATCCCTGCCAGTGTTTCACAAAAACATCTGGTATTTGGCATATTCACATATTATCGATTCTGTGCATCATTACAATGATTTGGTGTCACAAGAATGTGCACAGTTACGGTCATCAAGAATTTCATTTACACATTACCATCTTTGACTTGGTAACAGGTTAGTGTTACGACTATGATGGGAAATGAGGGACCGAACAGGAGGACTATAGAGGAGGCAGAAGAACAGAAATCAGGCAGCCACCCAATGTGTGTGGAGAAGGTTGGTATGATCCGTGGAGTCTCAGAGACTACTGAAATAACTTCAACACATGTGCTACCTGTCGATGTCACCCAGATGACACCACACAAGCAAGAGACTGGTGGTCATTCGCAACTTTTTGGGCAGAATCCTATGGCTTTAGCTGCTCAGGGTCACACAATTCCTATGGATACGAGTGAAATCTGCTTGTACACACAGACTGTGCATCCAATCAGCAGCAGTACAGATCCATATAATCCTGTCGATCACAAGAAAGGTACACACCAAACAGGCAGTGGAAGTTGCCAAAGACGTGACCGCAAGCCGCTTGTTCGACAGGAAGAAGAAATTGACATAGACAGTAAGCAGGACTCCCCCCTGAGCATGCAGGTTGATGAACCAGCTGCTGCCCAATGTACAGATGCCATAGACTTAACAACTCAGACCCAAAAGAAAGAAAAAACAGGCACAGATTTCCAGTTTTTAAGACCAGTCCAGTTAGTAAAATTTTACTGGTGTTACACATCACATCGAACTAGTCTCTCTGTAAAACCAGGAGAGCAGTACTCGCTGAACATATCAGGTGATAATAATGACACTGATAATGAACCTTTAGATCTTCGTGTAACTTCACATGAACTTGATAACCCACAATCCCCTGCCAGTCGTGAGTCAGGGGAAGTGCATCAAATTAAGTTACTCGAGGTTCCATCTAATCTGCCAGAAAGGAATGGCTCCAGATTAAGAACTTTATCTGCTAACATTCCTCAGGCAGATGACAAACGGGAGAATCTGGCAAAACGTCGTACATTATCAGCAGGGGCCACTGTTGGACATCAGGGATCAGAGACTGAGTTTGTGGACTCTGCTAGTAGGGAACAGGATTTACTGTCTAACATATCAGAAAGAGGGTTTTTCAACCCAAGTGGTGAAGTACAAAGACTGAAACTGAAAAAATACCTCCAGGCCAGATATCAGTCCAGTTTGGACAGCCCAAGGCTTGGCGGGACAGAGGATGATGTGTTCAGCTTTGAGGCAGGTCAAACATCTAAACAGGTGTCAGATCTGAGGCACCAGCTGGACCCTCGGGCTTATTCTAAATCACCTTCTGATGAGCAGTTATCTGAGAGGTCAGATCAGTCCTGTGAAAGTAAAAGAACAGAAACATCTGATCTTTCTGAAGATCTGATAATGCCAGAACAGCCCACTATAAAGTTTGAGCCAGTGAGTTCCTGTGAATCTGATGGAGAGCAGTCGGACATCATTCACACCTCACATGGACTTTCTCCTATATCTTTAAGCCCTTCAACTCCATCACCAATTTTGGAGCCTTCATCCAGGGCTGAATTATGTCCTTCTGTGAAAGTTCACCCATCTTCAGAAGGCTCAGACTCTGAATGCATCAGTCCATCAGATGTCAAAGCTCCTATTGTTGAAGTGAAATCTCCAGAACCTTCCCCTCAGGAGCATGATTTTCCGTCCCCGAGTCCTTCTTATCCTGGTTTTTTTCGTTTCCCTCCATATGGTGTGCATCCTTCATTACTGCGTTTAAGTGGTTCAAACCCTGTGACTCCCCGCTCACCTGCATTCTGTGATAGTCCATCCAATCCTGACTCCCCCATTCAAAAGTTCCAATGGCCCTCACAACAGGATCTCAGCATGCGTTGTCTGACTCCTGGACAGTACCCTTTAACTTCAGGAGGGGTGCCCCAATCTCCTGGTTCTTTCCCTGTAAGCCCACTCTCACCAGGATCACAAGAACATTTACCATCTCCAGAAGGAAGCCTAAATTTTCTTTGTCCCATATGTGGACAAGCGTTTCCTTCATATGACAATCTGGCCAAACACATGGCACGACACCTGCCCACAGAGACTGTCAAGTCCGCAGACAACAATAAGATCCATTATTGTAAGATATGTAACAGGGCTTTCTCACGCAGTGATATGCTAACACGGCATATGCGATTACACACTGGACTCAAACCTTTCGAGTGTCATGTGTGTGGACAAGTGTTCAGTCGTAGTGATCATCTTACCACTCATAAACGCACACACACTGGAGAGAAACCTTACAAATGTCCACAGTGCCCTTATGCTGCTTGTAGGAGAGATATGATAACACGTCACATGCGCATTCACCAGAAAACAAGACGTGGGCGGAGAAACTCATCGACCAGCTCCTCAGAACCTCGAACATCATCTGTATCCAGCCTTGATTCAGAAGCGAGTCATCGTAGGCATCAGTCTAGTGCAGATAGCACTGAATCAGAACATATCAGTCAAAGACACAGTATAGGTTCTGTAGCGAGTATGGAAAGTTTAGAGTCCAGACCTGGCAGGGGCCGTAGTCGTAACTGGTCTCTTGCAAGTTTAGAGAGCCTAGAAACAAGTGACAGACCATCTGTAAGTAGTTTAGAAGCCCTGCCCTCTCCATTTAGTCCATTCAGTCCACGCAGCCCTCGTGTGGGTCGATTTTGGTCCAGTGCTAGTGGTGAAGGAACTGATGTCTTTTTGACACCACACAAAAAACGAAACATATCTGTATCAAGTTTTGAAAGTACAGAGTTCCAACCTGGTAGAAGCCGAGGCAATTGGTCTGTTGCCAGTGCTAGTGACTCCGTAGATACTGGATCATTTCAGGAAACAGAAGAATCTATACTCTCCTCTAGTCGTGACAGTTCTAGTACATTAGTTGATAGCTCTAGGCACAGCAGTCAATCAGACATTCTGCAGCAGATGGACACGGAAAGCTCTGTCCACCAAGCAGCAAATATTTTGCCTACATCTGGTATACCAGGTATAATGAGCAGTGCTCATACCACAGGTTTAAGACAGACCAGTATACCCGAGGTTCAGGAGGTCAGCCCTACAGAGCAAGGTCCTATAAGGATATTCGGCAGATCAGGAGAACAGGACAGCACAGGGCAGCAGCTTCCAGTCAATATCACAAGGAATCCCAGTGTTAGCAGTACATTTTTAGAGGGTGGTCATTCCTCTAATACAAGGACCGGTGAGGAAGTCCAAGGGGATTATACCAAAGAAGGCAGTATGCAATCCCAGGGCAGTGTGGACTGTTCACAGTCGTGACTGAAAGTGTCACATACAGTGCAATAGTTGTTCAGGGTGATGTATACTTTCCATTATAAAATGAAATACCGTGGGATGTATTGTTTACCTGTTGGGACCAGAATTTGGGACAGTCCCATGGACAGTGGTACAGATTGGGATCTGGTAATATTTTTTCCCCATTGTATTTTGATAATTTGGTTTTTAAGCCTGTTTGATGGTGGCTTTTCTCAGAATAGACCAAAATGATCCAGTCTGCTGTAGGTGTCTTGTTTTTATAGGTGGCCTGACGTATGTGTATTTATTGACAGTATCTGGCAGCCATATTAAAGTGCCCTGTATTGGTTGTTTTTGTGACATTTAATTCAGTATCTTACATGCATAAAGTTTATTTAATTTGCTTAATTACAGATCAGATATTTATGTTTGTGGTTCATTTTTATTGTCTCAAACTCAGCCATTTTACTGAAACATAGAATTGTCAGCCAGCAGACTTGTTCAGTTAACTCTTTGTCCACCTACATTAGATGAGATCCAAGTTAAATATGATAAACCTAAAATCTTAGTACTGGTTACTAATTGGATAATACTGTACATCTACGAAGCTGCAGCCACTCATCTCCAAACAGATGTTATCCATTGTTGAACATCTGCTCAGTGTTCCAATATTGTATGAAGAAAATATGTATAAGATCTTTAAAGACATTTTTCCTAAGACGGGCTTTGATATATTTTGTACTTGTTTATATGAACATAGCAGGGAAGAAACAGACTGAACAAACATACAAGCTGTCTGCGGGATTCTCCCATGGTAGATATGTTACAGTTATGAGTGATATCTGGGGCCTATGTGCCTTCATTTTGGTCATTAATTACATTGCTCTAACATATCAAGTTAAGGGTATAACATCTGTTAGAATTATTATATCAACTTGAGAATCATTGTCTTGATCAGTTTTATCTTCATTCAATGAAAGCATTAGACTGATATATTGTAGAATGTCTGATATTGTCAGTCAAGTTTCCATGTATAAGTCCATGTTAAATTCAGCACTTGGGGTGTGTTGTATGTATTCCACTATTCATTATGGTTTTGTAATGCATCATCATGTATTGCTATGCAGACTGGTGAGAGATGAACGTAACATATCAAGATTAGCATGCAAAGGTCAATAAGTAGTGTATCCTGCAGTGTTTTGTCGGAAGAGACCAGATTAACTCTGGAGAAGTGAGAGGAATGCACCTAGCTGCACTTCCTCAGTTGTAGTTGTGGTAGCTTCCATTGTGACATTCAGATCTCGGTACTTATGACGTTTTCTAATGTTACTCAGTGTTTAAGGAACCTTTTGGATAATGAATCACAGGATCATAGTTTACATCCAAGCAGTACATTTCATTTGTGCTACATGGAAGGTTCATTATTTCGGTAGCTGTCTGTATTTTACCCCTTTCAAATGCAAAAATGCGTTAAAAAATTTTGAACAGTATGGGTTAATCAGTTTCAAAACATTTTGTGCATTCAACGGGAATGTGGATGTTACCTGACCATATACCCTTGAATAATGCAACACCAAAGCAGAATGTATGCATTATATATGAGCCACAATGCTGTCATGAATCATTCACAGTAGCGCAAAGACCCTGTTACTTCAAAAACAAGGTCTAAACTGTCTAGCATATGAAAGATTTGAAATCACCTCTTGAGCAGATTTCGAACTGTTTTGGCTGCGATAGATTGAAAATGCTTTTGATTGCTATGTGAATACTCAATCTGAAAAAAAACTGCTTGAAACATTTTTGTGTGTGAAAGGGGTTAGTCAACAAAAGAAACAAGCAAGACGTTTTTTCAAGGCATCCTTTAATGTATGAACAAGGCAGTACAACCCATAATGCTCAACTTTCAAATGTTTATTTAAATCTGTATTTAACGGATTGTGTATATTTAATGGAACATTAAATTTTGCCCTATTTCTCTTATTATCCTACAATTGTACGTAAGCCCATTTGAACACCAGATGTTGATGTTGATCTTAACATTACAGTATCATTATTGGCCCCCATGCATCTCTGAATGCAAGGAGGGACATGATCTAAACAGAAAAATTAACAGACTTTATGAAGCCAGAGAACTTGGCATGATTTAAATGCCACATCATCTGAATGAACAATAGTACTTCATGGGTAAACCTAAACAAGCACTTGCTAGATAGGCATTCCTATGCACATATAAGGGAGGACGTATTAGTCTTAAAGTTTATATATTACCGGTGAGCAAATATATTGTCATATCATTGTTCAGTCATCTTCTGCTTTCAGTTTTTAATATGCAAGTTAAACTTTGTTTATACTGTGGGCCTGATCACAGTCGGTCCTTGCAAGGTGAAGACCTGAGAGATTGGGTGTTGAAGTAACTGCTGTTTGTAGACTAAAGTTTGATAGTGTTACTTAGAATTTATTCTAGGCAATTGTTATTTCGTGTTTGAAATGTTTATCTGCATGTGATGAATGTTCAATCTTTGGTGACACGGTCCCGAGGAGAAGCAGCAGACATCGCCTAAACACACACGTGACGTGTAAACATGCACTGCCACACAAACATGATGAAGAAACAGATCTTACCTACCAACACATGATGAAGAAGCATACCCTACCCACAAACACAAAAAAAAAATGATGAACAGATATACATTGCCCACGTGTCTGATGAGCAGACATTGCCCAAACACAAGATAAACGAGCATACAAATGCCCCCCCCCCTCTACACACGCACTGTGTTATAAGTGCACATTTCCCACACACAAATGGTAAGCAAGCATAAATTATATACACCACTGAATACTATCCTGGTGAAGCAGATTTTTTTTAATGTAGTTGCCATATATATTTTTAATGTAGTTGCAATGTGACTTGCCACAACAGCCAACAGAGTACATCATTTGTAAACATCCAGCCAGGAAGCTTGGTTATATTTTTAGTACAAGTGGGAATAGTAGAAATTTGGATAGTCCTGGTGATTTTATGAATTTGTGGCAGATTTTCAATTTTTGTTTCACTTGTTTAAGGTATCAAAGTACAGCTGACTATTACCCTTTTCACACACAAAACAGTTTTAAAGTTTTTGGCATAATGGATTAATCAAATCAGTTTCAAACCATTTTGTGAATTCACAGAGGCATCTAATACCAATGCATGAGATGTACACTTCATATGTGAAGTGTCTAAAAGCACAAGCATTTGCGCTCGCACTGTGACCCAGTTGCTGTTTCAAAACTAGGTCTAAACATTTTGAATGCAAATTGAATGTTCACACAGCTCTTTGGTAGAGCAGTTAATTTAAAACGCGATGGAAACAGTTTGAAAGCACCTCCTGAGCTGGATTCAAATCGTTTTGGCCAGAACAGATCGAAAATTGCGTTAGACTGCTGTGCAAACAATTCGCATTCTTAACAGTTTAAAACCGTTTTTCATATGCCGTGTGAAAGGGGTAAATAATTACATCACTGTTGTTTTGTTGTTAACCTGGTGAACCAATGTTAGCTTCATGCTATGTTTCTGTTATTATGAACATTTCTACATGTTAAGGTATATCTTTTCTGGGGAACAGTGCTGCCTGTATTTTTGTTCAGGGACTGATGACCCAGTGTTAGCTCTGCCTGCGCAGGTGCCAGGAAGTAGCTCTGTTAATGGCCTTGTTGCCATATGTTGTTATCACTTTTTATAATTGTAATGCTCTTGATAACATATGGTCTTTTCATTAACATCCATTGTTCCCTTGAATTTCCCAGTTGTGTATTCACTGGAACTTAACATGGATAAATCTTTTCTACATTGATAATTCAGCTGTCAGAACTCATGTTAAAACCACAACAGCCATTAACTTAAGTTTTGCATTTAGGCACAGTAGGATTAAATTGTTTGCCACTTTGAAAGAGGCTACTGGCCACTTCATTGTAAACTGCATGCCAAAATCCGTTTACAGAATGAAACAGGCATTATGTGAAGCTGTTAACAGAGGGGCTACGGAGCTACAGAAGTCGTAGGACAGTTTACACCTTCAGCTAAGTATACCTCTGTAACAGAATGTTAATGTTCCCACTTTGTTGATGCTGAAGACCATATTTGTTGTTTCAGTCATTTATTCATAAATACATGTTTAACAATCAGGTTAGTGAAGCTGGATTACGTCATTTTGTTTTGTGTCATGTTGATTGGTGAGTTTTCAATCAAGTTAAAAACTGAGCATGTTTTAGCTGAGCTGAGTTAAAGTCATCCAAGCTGTCGTGACGGCTGGTGATCGGTGTTCCGGACTCGTCACTAACAGGTCCAAATTGTAATTTTTCTGGAAAATAAGAAGATTCGGTCAATCTTCTTTTTTATTAAACCAAAATGTCTCACTTTCGAGCAGTTATATATTTTTTAGAGTGTTTGTCCTCTCGACCATGGACCATGCCTACGCAGTTATATTTTTAAATTTCCTCATTCTGAGGTTTCGTTTTGTGGCTTAAAGATCCCAGTGACAACCTGTTCACCTGAAGCTTTTGTAATCTGACCGTGCAAGTCCTGCACATAAACACAGTTTGTGTTCAGTATGATGTGCTCTTCTGTTGATTATCACGGCCTCTCAGCTGGTATCGAGTGACTACCTGCTGTTAAATTCTTACAAGTTCATTATTAGCAAAAGCTATTTAGGGACAAATGGTTTCAATGCATCATCTGTTTCTGGTTTTGAGAAATTTTTCCGACACATTCAAAATAATTGCTAAGATATTAACATGCATACAATTCGGTATATGATAAAGATGCCATCACCAATTAGCTGAGCTTGTCACGTGAGAGATATGAATTGTTTTTTATTTTGCTTGAACTAAGCACAGTACCATACTTCTGCAGTTGGCATGTGGCATTTGCTCATACACATTTCTTTTACTAAGTTAGAATGAATCTAACGTCACTACTGCATCAATTGTGCAAGCAAAATACAAATTATACCACATTTGTTCATACATACGAAAACAAAGTGTTCTCTTGGATAATACAATGACACCTGTCACTTGAAGTGTAACTGTAGTCATATTGATACATGGAAACAATACTGCAGGTAGAAATAGTGACACTAGTCAGTTAACAGTTGAAATTCTTTGACCTTGATATATAGCTTTACAAACGGATGCATGTCATCTGTGCCTCGACTCGGTAAAGTCGACTAATGAAAGTTGTGTTACAAGCAGTCCCTCAGTCCATGTTTCTTTAATATTTAGTCTAAATTGCATTAATAGCGGTAACCTGATTGGCCTGATCACACATTCCCATCACAGCTATGTACTATAAGCTATATTGTTGAAAAGATGGCACCAGAATACCAAGCAAAAAGGTGCATAATATTAAAATATTCTTGTCGAATGCAAGAGGCAAAATATTTCTAAATGACTATAGACTTCTAAGTATTGTCATTATATATTAATAACCCTGTTACACAAATTGTAGTTTCTGTTAAGTTTTGTGTGAATAGATATCAGTTGCTTAAGACTGAGATCCACACTCGTATTTCAAACTTTATTGTAGCTGGTGTCTCAGTAACAGATCAGTTCTAAGCCAGTCAGTCTGCATTACCAGTATTGACTGTCAACATGTGTGGAGTACAGTTACATGTCATATGAAAATCAGTCAGTGGGTATGTCCAGTAGACATACAGCAAATCCCTGTTAATAGAGTGGACTGGATATACTAATACACAAATCTTATGATAATCAAACTGGGGCATGTATGCCTGGTCAGCATTCATTTTAACTTTTTATTTTTTATTTTTTACTTTCATTTACTTTTGCAGGAACTGATATTTCCATATATAATAAACATATCTTTACGAACAATATGACAAGCTTTAATTAACATTGATTTAAAAAATTATTGTAAAATAAAGAAAGAGGTATTGAATGGATCATTTATGTATCTGACGTCATCTGAATCCGCTCCACCTTATATATGTATGAAGCAATGTAAAGCTATATTCAGACCGTTTCAGAGTTTTGCTATTGCTGTATAAATACAGCAATAGCAAAACTTAGACACACCAGAGTGAAAAAAAATCTGTTCCTATATGACCTCATCTAAGCAGTTTTATTTATGCATATGTAATTATATATTATAAACGTATTTATTTGTAATTAATTTCATTCGCTCACCATATTACTACAGAGAAATTCTAAGATGACGTAGCTAAAATGCACCATTTAAACATCACTTTTCAAAATCAGTTTTAAACCAGTATAGCCAATCTGTGTTTTTAACATGGACTGTTTCTTGCAGTGTTTAATTATTTACATAACACAATACACGTACACAGCTATGTTACAAATGCTCCTGCGCATATAAAACGGGAATATATAAATGACAACTAATATTGAAATATTGAAATCTCTCCCTTGTTACGTACTGACCAAAAATTGAATAAATAATTGCGCATATAAATAATCGATAATACTGGAATATATTTAATACAACGTTGATTGTCCTCAGCCTATTTTAGCACTGAAATATTTATGAAACAAAAAATAGGCTAAGGAATCTCTCCCGTGTCACTCACTAAACAAACGTAATAAATAATAAATAAATTGCTTACTTTATATCACATTTTACCTTATTATTGAGATGATACTGAAATATTCGTCTTCGTATAGAACTAGGGGATTGGGTAGGTTTTAACTCAGGAGCCTCCCATTTGCTGCCTGACTATAGATGGCTGAATTGCTGTGAAGTTTGGTGAGTTTGGACTAGTCTGTGACAGCACCCTTATGGTGGCATAACTACACTGGGATCAGTAGTGGAAGGCCCCCGTTACACGTTTATAAAGGAAATCATTATTTAATTATTCATGGAACAACTACATAGCTGTCAGTAGTATTTGAAAATAAATGACCGTTCATATCTGCTGTAGGATTAAGCCTATCATCCTATTATTAATTTTAGGGTAATGTCAAACTTTACTGTATCTGGCAAATATGTATATTATTTATGTTTTTATAGTATTATATCACCCAAGAGCTCTAATGGAAATATATATATTTGTGTGTATATATGTATATACACAAACATATATATATATAAATATATAGTTTAGTATTTTAAATATTGCTTTGAAAGTGGTTCATTGTTAAATTAATGGTATTTGAGTAACAAGGCCAACATGTATGATTTAAACATTCCTTCAAAACATGAAGCTTATGACTGGGGATTTAGAGCTGGAATCGGCTGATGATGCGAGGCTGTGAACTGCTGGAGGTATAGCTGTCCATGTTTATTGTATAAAGCATGGGGATAATAGCTTCAATTTTTACAATAGTCAAAACTTGCAACTGTATCGTTTGTATATTACAATTGTCTTTGTACGTGGTCCGCAGGTCGTGAGAGATGTATATTTTTGTATAACTGTGGAACATACCTATTGCTTATTCCCATATTTAACCATTGCAAGAATTGGTACAGAATTAATACAATATAATGTTATGTAAATGTCTTATCTTTGTTATTTCAAGAAATGCTCGAATCAGAAATTGTGTTTTGAATTGTTTAATCCTGCTCTACCTCCATCAGAGGTTAAACATCCCATGTAGTAGTATAACTTCTGAAACCATCTGCAGATTCTTTTATCCTCTGCTACCTTAACATTTATTACGAATCCACGGTGAACGTTTTGGTAAGCTAGGACCAAGGAGTTCATATTAGATCTTGCGTAAACCGATCCCCATTCAAAACATAAAAGCGGTCACAACTTGTGGAATAACATGTCCCCGGAAAACCAATTAATCATCATCCTGGAACTAGAATGTCTGTAAAGCTAAATTTAATGCAGTCTAATCCTTTTTCAACTATCTATTCATGACACTTCATAGCAGCAGTTTATAACATCCTCAAAACACTACTGCAATACATCAGATCCTGATCAAAATTGTTGTTCAATCATGTCCAGAATTCTCATGGTCTGGATTTGCTGGATCGTGCACCTTGGACACTTACGCATGACTTGGTTTGGCATCTACATACAGAATTATAGCTCAGACTATCTCACTTCTATCGTTCCTAAAAGTTCTCCATAAAATTTTCCAAACAAGTTTAAAAAACCGATGACTCAATTTTGACGTTGTTTAGGGAGCTGGCTGGGTCCGGTTTCGGCATGTAAACAGTACAGCTTGGGCAGTCTTATCCTTCTTTAGCTTAGCACACACGACTGTAGTCTGTGCAGAGCTTTGTGTGCCTGTTGATTCGCTGCTTCCTTCCTAATAAAATGTATTGCTGAACGAAAATCAAACTCGTTGAACGAAATGTCTTCGTGGTAGCATGGCACCAATCCTAACACAGTTTCACTGATCCAGGTATGGCCGCTAGATAACCACTGTAAGGCAATACAATAATATATGAAATACGCCTCCATATTAGAAAACACATCACATCCTTGCTTTTAAGTATACCCATTTACTACTAAAACTATCTGTCTCAACCAGTCGTCCTTGTGAGGACACGACTGTAGTCCAAGTGTGGACCAACTTTTCTCCAAGGGAGACTCGTAGAATATCAGTATGGTCAGTATGGCTGCATTGATAAAAATCAAAATTTACTAAACTAAACAAAGTTACTTTTACTTAGAGAAACAAATATTATTTAAACAACTCTTATTTAATACACAAAAAGTGATAGATAACAGTGAATTTATATTTTGTTTCCTAAATTACATACATTTATCTTAGCCTCCCATTTGCAAAGAGGCACCCCCTTGAAAGCTCATCTTTCATGCAGTCATCACTTATCATTTCACCAAAACAGTTTGTTGACGTAACAAGGAAAAACGCACAATATTGTGCACAAAGAGTGCTCGGTACACTCGAAACATAATGTTTAACAAACATATTGCCTTGAAACTTCTGTTTATGTCATTTAGGTGGTCGAAAATATTAAATAAGAATGCAAAACAGGACATCCATTCTATCTTCACATGTTACTCAACAATGCACGACTGATAGTTTCCATTTCAAGAAAAAGCAAAATTTATTCTCAGATTCTAGTCTTCTGAACACATTTCCTATAGAATTAGTCAACGTACATTGCAATGAAACCCTGAATATATTGGCATCATTGGATGCGATAATGTTTGGGACCACACAGATTGGCATCTCCCTGCAGTGTGGTCTGTCTCATCCCACTGAACTCTGTACGGGTCTTGAACCACTAAGTGACGTCCTCGCTGACCTTGTTAGCCTTAACTTTTAACACTAATTTGGAGTCCAATCTTCGCTTAACTTCAGGAACCCTTTTCCCTGTTGATCTAGATGTACCTATCAAACACCAGTCTATCAGCATTAGTATAGAACTGGTCATCCCATTGCAATATTATTGCATTCCATTGCATCTTCATCCTCTGTAAGCTTGGTATCCTGGCCAAACATTATTGGAGATTTTGACTTCGTTGAACTTCACTCCCCGCCAAGTCCTATCGCCTTTGAACTTCGTACTCCAATCAAACGCTACCAGGGTCTCATCCTCGCATGAATCCATATCTAAGTCCAAAATACCGCAGGCTTGTCCTCCACGTGTTCGTTAGACCACATCTCGACCAATCACGGCTGTAGTTTTATATATATATCCCCGTATTTATCTTACTTCATATCCACGTCAAATACTAATGCAGTTTTATCCCCGATAAAATAATTCATGTTTCATGCCCCGAGAAAATGATATGATTCAAACTGCTTCAATGTTAGGCTTCTGTAAGGGAAGAAAGAAACGATCATTTGGGTTGTGTTGTTCAGTCGCAAAGTCAGTCCATCAAAACTGCGTGCGGGCAGAGATGGGTATTGCTAGAGGATAAATCAGACGCTCAGAAGATACATTTTGGATATAAACGCCTTTAAAAATAATTCATCATCCAATCTGGAAGATATAAAAACTGAGACCCGAATAACACGGTCCTTTTGTATTCTCTTTGAAGATGTGCAAATGACAAGTATTTTCTTGTGTCTGACCTGCCTTGTGTCTGACTTGGAACCAACATGACTTCCATAACCAGGTTGAAATATGAGAAATGGCATGTGTGTGTGTGTGTGTGTGTGAAAACAGAAGACTGAACTTCTGCCATATCCTCGCTGAACCATGCGTAGGTCTCTTTGAAAACAGTATATTATAGTCTGATCTCCGCTGAACGAGGTATCCAGTCCTCAGCAAGACACTACAGCAGTGTACTTGAAAATAATGAAACATTAATTAAATACCATGCGAGCCTCACAAAATTACACCTGAAACCTGGCGTCCACTGAAGATCTTGTCATTCCATATAAAAGTTGCATTGAACATGATTATCATGAGAGAAATCTACTTGTTTCCGCGACGGATCTGACATGAATCCAAAATTAATCAAAATTTATACAGACAGCAGGTGGAAACGAATTGCATTACCCTTTTAACTTTTGTACGGAAGTAGGTGTTAACATCCAGAATGAATATGTCTGTGAATGCCCAGTGTGCATATACCGGTCCCAGTTTGATTCATATAAATATAAAAATACAATATCTGCCCATTGTGGCACGTTCAAGCTGTGATGTACAGCTAATCCGGGTAAAGATTTCAATAATAAATACACAGGCGAGTACTCTCATACGCCATCTCGCTCCACTCTGGTAAAACACGATCTCTGGACGAATATTGAAGCGGAATGGTGGAAACTGGAAATAAGTGTGGTGGGCCGTCGATATATATATATACCGATGCAACGACGATACGGTTACTGATACGCTTTGCATACTGATTTGGTAGAACAGAGGAAAAACTGAATGACTGTTTTCAAATTAGCGCCTTTTCGACCCTCTGACAAAGAGAGTCTATACAACCAGCGTATTCATCGTAAAGTTAAAGACTTACCAGCCCAAAATAAATGCGTGTGTTTACAGCTGCTAACAAATATCGAAACATGACTAACAGAAACCATAACCATAGCTACTTATAAAGCTATAGCCACTTTATATGTGTTTTATTTCTGCTGTTAAGATTTAAACAAGATATATATTTTGCCATATGATCGAATTAATAAGAAATGTATATACGCCTGTCGGGGCTCCGATAACAAGCCGAAGCGTGTGAGCGATACAAGGGGAATATTACCGACACTAACCTTGATGGGGGAAATGTGAGGGGGACAATCCTATGGAATGCGGGCAGAAGACCCCTGACCCGCCCACCCCCATCCAGGGTAAAAACACCGCTGAGTGAGGACAGAATAGCCCCACCCAAAATATTTTAAAAATCTTGATATTTTCCAACACCTAATACATTGTGTAGGCCTATATATAATATAAATTTCGGTGATGAATGTAATTTTTGATACATACAAGATAACTCTATAGGCCAACTGTCATGAAGTTTTATCGAGTCCAGTGAGATCTTTCTTATGAAAAAAAAGCTGAAAGAGTATTGAGGTTAATATGAAGAAACTAAAAATTGGAAAACAGAAATATGGTCTCGAAATACCTATATATTTACCAAAGTAACCTTTTATTTAAAAAAAAAGTGAACTGGAAAAATGACTCTTTATCCCCATTATATACTCTATCCCCATCACTAAAAAGATCTTGCATATATATAGTAGGACATATCCCACTGATATCCCCGCCCCTGAAACGAGCCCCATGATTACCGGTGTTCATCGTTATTGAGGAACCTCTATTATATATTGATACCATTATATTAATCATCCACTGTGTAATCACAGTAGGGCGTGTTTTCGCTTTGTTATCCACCATTTTACCTCTGCCTGATTCTCTAGTGTTAGCGCAACAATGTTTCGAGGTGATTTTATACCAGACTACGGTTACTCCGAACTCCAGAAAACCTAAATAATTGCAGGAACGTGATTGATTCATATTCCCGGATGACATGAAAAGAGCCTATGATTTTCCAGACCAAATATTAAAGAACGATAGAAAGGGGGAGGAGTGCAAAGAGCTTAAAAATGACTATTTAGATATTCAGATATTGCACATCTTAAGCCATTTATCAAACGATACATTTAACTCATCCTTAGGAATGATTGCTTATGTACCTTCAAGAGGAGAGTATAGCCTTCCGAAGTTTTGGCTCCATCTTTTTTAAAGAAAATATGCCTATGCCTGCTTGAAATGACGTGATATATGAGCTAAAGGTGTATCAGTAAGTTTTTTATTGACTCTTTTTCTCTATTTTAATTAATATCGAGCATAAATGCTGAACTTAACACATATGCCGTATATTAAAAAAGAAGCTTTTAATCCTCGGAGCTGTCATTCAGAAAATGGAGCGTATCGTCAGTACGTGTCGGGTTTCGAATTGAGGGTATCGAAATACGTATTGTACCTGAACAGGCAGATCGATACCCAGCCCCCAGGGGCGTCAACTTTTTGGCAAGGGGGGGGGGGGGAGGGGGATGGCCAATGAAATCATCCCCCCCCCCTCCACTTTTCAGAGAATAATATTCTTATATTGCAAATGGAATATATTAATAAATAGAATTAAAGAATTTGGATCCATTTACTTAAAAATGTTATATCTAAACCTTGCTTTGAATTACAAAAACTTATTTTCTATAACAATAATATAATTATTTGAAATATGATTAACATTGGTATGTTTATATATATATATATATATATATATATATATATATATATATATACACACATATATATAAAAATATAATCATATATATAAATAGAAATATATATATAATATATATATATATATATATATATATAGTTGAATATGTCACTCAGAGACGCTGAAAAAGGTATATATGTGTGTGTGTGTATAAATAGCCAAAGTCATCCCCTCACCATGGAAGAAAAGTTGACGCCACTGCAAGCCCCAGTCATTATGGAAAAACGCGCAAAAGAATAATCATAGAGACATCCGGTCCTATTTCTGAGGAACTTCCAGTTACTATATTTTTCCGTACTGTAGACTCATGGACGGCAGACTTTCCGGCCAATTCGATGGAACAACGACCAGTTAGCAACAATCCCAAAGCACAGCTTGCACAACAGTACCTTTCTGTGACAAGGAAATCGACTCGTATCAATTTGTTAAACTATAAACTTTATTTATATTACATGGATTGTACAAATACTTATAATAACTAATACGAGGTACTCTCCATAGCTCGGATGGTGGCGTTCGATAGTCGTAGAGGTTTGAGGAACCGGAGGACCCAGGGAAATCGACCGACCTTTGACCGGTCACTACAACCCACTCTCAACTCCGAGGATCGAATCCGGGTCGCCAGCGGAGAGAGCCGAGAGTTTTACCCCTCGACTGCCCAGGCCCCTTTTCGACAGAAGAATCAGAACACTCAGAAGAATTGGACTTTGGTGTGTTAATAATCATGATTTTTTAACGAAGTCTCTAATAAAACATAAAAGAGCATGTTCCTATTGTCGGGTATGCAAGATTTCACCAGGAACTGTCCGGATATCAAGTAAGAGTTTTCTAGCTGTATTGGTTACAATGTGCGGCCTGCCAACAGACATAAAGACATTTCATATTCGTTAGTCACATATTTAAGAAATGCTTGGACTGAGTTGTTCAAATAGTCAATGTCATCCAGGCAGTAAATCTGACAGATGTACTCTATATCACTTTTATCATCATAAGTTAGATATATACGAGGGTATTATTAAAACCGTCAAATGAATGTCAGCCGTCAGTCTCAAAATCTTGAACTTCCATAAAAAAATTAAAAACCTTGGTGGCACCACTAATCCTATAAAACAGATGACGCATTATGGCGGTAAATTTCATGCCAGTCAGTCACTTGATCATTTAGAAATTAGAGCTTGTGTATCGGTTTTACTCCAAATGGGTCAATTATTGTGAAATATCAGATCTGAGAGTGATATTTGTCATGAGCTGGTTAACCCAAGTGTTTGCAAACTTTACATGCTGGCAGATACATTGTGTAAATGCGGTACATTGATCCACTTTGAAGGCCCGTGAACGCTTCTTCAGCAGCCTTTGAACACAGCGCGTCACCGGAGTCTGCACAATATGCCTGGCAGAAAATGGGTTACAATGACCTAATTCGGAATTCCTTAGATATTTCACAAAGACTTGTCTGGATGCTGAGCAATGAACAGAAGGCCAGCCTTATGAACAATTACAACAAGGCCTAATGCGAACCTGTGCAATGGGATATACATCTGGCATCATACTTCAATGATAACATGCTTGACCATTTTTTTATTTATTTTTTTTTTTTTGGAAAAGTACTTGATTACTTTTCAATTACATGTGTGATACGTACATGTACAAAGCAAGTACTAAACATTTTGAACCCAAGTACAAGCACAAATTACACAAGGGTCACTCCTGAAACACTCGCATAGATGGACACAACACAAAATTGTTGTAGGTGGCGCAACCAGTCATATATGAGAAAGCCATCGAAGATGCATGGACATGCAACATTTCAGGCAGATATTTCAAACCACTCTTGAGTTATGTGTACAGATGCATGAAACCCCAAAAACAATTTTAAGTGATGCCACAAGTCTTGTATACAACTAAACTATCCAAGATGTATGGACATGCACAATTTCAGACTGATTAGTCTAATCCCTCCTGAGAAATAAGCAAGGTACACTGTGAAAAAATATATTGTAGTAGGCACCACCAGTCTTGTATAGGATAAAAGGCCAAAATTTAAGGCTGATACATCAAACTTCTCTTGAGGCTTGGGATGACCGAGTTCAATTGAGGAAGGCAGTGCCCCCAAGTGAACCGAAACTTAAATGGCAGATGCAGTTACTTCATTGAGTGAACTCTAGACTTAAATGTGGCTTCACTGACTGAGCTCCTGACCTGTTGCCTAATCTGCCAAAGCTAAAAATAGATTCAGACTGAAACCTGGCCTGTTGCCAAATCTGAAATAGTTGGCAGTCTGCCAAGCTATTTATAGATACAGAAAAAAAATCTTGGCCTGTTGCTAAATTTGTTTACACACACTGAAAGACTTTTGCTACAGTGCTTTTTTTTTTCATGCGGACATCGTCATAAGTTTTTTAAAATCAAAATGTTTTGAATAATAACAGATGCCTATTGAAAGCAAAATCAGAATACAGGTATATTTTATTCATAGATTTATCTTGCATATAAGTTGGATATGGACACCAATTATTTATGTTGCCTGTGCAGCTCTGCTTATATACGCAAAGAGTTGAGCCTGATACTACAATAAATCTATAAACTTTGTTTACCAAAATATCTCACAGTCCATGCATTCATTGTTAAATGTCCAATGATTCAGCCAAAAATCATTAATGTACACTTGAATAAAAGCCAACTAAGAATCATTTTAGCAATGTTACAGAATTTGAAACAACGGTTTTGCAGAAGAAGACTATTGCAGCCTTTAGTTTCATATAGTTTGTTTGGGATACATTAAAATGTATGATGCGGGGATACTCAATAAGATACTCCAAACAAAAAAAAATGAGAAAGATGTAAGTAAACTGATCTGGAAAAGGAAATTTGCTACTTGTCAGAAAATCTTAAAGACAATCACGACACTTATACGTTTAATAGTTAGAGGTCTTAAAATCAGAACTTGAAGAAACATAAAGCAAAGGGTGCAATCATGAGATCACCTGCTTGTTGGTGCGAAGAAGGGGGGGATACAAAGTATTTATCTTCGGAACGAAAATATTACAAACAGAATAAAATAAGCAAACTTCAGAAAAATTGTGGCACATTTACAGGTGAGAAAAATATATTAAGTTAATTTCATAATTTCTTTTCGAATTTATACAAGTCTGCTGGAAACAACAGTAGGCCTAGTAATACTTATTTTCGTTTCAAACAGAGAAATTCCAAAACTTCTAGAAATTGATAAGCTTATCCTTGATTCAAAAGTAACTTTAGAAGTATGCTCAAAAGCTCTAGCTGAAATGAAAAATGGAAAATTGCCTGGACTGGATGGATTAAATGTTGAATTATATATATATATATATATATATATATATATATATATATATATATATATTTGGGAGGAATTAAAACAACCATTTATGAAATCATTACATCCTTCTTTTTACGGAAATCTGTCTACTGAGCAGAGATGGGCAGTTATTTCGCTGATCCCCAAGAAGGGAAAGTATAGGACATTTATTAAAAACTGGCGGCCCTCTCTCTTTTGTCTGTGGATCATTAGATTATTACAAAAGCGTTGGCTAACAAGATAAAACCGTTATGTCTACATTGGTTCACAGTGACCAGACTGGTTTTATAAAGGGTAGATATATTGGAGAAAATATTCGCTTAATAAATGATGTAACACATTTTTCAAAATTAAGAAAACTTTCCATTATTTTGCTCTAATAGACTATAAAAAGGCTTATGATTCATTGGAATGGGAATATACATAAAAAAGCATTGTAAGCCTTTAATGTTGGTGATCTTTTTATACGCTGGGTAGATATAATGTACAATGATGTTACAACAATTATTATCAATAATGGACACCTATCAAGACCTTTCAAGCCAGAACGAGGAGTCAGACAGGGGTGTCCGTTGTCTCCTTTTCTTTTTGTCCCAGTAGTAGAACACATTAGTAGACAGAAATTAAAATATCACAATATGCGGACGATACAACCTGTTTCCTAAAAGATGTAAAATAAGGAAATAAACGGTTATCATCACTACAAAAGTTTGGTATGTCCTCTGGGCTGAAAATCAATTTGGATAAAACTGAGGCAAGGTGGTTAGGAAACCGACTGGACAAAGAAGATGGTGATGATCCCTGTTAAATGGTGCTCAGGAGACTTCAAAGCGCTTGGAATCACATCAAGTGTAACGGCGGCAAAAACGGTTGAATGCAGTTTTAATGAAAACTGAAAGATATAGAGAATGTATTTAAAAAATGGAGCATAAGACCTTTAACCCTAAAAGGAAGAATATTAATTATGAAAGCATCAACAATATCTAAGCTTATAATATCCCTGTCTGTACAAAACATTCCAGCGTAAAATCTGAGAAAAGCCCAGGCAATTATCGAAAGATTTATATGGAATCACAAACCCGCCAAAATAAAACATACTGTTTTAATGTCGACAATAAGAAACGATTGTTTAAATCCCCAAGATTAAGTGACGCAAGATCTATCTTTAAAACTGGTATGGTTAAAACGATACTTACGCACTCACCTCGCAAGATGGAAAGCTATTATTGAATATTTTAAATAAGATTCCTATGAACATATCTGATATACTCAACAGTAGATGTGATATGCCATTGTCAGATGATCTTCCCTTGCTTTACATACATATCTTAATAATCTTTCAAAGTTGAAAAATGAAGTACACCCCTCTGTGTCTTCCAGGGAAGATGTAACTAAAGAAATGTTATGGTTCAATCACCATATACATATTAACGGTAGATCTGTATTATTCTGACAATGGTATAAGCCTGGAATTAAAACACTGGGGCTTGTCTTAGATGAAAATCGCGCTTTTTTGTTATATCAAAGCAATGAAAGAAAAATTCGGTATTGATATGAACTATTTAGATTTCTATGGATTACAATGTGCCATACCAATGTCTTGGAAAAAATATACTTCGAGACGACAAAGAAACTGAGTAAAGTGCGCCAAGCAAAGACCAGCCTCGTCGCCAATGTCGTGTTATGTTAGAACGTGTTTTAAATGTTGGATTGTTGAAAGAATGTCGAGGCTGGTCTTTGCTTGGTGCACTTTACTCAGTTCACATGCTTAACACTAAGTGTCTTAAAACGGTCGTGATGCCATCTGTCTGAAATGTCGTAAACTTACAAAATCATACATAACAAACTTGTATATGAAACGTACCATAAGAGGATTGGCCTAATATATTCCATTTTCCCATTACATGTACCCAAAATGTAAGACTACAAGACTTCAGTATAGATTTATTCACAGGATAGTTTAACTTGATAGGGCCTTACAAAATGAATATTGTAAGTTCTACTGTCCTCAAACATTGTCATGAATACACAAATATTAAAAAATGTAGAGCTGTCAGAAATTTTTGGGAGGATTTTGTCAGTTGGTGGAATGGTATATTCAAGGTAAATATATGACTTCAAGAACTTGATTTATTATTTAGAAAGTATAATGACATATCGAAAATACATTTGAATTATTGTCTCTTAATGGGACGGTACTTCATTTACAATAACAGGTATAATGAGAAACCTGTTTCATTAATATTATTCAAATCATTTTTACGAACTTACTTTGATATCGAGCACTTCAAACACTCGGAGCAGAGTGTATGGATAAATTAAGATCTGCTCTTTCAAATAATTTATTGTATAAAATCGATCTGTATTCCCTCCATAATGATGTGACGTGCACAGAATTATATATATATATATATATATATATATATATATATATATATATATATATATATATATATATGTATATTAAGTATGCATATGTATTTTTGCGTGTATGTGTGTATACATCTTTTACATGTTGCCAATATTGTATATGTGTGGTAACGCTTAGGTGTTCTACATCTATACATGCATGCAAACAAACAAGTACAGCTGTGTACAGAGCTGTTACCTGAAAATTATTCTACAGTTATCAATATAACTCTACCATTTTGTTCAAAATTATCAGAGAAAATACACTTATGATACATTAACATGAAGGAGAATGGAGATGTTTGACCGGTCTGATTATCTTTATATTAATGGTATGTAAATGAAATGGAGTCCGTTGTGATATTATTGTTATAAACAGGTACTTGGAACTTGTAGAAGAACAATGTGAATTATTACTTGTGCATTCATTTAATTTATCTTTTTCAATTTTCTTTTCGGTTAATAAATTGTTATAACCCAATGTCGATGATGGCATTTCCTTGGACTCGCAAATGGCACTTTGACATGGCTTGATACAAACGGTGTTTTTTTTATAATAAATTTAAATAATAATAAATGAAGAATTTGATATTAAATGATTGTTATATTCGATCACCCCAGGAGGAACAATCATGCCCAATGGTTATTCTTTTTATACCTTTGATACTGTGCATTCTGCATTAATAAAAATTCCACCAACACTGTCCGTGTGGCACATGCATATGACATGCGCATATAGCTTCATATCAAAATTATTTTGCCACACATTAATCTGTTCTGCCTGAAAGAATAAAAAAAAAATTCATAATACAATCAGAAAATATACATTATACTAACAAAGATCGATGTCTATAGTCCAGCATGACTGAACGTTAGCTGAACTAAAAAATACAGAAGACCCCACCAGTCTTTGGAACTGATGAATCTGGTCATGATCGATAAATATAAAGAGGTTTCAGGACGGAAGGTGAAACCACGGCAAGGAAACAAATACAGTTACTGTCATTTTACTATCTCAGAAATAGAGGGGGGGGGGGGGGAATGTTTGGAAACATATTAAAAAATACAGATGGCTCTACCAATCTTCATTCTCCTTATACTTCTGCTAGCCGAAAAAGAACAGGCAAGACGGTCTTTGGATTCTCGTAGATGAAACTCGTCGCTGTTGTTCTGTACGACCCTTTCTTGTCAGCATGGTAGCTGGTACAGACAATGAAATCTGTCAATATATTTATTGGCCAAGATCGAGTCTTCAGTATGACATATTTCCTTGTCTGATCTTTTCCAAATGAAATTCCATAATACGCAGTCTTCCGTTTTGTACAGCACTACGTTCCATATTCATATCGAAACCCTCGCTCGTGGTAGCGTATAAACACCCTGCATAGATAAGTTGTTTGTGTTCCGGCATCGGCCGTGTATAAAACATTTATATTATAACTCTTTCATATTATCCCTTCCGTGTATGCACATGCAGGTAAATTAAATGCTCAAATCATTGAATGACTAGAGCTGCATTATATAAGCTAAGCAAGATCCTCAGCGGATGGACTTTTGTCGAGTTACTCAGGACATTGCCCACAAGGCGAGGAAATGTAGAGCGCTAACAGTGTGGCTGGGAGTTTTCATATTAAATATAATTTTAGCTAATATGAACACGACCAAGGATAAGTACTTTCAGCTTCGGGCGGTGGCTGTGGCCATCTAGACGGTTCAAGGCCGTCTTAACGCGTGGGCACACTGGGTCCTTGGCCCGAGCCTTAAGGGTTTAGGGGCCCATGCATGCAATGCAAACTAGGTATTTGAAAAGCTCCTTAAAAAATCCCTAAAGGGGAAATACAGGCAAGTAACAGGAAGAGCGCACACGAAGCACTAACTGCCAGGAGTTTGGCATTGCTTATTGCCGTTACCCTGCCTTGCATTTAAGCTCCAGGATTCTGTCTTATAATTATCCTTTATATGAAAATATGCATCTAATATAGAATTTAGGCCTGGTCCATTAAAGGTTTTATTCCGCTAAACTTTGACGTTACACGTCCCCTTGCCGTCAAACTCTATGTATTCAGACTTTGTACTGATTTTGTCCTCGGAAATCTTTCGTGTCGCGCCTTTCTCGAACCCTGACCGGTTTATTTCTCCAAGTTTCTTGAAACGGTTCATGAGGGCTGCCATTTTGCGTGCTTACTAAATCCGGGATGTCACAGGTCGCATGTAAACATTTTGGGTATACCGTTAATTAAATCAATGACCCGTTTATACTTATATACTTTTTGCACCTATATGACTAAACAATTATCTGACAAGCTAATAAATTTCTAGTCCCCGTGCCCTTTTCTATAGATACGCTGTGAAAAAGTCCTAGAAGATCCATTTTGAAAACAAAGAAATCAAAACTGATATAGTTAAACTCACAGCCGGATGACAGTTCTAAAGGAACAGTGTTATAGACGAACCACTGAGGATATGGATGCAAAGTAAAGGACTTTTGAACTAGAACAGTATTGTAGAAAATCTACTGTTAGAATTTTGGTTACCTGAGTGTGAACTAAACACAAACGTGTCAGAAAACTGTACAGAATTGGTGCAATAGCTCTTTAATGAAAAACTAAGGTTTGACCTGGATACTAAAAAGGTTGATGTTGCACATATAGGGCAGGCAGACGTCCAAAGGACAGTAAACCCAGGGCCATGTTGGTCAACTTTGTAAGAACGGGTGTCAAAGGTTCAGTCATGAGAGAACGCAGGAGATTAAAAGGTTCTGGAATTGTCATGACTGATGGCTTATGTTAAGAGTTGTATCAATAAGAGGACAAAAACCATCCCATGGTCAAAAATGCATGGACCTGGAATAGAAACGTTTTCTTGAAAGATATGAAAGACGATGTCAGAGAAAAAAAATTGTGAATAATTTCTCGATTTACCTACATCCGAATAAATATACATAGTAGTAATACAGTCTGGCATATAAATGGTCCGACAATTATAATGTTCAACGTTGTATGTCTTACTTGAATATATTTATATTGTTAAAGTCTTGTACCTTGATCTGCTGAGGGACCCAAGAAAAACAAACTTCATTTTGATAACATTAAATACCCCATACCTTTGACAGAATGAACTCTTCACATGCAACATGACAGATAACACAATTTCAAGTCCCCTTCTTGAATGTGAGAGGAATGAGAAGTTATGTTAAGAGGAGGCAGATACTTTATTGGTTAGTTTAACACAATGCATATCATGGAATTAGTTTCTTACAAAAATGTCATTGTATAAAACAAGTTGAAAACAAGGTAGAAAAAAGTATCTATCTCATGGGAGCACCAGCTCATGTGAAATAACTGTAATTCTATAGGTAAAAACGTTGAATTTAAGGAGAATAATAAGAGTATTGATAGGGTCTACTAACGGAAGATTTATAATTGAATGTGAAATTGAAGGTCTCAACTGTATACTTGTTAATATTTATGCACCGAATTATGAAGCACAGCAGGTTGTCTTCTATTTAAAAAATGTCGGAAGAAATATTAAATATGTCTAAAATTTAAATATTAATCTTCTTTGGGGTGGGGATTTTAATGTACATCTAACTGAACTTGATGATGATGGAGGCAAAATAAATATGAAGCAGACTTTAGTCAACAAACATTTAAGTGTGATGGAAGTTTTAGATATTTGTAATATATGGCGTGTGAAACATGAAAATACACAGTCATTTACACAGTCACCGACTCCTTTCATTCAAAGGCGCTTGAATTATTTTTATATCAAATTCTCTTCAGTTACTCATTGAATGTTGTGATATTATTTTTGCTGTAAGTACTGATCACTCAGCAGTCCTGTTAAAAGTAAATAAAGTAAAGGAAGTCAGCAGGGGACCGTCACACTGGTGTATTAATAATGATTAAAATAATGATAAAGAATATATAATTGCTATTACCTGTAAAATCTGTTGAATGGAAAAATTATGTTAAAAGTAAAACAGCAAGATTTATGTGGGAGTACTTGAAATACAAAATAAAAAAGTACACTGTTAAGTACAGTTAAGATAAAGCTAGAAAGTCTAAAGAAAATTGTAAAATATTAGAAGAGATTACTACAATGGAACATAGGATAAAGAGTACAGACACCATAGAATCCCATCAGGTGTATCAAAATATGAAACGTAAATTGCAAAAACATTATGATAAGATAACTAGAGGTATTATAGTGAGATCTAAGGCACTGTGGTTGCAGCAAGGTGAGAGAGGTAAAAAAATATTTCCTGAACCTAGAAAAACATAATCATATAAAAGGTGTCATCAGAATTCTGTCAAAAGACGGACAAGATATTGTTGGCCATACAGCAGTCATGTCATTTAATAAGAATTCTTTTATTGAAAATACCAGAGAAAGGTAATTTATACTGAACAAGAGTTCAACAGTTATTTTAAATGTTTTTCTGTACACGAGAATACTTTCAGTCAGTCTGAAGCAAAATCATGTTGGAAATTAATTACAAGAGATAAGGTCTATTCCTGTTTGAATGAAATGATAAATAATGAAACTTCAGGTAATGATGGATTGACAAAAGAATTTTATATGGCTTTATTTAATGAACTCGGCCAATGCCTAAGAGATCGTTTGAATGAAAATTATGAACATGGATGTTTGACATCATCACAAAAGCAGGCCCTTTTTAAATTAATTTCTAAGCCAGGTAAAGATTTAAAACACTTAAGTGGTTAGAGGCCAATAAGTCTGCCAAATGTTGATTTAAAATTATTGAGTAAAATATTAGTATAGGAATAGAAAGAATTGCCAAAATGAATCAAATATGACCAATATGCTTTCATTAAAAAAGATATTGGAGAACTGATCATATTAATAAGGGATGTGTTACATTATACTGAATTGAAACAACCCTGGAATAATGTTTGCAACAGATCTAGAGGCTGCTTTCGACAGTGTCGTTCATGGTCTTATATATGAAACTTTAAGGTATTTTGGTTTTGATAGTGCTTTTTCTCAGATGGATTAAAATATTACACACTGATGTACAAAGTTCAGTTACGAACAATGGCTTTACCACAGGATATTTTCAGATAGAAAGAGGGACCTGGCAAGGCGATCCACTGGCTCCATATTTATTCATCCTTGTAATACAAATATTGGTAATCAAATTTAGAAATGACAAAAATATAAAAGGAATATACATTGGAAACAGAGAAATCAAACTATGAATGTTTGCAGAGGATACAACATTATTTGTTGAAAATGTTAAATCACTTGACCATGTACTCGTTATAATTGAAAGATTTCAAAATTTTCTTAACTCAAGATAAATCGCACAAAATCAGAGGTTGCTTGCATATGATCTATAAAACATGTGACAAAAACTTTGTATAATCTGAAATGGGTAAACCTCACAAAAGCAACCGTAAAAATACTTGGGATTAATTATTCTTATAATAAGGACTTGATATATAGAGAAAATTATACACGTGTCCAAAATAACCTTGCAACAACTATGTCAATATGGAAAAGTTTAAATCTTTCAATATATGGAAGGGTAGAAGTTGCCTGAACATTAGCTCTATTAAAGGTTTTGTTTGTGACAAATATGATGGTACCGCGAATAAAAAAAAACATTGAAACATTTCAATAGACTTCTCTGTGACTTTATTTGGAGGAAAAAACTAAGGTTAAATACTAGTATACTACAATTACGGGGAAATATGAAAATGGGGGGGGGGGAGGGATTAATGTCCCTGGCATTGAGAGTGAGATAAACTCACAGAGAATTATGTGGGCAGGCGGTTATTTTGTAATCAGTCATCTATGAGAAGTATTTTGATTTTAGTATTCTACCAAATGTTTAACCTAACTTTTATATCGATTTTTTGAAGACTGGGCAAATTGTGTCAGGGGAACCAAAAACACACTAAGATGTTATTTATCAATTTGTGTGGAACAAAAAATATATAACTAAGAATGAAATATCTGTGTATAATAATAGAATGCACAGTTTGGGCATTTGTAATATTAAGTATTTAGTTTATAAGGAAGGGGTGCGGAAAATACATGTTGTCTTCATGAAAAGTTCCCTTGATTATATGTACTGGACGGCATTAAGGAATGCAATACCGTACCGCTGGGAAAAAATGTTTTTGAACAATGAACTACTCAACAGAGGTTGATACAGATATTATTGTAACAACTGATGGACAACAGGCCATAGACAAAATAATTTCAAAGAAAATATATGGTACATTGATTGAAAAAATATCGAAACTTCTCACAGCTCAGAAGTTTTTTAATACCTTGAAAAGGAAAATAATATTGATATTAATTGGAAAGATGTGTACGAAGGTATCTATAGAAAAACAATGGATACACATGTGAGAGAATTCCAGTAAAAACAATTGAATAATTACATTCCACTGAATGAGCATCTGTAGAAGTGGAAAATTAAGAAAACAACCAGATGTTCCTATTGCTTTGATTTTAATAAATGTATCGTTCATTTATTGTTTGAATGTAAAGTTGCCAAAAACCTTTATTTTTAAATACATTCATGGTTGCAAAATAGTGATATTAATATGCCAGACCTATCACAAGATGTTATATTGTATGGCATAGTCCAAGTCACCTCGAACAACATGCTGATTAACCAGATTTTGATGTTAATTAAATATGTATTCAATATGCAAATTTAAGAGAGGACAACCAATGCATCTGCTTTGTTTTCAATATTCAGAAGGATTTCAACACAGACAGAGGTTACGGAAAGGTATTAAGCGCATGAAATTAGGTTTAACATCTAAACATATTTTGAAATGCATGAATTAAGAGATGCATGTGTACAAGACCGGTGATTTTTTTTAATTTGTGGGTGGATTGGGCTTCAAGTGTTAATGTGAAATGTTTGTATTGTGATTTTGATGTCATTTGTTGTAAAAATAAATTTAATCGCCGATGACGAATTCAGAAGGTTGCGTAAATTCAACAATCTGAGGCGAAAAAAAATCTAGAAACACTTCAATTTAAAAATGCATGATATCTCCACTAAAAGATGTAGTATTCGATAAAGAAACAGCTTTCAAGGTCAATGGACCAGCAACATTTGAATTGGCTTTCCTTAATTTTGGTGAAGACATTATCCGGAAGAACATTAGCTTTAAACCAATCAGTTTTCGAGAAGAAATTCCGCAAACGTTAGTTAAAACTAATTTATTTTTATTGTATGATATTTTTATATCCTAAACAAGATTTTTCTACTAGAATTTTAAAAAGCTTATGTATTTTTTATATTGGTCCATATTTTCTATCATTCATACTTTTAAGATTTGCTTATGACCATTATTAAAAATAAAGTTATTTTCGGTGTTTCCTGGTGTATTATTTCATTAGAGATAACGAGAAATAATGAGAATGAATGAATATAGAGTCATCTGCTCCTCTTGAGGCAATTACATTTCGGTAAACCTGTGCAAAAATTACAGTTAACCGGTATTTTCGCACATTTGTTTATTGCCTGACCACTAGAGGGCTCTTTGAACAGGGATTTGCACCAACGCGCCAGTTCCCAAGCGAACGTGGTCATAGTATCGTCTGCAGCCACGCGTTTCAAGTGAAGAGGTTAAAACTGACCTTACACCTAGAGTTGGCGGTTTTCATTAAATTTGGGCGGGGGAGGGGGGAGGAGAAGAATTTTAATTTCTACATTTTTCATGCAAAAAAATGCAAATTATATCGGATACAACTTTGCCAAACTTGATGAAAACTTCATGGTCCATTAAACGGTTTTTACAAATATTTTGGTATGAAAAGGCGCATTCACAAGCAATAAACAAATTTTAGTCCAATTAAAGTGCATGGTCCCAGGAAATTTAAGTGAAAGTGGTCCAAAAACTGTTCGACATTAATATTTTGTTTCTATACCAAGTTTCTGGATGTCCAAATTACCCAATCCCGTCCTACTCTGGTTGATTCTCAAACGAGTCATAGGTGTAGCAACTATTACTGACAAGATCTACTTCTCTCGAATCATATTTCTTTGCCTCTTTTGTTTCTTTCAGTCTCCATCACCATTTGTCCAACAAATAATCGACATAGTTAAATTTACAGTATCAATTATGGACCAGCCTACCAATGGAAGACAATATAGCATACGTTGCATATTTTTGTCTTCTTGATGGAGAGCAGGCGAGATCGAACATGCTTCAGATTTTGATTATTGTACGGACAAATAAAGATTGCGAGAGACGGTGTGGGATGTTTACATAAACATAAATTTTACGACGACGAAACTGATAATTTGTTAATATTTATAAAAAAAATAATCCCTCTTCCCTTTTTTTGATTAAAAATACCGCTAAATACAGGGCTGGATTTCGCAAAACAAACATTTTAAAACAATCCCAGATGCTGTTTTACACGTTTGTACACTATTTTAGGTCGTGCCCACACTGCACCCCCCCCCCCCCCCCCCCTTCCTTAAATCTTTTATCCGCCCCTACCATCACCATTATCAGTGACAATAAAGGTTTTTTTTTTTAAATTCCGCAGTAGTCAGTTGGATATTTTGAATATCTACCAGATTTGGCCTCCGCTGAGTTTACCTGGACTTGCCCGTGTGTAAAATCGATTAAGATAGCGTGTGCTTAAACATCATACCTCGAGCACACTACGGCATGGCATAAATAATGTGCCATCTGGTGGACAGTTCCAGAATTAAATGGATCATGGTATTTACGAGTACTTGTGGCAAATCATTCTCAACTGGAAATTTGGTTTGTCAGGCACATCCTATTATCTTGTATGAATAAACTTTTTTAATAAATGAAAATGTACAAATAAATATATATAAAAAAAAATTAATTTATGATCGTCCAAGTTTATTCAAGTTGCTCATCGGGACAGTGATATACATCTTGATAAGGTATCTCTTAAATTTGATTTTAAATAAAACTTTTGATCAGCCTTGAATACTAACAAAAGTTTCATTTTTTATGTATTCCCCTGGACTGCAGAAAGTAGGTGAATTTATTACCGGGTTTGGATGGATAAGTTTATGAGACCTCACTAAGTCTATCCCCATATCATCAAATTTGCAGAGATAATGGACATCCAACCATAAGAACGCTAGACAATTAGTCTAGCTGCAAAAACAAAGTCAACTTGGCAAACTGAGTCCATATGTGAAATCTCATGAAGATATTTTTTCTTCATGTTACCATAAACGGACCTATCAAAATACCAGGTCAATAACACATCAAGGAATTATGTTTTCTCCTTAAAATATTGTGGTATCTCCCAGTACTGATTTCTATCCATGTGGAAACAAAGGTGCACCAGGAAAGAAACAGCAGCACAAAACATTCACATAGCTTCCATGCCACTTGAAAGTTGTCCTGCTCAACTTAATAAATCAAGATTTTTTAACTTTCATAGTTACTTTCCTTGTTTGGGAGATGTCTGGTATACACAGTTACACATGTGAAGTCTGTCTGCTCACATACAGAACCATAACAACATGCAAAATATGGGAATTGGAGAAACGTTCTTCTATGTGCTGTGATGGCTTAGCTGGAAAGCATTGAATTCAGCAACAAGAAATAAGAATGTCAGATAAAACATGTACATGTATTATGTCTGATGTTAAGTTGCCTTTGCGTACAAAACCTGTGGTCATCCCTTGACAGAAAGATCAACCATTCATCAGAAGACATCATTTCAAAGTTTGCTTGTGGAACAATACTTCACAACATCTACTTCATGATGAGCTTGAATGGCAGATTAAGCATTCAAAATTGTGTTATATTTATAATAAAAAAATTGCTGGACGGTGTACAAAGAAATAAGCTGGCAAGTGCAAGTCAAATGATTTATTTTGAAAAAAGCGGATATCTTTGAACTCCCTCCAGTGCTGTGACCTTTTTGACACATATCATATGACATGTTATGTCACGCTTATCACATTGAATTACTTTTATCTAGGCAGGGTACAGAAAGCAGAAAGTTCACTTAATTCAAACTTTAAAGATTTCACTGCTTTTTTCCACCATACAGGCGTTATCAAGAGGATGCTTGTATCTGAATAAAACAGAACCTTACAGACACTGGTCATTTGTTTAGTTTTTTTTTAAAGTTTGATCATGGCAAGCACAGAATCAGTTAGGCCAAAATAAAAACAAGTGACCCATGGGTCATGACGCTCAGCTGCCAAGCATGACCTGCCACATCATGGGCTGAGATTCACAACTTCCAGGCAAATTTTGAAGAACCAATTTGCCAATTTGTTGAAATTTTCTACAACAACAGAAATATATATCACCTATGTCTGGTTAAAACACAGTGATTTGATGGTCTGAGGAAAATGTATGATTGTTAAGGTATCCAGAACTATTCCCATAGCTTACTTGATACCTGTCAGTCTCAAAAGGAACACCACAAAGGGCAAATATAAGATCAAAATATATAGCAAAAAATCAAGGAAATCCATGCAAGAATTATTGAGAAACAGGTGCTTCTGTATGAATTTTTATTCAATACAAGCCAACTGTACTGCACTTTCATATATGATGATAATATTTATTAAGAAATATTTGACCCAATCCTTTGCAAGATTACATTAATATACATCCGACTGCTTTCACTTTAACAGTTCTTGAGATAATATGATCAAAAGGAATTTAAAGATGGTTGCCTGGTGGCCATTTTGGACTTCTGACAGGTATGAAATCAGACAACAACCATTCTCTAAATCGGACCAAAAATTGAAGGAAAATTACTGAAACTGCACTGAAAAAAGGATTTCTAAGGTGGCTAACTCGCAGACATAATGGATTTCTGACAAGTCTGACATTTAATATCACACATCCTCCAATAAGAGACAAAACTTTGGGCAAATTCTCCAAATGATGTTACAGTAATGAATGTCCAAAACAATTCAAAAGGCATGTTCCGGCGCTCATATCAGATTTATAGATATGCAAATGTAAAAGTGTAGGTTCAATATTTTTTATTATCACTCTGCTTTTCAATGGGGTCAGCAGGGTTGGTAAACTGCAAAACCTGAAAGAAAAGAAATGCAGAAAGCATGACTAAGAGTCTTGTAATAAAATAAAGCCATCCTAAATCAAGTACACATCCACATATTATGAGAACAAACACTTGCTTTTATATGTGGTGATTTATATAAAAATATTCAGATATCTAGGAAACTAAGTTTATTGCTATGATTCCATAATATAAACTGCAAAATGTTCCCATCATCTTATAAATCAGTAGCTAAACTTAATACTATACTCTCATAGTGTTAATTCCTGGCTGAAGTATTCCAACAACAGTGTTTTGTTATGCAGTAACGAGGTACTTATCACTCAGCCTTATCACTTAATAGCCTGATACAAAAGGGAGTCATATGTCACCAGTGTCACTCACAATTACAGCCACACGGTGAGATGTACCAGCTGGAGTGCACGCTTATATATACTAGAAAAATAGAGATGGTCTACAAAATAAGTTGACCTGACCTATGACCTTGGCCTTTTGCCCAAGTATAAACTGGATTCTTTCTAAATGATGGGTAACTACTAACTTATTACATCTGGCCGGGTGTAATACTTGGCAACCAATGAGTGAATAACTTAGACCTGCAACCTTTAACCTCCTGACCAGCTGACCTCAGAATCAATTAGTTATTTCTTCATGCAAAAAGACCCATAAATATGAAGTTTGAATCACATTCAGTGATGCATAGATGTGGCATATGTGAAAGACTGAAGGTTTGGGTTGAACAGTTTCACTTGAAATATGTTCACAAGCATTTAGAACAATATTGTGACCTTGACCTTTGACCTTTTGAACTCAACATCAATAAGCTTCTTCCCCTATTGGTAGGTAAGCCATATATGACAGATGGAAAGTATAGATTGAAAAGTTTGCCTGAAAATGACACCACGCAAGAAGAGGGTGCTGTGAACTTGACATTTGACCTCAAAATCAACAGGTCTTTTCCCCTGTTGGCAGAGAAGCGATATCAGTGCTGAAAGGTTTGGAATGAAAGGTCTAGCTTGAAATGTGTCCACAACCTTTTCAAAGAAGTGGATCCTGTGACCCTGACCTTTGACCTTGTGACCTCAACATCTATAGGATTCTTCTCCCACTTAGTAGGTGAGCTATATGTGAAAGATCAAAGAATTGGGATGAAAGGTTTGGCTTAAAATGCATCCACAGGCTTTTCAAAGAAGTTGGTTCTGTGACCTTGACCTTTGACCTTGTGACCTCAAAATAATTATGGTTCTTCCCCTGTTGGTACGTGAGCTGTATGTAAAAGATGTAAGGTTTGGGATGAAAATTTTGGCTAAAAGAATTATTTCTGGGGGGTGCAAACACACCCCATAACTTCGAGAATATAGGTCACAGTGACCTAATTTCAGGTTTGCAAGGAGATCTTTTTAGAACCTCTAAGACTGCATAGGGTTCATGGCCCTAGCCCCTATGGTTACGATTTGTGCCCTGCTAACAGACGGATGGACAGACGGAAGGATGACAGACAAAGACCCATCGCTATAGCCCAGCATGACTGAAAGTCAGCTGAGCTAAAAAGGTATGGTTCTCAGGCACTTTTTTTCAGAAATCAATGCGGGCGGGCGGTTTTTTAATTTTTTTTCTATGTTTCAATAAAATTTTCAAATTACAAGAAAAAACATCATAATAACAGTTTTAATTTGCTAAACATGTATATGCACTACATAACAAAGGAAATTGTATGATTTTATCTTCTTGAAAGAAATGTCCGAGCGGCTGCAGCTCAAATTGGTAAGTTTCTATTAAAAATCAAAATCAAAATTTTTGATGCAGGGGTTTAAAATTGATGCGGGTGGTGCCTGAGAACCATACCTTTTATTTCTTTTTGGCCTAAAGGCTCTTTAATATGTATTCACCTGAATAAGCTTCTTTTCCATAATAAAATCCTGTTTCATAAATTAACCCCCTGCCCCTTTTGGGGGGATGTTGAAATAGAAACTGGCCTTGCATATGAACATTTCTCAAGAAAATTCATGAGAGAAAATCTTTGATCAAATATCCCAATATCCATGGCTGCTCCATGACCAACCTCTCATCATGGATAAAATCCACCTGGAACAGCAGGTGAGCTTATTTGCATATCTGGCCAGTTCTCAAGACATCATCCCATGTCATGCCACAGCAAATTTGCATTATTTAAGTCCGTGCAAATCTGCATAGTCAGCCGATTCTACCTCTTTGCATATCTCTGTACATATTCCTTCACTTTAGCTATAAATCCATCCTGAAAAGACAAAAAAAAAATACTAGGATCACCCAAACAGAATCGTGTCAGTATTTAGACTTATGTCCTATCATTTTCCTACTTATAAAGATGTTCATCTCTTTCAGGTTGATATGCTGGACAGTTATGGAAATAGCGGTGGATGTCTTCTATTAAGGACCCACATCTGCAAAGATTTTCAGTAAAATGGTGTTGAGATAAATTAAAAGTTTAAATTGCTGCACTTCAATCTTAATCTTGTGTAAAATATTTGGTATTTTCTTTTACCATCAATAAAGTGCCTGGTGGTTTCATGCTTGAGAGTAAAGATTTCTGAAGGGTGCATACACTGGGTTCAGTTTTGTATTGATAAGGGTGCATACACTGGGTTCAGTTTTGTATTGATAAGGGTGCATACACTGGGTTCAGTTTTGTATTGATAAGGGTGCAAACACTGGTACTGTTTTGTATTGATAAGGGTACATACACTGGTACAGTTTTGTATTGATGAGGGTGCAAACACTGGTACTGTTTTGTATTGATAAAGGTACATACACTGGTACAGTTTTGTATTGATAAAGGTACATACACTGGCACTGTTTTGTATTGATAAGGGTACATACACTGGTACAGTTTTGTATTGATAAGGGTGCAAACACTGGTACTGTTTTGTATTGATAAAGGTACATACACTGGTACAGTTTTGTATTGATGAGGGTGCAAACACTTGTACTGTTTTGTATTGATACAGGTACATACACTGGTACTGTTTTGTATTGATAAAGGTACATACACTGGTACTGTTTTGTTTTGATAAAGGTACATACACTGGTACTGTTTTGTATTGATAAAGGTACATACACTGGTACTGTTTTGTATTGATAAAGGTACATACACTGGCACTGTTTTGTATTGATGAGGGTGCAAACACTTGTACTGTTTTGTATTGATAAAGGTACATACACTGGTACTGTTTTGTATTGATAAAGGTACATACACTGGTACTGTTTTGTATTGATAAAGGTACATACACTGGCACTGTTTTGTATTGATAAGTGCATACACTGGTATTGTTTTGTATTGATAAGGGTGCATACACTGGTACTGTTTTGTATTGATAATGGTACATACACTGGAACTGTTTAGTATTGATGAGGGTGCATACACTGGTATTGTTTTGTACTGATAAGGGTACATACACTGGTACTGTTTTGTATTGATAAGGGTGCAAACACTGGTACTGTTTTTTATTGATAAAGGTACATACACTGGTACTGTTTTGTATTGATAAAGGTACATACACTGGTACTGTTTTGTACTGATAAAGGTACATACACTGGTACTGTTTTGTATTGATGAGGGTGCAAACACTGGTACTGATTTGTATTGATGAGGTTGCAAACACTGGTACTGTTTTGTATTGATAAGGGAACATACACTGGTATTGTTTTGTAGTTTTAGGTCCAGATTATTCCACATTGTGATTGTGTTAGGAAGGAATGATTTCTGGTATAGTTATGTAATTGCCGAAACAGAATTAATGTAATTTATACTCTCTGCTTAGGTTGTAGAAATCACTAAGTGTGTATTAATCAGATTACAAAGATATACTGGTGCTTCTTGTTTGTACATTTTATACAATAAGACTAAAAGTATCTCACCTTATCTCTCTCATAATGTTCAGCTGCTTCTACATTAAGTGGGTCATCAAAATTCAATAGATCCTGAAAAGAAAAGGGAACAGAATTGATGGTAAGCAAAAAGTCACCTGAATTGTGCTTCCATTAGCTGTGTAATGGACATTCTAATATAAATATGTGCTCTATTAGTCATTCCAGAGATTCAAACATATAAATGTATTAAATTTTGTATAAATTCACTTTTGTTTCAATTGGTGCCAGATTTCTGATAAAAGGGTTGAAATATCATGACATGTACCTCAAAACAAGATGGGTTTCAAGTAGAGGATAACTTAGGTGGGGTCACTTAGTGCAGAGAAATACCACTATAGCAGGATAAATATTTTTAATGTTTGATTTGTGGGAATCACTCAGGCTGACTAATACAGGCATGCTGGTAAGGTTTAATTGCTGAATGATGCTGGTACTAGCTTTTAAATTAAGCAAGCCGCACACAGAGCCCACAGGGACTGAGAATCCTGTACAGTCTGCCACAATCTTTGCCAGTCCGGTCCTGGAGGGGTCGCACACAGAGCGGACCAGATGGGAATCAAAACAAAGGGATACACTCGTATATTATTATATTATATTATATATATATCTGAGGTAAAACTCATTTATAAATAAACCAGGATATCTACAACCTATTTAATTTATGGTTACTTCACTTGATATAAGCCTGTATGTCTGCAACCTGAACGTGAATGTAGGTGGTGCCACCTGTCATAAAATCAAGAAAGGTGTCCAGGATGTATACACATGCAAAATTTCAGATCGCTCAGGACTGGGTCTGGAGCAGTCCCGGACTAGCAGTCTGGTCTGCTAAGTGCCACAAACAGAGCGGACTGGACTGGATTCAAGTCCAGTCCGATCTCGTCTTGTCTTGTCCGCTCTGTGTGCAGTCTGCTTTAGGTGAGACTGCTCAATTCATCCTAATCTGTTTTAAGCCAGCAAGCTGATTAGGAGGGGTCTTATTTAATGTTTGGTGAATGTCGACAGTGGACAAGCTGGTATGGCTGTGCTTACTGTGGTTTTATACTCACTGTAAATAAGGAATTCAGTCCCCATACAACATCTTTCAATTTTCGTGTTGGTGCCCAACCTGAAAGTATAAAATACATAATAAATATATTTCACATGCATATGAGGATTGTGTTCTTCTTAGATCAGCCCAAGTTTATGATTGTGTTAAAACCTTTTAAGGTTGGGGTTTATTGGGGTTCCACCTGGGAGAGTTCTAAAGAGTGGGTTGTGTCAAACATTAAGATTATGGATTCCTAAATACTATTATGACCGTTAAGTGTTAACACAAAGTTTTAAATCTTGAGTCTCATACAAATACCAATAATATCCACACTTAGTTGAGTAAATATTTATATACCACAATGATGTTCTAAAACACAGCATATGATTAATGAGTACCACGGATCACCATTTTATGGCTTTACCTCTATTTTACAGCCACACCCTGCGGCTATAAAATGGGGACCTACAATATATGCTGTATTTGAGACTGGCATCCACTTAGATTGGTTCTCTCACCATGTGCATCCAGTGAGTTCTGACGTAAAAGGGAAAGACAGACTTCTCCATCTTCGTTAATATTTGGATGCCATATCCGTGTGCTGCAGCGGACTGTGGGAGGCTACAAAACAAAAATAGTAACAGATCTATTTACTTCATATTTTGCATAATGACAGGGATGCAAGTAGAAACGAGGGACATCCTTCCAGTTCTCAATTAATTACACCATGACTGCATAACAGGCCACAATGCTCAAGAGTACATTTATTATTCAGCCAATAAAACTCAAAAATAATCTTGGCTCTTCATACATATCTATACAAAATACTGAAAGAATCTCTCAAACAATTTCTAAGACAAACTGTTAACAGACAGATGTACCATTGCTTTAGCTCAAAAGTGAGCTCAGACAGAGGAATCAGATATAAGGGATCACTTTAGAGCTAGAAATCAGCATTTAAAGGAATCCAGAACTCTGCCATGTGGGGGTCCCTATTTAGAGATGCTGTCAAAACTGTGTTTGCATTCACTTCTTTGGCTCATAATCTGTTTTATTCATGTATAAGTGACTGTACATTTGTGATAATTGCTTGATGATGTTCCTTAATCTGGATCATGTGCCAGATCCACACCAAAAGCTAATCCTTTTTTCATTTCCCTATTCCCAAAATGCCCTGAAAATTTCATTTCTGATTGTGTGTGGTATAAAGTGAACGAACACACAAATACAAATACGCACAAACGGATGTGAACGCATACATTCCCGGCGGAGGAAATAAAAAAGATACAACCAAATACAAGGTATCAGAGATTACAGAAACAAGAGGATATAGGCCTGATCTACATCCAAATGAAAGTATTGTTGTAATGATCATACTGAACTTACCACTATGTTGTATTCAAGGGGAACTTCTATATGAAATCTAAACTTGCCACCATACCAGTAACAATTGTCCTCGGGTGTTATGGTGAGTGAGAAAGAGTGCAGTTTATCAGGATCTTCAAAATTCACTCTGCATGTCCTAGGAAGAGTAATTTCCATTTCTTGCACCTCTGTAATGCAAAGACAAACAAAAGAGAATGATCAACTGAGATAAAAGTGAAAGTCTACTCATGAAATGTCAGATGAAGCATTTTAAGTTTGTAAATATTTGGACTCGGTGATTTTCTGATTGTTCAGTCAAGGTGGATAAAACCAGAGCCCCACATATTAATGCAAGGAAATGTTCTCACCTAACAACGGAAGAGAGGGCACACAGCTATGTCAAAGACATGAGAATGTAATGAGCAATATTAAGCCTCTTGTTGTGTCTGCTATACTTTAGAAAACTGTAACTTATCATCAAATGGATTCTCACAGCCAAATTTTTATACAAGTCAACCAAAATGTAATTTGAAATCTTTCTATCACTATGTTTTTTTTTCCCTATCTCCTTCTTTCTAAGTAAAGTGGCTACCCCACCCTAAATTAAAAAATAATGTGAACACTTGAAACAGCAGTAACAATGACACTGATGTGCAAAATCATTGGACAGATCAATCTTCAGGGTTTAAATGTAACCGATGCTAAGAAATTTGATAATTGAAAAAGAGATTAACCTACAATCAAGTGGACAAAAACTCCCGGTGTTGGACAAACATATTAGATCAGAAAAGCTGGAATGTACCTTTGGTGAGCAGGTGATCCCGTATAGATATCCTCTGGTCTCCTGACAATTTCTTGTTGTTGTTCGGTGTTTGTGACTGTAACTTTTTCTTTAGATTAATCATGTTCTCTGTAATCAGGAAGCATAATTAGGTCAGTATACAACATGTAGGTCAGTATACATCATAAATGTTGGTATACATCAAATGGGTCAATATACATCATACAAGTCAGTATACATCAATCATATAGGTCAGTATACGTTATAGAGGTCTGTATACATCATATAGGTCAGTAAATGTCCTTTAAGTAAAAAAAACAACATATAGGTCAATAAGTAAGTAATACAAGTCAGGATACATTAATCATATAGGTCAGTATACATCATATAGGTCAGTAAACATCATAAGATGGTTAAATGGATGTTTTTTTATTACCATGAAGCTTTGAAAGTTATTTTTTACACTTTTAAGTGTTCATGTCAATGTAGATATAATTAATGTAAAAAAATTGTAGCTAAAATAGGTGCTAGTGCTTAAAAGCTACTTACAAGTGTATTATTTTTTTTTTGCAGGGTGGGTCAGTGCAATTGTAGATAAACAATGGGTGATTATTCCAAGCAATTTACCTGTCAAGGTTTGAAATTGGTCAAAAAAAATATTGGTGGTTGAGAGCGCCGGGTGGGGGGGGGGGGTTTTCTTGACCCCTGACTAGCCCGATTTAATCGGACTGAATATTATTAGGCCCTGCCATATATTGAGTCCGATAGCCATAAAGTGAGAGTTTCTAAAATATAAGCCACAGAAGATGCAACAGATCCATTGCATCTTCTTTGACTCCCAGTTTACTGCCAAACAAAAAGACACAGGATTATACCATTTTAACATCAATAAGTATGTTTCATGGTTTCGAAAGAAACTTAAATAAAACTTGAATCATCATTTTTTAACATTTACTGACCTTTTTACCAGAGGCATGTCAGTGAGTTAGTAGGGACAGAGAAGAACAGTCGAACAGGCGCACTTGATGACCTCATTGATAGCCTCGCGGATTCGAGTGATTGACAGCAAAAATGTTGTTAGATTTTGTTTCAACATGCCCGGCTCTAAGGAGTGACCAATAGCACAGGGTAATAAACACCTGCTGACACTGGTTACAAGGGCACTGGGTGGTGTGTAGTTTGAGGCTTATAGTTATATTGTGGAAACTCTCACTGTATAGTTATTGGACTGAATATATGGCAGGGCCTAATAATGTTGAGTGAGTCCCATTAAATTGGACTACCGTAAAATCTCCACTTAAAACCGCGGTTTAATCAAGAAATTCAAAATCATGAAATCAGGTTGATTTCCTGAAAGCACTGTGCGGTTTATACTAGAAGGGTTTCCTGAATATCTTCCTGACAGTCATCGTTTTTGGGCCGGCGAGTGGGCGATAATATTGCAACTTTCGAAAGCTGGTTTTAGCAGCAGTTTCGCATGCATGGGAGCCGTGTGTAAATGTATTATTTACGATTATTTGTTATTTATAAATTAAAATATTGCTGATTGGTTTTCGTGTGATATATAACTTATTATAAAATCTTGGTAATTGTTACCAAATAATACGTTTACAACAACCCTGCTGTAACACACAGCAGCCTAACTGCATTAAATGCGGCGGTATCCAGGACTCTGGATACCGCCGCATAAAAAGCTTCAGAGTCAACTTAGAACTTCAAACCCTTGTCAGAGAAAAATCGTGTAAAATCAAATAGTGCGTTTATGACAAGGAAACTTTAAGTAATCTAAGGGAGATATAGTACTTTATTCGAATGACCACGAAATTCAGCTAAATATTATGTTTTAGTATGTAAACAAGACTCACTTTTAAAACTTTGCAATCCTTGCGCTTGAAACTGTCTCAGAATCTGAAACAATGAACTGCGTGACCTTTGCTCGCTGAGCCAACAAGGCCCGTTACCACTGGTTACACAGGCGGCTGCCGGCCAGCCGTGGCTGGAGGGAAAACCCAGAGCAGACATCGTTCCTCGTGTATCACCGTTTATTAGGATAATACATATTCTTCTAATCAACATTTAAAGTGGACAAACACTGTCTAAGTGGAATGTTATATGCGTATTTGATAAGAATATCTTTATTTCTTAACGAATACGACATTTTCAGACGAAATATAAGAATTTAATTGTCATGTGGAATGTCTCCAGTTTCCTCAAATCATCTTCTAGGGCTCTCGCACAGCGTAGCGTAGTAAGAGAGGACGGGTGCTAGGGCTAACAGCGGCCCACATCGTTGGGCATGGTCAAGCAAAATTGAAATAGAAGCCTACTATTAACCCATTTGCGGCATTATTTAGGAATGATTATTTGTTTAAAACGTAAAATAAATAAAAAGCTGACATCGTAAAAAATCACACAATGGCAGACGATCGTTTTAAAATCAAGTTTGAGTGCCGCCATGTGCTGAAACGCTCCGGTATTACCCCGACTGGCCACTTTAATTTTACTTTAAAATCACTCGTTTTCAAGCATCATGTTTCCTATACGTGCGTATCTCGACAAGGTAACTTCAGTTAATTTGATATTTAGTTAAGTTGACCAGCGATGTTTTCAAACAAACCAGCAATTTGTAACATGGAGCGATGTCAACGTACGATGTGACGATGATAATACCGAAGTAACCAGTATGAAAATGATTTGAATCTTCCGAGTAATTCCAGAAAATGGAATTTTCATCAAAAATAAAGATTTCAAAATATTACTTTCAGAATTAAAACATACAGTGACTTGAAATGGATCAGCAGAATATTTTTTCCAAAATATAATGACAAATCAGTAGCAAACAAGAATACGGCACGGAATATAAAATCTGTATAAACAGGCAGAGGTTCACCGGCCCTTGGCGTCTTCCCAAACTTCATGCTTGAGTGTTCCTGCAAAAAAGTCTTATGATGTGTTTAAATAAAATGCCCAAGGAATTTTAAAGTGGACAGGAATGGCCGAGCCGCAACCTTCGCGTGTTCATTTCTAGATGATAGCTTGATTGTGTCTTTTGTCAAATCATTCCGCAGAGATTGCGAAATCTTCCAGTCCTCAGCAGGACAGTGGGTCCTGCTGCAGAAGACTTATTGCCGGTCCTGTCAGATCTCTGTAGGACCTGCCATGAAGTATGTTAATTCAGTGAATGGTAACAAGCAGAAGGCATATGCGACAATAAGTGTCAATAGTTTTTTTGTGAATTTATGAATATCAATAAAACAAACCTCTTTCAACATATTCGGAGATATTTTGTTGTATGCAAGACTTCCGTGCACTATTCAGCCTACTCCTGGTTTGGAACTTAAACTGCATTATTTTACCTGTTAATTACACCTATAATATATAACAATACTGAATATCCTCTAAAATTTGTAAACATGTTTCTTTTTTTATATGTGGCGATGAAAATATTAGCTTATTATAATTCTTATGTGTCACAATTACAGACCTATCTTATTTTATTTGACTGCGCAAGTCAAAATTTCGCTCTTATACCCGGGCCAGACTTGCACTTAGCGCAGAATCATACTGAGAATCAATTCTGAATAGAAACGACCTGAAGCGAGTGGTAACAGACAGGATCCGCTCCGAGAACCCTGGCACTAAATTAACATGAAATCACGTAATTCTTATCTTATCGGACATTTAACCTTATGATTATGATCACGTCTTAGACTTCGTCAGTGCCAGGGTCAATATTAAATTATACTTTATATGCCCAATTTTACTCAGGGCCTTATGGTCTTGGTTGAAAAATTAGTTTCATGGACACCGTGAGCTTTTTCCCGAACAGCGTGACCGATATCCGCACACTCATTCCCGCCAAAAATTTTATGAATGAAATTACGTGAGCAGATTCTTACTATGAATATCTGATTGGCTCTCTGGCTACTGGGAGTCGTCACTTAGCCAATCACAGGAAGCAGGTGTGGCAAATCACCAGTCAGTCACCGAGGCTGGGTGTCAAAATAGAATCTGACATCGCTGGTTGACAAATATGGATAAAGAAAAGAACTCTGTTTATGCCGAAAGGCGATGAACATTCACATTATATATTAGCAAATGAAAAGGATTTCCTCTCGTTGATGTTTAACCGCTTCTTGCCTAATTTTTAGTGCAATGTGCGCCTATTATTTTATCTAATTTCATCAAACCAGCGGGAAAACTCTTCAAGTTTTCAGTGTTTTTGCCCGTGTGGCGAAATTGTGAAAATCTTGTGAATGGTTTGGGAACCGAATTGTCTGGTCTTGGCGCCTCTGGTTAATATACCACCACGATTATTGCCACAGAAATAATTGTCGATGCTAACAAGAATTAGTGTGATTCTCGGCGAATTCGTCTTTTACAAATATCGTAACTGCACTAGTGTATTAAGACTATTTTTATTCTTTGCCCGTCTGCTGATCAAATGCAACGAGCAACACGAAAGGCACGTGGGAGTGTTTACGCAGATATTTTTCACATGCTTTATCATAATCTAAGAAAATAGTTCTCTGAATCAAACTATATCGTTGGAAAAAGGCCAGTGGACCCAGTTGTACAAAACCAAAAATTTTTCTTAGGCGGACAATAGCTCCGGCTGAATTAAAGTACTGTCGGACCCTCAAATATCTAGCCGGTCAGGTCCGCAGGACCGCCGGATTTCGCATACTCTGATTCCGTAGCAAAAGTTGGTGCGGTTTTAAATGGGGGGTTTTTAGTATTTGAGCCGCTCGCGGTGTCTCACCTGGAATTTCGGCGAAGTCTGGGTGCGGTTTTAATCGGAAGTGCGGTTTAAAGTGGAGATTTTATGGTAACCCCTAACCCCGCCCCCCCCCCCATATCTGCCCCTGAGGTTAAAATTGTTAGAATTTGGACAAATTTACTTCAGTATTTTAAAAAGACACTTGGCACTTGCATCAATTGTTTATTCCATTTGGTTAGGCATTCTGTCATAGGAACAAAAGGGTACTTCTTTGCCTAAAAAGAAAATGTTAAAAATTGTCACAAAAAACTGTGTAAGGTAGGTGGGCAGGGTATAGATAGTCTTAATCTTATGAGCAGGATAACAATTAACAATAATTTTTGTCTATTTTTTCAATATTTAGGAAATAGACCTACTGTTGACCCACCCTAAAGAGATGAATCAATAGCACTCAAACCTTGTTTCTCTTCTATTTAGCACCAAGATTCTAGGAAGTATTGTATATCAGGACGCAATAATTATTTTGGCTTCTGTTCAGACTGACACACTCATCACTTCTTGATCCCCATTCTCCTGACAACCGGAAGTTACTCACTGACAGTGCTTGCATCATTGAATGTCATTTTTTTCGGTTCCGCTGTCTGGAGTTTTTCGCTGTTATTAATCAAAATTGTGTGTGCCCACAAAATATCACGTCCAATGCATTTACACTTATCTTTCTTTCAGAATATGACGCAATCAACTGTAAAATTTTATTTTAGTCAATGCTATAAGAGGCCCATCAGGAAAAATGGGCGATTTTGAGTGGCCTTGGCAGTACAGTTTTCCACCCTTTTTCACGTAAGTTATGCGACACGGTGATTCGTAAAATCTTGATGTAAACGATATCTTTTTACCACCTGATCACTTGCAACCTTGATGTTTGCTGCAGTCTTGCAGCGCTAACATTTAGTAAACAATGATCAAGCGCTGCAGCCTCTGGCGGGGAGAGTTTATACTAGGGTGTGACTAATTACCGTCCGGGACCGTCCGACACCGTCCGGGACTCCCTAAATACCGTCCGGGACACAGCTGTACCGCCCGGGTCACTAAGACGAATATGGTCGATTTTGGCCGCCGACGATATCGGCCGCAGGCCTCAAATCAACCATATCTGCCGCCAGCGCACACCGGCAACCATTTCGGCCGCAACCCCGACGATGCCTCTGCTGGGCCCTGACTCTGGTAAGTCACCCATATCGGCCGTGACTTGGGCGGCGGGGCACCATATCGGCCGCAGGGCTACCTCATCACTACAAACCCGGTTTCATCATAATTAGAACTAGCTAATTCAACCAGAAATATGATGGACTTAATAAAAATATATATTTATTCAAAATATGATTAGTCATATTTATAAGAAACATGCGTAAATAAAAATCTCAAATTACAACACACGTACTTGCATTGAATAATAAAGAACGGAGCGAATTTACTATCAGTACCTTCATTTGGGACAGGTGAATAAAATATTGCTACCACTTATTGTCTTCTCTTATATTCCCTACCGCGGCGTTATCTGTTGATGAAAGACATATTATTATTATTCAGAAATGTGTAAGTACATGTTAACATTATAAATCATGAATATCACATGAAAGAGCAGAAGTTGGTCCTGGCTGGAATCGATCCTGTGCAGCACGGCTCAGTACTTGAACACTAATGCCATTACACCATGCAAGACGATGTGAAGGTCAAAGGAAAAAGAGGGCTTTTAAATCTAGGTATGGAGTAATAAATAATGCCACCTAATGACAGTTGTAAATATCATGAAAATATTTATTCAGAAATATTATTAACTACCTAAAAGATGGGGGGAAACCCCCCATACCCCCCCCCCCCCTTAGAATTCCTACAACAAAAAAAGAAACATTATTAAGTACTTTTAATGTGGGGGGGAGACCCCCCAAACCCCCCCCCCCCAATGGTCAGACCAGTATACTTTACATTAGTCTAAACAGAGATTGTTTACCATACCGTAATTATCTGTTTAAAAAAAATCATGGCTGCCGTCTGGATTTGGATACCAACAACATGCTACTAGCGGTTTTTAATTTGTACTCCAGACGAAATATATTGGTAAAATGAATCCTGATATGTATTTCTAAACCTATAATAGGCAATATAGGGCTATTTGGTTGTAAAACTATTACTTCCTTACTCATTTGTAATGGTATAATAGAGTCTACAATGCGGGTACTGATTCTACAGTCGGGCCTAAAGAACATTACTTTGTCCTGTAACTTCGTTCACAAATGTATATGAAAGGATAGCAAATCAGGTTTAAATTGTTGTGACGAATTTGAAGCAATCGTCTAAAGTTTAATTAATAGGCACTACCAAAAAAAAAATAATTATTAATCTCTCTCTCTCTCTATTTATATATATATATATATATATATATATATATATATATATATATATATATATATATATATATATATATATATATATATATAGAGTCGCGACCGATATGGTTGACTTACCAGAGTCAGGGCCCAGCAGAGGCATTGTCGGGGTTGCGGCCGAAATGGTTGCCGGTGTGCGCTGGCGGCCGATATGGTCAATTTGAGGCCTGCGGCCAATATCGTCTGCGGCCGAAATCGATCTATACCACTATGACACCGTCCCAGACACCAGAATAAGCTTAAAAGTATTACTTAAATGCATACAGACCTTCCAGGACCAGCGGGCCTCCAGTATACCGTCTCGGTCAACAAAACCAGCCCTAAACAGACCTGGCTGTTGCACACAAATGCACAATAACGAAATATACTACATTGCAAAACACTCAAAGATCATGTGATTATATTCCACAGCTAGTTATTATTATATTTTAATATGAATATATCAGTTTAATGCCATGTTAATGATTATTTTATTATTATTATTATTATTATTATTATTATTATTATTATTAATCTATTAATATTATTATTATTATTATTATTGTTAATCATATGCATTCTGAATATAATTCTTCCGCCCAGTATACCGTACGGGGCAACAAAAACCAGCTCCAAACAGGCCTGAGATCAACCATGCGCAATACTACATATTATAATATTAACACTCAAAAGATACCACGATTATATTTTTAATAAGAATAAAATTGTTTGGTAGACCTGTATTGCCATGGTAATGATCATGTTAATATTATTATAATTAGTAATCATATGTATTCAGAATGTGATTATACCCGCCAATATACTGTCCGGGGCAACAGAACTAGCCCTGAAAAATTTTCACTGAGTGGAGGACGAATGTCGGGGAAAACTAACCCTCTGATCACTAACCGCCTGCCACTAATTGCTCCACCAAAACCCTGCACGCCTGTCGGTTTGACATAATTAATTAGCCAAGTTGTGTGATTAGGAGTTGTTATGCAATGAGTTGAACTTTACCATCTTCCCGGTTTGATGGCTGTGGTCTATGGTGCCGTCACTGATACATGCCGTGTGCTTATCTGTATTATTGTAATCATATTGTGTCATTAATTATATTTGCAATAAATAATGCTTTCAGCAATACGCATATCAATAAAGGCCTAATCCTCATGGTTAACAAAGGCGACCATCATAGATATATTTTATTATATTCCATATTGTAGTAATCATAACGTGTCATTAATTATATTTGCAATACATAATACTGTCAGCAATACGCACATCAATAAAGGCCTCATCCTCATGGTAAAAAAATGTGACCCTCATAGATATATTTAATTATGTTCCATATTGATGATGTTACTTATTTTTATAAAGAGAGAGAGAGAGAGTGAGAGAGAGAGAGAGAGAGTGATAAATTCATTCTATCATTAATATTATGTATGTAGTTGTTTGCACAATTGTGGGTGCGCATGGAAATTATAAGGTATCTTTTATCTCTGTTTAAACAGATAGAATCGTAATTAAAAATAACCAAAGTAACTGTACAGTCGCTAATTAAAGTAATATTTCTTGGGATCTGGACAATAAAATCGTGTACTTAACATCAATAAGTGTCTGTATGCATTTAAGTAATATTTGTATCCCCAGACAAAGTCTGGGGATACTATGTTTTCATACCGGTCCCGCCGCTGCCGCCGCCGCATATAAATCTTGTTGGCCCGATAACCCAAAAAATATTTCACGGAACTTTACGATACTTGGTATATGTATAGATATGGGTAAGAGGACGACGCCTGGTTAAAATGAGGTCATGACCTTTATTAGGAGAGTGTCCTTGACCTCAAATAGGTCCAATTTGGGGAAAATCACACAAATTCTTTAATATCTCAAGAAATCTTGAAATATTTATATATATATAAAATCAATATAATACATCAAGGTAGTCCGCCACCTACGGACTCCATTTATCTGTGATATGGAGGGACCTGTAACATGAAATACCACTGCTTGTTGTGCGATAGAGAAGCAATCTTGCATTTATATATAGAAATTTTTTTCTCTATTTTTGAGACCTCTTAAGATGTGGTCATCTGTTAACAGGGCACAAATCGTAACGACTGAACCTAGAATCTTCTCACTTGACCTGTGGGGAGGCCCATGAAAAGTCTCTGTGGAAACCTGAAATTAAGTCTCTGTTACCCATAACCTCTGAGCTATGGGGTTCTTAAGTACCCCGCAGAATAATGGAAAATTTGATACAAAAGCTCAAGTATCTGAACAACTATTGTAGTAATCACCATGATTCATTGCATTGATATTGATCATGGAATGTTTCATCAGTTTCTGCAGTCTGGGGGCGCTACCTGTATTTTTTCTATTTTTACGAATGTTTTTCTCTGTTTTTGAGACCTTAAGATGTGGTCATCTGTTAACAGGGCACAAATCATAATGACTGGACCTAGAATCTTCTCTCTTGACATGCAGGGAGGGCCATGAAAAATCTCCTTGAAAACCTGAAATTAGATCTCTGTTACCCATATCCTTCGAGCTATGGGGCTTCGAAGTACCCCCCGGAATAATGCAAAATTTGATACAAAAGCTCAAGTATCTGAATAACTACTGCATTGGTTATCATGATTCTTTGCATGAATATTGATCATGGGATATTACATCAGTTCCTGCAGACTGATGGCACCACCTGTATTTTTTCCAATTTTTTACGATTTTTTTTCTCTTTTTTTCAGACCTGCAATGAAACTGTCATCTGTTGACAGGGCACAAATCCTAACCACTGGACCTTTGATCTTCAAACTTAATCTCCAGGGAGGTCCATAAAATATCTCATTGAAAACCTGAAATTAGGTCTCTGTTACCCATATCCTTGGAGCTATGGGGCTCTGAAGTACCCCCCAGAATAATGCAAAATTTGATACAAAAGCTCAAGTATCTGAATAACTACTACATTCATCACCATGATTCTTTGTATGAATATTGATCATGGGATGTTCCATCACTTCCTGCAGACTGGTGGCGCCACCTGTATTTTTTTTCCAATTTGACGATTTTTTTCTATATATTTGAGACCTTCAAAGAAGCTGTCATCTGTTAACAAGACACAAATCGTAACCGCTGGACCTGGATTCTTCTAACTTGACATCAAGAGAGGTCCATGAAAAGTCTCTATGGAAACCTGAAATTAGGTCTCTGTTAACCATATCCTTCGAGCTATGGGGCTTGTAAGTACTCCTAAGAATAACTAAAAATGTGATACAAAGCTGCAGTATCTGAATAACTAATGTACTGATGGCCATGATTTTTTGCATTCATATTGATCATGGAGTGTTTCATCAGTTCTTGCAGACTGGTGGCGCCACCTATTTTTTTTTAATTTGTACGCATTTTTTTCTCATTTTGAGACTTTCAAATAAAGCCTCATCTTGTAACAGGGCACAAATCGTAACCACTTGACCTAGAATCTTCATACTTGACATCTAGGGAGCTCCATGAAAAGTCTTCATGGAAATCTGAAATTAAGTCTCTGTTACTCATATCCTCTGAGCTATCAGGCTCATAAGTACCCCCAAAATAATTAAAAATGTGATACAAAAACGGTGTTTGTTTCTGGAGAACTCCTCTGAAACCCTTGGACTGATCTTCCGTAACCTGGCATAGTTGTTCCCTCACCTTTGTAGTTGTGCATAACAAAGACAGGTGGCACCACCTGCAATCCTTTCTGGGCAGTCTGAATCTGGGTGTCTTTTAGATAACAACCCATATCTCAGGAGTGGCTCAATGTATTGAGCTGAAAGTTAGCATGTATCTAGATCTTGGATCTCTCCATCTCGTAATCAAATTCAACAATCCTTGAATTCAGTTGAGCGTCATGGCCCATGGGCCACTAGTTACTCAAAACAAACCAGTACGGCAGTAAAACAACCCGTTTCCCCTCCCCCCCATGTTAGTTGGCCGGGACTACCAGTACTTGTCCCAACTGTGAATTTTTAAAATAAAAATTTGTTATATTTCAATTTCAAGGAAACAGATTTTGTTTACATTTCACATTTCAGTAACACCTTTTCCATGTTACCCTTACCACAAAGGTACTACGTTTATTTCTTTCCTGCCAAACTGCAGTCAGCAATGTTAGCAACCAGTTTGGCCAACAGGTGGGGATACCCAATCCTTAGTCAAAGTCCAATAGTCACCATGTACTGAACAGCGTCGGGTACTCCCATCATTATTAAAAACCATAAGTATGATTTTTTCTATTCACTAAAATGTATTCCTATGTTTTAGAATATTTAAAAATTTGTCAAATGTTTGTTAAACCTTAAATTGTGAAAGTAGTTTGTGTGCAGATTATTTGTTATTTTTTATTGTAAATAATACTTTACCCTATTAATCTTATTATTAAATACAGTCAAGCCCGCTTATTGTCATGCCGGTGGTGCATGCATAAATAATGATAATATCCAGGATGTGACATTATACGGGCTTCAACATTTATGTCCTTTTGAGTCATAGAAGAAGCGTTATGTCTCATATGATAGTAAATAAATCCTCAATAAAAAGGAAACAGAAACATTATGAATATTTTTACTGCTAACAGCTCATCAAATTACGTTTATGCGCACCTGTCAATCAATTTCCTGTAAGTTGTGTGCCGCATGCCGTAATAACTGACAAAAATCTGACTTGCCAACAGAGAGACATAGCATCTGGGTCATGAGTTCAAATGTCTGGAAATATGCGGCACAGTTATAATGTCATGCGTAGGCAAACTATTTTACTAGATAATTCTTTCCCTGACTATTATGCCTTATTTTTTCTTCTATGATCCTCTTTATGATAGGACTGTTCTGGGAGTGGGCATCGTCATGCCGTTGTCAACTTTCTGAAGTTTCGCCGCGATTGAGGTTTTGGACCAGGTATCTCCTCCAGTGCTTACAAAACCGCCAGCTTTTCTCAGCCCCCTTAAAGGAGATTTTCAGTCTTATGCAATTTTTAGAGATAGTGCTTCATAACATCTTGGCAAAATGTTACTGAGGTGTAAACAGCAGCCTTTCAAAGGCCAGGAGTTCATTATATATGATATGTGATCGCAAACATCACCCTTGTTAACATACGAAGAAACGCTATGATCTGGTTTACTGTTTAAGACATTAATTAGCTAAATGACATTGAGTGACCTGCATCACTGCACTCGCCTGCCACACACAGGTGGGAAATGCGATCTTATGATACGCCTGACCGATTACAGGCTCATGGCCTCGTTGATCGCCATGCCGGCGTTTGATGTGATATTAACTGCAAACTGGTATCACTGCCAAGGGTTCCAAGCATGACAGTAAATGGGATTATGACAATATTCCATGATATTAAATGGTCAGATTTATCATTGTTTATATTGGAAATGGTTTGGGATTTCAGATTTATGTTACAATAAACAGGATTTTCTATTAACCGAAATGACACAAAGTGGGCTCAACTGTACTAGTTATCAGTTAAGACAACTAAAATATTGAGAAATGTCAGAAAAACTTTGTTGGTTCCAAGTGCTTTTGTTTGATTTTGGTAGTTTTCTGTGAAGATTCTGACCCCTTTTTGCCCCACAAGAAGAACTGGAATTACACATCAGTGCTTCGCACTGATCTGTAGGGTAAACTGTCACTGGAGTTGCCTGTGGCAATACCCATGCCAACCATGGTCAAGCAGTACAAACTGTAGCTAATCGCCTCTATGCATAAATTAGAGAAAGAAAAGAACCACATATGCAGCACTGTATTGCCAAATGGCTGTTGCAGCTTCAGCTACCCATATATTTTCAGGTACTGTTAATATATCTAGTATGTAAAAATAAATTACCTCTTTCACATCTGCAGTTAATTAGTACTTCTAAGATATTGTTTAAGCAATGCCATATTCATTTGGGATTTCAGCTTGTGCATATTCAACTTACCTTCTATTCAACTTAAAATTTATCGGTCTCTTTGATTTCTGTTTTCAGCTTACAGCCGAATTCCGACACTAGGCAAAAGCAAGTGGAGGCCTGGTGTAACCTGGTTCTATCCTATCACCGTCACCACAAGATCTACAACCTCGACATTGTGGAGGCACAGAGCAGTCCACTCTTCTATAACAAAGACATCAAAAGTATCCTTTACTGGCCGATTACTCCCTCAGGAGGGGAGTCAACCTTTATAATATTGAATATAAGGTCTTTGAAAATTCTTGTTATAAATTAAAGGGAATTGAAACTGCTTGAATATATTTATTTTTAATTTAAAAAGGTTTAATTACCACAAATATGATACATCAAGCAGGCAGAAGTGAAAGCATGAACAGCACTTTCTACCAGACAAAAGCTCAAGAATCTCAATAAATAATTCATGGATTGACATGAAATATACTGTGCCAGTTTCTTAAAGGGGCCCAATCACCTATAAAGCATGTTGAGTTAACACTAAAAATAGTTTCTTCCCTTTAAAATTAATCTGTACATATGCCAGAACATATGCCATCAGGAGATGCCCTGACTTACTTTGCTCAAAAAATGAAATACATGTTCCCCCTGGATGAAACACCGCGTCTTGCCCCTCTGAATAAGACTCCGGTCACGCGGCCTTGTTATCGTTAACAGATTTTGTTTACCAACACCCAGGGCTATAACAAGGTGTTAAACAGTCGTATGCGAGGAATTTAGACTGTGTGCATGAATGATTTTGCTGGCAAGCTTTTGTATAAAGCAAAACTGAACTGATAGTGTTAAAGAATAGGAATAATATTGCTCCTGATTATGTCCCTTTAATGATAGCTTTATTTTTGCTGTTAGACTGGTGGCACCCCTATATTTTTTAGAGTTTTGCAGTTTTAACCTGCAGTTTATTTAGATCACCAAAGTTTTATCATCCGAGGTTCATATATTGCTTGACACTTGGTATGTGTATTGATCACAGACAGTTTTATCAGTTTTAGAAGACTTACAGTGTAAGCTTATTTTGTTCACTTATAATGAGACTGACAGAGACCACCAGTGTCAGATTATAAACAAAGTGATCATACATTTTGCTTTGTCCATCAAACTGAGATAATGTTCAATAATTATAAGACATACATTCTCTATACCTTTCAAAGTTTTAACAAGAATTGGCCAAGAGGTCTTCGTTAATATGACCAATGGTTAAGAAATTTCACTACTATTGGTCCCTTAAGAGTGCAAATGGCACTGGCTTCTAAATAATTCATGCACAGATTGCCTTGAATTATTTCATTGGATAAAATAAAGGATAGTTCATGCTGGTAAATAAGTTTCGTTTCATAAAAAAATCCCTGCAAAAATTAAGTTAAATATATGAAATCTTGTTCATATTTACTTGTAGATGATCATTATGTGATAAATAGGAAACCAGCAGTTCCGGTAGTTTGGTGTATCAGTTTAAGTTTGATTTAATAACAGTACAGGAAGACCTACCATTACAAATTTAAAATCAAGGTTAATTATATTGTATTTATGTTGTATGTTGAACTTCAAATCAAATATAGTCCATAATTACAAAGTTACAATATCAACTGATAATCAAGTCAACATTAACTGATATGTAACATACTTTAGGCCACCAAAACTTTTTAACTGGAACTGTGAAGCAAAGTTGTCACCACAAGTACATGTAGTTGCAGAGCTTGTGTGTGCAGCTGGTGTCATAGGATGTACCTGTTTAACAAGATAGCAACAAAGAAAATAAGGGACAGATGTAACATTAAGCATAAAAAATGGCAGTGATTCAAGCTGGACTGTTGAAATTTAGGATTATCAAGAAAATTAACATTGATTCTGAATGTAGTACTGTCTCTACAAATCCTGTTATATGACCTTGACTCTTCATCAGGAAAGTTGCCACAAGATGCCATTGTAATCATTCTTGACAGACTCAGAAATAAAGGTGAAATAATCATTACTTTTTGTGTGTTCTAAGCACAACAACTAACAGCTGTCTGTTTAAATATGCAGAAATAGCAATCATTTTCATTGATACCTGTCATAGGTAATTATTTCTCTGCTGGAGGGATCGAGGCAAGAACACAAATGACCTGTATTCACCTAAATGAAAATTTGACCCACATAAATAAGGAGAAGTGATTCTGAAAAAGAACCCCACCCTTCCATACCTCTTATAATGTATATTTAATATGGTTGTAAGTTCATATTTGTTCATTCTGTGGACCAAGACAGAGAAATAACTGAATAACTGAAATTTTAAAATATGCATGTGTAAGTATTCTGTTTAAATACAGTAAGGAATATTAAGAAAATTTAGTAATTCTGAATGTCTCATGCAGGAAATATAGAATGGTTGGATAAAAACAGGAGACAATGCAGTATAGTATGGCGGACTCCAGAAGAATGGGGCAAACTGGTGTACAAGTGGGTAAGTATAGACCTCACAAACACAGACTGGACAGTAGTAAGAATACTGTGTAAATGGAAAGGATAAGATCATACCCTTACCACCAAAGCCAGTGACTACACTTTGTTTGATGAAAATAGTATTGTATGGAAGGGATTATGGCAGGTACACAGCATTCAGATAAAGTGACTGTACATTTATTGATGAAAACGGGTTTACCTTTTGGTCACCACTTTTACATTAAGAGATGCTGTATGGGTCGGGTAGTCAGGTGTAATTTAACAAATCAGTCAACATAACTGGGATACCATTCATTAACCCTCTTAATTATTTTGGGCTGTGAGTGATAGATTGAGTGAATTAAACATGTTATTTGTACTGTTTGTAACAAAACTGAATGATGAAAAGTCAGGATTTCTGTTAAAATCCAAAAGGGAAAAGGAATAGATGACAGCTACAGAACTTTGCTTTGTAATGAGCACAGCTTGAGTTATTGATACAATACTAGTACTCGTTGTTTCAGGCCACTGATAATGGAATGATGAACTCAGTCTGCACAATTTATGAACTTATCAATGGAGAAGATGCAGTAAACACAGGTATGACTATTTGAGTTAGGATGTGTATGGTCATACAGATTCCTCTGGACACAAATGGAAATGGATATTTATATGTTTGTGTGATGTTAAATGTCCAGCAGTTTGCATGGAAACACTGTAGCCAGCTGAAGTGTTATACAGTCTCATTCATCAGCAGTAAAACTGTTACCATGTTCTAATATTCCCAAAATAAAGGGGGGAAAAAGCAGATGTTCATTTTCAGTTCACATGAATTTTCAGTCTTGACTACAGATGTCTAGAAGTCATTGTCAAGTGTACTCTAGGACCTTTTGTAAAAATAGAAATTACTTCAAATGATCTTATGTTAAAACAATTTAAAAACTGCATGTCAGGAAGGGATTTCTTCCTCACAAAGTCACAATAATTTGGTAAGTATTAAGGATAAATGAATATTTTTCATCTTCTTTTTACAGAATTCCATGGTTTGGACAAAGATGTACTCTTTAAGGCTTTACAAGCATTGCAGACACAAGGAAAAGCTGAAATCATGAACTTTGATGGCAATGAAGGTGTTAAATTCTTTGGCTGAATCATTGGAGTTGGTGCAAGGGAAAGTGGGAAATAAAACATCAGACCTCCATCAGATTGGATTAAAATACAATGTTTTAACAGCAACTAAAACCACCAGCTACAGGGACCAGGGGTTTACTGGCTGGTCCGGGGAGACTGGCTGTGCCAAGGTTTCAGCTGTGAGAGGATTAAATCTCGGGCTGCTCAGACTACTTTTTTCTCGTACAAAGTTATGACTATATTCATGTTAAACTCGTGTGCACGTTGGTAAACCGGGAAGATTTAGTGAAAGAAACTTGGGAAGATTCTTAGCAAGCCTCGGATGTCAACATCAGTGAATTCTGTACTGACAGTGATTGTGACATTTTCCAAGCTGCTTTGTGCTTTATGTTTATCAATCCAGACAGGGTTAGAGGCTAAATTATACATAGGAGTAAATTTCTATAAAGGATTCAATAGTATACATTTCCATGACTTGATTTTGGAGTTTGCTTATTTGTCTTAGGTGGGCATATTAATAATGAACATTTTAAGGACAACTACCAGTACAGTTTTCTCAAATTAAAAAGTGCAACTGAGTGATAATTTAATGGAGTCCATTGTGTAAAGTATTGCATGGCAATGTATATGTAATATCCTATTAATCTCTGTAAAACATAGTTGACCTATATTAAACCATCTAGTGATAGTACTTAATAATCTTTCACGAGTGCGTGTTCATGTGGCTTATTTTCTTGGTTGAAAACTACTACTGCATTATAGTTTAAACTTTTTCTAATGAGCAGAAGACTGTAGGAAAGGGTCTGACACTTCAGGAATTATTCTGAATTACATGTGTTTGTTCACCCGACTACAAATCACAAGCAAAAGGACATCTTTGACGGTACTTGGTAAAACCCGGACTCTGACTCCGGACTCGGACTCCACAGTAATAATCGCCGGACCCTGAATCAACATCTTATATATATTGTATCGATCGTTGTTCCATAACAATTATACTTGTGTTAGATGTTTTACTTTTTACTCTTTTAGAATACAATACGAATGTTTTCTCATATTATCTGTAGCATCTACAACGCATGTTTAATATAACCGGACTCCTACTCGGACTCCGACAAATGAGTGAAGATAGCATGGGTATAATGGAAATAGTAACTTCTGAAAACATTTTCTCTTATTCTTTATATCCGGACTCTGACTCCACAGGCATAACATTTTCTTTCTATAATTTATTTATCTTGTTCATTTATAATTTATTTTTTATTGACCAGAAGGCTTATAAGAATTCAACATTCATGTTATTAATTCAATTTAACATGATTAAATTTTGTGAATAATGATTATTTTATAAAATGATAAATGGACCCTAATTTTTCTTCACAATTTGAAGTTTTTTTACGTGAAGTTAAACTGGTAAAGGATTTATTTTTAGAACAACAGCATTTATATTCCCATATCCTTTTAAATATTGCAAATGTATTGAAACATTGTTACATGCAAGGGTTACCTTAAACCATTGGGGAAAATATGACAACAAACTTTTATGCTTCATTTTATGGGCACATACTAATAACTATACAACAAAATAATCATATGCACAAAGACAAAACTGAGTGTAAATGTGCTGCATCTAGTACTTTCAAGAAAACTTTATATAAAACCAGCACCTTGTAGATATTTAATGAAAATAGCACAAATGAATGACTGAATCGAATTGATCATTAAGCTACGATTTATTTAAACTGTGCACATCACCCAGTATGACATGAGGGGTTATTGATAAAACCTGTATTTTTAAAAGTTCTTCCTTAAACCTACAGAAATACTGGGGTTTCACATTTTATTTCCAAAATGTGAAATATATGTAGAGATGCTACACCATATTTGCACATATGATTTAAACTATAACGCTATTCAATAATAATTAACTATATATATTGAAATATATAAACATTAAAATAAATAATAATTTAAACAAATCTGAATACCATAAATACAATACTTTTTCAATAAATTTAGAATATTTTAAAGGATGTTTTCTATAGAAAAGCCTTCATTTTTTATTTTATTTATTCTCTTTAAACTTTATTTCAAGATATATCGGTTATCCTCAGCTGTGAGGTATCAGAATACTGATACATATGATCTGCTTGGATTTACAAGACATGATTTGGGGTCCGGCTATTATTACTTAGAGTCCGAGTCCGGGGTCCAAGTCCGGGTTTTACAAAGTACCATCTTTGACAGACCACACTTCACAAAGCCACAGGTGTGGAATTTTGATATGTTAATATTTTTTCTGTAACCAGGACACTTTCTGAAAGAATTATCAAAAATATTCTAACAAACCATTTCTAACCAATTAATCCGGTCCCACATTACATCTTGGGAATTCATTCTTCTGATATCTTGGACATTTTTCTGTTCATGTTTATTGAGGTTAGTCACACGGCTTGCTTTACTACACTGATCAAAGTCACTAACAAGGGACCCATGGGTCACGGTGCTCAGCTGAAGTTTGAAATTTTTGCAAATGCAAAATTTTCTATTGTAATGTTTTTCATATATATAGGCATATGAGAAGCTAAGAGGAAAGGGGCCCTCCTACTTGGTTATAGTAAAGTTCTAAATATATGATTGTAAAATTATTACTCAGACAAGACTGAATGAAGAAAAAACAGCAAGTTTTGAGATACAGTGATGCATTTGAAAAATTTACAGATGGACAGGCAAGTGGACAGAATGGGCTATTACCTTTATTTCACTTTCAAAGGAACAAGGTTTCAAAACAATACGGACCCAATTTTTGGTAAGTTATAGAAAATATATGGAAGAATATAAATACTAAAAACAATCAAAAACAGATCAGTGGTTTTGATATTAGGCAGCCTTGAAATGTAACAATGGCTTTTTTAATTAAAACGGGGGTTTTTCCTTAATATTTTGAGGGAACGAAGTCCTAGGGACCCAATTTTTGGTATGGTAGGAGATTTTGGGGACATCTTACTGTCTGCAAAATTTTGGATTCATAGGTCCAACGGTTTCAAAACGTGCCCTGTAAACGAACAGACGACAGACAAAGGACCACGACTATAGCTCAGATGACTTATAGTCAGCCGAGCTAAAAGTATACTTAAGATTTTGCGGATTACAAAATTTTACCTTTCAAAGAAAAGTCATTCATATTTTAGCTTTCATTACCATTGCTGTCACTCCCCAGAGGCAGGGAAAAGGAGTAAGAATTCAGTGAAATAATTTTTTAGATTTTCTTTACAAACCTCCAAATCTAACAATTATATGGATTCCCAATCATGTCCGTCACCAATGATCTCCTTAATGGCAACATCCTTCAGCCCCAGTTTCCACATGAATATTGATCATTTGACTGCCATGTGATTTTGAGCTGCGTCTTTTCCACTACTGAAAATGTCACAAGTGTTTAAATCTTTAGGTGAGGTCACCTATTCCTTAGGTGAAACGGGAGGAAAAAGTAGAATGGATTCAATCTTTTACTGTAGATCTTTCACTCTTGGAGATGTTTGAAAACTGCTGACATGACCTTTTCAGTGAAGACTGTTTCAAGCACATCCCTTAGACCTATTCAATTCCACTTCCAACAAGTATTTAATTCTCTTTTTTTCCATCTGTTCCTTGAGGATTTTCAGAAAAATTTGTCCATACCTTTCATGATTCACAAACAGGTACTCCAAAATAGACAACTCTGCAAGACTTGTTATTAAAAACCTACCATTTATTAGGTTAGATACACATAATTATCAATATATCTATAAAATCTACAATGGCTAATACAAATAGCTACCAAGTTTGAACAGGACAATGCACGTGCAACACTGACCATCGCATACACTACCCAACCACACTTGCAGCATTCAAATGTAAAAAAGTATCTACTAACTAAAATAAGATTACACTGATCTAGGTAAATTACCAATAGATGATAAAATCTACTTTTGTACAAATGATATATTATATGAGTTCTTGGGCTCACCTCGCACTCTGACAAAAAAATCTCTTCTTTCGTTGGCTACATAATTTGGTCCAATAAATGGTAACAGGTCACTTTCAAGCTACATTTTGAGATATGCATTATTATTTTACAGATGCAACACAGACTCAGAAGCCACAACAAATTACAAGGTAGCTACAGAGGAAGTGAAGTTTTGTTCATGTAATAACAACAGTATTTGCCCTACAGTGTTTGTTTTATGAAGCTCTGGCAAACAACCAACGCTGGTCCCAAACTCTCCTCAAACCCCAAAATTTTACTCCAAGCTGCTTCCGTGGTATTCAGCTTTGAACAGTGACCAAAGAATTTCTGCTGACCTGAGGGGAACCAGCTCCTCATGATAAATTATGTATTTTGTCCACAGGAATAGGATTTCTCTCTCATTTTAAAATAACAGGTGTGTGTTCTGTCTGTAATATATTAGGTATATTTTGCCTGAAAACAGGAAAATTTATGTAACTGGGGAATTTGCAATGTGTAAGTTCATTTTTTAATATATTAATGAATACATACATAAGAGATACTTCATTTAAAACAAATGTGGTATTTATGGTAGCATCCTAAATCCTCACAAATGAGAGTACCCTCCATACAACCTAACTGGTAACAAGTCTTGTTAGAGGTCCTAGTGTGGCTACTGCAGTATCAACATGGCTAACTCTGCTTTTACCTTTTAAAAAAACAGTATCTATGCGAATGTCTGAGAGAAGACAAAATCATAGCCATCCAGATTTAATCTGAAAATGGACAAGCCAATGTGTAAATGATGAAAACAAAAAGTTAGGTCTTATCTGATAAGCATTCATATTTCAGCCGCCTTGCATAATGATTTTGGTCTCAGCTTGCAAGACCCCCCCCCCCCCCCAACTTTCCCCAATCCCAAATTGGAAATAATAATACTAAATTAAAATATCAAAGGGTCTTAAAACAGTAAAATAATGGCACATCAATATTGTGAACTTGTACATCAAATGCCATCACTTTCCTGGATTTTTCCATGCTTGCAACACACCTATTTGAACCAACCCTGGTCTTCTTTATCTGCATAAACATGGTTCCCCATTAAGGTCTTCCCATATTTAAGTTATGGGAGGATATTCAGGGGGTTTGTTCAAGGGGTTAAGATACGAAATGTGTGGGTTATTTACATAGGCTTGGGAAGAAACTGGCATTCCACAGTTCTTCAGGCCAACACAAGGCATGTCAAGCATCCTCGAAACGTTCTTAAACTAAGTGTATACCTGCTCAATGTGACAACCAAAATAAATCCCAGACTGAGGCTCAGCTTAAATGATCAATAAATACAGATAACAATTAATAAAATGCAAAACAATGCATTATTATGGTACACTGTGAACTGAAAATTTGCCAAATTTTGGCCTTTCTTTGCCTCATAAGCAAGAGAGATTGGGGTTCAGGTTTCTTTGGTTTATCTGTGCACCAAGTGGCAAGAGCTAGCCATGTTTTTACTACTCCTAGTATGATTTGGCTTTGGTGTGGGGCGATTCATTCAGAGGTCAGTGTCAAACCACGCAGCCATTTGGTTTGCATCCTGTGGATTTCCAGGTTGACCTGGGGTCATGGCAGGGCCTTCCATAGTGTCAAAGTTCATGCCGGGAGCCTGGGGTCCAAGGGAATCCATGGGGTCGATTCCTCCATAGTTGCTTCCTCCGTGCTGACTTCCAATCTCAAGACCCTGCATGGAGTCCACTGGAACAGATGGTTCAAAACCTGAAAACAAAATCAGCAAAGATAAAGTTCTAAACATTTAATACTGTACTGGAGTAACAGTCCATGTAACTTCAGTGAACTTACCTGATTGAAAGAACTGCTGCAGAGAAACAATTTAGACTTAAGTTACAGACTGTTCAACAGCCAAGCTTTTCTGGAGCTCTGGCACCAGCCATCTGCCAGCCAATGCTTGGCCACCACAGACTTCAGACCTGGAGGATGGCTGGTGCCAGAGATCTGGAGAATAATAATTTGCACAACGTAATGGTACATCATTACTTTTTAAATGGTTAAGTTTAAAAGCGTAGGAATTTATTCACAAGACTGTCAGTAGTAATGATTATTTGTGCTTAAAATAACTGGTCAGTCTGAAATTGGGACTGTTGAGGAATGGGCCAAATACACAGAACAAATTAAACACGTAATTTCTGCAGAGATATACACTACTAAAACTTTAATACTTCTGTGATATCCTTTATAATTTTAAATTTGGACATTTCTCATGGCACATGCTCTGATACAATATAACAATGCTGTACCTTGTCTGTTCATGTCTGGTTGACTGCTCTGCATGCTGCCAGGGCCAGCACTGTAAACCTGGTCACGTCCAAACATCTCATCTGGCGGCAGCATGTTGGGATCACTCAGACCTGGGGGCTACAGAATGGTTTTAAAGAGGTTAGACATCCTCCTAAATAAATGATGCTCTGTGAACTTGAAAATTAAACCAGTTGTCCATTTGCATTAACATCCATTAGTGATTAAAAAGCAAAACGGCATGGAACTATTGTGGCAGTAGATTTTAATCTGTATAACATCAAGTTGAGGTTCAAACAAACAAAATTATTTTCTTCAGATACTTTAATTCAACAAATGATTTGAGCCTGTTCTTAGGATGGTTTAGTTCAAATACTCCGAGCTAAATGTGTAATATGCAATCCCACCTTTTATTTCCAGTAAAATCTAGTCACACCAAAATGATCTAACTTGCCTCAACAAAACTTATTTAGACCATCCATTCACTGTATGCTTATTCCTATTTATCCATGTCAGATCCAACAGATTTAGATAGTGACGGTTTAACTGTGTACAGCACTCTCTGCATTATGTTATTACATGACTTACCTCTCCCCATGGCACCTGCTCACCACGGAAGAGAGAGCTGGTCAGTTCCACTGACAAGCGCTTCTTGTATTCCTGGGGTTTGTCCTCAGACATGCGGAACAGGACAGCAGCAGCGTAGGTGGCTACAATAATAAAGTGACCTATGTCACTAATGCTCAGTTGACATAGCCAAGTAATGGGGAAGCTTGCTATTCCTGCCATAGTACCCCATTTTTTTATTTTTCTCTAGTTAATGTTTAGTAAAATCTTAAGAATGATACAACAGAAAGATACACAAGAAAATTACCACATACAAAATCACTATCAAGATATCTACCAGGTCACTGATTCTGGTATTTTAAGAACTCATTTCATTTATAATTTCTGATTATTTCCTTAAATCCCCAATATCTGTTTACTGAGCAGACTACATTTGCATTGAGACATGGTATCTTCATTTCAGAAATGAACAGAATGAACTGAAATTTTATTTTCATTGTGTGCTGTCAAAACAAATTTGATAACTCACCACCCTAATAAACCTTGCATTAAATGTAATTCATGTAGACAGTGCTTACATATTATAGGGAGGATTTGTCTGTACAATTAAAATTCAAACTTGTGTATACAAGGCTTTTGCAATGCAAAAACAGACATGTCTCCCCTCCCTATTGGCTCCCATCCCCAAATTTGAGGATAAATATAAGGACTACTTCAAAAGTAATAACATTCACAAATAATTTCTATTTTGGCTGATTTGACCTTGAAAATCAAGGGCCAAGCTCACCAGTTTGTGAACTCACTGAAAAACTTGGTAGAAACAATGTTTCAAATTTCAGAAAAAAAAATGTGCAAAACTTCAAAAGTGATTGGGTTAACAAAAATTTCTATATCAGCCTATTTGACCTTGATGATGAAGGTCAAGGTCACCAGTTTTTTAACTCATCTGATATACTGGTAGAAACAAGTTAAATTTCAAGAAAAATGTCGAGTCCTTCAAAAGTTATCGCGTTCACAAGAAATGAGAGATGAAAATGCTGGGCACCCATAGGGGGGAGGGGAGACATAAATATGAAAAGCAAACGCGAAATGAGAGATGAAAATGCTGGGCACCCATAGGGGGAGGGGAGACATAAATATGAAAAGCAATCTAGTTCCTGAATGCAATTTAAGAAAGGACAAAAGTATCCAACATCTTCCGCCAATTTTCTCACAAGTCTGAAAATACGAGAAAATGATAAATACAACAAAGATAGACAAATTCTTTACTGAAACTTTGGTAGATGAAATATTTCTGAGGTTAAACTAAGGCACTTGGTAGGATCATTTCATAACTTACCCACACCCTCATTGCGTGAATGGAGGAGTTCTGTTAGTGGGGCTGTGGCACCCTCTTGTTCAATAATTTCAGCACCCTCTTTGTCAGCAGCCAGCTCACACAGGACTCCTGCAGCTACACGCTGGATGTTCTCTATTGGTGAATACAGCAGCTGAAAAGGCACAAGGGCTCCAGCTTATTTCAAAGGCATGGGAGAGAAAACTGGACATCAATGAATGTCAAAGACCACTGGACCATGATTGCTTACTTTCCACAGCAATAAACAAAAGTTATCAAGCATAAAGCTTCTGAGATAATAGGAAAATTTCAAAATATACTGCAGCACTAATTTGAGGTGTTGACCAAATTCATGGTCAAACTTTTTGTGAATTTTATATTTTTATGAAGAATCCAGCTTCAAGCATCAGTGATTTATCAAAGGAACTAGGTCTAACATGAACAACTTAGTTAAACAGTGAAATGAGGCCCAACACTCCTTACCTGTACAAACAGAGGGATACAGTTGAGACCACGAATGACAGCTCTGTTATGAGCCTCCCTGGCTAGAATGTGCAGAGCACCCACACAACCCTCGACGATTTCCTCCATACGAACACCATCAACGTAAGCCCCCTGGTCACCATTCTGCATACTGTTCCGCTGGAAGCAGAAAGCAAACTAAATGAATAATTTTGATACTTTTAGCCATGTAATTAGAGCATATTTTTCCTTGTGGCAAAAATCTGATTAAGAAATACTGGAACACCTGTTTCTTCATTCAAATCATAGCTGATTTTTTTTTATCAAATTAATGATTTTTTTCAGGATTAATTTAAGTGGGTTTAGGTTTATGCATATATGGCCACAAATCTCTTCCTGGTAACATACTGGCTGATCAAAGTTAACACTAATAAAAGTGTTACCTACCCTTTGTGTATCTTGGTGGGCACGGTTCAGCAGCTGTACAATGCGGGGTAATGCTCCGTGTTCTCGCAGTGGGGCATGATTGGCAGGACACAGAGCAAGGTTACGGATCAGTCCGACCACGGCCTTGATGAGTGGCCATCTGCTGGGCGGGTGGAGCAGCTTCACCAGGACAGGCAAGCCGTAATGTAGACGGACAGCGTTCTGGGCCATCTCAGCCTCAGGGTGTCTTGATGTCAGATGACGCAATGCACAAACCTTTCAAACAAATACGCAACTGGTATGAACAATAGTGCAAATCCCTAATTTTACAGAATTTTTTTGACCAAATCAACCATATATGATTGTAAGAAAATTTATTTAATCCCTTTTATTTCAATTTTTAGAAAAGAAAATGACAAGAAAATGCATTTGACAAAATTTACTTGTTAAGTCCAATGGACACAAGTTTTTCTTTTTATAGATTTAACATGGGTAATTTCGCCCCATTTAAGAGTCAGAAATGCTATGTAAGCTCAAATGTCCTTTGGTTTTCTGATTTAATTTAGTTTGACAAAATATACATACAGCAGGTTCAGTTATGTCTTCACGGTCTCCGGCCTGCAGGATGGTGCGAACAAGAGCTTCTATTCCTCCAACCTGGCAGACGATGACTTTGTTACGCTGGTTGTTGCACGTCAAATTTGACAGAATGCCAGCAGCACAAGTAACAATGTTGATGTCATTTGACGCTAAAAGCTGCACCAACATCTGAAGCAGACCCTCCATGTTGTCTTGCTGCAATACAATTAATATACTAAGCATATTGCCAGGTAATGATGATCTATAGTGTAAATAAGCAGTTTAAAATGTGCAGGAATATCAACTAATATGTATAACAAGTAACATATGTCTAAGCATTAAAACAACAAATACTATGTTTATTTCCATTCTCAATGTAAATCTTAAAATTTGTTAACTCAGCTGTGCATGAACAATATTACAAGAATCAACTTACTCTTGAAGCAAGTTTCATGAAGAATCATGAAAAACTTATTCAAATGAAAACTTTGCAACTTACTACTTTGGTGGCAGCATCAGAGAGATTCCTTAGTGTCCAGAGACAGTTCTGTACCAGCCTCTGACTCTGGTGTCCCAACTGCTGGGCCAGTGCCTGCATACCACCTGTAGTTTAGATAAACAGTCAATCCCACTGTTAACAAGCATCAGCATGCATCATATGAACATCTCAATTTTTTTAAGTTAAATTAGTCATTGTATGAAGATATGACAGTTTCTAAAGTAAATGTGCAAAACAATCAAATATCCCGCCCCCTTTGTTCTATATTGTATTCAACATCCATATGACAGATTTACAGTTCTTTCCTGTGATGAATAACAAGAACAATTGAAGAATGAATACTTACTGCAATGATAATATGACCATACCATTATATTTTCTGAAGTCTTAAAATATACCATACTTGGATAATGTACTTTAAAGTAGCATCTCCTAACAATAAATCACACTGCAACCTAAAGCCATTCCTGTCATATTTTTTAAGCTTGTTTCTCTTAGCAACCCAAAGGATTTTCAGTAAGAAGTAATTCCACAAAACTTACCAGCTTCTACAATGGCAGGTTTATTGCTGGAGCAGACAGATAAAACTTTCAGCACACGTGATGTGGTCCAAAGCAGCTTTTCGTAAGTGTAGGAGCGCATGATGCGAGCCAGTTCTGCTGGTCCTCCACAGGCCAGAATGATCAGCTGAAAAAAGGATTACAGATAATTTGTACTTCTAAACATCCTGATGTTTGTCCAATCTCCAACTGAATAGTCCCATATTTTTAAAGTGTGCAAAACTTTCTGTTTAAGTAAATACATCCTAAAATGAAATGCAACGCAGCATATTCTGAACTGTTACAACCTTTGCCACAGTGTATCCATGTCAAACAGGTTTATGTAGCAAGATGATTGAATCATTTGTTTTGTTATACATTTTATAATTAATTAGTATTATTTTATTCTTAATAGAGTAAGACTTTTTCACGTTGGTTGTCAGAGGCCTGACTTTTATAAATTGCCACGAGAGACTATATCAAATGTATTTAAAACCTGTTTCTGAGTAGGTCCACTGTGGTCATTGTGCATTGTATATTCCATGGAAACTGTTTATCTGGGACACCTGAACTCCTTCACAGCTATATGGCAGTAACGCTTTCCTTACCTTGCTCTCCTGGTTGCCGTAAGCCAGGATCTGCAGACAGTCTGTGGTGATAGCCAGGAATTTGACGTTATTCCTCTGAAGGAGGGCTACCATCTTCTGTAGTCCGCCAGCCAGACGGACGGCCATCTTAGAGCCTTCTTGGTGGAGCAGCAGATTGTGTAGAGTTGTGATTGCGTAAAACAAAACAGACTCCATTGGTGAGCTGTAAAAACGAACGCAGACATATCTTAATTATAAAGACAAAGTGGAGGATTGTTATCAGAACTCAAGATCTTAAAATTTGATTAATTTTTCATCCTTGGCCTGAAAGAAGAATAGCCAGCTGGGAGTCAATGTTTTGCACGTTTATCATTTGACATAAACTGAACATGAATTTTTATTTATCTTGATTTGTAAGCAGCCCCTGGTGCTAATGAGAAGTATGCAAAGTGTTGACACTGCTTCATTGGTAAACCAAAGAGTTTGACAATAGTAAACAGCTACCTGAGGAGTTTGAAAATGGTTAACAGCTACCCGAGGAGTTTAAAAATGGTTAACAGCTCCCTGAGGAGTTTGACAATGGTTGACAGCTACCTTAGGCATTTGACAATGGTTTACAGCTACCTAAGGAGTCTGACAATGATAAACAGCTACCTGAGGAGTCTGACAATGATAAATAGCTACCTGAGGAGTCTGACAACGATAAACAGCTACTTGGAGTTTGACAATGGTTTACAGCTACCAGAAAAGTTTGACAATCATAAACAGCTACCTGAGGAGTTTGACAATCGTAAACAGCTACCTGAGTAGTCTGACAATGGTTTACAGCTACCTGAGGAGTTTGACAATGGTTAACAGCAATCTGAGGAGTTTGACAATGGTAAACAGCTACCTGAGGAGTTTGACAATGGTTTACAGCTATCTGTGGAGTTTGACAATGGTTTACAGCTACCTCAGGAGTTTGAAAATGGTTTACAGCTACCTGAGGAGTTTGACAATCGTAAACAGCTACCTGAGGAGTTTGACAATTGTAAACAGCTACCTGAGGAGTCTGACAATGGTTTACAGGTACCTGAGGAGTTTGACAATTGTTAACAGCTACCTGAGGAGTATGACAATGATAAACAGCTACCTGAGGAGTTTGAAAATGGTTAACAGCTACCCGAGGAGTTTGAAAATGGTTAACAGCTACCCGAGGAGTTTGAAAATGGTTAACAGCTCCCTGAGGAGTTTGATGATGGTTTACAGCTACCTAAGAGTCTTGACAATGATAAACAGCTACCTGAGGAGTCTGACAATGATAAACAACTACCTGAGGAGTCTGAAAATGATAAACAGCTACCTGAGGAGTTTGAAAATGATAAACAGCTACCTGAGGAGTTTGACGAGAGCTGGTATGCCTCCCGATTTGAAGATCGCCAGCAGCCCCTGGCGGTGGTGGGACAGGTTGTGTAGTGTTCCTGCAGCACAGCGTGTGGTTTCGATGTCATTAGTGTTGCTCATGGCTCTGACGAGGGCAGCTACCATTTGTGGGGAATTCATGATGGCGTGGCGGCTGGCTTCTTTCTTAGAGAGTTGGTGGACAAACATGGCAGCCTGGCTGACCACGACTTGGTCCTCATCGTTGAGAAGTTTGGTCAGCTCAGGTATAGCTCTGGTTGCTAAGTCAGCATCATCCTGAAACAGCATCAACCTTTGTTCTTAAACACTGATTAAAGTAACAAGTGACCCATGGGTCATGACGCTTAGCTGCCAAGCATGACCTGTGACATCATGGACTGAGATTCACAACTTCCAGTCAAATTTTGAAGAACCAATTTGCCAATTTGTTGAAAATTTTCTATGACAACAGAAATATATATCACCTATGTCTGGTTAAAACACAGTGAATTGATGGTCTGAGGAAAATGCATGATTGTTAAGCTATCAGGAACTATTCCAACAGCTTGCTTGAAACCTGTCAGTCTCAAAAGGAACACCACAAAGGGCAAATATAAGATCAAAATATATAGCAAAAATCAAGGAAATACATGCAAGAATTATTGAGAAACAGGTGCTTCTGTATGATTTTTTATTCAATACAAGCCAACTGTACTGCACTTTTATAAATGATAGTAAAATTTATTCAGAAGTATTTAACCCAATCCTTTACAAGATTACATAAATATACATCCAACTGCATTCACTTTAACTGTTCTTGAGATAATATGATCAAAAGGAATTAAAAGATGGTTGCCTGGTGGCCATACTGGACTTCTGACAAGTCTGAAATCAGACAAACATTCTCTAAATGGGACCAAACATTAAAGAAAAATTACTGAAACTGCCCTGAAGAAAGAATTTCTAAGGTGGCTAACTGGCAGACATAATGGATTTCTGACAAGTATGACATTTGATATCCCACATTCTCCAATAAGAGACCAAACTTGGGGCAAATTATCCAGTAATAAATGCCCAAAATAATTCAAAAGGCATGTCCAGGCCCTCATATCAGATTTATAGATATGCAATTGTAAAAAGTGTAAGTCCAATATTTTTATTATCATTCTGCTTCTCAATGGGGTCAGCAGGGTAGGTAAACTGCCAAACCTGATAGTAAAGAAATGCAGAAAGCATGACTAAGAGTCTTGCAATAAAACAAAAAGACATCCTAAATCAAGGTACACATCCACATATTATGAGAACAAACACTTGCTTTTATATGTGGTGATATATATTAAAATATTCAGATATCTAGGAAACTAAGTTTATTGCTAGTATTTCATTAAATAAACTGCAAAATGTTCCCATCATCTTATAAATCAGTAGCTAAACCTTAATACTATACTCTCATAGTCTTAATGCCTGGCTGAAGCATTCTGACAACAGTGTTTTTGTTATGAAGTAACGAGGTACTTCACTGAGCCTTATCACTTAATAGGCTGATACAAAAGGGAGTCATATGTCACCAGTGTCACTCACAATTACAGCCACACAGGGAGATGTTCCAGCTGGAGTGGGATGGTTATATATACAAGTAAAATAGAGATGGTCTATAAAATAAGTAATTGTGAACATCCCTGACCTACGACCTTGGCCTTTTGCCCATATATCAACTGGATTCTTTCTAAATGACGGGTAACTACTGACCACTTAAATCTGGTGTAATTACTTGGCAACCAATGGGTGAATAACTTTGACCTGCAACCTTTAACCTGCTGACCAGCTGACCCCAAAATCAATAAGTTATTTATTCAAGCAAAAAGACCCATAAATATGAAGTTTGAGTCAAACTGAGTGATGCATAGATGTGGCATATGTGAAAGACTGAAGGTTTGGGTTGAACAGTTACACTTGAAATATGCTCACAAGCATTTAGAACAATTATATATTGTGACCTTGACCTTTGACTTTTTGACCTCAACATCAATAGGCTTCTTCCCGTATTGGTAGGTAAGCCATATGTGACAGATGGAAGGTACAGATTGAAAAGTTTGCCTGAAAATGACTCCACGCAAGAAGTTGGTGCTGCGACTTGACCTTTGACCTCAAAATCAACAGGTCTTTTCCCCTGTTGGCAGAGAAGCGATATCAGTGCTGGAAAGTTTGGAATGAAAAGTCTAGCTTGAAATGTGTCCACTACCTTTTCAAAGAAGTGGATCCTGTGACCCTGACCTTTGACCTTGTGACCTCAAAATCTATAGGATTCTTCTCCAACTTAGTAGGTGAGCTATATGTGAAAGATCAAAGAATTGGGATGAAAGGGTTGGCTTAAAATGCATCCACAGGCTTTTCAAAGAAGAGGCTCCTGTGACCTTGACCTTTGACCTTTTGACCTAAAAAAAATTATGGTTCTTCCCCTGTTGGTAGGTGAGCTGTATGTGAAAGAATGAAGGTTTGGGATGAAAATTTTGTCTCAAAGAGTTATTTCTGGGGGGTGCAAACACACCCCATAACTTCGAGAATATAGGTCGCAGTGACCTAATTTCAGGTTTGCAAGGAGATCTTTTTATAACCTATAAGACTGCATAGGGTTCATGGCCCTAGCCCCTACGGTTACGATTTGTGCCCTGCTAATGGACGGACGGCCGGCCGGACGGCCGGACGGACAGCCGGCCGAACGGCCGGACGGACAGACGGAAGGACGCCGGACAAAGACCCATCGCTATAGCCCAGCATGACTGAAAGTCAGCTGAGCTAAAAATTATCATACATCTTGTACCTAAAGCAGAATGCCACAGACACAAATTATATAGAAAATGGCTCATTCAGAAAGAAAGCAACCTTCAAGATATTCCAATATAAGAAATCTGAGAATTCACTTTGGTTGCAACATTCTTAATTCACAAACAATAGTATCCAACAATAAATATGGCCTAATTTAATCACAAATGGACCTAATACCTCTGAGAGAATAATGGAGATAGCTCACTGCCCAGATAAAAGTCACTGAAGTGACTTGACCAAAGTTGTACTGTGTAATCACCTAAAATGGGAATGAGCAGAAACAACTGCCACAAAGGTCAGTTAATTAGTGGAAGATGCAAAAATTACATAACTTGTACTTTCTAAAATGGAAGTATCCCTGTCCAAACATTAACAAGCTATAAGAGTCTAGTGGTAAGTACATGTTAGATAACGAGCTGCTACACCATGTAGCATGAGATTAAGACAGCAGCCTAATTTATGAACATGGCATGTAACAGACAGACATAGTGGACCAGTACCTGGTAGTTGATGAGGTTCACCACGGCATGCTTCAGCATCTGAGATGGCTCTGACAGCCTTTGGACTGCTGTGGGTTGGTCTGGGTGGATCTGTGTTGATGGGATCTGCATTCCTTCCTCCAGCGTCTCCGGGAACATCGCAGCACGTACACGCTGAGAGCGGGTCTGGTTCAGCTGCTGACTCATCTCTGCATGGTCACATTTAAAACATAATATTTCATTTCACAGATTTTACACTGAACAATGCCCTATTACATGTTTTAATGAGTAATATTCTATTTAAACACTAACTGTTTTAGCATATACTATTAAGTTTCTTGATAATATCACAGCTTAACCTTTATATATAATGCATTACCTACAACATTACCTACAAACAAGTAACCAGCATAAGTATACTACTCACCATCTACTTGTTCTTGCGTGAAGCCCTGGTCAAAGCCATCATTGAGCCCGAACATCATCTGAGAGGTGTCCTCAACAGCAGTGTCCATCTCGTCATGCTGGCTCTTCCCACTGAGGGATGGTGCCTGCAAGGGTATAATATACATTAAACCAGACGTTCAAAACAGTGAGTGGGATTCAGTAAAATCAATCTAAGTGGCAACTTTTACAGAACTAAACTAGTCAATTAACTAGTGCTGGGATGAATGATTGAGTATACCTGAAGATCAGTCAGCTGATACAGATGATCCGGTTTTCAATCTTGCATAGCCATAATCCTTTTTTTTTTCACAAAGTAACCTTATAATGCTTAAATGTATGTTTCATAAAATTTGTGTAAACAAACTTTTGAAATATCTGAGTTTACTTACAGATTAACACCTAAGTTTACTATATATACAATAAGGCTATACATATATTAGCCAATACGTAGGCTTATGTATCAATTGACAGGATATATATTTGATCATAAATTTCATACTTCTAGATGTCAACCATATTTACTAATGACTGTTCGTGAAATTACAACAGACTCTCTACACTTCTCAATAGCAACTAATAATTATCATTGTTTTCTAATATGCTGTCAATGATTGATTATGATAAAGGAAGGGACTCACAAAATTACAAAACTACCTCATGGGATCATACAATGACAGGGATGTATGTACCTGTGTGGTGGCCCCTGAGTGGATGCCAGAGTCTGCCATGTAAGTTTCCTGGGACCACAGCATGGTCTGGTCCTTGGGTGCCATTGGGGCTTGGGGTATGTTGTTAGATAGGTCCATGTAGGTTCCTCCACTGGTCGTCACTGCTTAGAAAACAGAACCACACAACACTGATTAGTTCTGTCCCTCAACACTTCACTGAGGAGAGCAAGCACAGCACATTCTTTCCATCCAAATACACATTACTATTTCATTGACTTACGGGTACTTAATGCCTCTTCCACTTCGTACTTTACATTCTGAACTAATCCTGATGAAAACTCACTGATAATTCAAAATGACCAAAATCCATAGCCTTTTGGGACAGGGATAATTACAGTGATTTGTAAACAAAAGCTAACTACTTTAAATGATAGGACTGGCAAATCAAAAGACTGATTCATAATACAACATGGCAATTTGTAAACCAGTCGGCACACCCTATCAACCTTAAATAATTCTATTAAAACAAACAATTAACCTAAAGGCATATTGATTGTGTGCACAAAATGTATTGCTTTAAAATTAGTTCACTGATTTATATAGCTTTTACCAAGTACCAATGAGGATGAAATTAATGGATACTGAACATAGGTCCATCTAGTGATTGATTTGAATATTTATTCTTTGCAATTTCTCTGCTGGCTTATATAAGGGGTCTCAACAGATTTGTTAACAAGCAATATTGCAGTACTGGAATATCTGTGCTCTGATTTCTTGCATAGATTGCCAACTCTACACAGTGATGTTTGTTACAGCCACAGTAAATGATACCCTTAAACAATCAAGACATACATTGAAGGTATTTGTATTACCATGTATTTTATGAAAAGGCCACACAAATATTTTACTGGACACAATATTTCAAGTATGTTCTTGTTATGATGCTATCTCGATGCGACTTAAGAACGGTACTAAAAATCAAGCAGGTTGCCCAGATAGTTGTACCTCTTTTTCCGTTAAAATGTAATCCTCTTTACTCTGTTGGTCCATTTACTGGTGTAATGGTAAAATATCTGGCCTTGTATTTATCAGTTTATTAGAGGTCAAGGGAACCAGTCAGGGAGTTAAAAAAGAGTAAGCAATCTCTTGCTTCATTATCACCGAATCATCGGACTTGCGCCCACATTTTATATTAAGCTGCCATTTACTGGCCAGTCACAAAAACAGCACACAGCTCCAAAGTTAAAACCAGCTTAGGTCAAGTAACTACACAACCAATCATTTGTGAACAACATTAGGGGTGTAACAATGCATCAAATAACTGATGCATTCATTGCATACTCTCAAATTGTAATCAATTATAAAACTATAAATTGATTCATTTTAATTGTTTTTTGCATATACCATGCCTAAGTCCTCCAAGCTCTAAAATATGACAGCAGTTCTCGATGTCAAAGCTCTATCGTTCCTGTGCCTACATATCAACTTTAAACGTTTCGTGGTGGACAAATCCACTTGCAAAGAAACATATATAGCGGTGACAAACAAAGGGATAGCTGCACTTTATTTGCTGAAATTAACTAACATCCATTTGGTAAAATTCCTTTTATTTAAAAAAAAAAAGTTAAAATTTCTACTGAAATAGGAACTGCATTGAGAATTGAATCGATAGATTCTCAGAGCCTCCACAATGCACATCCCTTAACAATATTCCAGACTGTTTTCAGGTTAGCAGAGACTGGAAAAGCAGTGATATAAGGTACCAACCTGTCCTCTGGGTCCCAGGGGTGTTTGCCATGCTCTGAAAGGAAGCCATGCTGACTAAGGTTGCTGGATCGTCACACGGATACCGCAGGTGGCTAACAAGGTCCTGAAACAAATATAAACATCAGTATTAACCAAAACTTACCCAACCTAAAACGCATATTCATAGCCATGATCTATGTGACCTTAATCCTATACTCATTCCATGAATAATCATGAACAGAGCAGTTGTGAGCCAATCTAGTTACCACTGGAACTGATCAATCATTCAAATCTGCATTATTTGGGAGACTCCCCCAAACAGAACATGTACAATGGTGTAGTCTGTACCAATACCCGTGAACTCATGTTTGTCCATGATTTTTTTAAACACAGGAGACTATTAAAAGTAAATATCAATTGTTACAGGAGCTATTCTGCCATAATCCCTGTGTATAATAATGTCTTACCTTGCACAGAATTTGAATGAGACAAGTAATCAAAAATAAAGTAAAACACTTTACAATGATTGTAATATATTCATCAATGGAGTACAGCAAATTCCAGGTGATGAGACTTCATACATGACCCATATATATTTATATTTATTGGTGGAGGTAACCGCCTCCATTTTTTAATGCTGACTAATCTAATTCTTAACTAAGTATGTACATCTGCAGAGTTTCCATTTCGGTGTGGGACTACTTGACAGGGCGGTAGCACTCGCTTCCTATCATTTTTATTTTTGTACCCTGGTGTCACCCAGGCCAGGTGTCTTCCGCACCTGCAGTTCCTGGGTGTGTAATCATCCCCAATTCTGGGTCATAACACCGAGGAACCCCCAGAGACGCACTCGTATGCGAGTGATACACGGCTGTAGGGCACAGCCCTCCCATTAAGCCTGCAGAGTGCTCACCCTGGGTGGGGGCTGAGCGTGAAACACCTCACCGCCTCGGCTGAGATTCGAACTCACAATCTCCCGGCTTTGATTTCTGCACTCTACTCCTGAGCCACACACTTTGGTCTTATAATTCTAAATGTCTCTCAACCATAGATGAAGTCTACTATGGAGGAGCAAATTTGGGCATCATAATGGCTGTGGGGATTAGGTCGATAAAGAACTAACCTAATCTTAAATTTGGGGAGGGAGGTATGGAGGCTCATCTTAACCTAAACTGAAAATCATCCAACAAATATTATAGAACTATGTTCATAAAAGTTCCATAAAAATTTTGCTCCAAAAAACAGGTATGATTCTCATTCTCAAAAATCACTGATAAAATGGAGCCCTAGAAATGTACCACCAAATTACACAGTGATACATGGTCCATATATACCTCTCTCCAGTCTCTGTATACACACAGACCAAAGTAGAAACACTCCAGGCCCAAAACACTCCCGATCATATACTTCTTAATTTTTATCATTTGAAAAGAATCATGCTTTTGGCATTACCTGCATCCAGTCACCAACTACATCATAAAAGTTCTCATCCATGTTCAGCTGTAGCAGTAATAATCAAGCAAATAAATGCTAAATCTGAGATAATATTGGATTTTGGGCCGCTGACTCAACAGGATGCTCCCAAAACCAAGATCCTGTGACAGAATAACAAGGTACTGTCCCATATATCACACACAAACTCCCACGTAAATTCAGGAAAAAATACTGGGATCAAAATAATATTACCCCCTTGCCAAAACATCCTCCCAGCACTTACTATATTTATGTTGTTCAGACCACTGAAAATCAGTGACAAAACATCCACAGTGTGGAGCTATTAATTTCTTTAAAAATTATTTTGTCTTGGTTTTTAAAAGAATATTGTTAACTTTACATCAACAAATTATTCAGAAAAATTATTGAATGATGCACAATTTAATCATTGACCAAACTTAAGTTTTTTTAAACATGGTTTTCAAATAAGAAATGTTGTTAAAATGTACTTTTAACTTTTAAAATATTTTCAATGAGAAATAACATTACCATCTCTTACAAATGTTTAATCCTTATGGAGTAGATTTTTTTCATGAGAAGAACAAGCAGAATTAATGCCATCTTAAGTTAGTCACAGAATTTGAAAGTTATTTTATGAAATTACTTGTAAACATCACTGCTCAGTCAATGACAACTTCAGATAGTCGGTAAATTCCTTTAAGAAAGGTCATACGCAAGAATTTTTCCTTCTCTGGTAAAAGATTCATGAATATTTAATAATCTTCAGTGCACTTTGGAAAAGGATGTTAATACAATATGATTCAATATACCAAATGATCACAGGTATCGGCAAGATGGCAACAATCAGCACTAGCAGTGTCTAGCCTCCAATCCACAGCTTGGTTTAAACAAAACATAAGATATAATAAATGCACTGAGTAAACTGGTCAAACCCAAATACGGTATCAACTCTTTAAACAAACGTGTATCTTGGATACCAAAACCCTAAAGTCAATTGAAGTCATCAATCTCCCCCAGAGACAAAACAACTGAGCAATGTGACTGCCAGGTGACAGGCCAGTTTCTCCTGTTGAGTGGCAAGTAAAACATGTCAGCAACTTCCAAGTGTCTGGCATACCAACCCTCATGTCACTACCCAGGCCAGATGCCTTCAACTTCCAGCAAAATATATCAAACCCTGATACAGTTGCCATTTGTTGGTGTTACAGGGATATGCTACTGCATAGTTAAATAATCCCACTTTAAACCTGTTGTCACCTTCCAACCCATAACAATAGAATGTAAATCAATCTCAATTAATTTAATAAGAAAACTGACCATTGTATTTAATAATCAATTCACAAATTCTTTTATCTTCCGAGATATTATAACATTTATAATACCAACTGGTTGCCATTTCAGGGGTTTCTTGCTACAACTCAAGAAATATGCTGCCAAAAGACATGACCAAACAACCAGGACTAGATATTCCACTGTTTGAGGCATAAGCCTAGTTGTGTTCATCAGGCTAAAATGTGTTCCTCTGAAAGTCAAGCTGGGTGATACCTAGTTACTGTTTATGGTATACCACATTTGTATTTATAGTTTATACATTATTTATTATATCACATTATCAGCATTAATCCTGGGTACTGGGACAGAAACAGGGTTGTGTTCATTTTTATGTCATAGTGAAGCACATGCCACACCTTAACATGTTTGGAAATTAATGGCTGTCTACATTCTAATCATAAAATGCAACTATGTTTGACCCAACTGCACCGGTCCGATAAAATTCTCCCCTGTGATACAAATAAAATTCACACTATTCATGCTAAAACCCAGATTACAGTCAATCACCATTTAATTATGCAGCGAAAGTTCTTAATTGTACTCAAAGACAATTGAATTTGTATTGTTCCATTGTAAAATTTAATTCCTGATGCTACAGCCATTAAGTGCAACTAATAATAAGTGTCCTGCATGTACAGAACTTTTTTTTCACCTAGTTCCAAATAAATGTGATGTTGCTTGTCCCCCTATATTGATTTTACATGCAAGTGAAAAGCAGTTTTTGTCTCTACACATGGAAAACAGATCCAAGTCCTGTTAAAAATACTTTTTAATCTGTTTAATATAACATGGTCATGGTATTTTATTTAAACTATACATATACCTACGGAGGGATGTCCTGAATCTTCATGAGGTTATTTATAAATACATTATACTTTTTAAAAGCACTAACACATACAAGGGATCTATGGTCACAAAAAGTGGTAAAACGGTTCTTAACTGCACGACTGATACAGGCATGCAAATATTTTGAGAATTAAGATCTTTATCAATAACTAACTTACAGAAAACTAGCATTTGCAAAATTATCCCTTGAATCACTATTCATAATATACTCTTTTATACATTTAGAGTCAAGTTAATGTCAATGCTTAATTCTATTTAATAAAATAAAAGATTCAGTGAAAATGATTCAAAATTCCCTTTTCAAATAATGTCACACTAAGTGTCACACCCCGGAAGGAATGGACGCCCAGTATCTTTTAACCAGTAACCCAAACCAGCTTTAACTCACATATATAATCTAAAAGATCCAAAAGATACAAGTTAACAAAACAATATATATTAAAATACACTCATTTCTCTGGAGAGAAGTTCCATATATATATGTATGATCAAAAGTCCACATTATTAAACAAAAACACTAAAGTCCCGTTTTTATGTTTACAGCACACAAACGTTTACTTGTATACATGGCTCAATATCAAGACTGATGCGCACACGTGAAAATGGAATGTCAGCTCAATTCTTTGTCAGCCCTCACTGTGTACAGTTCATACACAGGGACTCACGGGCGCCTAACACTACCAATCAATTCAGTTCCTCACTAAGGTATGTGCCTGTCCCTCAACACCGGGAGGGAGTTGGACAGTTAGATCCAGCTGAAGCCAGGGAAGAGCTGGCTGGCTACATTGTATGCCTTGCTTCAAGCATGCATAATTAGCCTGAAAGGTCAATAAGGGGACAAATAGAGGCTATAGCCTAGGTGTGACATGGGTCTCATACAGTCATGGGGTCTATTACAGTTGTCCTATTACTATTACTATTACTTTCAATTTCTGATATTACTATTACTATTACCACATTTTATCTTCTATTACTATTACCATTACTAGGGTATCTATTACTATTACTATTACTTAAACTGATGGGAGGATTCTAGACCTATTGCAGCCATGAGTGCTATAAACTAGCACTACAATCACATGTTTAAATAATATTAAAAGCAACTATATCATCCAGTTACCTACACAATTTTCTTATACTGTGTCTGTCATTTACAAGAAGCCTAATGATACTGGAGATCTTAATTATTTCAGCTTCTTTAATTCTTTTTTTTTAAATATTTTGAAACCTCAGTGATCGTTACTTGGGTGTTTCAAGTCAAAATTATAAGATAATTGTACGAGTTTAAAAGCAACCTTGCATCTTCCCAAACTGCATGCTTGTGTGACCCTGCAAAAAAGTGATATGATGTGATTAAATAGAATGCCCAAGGATTTTTTGAGTGGACCGGAATGGCCGAGTCGCAACCTACGCGTGTTCATTTCTAGATGATAGCTTGATTGTGTCTTTTGTCAAATCATTTCGTAGCGAAAGTTGGTGCGGATTTTAAGGGGGGTTCTTAGTATTTGAGCCTCTCGCAGTGTCTCACCTGGAATTTCGGCGAAGTCTGGATGCGGTTTTAATCGGAAGTGCGGTTTTAAGTGGAGATTTTAAGGTACTCTGTCCGGTACTCTTATGTAATTAGCACCAGCGGTCACCAGCAATGTGGCAGTTGGCCCATGCTTGCCTCAACAATAGGCACATCCTGGGCAATTACTTGACAAGAACTGAGTCTGTTCAGCATTATTTGCTGATATGCATCATGAAGGCGCTCACAGGAAGTAAAATAAAGTAATATGTATTACTCTATTACTTTGCCTTCTGTTTCTATTACAGCTCAAATTTTTTAGTCTATTACTATTACTATTACATGGAAAAAGCTGTAATAGTCCATTACTATTACTATTACTTATTACTATTACCCCATGTCTGGTCCCATAAAAACTGTAATAAAAGCAACAGTTTTATGTAATTCCTTTCAATTTTCAGAATTTAGCAGCTGAAATCCTTATGTGTGGATGATTTGAAAATTAAATCAACAGTGCTTAGAGGGAAAAAATGTGCAATGGCAAAAGTTGGACAAAATCTAAGGTACTGATTTCATATTTATGTGAATAACTTATAAAATTTGAAAAATTCAGATCTATTTTTGGTATACATTTGAATTTTGATCAAATGAAGTTATATCCCATAAAAAGTCTCTAGCTTCAGTAGTGGTGGGAGTCTGTTCCTTTTTCATAATCGAACATTGGTTTAAGCAAATCTATCCATGTTTAATGACTTCTGACAAATATAAAGGAATATGCAATTATCTGTGAAACTGTACTTTCTTAATCTCGTTACGAAATTCCCCGCTAATTCTGCAGCTCCGTGCCAGTTCACAGAGATTTATTAAGTCCTCCGTTCTCGCATCTACAGTGTTATACTCGGTTACATACGGAAGTTATTTGGGAACAAAGACTTCATTTGAAACGCGGAATGTTGTAAAAAATGGAAGAATAATTTTAGCCTATAACATAAAGGCTTTCTGGAAACAAAACATGATTATGATGTAATCGACAGATGCCAAAGTGCTTGAAAGTGGCTGCAAACCAACTGATTTTCAATAAAAATTGATGATCAGCCCACCACTAAGCTTCAGTAATTCTTATGTTAAGTGAGTTAATATATTTCCTGATTTTTTTTTTACAAGGTGCATTGTTTGGGCCCATAACTTCAATAACTGACGCAATACTAACTAAATTTTTGGTATGTACATAGGAAATGTATGGAAGAATATGCATATTCCCTATGACCAAATTCAGTTCAGTGGTTTGATATTAAGCAGTCTTGAATTGTAACAATTAATGGAAAATTAAGAATTTTTTAATGGAAAACTTGGTTTTTCCTTAATAATTAGATGAAACAAAAGTCCATGGGACCCAATTTTTTGGGATAGTAGGGGATTTTGGGGGAGAACTAACTATGCCGAATTTCAGATTCGTAGGTCCAACAGTGCCGAAACGTACCTGTCTTACGGACAGACGGCAGACAATGGACCAAGACTATAGCTCAGATGACAGTCAGCTGACCTAAAAAACTGTATGGACAAGATTCCAAATATGCAGACCCAAACAATATTGCATTTATTTAAAATTGAAATTATTAGCAGCCTCTCACAGACAGGTACCACAAAATAACCAGGGTTGGGGAATTGTAATGTGTAATTATTATCTGTAATTAATTACAGTTATTTCAAGTAACTGAATGTAATTTGTAATTGAACAAAATTCAATTACAAGTAGTTGTAATGATTACAAGGGTAAAAATAGATGTAATTTCAATTACTTTCCAAATTCATGACAGAGCACCTTACCTTATACTAATTCCTTTACTTTATCAAAACACTCTTGGGTAAGGATTGTTAACTGTGATTATTATTGACTAAATAGTATCCATGTATGTAATATGCATGGTACTTAGTATGGCTTATAAGTTATACTGGCCTTTTTTTTGTAAATGCCTCCACTGCAGTGTAGATGAAGTAACAAGCTTCTATAATGTTACCTGTCCATTGCTACACTACAACAAGTGTGGGCTTGCTACATTTCACACTTTCATTCAAATGCAGGCTGGAACATACTCATACTGATCTGATTACATCAGTGTTTATCTGCTAATTAGCTGACAGTGAGAGAGTCACAAAAGAGCCCAATGATCTTGGAGGCTGACATCAGAATTACCTAAACTCAATGGCCCATGAGGTAAACAGATAGGTATCAAGATAGCAGGGCTGTCTCAGTTGGCTGGCTATAGTATCTGAACAAATGTCCACGGTTTCCTGTGCCCTGAGACTGGGCAGTGCATAATGGTTTTACTACCTGTTATAATTTAGAAGCTTACCATAGCAAATACACAGGATTTTTTCATTAACTTTTCCTATATATAATTTCATTGCGTCAAATTTTAATATATAATATAATCAGCATGGATATATATTTAAATGAATTATTCACAATATACGTTTGCATCTATATATTTAGTGAAATCATATTGTATATAAAACTCCAGTATTTTATCAGCATTGATAGTAGATGTATAGTAGATGTATGAGTTGATTAATGTGTAGGATTACTGTAAAGGACAGAGATAGTTGCTAAAAAGATTTCCCATCATCAAAGGTTTGAACCAACAATTATTTCCACATGTGCTCTAATTGGCACATGCCATTGTTATTAAAAAGCATGACATTCTGTCTGATAAAGGATAATATGTTTAAAATAGTTTACCCACATGTGCTTCCATATATATCTTATTTTTTGTGTCAAAACACTAATTCAGGAAATGTTTCTATGCCTGATACTATACACAATACATGCAATGTTCATATATGTTGTTGATAGCCAGTTTTGCCTTTCCATAAGAGAAGTGTAAATATTAACATTATGCAATGATATATTATTAGTATAGCTATTATGCACTTTAATATATGACACCAGACTGGATATATTTTGTTTGCAGTTTTTCCTTTTATAAATTTAATCAGCTGACCTTTCTAACATGAATGATACTTTACATGAACTATGCCTCTGTATAATATATTTTATAAAGTAACTGAATGTAAGTAATTACTTTTCAAAAAGTAATTGTAATTTAATCATTACTTTGTAAAATTTAAGTAATTTGTATTTGTGTAATTGTAATTGAGATTTTTGGAAGTAATTGTAATTATTACTTTTCAAAGTAACTGACCCCCAACCCTGGAAATAACAAGTGTAATAATATATGTTTATTTTCTAAATAATTATGATTTTATTTTTTAAATTAAAATATGATGATACTAGTTCTGATTTATAATAACTGATGCATTTTATTAAGCACTACACTACCTCTTACTGAATATTTGACAGTTTTAGCTGATTTTAGCTGGCTAAAACTGTCAAAAAGTGGTAAAAACCTGGTTTTAATGGATTTAACCATCAGCCATGGCTAAAACAGATTTTAGCCAACAAAAACCCAACCCTGATGGTTATTCTGTGTATTTATATATTTATTTATTGTCTACATCAGGTTAATTTTTATTTTGCAATTACAATAATATGATACTCTGTTTTGTGTATTCTTGCAATTATTCTTTTAAAAAACACTATACTAGCTCCTACCGAACATTTGACACAACTTTTAGCCATGGCTGCTGGTTAAAACCCAAAACAGGTTTCAGCCGGCCAAAACCCAACCCTGTCCCTTAAGTTATTATGTTTAAATTAATATTAAACATTTTTTTTAAAATAAAACCCGAAACTTCTTCTAATTTTGGTGTTTCAGGATAAACGCTATTTAAAATATCCTTGAGCGGCTTTCTCCATGGTCTATGCGCTGTAATTACAAAGAAATACTATTCACTATAATTCAGTCTGACCCACACTGACAGTCTCGTGTATTTCTCGGCCCAACGAATTCTTATTTTTTATTGGGAAAATGTGATTGTGCTACAATGTATGCACCAGGCAATGCTATGCAAAGCTGTATTTACAACGGTTATCTTTTTTGACACTCGGTGAGCCTTCTTCAGGAATTCCGTTCAGACCAAGTCTCGCTCAGCATCTCCAAGACTTGCAGTTCCACTTCCACAGAACGGAAAAAAATATTCACGGTTCTCCCTACACCGGCGGAATGTGTGACAAAATAACACATACATACCCGCTGAGAAGGACCTTCTCCGTGACAAGCAGAGCTCTGAGGCGTCCAAGCGTCTGGTAAAGTGTGTTATTCCTATCGAAAGTTGCCTGCTACGGTCGAAAATTTTGAACAACAAAATGGCGTGGCCCCAGTCTAACGTATTGAAGGATCGCTTTAAGTAAGCGGATACGCGTCCGCTGAAAATATAGTTCTACACTTATCAACGTACAGTTGCTCTCTTTTCGATCGGACTTTGATTTGTTGCTTTCAGTTATCACTATAATGGTGTTATCAACCAAGTTTTAACAAATATATTTGTGCATTTCCCCTGGACATATTATACATTAGCATGGGAACTACTTTCGATTCTTACACCTACGCTTTGTTATGGGTCACACATTTGGTATGCATAGTTCTTGCAAGGTTATCCAGTACAGAGCTGTCAATCATTTGAAAGAGGCAGGTGCCCGCGCGGGACGTTAGGAGATTTAAATTTTTCTCGCCGGTGACACGTTAGCCAACGAACCGGTGGGGCCGTCACAGTCTGTTGCACTTCACGGGAAGCTTACGCTGAGACAGAATGGACTCTCCCGCATAATTTGTAACGGGTTTCTTGAAGAGATTTAACATTGGCACCCGAGCTCGATCTTGTTTCAGTATGATCGAGGGAGCACCATGGCTCAGCTCTTTTCCATGCGTTCCAGGGAATGATCCCCCCCAAGTCACATGTAAACTCAGGAATCATATAATTATGCGTCTCATACTTTCACACACACACACACATGTATAATAAATTAATTTAATTAACTTTTGAAAAATACAATGTCAGAGAGAATATATGGATAGGCCTACATAAGTGTTTCCAGGATGTACTTGTTGTTTCCAGGATGTACTTGTTAATATTCCATTTTTAATAATTAGTTTTATTCCTGTTTAATTCCTTAATGATTTTTTAAAATTTATAATACGTTAAACGCAGTATATAAAACCTTCCTGTATAGTTCATGTATGATTAAGGAGGAACCCCGGATATACTGCGGATTTTTTTTATTTAACCATCAAATATCACTTGTATAAATAAATATTTGATTTCTATATCTCATTGTGTTGAATTAGCAATTATGTTTAAAGAGGACCCAATGATGAGTAGACTTATATGCATGATTTTCAATTAAAAAAACAAGGCCCTTTTAATATATCCTATGATGACTTTTTTTTATGTTCCCTTAATTTGATTGGAATTTGTCCAGCCTGAAAGAAACGCTAAATACATCAGTAAAGAGGAGGTTCGAAGTTTGTCTTTGTGTGACTTTCCATATATAACTGGACTGTTCCAGGCTATTTATATTGTTATCAAGCCTGCATCTCTGTTGGACCAGATCTGTTGGATTATAAATGAATCCCGGACAGTCCAGTTATGGATAATTTTATGAAAATCTCCTATACCATTGATGGTATATTGCATTTAATACATAAACATATAGTCCATAATGCATAAATATATAGTCAGTAGATTGTCATTCATATATATATATATATGTATATATATATATATATATATATATATATATATATATATATATAAATTCAGCATAATTTATTATATAAAAAAATCCATCGATTAGAAATTTGCATTTTACTGAATGCAAGCATCCGCCATTCATTTATTCGACCCATATTCCCAGGTTCATTCGTACATAAGGTAGTATAATGCTTACAAATAAAATTTATTTTTTTTTATTAATCAAAATTTAAAAATTCAATTTGAAGTTTGAAGGAAACATTGTTCAGGATAAAACAGTTTTGAGAAAGTGTCATGAATTAAGTTTGATATTAGCTCACTAAAAAGTGGTTTGCTGTTACTGGTTGCTTAAGATTGGGTACTTTTTACAAAGTAAAAATTTCAAAAAGATTTAAAATTTAACATGAAAATTAATATGAATTAAAAAAAACATAGAAATAACAATGCACCGGGATAATAATGATGTGAAGTTCGTGGATTTTATATAATTATTAAATGACTTTTGGGCTGATTTTTATTCAAGGGGATTTTGCCAGGGATCGTACCGTAAGTGACCGTAGATTTGAGACTATTCCTTGATGGCGTTCCTGAATCCGGACCATATACAGGATGCTCACCAAAATCGTATCGCTTCTTCATTGACCCATTTCTGAAATGCTTTGAAAATTTCACGAGATTCCGTTCAGGACATGCGTGAGTTATATTGTGAACAAACACACACATAAACAAGGGAACTTTGATATACACATATACTCTCCTGACGGAGGCAATAATAAATAACCAGGAAAATCACAAAGAACTTATCGGACTAAAACTAATTTATTTTTTAAACCTCCTCTGCTGATGACTATAACGATGTATATGTCAAGGCCCAGATCGCGATCTGGACGGATCTTAGATCTGTCCAGCCGAGATCGCGATCCCAAACTTGACCAGCCCATGCATATTGTGATCCATGCTTTTATTATCACAGGAGTGAAACATCGGATGTTTTACCAACTCATTTGGTATTGGATGGTACCATTTCCCTATAATAAACACAATTATAATACAAAAAGGCACTTTTCACACCTTCCAATCACAGTCCCGAGTGTAACATTGGATGTTTCACCAACTCATTTAGTATTGCATGGTACCATTTTCCCCACAATATATACAACTATTATACAAATAGGTACATGTAAAAACAAGGCCTACAGGCCTAATGCGAACCTGTGCAGAGTTTAGGAGTATGAATGGAGGTTTATATTTAAAATTTAATATTGATCCTCTTAAGTCCTGCATATCTACCTTAGTCATTATAATTTCAGCAAAATTGACGTTTCGGACCTGCAAGTTTCAGACAAGGACATTTTAAAACCATATTATGGGTAGTCGACATGCGACTATGTGAATCCGCAGAAATCAGAGTGGGACGGTCGAAGTGAGGCATGGATTAAGTGGCAAGGGGAATAGAGTGAGGTGTGCTGAATATTAGCATGGATGTCTGCAGCTTAAACGTGAATGTAGGTGGTGCCATCTGTCATAAAATCGAGAACATTGCCCAGAATGTAAAAACCTGCAAAATTTCAGGTGGAAAAGTCAAACCACTGCTGAGATATGAGTGATTTTATCCTAAGGTAGATGAACAGATGGATGCTCTGCATAAATGGTTGCAGGTGGCGCCACCAGTTTTGCTTATGACGAAGAGCTATGTCAGATCTATACATATGCAAAATTTTGGCCCAATCGGTCAAACGGTTCCCGAGATATGAGCTTGGGTGTCTGCAGAGTAAATGTGAATGTAGGTGGCGCCACCTGTCATAAAATCGAGAAAGCTGTCAAGGATGTATAAACCTGCAAAATTTCAGGTGGAAAAAAGTCAAACCACTGCTGAGATGTGAGGAAATATCTGGACCACACCTGTTTGGACTGAGTGACCTCTTAACTTGGCTGCTGAAACTCAGCATGTTGTCAAATCTGTTGTCAAACACAGAAAGCCTTTTTCAATAGGCTACAATGCTTTTTTAAAGCTGTATTTACCCAATCTATTCTTATATAACTGGAAGACCCTACCATAGAATAATTCTTGTAAATTTTAAACCAATCAGCTTAACAGTTTCATCATAAATCAGTGTATAAGCTAGAAGAGTTTAAAATTACATTTTCGCTTGTAAAAAACACATCAATGTAGGTGGCGCCACCAATACCTCAATTTCAGATATGACATATGTGACAAACATTGGTATAAAATTTGGTGACTATAGCAAATTTCAGGTGGAAAAAAGTCAAACCACTGCTGAGATGTGAGCGATATTATCCCAAGGCAGATGAACAGATGGACGCTGTGCAAAAATGGTTGCAGGTGGCGCCACCATTTTAGTGTATCTTATAAAGCTATCAAAGGGCTACATTTGTGCAAAATTTTTAGCCTGATCGGTCAAACAGTTCCCGAGATATGTTGTTTTATGTGTGGAAACAGACGCACAAATGGACGCTGGGCAGCGAGGAAAGGTCAGAGGTCAACCAAATATGAGGGTGCAGCAGTTCACATGTAAGCTGATGATAATTCTGATTCGCTAAAATTGCAAACCAAGATTTTCAAACAGTTGAAAGATATAGTTCCAATAATCTGGGATTTCTGTATCTAGAGATTGTGTCTAGACGTCTAGACGCTGTGTCTAGACGTCTAGACACATTGTCTAGACACCCGCCAGAGCCAGGTCAGTTGCCATGGAAATATCTGGACCACACCTGTTTGGACTGAGTGACCTCTTAACTTGGCTGCTGAAACTCAGCATGTTGTCAAATCTGTTGTCAGACACAGAAAGCCCTTTTCAATTGGCTTTTATGCTTTTTTAAAGCTGTATTTACCCAATCTATTCTTATATAACTGGAAGACCCTACCATAGAATAATTCTCGTAAATTTTAAACCAATCAGCTTAACAGTTTCATCATAAATCAGTGTATAAGCTAGAAGAGTTTAAAATTACATTTTCGCTTGTAAAAAACACATCAATGTAGGTGGCGCCACCAATACCTCAATTTCAGATATGACATATGTGACAAACATTGGTATAAAATTTGGTGACTATAGCAAATTTCAGGTGGAAAAAAGTCAAACTACTGCTGAGATGTGAGCGATATTATCCCAAGGCAGATGAACAGATGGACGCTGTGCAAAAATGGTTGCAGGTGGCGCCACCATTTAGTGTATCTTATAAAGCTATCAAAGGGCTACATTTGTGCAAAATTTTTAGCCTGATCGGTCAAACAGTTCCCGAGATATGTTGTTTTATGTGTGGAAACAGACGCACAAATGGACGCTGGGCAGCGAGAAAAGGTCAGAGGTCAACCAAATATGAGGGTGCAGCAGTTCACATGTAAGCTGATGATAATTCTGATTCGCTAAAATTGCAAACCAAGATTTTCAAACAGTTGAAAGATATAGTTCCAATAATCTGGGATTTCTGTATCTAGAGATTGTGTCTAGACGTCTAGACGCTGTGTCTAGACGTCTAGACACATTGTCTAGACACCCGCCAGAGCCAGGTCAGTTGCCATGGAAATATCTGGACCATACCTGTTTGGACTGAGTGACCTCTTAACTTGGCTGCTGAAACTCAGCATGTTGTCAAATCTGTTGTCAAACACAGAAAGCCTTTTTCAATAGGCTTTTATGCTTTTTTAAAGCTGTATTTACCCAATCTATTCTTATATAACTGGAAGACCCTACCATAGAATAATTCTCGTAAATTTTAAACCAATCAGCTTAACAGTTTCATCATAAATCAGTGTATAAGCTAGAAGAGTTTAAAATTACATTTTCGCTTGTAAAAAACACATCAATGCAGGTGGCGCCACCAATACCTCAATTTCAGATATGACATATGTGACAAACATTTGTATAAAATTTGGTGATTATAGCTCTAGCCGTTTCTGAGATTTTAATTTTAGTGTGCTTTTTTGGACAGATGGCTAAGTTCAACCTCCTGTAACTCAGCCAAAAATCTCCGAAATGGAACCATTCGAACAAACTTGAGAGAGATTGTTCCAGGGATCATTTCTGTGAAATATTGGACAATTTCCCTGGACAGTTTCGAAGAAGAAGATTTTTAAAGTTTTTTAGCCTTTTCCCTATAAAATCTAAGAAAATGCAGTTAGAAAAAAATAAGCAAAATCCGATAGAGTTTTTCAGATGACTGATTATTTGCAAAAAAAAATTGGTGATGCTAGCTTCTGCCGTTTTTAAGATAGGTATGGTTAACGTACAGACGACGCACGACAGACGACGCACGACGGACGACGCCGCACCATCGCATAAGCTGACAGGTTCGCTAAAATGCTGCTTGTTGAAAAAGGTAAAACAAGAGACCCATGGGTCACTGTGCTCAGCTGAAGTTTTTCTTGAAGGTAAAATCTTAAATAATATCAAATGGAGATAAAGTCTAAGAGGAAAAGGTAATATAGGCCATGGCTGGTTGACATGATTAGTTTGTATTGATGAGTAAGAAACTTTTGCAAATAATATTTTGTGACCAAATTGTGCATTTCCTAATGTTAAAATTGCAGCATGTGAGCAACTTGTGACCATTGGATGTATATTATTACTATCGCTTTCGGTTGGCTTTTTGATAAATTGCTGACAGTTCAGAAGTTTACACATTTGTTCAATTGGACCTATTTTTTATAATATATAATTAAATATGTTTTTTTTTCAATTTTATAAAATGTATACAGTTGAAATATAACTAATGTCACTAGTCCACAGATGCAAGGACTTGGTGGTAGTGGTGGTGGTGGTGTGTGTGTATGTGGGGGTGGGGGTGGGGGGTGGTGGAATGATGGGATTAAAGTTTAACATCTGCAATATTACACAAGTGAATATATAAGTTGCTTTCAAATTTCAGACTTAAATCCAATCACATACAGTATATGGAAGTTATTTCAACAGTGATTATAGGAAACATTTCAAAATTAATATATATTTAATGATAATTGAGAGATGATGGACAGACAGAGCTGATCAATTTATGTTCCATTCTCCTGAGGAAAGAATATGTTTCAATCAGATCTTTTTTTCTAATCCAATTATTTTGAGTTAAATAAATTTTACACATTTGCAATCAAAACTAATGTCCCAGTGCACAGGTGCAAAGGAATCAATGGCAGCAGCGGGGGGGGGGGGGGGGGGGGGGGAGTGATGATGGGATCTACAACACTTCTGCATATACATACAGGGCAAACAAAGCCTGATCTTCAATTCTGCTGAGGCTGGAAAATAATGAAAACATGTTTGTATTAGATCCTCATTTTATTATCACATAATTTTTCTTTTATTTTAAGTTTATATTTCTATACATTTCCAATATAATATATATATCTAAAAATAATAGTTGATTCATAATTCTAAATTGCATCATCATAAATCTCAATCAGTTACAACACATCATGCATACAAATTTATATTTGTTTTTTTTTACACAAAAATAAATCTTTTCAATTTGCAAAACAATAAATATCTGTAAATAATACTTTATTCAGATTTCACAATTTTAAATTGTGCCTTTATTTATCCATAATTTGCTTCATTTTTTTGGGCAAAATTTAAGGTACTGATTTTATTTTTATGCTAATTACTTAAAAAATTTACAAAATTCAGATCTAATTTTGGGTAAACAATTGAATCTTAATTAAACATAGTTATATACTTGGGAAAATAGACTCTAGTTTCAAAATTTTTCATGTTAAGTGAGTAAATATTTTTCCTGACTTTTTACAAAGTCCATTATGTTTGGGCCCATAACTTAAAGAATTTATACTTAACAGACTTAATTTCTGGCATGTACATAGGAACTATATAGAAGAATATTTATGGTAAATATGAGGAAAAAAAGATGAGTGGTTTTGATATTAGGCAGTCCTGAAGTGTGAAAATAGGATTTTAATAAAAAATTGAGGTTTTTCCTTAATTTCTCAAAGGAACGAAGTCGCAAAGACCCAGTTTTCGGCTTGGTAGGAGATCTTAGGGACATCTAACATTATGCTGAATTTTGGATTCCTAGGTCTTACGGTTTCAAAACGGGCCACATCTACGGACGGACGGACGGACAGACGGACGGACGACGGACAATGGACCACGACTATAGCTCAGATGACTTATAGTCAGCTGAGCTAAAAAATGAATTTTGATTTAAAATGACTGCACCTTTTTATTAATATGTATTCATTTTGGGGTAATGATACCATCTAATACCAAATGAGTTGGTAAAACATTCGATGTTTAACTCCTGTGATAGTAAAAGCATGGATCGCAATATGGGCTGGTCAAGTTTAAGATCGCAATCTCAGCTGGACAGATCTTATAAATCTTACCAGCCCAGATTGCGATCCTGAAGCAAGAAAGACAGGATCGCAATCTGGGCCGGACTGAACCGCCATCGCAATCTTGGCTGGACGGAATTAAGATCTGGCCAGCCTGGTGTTGGTAAACATGGTCCACGTATATCTGTTTAAAATTACATGGCTGTGTGACCTATTGTGAGCCGCAACACGCGATGTTTCAGCTAGCGGGAACATGTATCAAATTTTTATGGGCCTATATTCAGTCAGAGAATCTCCTGATTGATACGTGTTAAGGCCTGGGGATGCATGCGCTGTGTTTATGTTGACACCTGTGATCGCGCCCGGTCCACTGCTTTTAACACTCGTTTACAGGAGTAACGATTTCTGGGAAATATTTTGGCAGGTATAAATTTATTTTAAAAGGAAGAAACTATTTTATTCTACATCCTTTACAGGTGATTAGGCCCCTTTAATCAGGGGCGGATCCAGGACTTATACAACAGTAGCTATATTCAAGTAACAAAAGAATTTTTATTCTTTTATTTCTTTTTTTGCAAATTTCTTTACCAAAAGTTTAAAAAGATATACCTTTTTTTATAGATTTTCTTCATATTTTGAGCTTTGTGTATTTGCATGAGAAAAATGAAAATCATGATGATATCATTTGAATTTATTAGATGAAGTCTTCAGAAATATAGGACAAACAAATGAAAACTTAGGTGGCATTCATATATACAGCTGTGATGTCTTATATACTCATCTAAGCGTCATTTACATTGTTAACAAAATTGTATTTCACTTAACGGGCATATAACATTTAAATTTAATACTTATCCAAATGTTTTTATCAATTCATTACCCAGGGGTTTGTTATAGGGATCATTATTCTGTATGGTTGTATCAGGCGCTAGCTATATAATTCAGATTGTTGGGAGTTAATTGCAGTCATATGGGATTTGGAAATGCATGGATGCTGGCAACATTTGGCCATGCATGCATGGTGGTTATCATTTAGGATTTGTATCATTGGGATCTTTGCATGTATGCGTGTTTCATTGAACATCCTTAATACTGATTTTCTCTGTAAAAATGGACCTTCACATTAAATAGTAAGGTAATTTTTCATTGCTTTTATTTAATAATACATTAACAATGATCAAACGACTACTTGGTTCAATTAAGCTTTAAATTATATATAAAAATGGATTTTTTATCCCTATTATCTATATATATTTTTAGAATCAGCAGAATATCCTGCATTTGTTAAGCTATAAATAAGATTTTGTTTTTGGTCTGGATATATTAAAATTTAAAGCAAAATTTTCATTTTTACAAAATAAAAACGCGATGTATCTTGCGTTTTGCAATAAATATGCACCCCATGAACATTATCTTAAAATGCCTAGCAATACCTCCAGGTGTTTTATTTTTTATTATACTAGTATATATACATCTCCCTTTCAACTTAAGTTTTCATTAACTTATTTTTTACAAATTGACCAATGATAAATGTGAAAAATGGTCGGCAGCTGTAACATCATATAAGAAAAGGAGAAATGCGCGTTTATATATATAAATATATTGATCACACTGTTTCTGAAATATGTGCAAAATTTATTCGTTCCTGGTGATTTGTGAGAACTATTCCTCTAAAGATGGTCCAGTTGATTGAAAGACTGTTCTCAGGGTCTGAATGTTCTGTCCAAAGGGATCATTCAAATTCCTTGTTCCGTCATAGTTGGCAAACCTGCATGAGGTCACCTGCATGGCCTAGGGCTCGGTAACATAATGCTGCTACAGCTGCCAAAAAAGTGACCCCAAGTGACAGAGCTGTCCACTGCATGGGCAAGGCTGCTCGCTACGCCCATCGTAACATCGTATTACAATTCACATGCTATGTGTAGCATATATGTATATGTAGGGATATAGGGATCGGCTTATAAAGTTATGCAGTGCTCTGAAGACCGGCAACTGTAGGCCAAAATTCGAGATTTCAAACAAGTCTTTAGTCCACTTTTTTTTCAACCAATCAACAACTGAAGAATTGGGTGGTGGTTCTCTTTGGACATATATATATATGTAGGTTTGTGTACACCCCACGTGCCATGGCCCCACGTGTCGTTGACACGTCAAGTCAAACAGTGGCATCAATTTTTCTTCCAGGGTGGGGGGGGGGGGGGGGATGACTTTGTATATTTACATATACACACACATACATGTACCTTTTTTCAGCGTCTCTGAGTGACATATTCACCTAATATATATATATATATATATATATATATATATATATATATATATATATATATATATATATATAAATATGCATACCGATGTTAATCATATTTCAAATAATTATATTTAATAGAAAATAAGTTTTTGTAATTCAAAGCAAGGTTTAGATATAACATTTTTAGTAAATAGATCCAAAGTCTTTAATTCTATTTATTAATATATTTCATTTGCAATATTATAATATTATTCTCTGAACAGTGGGGGGGGGGGGGGGTGATTACATTGGCCATCCCCCCTTGCCAAAAAGTGGGGGGTATATATACCCCCATCCCCCCTATATTGACGCCCCTGAAGTCATATATTACAATATATGCATTTAGTATATATATTCAGATTTACAGAATTTTCCTCCCTTTTTTCTTTCATTAGCAGGAACGGGTATAAAGAATGTTAGAAAACAGGGATCTCAGTCCCCTGACACAGGTAATGAGCTGGGAGTGTTAGTATATACTTAAAACACGTCTCGCATGTAATAGTATAGGAAGGAAACTGATGCGAAATTCAGAGCTGCTTTTCCGAAGCTTTCAAGCTTTCACAAAGTAAATTTTTAAAATTAGTTTTTGCGGTTCCTGTACTTTTAAACTGAAGAAAGAAAAGCGCATATTTTTAATGCTCTTTTAAGGGAGTGTTTATTTCCACACAGCCTCTACTCATCAACACCCCCCCCCAAATATTATACATGTAATACAACGTATATATTCTTCGTAATAATATAATGAATATAAATCAAGTAATAAGAGTATATATTAATTATACAGGTATACCCTGTTCTTATAGAATTGGGACTTCCCTTCATGCACAGTTAACGATCTATATATGACAGAAAGAAGGAAGACGTATATTGAAGAGGAGAATTCCGTAATATATATAATAATAATAATAATAATAATAAAACAACAGGATGCATGGTTTATTCACATGTAGTATCTACGGAAAAATACATGCCATGTAACTAAAGTTTTTGGTATAAACAGGCTTTCGTCTTGTGGGCATTTTTTCTTGTGGGCGGTCTTTCATGTATATAGGGTCTTGTGTGCAATATAATTTGTCTGCGCAACAAAAGCATCCCTACCGAATTCCTTAATGCCCATTAGGACCAGAATACCAAAACTCAGCTTGATGCTGCACAATCTTTCTATGTTCATGAATTTCTCTTTCCAATTTGCATCTTCCATCAGGCCAGGATAATTTGTTTGCGATACTTAATAACAATTTACTGAATTTATTCATGGGACATGTTTTAAGGGCATCAATGATAAGTACAGAAGTTTGTCTTTTGGTTCTCAGCTTAATGAAAGCCGCTCGTTAGCCAATTAACTGAAAATGTGTTTCTTAATTTTAATATTATAAACTCATGATAAATATGAAAATATTACTTCATATCATAAGACATGCACCCATGCATCAAATATCATATACTTTCAATGCAGACGTTTGTGACAGAAACTGAACTGTGATGCTGTAAACATTAAATAAAATAAACACTTTTTTGTTGATGTCCTTTATTATTTAGGAAATCTTCTTTGTGAATATCCCTATGGTGGTATCATATATTGTTCAGCAACAAGCATGTCTTCACGACATAATAAATACAATGAATCTGAGTTTAAGGGCAATTTTCATGGCTGTTCATATGTATAAAGACTAGCTTTGGTCTCCAAATTTACAGGTTTCCCTTTATCTACATGTACACCATGTAATGCAAAACAATATAACGTTTTAGCCATCTGTTAAGATGGCACATAAACTTTCTGAAATAGGTAATTTTGCTTAAAATAAGCACCTTTTTATAAATGAACTCCATTATTTAAATACAAACTATATGTACAAAATGTAGTAGCAATGATAAATATATTACAGTGACCTATGATCGTTAGCATCGTTCCTGTCCAGCTTCACTGTACCATCATATATCCCCATGCACCCTAAACATGGCTAGGGTCATCAAATATATTCTATGTCAATACTGCTTTGATTCACTTGAGCATTGGTCCCTGGTTATTGGGAATAACCAGTGTATGTTAACTGGTTCACCGACTCTGACGAACATCAAATTAAACAGGACCTGCAACTCTTAAAACCTAATTTCACTGATTAATCTGTTAATACATATTCAACAATGCCCAATAATATAAAAACTCTTGTTCTGTTCAGGACAATATGCATTAGCACCTTTGTCCTCTGAATCACCTTAATTTATAATTTGTCACATTAATTAGTGTCCTCATTTAGACCAGAACTAAATCTAGGAACCAGGGGCTCTAATTCAGGATATACCCCCCCCCCCTGCCTAGAGGATGACAATCATTGTTATCTCTTTGGGTGACATAATTTACACCAGATCTATGACCACTGAAAAAAAACAAGACAAATATATGTAACCCTCAGACAGATCTTTCTTCACACAAAATGTGAATTAAGTTTTTGGGATTACCTCCTCAGGAAGAGAAGGAGGATTTTTTCACATGCTAAATACAATAAATGTTACTTGTTTTAAAAGCAATATTGACAGAGGGCTCCAAGTCAGGATAGTATTCTCAGCCCCTCGGCCATAGAAAATATGTTACGGTGACTAAGCTTATAACCTGGAAGCTTTTAGTTCCTAACTAAAAACAAACAAAACACATGGGTCAAACTGTATTAAACATTAATATGACTATTATTCAAATTCCTCTCCAATAAAAAAAACATTTTATGCAAGTCTTAATTTTAAAGTTAATACAAAAACATATTATACAATACATGAATTAACTGTCTCCATATTTACTCCAACAAAAGAAAGGTCATGTTCAGCATATGTTACATGGGCCTTTCCAGAACCAAAGATAGGAAGTTACTTAGGGTAATTTGTAACTTGAGCAATATATCATCCACTATGAAAACTACATTAAACCTCAATTCATTAATTTATAATAACCAGCAAGAGTAGTGTATTTTCAAAACTAGAATACGGGTAGTTGACAAGCGACTACGTGTATCCGCCTAAATCAGAGTGGAACGGGTGAAGTGAGGCATGGATTGAGTGGCAAGGGGAAATAGAGTGAGGTGTGTTGCATATTAGCATGGATGTCTGCAGCCCAAATATATATGTAGGTTGCGCCACCTACCACAAATCCAGAAAGCTGTCCAAGTTGTATACATATGTAAAATTTTAGGCAGAAAAGTCAAACCACTACATGTTTATGAGTGATTTAATCCCACAGCAGACAAACAGAAGGACCTGTGCAAAAATGGTGGCAGCTGGCGCCACCAATTTTGTGTATGATTACGAGCTATATGAGATCTACACACATGCAAAATTTCAGGGGGATATGTCCAACCAGTCCTGACATATAAGCCTGAATGTCTGCAGCATTAACATAAATGTAGGTGGCGCCACCTGCCATAAAAAAAACAAGAAAGCTATCCAAGATGTATAAACATGCAAAATTTTTAGGCAGTTAAGTTAAACCACTACAGAGATATGAGTGATTTTAGCCCACGGCAGACAAACAGACAGATGCTGTGCAAAAATGGTTGCAGATGGCCCCTCCAGTTTTGTGTATGATAAAGAGCTATGTCAGATCTATACACATGCAAAATTTTGGCCCAATCTGTCAAACGGTTCCTCAGATATGAGCTTGGATGTCTGCAGTATATACTAGAATGTAGGTGGCGCCACCTGTCATAAAATCAAGAAAGCTGTCCAGGATGTATAAACCTGCAAAATTTAGGCAGTTATGTCAAACCACTACAGAGATATGAGTGATTTAATCCCACAGCAGACAAACAGAAGGACCTGTGCAAAAATGGTGGCAGCTGGCGCCACCAATTTTGTGTATGATTACGAGCTATATGCGATCTACACACATGCAAAATTTCAGGGGGATATGTCCAACCAGTCCTGACATATAAGCCTGAATGTCTGCAGCATTAACATAAATGTAGGTGGCGCCACCTGCCATAAAAAAAAACAAGAAAGCTATCCAAGATGTATAAACATGCAAAATTTTTAGGCAGTTAAGTTAAACCACTACAGAGATATGAGTGATTTTAGCCCACGGCAGACAAACAGACATGCTGTGCAAAAATGGTTGCAGATGGCCCCTCCAGTTTTGTGTATGATAAAGAGCTATGTGAGATCTATACACATGCAAAATTTTGGCCCAATCTGTCAAACGGTTCCTCAGATATGAGCTTGGATGTCTGCAGTATAAACTAGAATGTAGGTGGCGCCACCTGTCATAAAATCAAGAAAGCTGTCCAGGATGTATAAACCTGCAAAATTTAGGCAGTTATGTCAAACCACTACAGAGATATGAGTGATATTATCCCACGGCAGACAAACAGACGGACGCTGTGCAAAAATGGCTGCAGGTGGTGCAACCAGTTTAGCATATGATAAAGAGCTATGTGAGATCTACACACATGCAAAATTTTGGCCCATCGGTCAAACGGTTCCCCAGATATGAGCTTGGATGTCTGCAGCATGAACGTGAATGTAGGTGGCGCCACCTGTCATAAAATCTAGAAAGCTGTCCAGGATGTATAAACCTGCAAAATTTGGGCAGTTATGTCAAACAACTACAGAGATATGAGTGATTTTCGCCCACGGCAGACAAACAGACAGATGCTGTGCAAAAATGGTTGCAGATGGCCCCTCCAGTTTTGTGTATGATAAAGAGCTATGTGAGATCTATACACATGCAAAATTTTGGCCCAATCCGTCAAATGGTTCCCCAGATATGAGCTTGGATGTCTGCAGCATGAACGTGAATGTAGGTGGCGCCAGCTGCCATAAAATCAAGAAAGCTATCCAGGATGTAACCGCATGCCAAATTTCAGGTGAATTAGTCAAACCACTGCAGAGATATGAGTGATTTTCACCCAAGGCAGATGAACAGATGGACACTGTGCAAACATGGTTCCATTTTTTGTGTATGTTATAAAGCTATCCATAGGCTACATTTGTACAAAATTATTTTCCTAATCGGTCAAACGGTTCCCGAGATATGTGGGTTTAAGAATGGAAACAGATGCACAAATGGATGCTTGGCAGAGAGGAAAGGTCAGAGGTCAAAACAAAATTAGGGCCCAGCAGTTCACATGTGACCCAAACATTATCCCGGGTTTCGTAAAATTCCGCCCAGCAGGTACGGAGGAGTTCTCCGGATACCTACGGGGCGGCAGCGGTGGTCAGCTGAAAACATAGTATCCGCAAAACTCTGTTTTGGCGGATACAATAACTGGCATATCCTCATTTGAAACTGTTTTATTTTGGTCTTTCATTTAAATGAAAATTTAATGAAAATAGAAATATACAATTGCACAAGTTTTCCATATCAGAATAACATTTGTAGCACTTGCAGTAAGATAGATGTAAAATTGATTTTTTTCTATTATGACAATTCTACATCAATCTTCTAATAGAACAAGGCCTACAGGCCTAATTCTAACCATCAATACCTCAACTACAAATATGACTCATGTGACCAACATTTCAGCCTCCTGTAACTCAGCCAAAACTCACTTTTTTTAGTTTTTCCAGATAAAATCAAAGTAAATGCTGATAGCACAGAAAAGAGAAAAATCTGAAAGTGTTTTTTAGATGACAGATTTTTTTGCGTAAAATTTGGTGATGCTAGCTTCTGCCTTTTTTATACACTATGAGTTAACGTACAGAGATGGACAATGCCACACCATTGCATAAGCTCACATGTTCGCTAAAAAGGAATATATATCTGCTGTGATTATATACAGGCCTTGCTTACACCTTAAATTTTAGATATGCACTTTCAGACATGAGCATTTTGCCCAGTAAAGGTTAAGTAAACCTATTCCATGTGCGTTTGTTGTGTAAAGGGAGGATTTTATCAAGATCCAAGACTTTGCCCTGAATTTGATTGGCTGGTACACATGTGACATCATGGACTGAATTTTATCAACAACTCAGAACCAGTAATGCATGTTGTTTTTATTCTCTGTTGGAAATTTGGGACTGACAGTGGCAGAAATATGTTGCTTTTACTGAGATCTAGAATTTTTAGTCACAGGGGATTTCCAAGTGTGTGACATCACTGCCAAGTTGACAGTGCTCAAAGATGTGCCAATAGTTTTTGAACAAATCACACAACCTCATGTTTTAAGTGGAAAAATTGGGCTCATTTAATGTAAAATCTATATAAATATTTTTTTCATAGGGAATTATGTTATATGATAATAAAATGAGATTTGGAATATGTTTGCTTGACCTGAAAATGTTGACATATTCCATAGGGGCAATGTATGCTTCCACTTCTAACTGCCATAAATGATACAGTATTTATCTGAGGTTTTGTATAATAATGGATCTAACAAAAAATGTAAGCATACAGGATTAAGTTATAGACCTACCAGTAATAAACTTGGCCACCCATTTTTGCCAAAAAATCCCTGCAAAACTGGACATTCATTGAAGTATTTCCCAGTTAATGTAGAATATGTAGTATATGGAGAAAAATTGTATTAAGAGCTTGACAGATTTGGCAAATAATATTTCTCTACTAAAAATATTCTTATTTAATTTCAAAAGTGAAGTTTATTGAAGGTGTTATTTATCCCTACTGGAAGCATCACCAAATATATGGCAAAAATAACCTTTATATGTACATTAATTGGTGATAGCTGTATTATATCAATAACAATTGATCAAAGACTTTGATATATCCTGGCAACAAGACGTACATAACAACATGATACTTACAACAAATCTATTAAAGTACCTGACTGGAATGTTACATGACAATAATGAAAAGTCAACGTAAACACACTGCCCTTCTGCTCAGATGATGTGTCTCAATTTTTTATCAAATTTTGATTTTATAATGATGCTCAGGGACCCCGCAAAATATTTACTGGCTCAGTTCCTCCATCTGCAGATATCACAGCTAGCAAATTCATATCAAAATATACTTTTTTAACACAATTTTAATATACATTCTCTGCATGTACAAATTACCTATTACATGACAACCATGATGTGTTCTACTGGATATATCTTCACATCTATTTGTTTTCCAGACCGGTCCACTGGTCTGGGACCATGAGGATATCACCTGGTCCAGTTGTTTTCCAGACCAGTCAACTGGTCTAGGACCATGAGGATATCACCTGGTCCAGATGTTTTCCAGACCATTCCACTGGTCTAGGACCATGAGGATATCACCTGGTCCAGTTGTTTTCCAGACCGGTCCACTGGTCTAGGACCATGAGGATATCACCTGGTCCAGTTATTTTCCAGACCATTCCACTGGTCTAGGACCATAAGGATATCACCTGGTCCAGTTATTTTCCAGACAAGTCCACTGGTCTAGGACCATTATGATATCACTTGGTCCAGTTGTTTTCCAGACCATTCCACTGGTCTAGGACCATGAGGATATCACCTGGTCCAGTTGTTTTCCAGACCATTCCAATGGTCTAGGACCATGATGATATCACCTGGTCCAGTTGTTTTCCAGACCGGTCCACTGGTCTGGGACCATGAGAAAGTAGCGATCCATGGCTTCCAGAAAACGAGAACGGTACAGCTCTGGGGAGACCACAGTTGGCATTTTACCTGAAAACATATTAGCATCAGTATAACCACCCACAATAATTTGCTCTTGGCATGTATGTATGCAGATAATATCAAGTAGGATATTAATAATGGACATCAGCAGAATGGAACAAACAGAAAAAGCCATCAACATTTCTGCATGCATGAGTATAAAATGTTGAATGCAATGATTAAAATGATAATAAATATTCTTTGGAATCCACAGAGCCTGGAAATTATGTAAGAGAAATACCATAGATCCCTTTTTTATAGCCGCAGCCATAAAATGAAACTTAAATTTGAAAAGCTGGAGTTTTTTCTTTCTAAATTCTCCAGGCAGCCATAAAAGGCTGAATTATCTTAAGTGAACTAAAAATACCATTTATACTGGGACACTGTGCACCAGTGGGCAAAAATAGGAGAAAAAGCACACCATACTGTTTGTAGCCACAAAATTACTGTATTTATTAGAAAAGCTTATATTCTAGATGTCCATTTAAAAGTAACCATCTGGCATCCTTGATATTGTAACCTCAAAATATAATAACTCAAATTTTCTATTAAATTTTCTTGTCTGAGTGTCCATTCACAATTACAGATAGACACTGGTCATAAAAATCTGCAAACAAATTAGGCTGTTTAGTGATACAGGTGATGTGCTGTCATTACCTGTCCCTCCCAGCTGACTGACACCTGTCTTTACAACCATCTCCAGCTTCTTGTCCCAGGTAAAGGTCCTGATATAATCTACAATATAACACATATCAGGTAAAGGTCCTAATCAAATCTACAGTACAACACATATCAGGTAAAGGTCCTAATAAAATCTACAATATAACACATATCAGGTAAAGGCCCTAATATAATCTACAATAATATAACATATATCAGGTAAAGGTCCTAAAATAATCTACAATGTAACACATATCAGGTAAAGGTTCTTATATAATCTACAATGTAACACATATCAGGTCTCATCACAAACAATGTGTATTTTTCAAATTACCCAAATTGCCCCATGGTTAAGCAAAATACTATAAACAGGTTTAAGTAGCACCTATAATACAAATGCATGGTATGTACCAATAGATTTTTATTCTTTACACACCCATAAACATACAACACTGACACAGTTTTGAACTTACAAGCAAAATAAAACAAATTACTATGCACAAACACAGCTTAATGCTTAACACACCTCTTGAACAAACATTACAGACAGGCATAAGTTTATTCTTGTCACACGCAAACATACATTAATTACATATATATGATCATTAAATACTAGTAATTTACATAGCTGACATCATGGCATTGTGAACCTATCATGTTCATGTTTGTTACAGTTAGAGTTTTTATACCTATGATTCCCACGACAAGTTCCTTGGCAGCATCATCAACGCCCACCAGCAGCGAGTAATCCATGATCAGGTGGCTGGATAAGAATTGCGTGTCATTGGTGATTGCCCACGTCAAAGCCTGCTTAGAGTGCCACCGCATGTACAGGGGTGAATCCAGGCTTGCTATAACAAATAATCATAAATTTATTTTATAGTAGTACTCCTTAATACAGTTACCACTGTTACTGGACAAAAGTGGCCTCAGTGTAGGATTGGCCAATAATACAATAATTTATCAGGAGTAAGTAGAGGTGTTAAGATGTAACAAAAAACAAAGCTCATATGTTAATTACATTAACAACATATATAACAGAATCAGTATGAGATATTTTTATAGACATTATACCGTATTTATTCCAATTTGGCGATCCCTCTTATTTCTCGACCCCAAAAAATATTTTGAAAGCATAATTTCTAAAATGACTCTAATTTCGTGACTGCCGACGATGTTTTCTGTCGACGATGTTAAGGTGTAATGCCTCCATCTCTCACGGGCACCGCAGTTTGTATCTGACTAGATTCTTATAACACTGAGCATCCACATCAAACTTGTTTGCAAAAAAATTTTTGAAGATACAAAGATGCGTTTTTCATAATATATAAACATAATAAAGCGTTCAAGTTCCAAATGGGTGTCCGTGACGAAGCAAACTCGTGTACCATTCCTGGTACGCACGTGTCTCGTGTGCGATTCATGTGGGATAATTAGCAATAATATTTACCAAGTACGGGGAAGCACGCATGGTGGAACAACTGTGACACAGTTGGACCGGTCATCTTAGTTAAGTTTAAAGGACCCTGGTTAGTTTTTGGATGGGTGACCGCATATACAAAACAGGGCCCGATCGAGGTAAACTATTTATGGACTTCTGGTGTTTTTGCTGTGTAATATTGAGAATACATGTCAAAGTGACCTATATTTTGGTTTCCACAGAGGATTTATCAAGACCTGACAGTATATGACTTTTGAACTTTATGATTTGTGCCCTGTTAATAATGGTTTTCAAGGTGTTTTCTCCATACCTCATGAATATAGGTCACACTGACCCCCTTTTTTTATTTACACAGAGGACCTAGCTGGACCAGTCAACATGTGATGTTTGAAGCTACTTGGCCTTATTTTTTAAGATGTGTGCCCTGTTATTAACATACAGCGAGATGGCAGGATTCTGGACAAAGAGTGATTACCATAGCTCAGATAACTTTCAGTAATCTGACTTGAAAAACCTCTGGAACCTAAATCTGAATTATGTGACCCACAGGCCAGAACAGTTTGATTTGTGATGCTAAACCTCATATAATCTATGTCAGGGCTTTGTAATTGTGCAATGTCTGATATACTTGTATCTGTTTCCTTTTTTGTGTGTTACAATTTCAAATGTCTCTTTGGAAACAAATTCTAACAAGTTATACTTTGTATATTAGTTACATATTGATGTTAATGCAAGTCCTGTATGGGTCAGTCCTGTGCCTGTGTCAATGAGGAGTAAAAGAAAGAGTTGAGCTGGCTGCCAGGGGCTGCCAGGACATTACTGTTCTTGCATATTAATTTTCAGGCTACTCGGTGAGAGTTTGACTTACTTTTGAGAAGATTTTCATCCAACAGCACCACATCTTCACTTGATTTACCACTGGTTTTAACTAGACGGTTCCTCACTGAGCCTTTCAGATCATACACCTGTAAAATAAGATAATATCCATTTACTCTCAGGACACCACACAATCACCAAAAGATAGTAAAGTCAGTCTCACAGTCTCAAATTCTATTTCTTGTACATATTCACAGCCCTAGGGCAATTGCCATAAAACCTAACTGTATATCTGTATGTATTCAAAAGAAAACAAAATTCACAATGTGTCTGGAGTAGCTCTAAAGATCTGGTTGGGCTTACTGGTATTTTAATTATACTTTGCATAGTGACAGGGATATGTGTATATCACAGTTGTTGTCTGTACGTAAACACATCCATTCTGTGACAGAGAAGTAGAGAGAGTTATTTTCAAAACTTTTTGTCTGTGGGGAGTACTTACTTGTGAGATCTTCCTGTTGTAGAAGAGATTCTCCTTGACCAGGAAGTCCTGCATTAGGTCTGTGTTTGTCTGGGTGTTCCTGTGACTCACATAAAGTAGGTCACAGTGACCTAATATCAAGTCTGTGGGGAGTACTTACTTGTGAGATCTTCCTGTTGTAGAAGAGATTCTCCTTGACCAGGAAGTCCTGCATTAGGTCTGTGTTTGTCTTGGTGTTCCTGTGACTCACATAAAGTAGGTCACAGTGACCCAATATCAAGTCTGTGGGGAGTACTTACTTGTGAGATCTTCCTGTTGTAGAAGAGATTCTCCTTGACCAGGAAGTCCTGCATTAGGTCTGTGTTTGTCTGGGTGTTCCTGTGACTCACATAAAGTAGGTCACAGTGACCTAATATCAAGTCTGTGGGGAGTACTTACTTGTGAGATCTTCCTGTTGTAGAAGAGATTCTCCTTGACCAGGAAGTCCTGCATTAGGTCTGTGTTTGTCTGGGTGTTCCTGTGACTCACATAAAGTAGGTCACAGTGACCTAATATCAAGTCTGTGGGGAGTACTTACTTGTGAGATCTTCCTGTTGTAGAAGAGATTCTCCTTTACCAGGAAGTCCTGCATTAGGTCTGTGTTTGTCTGTGTGTTCCTGTGACTCACATGAAGTAGGTCACAGTGACCTAATATCAAGTCTGTGGGGAGTACTTACTTGTGAGATCTTCCTGTTGTAGAAGAGATTCTCCATGACCAGGAGGTCTTGCTTTAGGTCTGTGTTTGTCTGTGTGTTCCTGTAACCAATACGATACACACCCAGGATCTTGGCAAGGGCTGTTGGTTTCTGAAATCATAAAGTATATACCAGTAATATACAGGTATCATCACATAATGTTATTTAACAAATGATGAGGCCCTACATGGTACTGCCAAACTGATAAATAAGATTCAGGACCATTAAATACAATTCTGATTCCCAACAAGACTTATTGATGAAGTACCACCAGGAAAAGATAAAGTATAAATCATTCATGGGACACACCACTGCTGAACAAATGCTAATTGTCAACTATGCTAATGTGTTTATTTAGCACTTAAAAAAATTGTGTCGCAACAAACATAAAAGACATTCCTTTAACAACATTATATTGTAACCCACTGCCACTCATTACATCCTCATTACATCCTGTCATAGCCTTTTTTTAAATTTTTATGAACAGAAGTGAATACAACTGGCAACAATAACCGTTTGACATGTATTTTTGAGATTGATTCTTGTAGTACCTGGTCTGCTTGTATCTTTGTGATATACTGGAAGTAGTGAGGAGCAAACTCAAGGAATGACTGGGCCTCCGGACTAGACATCTGTTTTACAATGAAGCGGTCATCTGAAATTAAATAAATGTTCATGTTACAGGTAACTGGCCTTGGTTATTGTAAATCCTGAATAAAAAACTTGTTACTTCTGTATACTTTCATAAATTATTGAGCATGACTTAAAAGACTTTTCCTGACAAACTTTCATGGTTGTTTCAATGTCATCACTAAAAGTATATGTGCTAATGTATCAGCTAAACTTATGTTTTATGGATTCATTTTAAAAGCAAATAACAAAACAGAATTGTACTCCTTCACTGACATGTTACAAGCATAGACCTGTCACCTGTTGGGGTATCTCATGATAATTTGTGAAAAGGGGGGGGGGGGGGGGTGGAGGTGAGGCTTCAATGTGGAAGTATTCTGAGGGCTACTGACAATTATGTCAATATGTCATAATTGGGATACACATATTCTGTCATTTAGAATGAAACAAAATCATGGAGATAATTGCTCTGATCAGCATTTATCTAGTAAATTTAATTGCTAGAAACTGACTTCAAAAATGTGAAACTGCCTTAACATATTATAATGAACCAGAAACACTGATTTTGTTCCATGAAGTGCTGCCTTGGCCCAGCTCACCTTGTGCTGCCATCTGGTGGTGATTTACTTTATTAACTAACTCAATGTGACTGTAATAACAACAGTAGAGCCCCGTTTTTTCCGTTTTAATGGAAAAACGGACGGAAAAACGGAATTAGGGTTCGAAAACGGAATTAGGGTTCAAAAACGGAATTATATCAAATACACAGAATTCGACGGAAAGTCGGATTTAGAGCCGATTTAAACTGCAAATTAAACAAGGGACCTATGGGTCACTGTGCTCAGCTGACGTTAACCTTGAAGGTAAAAATCTAAAATAATATCTAATGGAGATAAAGTTTAAGAGGAAGAGGTAATAAAGGCAATGGTTGGTTTATATGATTGGTTTGTATTGATGAGCAAGAAATTGTTGCAAAAATATTTTGTGACCTGACCATGTGTTTCCTAATGTTGAAACTAAAGCATGTGAGCAGTTTGTGAACAAATGATCTGTACTATTACCATGATCATTAGTTGGTTTTTCGATTAACTGTTGACATTTCAGTAGTTTACACATTTGTTCAATTGAATCTATTTTTTTGCATAATATATATTTTTAATTATATATGTATTTTTTTATGAAATGTATACAGCTGAAATATAGCTAATTAACAACATAAAACAGGGCAAACAAAGCCTGATCTCAAATTCTGCTGAGGCAGAAAAATAATGAACAAATGTTTGTATTAAATCCTGATTTTTTTATCACATCAATTATTTTCTAATTTAAGTTTATATTTCTATACATTTCCAATTTAACATATATATCTGAATATAAAAGTTGATTCATAATTCTCAATTGCATCATCATAAATCTCAATCTTGTCAGATAACACCACATCATGCATACAAATGTTTATTTATTTTTTACCACAAAAATATATCTTTTAAATCTGCAAAACAATAAATATCTAAAAATAATACTTGATTTAGATTTCAAAATTTTTAATTGTGACTTTATTTATCCATAATGAGCTTCATATTTTATAATAATTTAAGCATACTGATGGGTTCATTTATATTTGTTAAAATCATTTAAAAGAAAATTGATTTCTTTAAAAATGCTACATTACACAACATTGCATCTTCTGGATTACACCTTGAATTATTTTTTCAAGGAAAGTTTTAACAATTACTGCATAACACTTGGTGGGTTGGGTTTGCGGTTTGGGTTTGTAATCAAAGCAAGTGACTACAGAAAAAAAATCAATAACTAGCTTAATTTTCAAGCTTTTATTTTCAAATTTCAGATTTAGACAAACTAAATATTCATGTTTACATGCTGTGAAAATTAAATCAATGGTGCTTACAGGAAAAAAAACGTGCCATGGTCAAAGTTGGGCAAAATTTAAGGTACTGATTTTTTTTTATGCTAATAACTTAAAAAATTTACAAAATTCAGATCTAATTTTGGGTAAACAATTGAATCTTAATTAAACATAGTTATATACTTGAGAAAATAGACTCTAGTTTCAAAATTTTTCATTTTAAGTGAGTTATTATTTTTCCTGATTTTTTACAAAGTCCATTATGTTTGGGCCCATAACTTAAAGAATTTATACTTTACAGACTTAATTTCTGGCATGTACATAGGAACTATATAGAGGAATATTTATGGTAAATATGAGGAAAAACAGATGAGTGGTTTTGATATTAGGCAGTCCTGAAGTGTGAAAATAAGATTTTAATAACAAGGGACCCATGGGTCACGGCGCTCAGCTGATCGTGATTGGACTTTAAATGTTTCTCCACTGTGATACTATATCGAGTCAATAAAGCTTATGAATATCATGGACATGTTGGGCTATTATAAAGGAATGTAATGTAATATGTGAGTAAATGATAAATGAAATTACCTGACTGATGGATTAATAGAGTAAAATGTAGTGGTTTATTTTCTATTTATTTAGGAGGGGTTGAAAATTGTGATATATTTGAGCAAATATGAATGCAATGACAGCAATAATAAGCAGTAGTAGAATGATGATAAGGCTATTTGTTGAAGGATCTAAAGTGTATGGTAGTCTGCAAGCTTTCAATTTGACAGATATGATGTTATGATTAACTATGCTGATGAAGTGATTTGTGAATTTGTGACTGTATGAAACAATATCTCTTTAGTCTTGACAAGGTACATTATTGTGATGCCCACTATGTCTACATATTACACAATATTGACATAATTTCTGGCATGTACATAGGTACCTAGGGACGAATAGTTATACAAAATATTAAAGTATGAATATATCTGATTCATCTTGTTCTTGCTTACTGAGGCTGACTTTGGGATGGGGTTCGAGAGAAGGGAAAAGTGAGGGCAGCACGAAGGTGGATGTAGAAATATTCTATTGTAATGTTTTTCATTTATATAAGAATATGAGAAGCTAAGAGGAAAGGGGCCCTCCTACTTGGTTATAGTAAAGTTCTAAATATATGATTGCAAACTAATACTCTGACAAGACTGTCATGAAGAAAAACAGTAAAAGTTTTGAGATACTGTGATGCATATGAAAATTTACAGATGGACAGGCAAGTGAACAGAATGGACTAATACCTTTATTTCACTTTCAAGGGAATAATGCATTTAAGTTTATATATAAGCCTATTTTTTAGCATATCCACTTTTTCCATTAAGAAGTTTTTATCTGAATCATTTTATTTAATTACATGTTTTATAAATTTTTAATAAAAAAACTGAAACTATAAGTTAAAATATTAGAATTGTTGCAAAAATTGCAATCATTATATATACAGAGTATAAAACTGACACTATAAGTTAAAATATTAGAATTGTTGCAAAAGTTGCAATCATTATATATCCAGAGTGTAGCTCATATTGGGTCATGTTATGCATACACATATATTTTATTATTTTTAAATCATAAATGTTTAAACTGAATTTAAAAGAAAATAATGCCACAACATGGCATCTACAAGAATATTCCTTGATTCACTATTAAAAAGTTTTGCACATTGGAGTTTTCAGTACATGCTTAATTTTATTCACCAAAATAAAATTGGTTTTTATTTTCGATTCAGTAAATTTGATAAAAAAAAAACATCTTTTCAAATAAAGTATACACACTGTTGGTTGAATGAGGGACAACAATATCATTGTGCTAATTACTATCCCAGTTTTAATTTATTACTGGAATAAATAGTCAATTTCACACCTGGTGAAGTTTTTACTCTTCTGAAGTAAGGAATTACTTATCTCATTAACATCCACACTTTCACAGCAATACACCACTTTGTGGACACAATTAAATGTACACTTTAATCATTGTAACCCTGGTGGTTCAATACAAAATCTAAAATGTAGCATGTCCAAGAATAAAATAAAATACAGAAAAATTATAACATTCATCTAGTTTATGCACCAGCTGGGGGGGGGGGATGAGTGCAGGGCAGAGGGGAGGGGAAGCCTGCTAGTAGTGGCCAAGCTGGGCCAAGGTAAGCTGCCTGGGGTGGGTTACATAATGCAAGTGAAGGCTGTACTACTAGGTGGGCTAGATGTAAACAACACTTGACATGGTGTATGAAAACATGAATAATTCATTCCAATCAATTTCTTTTGAAAGTTCAGATTTTAAAAGATTAAATCCTTATGCATATATGCTGGGAAAATTAAATCAACAGTGCCAAAGTTGGACAAAATTTAAGGTATTGATTTTTTATTTATGCTAATAACTTGAAAAATTTGCAAAATTCAGATCTAATTTTGGGTAAACAATTGAATCTTGATAAATAAAGTTATATTCCTGAAAAAAAGTCTCTAGGTTCAGCAATTCTCATGTTAGGTGAGTAAATATATTTCCTGATTTTTAAAAAAATTGCATTATGTTTTGGCCCATAACTTCAAAATAATACCCAATACTGACCTAATTTTTGGTATGTTCATAGAAAATGTATAAAAGAATGTGAATACTAAATACGATCAAAAACAGATCAGTGGTTTTGATATTAGGCAGCCTTGAAGTGTAACAATGGCTTTTTTTTATGGAAAACGGAGTTTTTTTTTCCTTAATTTCTCGAAGGAACAAGTCCTAATGACCCAATTTTCGGTATGGTAGGAGATTTTGGGGACATCTAAAATTATGTCAACAGCCTGGGGAGCATAGAGATGTGCACTGAATGACCTACAGTCATCAAAGTGGACTGCTTGACAATGTAAGGGGATACAACAAGAGCCTCTAAAAAAATTCAATAACTAGCCTAATTTTGCAGCTTTTATTTTCAAATTTCAGATTTTAACAGATTAAATCATTATGTATACATGGTGTGAAAATTAAATCCACAGTACTTACAGGAAAAAAACGTGCCATGGCCAAAGTTGGGCAAAATTTAAGGTACCAATTTTATATTTTTGCCAATATTTAAAAAAATTTAACAAATTTTGATCTAATTTTTGGTATACAATTAAATTTTGATTAATTAATATTGTATTACTGGAAAAAAGTCCCTACCTTTAACACTTTTGGCCTTAAGTGACCAAATATCTTCCTGATTTTTTTACAAAGTCCATCATGTTTGGGCCCATAACTTTTTAAAATTATATAATACTGACTTAATATCTGGCATGTACATAGGAAAAATATAGAGGAATATTTATGGTAAATATGAAGAAAACAAGATGAGTGGTTTTGATATTAGGCAGTCCTGAAGTGTAAAGACCCAGTTTTCGGCTTGGTAGGAGATCTTGGGGACATCTAACATTATGCTGAATTTTGGATTCCTAGGTCTTACGGTTTCAAAACGTGCCACATCAACGGACGGACAGACGGACGGACAGACAGACGGACGGACGGACGACGGACAATGGAGCACGACTATAGCTCAGATGACTTATAGTCAGCTGAGCTAAAAATTCTCACCCAATATCTTATTAAACAATCTTTCAAACTGCGCATTACCGCATGTCATAGCGTCTCAGAGGCGAAATAACTTTGAATATAATATAACCATACTTGTTTCAAATGTTTGAAATGATAGACGGTAAAACGCAGACACTACAGAGCTGAGAACTGTCATACCGATTCAGTGAACACATGCGCTGGATTACTTATGTTTGGGCCTGACGAAGAACCATTTATGCGAAGGACCAGGTATAATTTTAAATATATGTAAAGTAACTATGGCATCAATGTTAGCAGTAATTAAATTTAAAATATTTTAAACAGCTTACTGAACACGTAATCCATTTAATCATCTGGATTTAAAAGTTTTAACTCTTAAGAAGATGTAGCAATTTATTACATAAAATATAAAGATAAAATGGAAAACTCCGGAATTTTGATTTTATTAAAACGGAAAATATTTTTTTATAAAATGGAAAAAACGGGGCTCTACAACAGCAATTGGTTTTATTTACCATGTGTTTTGCAGAAAGTAGATCCGCTCTTTCCACCTCTTGCTAACCATGGGACACATCGTGACAGTGAGCGTATGAACCTAGAAATGTCACAGGTATTTTTATCATTAAACTGAGCTGAGGTGTCCAGAAGTTCAGGTATGAATAAACAAAATGGACTGCTTCATCTAACAATCTGACAATTCATTGTATTACTTCCAAAAAATTATATGTATCTATATATTCAGTTAGAAGACAAATAGATACAAGAAATATAAAGCTAAAAATTACCATGACAGCATATTAAAAAAGTTTATGATTATGAAAGAATGAAATTGCACTTCAATGAATGACTTATTTCTCAAACGAACATAATTCTTACAGCTGGCATTCTTAAATACTTTCATACATATCCTTAGGTGAGGGTAGATACAGCTTAACACATAAAAAATATTTAAATGGGCAATTCTGTTCTTCAAAAGAGCACTGTCTGTATACATAAGATGAGACACTAGGATATTAATCACAACTGTTACTGATGAAAACATACAGATAATGAATTAAAAACTGCCAAATATTCTATCTGTGGCTGACATAAGTACATTATTTGTTCTGTGGTTTTGTCCTTCCCATTTTTTTTTATCAATTTTTTTTTTTTGCAAGAGAAGACTAGGTCCTTGAGTGTTGCTAATGTGTGCTGCTTACACAAATTCCTTTAAAGAATCCTTGAAGGGTATGGAAATTGGACTAATATTTATGCTGATCATATACACCATTTCAAGAATAGAAGTTAATTTTTGTATTTTCATGGCAAGCTGGTAAGTTCAACATACTGTGTATCAATAGGTTAAGAAAAGGCAAATATTGCCCCTTTACACCATATTTTGTTCCCAGGGTCTGTAGAACAATATTTTTTGTCATGCCTTATGAATAGTTCAGTTTCACTTCACATTTATATTTTTTTATTTAAGTATATTTAGTTGCCAAATAAACTGTATTAAAATACAAAACCTCCATGGCACTGCACTCAACAAGATACATTTGGATAATTTATACAAGGCCAACAGGCCTAATGGGAACCTGTGCAAAGTTTGGGAGTATGAATGGAGGTTTATTTTTTAAATTTAATATTGATCCTCTTAAGTCCTGCATATCTACCTTAGTCATTATGATTTCAGCAAAATGGACGTTTCGGACCTGCAAGTTTCAGACTAGGACATTTTAAAAGAGCTATGTGAGATCTATACACAAGCAAAATTTAGGCACAATCGGTCAAAAGGTTCCCGAGATATGAGCTTGGATGTCTGCAGAGTAAACCTGAATGTAGGTCTGCAAAGTAAATGTGAATGTAGGTGACACCACCTGTCATAATATAAAAAAAGCTGTCCAGGATGTATAAACCTGCAAAATTTCAGGTGGATAAGTCAAACCACTGCTGAGATATGAGTGATTTTATCCCTAGGCAGATGAACAGATGAATGCTGTGCAGAAATGGTTGCAGGTGGCGCCTATGATGAAGAGCTATGTGAGATCTATACACATGCAAAATTTTGGCCCAATCGGTCAAACGGTTCCCGAGATATGAGCTTGAATGTCTGCAGAGTAAACGTGAATGTAGGTGGCGCCACCTGTCATAAAATAGAGAAAGCTGTCCAGGATGTTTAAACCTGCAAAATTTCAGGTGGAAAAGTCAAACCACTGCTGAGATATGAATGATATTATCCCAAGGCAGATGAACAGATGGATGCTGTTGAAAAATGGTTGCTGGTGGCGCCACCATTTTTAGTGTATGTTATAAAGCTATCAAAGGGCTACATTTGTGCAAAATTTTTAGCCTGATCGGTCAAACGGTTCCCGAGATATGTGGGTTTATGTTTGGAAACAGATGCACAAATGGATGCTGGGCAGCAAGGAAAGGTCAGAGGTCAACAAAAAATGACGGCGCAGCAGTTCACATGTGACCTGATGAAAAACTTGATTCGTTTAAAATGCAAGCCAAGTTTACTCTGAAAGATATAGTTCCAATAATCTGGGAATTCTGCATCTATACATTGTGTCTACTGTCTAGATGTCTAGACACTGTCTCTAGACGTCTAGACACATTGTCTAGACACCCCCCTGAGCCAGGTCAGTTGCCATGGTGATGTCTGGACTCCACCTGTTTGTACTGAGTGACCTCTTGACTTGGCTGCTGAAACTCAGCATGTTGTCAAAACTGTTTTCAAACACAGAAAGCCTTTTCAATTGGCTACAATGCTTTTTTAAAGCTATATTTACCCAATCTATTCTTATAAAACTAGCAGAACCCTACCATAGAATAATTCTTGTAAAGTTTAAACCAATCAGCTTAACAGTTTCATCATAAATCAGGGTATAAGCTAGAAGAGTTTAAAATTACATTTTCGCTAGTAAAAAACACATCAATGTAGGTGGCGCCACCAATTCCTCAATTTCAGACATGACATATGTGACCAACATTGGTATAAAATTTGGTGATTATAGCTCTAGCCGTTTCTGAGATTTTAATTTTAGTGTGCTTTTTTCGACAGATGACTAAGTTCAACCTCCTATAACTTGGCCAAAAATCTCCAAACTGGAACCATTCTAACAAACTTGAAAGAGATTGTTCCAGGGATCATTTCTGTGAAATATTGGACAATTTGGCTGGACAGTTTCGGAGAAGAAGATTTTTAAAGCTTTTTTAGCTTTTTCCTTCTAAAATCTAAGAAAATGCAGTTAGAAAAAAAATAAACAAAATCCGATAGAGTTTTTCAGATGACTGATTATTTGCAAAAAATTTGGTGATGCTAGCTTCTGCAGTTTTTGAGATAGCTATGGTTAATGTACAGATGACGCATGACACACGACGTACGACGCTGCACCATCGCATAAGCTCACAGGTTCACTAAAAAGAATTGAGAATCAGATAAGACAACAAATGTGACTAAAAATAGATTTGCAGCAGACTAGATAATTTAGAATTCAAACATAAAGTGGACATCACAGTAGATAACTAATAATTATAACAACTGGAAAAGGTGTGTATAGCCTAACATGCCAAGTGTTCTATCCTGTATCATAATGTTTATAAAATACTTCAAGACCATACCTTTCCTCTCCAGCAGGAAATATCAGTTTTCGGAGATTTCTAAACTGCTCAGCATAATATATCCTACAGTAGAACTTGGCTGCACTGTCTCCAAATTCTGCAAAGTGTCAACAAGACCAAACATAATTTTTTTTCAGATTATAAAAGCTTGTATATAAAATACAGTAGAGCGCCGTTTTTCCGACAGCTTCGGGGGACAAGCTTTTTGTTCGTATAAACGAACATTCAGAAATGTGGACAAGGGTCTAGCAGCAAGTTTGTACGACAGTTAATAATTAACTTAATGCCATTTTACCCGAGAAACACGGTGTTTCTTTTCGATATTCGTAATTGACGACTTGGACGTATAAAAAAATATTGGATTATTACTGAGCATAATTGGCAAGGATCAGTCTCACCTGCCTTAAGGATACCTACGTGCGCTTTTTTTCTACGAATTCACAGGAGGGAAAGGTCAAATGACATCGCCAAGGAAGACGGTGTTTCTTATCGATCTACGGAATTGAAGACCGGGACACATAAAAGCTGCTCAAGCAGAAGCGTTTAATGAATTATACCTCACCAATGCCGATGCGAGTAAACTGCTCAGTTATTTTGCATGACATCCTGTCCCAAGCCGACGACCTTTGCTTGCTTGAGTACAAATGAGATGTGATTGATATCACACAAGTGCTCTTGGATAAACTGCTCAGTCGCTTGCTAGGGGTACAGGGCACCGAGCGTTGCGTGGCTAGCTGTAGTTTTCACACCTTTGCCCTGGCCACAACATCGGCACAGAACTAATTAATTAAGGTCACCACTGGGCTTAACAGATGACTGCAAGCCTTGTGACTCGTAATTACAAAGCTCATTTTAGGTTTTTAAATACTTGAAATATATTTCAAAACTACAAATACATTATCGGTTCCCCATTTTAATTTTTGGAAAAACAAATTTTCGGAAATTTGGCATTTGGAAATACGGTGCTCTACTGTACATAAATCTGCAATTATGATTTCCACTGAACTTAATATGTTTGTACCATGAACTAACAAGTAAGTGTTCAGGCTGAAATCAGAACTGACAATAAAATCTGATCAACAAAATGCAAAAATACTCTATTTAAACGCTTGTCTGAACAAGGACATGAGTACACCAGAAATGGGAAGATTTATAAGGTTTTATTTGATTGGTCAAACTATCAACATGCTAACTCCAGATATAGTTAAATACCAATAGTGGAACTTTAATTAACACATTCATCCTCTGCTATTTCTCATATTAATAGAAGGAAAATTACCTGTCTACAGTGTGAACACACATTTGGGGAAAATCAGAGGACATGTTGACTACTACACAAATTTAACAGGTTTCCTTGTGGCTTAAGGGTTATGGTTTTTCTGTTGCCAATATTGTTGCGTTAGAAATGCTAGAGATCTCTCATACTTATTATAATTTGGGTTCAAACTTTAATTTGAGCAAAATACATATTTATATTTGTATTTGTATTTTAATACAATGATATTTGGTATTTGAATTTGTATTTCACTATGCAAGTTAATATTTTTTTTGTAATTAAATCAAATATTTGATGTATTTGGTCAGAAACTACTCAAATATAGTTCAAACAAACATAAAATATGACTTACATATTTATGTATCAGAGAAGAAATACAGTGACTTACGTAACTCAATGTTAAACCTTGGTCCCTGTTTACTTGATTTGGTCTTCTCACCATCAGTTCCACGGAAAAATGGATACTCGTCAGAAACTGAAAAACAATCAAAACCTCAAACATAAGGTACATAGTAGCACTGTGCCAACTGAGACTGCTAAACCTGTAAGTATAACAATGTTAATATATCACAGATTGTTGTGATGTAATATGGGTTGAGGTAAATATATTCAAGATATACTAAATTTATATTTGTGTATGTATACTGATTGATATGATTTCTGTTAGCCTTGCTTATCAGGTAAAGAGACAGGCCAGAAAGGTTTTTATAGCACCTTAATGTAGCTAATCAGACAGCTATTCTAGGAAACAAATGAATACAACAGCATGCAACAGGTTATTTACAGAACCCCATGGTCACTCATCCAAAATCTAATCATAATTAACACAGCTGACCTTGGTATTTATTTTTTTTAGATACTAGAAAATGTAAATTTTGAGGATATTATCAGCAATATAATACCAGTTTTCGACTAAAAAGTTTGCAATAAATGAGTAATTACCTGATTTAAACTTCATGCTCTGAGAAAATTTGGTCAGGTAATCAAAGGGACTGTTATATCTTAAATGGGATTTAATGTCTACTTAGTAAATAAAGATTAACAGGGATAAATACAGCTACACAACCCAACCCCAAAGTTATTGCAACTGAGCCGTCACTTTTGCTAAGTTCTTTTATTTTTAAAACGTTTGGCAAAGTACAGGTTTTGTAACGCATGATAAAAACCTGAGCCTTACAGTCCGGGCTGTCCCTCCCTGTACCAGGAGTGTACTTGACTGACCCCACTTCAAATCTGTTCCCTTGGCGATGAGGGCTCTTCTCCCTGGCACCACCTTTCAGGAAGGCCAGGACTCCACTGCCCTTCTTGGCCCCTGACATAAATAAATCACTATTGTTAGACGGCTCATGCTTAAAGAATAATGAAAACTATAAGTGTTTACCACATGTTTCTAATGAACATCAACAAAAGTAATGAGTATGTGAAACCTGTGTTATGATGTTATGAGACCACCCATGGGACCAGCCAAAAGTGGATTTATTCACAGGTGGTCTTATTAGACAGATCAGATGTAACCAATGTGAATGTTTCCAGTTCACCAAAGTGTGGTCTTTACTGACAGGTGGTTTTATAAGACAAGTGGTCTAATCAGACTTGTTCCTCTGTTCCACTTGTGTGTAGAGATGATCTACTTGGACACTGCTGGCTTTTTTGGTCAAGCTGCCCTGCCTTTACAGCAGGTTGTGGGGCTATTTCAACATAAGGTATTAAACATTATCAATCTGATCCAACAGTGATGTCCACAAACAATGTGTGCTTTAGAAAGGTGTTCTTTCACTCCTCACAACTAAACACTTTGCAGACAACAATGTGGCTGATATGAGCAGGAATGCTGTTTTGGTGTGTGGTTCAACATTAGTACAAAAGCAATTTTATGTAATGATGTGTATTTACAGATGTAACCAAAAGAAACTTAACTCAATTTTATTTTTTTATTTTTGTTAATGAAATAGTAAATGTATAGGCAGTACACTCCAGGACACTGACATATTTTTTACCTGGTTCTGCTGGCACTGACTGATCTAGTGACTGTCCAGCGAGCTTCTTCCCAGCACTGTCAATACAGAAGGAAGCATATGTTAACCCCAATATACTGTATTTGAAGGAGGTTATCAAGGCCCAAACCATAATGAGCATCCCCCCCCCCCCTCCCCCATGGAATTTTTTAGGGTTCTCCTTGAGAAATGGAAGGAATGAGCCAATTCTCACCTTAAAGGCTTTGGAAGCACTTATGGTCACCATTATTTTGCCTTTTCACTTGATGATTTGGATGGCATGAACTTATGTCAGGGTTTCCCCAAGCCAATAAACATTGGCTAGCCTAAGGAAATTATTCCTAAATTAGCACCTAAAAGTTTCCCGAGAATCCTCAAAAAAAGGTCCTATCCTAGCCTAGAACAGCAACACATTGATTCAATGAAATCGTTCATACCATATTTACTATTAACACCTTCCCTTTCTGTCCTAAATGTATCTAAACTATCTCTTTCATTGAAAGGAACATTAGTGTTCAGTTTAATACTTAAATCACCTAAATGCATCAAGTATCAAAATGGTAAAAATGATAATGCAAATACTTGAAATACAGTGTTTGCAGCACCTCCTATACCTGATTATCATACACTACATATCATGTGTTACTGTGGTTAAGAAATCACCAAAACTGCATCTAAGTTTACAGAAAACTGATTACAACTAATATTTTCTGACCATCCTGTATCCTCTGATACATAATTATACCTCATGTTTTTGGAAATTTTTAAATTCTGTTTATATTTAGTGCATGTCTGATAATGCTTCATAAACTAGAATACGGGTAGTCGACAAGCGACTACGTGTATCCGCCAAAAATAGAGTAGGACGGGTGAAGTGAGGCATGGATTGAGTGGCAAGGGGAAATAGAGTTACATGTGTTACATATTAGAATGGATAGCTGCCACGTAAACATGATTGTAGGTGGTGCCACCTGTTATTTGAATGAGAAACTATCCAAGATGTATACACATGCAAAATTTCAGGTGGAAAAGTCAAACCACTGAAGAGATATGAGTGATTTTATCCCACAGCAGAAAACAGATGGACGCTGTGCAAAAATGGCTGCCGGTGGCGCCACCATTTTTGTGTATGTTATAAAGCTATCCAAGGGCTACATTTGTGTTAATTTTTTTTTCCTGATTGGTCCAATGTGTCCGGAGATATAAGCATGGATGTCTACAGTGTGAACGTGAATGTAGGTGGCGCCACCTGTCATAATATCAAGAAAGCTATACGGGATGTATACGCATGCTGAATTTCAGGTAATTTGGTCAAACCACTGCAGAGATATGAGTGATTTTAACCCAAGGCAGACAAACAGATGGACACTGTGCAAAAATGGCTGCAGGTGGCGCCACCATTTTTTGTGTATGTTATAAAGCTATCCAAGGGCTACATTTGTGTAAGTTTTTTTTTCTGATTGGTCAAACGGTTCCCGAGATATGAGCTTGGATGTCTGCAGCATGAACGTGAATGTATGTGGCGCCACCTGTCATAATATCAAGAAAGCTATGCGGAATGAATATGCATGCTGAATTTCAGGTAATTTGGTCAAACCACTGCAGAGATATAAGTGATTTTAACCCAATTTAATTTTTGATTTTAACTGTTAGGCACCAGTTCACATGTGACCCGATAATTGGTGTAAGTATTGGAAAATCCGTCCAGTAGTCTCAGAGGAGTTCGAACGCGGCGGCAGCGGTGGCGGTGGCGTAACCCGGTCAAAAACATAGTATTGGCAAAACTTTGTTTTGGCGGATACAATTATTTGCTGTTTAGTAACAAAGAGCTACATAATTGCTATATTGTATTCAAAAATTTACTCTGATTCAGTAAAATGGTTTCATCTGAAATGTCAACAGGTGATTTGGTTAAATTCTTTATGTACAATAAAACCTTTAGAATTACTCATACATGATATGCTCTTACAATCATGTACAGCAGACCTCAAGAGTCAAGACTGTAGGCCACAAAGACCACAGTGAAAAATATTTAGATCATAAAGCGTTACTGAGTAAAAAAATATCATATCACTGACATGGAACAAGGAACCCTAATTAAAATTCAATCCTAAATTCTGCAGAAGGTCTGAAAAAATATTTGGGTTGGTTTTCCTTACACAGTGATATTGATAAATGTATAGACAATATAAGTGATATCACACATCATAGCAGTATAGTGATATGGATATTAGTTTTTACTAAACATCTTGTTAATAACATTTGATTATTTTTATAATTCAATGCAAAAGAGAAACTGTGACAAAATTGAAATGTAGGTTTTTACATGAACATCAGAGGTCATTAATACAACTTATGACTCACCTGGTTCCTTCTTTCACTCTCCCTGCTTTCAGATCTTGGAGCTGTTTCTCGTAATCGTTTGTGCTGTAATAAATAATAATCACTGAAATGTAGGCACACAGTTTACATCCTACTATAATTTCAGGACTTGGGTGTGATCCAGTTGATATTCCTTTCTAAACTTTGCTGATATAAGTCCTCATGTCACCAAACTCTCTCATCAGATAGATTCTTGTCTGGATGCTGTTCTCAAAATACTTCTGTGTCACATTCCTGCATCCTTATCAAACCCTTACATGTTTACTTTTCCCAGTTTCTCCAAATTAATTCCTAGGGCTACCACATTCCTGACAGATGATGCAGGCTGGGTTATGTACTGGGTAAGTCAAATAACAGACATCACACAAAACATGTATGCAGCATGGATAAGGGCTGCTAGTTATAATAAATCATTTGACTTTTAACACTGTAACTTGGTATTCTTAAAACATACAGTGATTATATGTAATTATAAACATTAAAATCAAATAAATTATTAATAAACAATATTAGTATTCAGAATTTACTGCAGATATCTTTAATGGTTAATCTGGGTTAAACTTTACCAACAATTATATTTTCTCTGGGTTTAGGCAAAGTACAGGAAAATATACTGACCAGGACAGAGGGCGAAGGTAGCATGTCTAACCACACACTTCCTCTAATTTTAAAGTTGAGAACTTTCAAACATGATGTTCACAAGTATTGTTATCTGCCATTATGGCTATTAACATACCCAGTTCATCGATTAGCAGTTAGCTAGCTGGATGACAGTAACAGACTGACATTTAAATTAAATCCTAATGTGACTGCAGCTGATTATATGCAAAAGATTCACAGTCAGTCACCACAAAATCCTGAATAGTCCCAGCGCAGGTGATTGTAGTTCAAGTGTGACCATGCTGCAAGCTTAACACACATTAAAGGATAAGGGAACATACATATGATGCTGTTCAACTTGAAACCATGACAATGACTTACTCACCTGAGGGCGTAGGCTATGATGGAGCTTGGTTCCTGGTCGTAGATGACCACCGGTACCTTGACGGTGACCGGCAGCAGGTAGTGCTCATCTGCAGGGCTGTACAACAACAATGATTAATATGTATGTATGTGACACTGACTGTACCTGAGAAATTGGTCCTTCATACAACTCCTGATATAACGTCATCATTTGGACCATATAAAAATAGCCTTATTAAAGGAATGGCCTTTATATATGAGTCTATTTTAAGGGCAAAGAATCAATTTTGGGCAATGAAATCTAGCCATATTACAGGATGTGGTCATATTGAGGATTCTACTGTTTACTAAATCACATATTCATAATCTAGGTGCCTAACAAATTCAAAGTTAGTGAATGCTGTATATAAAACGGTGAACACCTATCACCAAACACTATATATTATGTATCAACAAATGCTTATAATAATCTTGATGTAACAGGTGTGCATAGTACTGCCAGAACTACTTTGTATGATCACTGTATTTCCTGTAACTTATACATTATTTTTTGCAAAACTTTCTGGTCCTATCTACAGAAATGCATTGACTGACTGACTTTTTGGACTTACTTTTACAAAGGCAAACAAGTACTCTTATGTGAACACCAAACCTTTAATTCACAGCAAACAGTACAGTGAGATTAGGTTAGATTTGTTAATGCGTCTCTGACAACTTTTAAAAGCTGATGTATGAGGAATCTCTGAGCACACCAATAACATGTAACATTTTTATAGCCGTATACTTACAATGGCATGTGAATTGTGGCAGCCTCAGAGCTGGACAGGAAGCTGGAGAATATATTCTTCTTACTGGTACCTTTCTTAAATGTCTCCACCTTGTCAGTGACATCTAAAATTAAACAATCAAATGTAACACAAAAATGTCTTATATTACAAATTCACAGAAAAATGTCTTAAATTACAAATTCCAGATTTTTGACACAAGGAAGGTTCTGTAATTAAGCTGATATGATTAGCTGATGTAACAATAGATCATGTATATACACTAACTATATTAATGAATACACAGAAACAGTTAATGATGTTGCCTGAAACATCCAAATACTGTGGTTAGCTATTTGTTCGCCTGGGTAAAAATAATCGCAATTTTTCATCGCAAAAATAAAACGTTCATGAATAAGATATCCCATCTATATACAGTTAAACAGTGTTTATACTGTGGCCTCCTTTTTGCCTCATGTATGTGATCTATACGCCTGTAGTGTCCAAGTCAAAAGGTTGATATTAGAAATAATATTGGACGTTTTATATCAGTTGCCTATAATGGCCAAGAGCTTCCTCTTGTTTTTTATACTTCATAAAAAATGGAAATTTTGCATGCATACAAAATAATTCATTTATAATGGATACACTCTGTGCAATGCATGGCGAGGTCCCAAAGATGGTATCCTTGTGAAATGATGAAAAATTAAAAATCTAAAACATTTTAGTCCGCGAATATGAAGTCAACCACAGTATGAAGAAAAAAAATGTATCAGAGTCACCCAAACTATTTCAGAGAACAATAAGTTTACTTGAATGGTGAATAAATTTCTTTCTTTCAGATCCCTTTTTCACAAGGAACAAACTAAGGAGCTCAGATCACTGATGGTATGATTAAATTCTGTTCAGGAATAAAGAGTTCAGCATATAAATAATATACTCAAAGGGACCTATTTTGATAACTGATGTGGTTTTAACTTGAGATAATCCAGTGAACCTTTATAAGAATTGGCCAGAAAACAGAGATCCCACCACACACAGGCTGTTAGTTTTGTTTTTATCCACATGTTTATAATATATGGGGGGCCCAATAAAATAATTCAAACACATTCAACAAGGACATCTGGTATCATGTGAGATGTACCAGATTTTCACAAATGCCCTTTTGTAACTAGTCCTTTCAACTCTGGCAAATACGCAACCAACCATGTAAGGTTACAATGTTTTTCTATTTGTCAATGTTGCTGTGTAAACTAAACAAGCTCATATCTCCATCACAGGGGTGTTAACAGAGATTATCTTAAAGGGAATCACCTGGAGTTCATTAAAATGTACTCAGGTTAAGCCAGAAGTTCTATAGAAAAGGTATATAAATAGCTGGCTTTAATTAAGAAAACTCCCTACCTCTAGAGTACCCTCTGGAGTCACCATAGGAGTTTGACCTCTTGTGACCTCTGAAGTTATGCACAGCTTGTTCAGTTGCGTTCTCCAGTTCTTGTTTAGGTGATCCACTTACTTTCAAATCTGTCGCAGCTTCAAATATGAAACAAAAATCTCACATTCTGGTATTGTTCTATTCATGAAAACAAACATCTCTGAGCAGAGAAAATATAATAACTGTGAATTCAGAAATATCATGGAATCAAGAAGCAGACTGATTGACATATTATAATGATAAAGTTATTGCCCCCGCCAGGAGGGTATGTACTCATCACTGTTGATGTGTGTGTCTGTTCACAACATTACTCATCAAATTGTGAACAGAAACTCATGATATTTTCTGAACATTTTGGGAATGGGCCAATGAAGAAATGATGAGATTTTGGTGTGGATCCAGCTCATGATCCAGATACAGGTCATCACGGAATATTCAAAAATGTACAGTCACTTATGCACAAATGAACCTGGGAATATGGGCCAATTAATGAATGCAAACACGGTTTTTGGAGCATCCCACAATACGGCCCCCCACATGACAGAGGCTGCTTGCATTCCTTAGAATGTAGATTTCTAGTTTAAGTACATGAATTCATTTTGGCTTCACTTCTTTAAATGATACCCAACGTGACAGAAGTCTGTGAAAAAATATCAAGTGTAAGATGAAAATGAGTGGGAAAACTTGGCAAGATAATAAGGCATAACAGTATAATACATGTGCCATCATGATCTAGGACTGCCCCAGATCATAGCAGTACATACACTAAATTAAAAGAGGAATAGCCAAGATTTTCCAGTAACAAAAGACTGAAGATTAACCATCATAATGAAGTCATACTGAATTGTTTTCTTGATCGGTTTCAACTTTTCCATAAACAGAATTCAAGTTTCTGTGGTTGAAGGCTTTTAACAAATTTGGATGGCTCCTGTAATAGGTGTAACTCGGTTGCATAAAAAGATTTTACATTACTCCACTTACAGGATGCAGTGGTTTATTCATCTGATACCAGTTGGCAGTTCAATATAATGTGAAAGCTTCTGAAACCTGGTGAGATTGTTATGTACTATTTCAATGTACTATTCACAATGACTTTCAGAGGCATACCCTACTGATCATTAGAAATAACAAGCCTTACAGTCTGGAGTTTTTTATGCTCAGAATATAAACCTAATGCTCAAAAACTGATGCTAATATTCATATAGGTCAGGCCCTGCAGTTAGTGACTTTGCTTGCTCTGGCTATCTTTTAGTTGTAATCCAAGATGGCATTCAGCCAATCATGTGGATGATTGATTATGTATTTTATATAAGAGATGAAATAAATCACTGAAGAAGAATAAGAAAAAGAAGAAGAAAGAGAGAGAGAGAGAGAGAGAGAGAGAGAGAGAGAGAGAGAGAAAGAAAAGAAAGCAAGACAAAGACAGAGAGACAGACAGACACAGGCAGAGACAGAGAATGTATACATCTTTACATAGAAATGGAGAACCGGTGTGGGATACCTGTAAGACTGTGTGCATCTTCCTGGCTGTTAGCTGCGGTGTTTTTATCCTCGTTTGAGCCTGACCAACTGGCCTGGTCCAGATTAGCACCTGACCCGGACTTTCTCAAACTGGTGAACCGGGGACCTACAACAAAATGGTAGTCAGTGCAACAGGGGCAAATGAATATACAATTTATATTATATTCATTGTGCAGAATGTCTTAAAACTGTGATGGTTTTACAGCACTAGTTTTATAAACATATTTATTTTACATGGATTACACAAATAGTTATTATAACAAACTGAGGCACTCTCCATGGCTCAGGTGGTGGCGTTCCGTAGTGACTAGAGGTGAAGGAAACCGGAGAACCCGGAGAAAACCACCAGCCTTTGACAGGCGACTTCAACCAACTCTCATGACCAGACCAGGGGATCAAACCCCTGTCGCCAGCAGAGAGAGCCGATCCTTTTACCCCTCGACTTTCCAGCACTAGTTTTCTAACTAAGGCCACAGCTTGAGATGGAGAATATACAGTAATTATAGCAAGTCCTGTAAAGTGATAAATAAAATGAAGTCTCCAACTCCAGTTGCTTAAAGAATCCAGCTGGAAACAAAATGGACATTTCTGTTTAAAGTATCATGGTGTTTGTAGGCAATGAACCACAAAGGATTTAAAAAGAATGTTCATGCAACAACAGAGATGGAATTGCTAAGGTAGAGCTTGGCTTCTGAACTGGGCCGAAGAATGCTGGAAAACATTTGAAGTGTGAACAATTCCAGTGGAATACTGGCCCCTGTCAGGTGTTGTATTTACATGTGGGATTCACCTAGAAATATGACACAGAGAATGGAGTTTGGTTACAAGCAGATGTTAAAGCTACTCACTGCATTCATAGCCTTACCCCATTCTCAGTTTGTTTGTTTTCCTTTTTATATGTTGTTACGGGGTGACATAAAAGCGGACCAAACTGTCTCGCTACTGAAGCTTGCTTTTCTAGCGAAGCGGTTGGTACACCGGATTTGTGTGCCACCAACATGGGTTCGAATCCCGGATCGGCCTGGTATTTTCCCCTGAAAAATTTGTCTTCGTAACAATGTAAAAGTAGAATGTTAGAAATAAGGAAGACAACCATAGAGCTGCTCATAACTGTAAGTTAGGGGGTCTGTAAGATACTGAATTTAATGATCAGATATCATATTTATGAACAGAATAATGAACAGAAAGCTAGACCCAAAAGACCAGAGATCAGAACAAGAAATATGAGAGTGAGAGAGAAAGAGAGAAAGAGAAGTTCTGTGCTATGTGTATACTCAGACATGGCAGGTGTGACACTGATGTGTTGAGATACAGCATGACCAGGAGCACTCAACTGTTGCGATGCAACTCCTCTGTCATCATGCCTTGGATTTGCTCATTTTTTTATCTTGAACTGTTGGAGGCAATGTCAAGTGTGACCTCTGAGGGTATTTTCCACATTTCCCCTTAAATCCTAAGGAATTTCACATTATGTATGTGAAGGGGCTATCACAGTGTCTCTCTCAGAAACTATGCAACTAAACTAGACCCACCAGTGAACTCAGCCCATGTCAACTCAGCCCATGGAAAGCCTGTCCTGTAACACCTGGCTCAAATCCCACAGACATGTCCTGTTATAACCATGAACACAAAATAAATCAGTATTTAGCATAAATTCTGGATCAGGTGCCTGAAGAGGCAGTCCTGGCTAATACCTCTGCCACCATGTTGCTGTTGTAGTGATGTGTATATATTCTGTACATCTATGACTCACACTGAACAGAAATAAATAATTTTCATAACATGTCTTGTGCCCTCTGACTTCATTAAATATGCCTGTCATTTGTCTCGTTACCTCTGACCTCATGCCTCAATATTTGGTGAGAATTAATTCAGGCAAGAAACTCTATTGGTAAATATTTATAAAGATTTTCATGAAAGTCATCACAGCCCCACAAAACTCTGGTGACCTGTACGGCACAAACCTTGCACTTAAAGTTAATGGACAGACAGACGGATGGCCCCATGACAGATGTTGGTATACAATTATACGTCCTGCCTAAGATGATTGAATCAAAAGTCATCATTATTAATATATGGGATAATCATAACATTTCAGCCTAAGCTCCCTGTGTGAAGTAAACAATCTGTGATTTATTTTACAGTGTCCATGTACTGTGAATGAAAGTACTAGATTCACTATTTAAATAATTGATAACAAGGCTTCACAATATATCATCATTAAACAAAAAGGTGGACAATATTGCAACAGTTTACATGTTTACAAATCCAGCAAGACGAGAAGAAAAAATATCAATCAGTCAGGAAAAATCTGAAATAATTTAGCAAAGGTTGACTGGCTTCAAAAGATTTATAGAAATAAATATTAATTCGGCAATGATATGACATACGCTTACTAATGTAGGAAATAAGGGTTTATATTTGATGTACAAATAATCCATTAACTACAACAAGTGCTTCATTACATGGGCAAGTTGTCCTAATAAGTAAGACTTTGGATGATTTTTTTCCTGTCTTATGTCAATTAATGAACAGGAAATCTCAAATACAAAGAGCATATTTACCTGAAGAAAGTGTTCTGCAATAGCATCAAATAAATAATAAAATGTTTCACTCAGTGTTTCTTATAAATGGTACAGATATGGCAGGTAATGATATTTACATTGTCTGGTACATGAGAGAGGGTAAGATAGACACTTTTATAGCCACCACTCCGCACCTGTACAGTTGGCCCAGGCCCAGACGATAAGATTAAGAAACCCCAAGGACTTCCAAATACAAGAAACAGTTTGATATATTGTTGTAAAGTAGTCATCTCTGGTGAGAAACTGGCCAGGTTCTGAGAAGACAGCCACATGAAGATGTTTTAAGAGCAGCCATACATCAATAAGCAGTACCGATGTGCCACATATGCCTTTTACAGGATATGGCAATTTATTTCGCTCTGTTTTCAAAACTGCTTTTACTATAACATGCATGGTGGGGGGGGGGGGGGGTAATGGAACAATGAATCATAATTGTAGTTTTTTCATTTCTGTTTAAATAATTATTTATTTTATTTATATTACCCTGTAAGACTTTCAATTAAATAACTAGCCATCTCTATCATGAGTGATTCCACAGTAAAACCAGACTTTGCAAGACTCCCTTTAAATAGACACCAGTTTCCAACTCTATTGATTCTATTGATATATTAAATTTGGAAGTCCTCAGCCCTTTTAATTTTATAGTCTTCTCCAATTTTAAAGTATAATTAATTGCAGGGAAACAAGTCACTCACAGTAAAGGTCTCAATATACATATGATTCTGACAAATATCTATATATCAAAATCTATATTCAGTAAACCTTTGTTGTGTTTAAATTGAAGGCACTTATACAAGGTTCGACACAAAGTTGATTCATGTGGTAAAATTTAACTTCAAACTCTGAGCATGTAACTCTGACAAAAGTGGGTTATTTGATGTGAGTGTGACATGATACAGTACAACTGTATCAGGTTTTTTAAATTTTTCTGTTTACAGTCTATATGAGCCTTATATGGATAAAAATGTGTATAAAATTGTACTGTCCACTCTCTTGTGGCTGAACTAAATTTAAATGAAAATCTGTCAATTTGTTGCAGAGAATAGGTCTCTTTCATGTAAACAATGGCTATCACAGCTGTGGTGGTGGTGCTGGAACAGATGTGGTCTTCAAAACATTTATCACTCTGTCAAACAACCATGAAAACATCATGTAACCAGAAGTCAATAATCATGTCTCGTCTGACAATATGCTGTAAACATCAGACAACTCAAGATGGAAATAAGATACTCAACCAATGATCAATAGCTCCATATTTCTTACTAGTTCATAACTGCATTATCTCCCCGGGTTGACAGTTTATTTTGACATTAGTTAGGGAGGCATCCACAGGGGGAAGAGAGTAGTATAGGTGCCTTGTAAGGGGATAACATTTTTGGGGATAGAAAGACGGCTGAACCTACATTTTATGCAGTGCATATCAGACACTCACATGAACTGACATTTTAATTTTTTACAGATTTCAACATATCTCTCTATGAACCCTGATTAATTCTGTGCAAAGTGAACCCACTTTTGTTATATTTGTCAATGACATCACAGAAAATGTCGAGAAAAATAAGTCAATAACGGATATTAAGTGAAAGATTTATTAAGATATAAAAGTGAAAAGCATCAAGTGAAGAAATTACACTTATTTTACTATTCAATTTATATGAATGATAAAATATTAATATATTATTTTGAGTATGGCATAGCAGAAGCCTATTAGTCATTGAACCAAGTTAACATTTTTGAAAAGAGAAAGTGGATTCAGTTGCTGTTTTAGCCCCTGAATTTCAGCCCTGTTTAATGCACCTACACCAGTACTTATATAAAAGATGTGTATATCTTAAAATGCATTGTCTAAACAGGTGTTTGGCATCTGATCAGCTGATTAGTTGAACAGTTAGGAAGTACTGTAACTTTGATGAGTGGATTCTATAAGAAATGTTATCATTCAAAGTGCAAGGAAGAATATGGATTGTGGATTTTAATATTAATACACCTGACATGTCTCATTTTGTGTATTGCACTGTGAGGGAAGTATTGTGACATGTATCGTGTCATGGAATAATGTTTCTTTACAGCCCTATAAAACAGGACAAACTAAAATAGTGCTTGTCTATTTATATGCTGTGATTAACATATCACACTTGTGATTTATCAACAGATCACACATGCTTGCTTACAAGTGATCTGTGAAATTTCCGAACCACTGAATGAAAATTATTCTGGGTAAATACCATAAATGTGTGTAAACACAACATAGTGACAGAGTTAAACATGGACAAACAACAAATTTTGTTCCTGGAAAAATACAGCCTTATCTTAAGAAGTGTTACAGCATGCCTGAGCAAAATTTCTTTATACCAAGATGAATATTCAAATGTTAATGGGTGAAAATATATCATCAGCCTGTAACGGACCACAGGCAAGCTTTAAGAGTGATACTACAGATCTGAGCAGCATCAATGAAATGTTCCTTTATTCTTAAAGGGGCCTAATCAGTTATGAAGGATGTTAAATTAACATGAAATAAGGCATCTTTTCTTTGAAATAAATTGGTACCTGCCATGATATTGCTCTGAAACCGCTAATTTACTCCCATACATAAGTGTGAAAAAACAGTGGACCAGGCCCCATCACATCATCAACAAAAACACAGCACATGGGACTTAAAAGTGCAAATGACCACTACACCTGTCAATCTGAAGATCCCCAGACATGAAGGCCAGGTATAGACTTTTACTTATGTGTGATTATGTATACATATATATTTCATTTGTCATTCTCAGTTACATGAACAATACCTGTGCTGTGCTTACTATATGTGCTGTAAATACTTGCAATGAAAATTATATGCCTGCATGACTATAAAGGCTTATCTATTTTATCTTCTCTTATCTTATCTTAATAATTCCATTTGATTCATGATCTAAGTAAATCCACAATCATGATTCTGTAACTACAGTAATTATTCTTCATTATATGAAATACATACAAGTACATGTTTCAAAGGTGTGTCAAAAGTTCACAAAAATGCCAGAAACCATGAGCTACTGTGTGGCTGATTTGATCTTGAATATCCAGGCCAAGGTCAGCAGTTTTTGAACCTATCATAGGCCTAGTTTGAAGGATCTTGTGCATTAAATCTGAGGAGATATACAACACTTCATAAGTTATGGGTTCACAACATATTTTTTTCAGATCATGTGACCCTGAAGATGAAGGTCACTAGTTTTCTAACTTTTCTGAGCTATTGGTAATAACAGATATATCATACTTCACAAAAAAAATATAAAGTATGTGTTACAAAGTAAACACAAAATCACACAAACGACAATGAATGCCCCAATGAGAAGGTAGACCATTCTGGTCAGATTTACTATTTACTATGACAGTATACAAATGTGGAAATTAAATGAAATTTGCATCAATGGTTTTGCAATCATGTCAGATCTACTATGAAAGCATCCAAACGCAAAATAAAACAAGTTTTTCTTTTAATAAGCTTTCATGATCATTAGCAAAGTCAAAGATCTGAAAGTATTTTGTTGTAGCAATTCTTTCAAAACTGAAATTCTTGAATTTCACAGGGCAGTAAAACATCATGATAAAAAATACAATACAACAGTCAAGAGTTCTTGGCAATATATCATGAGGAAGAGAATACATCCTGCAGGAGCTATACTTAATGGTCAGCTTAAGATGGGTCATGTCCCATGTGCAAGGACTCAAAATTTCCAGTCAAAATTTGATTAAAGAAGGGACCCGGCATCAACAGCCATAAACATGGAGGGATGCCAGATTACTGCCGAAATAAGGACAGCAGGGGGTTTATCATACATCAGGGAGTCCAGAACGTTAAGGAAGTTGACCTCACAACAGATGACGAAAAGAACACCAGTAACTACAGCTCTTTAAATGGTGTGGTTTACAAAATGCTAAGTACATTTCTAAACAAAGGCATTGGAAAGTGAGGCATACCCTCCCACAAGAGTAAAATTAGACTAGATGCATTAAACAATATGTGAAAACAGGAGGACAGTACTGTGACCTTTGACCACATGACCTCAAAATCGATAGTGTTCTTCATCTGTGGGTGGGTGAGCTGTACGTGAAAGATGGTTTGGCTTAAAATGCATCCACCAGCCAATTTTGGATGGAAGGATGGGCACGTAAATTGGAGGCTTTACTATATCCCCACCTGCAATTTCATTGCAAGGGGATAATACAGTTGAACATTGTCATGTTTAGTTCCCTAAATTACATTTACTGTCATGGTATGCCTGAGGACACGGAACACAAGGGCAAACCAATATACATAACTAATGATCTTGTGTTTACTTTAACATGGCAGTCCTACACTCATTAGTCTAATTGAAACATAATGAGCTAAATGGTACTTCACTTTAGGAACTGGTGGTAGTCAATTACAGGAGTAAGCCAATGTGGACCTGCTTGTGTGTATGTATGTATGTTTGTGTGTAAGTGTGTATTTGGTGAATGCATATTCTGTTACACTCTCAGAGAACAGAGACAGGGGGTACATACTTTGATTTAAGGGAAAATCAGGGCATGATATCTATCACTTAGTCTCAACTGTATTGTCTGCACACAATGTCTCCAATATTAGTAAAATGATATGCACAACACAAATAAAAGCACTAATCTCAGAATATTCCAGTCTGTCACTGTCAAGGCATGTATTATCATATCCCTTTGAATAACTATGAAATATGACAGTTAGTGGGCTCAAATTATGTATTTTCAAAATCTGAATGATTTAACATTACTTTGCAATTTTGACCAATATCTAAAAGGTGTAGATCCACATTTGGATGTCAGCTGGGGACAATGGTTTATTAACACATTTAACATGATTTAACTTGCTCATTGTTATTAAAGTGAACAGCTTCTGTATATGAACAAGTGTCTAAATGTAAACTTGTAAGTCCTGCATATATAACAGTAAGTTACCTTCTGTTTAAGACTATTTATTTTTCAAATAAATAGCTCAAAAGTTCATGATGCTCAGCTGATTTACATACATGACCTTATATAGTATGAGGGGGATATTCACAACTATAAGTCAAATTTTTCAGAAATTGTTTGCAATTTAATTTATACTTTCTAGGAGAACAAAGATATTTATGTCTGGTTAAAGCACATTACTTGATCATCCATTAGGCAAAATATTGATTGCTGTGCTTATGAGAGCCAAAACTATGACATGGCTGATATCTGAAAGTCTATAAATAACCATTAAACATGACAAAAATGACAACACCAGTGTCATAGCCTAGATAAAGCTATCTTATATCAACATCAAAATTAAACCAAATTTCATGGCAATCCCAGCATGCATTATTCAGAAGCTGCCTGCTGGTGCTTTGGTATGAATCTGTATCAAAATGGACCAACTGTTAAAAAACTTCATGATGATTATTCATGTTATTGTATAGAACTGTTTGGCATGATCTTGTTAAAACTTTGTTGTTGAATATAAGTCTTAATATTGGATATTATTTCAATTTGACGGTCAAAAGCAAATTGCATGATTGCTTTCCATAATACTCTGGCATGACTGCAATTTGCCTTAAATCAAAATAAATGATACAATTACTGTAACTTCAGCCTGTTAAAGTTCAAAGAGCAGCACACAGAAAGGATAATAATCAGGTGTATCAGATGAACAGGCTGACATGTTAAACAGAGATATCTTACATTTTCTGGAAACATTGTGCATTTTTACAGGTGTGTCATGAAAAACTGCCTCAGCACCAACAGCTTTAGCGATCAATGTCCTGTAAAATAACTCACCATATTAGTCAAATGTGTCAGTTTCCAACAATGTTATGGATTTCTGTCACTGAATATCTAATGCATATTCTAGAGGGAAATGAGTCCTGTATATCTTAACACATTCTACTTTATATTGATTTGAGTTGAAACATTTTTTTGGTCTACCTCTGCCTGTCCTATATCATATACTGTGACAGCTATTACTGTGTCTGTTAAGCTAGAACATAAAAATGTTGTGTGTCTTACTGGTTACATAAAATATTCATAGAAGCACTCTGAGAGATAGGCGTGCCATAGCAAACCATGAGCACAATAATTGATAGCTACAACAACCAATTTTAAGGGGACCCAGTTTCTTGTATACACTGATTTCATCGTTTCAGCTGAATACCAGCTTTCATTACTAATTACTAAAACAGTACTGTGTACTCTAACTTTTTGTTTTCCATTATTGTTTGAGCATACTGTACTTTCATCTGCAGCCAATACTTGCCTCTTGCTGGGGTTGTTTTTACTGTATGTAAAATGACAGACATGGACAATATCCAGTTGATGATGTTATCTGAAATACCATCTCTACATGTTAAACTGTTAAAATCTACTGGTGGTTCCAATATTTTAATTCCAATAAACCTGTACATTAAAAGACATCAAGAGGCTGACACATAAAAAACACAGCCTGTCTAGTAGTCAGTAGGTCTAATGGACAGACACACATGTGACAGAATCCATTTCATGGACAGCCACACAGGTGGCAGAGTCCACCTAATGGATAGACACACATACTATTTCATGGAAAAACACACATGTGGCAGAGTCCATCTAATGGACAGACACGGGTGGCAGAGCCCATGTAATGGAAAAACACACAGGTTGCAGAGTCCATCTAATAGAGAGACAAACAGGTGACAGAGTCCATCTAATGGACTGACATACAGGTGGCAGAGTCCATCTAATGAACAAACACAGACACACATGTGGCAGAGTCCATCAAATGGACAGACACCGGATGTAGAGTCCATCAAATGGACAGACACCGGTGGTAGAGTCCATCAAATGGACAGACACAAGTGGTAGAGTCCATCAAATGGACAGACACAGGTGGTAGAGTCCATCAAATGGACAGACAGGTGGTAGAGTCCATCTCATAGACAGACATACAGGTGATAGAGTCCATCTCATAGACAGACACAGGTGGTAGAGTCCATCTCATGGACATGCACACCGGTGGCAGAGTCCATCCTATGGACAGACATACAGGTGGTAGAGTCCACATGGACAAACACACAGGTGGTAGAATGGACAGACATATATGAAAAGTTGCAAAGCCGAATGTCAAAATGACTGATAAAAGATGGGTAAGCCTGTCTAATAAATAGATATACACTGAGAGTTTTTCTGATGGACAGCCAGATACAAAGAAGGTAGTAGAGCCTATCTTATGGACAAGGACATTACCAAGAGGTTACAGAACCTATTTAACTTGTTAATACAACAAACTAAAAACCTGTTACCCATAACACACACAACTAAATATACCCCACATAGAACTATAGCATTAATGATTTAACTACATAAAATAAAAAGTTATTCTGACCAGATGAACAAGGGGGAGATTTAATATACAACATACCATAATGGGCCAATACAACATGACCACAGAGTCTGGTGTTAGTCTGTATCACTACACAGTGCACTCAGTGGAAGACTCAAATCATTCTGTGTGTCATCCCCTCACTTCATGGGAACACCAATCATAACAATTTAATGCAGTACATGGGATCCACATTAATGGTGACACATTTCAATAACACGGCGAGTATTTACAAGTCAGCTACAAAAACAAGGTCTGCAGCTCTCTAACAGACAATACTGTAATGCCATCAGACACTGAAAACAAGCCAAACCAATTCTGTCATCAGAAAATGAAAGTGGAATTTCCCAGGATTCTAAGCAACTCCATTAACAAATTAGATGGAGTATTTATTTATTAATAACATGGGGTTTGTATGACACAAAACATTACCCAATCACAAAATATGTATTTATATAATGCAGTGTTTATATGGTAAACATAAAGGTTTATAGGATTTTTATATAAGATGCAGTTCAACATATATTCACACGAGAAAAGATGAAATATAAACTGATAATTTTAAAGCTGTGCCATTATGACCATTACTTTGAACCAGATGGGTCTAATTGAAAAAGTTAAAACTAGAATAAATACAATAACATAAGCACATCATAACCAGTGACCACATTTTTTTTTTTTTTTTTAGATTTTGTAATGAACCTCTTAATCATGACTACTGACTGTGTTGGTGGTGCTGAATGACTGAACGGATGATTAACAAGTGACCCACTGGTCATGGTGCTCAGCTGCTAAACATGACCTGTGACACTGGAAGAATTTTGTTTTAAATTTCATATTTAATCACATAAAATTCATTCATACATTTCTTCATGGTATAGATGAGAACAGGAATTTTCTCTTTAATTTCTTTATCAATACATATCATTTGTCTACAAAAATTGGAAGATTTCATTCCAAGTGATCATGACACAGGCAGAATGAACTAGTTAATAATATTATCTTAACAATGAGGACTCTATAAGGGTAATAACTCTCCAAAATAAGATCAGATTGACCTAGCTGTTGGAATGGTTAGAGAATCCTAAAAAGCAAAAATGTTTGAGAAAACAAAACTGTAGTCAACTAGGCCTGCAGGCCTCATGCAAACCAGTGCATTGGTATATACACCAGGTATAAGGCCAAAATAAAAAAAAGGTATGGTTCTCAGGCACTTTTTTTCAGAAATCAATGCAGGTTGGCGGTTTTTTTATTTTAAATTTTTTGATATGTTTCGATAAAAATGACAAATGATTAGGGAAAAGCATGATAATAACAGATTTATTTTGCTAAACAAGTAAAAGCCCTACATAAAAAAGGAAATTGTATGATTTTATCTCTTTTGAAAGAAATGTCCGAGCGATTGCAGCACAAAATTGGTAAGTTTCTATTGAAAATCAAAATAAAAATTTTTTATGCGAGGGTTTAAAATTGATGTGGGCGGTGCCTGAGAACCATAGCTTTTATTTTTTTATGGCCTAATGCTTCAATGCTGGGCCATTACTTTTCAGGTAGGCCTACATGTCTTGTATATCACAAAGGTATCATAGATGTATACATATGACCAATTTCAGGCTGATATCCCCTCCTGAGAAATAAGCAGGGACATACACTGTGCAAAAATTACTGTAGGTGGTGCCACCAGTCTTTTATAGGACAGAGCTTTACGATATGTAAATATGAATTTGTCAAATTTCAGGCTGATATATCAAATTCCTCTGGAGAAATGGAATTCAAACTTAGGTGAGATATTTTATTGATTAACATTTTTGATGAGTTTTATCAAAATTGTTCAGTTTCTTCGTAAGTTACGGCAGTGACACCACAAAGTAGCTGAGTGACCCATGACCTTAGGCTTGGACACTTCCGATAATCGAACTTGGCAAGATATTCTGTTGGTAAGTACTAATGGTGAGTTTCATATAAATCCATCGAAGCACTGGTAAGTTATCATGGCGAGACTAAAAGTTGACAAACAGACAGTGGTTATACCATTATACTCCAGTAAAAAACAGGCATATAAAAAGGGGAATATTGCTAAAATTTGACCTTGTGAATGATAGGCTAAAATTCTAGGTAACTCCTAGTCATATACTTCAGTATATCAAGAGTTCCTTTGACTTGAACATAAGAAATCATGCCACTGATTTGTGGATGGAGCCATATCAAGAAATAATATATTGCAGCTTGGACAGACAGACACATCCTCACTGATTTCAGCATTGTACTGTGTGCTTATAATGAAAGGAAACTAAGGGCTCAAAATGAATATTAACAATAGTTGATATATCATCAATTTGGTGGTATCTTCCCATATGGATAAACCCTGTGATATTAATGAAGATGTACAGGTTCTAAGAAACAGTGTCAGACTGTACCACAAGTATCCCTAAAAAACACAAGATAAGACGGAAACGCCCATTCTGTGAGGAGAGTGCGGAGACGGATAACGAGGAGTCTGCATGTAGGCCAGGTGCAGCCTTGTCCCGGCATCGTCACAGCAGCAGGCAGCCCGCTATTAGCATATCACCTGTGGGACCCACAAGGCGGGGACCACCATCCCGATAATGTCATCAGAGTCTGCCTGGCGTAGCCGGGACCTGGCTTTCCTGTGTGTTGGCATATGGCTGGCCTTTATCATGGGTCAGCATCACCAGACCCAGGTTGCCTGAGATATTGTTAGTCTCCTTTACTTGGATGTCCCTATGTGACCAACAAAATGGGGGTAGGTATTACGTCTCTTGTTTACCTGCCAGATACATGCTCACCTAATATTTATCTGGCATTTTTGCATGGCCATGCTTATATTGATTTGCACTGGTGTGTTGTGATCAGTTGTGCCTTCATGTCACTGGGAACATTAACAAATCACTGTTAGCAGCCCAGCATTCTTTGCCTGATAATCCTGTGGGGAGGTATGGTCAACATTATGCTGGAAATCATAATATTTCCTCCCGTACAAGGAGCGTTTAATCAATTAACCCCCGTCACCCACATACCCGTGTATTACTCATTATTCATTTAAACCCCAACTGTCCAAGGCCTGCCCCTGTCTTATTAAAGTAATGTCAATATTAGAGCCGCTGATAGTCAATGCTGATTATAAGAGACAAGTAAGGTAAATTAGCCCAATCCAGAGAAGTATCCTCATACCAATTAGTGGTGTCAGATGGTCATTACGATCAGCAGTTGCTTCAAAGATGACATATTACATTCTTATACAAGATTCAGTGACACATCCTTCATTTAAGTAGGGTTTTTTTTTATTTTTGTTGAAAAATCGAGGTGATTATAAACCTGGACCTATATCAAACAGCTTAAATACAATTTGCACAACAGCAGCATGCTCACTTTGTGGCTTGGAATGGATAGCAATGTTCATGTACTTATTATGCGTCTCCTAACCACAGTTAAACACTCTGCTTCCCCTACCCACGCCAACCTGCTTTTCACAAAATAAAAATAACGATTTCATACCAGTTTAAATCATACTAAAAATCGGCCGCCAAGACTCATGTGATCAAAGTTAAATTCAATGACCAGTAATAACATAAACTTGAATAAAAGATTGATAAAATGAGGTTTACAGGTTTTGGGGAACTGTATAATATTTTTGCCTGATCATTTATTTGCTTGTGTTGTTGACCAGTGGCTTATAATAAAGTATAACCCTGCAAATGTAACAACCTTAAAAAAAATGAGAACTGATCTACCAGAAAATTTAACTAGTGTTGTGACAGAGCCAGCAGGAAATATTCAAAATCACACTTTTTATTTAAATTAAAAGAAGCAACAATTAAAAAAGTCAGTAAATTCAACTACGTTTGGTATGCCAGACGGTGTATTCCAGAGTACATGATCATAACCTGAGTTGAGTTCATAGTATTTTCTAAAACCTTAGTCAACTTTGGTATTTTATCCAAATCAACAATTCATTTAATGAAATGGCTTGAAAAAATGGGATAAAGTATGCCTTTTTAAGAAAAAAAATATGACTGAGACCCACAAGGTGAAAGTAGTAAAAAAGGGAAAGTAGAAAAAGCAGGATCACTGGCCAGCCTGTGTGGGTTTGATATATGTTCTATCTGTGTCAGAGATGACTTCACCATGATACAGTTACTCATGTCCACTTATTATCTGAATTTTTCTTCTGTTTTAACTTCTATTTCTTGAAGAAATTTTGGTTTCATAGATAAAAGCTGCTGGTATAGTCTTCATAATGACCCATTTAAAGATTTGCCACATCAAGTTTTGAGTACTGGTCGCTCACAGGTAGCTAGAATCTTTCAGGACATAATTTTAGACATATTGGAAGACCAATCATTATCTACACGAACAACAGTATCTCGATTCTGTTAAAGCTCAGAATGACACAACCATTCACCTGGTACTGACAGGATCCCCTGACACATTTTGACCATGCACAGCTAACCCTTCACCAACTTAGTGATTAATTTAACAAATTGTTACCACAGCTTTCATTTGGTAAAACTGGATGTTTGGAACTTAGATTGAATAAATGAGGCTAAAGTGATCCGCATTCAGATTTTGAGTGAACCTTGTCCAAAATTATCTCCACTTAACATCAGAAGTTTATAGCCTAGGTGTAGCACCATTTTGGCCCTCTGACATTAGGGAGTCTACGGCCAGTGTATTAGCGTCAGATCGCCTTAACATCTTGCATCCAGGACCAAATTGTAATGCTTGATGAGGATGCAAATATTTTCTTAATTTCTGACAACGCCTCATGTTCTACAACTACGCTGGCACTTGACATAAACCAGTCAAATCATTATTTTTTTTAAGTATACTGTCTAACAACACCTACCATATGCGAGAAAAATTCTGTAATAACTCAGCATATTGGTTAATCCCTCTGCATGAATACAAACATGGCTCGTACGGGTGACTATCTTGTAAGCAATATAGGAATTCAGTGACTGTTTCTATAGAGATGGAATTTCAGTTTGGTTTGTGAGTTCACATGAAATCTCATGTTAATTCATCACTTGTAGCCTAAAGCTATGATAATTAGTTGTTTACCATGATATAAATTCATTAGGATGGATAACCATCCCATTATTTGGTTTGTATCATGACTCAAGGTAGGATTACCAGCCAAATATAAATGCCTTCTGAGTCTTCTGTATTCATGGCAAGTCCAGGTGTTACACACCATGGCTTTTGTGTCCAGGTACTTATGTTGATGTTATTACATGTCAGCTTGCTTGTAGTGTTACATCAACAAATTTTCTGTTCCAGTAATTTGTAGATAAAATACCAAAGTGGTGAACTTTTGCAAGGTTTAGTGATATTTTTCAGCACTGTTTGTATCAAATTTCTTGAAAATCTGTAATGAAATAGATATACATTTGAATAAGGCAATTTTTTTGTATTAATGACTCAATGTAAAATATTGGATGATGGTAGCAAAAGTCTTATGTGACAAGTAAAGTACTTTTCATTAAAGTACTTAACAGCTCAGTAATTTACACTGATCCAGCTAAAAGATAATTGTGAAGTGCTCAGATGAAATGTTGCAACTGTTTAAATGCCAAACACAGATCATTGGAGAATACATAAATATGAATTTTTTGGCCTATATGGCCTTTCATGGGTAATATAAGTTCTGTAGATCTCTGATTTACTTTGCAAAACCTTATAATGATGACAATGGTGTGTGTGAAAATTTCAAACAAATTCAATTATACAGTTCATTCAGTGTTTACTGTTCACTACAGTGAACCTTTGATATGGCTATCATGGGTTGTTTAAATTAAGGAAATTAAGCTGTCCAAATGCATGTTATTATGTAACAAGTATAAGGATCAGCAAGCAGTAACACCTGTATGGGGCACATTAAATGCTTTAATTTGTACCATCCAATGCAAATCATTCTTAGGCCAAAAAAATAAAAATTATGATTCTCAGGCACCACCTGTGTCATTTTAACCCCCTGCTTCAAAAATTTTATTTAATTTTCATCTTTCAAGAAGATAAATAATTCAATTTTGATAAGATTTCCTTTGTTATGTAGTGCTTTTGCCTGTTTAGCAAAACAATTCTGTCATTTTCATGCTTTTACCTGATTATACGACATTTTTATTGAAACATACAAAAAAAGGAAAAATAAAATATCCCCCGCCCGCACTGGTTTCTGAAAAAAAGTGCCTTTTTTTTTGGCCTAAAGTATGCAGCCTTGAACAACTGCTCAGTATTAACCTGGGCTCAAGATAATACTCTCCACTTGTTACTAAGATTTAGTTTGCTGTGACCTTTCATTTCATGTTCCCATGGAAACATCACCAAATCTGATGTGTATCTTAATCGCATAATGACCTCAGTGTTTAGTCTTAATTCACAATGCAGATCAGGTGGAAGGCTGTAGCATACGGAGGACGTGGCAGTGGATTCTGGGATATCATATATTGGTCAGTATTACTGGAGAGCCTGCTGTGTGACAGCACAAGTAAAGCCATAAACAACATCAGCTGTGTGCCAAATGGTGCCAATTCAATAATTCATAATTGTCCATTTTAACATGGTAACACAATATGGTGGCTGCTTTACTATCAGACAGATGGCCTGCCTGCCCGGGGAATAGCTCCACCGCCCGCTAACCCAGCTCTCCAATTATTCATAGTTTTCAGGGACAGCCATTGTTTTATTGCCATGGTGACAGGGATATAGTTGATTTGGGGTTGGTGTGAAGCTGTTAGGTTTATTTAACATCAAACCTGACTGATTCAGTATGGATACCCAGTTAATGATTAATCTAATGACCATTTTATTTCACCAGCAAAATGAACCAGAATCCATTTTAAATGTCACCATCCAGGGAGCCCTCAACCTTTCCTTTAATTATATGTTTAAGTGTACACACTGCATGCTGAATGATCATTTATTTAAAAACATGGTGCCTGCATGGTGATCAGCATGCAAAATTAGGTCTAAAACTTGGGCCAAAACCATTCTTTCTCCCATAATTATTTAGTAGACAGAGCTCTATTTTGATTTTGCATGCCACCTCATATCCATTGAGACAGCTAGTCTGAGCTGATGCAAGTGACCTATGGACAGAATAGCTTAGAGCTAACTAGAACAGCTTTGGTTTTGCAGGTGTAAAAACATGTATGTCGTCCCCCCCCCCCCCCCCAAGGGCCATCCAAAATTTGAGGGGAAAATATATTCACTACCTCAAAAGTTATGGCATTTTGGACAACATAAAATCCACAGAATTGACATCAAAGATCAAGGTCAGGGTCAACTGAGAACTTGGTTGAAAAAACTTGAGGTTCAAATTTCAGAAAAAAGTCTTCACTTCTTCGTAAGTTATTAGGTTCATCATGAATACAGATTTCATTGGATTTGACCTTGAAGATCAATGGCAAGGTCACTAGTTTTCACATTTCTCTAAGATGTGATGGAAAGAACTTTTGTGTGATATTAGAAGAAAATATACACAGTACTTGGAAAGTTAAAGGGGCAATAATGATCCTAGAATTCTGCAGATTTGACATTGAAGATAAAGGTCAAGGTCACTGGTTTCCAGAATACTTCTGAGAAAATGGCAGTCTACACATGCTGGTGTAATATGAGTTATAAATCTTGAGGACTTTGAAAGTTATAAGGGTCACCATAATCCTAGATTTGGCAAATTTTCCTTGAATATCAAGGTCAAAGTCACCAGCTTTCGAACTCCTCAGAGAACATGGCAGAAAGAATTAGTGTCAAATTCTAGGGAAAAAATCTTCAGTACTTTCAAAGTTTAGAGTCAGAATAATCCTAGAATTTGGCAGATTTGATTTTGTCTCGCAATCACAGACACAGCTGCTGGATGGCCACAAACACAGCTGCTGGGAGACCACAGCTGCTGGATGTCCACAGACACAGCTGCTGGATGGCCACAAACACAGCTGCTGGGAGACCACAGACACAGCTGCTGGATGGCCACAGACACAGCTGCTGGGTGTCCACAGATTCAGCTGCTGGGTGACCAGACACGCAGGCATTGGCCTTGAGATTTAGTTATTCAGTTTGTTTTGAGTTATTCTATAAGCACATACATTTAAGATTGTTTATCAGCTGTTGGTTTGTCTTTCAGTCTGTCAACAATATACCTTGAAATGTTATTTCCATGAATTAGTTTATGGGGTGGTTCTTTTGTGATTAAAGGTTAGATGCAGTTTAACTAACCATTAATGTAGGCAGAGACAGGTTCTACCATAGTGCTTCCTGGTTTATCTCAAACTAAAGTTAAAGGCTGAGTTGGTTGTGGCACATTGAGCTCACTCTGACCTCTTTTTATCAGTAAGCTGAGAACTGGGATTGACACAGAATAAACATCTTTTGCAACATTACCATACCTTAAATTTCCATATCTAATGTATATTCTATTATGAAACTCATTTTTAGTCTGAAATGTTACTGAATGAGGTCACCATGACCTAGTCTCAGAAACAGTTGAAAGTCCATGGAAACTTTGAACAGTAAATTTGCACAATGACCCCAGCAGCTGTGCTCTATTAACAGATTGTGCAGGTATGGTGGCAAACATGATTTTCAGACACCGGGAGTAAATGTTCATTTAATTAAAATAAAAGGACATGTTTTCAGGCCATTTCAATGATAAATGACCAACAAATACAGACATACAAATGTGTTTATCATAACTTGAACACTGTTACCTAAACAGTGACAAACGATATGCAAGCTTAATCCTCTTTATGAAAACCCCTATTTTTGAGTGGGTTCTTCTAGTCATCTGAATATAGATGATTCCATTTGGGACAGTGGGGGTGGAAAGTTTACTTGAAGCCTCATCACTGGTTCACTGTCACCATATTATGGTGATGAATGTTGACTCACGAGCATGAACTGCCTGCTGTACTGGGCTTTATCTGGGGATTATACCAGTCCCTCTACTCTTTATATCAGTCACTCTAGATTACTGTGGACATGATGTGACCGTCAATTCATACTACCTACACGATCAAGTGGACTATTTAAAAGTCTGCATAATAGATAACCAATCAACTTTTTTTAAGTTGAGATAACCTATTTAAATAAATCTAAAATAGACTGGAAATAAGATATGAAAAATGGTGGATCAAGAGATTAACTGTGGCAAAGTCTATCCATGTCTGCTCACTGCGGTTATCATCACAGAGCAGAAATCCTGCTGATACATGCAGCAATATTGAACAGTGCTTGTGACACCTTGGATATATAAAGTTCATGTATTGTTTGATAAAGCCATGCTTAACACATGCTTCTCTCCTCACAGAGAAGTAGGACCAGGAGTGTATATGTGAGGGATTACATCCACATACAGGCGACCAATATGAATCCCACAGCCACATCATCACACCAGTTTTAAACTATATAAACTAACCCCAGAAAGTCTGAACAGTACAGGAATCACATATGGAAGAAAGGTTTGAGCAGCGCCACCCACGTGGATACTGATCAGAAGGTGCTTCCTAGTCAGACCGAGCCTGATCACTCAATGGTCAGACTGACTCAGGTGGCCGATCTTAACGCTCAGGAAATTGGATGCTGAACGCAGCAGATGGGATGGTCCATTCAACCAGGAATTTATCTCTGTCATGTGACAGGTTTGTGTGCTCAGAAAGAAAAGCAATGTTTACTGAGTCTGCCTGGAGCTGTTTGTCTTGTGGTCTTACAGTTACCAGCAGCACTGGTCCTGCCAAAGCTGAACGTCTAATACAAGCTGTTACAGTCTGTATATATCACATCTATAGAAAACACATGGGGGATCCCCAGGTATACACAGTCACATATATTTAATCTTATAAAGTCACATATATACAGTCTCATACAGTCACAAATGTATAGTCTTTAGTGGTCACATGTATATAATCTTACAGTCACATATCAGCATACAGAGTCACATATATTTAATCTTATATAGTCACATATATATAGTGTATACAGTCACAAATGTATAGTCTTCAAATATGGTCACATATACATATGGTCTAACAGAATCACATTGATATTGTTATACAGTCACATATATATAGTCTTTTACAGTCATATATATCCCCAGTTACTGCCATTAGACAGAATGTTCACTGAGCCACAAAAATACACTTCTGACGTTGCACATGATGAAAATATTAAGCCAAGCTCTAATAAGACATCCTTCATTATTTTAAAATAATACTAAGCATTGCTTATGAGGTGTCTTTTTTTACCTTACCTAGGGTCTTGTGATGTATTACAGTATCAAATTTAGTTGAGAAAACCTGATCAGTAATTGTTGTAACATTGACTGATAGGTAACACCTGTTCAATTCTTTAATTAGACATGTAGGATCTATGGTACTCTTCATAGTTTGCTCTCAGCCAGATATGAGAAATCAGAATAAGAAAAACATAGTACAGGTTACAAAACATCAGTGATATACTGTTTTGTATATATATTTAAGTATAGGACAAATTAATATTGGCTGAAGCTACCAAGAACTGGCAGTCCATAAATCACTGTAATACGGTCACATTAATAAAGTTAAGGTTCAGTTTTAGCTTGAACAAAATGCTGTCTGATTTGACAACTGATTTTGGGGCTTACATGGAAAATACTTCACTTCAGTCTCCAACTACTCTAGAATTTCAAGAGACCAAAGTTCATGTTTGAAATGGATTTTTTTTTTAAGTTTTAGGTATAAATGAAATTGCTTGAGGGCTAAATGCAATTAAAATGAGCCTGGAAGCCTAATTGTCTGTGACTTGTGGCCTACATTTCCCAATCTTATATCACAGTAAAATTGCCACATGCAATGCTACAGTAATAGTTTTAAGTCTGTCAGGAGAATTATCAAAATAGTGTAGTAGACATGTGATGGAACTGTGCATTTTATGATTAAAGCCTGAAATTTAGAACAGTCATCTGCTGCTGCAGAAAATTCTCTCACACAGCAGAATGTGCATGTCCTGAAAGAGGCTTTTTTCAAAGCTCAAAGGAAGCCATCTTGGAAAATGGCTGCTGCTCTCGTTCTTAGAAAAATCTAGCTCTGTGCTTAAAACTGGTTTAAAGGATGCCAAAAATGTGTGCAAAATTTTATACTTTTATCATTAAGTGCACAAAAAATCTGTGACTGCTGCCCTAAAAGGTATCACATTGTAAAGGTTTAAGTTTCTAGCTCAATGCATTACTACAGGCTCCCAGGAGAACTGCCAAAAGGAATCTTATTCTGAAGGTATAAGTGCTAGCTCAATGCATTACTACAGGCACCCAAGAGAATTACCACAAGAAATATTATTGTGAAGGTATAAGTGCTAGCTCAATGCATTACTACAGGCACCCTGTGAATATATATCTGGTAGCCGGTCGCAAAATGATTCAATACCAATAAATAAATAAACTGATTAATCTCTCAGCTGCCTTTGAGCTGAGTTAAAACATGGTGTAATCATAGGTTATTATAAACCATGTGAATAAGCAATGATGATCAGTTCTGAGGGGTAACATCTGCACTTATACATAACAAAAATATTAAATCAGATTACTGCTGCATAAAGATATATCATGCTGAATACTGAATTGTATATTAACTGAATTCCTGCATATTCATGATATATTTAAATAATTTAGCTTGACACAATGCCATCAAAATTTCCAAGGAAATATTATACCCATACACACATACATGACAATACACATAAGAGGAAAACATGCTTTTCTGTACATTTTAAATACATGTTGTACACACATACAGTAAACAAAGGTAAGGGCAGGATCAGGGCCATGAGTACCATTATTGGTACATTACTGGCAACTAGTACTTCTGTTAACACAGCTTTGGCAGGATTAGGGCCACTTGTACATCTGTTAACATTCAGCTTTGGCAGGATCAGGGCCACTAGTTCATCTGCTGACATTCAGCTTTGGCAGGATCAAGCCCTCAGTTCATCTGTTAACATTAAGCTTTGGCAGGATCAGGCCACTAGTTCATCTGTTAACAACCAGCTTTGGCAGGATCAGGGCCACTAGTTCATCTGTTAACATTACAGCTTTGGCAGGATCAGGACCACTTGTACATCTGTTTACATTCAGCTTTGACAGGATCAAACCCCCCAGTTAACCTGTTAACATTCAGCTTTGGTGGGATCAGGACCATTAGTACATCTGTAAACATTCAGCTTTGGCAGGATCAAGGAGTACATCTGTTAACATTCAGCTTTGGTTGGATCAGGGTAAGCAGTACATCTATTAACATTCAGCTTTGGCAGGATCAGAGTCTCTAGTACATCTGTTAACATTCAGCTTTGGCAGGATCAGAGTCCCTAGTACATCTGTTAACATTCAGCTTTGGCAGGATCAGGGTCACTAGTACATCTGTAAACATTCAGCTCTGGCAGGATCAGGGTCACTAGTACATCTGTTAACATCCAGCTTTGGCAGGATCAGGGTCACTAGTACATCTGTTAACATTCAGCTTTGGCAGGATTAGGGCCACTAGTATATTTGTTATGAATCAACTTTGGAAGGATCAGGGTCACTAGTATATCTGTTAACATTCAGCTTTTGCAGGATTAGGGCTATTAGTACATTTGTTAAAATTAAGCTTTGGCAGGATCAGGGCAACTAGAACATCTGTTAACATTCAGCTTTGGAAGGATCAGGGTCACTAGTTCATCTGTTAACATTAAGCTTTGGCAGGATCAGGGTAACTAGAACATCTGTTAACATTTAGCTTTGGCAGGATTAGGGCAACTAGTACATCTGTTAACATTCAGCTTTTGCAGGACAAGGGCACTAATACATCTGTTAATATTTAGCTTTGGAAGGATCAGGGTCACTAGTACATCTGTTAACATTCAGCTTTGGTTGGATCAGGGTAAGCAGTACATCTATTAACATTCAGCTTTGGCAGGATCAGAGTCTCTAGTACATCTGTTAACATTCAGCTTTGGCAGGATCAGAGTCTCTAGTACATCTGTTAACATTCAGCTTTGACAGGATCAGGGCAACTAGAACATCTGTTAACATTCAGCTTTGGAAGGATCAGGGTCACTAGTACATCTGTTAACATTCAGCTTTGGCAGGATCAGGGTCACCTCTTTATCTGTTATCATTCAGCTTTGGCAGGATCAGGGACACTAGTACATCTGTTAACATTCAGCTTTGGCAGGATCAGGTTCACTTGTACATCTGTAAACATTCAGCTCTGGCAGGATCATGGCCTCTGGTACATGTATCTGTTAACATAATATTACATTTTCAGTTGAGATGCAGTAGACCTGGATGGCTTCTATCAGCTCTGGCTGGCACCTGGTTGATTTTTTATTGAACTATCCGGACAGATTTTTATCACATACCAATGAACTTTGCTGAGCTGACTGTATGTACAGACAACACCAGTATCCAAGCATTTAACTCTATCTGAAAATTTGTGTACTGCATCAATATTATTCTCAGTGAACTGTATGTATAAATTGTATATGCAGTTTTTCCTGGACTCCCATACCAGTGAACTGTTGTCAACTGCTTGTCCACACAGGTATGTCTATAACTGTATCACCATATACCAGTGAACTGCAGCCAACCCTAGTATATACAGACTTCTCCTGAATAAAGATTGTCCTGGAGCTGACCAATATCCTTAAGTGAACTGCCTGTTAATTCATCACGAAAGAACAAAACATACATTCAGTGTATACAGAATGCTTTGGCTCCATCCCATACATAAATGAGCTGTTTCATGAAACTGGTGCATACATTTTCTACTGGATTCCTGTGAAATGTACAAAGAACTGTATCCATCATCGTGTTGTCAGCTGGATCAATCTGGGATATGTTAACACAAGGTGTACATGTCAAGTTCTAAATGGTTCATAAATATATATATAAATAATATATGACTCACCAGGTGGAAAAGTGGCAAAAAATCAATAATCATTAAAGGACACTGCAGTTATATGACATGAACATTTGAGCTCCTTTACTTAACAATTGATACTGTAACTTTTGGTTTAAAAGAAATACACCTTAGAATAATTGCAAGCTCTAAGGTAACTGATATAGGTATCATAACGATCCTGTCATTCAGATAAATACTGAACACTACTGGAGGTTGTAACTGAATACAAACCTGATAATATACGCTATCTTCTAATTCAGTAGAGTGTTTTATGTTATGCATGCATTTTGAAGTTTATTGCCATACATCTTATATGTCATATGTATCATTTTTCCTGCTTTGCCCATTGAGCTTTATACATGTTGTGAGTAGTACAACTCTGTATTACATGATACTGTTAACTGTTGTCTAACTAGCATATACAGAATGTTTTTGAATATGTCAATATTTTCAGTATCTTGTTATGTATACCGTCTGACGTTGCAGTCAAACTTGCAATTATACTTAGAATAAATTTGTTTTTGTTCCTAAACAAAAGTTATAACAAGCAGTTAGGTACATCAATTTGATTTACATTAATATTTCATAATCTGGTATTTTTATAATCTCATTTACAGTTTTGTAATCTTTTTAACGTGTAACACTGTTGATATCACTGTTGTATACATTCTGCAATGATATATTGTTATCTTTAGAGATAAAGATTACATGGACTAGCATATTTGCAAAATACCATATTTGACTTGTAAACTGTGTATTACTTGTCTGACTAGTCACCATGCAGAAATACTTTCTTAAACGAGATACCTCTGGTGCTTTGAAGGTACGAAACAGGACCTACTGGATTGTAAGTATGTTGTTCCTCGGGACAGCCTATATGTTAGTCAACTGGATCAATTTTGTGGATTTGTCAGCAGCCAGAAGCCACAGGGGACTTCTAATTGGTCCAATGTCATGGATGTTATGGATAAGCTTACTGAGTTTCACGTTTCTGGGGACAGTGGTGTATGTTCTAGAGTCTGCTAACACTGTGTCGTATCTGTTCTCTGGCGGGTCTACCCAGCTCCCCCTGTACTACGAGCAGCTTCTGACCATCCTCCTCGTACACATCCCCATTGCAGCTCTTAATTTTTTTATCGCTTCATGTCGCGCTGACTACACGTCCACGTTTCAGACCCTGTCTGGTGCCTTCAGTATGGTCTTCGTGTTCGTGCGTATGCTGTGGCTGGCCCATATTGAGGGCCACCAGGAAGAAATCGCAGAGAAAACCAAACTCCTCTTCATGGTCGCATGTACGCTCTATGCAATCGCTATGGCCTTTCCCATCATGATGTGGCGGGAACGAAAAGAGCCGGAGATGAAGAGGTTACCTAACTACATGAATACTTCCATGTACCTGCTCAATGAGGAAAAACTGTACGAAAAGCTGGGAGAGCACCTCCACTACCACAACGTCACAGAATATGGGTCAAAACCCCAAAACCCCATTCTAGGATTTAAAGTGGCAGAATTAAATATGATTGGATCACCAAATAAATCAGACAAGATATTCAATGTGACAATTCCATGCAATGATTCCTACCAAGACGTGCCTGAGTGCCGGAACATGGCATCTCTAAAATTTCGCTTCCATTTTAAGTATCGCACCCCAGATGGTCCTATTGGTCAACTCAAATATGGCTACGCACCAGTTCCTCGAGATACCTCAGAAGAACTGGTTTGTACATCTCGTAATACATCACTGTCTGCAGGTTGGGATTTTCACTTTTTTATTGCTGTTAAAACAAAGTACCTTAATGGAACAGAAGAACTGGAAATGTGGCCATGGCAGACCACATGTCTGAGACCAAAGGCAATTTTGGCAATAAACCCACCGATTGACCTTTGCTGAAGGTAAACCCTGAAGAAGATAAAAACGTGGGTGAAAGGCTCTGTACTTCTTTATACTGGATAGACCTTAACATACCATAAATGTCAATATAAATATATATATATATATAATTTTAAGTCATATTTTACTAATTTATTTTTTTACATATGAAACATTCCTATTGTTCTCAAAATCTGAAAATATACTCTAGTTTTTACATTATTCTGAATGTATATGCCCTCTTTAGTATGGGTAATATGTATGTTGTAAATGTTTAAGGAGAGGCTTGCATTTCAGGTTCCCTGGTGCAAAACAATCAGTTATATATTAGTACTACAAGAGTAAACTACTGTTAACATAGTGGGCAGCTACTGCCCCTGAGGGTTTACTGTTATTTTTGAGACCACTGTTATTAACATGTTGAATTTAATCTGGCCAGGGTTTGGTACATCACAAAGGGTTTTTTATGGTTATCCCATAATTTCTAATGTGTCTGGTGATTCTGTTATCCTGGCTGCTTGGTGAACATAACTCCCAACCTTTTTTTATGATTGACAGAACTGCCAATATGAAGGGCATAGAATAAGTTATTATTTATTAATTATAAATTAGGTAGCATATATCAAGCCCTGCTATGATCCTGTAAGAGATAAATGTGTGGAAAACAGAACCATTTATTTTCATCTGTTTCTCACAACTAATCTGGTAAAAATATGTGTTAATTTTCCATCCTGTCCTCAATTATTTCATTATTTCTGGAAATAAATCCTTTGCATGTGTTATGTGTTTATAAGTTAATATAATTCACCACACATCAAGAATACCTGTCTGATAAAGATGACACCTAATTCATAAGGTACTTTATGCATTCAAAGATAACTTACACAAAGCAATAGTTCATCAAAGTAAGGAACCAAGCAAATTTATAATGAAATCATGTAGTCTTTGAACTCTATGGAGTTAATGCATATGGTTAGTACCACTATCTGTAGAAAGTTCTTGAAGATTACTAATATTTTTTAAGAGTATACCTATAAAACGTTATAGATTTATTCCTCCTTATCAGATACCTGATTCTGGTTTGTCTCCTTTAAAATTAAGAAAATCAATAAGTTAGAGAACACCACAGGTTCATCTTCATCAATCAGATACTGACCAATCCTCCAAGTCTTTATTAAAATGTTAGATCTTTATGTGTGATGTGAATCCTTTTGCTGTTGAAGTAGCACATGACTATGGTAGATCTGTGGTCCAACACCAAACCCAGACAAAGCTCTGATGTTTCTACCAGATTATAATGCATGACTGTAAACTGTAACTGACATCCAGTAGATCTATACTTTAGTATAAGTGAATAAAAAGAACTGCATGAAGTGTTGAAAATGAGTAACTCTGCATGTAAGAATACATGCACAAAATAAGAAACTACAGTAAATTAGATTATATTGTTTCTATCACCATGCATATATGGTGATATTTATTCATTCTCTGAGTTCATGATAACAATATAAATCAGTTGATAATGTTCATGTGTTTTATATATTGCTAAGTGGTTTGTTGAATAAGATCACATAATGGAGATAATAATCACATTTAACAAAGTATTGTGTATTGATCTGTAAACAGGTGTGTTATCAGACCTATAAGTGACCCCATGGTGTTGGTGTGATAGTTGCCATGTTTTCAGGGGTTAAGTGAAACACTGGTGTTTTGGGTACCTGTGACGAAACACCATGAAACACTCATTTAAATTTGAAGCCTTAAACTGATATCAATTGGTGTATTATCATCTGCTGAATATGTGAATTCAGTACTCTGTCAATACTTCGTATAATAAAATTTAACAAGAGTGTTTTATGCACCCAACACAATGTTTAATCAAGCTCAGTGTGATTGCGACTTGTGCCACCAGGGACAGCATAATAAAGGGTATAAATGTCTGCCGTGTCCACCAGTGTACCGACTGCAACATGAAACACTCTCCTTTCAGCTTCATTTTATATAATAACTGACACAATACTGGCAAATTGCATACATATATTCAACAGATAATTACGTATTTATTGATTGGTGTTACCTCTTGGCTTCATATTTCAAGTTAATTTGGTGTTTCATCATAGGTACCCAAAACACTGGCATTTCTGGTCTTTCCTGGGAGCATATTTTCAGCAGTCAACAAAATATACTCTAACTGGCATGGTAAAAATGAAAAAAACATGTTTCAAGCTATAAAATCCACTGGGATCAGAGATATCAATAGTAACAAGGTAATGATGATCAAACACCTCCTAGTGACATGAGAAAATTCATTCATTTTCCATAACTATAAAGATATACATGACAGGTTAGGATGGATACATTGGCTGTGCTTGTGTGTTGTGATGATTTTCTTATAAACAATCACAGTAAAAACTGTGAAATATGACCATCTGTGGGACTAGCCAAAAATGGTCTGAATTCACAGGTGGTTTTATTAGATAGGTCAGTAATAACCACTATGAATGCTTTCAATTCACTCAAGGGTGGTCCTTACAGACAGGTGGTCTTAGTAGACAAGTGGTCTTTAGAAACATTCAACTTAACATTCAAATTCTACTGAAGATCAAAAGTGGCTGCTACAAAACTGTCAATGTTGAATTTTTATATTTTTATATTCATAAATTACATTATTTCAATGTCCTCCTGACTGATGCAGGTTGTGGTATTCCTGATGACATGGCCTAGTTAACAACCTTTTGGTGGCCCAGTATATAGACCAAATGACCAATGGTTCTTTAATACAGTACACACCTAAATGTCCAACTGCTAAATACAGGGAAACCTCATGTTATGAACACCTATTTATTACAGACACCTCTGTATTACAGCTCCCTCAGGAGGTTCTGGGATAAGAAGATCCCAAACATCTGATTGCTGTCTAATAGAGACACGGAGAACTCTATGATAGACAATAATGTATGTCCTGTCAGAATCTGTAATTGGGGGTTTATAATTGGGTAATATATAATATGATAATAAATAAAACATTCATTATCAGATGATCATACAGATATAGAACAAGAATACACAGAAAAAGTCGGATCACCCCGTATGGGAATCGAACCCATGACCCGATTGCCGGTCGTCTGCTCTACCACTGAGCTAACAGGGATCCCCAACTTCCTCTGTGTATCAGCACACTTTCATTGGAACCCCATACGGGGTGATCCGACTTTTTCTGTGTATTCTTGTTCTATATCTCCATGAGATGGACCAGCATGGCCATTCAACATCTTTCTATCTAATATTTGATGCACACCATAAAAAGGCCATCAGTTTATCACTGCTACATGCAAAGTCGCCGTGTCGACATATGTAGTATGTATAATACCAGTCACAGTAGCGACGTCACTTCGCTGGTTCCAATGAAAGTGTGCTGATACACAGAGGAAGTTGGGGATCCCTGTTAGCTCAGTGGTAGAGCAGACGACCGGCAATCGGAGGGTCATGGGTTCGATTCCCATACGGGGTGATCCGACTTTTTCTGTGTATTCTTGTTCTATATCTCCATGAGATGGACCAGCATGGCCATTCAACATCTTTCTATCTAATAGATGATCATACAGATGACAATACTGTGGTTGATTTGTCAGGGTTTTAATTCAGCGATATTTGCAAATGGAAACTGAAACCCTGGGGAATAAGATGCCAGTCTCACTTAGATGAACCACAGGGAATGATGCATCTGCACAAATGGATTAGTTACAACACCTCTGGTAATATGGTGGGTTAATCAACAACCTGATCTGTGAATGTATGGTACTGGAACTGGCCAATACAAACACACATTGTAAAACATACAGTATTCATTGGGGATGTATTGACTGTGACATGGGGCACAATATAATGACTGTGACAGAAATTAATGAGGTAATGTGGGATTTACTCTTATTTTATAATAATTAAAAATACTGCTGTACTCGTGCAAATCACAAGAATGAAACCCTTGGGATACATTCAAAATGAAGACATTGTGAAATTTCAGCCTCGTGAACATCAAGCCAACCACAGCAACCCCTGTGAGTTCTCATATAAAATTCTGTGTGACAATTATGAAACCAATGTAATTAGCTGACACCTTGTTTGGTCTCTCTTTGATCAGCCTCCCCTTTTATCAGCACCTGTCCTGTTCAGTGAGCCAGTCTGTTAGGGACAACATAGAGTCCTTTCATGTTATAGTGATCCACAGATAACTCCAGGCTGAACAGGCTACTGCTGATCATGTACACACAGAAACCTGTACTGAACACTGCATGGTTATACTGTTATACTATAGCAGTATTGATGTGTGCATACAGGGATGGATTGGTATTGTATATGTCAGAGACACAAATACGTGACACAGCAATTGTGAGAGAGCTAGGACACTCCTCACTGCATATTTCACCCAAATGAAAACCAATGTAAATATATATAAGTTTATATGTTGACCTGACATTTGATATAGGTTCAGTAATTACAATATGCTTGATGAATGCATATGTTTATTATAATGAACAGACAATGAATGGTGGCAACAGTTTTGAAAGCCATTCAGGCCATCTGAAGAAACCTTGCTGGAATCTGGCAGTGGCTTTATCTTGTTGGAGAGAAATTACCAGTATATTTCCCAGATATTGTCCTGCACACCATAACAGGTGGAAATTAAGATAACACTGAAAAATCTTATCTCTGGCGCAGCAAACAATTTGCTGCATAACCAGATTGCATTGTGCGTTAACGTGCATGGTGAACAGATGCTGACACTGAGAATAGGAAGGATCTGAATTTACAGAGCATTTGTGCATGTGCAAGATATATGTCAAGCAGTAGGTACACTAAATGCTCTTTCAGCTGTTCAGTGTTTCTCAATAACATGTTAATTTGCCAGAGTTGAAGTGGGTTACAAAAGATTTCAGCTGGTAAAGATTGCAAAATAAGGCTGCTACAGAAGATCAGATAAATTAAGCTTAAATATGAAAGGAATAAGATATTAAACAAAGTTATAGCTGGAGGACTAAGACTGTCTTATCTAAAGTGGACTGGTATCTATAGGATAAGGACAAAGACGATGATATGTCAGAGATGATTGAATATTAATCCTGGAGACTCATGTTCAATGGAACAAGAATATACCAGTAGTCAATATATAATCACCTACAATGTGAATGGTTGGAACATATGAACTGTATTTTGCATGAGGTACAAGATTTTGTGATTGGAACCCAGTCACTGTGTCATAAGGTAACATGGTTGGTATCAAGAATTGAGGTGCAATGGTTTGTGGTTGGGACACAGTCACAGTTTCTGTGGTACAATGGTTTGTGGTTGAAAAACAGTCACAGTATCTTTGGTGCAATGGTTTTTGGTTGGAACACACACAAGGTAACTGAGGTGCAATGGTTTGTGGTTGGAACAATGTCACAGTAACTGAGGTGCAAATATGTATAATTTAAACACAAGTCACTGTATTATGATGTGCAATGACCCGTTGTTGCTGGCTTAATGAAGTATATGTTACTGGATCATTAGAGAAGAGTACATAGGCATATAAACATTATTTTACTAAACAAATGTTCAGCAAACTGTCAGCCAACAAAAGATGTGACATAAATGAAGTAAAGAATTTCAAGGCTTTCTTTAACTGTGTAAGACTGTTAGAAGGAAAGCATTGAGGAAAAAAATGTTTGGGGAATAAGCAAAGTAATGGAAAGTTATTTACTACAAACAATAGAGCGCTTGTTGTTAGAGTAAACATATTGTGTTATTACACAATAATTTCCTGAAGTTTTACACAGAAAATTGGTGTCCTGTAGTAAGGGGAATTCATGGCTATAACTGTTAAGAGTAAATCATGTTATTTTAGATTTAAAAGACAGGGCACCAGATATCTGATGTTTTACAAGTACCACTGATTTACCGATCCAGGACCTTGCAGTTACAGTACCATATCTTTCACCACACGCATAATTATTTCAGACAAAATATGTTTTTCATAAGATGAATATCAGCACCTTCTATAAGAACATCTTACAAAATAGGTTATATGAACTCTAAATGTGGAGTTGTATTTAAATTATACTTTTCTGAACACCAGATATTCAAGCAGATATCAGCTGATGACACAGCTCATGTCGGATGTTTCCTTACTACATCAACTGTATCATGGTCCTTATCTAAAGCTGGACCACTAGCTCGGTACCAGAAATAAAACCACACACTCTGGTTTGCAAGGGTAATTACATCATGTATTTAATATTTTGTGATTGTGAATATTTGCCATCCACTGTCTAATAATGAATGTTTAATTATAAATGTTAACCTTTATTATGCTTGATGCTTATGACTTTATGTCTTTAATATTGTTAAATGTTTGCCTTATTGTACATTGATGAAACGCACTGAAGATATAGCAGTTTTATTAAACAGGAACTGTAAAGTAACTGGTGTGACGTAGACAGAATTATGACAGAGAGACAGGTGACTGACAATAATAGTGGTCACATTCACATGGCATTTTTGTATTACAGTTAAGGGCAGTCATTCTTTTGAATCTTACATTTGTATACATTTTTTGATGAGTGTTAGTGGATGTCCAATGATCCACACATGATTGGCTTTCTAATCCTACTTTGGGACAGTCATTAAAATCAATGTTCACATGTGTTGTGATTATAGGGACAAGTCATTAAATCAATGTTCACATGTGTTGTAATTATAGGGACAAGTCATTAAATCAATGTTCACATGTGTTGTAATTATAGGGATAAGTCATTAAATCAATGTTCAAATGTGTTGTAATTATAGGCTTATAGTATACACTTCACTCTTAATGATCGAGTCATGATAAACTTGGAGTAGATGATATTTTATAAATTCACTGACATTTTGCAGGATCATGTTCAATACACGACATTTTAGCACATATTTCATAAATAATATATCTATAACTGGGCAATTTTTTCAATTACCGCCACATACAAATATTCAAATACAACTACTCTCATATACACACATGCACCCACATAAACACGCATGTACATTTTCCATGTACATGTATATGTTCCATGTACTCTAGATTTATATCACTTTGTAACAAAATAATTTCTATCCAGTTTGACATTTCTGTCAATCAAAGTGAACAGTTAGATGACAAATCAAATAACACTATATTTAAACTTGCCATTGTGAGAATTATATATTTATTTTGTATGATACATACTTCAAACTGAATTACACATGACATTTAACCTATGAATTTGGATAAGGAGTTACACATGTACAATGGTGCTAAAATCTCATCTCAAAGTATATTTAAATTTTTAACAATTTAAACCTATTAACTGTGCCTTTCACATGAGTATTTTTCTAGGAGTCATAATCTGATATTTCCTGTAATTTTTATTTTCGACTGAGTATGTGATTTTGTAACAACAGTCCTGGAATATTTTAAACTGTTTCAATGAAAATGACAACTATAGCATTTTGTGAACTGCCTTTCATACTGACAATATGGTGAACTGGGCAAGCTTTTAACTGTATTTACTGAACATCTTGCCAATTGTGAAGCTATGAGTGTATCCAAAAATTTTATATGGTACCAGATATTATTCAAGAAGAAGAAATAAAATATTTACTTTTCTATGTATTTGGGCTTACCAGCCTATAAGGATTTCATATTTTACATACACTTGTCAAAGAAAACTACTATTTTCAGCTGTTCTAATAAAGTCCAATGTGGCCTTTGATAAATTCTTCTTTTTGTAATAGTTTTTGCATATGTATCTATATAAGTATTCAGCCTAGAGGAAAACACTATTAAACACATCATCAGTAGGACTGCACTGTTATATGTACAATTTTATAGGCATTTCACCTCACTGATATTTAGACTGTCATCTGAAGCTGGGTGAAGCACCTGTAATTGTTATCACTCACTACTGTATATAAAGATGATAAAATTTCTATAGCTAGTCTTAGTCACATGAAGATGACAAATTGTATGCCATGGAGATCACTCAGTAAAACATGTTTTCATCTGACATAATAATCATATTATAAAGGTGATTTTAATATTGGTGTTGTTAGTCATGATAAGGTTGGTTATATTGCTGTGATGTAGTCAGTGTTATTTAACATGCTTTAATAGTATATATGAATCCAGTGTTCTAGAATAACAAACAAGAAGGCAATGTAAACCTTGCAAAATAAATTTGTCATTATGCTTATATGAACATTATCTGGCACAACCAGAGGGACAAAGTCTGGACTATCAGAGTATTTGTTACTACACTGCAGAGTAACTAGCTGTGTACAAAATGCAGCTTCTATATGATATGCAACAGTCTGTGCATTGAAACATGCAAACCTTGTTCACACACATGCTTTTACATGCTTGAATGTCAAAGAGAAATTAAACATCTTTGTTTCTGTTTGCTATATGTATGCCATGCTTCTGCACTGTAAAGAAATCATCTAGCTTATGTAAATATCATCTATTCCCAACAGACATTCCAATTTTGTACATCGAAACCCTAAACTGAAGAGCTCAATATTCTCTGACTGAGAGCTTATTGCCGTGAGAACAAGTGTACATGCAGTGATTATGCTAGAGTGTATACATGCCATCGCCTTAAGTGTGCCTGAATGTACCTATAAGGGAATATGATTAGAAGTATTTCTGAATCAACGTCTTTAACCAGACATGCATCTGATTTTTTGATTTCATGTACATGAATAAAAATCTGCTATTCTTTAAGAGAGGTTCTTTTTGTGTTCTTGAATGTTCCTGTTTTCTGTGGTGTTAGTTGAACTTAAGTCTCAAGTGTGGTTCAGGTGAAATGTCCAACTGAGCCGATTACAGGTGTGGTTGAGGTGAAAAGTGAAACAGAGCTCTCTACAAGTGTGACTGAGGTGAAACGTCCAACAACTATTCACAAGTTAATTTGAGGTGAAAGTGAAACAGAGCTCTCTACAAGTGTGACTGAGGTGAAACGTCCAACAACTATTCACAAGTTAATTTGAGGTGAAAGTGAAACAGAGCTCTCTACAAGTGTGGTTGAGGTAATATTTCCAACTGAGCTCTTAACAAGTGTTTGAGGTGATATGTCCAACTGAGCTCTCTACAAGTGTGGTTGAGTTAAAATGTCCAACAAAGCTCTCTACACATGTGGTTGAGATAAATGTCCAACTGAGCTCTATACAAGTGAGTTTGAGGTGAAATGTCCTAAGGGGCTCTCTTCAAGTGTGGTTGAGGTAAAATGTCCAAATGAGCTCTCTTAAAGTGTGGTTGAGATAAAATGTCCAACTGAGCAATATACAAGTGTGGTTGGGGTGAAATGTCCAACTGAGCTCTTCAAAAGTGGTATTGAGGTAAAATGTCCAACTGAGCAATATACAAGTGTGGTTGAGGTGAAATGTCAAATTGAGCTCTTTAAAAGTGGGGTTGAGGTTAAATGTCCTATGGAGCTCTCTTCAAGTGTGGTTGAGGTAAAATGTCCAAATGAGCTCTCTAAAAGAGTGGTTGAGATAAATTGTCCAACTGAGCAATATACAAGTGTGGTTGAGGTAAAATGTTCAACTGAGCAATATATAAGTGTGGTTGAGGTGAAATGTATAACTGAGCTCTTTAAAAGTGGGGCTGAGGTGAAATGTCCAATTGAGCTCTCTACAAGTGTGGCTGAGGTTAATTGTCTGATTGAGCTCTCTAAAAGTGTGGTTGAGATAAATTGTCCAACTGAGCTCTTCAAAAGTGGTATTGAGGTAAAATGTCGAACTGAGCAATATACAAGTGTGTTTGAGGTGAAATGTCCAACTGAGCTCTTTAAAAGTGGGGATGAGGTTAAATGTCCTATGGAGCTCTCTTCAAGTGTGGTTGAGTTAAAAAGTCCAACTGAGCTCCCTAAAAGAGTGGTTGAGATAAATTGTCCACCTGAGCAATATACAAGTGTGGTTAAGGTGAAATGTGCAACTGAGCAATATACAAGTGTGTTTGAGGTGAAATGTCCAATTGAGCTCTTTAAAAGTGGGGTTGAGGTGAAATGTCCAACTGAGCTCTCTACAAGTGTGGCTGACGTTAAATGTCCAGTTGAGCTCTCTAAAAGTGTGGTTGGGATTAAATGTCCAACTCAGCAATATACAAGTGTGGTTAAGGTGAAATGTCCAACTCAGCAATATACAAGTGTGGTTGAGGTGAAATGTCAAACTGAGCTCTATACAAGTGGGGTTGAGGTGACATGTGCACAGAGAATGTATAGAAAAACAATATATTATATATGATTAAAGTCAGATCAGTGGTTTTGATATTAGGCAGTATTGAAGTGTAACAATGGGTTTTTATTGGAAAAATAAAGTTTTTAATTAATATCTCAAAGGTATTAAGTCCTAGTGACCAAATTCTTGGCATGGTAGGGAATTTTGAGACATCTAATTGTATGCCAAATTTTAGGAACTGAGAGCTTAAGCTGGGGAGCTGAGCTCTTGCAAACTGCATAACACTAGCCTGATGTAAACAATATTTTACATGGTGCTTGAGAACTTGAATAAAATCTACAGTTTTTGATCAACTGGTTTCAAAGTTTTGGTGTTAACAGACAAAATGCTAACAAAAACATGCTGAGAAAATTAAATCCACAGTACTTAAAGAAAAAAAAACGTGCCATGGTCAAAGTTAGGCAAAATTTAAGGTACCAATTTTTTATTTTTGTTAATATTTTAAAAAATTTAAAAGATTTTGATCTAATTTTGGGTATACAATTTAATTTTGATTAATTAAAGTTATATTACTTGACAAAAAGTCCATAGCTTTAACAAGTTTTGTGTTAAGTGATCAAATATCTTTCCTGATTTTTTACAAAATGCATTATGTTCTGGCCCAAAACTTTCTTAAATTATATAATACAGACATAATTTCAGGCATGTACATAGGAACTATATAGAGGAATATTTATGGTAAATATGAGGAAAAACAGATGAGTGGTTTTGATATTAGGCAGCCCTGAAGTGTGAAAATAGGTTTTTAGTAAAAAATTGATGTTTTCCTTAATTTCTCAAAGGAACAAAGTCGCAAAGACCCAGTTTTCGGCTTGGTAGGAGATCTTGGGGACATGCCGAATTTTGGATTCCTAGGTTCTACGGTTTCAAAACGTGCCACATCTACGGACGGACGGACGGACAGACGGACGGACAATGGACCACGACTATAGCTCAGATGACTTATAGTCAGCTGAGCTAAAAATTGGTACCTTAAATTTTGCCAAACTTTGACCATGACACCTTGTTTTCCTTTAAGTACCACTGATTTAATTTTCACAGCATGTAAACATAAATATTTAATTTATTTAAATTTGAAATTTGATAATAAAAGCTTGAAAATTAAGCTAGTTATTGATTTTTTTCTTGAGGCTCTATTGTAGTCATTTGCTTTGATAACAGATTACAGATGCAGGGTCCCACTCCAGGTCACTGGAAGTCAGCTATGCCAGGGTTTCTGATTTGTTACAGTCACTGGGGGAGATCCCCTGCTGTGACAGGTGTACAGTTATACTCATATCACCACCCCAATCACCCCCCCCCCCCCCCCCCCCCCGCAAACCCAACCCACCAAGTGTTATGCAGTATTTGTTATTTTTTTCACTGTATCTCCTTAATTGTAATGCTGTTTCCACTCTGATATGCAAAAATTTTCCTTGAAAAAGTAATTCAAGGTGTAATCCAGAAGATACAATGTTGTGTAATGTAGCATTTTTAAAGAAATCAATTTTCTTTTAAATGATTTTAACAAATATAGTTGAACCACTCAGTATGCTTAAATTATTTTAAAATATGAAGCACATTATGGATAAATAAAGACACAATTAAAAATTGTGAAATCAAAAGTAAGTATTATTTTTAGATATTAATTGTTTTGCAGATTTAAAAGATATATTTTTGTGGTAAAAAATAAATAAACATTTGTATGCATGATGTGGTGTTATCTGACAAGATTGAGATTTATGATGATGCAATTGAGAATTATGAATCAACTTTTATATTCAGATATATATGTTATATTGGAAATGTATAGAAATATAAACTTAAATTAAAAAAAATGATGTGATAAAAAAATGAGGATTTAATACAAACATTCGTTCATTATTTTCCTGCCTCAGCAGAATTTGAGATCAGGCTTTGTTTGCCCATTTTTATGTTGTTAATTAGTTATATTTCAACTGTATACATTTCATTAAAAAAATACATATATAGTGAATAATATATATTATACAAAAAAATAGATTCAATTGAACAAATGTGTGAACTACTGAAATGTCAACAGTTAATCAAAAAGCCAACTAATGATCATGGTAATAGTACAGATCATTTTTTCACAAACTACTCACATGCTTCAGTTTCAATATTAGGAAACACATGGTCAGGTCACAAAATATTATTTGCAACAATTTCTTGCTCATCAATACAAACCAATCATATAAACCAACCAAGGCCTTTATTACCTCTTCCTCTTACACTTTATCTCCATTTGATATTATTTTAGATTTTTACCTTCAAGGTCAACGTCAGCTGAGCACAGTGACCCATGGGTCCCTTGTTTAATGCTTTGCTTAACTAAGTATATGTACATCTGCAGAGTTCCATTCTGGTTTCAGACTTTGTGACGGGGGCTTATATCCAAATTTTCCTGGTGTCAACCAGGTTCTGTATACCACACCTGCAGGCCCTGGGTGTGGTGTGTTTCATACCATTGAGGAACCCCCAAAAAGCACACTCATTGTGAATGAAACACTACTGATGGGCACAGTCTCCCCATTAAGCCTGCAGAGTGCTCACCCTGGGTGGGGGCCGACCGTGAAAAATCCCACCACCTCAAGTGAGATTCAAACTCGCTACTTCCTGGCTTTGAGTCCGGCGCTCTACCCCTGAGCCACAGAAGCTGGTTACTCTTGACATAACTTCTACTTATCTGTTATAGTCTCAAAATAACCATTAGATTTGTGTATTTGAAGAAGCCATAATTTATATTCATTCATAAGGTAAATCCAAGTTTAGCACTGCAGGTATAGCAAATTATTGTTAATTATTATGTATTAAATATTGAGAAACTGCAGGAATATATATTCTCAGATGTATGTAAAAGTATGTGAAATTTCACATTTATCAATAAATTCTTCTTCTTTCAGCAACAGTTGCTAGTTTTCAAAATATTATTTTAAAGTATTGAAGTGACCTGATTATTCCATTTGTTGTATAGATTGTATTGCCAATGTTCATATCACTTTGCATAAAAGCTTCATGTAAATACACCAATTTTTGTTTTGTTAACTCAAAAAAAAATGTTGACCATGACTGTAGTGGTGACCAGAAAAAAGTCACAGTTTTGGGTGATAAATAAACTCACAGAAAGGTCACAAACTTGGGTCAAAGGTTAACAGGTTTTTGTGTTGGGAAAAAAATTCACAGTTTGACTTGAGCAAAAAATACACCTTATTCATATTAACCCTAGGTCACAAAACTGCAACTAACATTTAATTTCTCTTTTATTTCCTTACTCTTATTATAATATCTCTCAGTTGTGGGCGGGGGGAATCTAGTTTCATCTAGCTATGAATTCTTCTTCAGCATAAATTATTCCTTTAGAATGAAACTATTTATTTAAAATTGCAGTGACCTGTTTAAAACTGCAGTGCTAAAATTACAGATAAAATGAAAAGTGAGAATTTAAGGGGTATTTTCTCCAGTTCAATTTGTGTCTGTTTCCCTACACAAATCTGTGACTTTATTTTTCTTCTAAAATTTGTGACATTGTTCTGTGACTTTAAATGATACCTGAATATTGCAATATATCATACATTTCACCATTTTATTTTAACAATAATGAAAATAATGACACTTGCTAGTGTCAAAACTCTTAGTGATGCTATCAGACAACTAATTAACAAGTAAGATACCAGTTTGATAAACAGGATACAGCATGAAACTCTTAAATAAAGGACCACCAGAATTAATTTAACTGCGGACAGTAGCAGGACTGGCCACTAGCAGTCACTACTGACCACAGACAGTCACTCCCTGTCAATCATTTCAAAACAAGGGTCACCCCCTACCACTATTGTAATCATCCACTCAAGACCTGTCTTGATTATTTTTTAAGTGGTCACTGGATATCTGTTCTGGTCACTTCTGGTCACACAGGCTATTAAGTCATTAGGCAGAGGCCATTAAGGGAATTGGGTGATAACCTGTGACTGTGAGTGACCAGTTTGGTCACTGGGTATCACAGCAAATGACCAGCTGATTAGCTGTGGCTGTCAGTGACCAAAACTACCACAGAATTTCCGTCTGTGGCCAAAGTGCTCTCATAGTGTATGGAGCTCTCTTCAAGTGTGGTTGAGGTAAAGTGTCCAACTGAGCTCTCTGAAAGTGTGGTTGAGATAAAATGTCCAACTCAGCAATAAACAAGTGTGGTTGAGGTGAAATGTCCAACTTAGCTCTTTTTAAGTGTGGTTGAGGTAAAATGTGCAACTGAGCAATATACAAGTGTGGTTGAGGTGAAATATCCAACTGAGCTCTTTAAACAGGGCTGAGGTTAAATGTCCTACTGAGCTCTATTCAAATGTGGTTGAAGTAAAATGTGCAACTGAGCTCTCTAAAAAGTGTGGTTGAGTTAAAATGTCCAACTAAGTTCTCTTCAAGTGTGGATAAGGTAAAATGTCCAACTGAGCTCTTAAAGGTGTGGTTATGGTAATATGTCCAACTGAGCAATATATAAGTGTAGTTGAGGTGAAATGTCCAACTGAGCTCTTTAAAAGTGGGGTTGAGGTTAAATGTCCAACTTGGCTCTCTTCAAATGTGGGCGAGGTAAACTGTTCAACTTAAGCAAAATGACGGCAGCTCAGTAAAACTTCACAGGTTTTTCTAGTTTTCTAATGCTTGGTTATGATTTCTGGATTATTCCTAGCCCTGGGCATATGAAACCTGAGATCCTAAAAGGCTTAACACTGACATGTAACAAATTGTTTCCTTTTTTCAAAAGAAATGCAAAATTCAAGATTGTTTAAACTTAAACTGACACAGGATTAAAACAATAAATAACATTTAATAAATTTATTTAAAATCATATTCATACCTTATTTATTCTCTAGCTCATACGCATGGAAAGATACACAATTTAAAATACACATGAACTATAATCTGATCAACATAAATGCTTTTTGTATATTATGAAAATCATTTTAACATCATTTAGAAGGAACACTTCCAGTATATATATGTATCACTGCGAGAATATTATAATTTAATTTTGGATAATAATCAAATTATGTTTTGAATTGATGGGCAATATTGTATGATCAGGTTGAATTGAAGACCCCTCACCAATGCACAGGCCTACTGAAATTTTGCATTCAGCAGAGCTGTCAAGTAGCCAGCACACAGTGAACTGGTTGTTATTAGGTATACCCAGGCTATAAGCCTGCCCAGTAATGTCTCAAGATGACAGGCAGTTATTGCCCAATGTACAATTCTTGTTTACAAAGCTGTCAGATCGGGAGTGTCCAGCCCAATCAACCCTGTCATTTGTCACTGGTTTATCACATGCTGTTAACTCATTAGATTCATCAGAAAACTGTATAATGCTTTATTATAAACAACTATGGAGTCTTGTTTGTAAAAGCTGCTTGCAGAATAAATGAATTATTTCATTATTAAGCTGTAATCAATAGATGAACTGACATTGGTGCAGAAAAATCATACCATTAATATCTGTTTAACTCTCCTAAATCAATGAAAACTAATCAATAGTTACATCACATCTTACTGCTGTGAGAAAGAGGCTGACCATCAAGTCATCAAATGTTACTGCTGTGAGACAGAGGCTGACCCTCAAGTCATCAAATGTTACTGCTGTGAGACAGAGGCTGACCCTCAAGTCATCAAATGAGACAGAAGCTTGACCCTTAACATCAAAGGTTACTGCTGTGAGACAGAGACTGATCCTCAAGTTATCAAATTTTACTGCTGTGAGACATAAGCTGACCCTCAAGTTATCAAATTTTACTGCTGTGAGACATAAGCTGACCCTCAAGTCATCACAAGTTACTGCTGTGAGACAGAAGCTGATCCTCAAATCATCACAAGTTACTGCTGTGAGACAGAAGCTGATCCTCAAATCATCACAAGTTTCTGCTGTGAGACAGAAACTGATCCTCAAATAATCACAAGTTACTGCTGTGAGACAGAAGCTGTTCCTTTAGTCATCACAAGTTACTGCTGTGAGACAGAGGGTGACCCTCAAGTCATCAAAGGTTACTTCTGTGAGACAGAAGCTGGCCCTTAAGTCATATAATGTTACTGCTGTGAGACAGGCTGAATCTCCAGTCATCAAATGTTATTGCTGTGAGACAGAGGCTGATCCTCAAGTCATCAAAGGTTACTGCTGTGAGACACAGACTGACCCTCAAGTCATCAAATGTTACTGCTGTGAGACAGAGGCTGACCCTTAAGTCATCAAATGTTACTGCTGTGAGACAGAGACTGACCCTCAAGTCATCAAATGTTACTGCTGTATGACAGAGACTGATCCTCAAGCCATCACATGTTACTGCCGTGAGACAGGCTGATCCTCCAGTCATCAAATGATATTGCTGTGAGACAGAAGCTGATCCTCAAGTCATCACAAGTTACTGCTGTGAGACAGAGGGTGACCCTCAAGTCATCAAAGGTTACTGCTGCGAGACACGCTGATCCTCCAGTCATCAAATGTTATTGCTGTGAGACAGAAGCTGATCCTCAAGTCATCACAATTACTGCTGTGAGACACAGACTGACCCTCAAGTCATCAAATGTTACTTCTGTGAGACAGAAGCTGACCCTAAAGTCATATTATGTTACTGCTGTGAGACAGAGGATGATCCTCCAGTCAACAAATGTAACTGCTGTCAGACAGAGGCTGATCCTCAAGTCATCACATGTTACTGCTTTGAGACAGGCTGAATCTCCAGTCATCAAATGTTATTGCTGTGAGACAGAGGCTGACCCTCAAGTCATCAAATGTTAGTGCGGTGAGACAGAGGCTGATCCTCAAGTCATCACATATAACTGCTTTGAAACAGGCTGATCCTCCAGTCATCAAATGTTATTGCTGTGAGACAGTAGTTGATCATCAAGTCATCACAAGTTACTGCTGTGAGACAGAGGCTGATCCTCAAGTCATCAAATGTTACTGCTGTGAGACAGAGGCTGACCCTCAAGTCATCACATGTTACTTCTGTGAGACAGAGGCTGACCCTCAAGTCATCAAATGTTACTCCTCTGAGACAGAGGCTTACCTTCAAGTCATCACATGTTACTGCTGTGAGACAGAGGCTGATCCTCAAGTCATCATAAGTTACTGCTGTGAGACAGAAGCTTATCCTAAAGTCATCACAAGTTACTGCTGTGAGACAGAAGCTGATCCTCAAGTCATCATAAGTTACTGCTGTGAGACAGAAGCTTATCCTAAAGTCATCACAAGTTACTGCTGTGAGACAGAAGCTGATCCTAAAGTCATCACAAGTTACTGCTGTGAGACAGAGGCTGACCCTAAAGTCATCAAATGTTACTACTCTGAGACAGAGGCTTACCCTCAAGTCATCACATGTTACTGCTGTGAGACAGAGGCTTATCCTCAAGTCATCAAAGGTTACTGCTGTGAGACAGAGACTGACCCTCAAGTCATCAAATGTTACTGCTGTGAGACAGAGACTGATCCTCAAGTCATTACATGTTACTGCTGCGAGACACGCTGATCCTCCAGTCATCAAATGTTATTGCTGTGAGACAGAAGCTTATCCTTAAGTCATCACAAGTTACTGCTGTGAGACAGAAGCTGATCCTAAAGTCATCACATGTTACTGCTGTGAGACAGAGGCTGACCCTAAAGTCATCAAATGTTACTACTCTGAGACAGAGGCTTACCCTCAAGTCATCACATGTTACTGCTGTGAGACAGAGGCTTATCCTCAAGTCATCAAAGGTTACTGCTGTGAGACAGAGACTGACCCTCAAGTCATCAAATGTTACTTCTGTGAGACAGAAGCTGACCCTAAAGTCATATAATGTTACTGCTGTGAGACGGAGACTGACCCTCAAGTCATCAAATGTTACTGCTGTGAGACAGAGACTGATCCTCAAGTCATCACATGTTACTGCTGCGAGACACGCTGTTCCTCCAGTCATCAAATGTTATTGCTGTGAGACAGAAGCTAATCCTCAAGTCATCACAATTACTGCTGTGAGACAGGGTGATCCTCAAGTCATCAAATGTTACTTCTGTGAGACAGAAGCTGACCCTAAAGTCATATTATGTTACTGCTGTGAGACAGAGGCTGATCCTCAAGTCATCAAATGTTACTTCTCTGAGACAGAGGCTTACCCTCAAGTCATCACATGTTACTGCTGTGAGACAGAGGCTGATCCTCAAGTCATCAAAGGTTACTGCTGTGAGACAGAGACTGACCCTCAAGTCATCAAATGTTACTGCTGTGAGACAGAGGCTGACCCTCAAGTCATCAAAGGTTACTGCTGTGAGACAGCGACTGACCCTCAAGTCATCAAATGTTACTGCTGTGAGACAGACTGATCCTCAAGTCATCACATGTTACTGCTGCGAGACAGGCTGATCCTCCAGTCATCAATTGTTATTGCTGTGAGACAGAAGCTGATCCTTAAGTCATCACAAGTTAATGCTGTGAGACAGAGGGTGACCCTCAAGTCATCAAAGGTTACTTCTGTGAGACAGAAGCTGACCCTAAAGTCATATAATGTTACTGCTGTGAGACGGAGCCTGATCCTCCAGTCATCAAATGTTATTGCTGTGAGACAGAGGCTGACCCTCAAGTCATCAAATGATACTTCTGTGAGACAGAGGCTGATCCTAAAGTCATCACATGTTACTGCTGTGAGACAGAGGATGATCCTCCAGTCAACAAATGTAACTGCTGTCAGACAGAGGCTGATCCTCAAGTCATCACATGTTACTGCTTTGAGACAGGCTGAATCTCCAGTCATCAAATGTTATTGCTGTGAGACAGAGGCTGACCCTCAAGTCATCAAATGTTAGTGCGGTGAGACAGAGGCTGATCCTCAAGTCATCACATATAACTGCTTTGAAACAGGCTGATCCTCCAGTCATCAAATGTTATTGCTGTGAGACAGTAGTTGATCATCAAGTCATCACAAGTTACTGCTGTGAGACAGAGGCTGATCCTCAAGTCATCAAATGTTACTGCTGTGAGACAGAGGCTGACCCTCAAGTCATCACATGTTACTTCTGTGAGACAGAGGCTGACCCTCAAGTCATCAAATGTTACTCCTCTGAGACAGAGGCTTACCTTCAAGTCATCACATGTTACTGCTGTGAGACAGAGGCTGATCCTCAAGTCATCATAAGTTACTGCTGTGAGACAGAAGCTTATCCTAAAGTCATCACAAGTTACTGCTGTGAGACAGAAGCTGATCCTCAAGTCATCATAAGTTACTGCTGTGAGACAGAAGCTTATCCTAAAGTCATCACAAGTTACTGCTGTGAGACAGAAGCTGATCCTAAAGTCATCACAAGTTACTGCTGTGAGACAGAGGCTGACCCTAAAGTCATCAAATGTTACTACTCTGAGACAGAGGCTTACCCTCAAGTCATCACATGTTACTGCTGTGAGACAGAGGCTTATCCTCAAGTCATCAAAGGTTACTGCTGTGAGACAGAGACTGACCCTCAAGTCATCAAATGTTACTGCTGTGAGACAGAGACTGATCCTCAAGTCATTACATGTTACTGCTGCGAGACACGCTGATCCTCCAGTCATCAAATGTTATTGCTGTGAGACAGAAGCTTATCCTTAAGTCATCACAAGTTACTGCTGTGAGACAGAAGCTGATCCTAAAGTCATCACATGTTACTGCTGTGAGACAGAGGCTGACCCTAAAGTCATCAAATGTTACTACTCTGAGACAGAGGCTTACCCTCAAGTCATCACATGTTACTGCTGTGAGACAGAGGCTTATCCTCAAGTCATCAAAGGTTACTGCTGTGAGACAGAGACTGACCCTCAAGTCATCAAATGTTACTTCTGTGAGACAGAAGCTGACCCTAAAGTCATATAATGTTACTGCTGTGAGACGGAGACTGACCCTCAAGTCATCAAATGTTACTGCTGTGAGACAGAGACTGATCCTCAAGTCATCACATGTTACTGCTGCGAGACACGCTGATCCTCCAGTCATCAAATGTTATTGCTGTGAGACAGAAGCTGATCCTCAAGTCATCACAATTACTGCTGTGAGACAGGGTGATCCTCAAGTCATCAAATGTTACTTCTGTGAGACAGAAGCTGACCCTAAAGTCATATTATGTTACTGCTGTGAGACAGAGGCTGATCCTCAAGTCATCAAATGTTACTTCTCTGAGACAGAGGCTTACCCGCAAGTCATCACATGTTACTGCTGTGAGACAGAGGCTGATCCTCAAGTCATCAAAGGTTACTGCTGTGAGACAGAGACTGACCCTCAAGTCATCAAATGTTACTGCTGTGAGACAGAGGCTGACCCTCAAGTCATCAAAGGTTACTGCTGTGAGACAGCGACTGACCCTCAAGTCATCAAATGTTACTGCTGTGAGACAGACTGATCCTCAAGTCATCACATGTTACTGCTGCGAGACAGGCTGATCCTCCAGTCATCAATTGTTATTGCTGTGAGACCGAAGCTGATCCTTAAGTCATCACAAGTTAATGCTGTGAGACAGAGGGTGACCCTCAAGTCATCAAAGGTTACTTCTGTGAGACAGAAGCTGACCCTAAAGTCATATAATGTTACTGCTGTGAGACGGAGCCTGATCCTCCAGTCATCAAATGTTATTGCTGTGAGACAGAGGCTGACCCTCAAGTCATCAAATGATACTTCTGTGAGACAGAGGCTGATCCTAAAGTTATCACATGTTATTGCTGTGAGACAGAGGATGATCCTCCAGTCATCAAATGTTACTGCTGTGAGACAGAGGCTGATCCTCAAGTCATCACATGTTACTGCTTTGAGACAGGCTGAATCTTCAGTCATCAAATGTTATTGCTGTGAGACAGAGGCTGACCCTCAAGTCATCAAATGTTAGTGCGGTGAGACAGAGGCTGACCCTCAAGTCATCAAATGTTAGTGCGTTGAGACAGAGGCTGATCCTCCAGTCATCAAATGTTACTGCTGTGAGACAGAGGCTGATCCTCAAGTCATCACATGTTACTGCTTTGAAACAGGCTGATCCTCCAGTCATCAAATGTTGTTGCTGTGAGACAGAAGTTGATCATCAAGTCATCACAAGTTACTGCTGTGAGACAGAGGCTGATCCTCCAGTCATCAAAGGTTACTGCTCTGAGACAGAGGCTGACCCTCAAGTCATCACATGTTACTTCTGTGAGACAGAGGCTGACCCTGAAGTCATCACATGTTACTGCTGTGAGACAGAGGCTGATCCTCAAGTCATCATAAGTTACTGCTGTGAGACAGAAGCTTATCCTAAAGTCATCACAAGTTACTGCTGTGAGACAGAAGCTGATCCTAAAGTCATCACAAGTTACTGCTTTGAGACAGAAGCTGATCCTCAAGTCATCAAATGTTACTACTCTGTGACAGAGGCTTACCCTCAAGTCATCACATTTTACTGCTGTGAGACAGAGGCTGATCCTGCTGTGAGACAGAAGCTGATCCTAAAGTCATCAAATGTTACTGTTGTGAGACAGAGGCTGACCCTCAAGTCATCAAATGATACTGCTGTGAGACAGGCTGATCCTCCAGTTATCACAAGTTACTGCTGTGAGACAGAAGCTGATCTTCCAGTCTTCAAATGTTACTGCTGTGAGACAGAGGCTGATCCTCCATTTATCACAAGTTACTGCTGTGAGACAGAGGCTTACCCTCAAGTCATCACAAGTTACTGATGTGAGACAGAGGCTGATCCTCAAGTCATCAAATGTTACTCTTCTGAGACAGAGGCTGACCCTTAAGTAATCAAATGTTACTGCTGTGAGACAGAGGCTGACCCTCAAGTCATCACATGTTACTGCTGTGAGACAGAGACTGACCCTCAAGTCATCAAAGGTTACTGCTGTGAGACAGAGGGGTATCCTCAAGATATCACATGTTACTGCTGTGAGACAGAGGGGTATCCTCAAGTTATCACATGTTACTGCTGTGAGACAGAGACTGACCCTAAAGTCATCAAATGTTACTGCTGCGAGACAGAGGGGTATCCTCAAGTTAACACATCTTACAGCTGTGAGACAGAGACTGACCCTCAAGTAGTCATGTATATTGCTGTTGAGACAGATTGATCCTCAAGTCATCACATGTTACTGCTGTGAGACAGTTTTTTTTTTCATTTATGTGACAGGTAGGACATAAGGATATAGACTGGGAGGAGAAGTGGATGGTAATCTAGAGCTAACATACTTGTCTGCACAGGGCACTTGCCATTATTTTCATTGGTATGTATGCATTGGATATAAAGTACTGACATATCCTACTTAACAAAGTCAGATGTGTCACTTAACAAAGTTAACTGTTAGTAAAACTGTCGATAACAGCATTTTCAAACTGGAGAAAACCATTATCTTTTTCATGGGCTTGTAGAAGTGCTGGCAAAGAGCATTCCAGAAAGTTTAAGCCCTAGTTGTGAAAAACAAAACACATAAAGGATGATGAAAAACAAAAAAAAAACAACAGATATAGTGCATGTCCAAATTTATCCTAATTAATTAATAGTTTATACCAGACAATGATATAGGGTGTCACCAAGACTTAATGGATAAGGAAACTAAAGACCTATTGGTCTCGATGACAGCTGAATTAGTCTGTAAGGATATTTTTATTGGGCATTTTAAAAATGTAAGTGCTGTGACCTTGACATTGTGACCCCAAATCCATAAGTTTCTTCCGCCATTGGCAGGTGTGCAATATGTGGATGATGGCAGGTTTGAGATGAAAAGTTTGGTTTAAAATGCATCCACAATCTTTTTAAAATAGAATACAGGCATTTGATAAGTATAACTAAGTGTATCTGCCCAATTACAGAGGCATGGGTTAAGTGAGGCACTGAACGTCCCTGACATGGCATGACTCCAAATTTGTGACATCGGTGATGCCAATCAGACTCCTCATATACATGCAATTTACACAAAAAAAATCTACAGAAGTTTACACCATGCAAAATTTCAGGCCACAGAAAAACAAAAAACAAACCACAGAAAAAAAGAATAAGGCAATAGAGTATTCTATGAAATTAATTGGAAAGATATGTGGCACCAACTGTCTGTTCTACATGAAAACTGTCCAAGATGGATGGACATGCCAAATTTCAGACCAATACATTGAGATATGAGCAATTTTCACCCAAAGAAAATGTACTGATGGACGCCACATGAAAACAATTGCAGATGGCCCAACCAGTCTTGAGTATGAGATAGAGGTATCCAAGATCTATGGACAAGCACAATTTCAGCCCAATACATTGAACCAATCACTAAGATGAACAGATGGCAAACACATGGGACAACAGAAAATAAAATCTTAAAAAAAAATTCAGGTGGTGCCACCAGTCTTGGGGAACTGATGAAACTTGTCATGATCAATAAACATATGAGGTTTCAGGACAAGTTTGCTTTTGTATCTTATGAGATCAATTGACCTAATTTTGACAACATACCAAATGGGCTTGGCATAACTGCTAAAATAACTGACCTGCCACATGAATTGCTGCTTTATCAGTAACTGTGGAGCCATCTGGTGGTTCAAAGCTGTACTCCTCCTCACCTGACCCCTGTGATGGAAAATCCTGGTACTGCTACAAATACATAATGACAAAACATTATCAGCATATGGTGAATAGTTACATGCTCATTATCTCTAAGGTACAAATGAACAATGGGTAAAGATACTCATCTGAAGCCCCTGCATATCACTGATCATCAATAACAGTTGTTACCTTCATTAAAAGATTGATACCTTAAAATCATGTATACCCTGGCCAGAGATGGACAAAACAGCAATTTTCTTTACTCTTAAGCTGTAATCATACCACATAATAAAACTCACCTGGTCACATGTAACGTCCCTGTTTGTTTTAGGTATGCTCATCATAGTGTTTGGACCTTTAGCTTTCTCAAGCTTCTTTGGAATTTGTTCAAGCTCGTGCAGTCTGAAAATATACAATTAATATGAAAACAAATGTAATATACAATATCTAGAAACACCCCCCCCCCCCCCATTCCCTCCCTGTGAATGGTGGTTTTGTTAGTAAACTGTTGTGAGCTTTTCTGTATTAATGAGAATTTTCTCTGTTAAGGTTTATACGCCAGAGTAAGCCAACCAAAAATTTTCCCTTGGTTGGCCCATTATTGCCCACCCTGCCTAGTTCCCGTGTATCTAGGTCACACTTCCGTTTCCTGTAAACACTTTTTTTCCTTGTGTTTGCCGTGATGGAGGTTTAGACTCTGGAAGTTTGTCCACTGTTGGGTTTGTACTTAAAAAAGTTTGCCAACTGAACCGTAAGTAGACTTGTTTTCCCTTCCCGCCATGGAGAAATCACTTTTTCAATGGCGTACGGAAGAGGACTGGGAGGGAGAGCTGTTTGTAATACAGAAAAGCTCACAACAGTTTTCTAACAAAACCACCATTCACAGGGAGGGAATGGGGGGGGGGGGGGTTTATTACGTAAACATAATTGTGAGCTGTTTCTGTATTAATGAGAATATAACAGATAAACCTGGGGGAGGGGAAACCTACCTAGAACGTCAGGAAGGAGAAGAACATCACTGGAGCGAAGGCGCAGACGAAGACATAGACACCGGAATGGAAGAAGGCTTTGAGGACGGCCTGGAGAACGGGAGAACTTCACCCACAGCGATTACAGGGCCAAAGGAGTAAAGACCCGAATCTTGTAAAGCGACATCCTTCAGAGAAAACCGGGTGAAGGTGGAAGGAGATTACCAATACCCTTTCTCGACAAGTTGGTTAGGGGAAATCCCAGATAAATGGACCAAGGAGGTAGAGATGGCCTGGATGTCAGGAGCTTTGACGTGAAGTTGCTCCAATGTCAACGTAGAAGCAGATTCATAGGCTGAGACTATGGTAGCTTTTAGCCACGCTCTAATGTTGATAGGGCTAATTTCTTTGTGAGAAGTAGTGATTTCCATGGAAATAAACAACTTCTTGCGCCCCCCCCCCCCCGAATAGTATGTGTAGCTTTAAGAGAGTAACGTAAAGCATGGACAGGGCAATTGGTGGCCCCGTGCCGGTACTGACCGTTAGGGAGGGCTGGAACATGCCAAGGGAACGGAGGATCGTCGAAATTATGGTTCTTCTGATAGAAATCAGGAGGAAATGTAAGGGGGCTGACGAACCGTCGGCCGCTATTGGTGTAAATTTAGAATCGACCACCAGGGCAGGAAGCTTAGAGCGGCGACCGGCAGATGCAAGAGTTAGGAGGAAAACCGTTGTCCCAGACAAATGCAGAAGATGTGCCAAACTAAGAGGCTCATAAGGGGGTCCGCGGAGGTGTTGTAAGACAACATCCAGGCGCCAGAAAGGAGCAACTCAGCGAGGACGAGAAGAGCGGGCATGTACCCCCTGGAGAAAGTCCGTCACCAGTGGAAGGTGGAGGACACGATCGTGACCCAGCGGAGAGAGGACCGACAGCAGGGAGGCACGAGAGCCACGGAGAGACGGATAGGATAATTGCTTGACCTGAAGTAAAGAAACGAAGAAATCCAAGACCACAGAAAGCGACGGATCTAAAGGAGAGATTCCGTGGGCAGCCACCCATCCGGAGAAGATACCTTACTGGGAGTCATAGATGCGGTCTGAAGAACTTCGACGGGGAGCCGAGGCAAGGAGAGCAGCCGGGCTTGAAATGCCTTGATCTGTAAGGTGTCCGAAGAGAGTACGCATGCGCACAGAGGGCACGACCAAAATGGACGACGTGAACGGGGAAACAACAGTAGAAGGATCAAGATCAGGATAAGAACCGGTGGACGGGCCAGAAAAGAGTGGAACCTAGGAAAGCAAGGAGCCTCCGTCGGAAACCGAAGAACGATGAGGAGATTGGGCGGAATTGATTGGGATATACGGAGATGGATCTGCGCTCAGGAAACTGCGTATAGATCTGCGTATAGAGAAACCAGTGAGACCAGACGGACACAGGAGCGGCCGTAAGAAGGCTTTGAGTGTGACGGAGGCGTGGCACGGACAGGGCGAGGTCCAGCGGGGACAGAAAATGAACAGCCCGAATATTGGGAAACCGAGGCGATGTAACAGTGCACAAAGGTGGCCCAGTGGAAAAACATTTGGCTGAGGAAGGGAAACGCGGCGAGGATACATGGTGGCCGCGAGACCGTCCAAAATGTAGGTTGAAATAGGCAACAGTCTAATAAGCGCGGGGATCAGTGAGTGATCAAGCGTGGAATCGATCTCTCCGGAGAAGGGGACGACCTTAGGAGAGACGGAAGGTCTATCCAGGGAAGGATAACGGACCAGGCGAGATGAAAGGGAAGCACTGTGGGACAAGCGGCCCTGATGCAGAGAAGGGGCCAAACCCGAAAGATTGACAGAACAGGCTGGAGTTAAAGGAGGCCCAGAGGAAAAGAACGTAGCCGTCCTGACGATAGCTCCGTATAGCGAACAAGCCGTTCAAGAGACGACACGGCAGGTTGCCAGAACTGTAAGTATCGGAGTGACGAGGGAGAGCAAAATCACGTGTAAGGGAAATGAGCCCATGCTCGAAGGGGAGCACCTGAGAGCGATCAGCTGTATAAACCAGACCATTGGTCAGAGAGGGGAGAACTGACAGGCCTGTTGCACGGGTAGGGTCAGAGACGGGGTGGACAAGCTGTGGATATAACCACAGGACCACAATGGTCCCCAACGGGAAGGGTGTACAAATGAGAGACGCGGGACCCTGAAACAAACCGAAAATATGGTTGGGAGGATGGGCGTAGGAGGGCGGGAAATAGAAACGCCCAAGCAAGCCGGCTGACTGGATGGAGTACCGCAGGAACAGAGCACATGTGGAATGGCGATGGCGTAAAGTACGAACAGAGGGGTCTGAAACGGGGATGGAGCTCCACATCCCGGGAAGACACCTGACCTGGGGAAGAAACCCCGGACTGTCAGGGAAAACATCTTACACTGATGAACGAGTCCAATCCCGTGAAACAACCCGTAGTGAATGTACAGTGACGTTATTCGTCAGTGTAATAGATAGATATATAGACATATATATAAGACATATATATATATATATATCGAAATATAAACGTAATTAGTGTACAAAGACTTTTCAATAGTGACCATAACAAAACACGGGAAGCGCCATGGCTCAGAATAGGGCGGCGGTAGACCGTATAGGTGGAGGAAAACTGGAGAGACCGGAGAAAACCATCGGCCTAGGACAGGCAACAACAACCCACTCCCATGGCGACGCCTGGGATTGAACCCAGGTCGCCAGCGGAGAGAGCCGAACTGGATACCCCACGACGGACCAGGTCACATGGGGTCTGGCTTAAGGGGGCGGATGCCATCATAGGCCAGCAGACGCCCGAGGGGAGCGGCAGAGTGAGCCCTGGAGGGTCACTCCGCGGGCCAGAAGTAGTGGAGCTGAGCGCATCCGAGTTATACGAGCAGAACACGCCTAAGCGATCGAACAAGGGGCAGAGCGGTCCAAAAAAAGAAGCGAGCCCGGGAAGCGCCAAGTAATTATGTCCGAAAATGCAGAAGGAGTGAGGACCAGCTGGAGTGTACGCAAGGAGCATAAACAGCCGGAACGGCGGAATAAAATAGTTCTCCACTATGCGCTAGACAGTGCGCTGAAATTCAGCGCAAAGCAAGGGCGCGCGAGCAGTACAGGAAAGTGCCCCCTAGCCAGAGAATGAGCAGACACAGGAACCCCGGCGGACCGAGCCAAAGGTGACCCTACGACCGGCGGGAGACGGCAGTGGACGGGGAACCTGGTACCAGCCCGTTCTCTGGACCCAGGGCGGACTGTGCCGTCCAGCGTAACCGTCAGCCCCTGGTTCGGAGCGGCCCGAGGACGGGGAAGCCAGTCCGTGTGTGGAAGACTACCAGATATCAACAGGCGGAACGGCAGCACCCGGAGCAGCCCCGTGATGGCGGTATGATGTCCCCCGAAAAGTGACGGTCGGCTCTTGGGAATGCCATGCAAACCGGCAGTGCAGATGCAGGATTCAGGAGTGGTGCGGGAATCAAGAGAAACCCGAAGCAACGGAGGCCGCAGGTCGATGCTGGAGTCGCAGAAATGACGGGCTATCCGGACGAGACTCCTGTATAGGTTGATCCACCCTGTCCCTCCGGGCAGACCGCCGAGAGCGCCAGGTCTGGCCTGAGAGCAATACCACCGGCCACTGGTCTGGAAAACAGGAAACAGGAACAGGAGTCCAACCCGTAGGCTCAGGAAAAGAAGGATATTCTGAAAAGGTGAAACAGGGTGCTGGGCGGAATGAGAACCGGAACCAGGAACAGCAGTGAACCCGGACACACAGGAAATGCAGGGGACGCTGAAAATTGGAAACAGGGAGACAGTCAGATGGAGAACCGTAACGGCCGGAACCAGGAACAGGAGCCGAACCCGGAACGCTGAAAAGGTGAATCAAGGAGCCAGGAACGAAAAGCCGTCTATGAGCCGGAGGAGACACGCGCCGTGGCAGCCACGATGGAGGATGGACCGGTGGCCATAGAGCTCCAGCAGGAATGAAGAAGGTACGGAGGTAGACGAATCGTCTAAGCCTGACGTTTAAATAAATAAGGGTAAACAGAGTAAACCAGAGACCTGTTTGGGTGACCAAGTCTACTGATTACATGCTAAGGTAATAAGGATTATACGGCTGAACAAAAGGTGAGCAAGTCAGATGGGTGCGGTAACCGAGGAAGGCCCCCCCCCCCCCCAACCCCGAAAGGACCCCCGAGGACAACCGGGGAACTAGGTTAAGTCTGAGAACAATGGAATAACGACCATTGAACAATGACCAAGCGTGACATGGAGAACACAGGTCTGTGGAACCATAACAAGCGGCAATCGGGAGGAAGAGGAACACACGGGGGTGAGTCCCAATGGAATTAAGACGCACAGGCGGTGCAATATGTGGGACTCTCCATGGCGGGAAGGGAAAACAAGTCTACTTACGGTTCAGTTGGCAAACTCTTTAAGTACAAACCCAACAGTGGACGATTGCAGAGTCTAAACGTCCATCACAGTGAATGCAAGAAGAAAAAGTGTTTACAGGAAACGGAAGTGTGACCTAGATACACAGGAACGAGGCAGGGTGGGCAATAATGGGCCTAATAAGGGAAAATTTTCGGTTGGCTTACTCTGGGGTATAAACCTTAACAGAGAAATTTCTCATTAATACAGAAACAGCTCACAATTATTGACGTAATAAAACAGTAGATGAAAAGTGTTTAGCCATCAAAATAAAAGCCCAAAAGGTATGGATAAATTCAGACTACTTAAAGGGAATCAACTGTCTGCATATGATAAAGTGTTTAGCCATCAAAATAAAAGCAGACATTATATTATATACATTAAAAAAAGTCAATATCTAGAAATTGGTAGATCAAAAAGTGTTTAGCCATCAAAATAAAAACCAAAAAGGTTTGGATAAATTCAGACTACTTATGGAATCAACTGTCTGCATATGAGAAAGTGTTTGATTAATTTAGGATGGGAAAGAGATAATGTACACCGAAATGTTCAGTTTTCACTGACTGATTTAATTTGAAGTCTGACAGTCATCTTTTTGCCAAAGTCTATTTATGTTGAAACATAAATCATTTGGCAGAGTGATCATGATATCAGCTGCCTATGCCTGTTTAAACTGAGCCACTGATAAAACTGTGATAGCATTGAAATCAGGAAATGTTAGGCCTATTTAAAGATTAAGAATAAAGCTTCTTACTCATTTTTTAGCTCAGCTGACTATAAGTCATCTTGGCTACAGCAATCACCCTTTGTTGGATGCATTACTTCAAAATTATGGGGTTGACCAAATTCCTGTTTCCACAGATCTGAGGACAGATGGCTCCTGTGACACTGACCTTTGACCTTGTGACCCCAAAAATTGATAGGAATCTTCACCCATTGGCAAGTGAACTATTTTTGCAAGAGGGAAGGCCTGGGATTTGATTAAAATGCATCCACAATCTTTTTAAAGATGTGTGTCCTGTGGCCTTGACCTTTTACCTCATGACCCCAAATATCAAATTGGTTTATTGATGGGCTTATATAAGTCATGTTTGAAACCCATTTATCAATCCACGCTGGAGTTTCACCAGGTAATCAATTTTTTAACAGATGGCTCCTGTGTCCTTCACCATTGTCCCTGTAACCCCAAAATTAATAAGGGTCTTCCTCTATCGGTAGGTGATCTATATGTGCAAGATGAAAGGTCTGAGATGGAAAGTTTGGCTTCAAATGCATCCACAATCTTTTTTTAAGATGTGGGTCCTGTGACCTTGACCTTTGACCTCATGATCCCAAAATCAAGAGGGTCCTTGCTTTTTTAATAGGACATACATCAAGTTTGAAATCCAAATATCAATGAAAGCTGGAATTATCATTTAAATATATAATTTTTGGACAGATTTCTTGTGGCCTTGACCTTCGACCTTGCAACCCGAAAATTGATATGGATCATCCACTATTGGCTGGTGAGCTATATATTCAAGATGGAAGATCTGGGTTGAAAAGATTGGCATAAAATGCATCCACAATATTTTTAAAGATGTGAGTCCTGTGACCTAGACCTTTGACCTCATAACCCTAGAACCTATATGGTTCTTACTTTAGTGGTGGGCAATATATAAGTCAAGTTTGAAATCCATATGGCTATCAAAACTGGAGATATCATACGAGGTGTGTGATTTTCACCAAATATGGAAATATTAAAGGTCAAGGCGGCTCTCATGGTAAAGATCATGACCCAAATTTAAGTAGACCTCTGCCCATAAACCATCTCTCTACATGTTCATAATAGGAAAGAATAAAGTCCATTAGTTTTTTACTTATAATGCCCACAGTACTGTCAAATAGCAATGATGGGGGTAATAAAATGCATGAAAACAAGAAAAGGATAATTGGTAGCCCCACTAGTTTTTGGCACATCACAAGGATATCCAAGATCTTCAGTCACCTTGATTTTTGGACCAATCCATGCATGCTTTCTTGAGATGTTTAAGAATTAGTGTGATTTTCAGCAAAATTGGACCTATTCAAGGTCAAGGTCACTCTTCTAGCAAAAGTCATGACCCCATTTTAGATAGGCTTTGTCCTCTCAAACACGTACAGTTTGATAAAAATTTGTAAATATTTATTTAGTTATCTCTCTCACAAGTTTTTCTGCGGCAGTGCCGGACCATCATGAAACCATAGTATCCAGACTTTGTCTGGGGATACAATTAATACATGCATCACCCATATGTCAAATTCAGCTGAGTGTTTTCCTCCAGATATAAAGGATTTTTTTTAAACTTTGATGTCTCAGGTGACATGGATTAAGGTATGTGTATAGTTAACAATGACTTTCAGATTAAAGAGGTGGGGAACTATGCAATTTCTGTACAGATATTGTGCAGTATCATGTTTTAGTCTTGAAAGAAAACCTAACCAAAAATTGCAATGAAAGCTGCAATGAATGTGTGTGGCCTTAGGGACAGTTGAATAGACAGTATATATTGGCCTAAATCTCCAATACACCTGTTCAATGGGCCTTTGTTTCTTAGCTGAAAGAATATCATTGTATAGTGTGAAATATTTAGTTTCTAGCACGCCCAGAAAAAAAGTTCCATGTTCCAAAAACATTAAACTTTGAAGGCTGAAGTTACTTTTGCCTGTTAATCCCACACTTGAAAATACAAAATTTCATATTTACAGTGTTACACTGGCATATATCTTGAAATTGTGATGAGTGATGAAGTTAAGAATGATAAATCTCTAATGTTAATGGCTGTCACAATAAAAGCTCAGCCAAAGATCAGTGAAATTTTTTCACATTTTGGTTTCACTGAGGATGAGCACTCTTCAGGCTTAATGGGAAGGCTGTGCCCCACTGCTATGTATTGCTCACACAGGCGTGCCTCTCTGGGGAGTCTGTGGTTTTATGAGTTATGACCAAGGCATGCGGCTGATTATACACCAAAGAACCCACATGTGCAGTCGTTTTTTAATCATTTTTATCCTGTATAGGTTGATCCACCCTGTCCCTCCTAGAGCGCCAGGTCTGGCCTGAGAGCAATACCACCGGCCACTGGTCCGGGACCAGGGCGGGGTCAGCTACTGTAATAGGAATGGGGGAGCCGGGGACCGGATGGAGACAGGAACAGGAGTCGAACCCGTACGCTCAGGAAAAGCAGGATATTCTGAAAAGGTGAAACAGGGTGCTGGGCGGAATGAGAACCGGAACCAGGAACAGCAGTGAACCCGGACGCACAGGAAAAGCAGGGGACGCTGAAAATTGGAAACAGGGAGACAGTCAGATGGAGAACCGTAATGGCCGGAACCAGGAACAGGAGCCCAACCTGGAACGCTGAAAAGGTGAATCAAGGAGCCGGCTGGACCGGGGGACCGGAACATCCAGGAACGAAAAGCCGTCTATGAGCCGGAGGAGACACGCGCTGTGGCAGACAGGATGGAGGATGGACCGGTGGCCATAGAGCTCCAGCAGGAATGAAGAAGGTACGGAGGTAGAAGAATCGTCTAAGCCTGACGTTTAAATAAATAAGGGTAAACAGAGTAAACCAGAGACCTGTTTGGGTGACCAAGTCTACTGATTACATGCTAAGGTAATAAGGATTATACGGCTGAACAAAAGGTGAGCAAGTCAGATGGGTGCGGTAACCGAGGAAGGCCCCCCCCCCCCCCACCCCCACAAGGACCCCCGAGGACAACCGGGGAACTAGGTTAAGTCTGAGAACAATGGAATAACGACCATTGAACAATGACCAAGCGTGACATGGAGAACACAGGTCTGTGGAACCATAACAAGCGGCAATCGGGAGGAAGAGGAACACACGGGGGTGAGTCCTAATGGAATTAAGACGCACAGGCGGTGCAATATGTGGGACTCTCCATGGCGGGAAGGGAAAACAAGTCTACTTACGGTTCAGTTGGCAAACTCTTTAAGTACAAACCCAACAGTGGACGAACTCGCAGAGTCTAAACGTCCATCACAGTGAACGCAAGAAGAAAAAGTGTTTACAGGAAACGGAAGTGTGACCTAGATACACAGGAACGAGGCAGGGTGGGCAATAATGGGCCTAATAAGGGAAAATTTTCGGTTGGCTTACTCTGGGGTATAAACCTTAACAGAGAAATTTCTCATTAATACAGAAACAGCTCACAATTATTGACGTAATAAAACAGTAGATGAAAAGTGTTTAGCCATCAAAATAAAAGCCCAAAAGGTATGGATAAATTCAGACTACTTAAAGGGAATCAACTGTCTGCATATGATAAAGTGTTTAGCCATCAAAATAAAAGCAGACATTATATTATATACATTAAAAAAAGTCAATATCTAGAAATTGGTAGATCAAAAAGTGTTTAGCCATCAAAATAAAAACCAAAAAGGTTTGGATAAATTCAGACTACTTATGGAATCAACTGTCTGCATATGAGAAAGTGTTTGATTAATTTAGGATGGGAAAGAGATAATGTACACCGAAATGTTCAGTTTTCACTGACTGATTTAATTTGAAGTCTGACAGTCATCTTTTTGCCAAAGTCTATTTATGTTGAAACATAAATCATTTGGCAGAGTGATCATGATATCAGCTGCCTATGCCTGTTTAAACTGAGCCACTGTTAAACTGTGATAGCATTGAAATCAGGAAATGTTAGGCCTATTTAAAGATTAAGAATAAAGCTTCTTACTCATTTTTTAGCTCAGCTGACTATAAGTCATCTTGGCTACAGCAATCACCCTTTGTTGGATGCATTACTTCAAAATTATGGGGTTGACCAAATTCCTGTTTCCACAGATTTGAGGACAGATGGCTCCTGTGACACTGACCTTTGACCTTGTGACCCCAAAAATTGATAGGAATCTTCACCCATTGGCAAGTGAACTATTTTTGCAAGAGGGAAGGCCTGGGATTTGATTAAAATGCATCCACAATCTTTTTAAAGATGTGTGTCCTGTGGCCTTGACCTTTTACCTCATGACCCCAAATATCAAATTGGTTTATTGATGGGCCATATATAAGTCATGTTTGAAACCCATTTATCAATCCACGCTGGAGTTTCACCAGGTAATCAATTTTTTAACAGATGGCTCCTGTGTCCTTCACCTTTGTCCCTGTAACCCCAAAATTAATAGGGATCTTCCTCTATCGGTAGGTGATCTATATGTGCAAGATGAAAGGTCTGAGCTGGAAAGATTGGCTTCAAATGCATCCACAATCTTTTTTAAGATGTGGGTCCTGTGACCTTGACCTTCGACCTCATGATCCCAAAATCAAGAGGGTCCTTGCTTTTTTAATAGGACATACATCAAGTTTGAAATCCAAATATCAATGAAAGCTGGAATTATCATTCAGAAACTAATTTTTGGACAGATTTCTTGTGGCCTTGACCTTCGACCTTGCAACCCGAAAATTGATATGGATCATCCACTATTGGCTGGTGAGCTATATATTCAAGATGGAAGATCTGGGTTGAAAAGATTGGCATAAAATGCATCCACAATATTTTTAAAGATGTGAGTCCTGTGACCTAGACCTTTGACCTCATAACCCTAGAACCTATATGGTTCCTACTTTAGTGGTGGGCAATATATAAGTCATGTTTGAAATCCATATGGCTATCAAAACTGGAGATATCATACGAGGTGTGTGATTTTCACCAAATATGGAAATATTAAAGGTCAAGGCGGCTCTCATGGTAAAGATCATGACCCAAATTTAAGTAGACCTCTGCCCATAACCCATCTCTCTACATGTTCATAATAGGAAAGAATGAAGTCCATTAGTTTTTTACTTATAATGCCCACAGTACTGTCAAATAGCAATGATGGGGGTAATAAAATGCATGAAAACAAGAAAAGGATAATTGGTAGCCCCACTAGTTTTTGGCACATCACAAGGATATCCAAGATCTTCAGTCACCTTGATTTTTGGACCAATCCATGCATGCTTTCATGAGATATTTAAGAATTAGTGTGATTTTCAGCAAAATTGGACCTATTCAAGGTCAAGGTCACTCTTCTAGCAAAAGTCATGACCCCATTTTAGATAGGCTTTGTCCTCTCACACACGTACAGTTTGATAAAAATTTGTAAATATTTATTTAGTTATCTCTCTCACAAGATTTTTCTGCGGCAGTGGCGGGACCATCATGAAACCATAGTATCCAGACTTTGTCTTGGGATACAATTAATACATGCATCACCCATATGTCAAATTCAGCTGAGTGTTTTCCTCCAGATATAAAGGATTTTTTTTAAACTTTGTTGTCTCAGGTGACATGGATTAAGATATGTGTATAGTTAACAATGACTTACAGATTAAAGAGGTGGGGAACTATGCAATTTCTGTACAAATATTGTGCAGTATCATGTTTTAGGCTTGAAAGAAAACCTAACCAAAAATTGCAGTGAAAGCTGCAATGAATGTGTGTGGCCTTAGGGACAGTTGAATAGACAGTATATATTGGCCTAAATCTCCAATACACCTGTTCAATGGGCCTTTGTTTCTTAGCTGAAAGAATATCATTGTATAGTGTTAAATATTTAGTTTCTAGCACGCCCAGAAAAAAAGTTCCATGTTCCAAAAAAATTAAACTTTGAAGGCTGAAGTTACTTTTACCTGTTAATCCCACACTTGAAAATACAAAATTTCATATTTACAGTGTTACACTGGCATATATCTTGAAATTGTGATGAGTGATGAAGTTAAGAATGATAAATCTCTAATGTTAATGGCTGTCACAATAAAAGCTCAGCCAAAGATCAGTGAAATTTTTTCACATTTTGGTTTCACTGAGGATGAGCACTCTTCAGGCTTAATGGGAAGGCTGTGCCCCACTGCTATGTATTGCTCACACAGGCGTGCCTCTCTGGGGAGTCTGTGGTTTTATGAGTTATGACCAAGGCATGCAGCTGATTATACACCAAAGAACCCACATGTGTAGTCGTTTTTTAATCATTTTTATTTAGGATATAAATGAGAGGAAGAGTGTGCTTCTGCTCTGTGACCCCTGTCATGTCAGGAGTCCCAAACTGAAATGGTATCCTGCAAATTTTCATAATAAGTTTAAAATGGTGAAGTCAGCAGTTACTTCCAAAAATACTTTAACAAAGTGTACAATAGTTTACCTGATGTTCCAGTGAGCCACAGCCTCAGCCACTAAGCGCTTCACATTCACCAGGCTGTCCCGCACTCTGTACAGTAAGGAGCTTCCTCCTGGTGACAGGACACAGATCTTAATCATCATGATACAGTTACCTGGTAACATGTATCAATCTTAAATTTCAATCAATGGTGATTCTGGAACAGGGTAAAGTTTGCAGGACAATTTCTGGTGGTGAAAGGCCTTAACACAAAGTAAAATGAAATGCACATTTTAAAATTAGAAGTGAGTAAATTTATATTAAAGGCAGGCCTTAGAACTATTCTACTTTCAATTTGACATCATTACAGTCTCCCCACTTCTGTTGTTGCCAATGATCCTGTAACACATAACCTTACTAATTCTTGATTTATCCACTGCTGAATTATATTTTCTTCTCTTTTTTAATATATAATAATCTTAAATTTTGTTTACTAAATTAAGAAAGATGAAAATAAATGAAGATTCTGAGTAAAACAGTTCATGGTCTTTCTATGAGCCAGGCTCTGGATGCTACACATTGAGATACCTTGCTTTACCTAGCTGCTCTGGCATCTATTTCATGGATAGTGCACAAAGCAATTCAAACTATCAAATGACTGTGCACACTTCTTGTACACAACAGCCAAAAAACAGCCATTGCTTTTTTTATATGAAATATTTAGCATTACTAGAAAGGCATAAAGAATCTGACCAGTCATACAAAGGCTTGTAAACCTACTCAATGCATGTGTTCTTTTTCAGACGGCATGTGAATAGTTTCAGCTATTGAGTACTGTTTACATTTAGTATATTTGATTTGACTAGCAGTTATGATTTCAGCCCTGTCAATGCAGGCTTGTTTATTATTCATTAAATTTATGCCAGAGCAGTTTCATTAAGCAAGGTCTCTAAGAGCGTAGCTGCCAGAGCCTTGCTGACAGGAAGATGCCATCTCATACAATCAGGATGTACCTTCATCCAGAGCCTGCTGACTCAGCACCTGTAGACTGTCCCTCTGTAACATGTAGTTGTCCTTGTCAGCCTGTAAACATAAAAAGGCTGGAATCATGTCTCAGCCACCTGGGTTAAAATCCTGAGAATGAACCATGTGCCAAGAAACCAAGCTTCAGCATATTTGGACATATTTTACATTTTGTATAAATATACATCACTGAACTTGGGAGTAATTACCTGACTTAATGCACAGTCTCTATATTTATTATAACTAGGCTGGGTATGAGAATTGGCAGAACCAAAAGTACACATTCTTTGACTTTAATTCATGTAAGTTAGGTCATGGTAACCTAAGCAGCAAGGTAATGGTAGACCTTCAGTAGAGGTGAATACAATTCTGATTTAGATGACTTATTTTCAATGTGAATTAGGGTTGTTATAATATTCACCATCAGCTTAATACTGAAAAGTAACTTCAAGCAGTAGAAACTGGCTAACAGGGGCCTATTCGCTACTTTCAAATGTTAAAACAATATCAGTCAGGTTGTATAATAAGGTAATTTTACTAGAAAAATTGAAAAAACCACTAATATAGTCAGCTAACCTAATTACTTAGATAATTTAGTTCTAGCCTCTCTCACTTCTGATGTCAGAATAACCCTGAATCAAGATTCAATGTTATGTAAAGTTGAAGGCATCAACCAGACCACTGACACATACAAACCTGAGCTGCAAGTATGATGGTTCTGTATTCTGTATTTAACTCTTTAGCCTAAGCATACCTGTAGCTGAAGCAGGTACTCTGCAATCAGGATGGTCTGGTGCTCATTCTGAGCCTGAGCTCTGGCCTGGAAGAGGGCCTGCTGGATGCTGCTGAATGCCCCGGTACCTCTGTTGATATAAACAACCACAAACCATTAATAAAACACAGGGACAATGCTGGTGACAGGCTGGCAGGCTTATCTTTAGCTGCGGTCCAAACCAAAAAATTATTTTTTTAATTGAAAATAAATAAAAAGTTACTACAGCTGAGAAAAGTAGAGAATTTCTGAAACAAAAGTGACAGAAAATGTGCCATGCTTCATTCAATTCTTTTCCAGACTGGATTCATATTAGAATTTGACATATTAAATGTATTTCTCAAAAATAGCACAAATGACATCAGGCAAAGCATTCTTCATTGTGTTTTGGTTGTTTTAACAAAGACATGACCCTTACTTGACATTGAGCATCTGAACCTCGTCTATTAAACCCTCAGGCATCTTTGTCTCCTCCTGTAAGTCAGTGACCTCTGGTGGCAGAACTACCTCCTGTAGGATGATTGTTGTGTACCTGAAAATAAGCTCTATATTACTCAAGTAGGATTATACAGATGTACCTGAAAATAAGCTCTGAATCATGGAATCTTCATAACAAGGCCTACAGGCCTAAAGCAAACCTATGCAATGGGATATTCATCAGGTATAATGCTTCTATGTTAACATGCTTGACCATTATTAGATAAGTACTTCATTACTTTTCAAGTACATGTGTGATATGTACATGTACAAAAAAAGTACCAAACATTTTGAACCTTAGTAAAAGCACCAATTACACAAATGTCTCTCCTGAAATACCCGCATGGAAGCAACAAGGGACCCATGGGTCACGGCGCTCAGCTGATCGTGATTGGACTATAAATGTTTCTCCACTGTGATACTATATCGAGTCGATAAAGCTTATGAATATCATGGACATGTTGGGCTATTATAAAGGAATGTAATGTAATATGTGAGTAAATGATAAATGAAATTACCTGACTGATGGATTAATAGTCAAATATAGTGGTTTATTTTTTATTTATTTAGGAGGGGTTGAAAATTGTGATATATTTGAGCAAATATGAATGCAATGACAGCAGTAATAAGCAGTAGTAGAATGATGATAAGGCTATTTGTTGAAGGATCTAAAGTGTATGGTAGTCTGCAAGCTTTCAATTTGACAGATATGATGTTATGATTAACTATGCTGATGAAGTGATTTATGAATTTATGACTGTATGACACAATATCTCTTAAGTCTTGACAAGGTACATTATTGTGATGCCCACTATGTCTACATATTACACAATATTGACATAATTCCTGGCATGCACATAGGTACTTATGGACGAATAGTTAAACAAAATATTAAAGTATGAATATATCTGATTCATCTTGTTCTTGCTTACTGAGGCTGACTTTGGGATGGGGTTCGGAGAAGGGAAAAGTGAGGGCAGCAAGAAGGTGGATGTAGAAATATTCTGTTGTAATGTTTTTCATTTATATAAGAATAAGAAAAGCTAAGAGGAAAGGGGCCCTCCTACTTGGTTATAGTAAAGTTCTAAATATATGATTGCAAACTAATACTCTGACAAGACTGTCATGAAGAAAAACAGTAAAAGTTTTGAGATACTGTTTTTCATATGAAAATTTACAGATGAACAGGCAAGTGGACAGAATGGACTAATACCTTTATTTCACTTTCAAGGGAATAATGCATTTAAGTTTATATATAATCCTATTTTTTAAGCATATCCACTTTTTCCATTAAGAAGTTTTTATCTGAATCATTTTTTTATTTACAGGTTTTATAAATTTTTAATAAAAAAAAACTGAAAATATAAGTTAAAATATTAGAATTGTTGCAAAAGTTGCAATCATTATATATACAGAGTAAAAAACTGAAACTATAAGTTAAAATATTAGAATTGTTGCAAAAGTTGCAATCATCATATATCCAGAGTGTAGCTCATATTGGGTCATATTATGCATACACATATATTTTATTATTTTTAAATCATAAATGTTTAAACTGAAGTTAAAAGAAAATAATGCCACAACATGGCATCTACAAGAATATTCCTTGAATCACTATTAGAAAGTTTTGCACATTGGAGTTTTCAGTACATGCTTAATTTTATTCGCCAAAATAAAATAAAAGATTCAGTAAATTTGATAAAATTAAACATCTTTTCAAATAAAGTATACACACTGCTGGTTGAATGAGGGACAAACAATATCATTGTGCTAATTACTATCCCAGTTTTAATTTATTACTGGAATTAATAGTCAATTTCACACCTGGTGAAGTTTTTACTCCTCTGAAGTAAGGAATTATACTTATCTCATGAACATCCACACTTTCATAGCAATACACCACTTTGTGGACACAATTAAATGTACACTTTAATCATTGTAACCCTGGTGGTACAATACAAAATCTAAAATGTAGCATAGCCTAGAATAAGAATGAATCAAATACAGAAAATAATAACATTCATCTAGTTTATGCACCATCGGGGGGGGGGGGGGGAGTGCAGGGCAGAGGGGAAGCCTGCTGGTAGTGGCCAAGCTGACCCAAGGCAAGCTGCCTGGGGTGGGTTACATAATGCAAGTGAAGGCTGTACTACTAGGTGGGCTAGATGTAAACAACACTTGACATGGTGTATGAAAACATGAATAAAAGCTATTCTTTCCAATCAATTTCTTTGAAATTTCAGATTTTAAAAGATTAAATCCTTATGTATATATGCTGTGAAAATTAAATCAACAGTGCCAAAGTTAGACAAAATTTAAGGTATTGATTTTTTATTTATGCTAATAACTTGAAAAAATTTGCAAAATTCGATCTAATTTTGGGTTAACAATTGAATCTTGATTAAATAAAGCTATATTCCTGAAAAAAAGTCTCTAGGTTCAGCAATTCTCATGTTAGGTGAGTAAATATATTTCCTGATTTTTTAAAAAATTGCATTATGTTTTGGCCCATAACTTCAAAATAATACCCAATACTGACCTAATTTTTGGTATGTTCATAGAAAATGTATGAAAGAATGTGAATACTAAATACGATCAAAAACAGATCAGTGGTTTTGATATTAAGCAGCCTTGAAGTGAAACAATGTTATGCCAACAGCCTGGGGAGCATAGAGATGTGCACTGAATGACCTACAGTCATCAAAGTGGACTGCTTGACAATGTAAGGGAATTCAACAAGAGCCTCCAAAAAATTCAATAACTAGCCTAATTTTGCAGCTTTTATTTTCAAATTTCAGATTTTAACAGATTAAATCCTTATGTATACATGCTGTGAAAATTAAATCCACAGTACTTACAGGAAAAAAACGTGCCGTGGCCAAAGTTGGGCAAAATTTAAGGTACCAATTTTATATTTTTGCCAATATTTAAAAAATTTAACAAATTTTGATCTAATTTTTGGTATACAATTAAATTTTGATTAATTAAAGTTGTATTACTGGAAAAAAAGTCCCTACCTTTAACACTTTTAGTCTTAAGTGACCAAATATCTTCCTGATTTTTTTACAAAGTCCATTATGTTTGGGCCCATAACTTTTTTAAATTATATAATACTTAATATCTGGCATGTACATAGAAACTATATAGAGGAATATTTATGGTAAATATGAAGAAAACCAGATGAGTGGTTTTGATATTAGACATTCCTGAAGTGTGAAAATAGATTTCTAATAAAAAATTGAGGTTTTTCTCGACGGAACGAAGTCCTATTGACCCAATTTTCGGCCTGGTAGGAGATTTTGGGGACATCTAACTGTATGCCGAATTTCAGAATCGTAGGTCCAACGGTGTCGAAACGTGCCAGTCTTACGGATGGACATCCGGACAGATGGACGGACGAACGACGGACAATGGACCACGACTATAGCTCAGATGACTTTTAGTCAGCTGAGCTAAAAATGATTGTAGGTGACAACACCAGTTTTGTGTATGAAAAAGCCATTGAAGATGTATGGACATGTCAAATTTCAAGCAATTACTTCAAAAGACTCTTGGATTATGTGCACAGATGCATGAAACCCAAAAACAATTGTAGGTGGCGCCACAAGTCTTATATAAGAAAAAGCTACCCAAAATGTACAGATATGCACCATTTCATGCTGATATATCAAATCCCTTCTGTACAATCATTGTAAGTGGCGACACCAGTTTTTTGTATTAGAAAGAAATCAAAGATGCATTGACAGGCCAATACATCAAACTTCTCTTGAGTCAGGTGCACTGGGCTAACCAAGCTCAATTGAAGGAGGCAGTTGTCCCCTAAGTCAAGCGAAACTAATTGCCAGGTGCAGCTGCTGCAATGAGGGAACTCCTGACCTGTTTCCAAATCTGATACAGTCTCAGGATAACAAAGATACCAATGACAGGGCTTGTTAAGTACATTAGTGAATTGAATTGAAAATAATTATTGATTATAATGAATTATAATGAATTGTCCATAGGTCGGTATATCAGAAAAATATTGAAAATGGTCCTATTAAAAATAAAACATTTCCTGAAAGCTTAGGAACTGAAGGTTTCTAAATTTTTAAACTTGAAGGATGATTATTTAAAATAACAGAAATATTGAGATTTCAGTGTGCATGTTCAGCATGCTAAGTGTAGCTGGTTTTCGGTCCATTTCTTGTGATCAGGGAGGCAGCATTATACATTTGGTTAGTGGAGGTGACTGCTAATGATCAGTCTAATAATTAGGCTGGCTTAGAAGTCACTTGTGAACGAATGCATATGCCATATATCACACTGTTAACCCCACTTTGTGACTGATCGGGCAATATTTTGACCAACTCAGAGAACATGATGTCTTGTTAGCAGACAAAGGACTTAAACACCAACTTTCTCAAAAGTACCTCAATATATTTACAAGCTGCTTTCCCTGCAAGGTTGTTTAACATTCAAAATTCAGATCACCATAAGAATGACAGAAATTTGAGGGTTGCACAGCAGCTGGTTTGCTAGTCAAAAACAAACTGACGGATTTTGCATGCGATTTTCTCCAGGTTGAGCAATAATCTGCACAACAGACATGCAGTAAATCAGAACCAGATCTAGAATGATTTGCTTAACCAATCACAAGATAAGGGAACCCCAATGATGTCATATTCGGTCATTTAAAAAATGAGGGGTTCCCTTGGGGCTTGCCAGGCGTGGTCACAGGAAATGGTTAGAAAACACACAACAAATAGATGGCAGCACCTCTAGTAGATTCTGATAAACCTACCATAAGTACATTATGTTCAGATCTCTAAATGTCTGGACTACACAATCATACAGTCATACTTACTTAAACGAGGCCACTATATGTTTGTAGCCAAAGTACTGGAAGTGATCGTGATGGAGGGAGTGTTCACACGGCTCAGCACTGGCCCTCCTCCCATATGACCAGCCGTACAACCGCAGCTCCAGGTACTTGGCAAATGACATGGACCAGGTGTCAGCACTCATCGGCACAACAGGTGTTACCTGTAATGTGTTTACATACACTATCGTTGATTGAATGTTGTTTTATTAAGACTTTAAACAGGATTTAAACTAAACATTATAATAAACTATTGTTTCATCTGCATAAGGCAAGACCCTTCAAGAAACAAAACTGACATTGGTGAGGTCAAGGAGATCAACATTAACAGTATGAAAGAAGTTCTTGGATAGAAAATGGAATGGCTACATTTTCAAGAGGAGGTTAAGACCACTGGATATGATGTTGGACATGCCTCATTTGTTACTGTTGCCTATAAGATAAACATTTAATGTTTTCATCTAAAAAAGTCACAATAACCAACTTAAGAACTTGGTGGGAGAGTTTTGCAAAAGTTATCTGCATTGTTTAAATGATGATAATGTAGGTCTATCTGACATCTGGTTGGTTATTTTTCCTCTATAAATCCACATATGAGGCTACCTTTCACCAAGAGGAAAATTAATTTTGCTCTAAATCTGGGCAAATGACAAACAGTGACCAGATGCTGAATGTGTTGCAGATCCTGGCACAGACTTTCTGGATTCATCTGATGTGATACTAGCTATGTACATGCAAAGCTGAGCTAGTTACACTTAATAAAAATGCTGTGGGACCAGTCATAAGAAGGATCCTCATATTAAAATAAAGATTATAGATCAGGATAAAGGAATATCATATCATTTCACTGGGGCAAACCTTTAGCTGAACCCATTCTCTATACATTTGAAAAAAATATTCTGAATTCCAGTGACATGCAGTGAGGAAATGAAGAGTTATTGAATGATTGTTAATGTGTGTGTGTGTGCGGTGTATGAGGCACCTGCTTGCAGCGTTTACACCAGCCCCACATTAGGATGCTGTCTTGGAAGCGGGGCATCTCGGTGTCCAGCCTTTTCATGATGATCTGCAGACACGCCTGACTGTGCACAAAACGACGGATGTGGTCCACCATCGGTGTCTCACAGTTACCGTTGGGGCAAGAGTAAGATTCTCTGTAAATTAAGCATTTACATTACTGAGAACATGTCACACGCTGCCCTTCATCTGACAGCACAGCATGAAGACTAACGAGAATCAGGGGCAAAAGTACAAAGAACTCACCTGTGAACAGTCTCTGCATGAGAAGAAAACGGACATAGACAAGGAAAGTTTTTTTTTACCTTTCATCATTGTAAACAGTAAATCATTTTGATTACTTGAATGGAATAAAAAAAACTTTAGATTAATGCATTAAGTAAACAAGGCCCACAGGCCTTATGTGAACCTGTGCAATGGTTTAAACACCTGGTATAATGCTTCACTGCTGGGCCATTACTTTTTAAGTACACCTACATGTCTTGTATACGACGAAGGTATCAGAGATGTATACATATGGCCAATTTCAGGCTGATATCCCCTCCTGAGAAGTAAGCAGGCACATACACTATGCAAAAGTCATTGTAGGTGGCGACACCTGTCTTGTAAATGAGAAAGCCATCAATAACGCATAGACAAGTCAAAATATCAGGCCAATACATCAAACTTCCCTTGAGTTTGATGCACTGGGCTGACCAGGCTTAGGTGAGAAAGGCAGTTGCCCCGAGTGAACTGTGACAAATTGCTGACTCAAGCTACTGCACTGAGTTAACTCTTGACCTGTGCCTGGCTGCACTGAGTGAACTCTTGACCTGTTGCAAAATCTGACACAGTTGGCAGTCTGCCAAAGCTATAAATAGATCCAGGCTGAATTTTTGGGTGCCAAATCTGATGCAGTGGGTATTCTGCCAAAGCCATTAATACTCTTGACCTGCACCTGGCTAGACTGACTGAACTCTTGACCTGTTGCCTAATCTGATACAGTTACCAGTCTGCAAAAGCTATAAATAGATCCCGGCTGACCTTTGGCATGTTGCCAAATCTGAAATAGTTGGCAGTCTGCCAAGCTATTTAACCTGATATCTAAATGTCTAGTGGCATGATGTTATAGATGCTGATAAACTGGTGCAAGGTTTGCTGTAACTGCTTCACACAGCTAACATATATGGTAAAATGACTCAATTCAATCTCCGTAATTCATCCAAAAATCATTCATGTGGAACCATTAAAGACAATTATTATAAGAATTATTGTTGGGATTTTTCTTGTAAATATAAATCAAATTGGCTTCAGTGGCATCAGTTGAAAAATGTTTTGCAGGTTTATAACTCATATAGGAAGATACATCAAACTGACTAAGTTCTGCTTCCCGTAACTCAGCCAAAAAGCACTGAACCAAAACCATTTGAACAAACTTAAATTATCAACATCTGAGGATAATTAATGTGTGAGATTTAAGAATTTGGCCCAGTGGTTTTTGAAAAGAAGATCTTTGTAGCCACTGAGCTAAAATGGCTGTTATGGCATATGACTAAATTCAGCTTCCCATTACTCAGCCAAAAGTCCCTGAACAGAGACCATTTGAACAAATGTCAGAAAGCACTAACCCAGGATAATTTCTATGAGATATTAAACAATTTGGTCATATAGTTTCAGAGAAGAAGTTCTTTGTAGCCCTCAGTATGATACAGGTAGTGATGACCCCTGTACAAAAAAGGCTGATGCAGGTGGCGCCACAAATATCTCAATTTCAGATATGACTCATGTGACCAACATTGGCATAAAATTTGGTGATGATAGCTCCAGCCGTTTCTGAGATTGAAATTTTAGTATGCTTTTTTGGACAGATGACTAAGTTCAACTTCCTGTAACTCGGCCAAAAATCACCCAACTCGAACCATTCGAACAAACTTGAGAGTGATTGTTTCTGGGATTATTTCTGTGAAATATTGGCACTTTTGGCTGGACGGTTTTGAAGAAGATTTTAAAGGTTTTTAACATTTTTCCCTTAAAAATTTAAGTAAATGTAGATAGCCAAAAAAATAAGCAAAAACAAGTTTTTTAGATGACTGATTTTTGCATAAAGTTTGGTGATGCAAGCTCCTGCCAATTTCGAGATAGTATGGATTAACATACAGACAATGCAAGGACGCAAGATTGCCGATGGACAACACTGCACCATAGCATAAGCTCACAGGTTCGCTAACAAAAAATCATCTGCTATAATATGTTGGACAAGTGCAATGGAAAATCAATGAAAAATATTTCAGCCACCAGGCACATACAAAGTACCAAATAGACACATAGCCCGACTGCCCTTTGATTTAATATCTTGCATTTACTAAGATATCACAAATACATTAACAAACCTGAAGCAATACTTGTCCAAGAAACCACCCAAGGTCAGGTCATTTCTGCCATAAAAATCCATGTTCACCACCCTGAAAACAAACAGAACATCATATGACTGCACTGTTATATCTGTAGTGAATTTACAATATAATAAGCATTGTTATGTTTTACGTACTAAAACCAGCAGTTGATTATGTTACCAGTGCATTGACTATTTTGATATTACACACCAAGCCTTCTAGCCCCTGTTCCTTCTAGTACACCGCAATACACTCACAGAAGTCTAGCTTACTGCAGGTAAACACAAGGCTTTCACTTACAAGGGTACACACAAGGCTTTCACTTACCATGGGTACCAACAAGGCTTTCACTTACCATGGGTAACCACAAGGCTTTCACTTACCATGGGTACACACAAAGCTTTCACTTACCATGGGTACACACAAGGCTTTCACTTACCATGGGTACACACAAAGCTTTCACTTACCATGGGTACACACAAGGATTTGGTGCATTTGCAGACTCATATGAGAAACTGCTGAAGAGGACTGCAATGTGTTGATGGAAATCAGTATCCATACAGTCAATCTGAAATAAAACACAGCATCAAGTTACCTGAAGTATATGACAGAGAAACCATGACAAAGGCTGTCATTGCTGAGTAATATGATCTCTGGTATGAATTTTCATGCATGATTAATATACTTTATATGTTACAAATGATACATCACTGCTATTGTTCTTCAATGAAAATAGTTTGAAAATTTAGAGCAATTACAAGGTGGACAGAGGAGGAATCATGTAACATCAAGTTATTCTCATCACAATTAGTGCACATACTGGGTTTGTGGCAATGAGGTGACTTAAGTCATGTTGGTGTCTCAAGTCCAGAGCCATATGTGATTATAGTAGCCATTGTGACATCATTATGCCTGCTATTGGGCTTAAGTCTGGTTAAATGTTATTGGAATAGACCCCTGATAACTATTTTACCTTCTCTCTCCCTGAGACTGATTTGTCTCCACCATTTTGTTCTTTTTCACTGTCCTGTCGAAGAGGCTTCCTCCTGTGGATGTTCCATTCAGCTTCTCTTAAATCCTGTTTGAACTGAATCTGTCCCCCACAAGCACGGAAGTCTGCTAACAGGGCCTGAAGATAAAATAAACAAGAAATGTCTGGTGTTGTAGATGTCATATGTGATATCATGATAGAATGCAAACATATCTCACTTATATGCAGTGATGGGGAGTTAATGTGTGCAAAATAATAAATTGGTGAAAAGATTTCCTCCATCAACAGTTTACATGATGTTACATGAGAGATTTGAAAAGTTACTATTGGTTTAAAAGGGGTCTTTATTCATATCACCCAGGAATAAGATTGCAATTTTCATGTTTAGAAAGAAATTTCAACCATTTCTGTCTGGAATTAAACTTGGAATTATCTAGCTATTACAGTTTTAGAACATGCCCTGTTACTGCTCAGTTGGCTTGCATAAAGATGAAAAAATATGTATACCCTGCATCACCTCACCTGGTTATTGATGTGGGAGGCCATCTCCGTCACCGTTGTGGAGATGAAGGCATGAGGCTGCATGAACTGAATGACTGAGCTGTCACTCACACTGCTGCTATGTCGAGAATCAGTCAGCTTTCTAGAAACTCTGCTCACACTGTCAGATAAATGTGAGGACCAATACAAATCAGCGGGAAAGTATTTCCTCAATTTACATGTTGATCCCGCCTCAGTTTCTAAGTATGGTACAGCATGTTTAATGTACGGAGATATGGTTAGGTGGATGTCATTCAGGATCTTCTTAATCTTGTGGCCTGCTCTTTTTACCTCTTCTTTCAAAGAGTCTGTGCTTTCAAATATGGAATCATCTTTAGAATTTTGATAATTGTGCAGTGGATCTGACTGGTCATCAACAGAAACAGAGTCCATCGTAGCCATTCTCTTTGGTTTCTTTGGTGATGGTGAAGGTGACCTTGAGTTTGAACATTCCACAGGGGGTGACAACAGTCCTTTGTTTGAGGTATCAAGTGCTCCTACATTGTTCAATACTGGATTTGATTCCTTTTCAACTACCATTTTTGTATTTTCCTTTTCTAACACATCGAATGAACTTGACAAAGTCATGCCTACTGAACTCCCTTTTTCTTGATCATCATGGATATGCAAATCAGGCTGTTCCTCTGGCACAGGGGGAGGCATGGCAAACTCGTCCATGAGGAAAGAAGACTCCAGCCGACCATGGTACAAAGCATAAATCATGAACTGGAGAATCTTCTTGACCTGAGACAAGACAACACTGTTAAATATATGTTTTTCAGGATAGGTCCATGGCCTGTTGTTGGGACTGTCTACTGAATAATGATAGGTAACCATGTTATCAGAAAAATAATAACTAAATTTTGTTTGCCTCCTGGGTTCCAGGTTTTATATGAACATGACTAGGAATAATCCATAAGTCATATATAATTACATAAGAGCCAATCTCTGAGTTCCTATTAAGATTTGACCCTATTGCCTAAGAGGGTCTGACAGGGTTCAGCTCCAGAGTCCAACACCTTACCCACTGGTAAAATCATGTCTCTAGTGACATTAAATATCAATGCCTTTTTTGTATTTTAAAGCAATGTTTTATACCTGTTGCAAAACAAAAAGGAAACCAGGATAGCTACTAACTGAAGATTGCTCTCCTGTCTATGTGTCATGACAGAGGTTATTACCTTGACAAGTTCAGCATTGGTGCCCCCTCTCAGTGTGATGGTACAGCCGAGGTTGAAAGGGCAGCCTTCCAAGTACATCAATGTCTTGCTTCGGCCTGGATTGAGAAACATCAGAAATATTGAACAGTTCGGCTGAATGATTTCATAGAAGTAGATTTTTTAAAGGTTTTTAAGGTTTTTCCCTTAAAAATGTAAGTCAAGGCTGTTGGACCACAAAAAGCTAAACCCCACAAAGTTTAATATGTGACTGATTTTGAGTAAAATATGGGGATACTAGCTCTGGCTGTTCCTGAAAAATTATGGGTTAAAAGTACTGATGATCAGTGACCGCTTATATAAAAGGTCTATGCAGGTGGCGCCACCAATACCTCAATTTCAAATATGACTCATCGGAGCAACATTTGCATAAATTTTAGTGATGATAGCTCCAGAAATGGAATTTTAATATGCTTTTTTGGCCAAATGACTAATTTCAGCTTCCTGTAACTTGGCCCAAAATCACTGATCTGGAATCATTAAGAAAACTGAGAGAGACTGTTCCTGGGATCATTTCTGTGAAATATTGAACAATTTGGCTGAACAGTTTTGGTGAAGAAGATTTTGAAAGGTTTTTGAGCTTTTACACTACAAAATCTGAGTAAATGCAGATAGCCAAAAAATAGGCAAAATCTGATTGATTTTTTAGATGACTAATTTTTTGCATTAAATTTGATGATGCTAGCTCATGCCATTTATGAGAATAGTACAGGCTAATGTACAGATGCACAGCAAAGTCACACCATTGCATGAGCTCACAGGTTCTCTTAAAAACATTGCTGAAAATTCTTTATTTTTAGGCAAACATACATAAGTCAAGGTAGCTGTAAAAGGAACTGGTTTAAATAGAAATTACAAAATGAAAGTTATTTACCTTTCGGCAGTTCATAAAACTGCACATAAAATCTGTAACACTGGCCCAGTGAGGTCTTGCTGACAAGGGTGTCCACAGATGTTACAATATCTGCCTGTGTCAACCTTGCGACTCTCTGCATCACGGACTGCAAATTTTATAACATGTATTGATCTTCACTATGAAGACAACGGTCAGGGAAAGCAGGTCATTCTAAAATTGAACTAGAAATTTCCGGTAGTATTACCAGACTGGGCATACTCCCTATAAAACAGGTCCCCTTCTTCTGAAGTATGTATTACACTTTACAAGGTCAAGGTTACCAGGGTCAAGGTCACAAATTTATCATTTTGTCTGCAAATTTGGTGGTAATAATTTGTGCATCAAATTTGAATAAAAAATATGCAGTACTTCAAAAGCCGTGGGGTTACAGAAAATCCTATATTTCTGCAGTTTTGACCTTAGTCAAATCTGCAGAAATATCTTAGATTAGACCAAAGTCAAAGTTACCAGTCTTCAAATAAGTCTGAGATCTTGGTGATTAAAATTTTTGTGTCAAATTTGAGGCAAAATATGCATTACTTCAAAAGTTATGAGGTCCATAAAAATCCTATATATTCACAGATTTGACCTTGAAGAATCTGGTGGAAACATTTTTTTTGGTCAAATTTGAAGTAAAAGTTTTTGTACTTCAAGTCATGGGGTTCAAATAATCCAATATTTCTGCAGATTTGACCTTTAGGATAATGATCTTATCTTTCACTTGTTCCACTTACTGGTTTAATATTCAGGACAAAAGTGATCCCAGAATCCATGAGGTACTCCTGGGCCACACGAGACACCGTCTTCTCCACAAGCAAAATGTCTGGTGTCAGCTCAGCGATGCGACGTGTCAGCTTCCCCAGAAATTCATGTTCCTGTGATACAACTACATAATTTACAAGGACCTCATGAAATAAATTCATTTTTATATTTTCTATAAACAGTTTCCATGGAATCTGTGCTAAAGTTTTAAACTTCACAATTAATGTTAATGTCATAAATAAAGGGCAAAACACAGCAGGAGGCAATTGTTCATGGTTTTCAATACAGGCAAGCCACAAATTTTGTGGAATTGGTATGGAATATTGAAAACTTTAATGATATTTTATATATTTGTCTTAGAAATATACCCCTGTTTAGTGTACATTTAATAAAATAGTCATTATCATTCTTGTTGAACAATAACAAATGATTAAATATATAAAACTTTATAATTTTAAATTAAATTACTACATTTTCAACAGACACAATACTTATTTACAAGAAATATGCAAGTGGCAAGTGCACAGCAAATTGCAAGCGCACAGCAAGTGGTAAAATTTGCTCCTTGGGGGGGGGGGGGGGAGAGGGTCCCTATTAAGTAATGCTCTTAAAAACAATATTTGCATTCACTTAATCAGCCCCATATTCCATGGTTCATTCCTGCATATGAGACTGTACATTTGTGAATATTCCTTGATTTTGTTCCTGAATCTGGATCATGATCCAGATCCACATCAAAATCTAACTGAATCTTCACTTGACCATTTACGGAATGCTCTGAAAATTTCATGAGATTCTATTCATGATTGCTTGATTCATGTGGTGAACGATCATGCTCAAACAAAAAAAAGCACAAACACACACAAACATACACACAAATGGGGATGAATGCTTACCTTCCCGTTATAGGTAATAATGGAAATGTAGGTGGGCCTAACAAGATGATCAAGTGATTAACTTTTACTATGACAAATATGTGGGCAAAATCTGATGAAAATGGGAACTCAAGTATGGAATCAAATTGTACAAAAGCAGGACATGGGGAAACTTAGTTTACTATGGTCTTAACGTGACCCATGCTCTGCTTAATATGGGTTAGAGACCTAACATTATCAGTAGCCATCCCTGAAGGTAAATAATCAGGGACGAGTATTTGGCATTTAACATACCTGCTGTATCTGAGGTTCTAGGGACGAGTATTTGACATTTAACATACCTGCTGTATCTGAGGTTCTAGGGACAGGTATTTGACATGTAACAGACCTGCAGTATCTGAGGTTCTAGGAACAGGTATTTGACATTTAACATACCTGCAGTATCTGAGGTTCTAGGGACAGGTATTTGACATGTAACAGACCTGCAGTATCTGAGGTTCTGGGGATGAGTATTTGACATTTAACATACCTGCAGTATCTGAGGTTCTAGGGACAAGTATTTGACATTTAACATACCTGCAGTATCAGAGATTCTAGGGACAGGTATCTGACATTTAACATACCTGCAGTATCTGAGGTTCTAGGGACAAGTATTTGACATTTAACATACCTGCAGTATCAGAGATTCTAGGGACAGGTATCTGACATTAAACATACCTGCAGTATCTGAGGTTCTAGGGACAAGTATTTGACATGTAACAGACTTGCAGTATCTGAGGTTAAAGGGATGAGTATTTAACATTTGACATACCTGCATTATCTGAGGTTCTGAGGAGTTATTGAATTCAACAAAACTGCAGTATCTGAGGTACTAGGGACAAGTATTTGACATGTAACAGACTTGCAGTATCTGAGGTTAAAGGGATGAGTATTTAACATTTGACATACCTGCATTATCTGAGGTTCTGAGGAGTAATTGAATTCAACAAAACTGCAGTATCTGAGGTTCTAGGGACAAGTATTTGACATGTAACAGACTTGCAGTATCTGAGGTTAAAGGGATGAGTATTTAACATTTGACATACCTGCATTATCTGAGGTTCTGAGGAGTGATTGAATTCAACAAAACTGCAGTATCAGAGGTACTAGGGTATTTGACATTTAACATGCCTGCAGTATCTGAGGTTCAAGGGACGAGTATTTGACATTTAACATACCTGCAGTATCTGAGGTTCTAGGGACAGGTATATGACATGTAACATACCTGCAGTATCTGAGGTTCTAGGGACAGGTATTTGACATGTAACAGACCTGCAGTATCTGAGGTTCTAGGGACAGGTATTTGACATGTAACAGACCTGCAGTATCTGAGGTTCTAGGGATGATTATTTGCCATGTAAAACACCTACAGTATCTGAGGTTCTAGGAAATGGTATTTGACATTTAAAAGCCCTGCAGCATCTGAGGTTCATGAAGTATTTGACATTTCACAGACCTGCAGTATCTGAGATTCTAGGGACAGGTATTTGACATTTATTATACCTGTAGTATCTGAGGTTCTATGGAGTATTTAACATTTAACAAACTTGCAGTATTCGAGGTTCTATGGAGTATTTAACATTAAACATACCTGCAATATCTGAGGTTCTATGGACAGGTATTTGACATGTAACAGACCTGCAGTATCTGAGGTTCTAGGGACGGGTATTTGTTCTCCACTCTCTGGTACTCTATCGCCTGGTTCTATGGAGTATTTGACACGTAACATACCTGCAGTACCTGAGGTTCTAGGGATGAGTATTTGACACGTAACATACCTGCAGTACCTGAGGTTCTCGGGATGAGTACTTGACACGTAACATACCTGCAGTATCTGAGGTTCTAGGGATGAGTATTTGACACATAACATACCTGCAGTATCTGAGGTTCTAGGGATGAGTATTTGACACGTAACATACCTGCAGTACCTGAGGTTCTAGGGATGAGTATTTGACACCTAACATACCTGCAGTATCTGAGGTTCTAGGGATGAGTATTTGACACATAACATACCTGCAGTATCTGAGGTTCTAGGGATGAGTATTTGACACGTAACATACCTGCAGTACCTGAGGTTCTAGGGATGAGTATTTGACACATAACATACCTGCAGTACCTGAGGTTCTAGGGATGAGTATTTGACACATAACATACCTGCAGTATCTGAGGTTCTAGGGATGAGTATTTGACACATAACATACCTGCAGTACCTGAGGTTCTAGGGATGAATATTTGACACGTAACATACCTGCAGTACCTGAGGTTCTAGGGATGAGTATTTGACACATAACATACCTGCAGTACCTGAGGTTCTAGGGATGAGTATTTGACACATAACATACCTGCAGTACCTGAGGTTCTAGGGATGAGTATTTGACACGTAACATACCTGCAGTACCTGAGGTTCTAGGGATGAGTATTTGACACGTAACATACCTGCAGTATCTGAGGTTCTAGGGATGAGTATTTGTTTTCCACTCTCTGGTACTCTATCGCCCCCTGCAGCAGCAGTATCTTAGGATTCAGGATGTTGGTGCGCATCTTCTTGTGTGCCACATTCTTGGTGCAGACCACTCCTCGTATTATACAGCTCTGTGACCTCTGACCTCCAGGAATCTGAACAAAATATTAACAAATGACAGATAATGATGATCAGTCATTTGATGGTCTCAGCTTTGATTAGGCATACATGTATCTTTTCAATGGTTTGTTTTGCAAGAGGCATGGCAAGTAAACAGCCAGTTTTGGTCCATAAATGGCTGAGAAATATGAACCCTGTAAATCCAGGATTTAAGAATCATATAAACTATCAGTTTAATGAAGCTGCCTCCAATATAAATATGGACGATGAAATGAATTTTTATATAAGTAAAGAAGAAATAGTAAAACAGTTAAAACTTATGCAAAATGGCAAGACATCTGGACCAGATGGTATATCAGTAGAACTTTTGAAAGACAACATAGCAGTTTTAAGTCTGGTATTAGAAAAGATATTTAATGAAGTTTTTACTTCTGTTCACTTCCCAACTGAATGGTCCAAAGCAATTTTGTTCCCATTACACAAGAAGGGCTCTTCTTTAGACCTAAATAATTATAGAGGTATCTCGCTTTTAAATACTATAGGTAAATTATTAACTAAAGTTCTTAATGAGAGATTAATTACCTGGGCAGAAAAACACAATAAATTCATAGAAGAGCAAGCTGGATATAGAAGAAAATATAGCACAATTGATAATATGTATACCCTCATGGCACTTATTGAAATATATTTATCAAGGAAAAAGGACGATTTTATGCAATTTTTATAGATTTTTCCAAGGCGTTTGACTGTATTCAACATGACTTATTATTCTATATACTTCATAAATATGGCATTAGAGGAAAAATATTTAATATCCTCAAGTCAGTGTACTGGAAATTACAGTCTTGTGTCTTAACTAATGAAGGAATAACTTGTTATTTTAAATGCAACGTTGGCACAAGACTAGGATGTATGATCAGTCCTTTCCTTTTTACTTTTTTTATGAACAAATTTTATTTTACTATACATTTTGAGGAATAAATATAGGTCCAGAATCATCTTATCTTTCAATGCTTACGTTTGCTGATGATGTGGTCTGCTTTGCAGACACAGCAGGCAGATTACAATCCAAGATTTATAAATTAGAAGTATTTTGTAATAATTATGGAATGAAAGTCAATGTCGAAAAAACTAAAATAGTTGTGTTTAGAAATAATTATAAATACCTTGGAGGCACATTTACAAGCTTACTAAATTGGTCCAAAATGAAGCAGAATCTAATTTGTCAAGCAAACAAAGCTTTAATTATAATCAAACAATTTATCTCAAAATACAAGCAACTATCTATTTGTAAATCCTTCTTTCTTTTTGATAGGATGGTCCTTCCAATTCTGTGTTATGGTAGTGAACTATGGGGTTTTGAAACATGTGACAATATTAAAAGTGTACATACCAAGTTCTGTAAATATATTCTCCAAGTTAATATGAATACAGCAGTTGCTGCAGTACTAGGAGAATGTGGGCGGTTGCCCTTGAAGATTCATTATATAATAAGAGCTATAACTTATTGGACTAAATTGATAAATATGACAAATAATAGATTACCAAAGCAATTGTATAATAAATTATATCGCTTAGATGAAGCAGGAAAACGGAACTGGGCAACTTATTAAGAAAATATTATTTTCACAAGGATTTGGCTATGTTTGGATTGAACAAGATGTAGGGGATGTTAAATTATTTATCTCAGTATTGAAACAGAGATTAAATGATTCTTTATTGCAGGATTGGACGAGTAGTATATCTAATAATTGGCGATTAAACACATACTCAACTTTTAAATTTACATTAAACACTGAAAATTATTTAACAGTTCTACAAAATGTTAACTATAGGAAAAGTCTTTCAAGACTAAGATGTTCATCACATAACTTAGAAGTAGAAAAAGGAAGGCATAGTAATACTCCATGGGATGAAAGGTTTTGTAAATATTGTCTGAAATATGGGAAAGCTGTTGTGGAAGATGAGCATCATTTTATCATTAAATGCCCATTGTATACAGACTTGAGAATAAAGTATATTGATGATTTAAGTACATTCACATCTCTGATGGCAGATAATAATGCCCATACAATAAAACAATTAGCAACCTATGTACACTATGCCTTTATCAGGAGAGATGATGAATTGAAAGCTATCATCTAAGTAATCTATTTATTCACTTACTTATTCATCTGCCAGTTAAGAAATAGATAAACTGTTTTCCATCGATGCATTGTACTACTTTTTGTTTTATATGTTCACTTATTTATTATTATTATTATTATTATTATAATTGGTATTATTATTGTTATTATTCATGACCTCTAAATGAAATGAAATATGTGATTACAAAATTTCTGCTTGTGTTTAGATATTGCAAACATGGGTTTCTCATACAACATTTTCATACAACATTGTGTTTTAATGCATGTTTTGTTAGTTCATGTTTTGCTGTTACATTTTGTTATTGTTGAATTTTTATGATTCCTAACACATGCACTTTGTGGAACCATGGGCCTGAGGCCTTTTATTTCAGAATAAATTTCTATTCATTCATTCAATAATAAAACAAGGGACCTATGGGTCACGAAGCTCAGCTGTTATATATGATAAAAAAATATTATTTAGAAATGAGGCACATGCTGGATTTGTGTGGTAATAAATATAAGCTGTATTATGAGTTGTTGTTTAGCTTATGATTTTGATAGTACCTTGGGAGACAGGGAAGAGGATTGATTTCATTTATTTTATTAACAAATGGAGTACTACTGTCACACAGATTTTGACTTGGCCATATAACTTATAAGCAGAACATATAATATAAGAGTTTAACTATTTATAAAAAAATTCAAATATTGTCCCAAATATAATTTTTATAAAAAATAATAAGAGAATCATATGATTTTTTAAAATGAAATATAACTGATATGATTATTAAAATAATATTAAAGAATATATTCATGAATGCATTCATGAATACATTTTGAAAGTATTTGCACAAGTATTCATTTATTTTCATTTTTACCTGAATTCCCATTCTTTATGCAAGAAATTTTATAATGGAGTACAAAATCATATTCGTATTTAAATACAATTACAAAGTATTTGCACCATGTCTGGAATTTATTCAGTTTTCACCAAACAATGATGTTGAGAATCCAGAATATACAAAATTCACACATTTAAATAATGATCATAAGTACCTGGTTTTATGGCTTTTATTTATATTAAAAATAACTGTAAAAAATTCATTTGGACTAATTTCACATCAATGTACACACTAGACACAGCAGGAATCTAGATTAATATTATCAACTGCATCTTTGTCTAATTTCCTTCATATGATCCCTAAAGATTAGTAATGAATAATATGATTTACTTCTTTATCATTAAAATTGAACTGAAAAATGCCATAGGTGACTGCATGGTGTTATTTGGAATATGTGACATTCTACCCATTGATACAAGATTCTCATATCATCAGTAACTGCAAGTTAATTTCCTGTTATTATAAACTAACAAATTCCTTTTCTATTTTTCTTTAATTTGTTATTAAAAACCAATAAAAATTTATTAATTTATTGTTTTTTGTTATGTTCTTGGTTAAAACTACTAGATGAGTTGGGTTGGACACCTGGATCAACTGTGGCTGGCCATAAGCTGCCTGGATTCCATGTATGCCTCGCCTCAAGCGTGCATAATTTGATGAAAGGTCAACAAGGTCAACATACAGGTGACTCAAGAGGGGCTGGAGAGAGCCAAAGTCTGACAGGGTCTCATAAAAAACATTAATAAAATCTACAATTTTTGGCCAATTTCTTTCAGCTTTCTAAACTAAAAAGCTGAAATGCTTATGTGTGCATGATATGAAAATTATATCAACAGTGCTCACGGGAAACAAACGTGCCATGGTCACAGTTGGGCAAAATTTAAGGTACTAATTTTATATTTATACTAAATAAAATTTGAAAAATTCAGAACTAATTTTGGGTATTCAATTGAATCTTGATTAAATAATGTTACATCCCTGACAAAAAAATCTCCAGCTTCAGCAATGCTCTTGTTAAGGGAGTAAATATATTTCTTGATTTTTTACAAAGTGCATAATGTTTGGGCCCATAACTTAAAACAATTACACAATACTGACATCATTCTGGCATGTGCATAGAGAATGAAAAATATGTATATTATTTATGATTAAAGTCAGATCAGTGGTTTTGATATTAGGCAGTCTTGAAGTGTAACAATGGGTTTTTAATGGAAAAATGAAGTTTTTCATTAATATCTCGAATGTCCTAGTGACCAAATTCTTGGCATGGTATGGCATTTTGGAGACATCTAACTGTATGCCGAATTTAAGGAACTTAGAGCTGAAGCTGGGGAGCTGAGCTCTTGCAAACTGCATAACACTAGCTTGATGTAAACAATATGTTACATGGTGCTTGAAAACTTGATTAAAATCTACAGTTTTTGATCAACTGGTTTCAAATTTTTGGTGTTAACAGTTGAAATGCTAACAAAAACATGCTGTGAAAATTAAATCCACAGTACTCACAGGAAAAAAACGTGCCATGGTCAAAGTTGGGCAAAATTTAAGGTACCAATTTTTTATTTTTATTAAGATTTAAAAAAAAATTTAATAGATTTTCATCTAATTTTGGGTATACAATTTAATTTTGATTAATTAAAGTTATATTACTGGAAAAAAGGTCCATAGCATTAACATTTTTTGTGTTAAGTGATCAAATATCTTTTCTGATTTTTTACAAAATGCATTATATTTGGGCCCATAACTTTTTTAAATTAAATAATACAGACATAATTTCTGGCATGTACATAGGAACTATATAGAGGAATATTTATGGTAAATATGAGGTGAAACAAATGAGCGGTTTTGATATTAGGCAGTCCTGAAGTGTGAAAATAGGTTTTTAATAAAAAATTGAGGTTTTTCCTTAATTTCTCAAAGGAACGAAGTTGCAAACACCCAGTTTTCGGCTTGGTAGGAGATCTTGGGGACATCTAACATTATGCCGAATTTTGGATTCCTAGGTCTTATGGTTTCAAAACGTGCCACATCTACGGACGGACGGACGGACGGACGACGGACAATGGACCACGACTATAGCTCAGATGACTTATAGTCAGCTGAGCTAAAAACAATGGCTGAGAAATATTGATTTCAAGTTGAAATATATTAAACCAATAAATAACTTCAAAATCTTTAAAATTCCAACCAATTTTGGGAAATGCCCAAATCCAGGGGAATATTTAGCTTTCACAACATGTACATGTCAAGTGGTCTCAAAGCAACTGTTTATGTAATGTCAAGGAAATACTAAACCAATGTTTAAAAAGACATGTCTGAGACCTTGAAATGTATAGTATATATAAAGTGACATTTACACAGTAAAAATGGTTTACTTTTAATTTCCTGTGTCAGGACTTTCAATAGGAAGTAAAAATAGAGACTCTGGATGCTCAGGCCACAGTTTTGGAGGATCACATGGGTTTTCAGATCATCCCAAGGGCAGGCAATCTGTGGCAAATTTTTAAGCGTTATGTAAAAATTAACATATTTACAATAGCATTTTAAGTCACTATCATATTATTATGATTATTACATATTGCGTCATTATATAATTATTTTACTGTGATAAAGCAGTAGGGTTAGTTTTCAGCAAAGTGTTTATCCAGTTGACTAGTAAGAGGTATTCAGTAATATTAGGTGACTGGTACAAGAGCCAGCCATGATCTTCTCAGTTCAACAGCCAGGTGTTCCTGCATCTAACTGGACACTTAAGACCCCCGGAATTGGGTGTCCAAAGAGATTTCATGCATCACATATGCGGACCCCACATTCCTGAAAGCTCTGCTGTATGATTATGAAAGACTCTTAATTGTCAAAACTATTTGTAGTGCAGGTTTGGGGTAGGGTTTTGGAACAGGTTTCAACAGATCCTTCTCCCAGTACCTTTTTGATTTGAACATATTTGATGATATTCATGTCATCGTGGTCCACCCTGACATTAGGGGTGACGTATGTGCTGATTTTGTTGGCCATGCCCAGGATGATCTCCACCCACTTGGATGACAGGCCTTCCTTGTTGACCAGCTGATGCACCAGGGCAGCCATGTGTTCCTTCAGGCTGTACCTACATAAAATTGGTTGTTTATAAAAACATTTCTTTTTCAAATTTATTTAAACATTTAAATGTATCTTTAAATAGTAATCTGATGTATAATGCTGCATCAAAGGACATTTCTATAAAAAAAAAGCCATGAATATTGTTATTATCTATAACTGTTGCCGTTTGATACCAGTGTTATAAATTAACATATGTTTGTTCATAATACATTTTAGATCCTCATTTATGAAAACACTGCTCTACAATATTTTGACAGCCAGAACTCTTTTCTTTGTTGTTCTTACCTTTGAAGAAATTCCCATGCAAGCTTCCTTTGTTAACTGACTAGTTATTAAAACTACTTCAAAATGACTTGGAATTTTTTTTATTAATTCTTAATTTCTCAGTCACCTTAAATCAGAAACAATGAAGAAAAGGTAAGATTATAAAACAGTTCCTGTGTCGTCATGGGTCTGTGATCTCTAATCTTTCTACTTACATGACTGCTGTTAACATGTTTGCATCACTAATTAGCTTCTGCCATTTTTGAGATAGTAAAGGTTAACATTCGCACAATTACCAAGGGACAAAGCCACACCATGACATGAGCTCACAGGCTCCCTAAGAAGCTGTTACTCACTACATATTAAAGGTAACAATAAACAGATCTATATCCAAAGAAATTTTGTTTTTTGTTGTACTAAATTGTTTGTGTTCTCTATCAGATACAGTGACAGGTGCTCACATAATTCTTGTATTTGCGAGCCGTTCTCCATTTTCTTCCTGCAGTTCCTCTTCCTCCCTCCGTCTGCCATCGAGCTCATGACCTTCAGTGGAAGACGCAAAACCAAGGCCACCTGATGATAAATTAATTCTACACATCAATCCTTGGCTAGTGTGCTCTGCTGAGAGAGTCTACATAGAAACATTTTCTAAGTTTGGAACATCTAACCAAAAACTATAAAATATGATCATGCAGATGACACCGTCAAAGCTTTCCAAGCTCAAGTCACGTACTTACTTCAATAAAACATCACTGTTGAATAAGCTGATGTTTGTTATGAATATGAGACATAAGAACTTTTAAAAATTTATCATACCAGTAAATGTAACACTTACTGGTATGTCAGTGACATTTGTAAAGTATATAAATGTAAAATATTGGTATGCTCTAGCCTTGACCTGAGGGTTTTACTCTCTTCAGTGCTGAAAACAGGTGTTTCCCAATGTAGCTAGTAGATGTTTTTAGACTTCTACCTTGATCTGTATATACACTAATACCAGGTTCCAAAGGAAATCTTACACAGACCTGTATTGACTGAATATACAACTTGCGACTTGATAGAACAACAAAACAACATGAAAATTAATTCATATCATTAAGACAAGGTAATCTTGCTCACAAAACATAATTAAAAAAAAGTAATTATTATAACAGGGTATTTCCTCTGCTTTGATAGTTGTTTAAATAGTTATGACTATTATTTAATTATTATTCCTTAAGGCAGGAATTGTTATGTAAATTTTAAATAAAGTGACAGTATCTTATAACATGGATGTTTTATTCAATGAATTCTTATTCAAACTTACCTTTTTTCTCAATCAATTAGATTAGTAGAAATCAAAATTAGTTGTGGTTATAGTATGACTGAATTACATGAAATGCTTTGTTATAAGTAGCTGCTTACTGCTGGTGCAAATTGATCTTATTTAAAATTATATTCAAGAGTTACCAACCTTAGAAACTATCAAATATATACTAAGTTTACTAGACACATCTTTCATTTTACTGTAAAGACAGTAGACTCCTACATTTAATAATCACATTTATCATGATTAAATTTCGTTTCCAACCAAGGAACCTAGTAATTGTAACCTCCGCTAGATGGCCCCACTCTAAACCCAGTGGATCATGACATGCCTAGAAAGCCAATCAGCCACTGAGGAACCTTTGTGCATGGGGTGAGTGAGCCAGCGGTCTTTTGAACAGCGACAACTGCACTGCATGCACGCACTTTCATTCAACTGCACTCTCTGAGTGTAACAATCGCATTAATAGTGATTCTTTTAGGCTGATTTAGGAATGGGATTTAGGGAAGGGGCCAGGTTATGCACCAGCTATATCACAGGTATTCCAGTGAATAACTTACTGTTAAAGAAGTCATCTGTGATGGACTGAGTGGAGGAGTCCTGTCTTCTTATGACCTCATACTGATCTGTGTCTGACGTGTCTGAAAGCAGGAACCACACTCAACTCATACGGATCTGAAAGCAGGACGAACACTCAACTCATTCTGATCTGAAAGCAGGACCAACACTCAACTCATACTGATCTGAAAGCAGGACAAACACTCAACTCATACTGATCTGAAAGCAGGACCAACACTCAACTCATACTGATCTGAAAGCAGGACCAACACTCAACTCATACTGATCTGAAAGCAGGACCAACACTCAACTCATACTGATCTGTGTCTGACATGTCTGAAAGCAGGACCAACACTCAACTCATACTGATCTGAAAGCAGGACGAACACTCAACTCATTCTGATCTGAAAGCAGGACCAACACTCAACTCATACTGATCTGAAAGCAGGACCAACACTCAACTCATACTGATCTGTGTCTGACATGTCTGAAAGCAGGACCAACACTCAACTCATACTGATCTGAAAGCAGGACGAACACTCAACTCATTCTGATCTGAAAGCAGGACCGACACTCAACTCATACTGATCTGTGTCTGACATGTCTGAAAGCAGGACCAACACTCAACTCATACTGATCTGAAAGCAGGACCAACACTCAACTCATACTGATCTGAAAGCAGGACCAACACTCAACTCATACTGATCTGAAAGCAGGACCAACACTCAACTTATACTGATCTGTGTCTGACATGTCTGAAAGCAGGACCAACAGTCAACTCATACTGATCTGAAAGCAGGACCAACACTCAACTCATACTGATCTAAAAGCAGGACCAACACTCAACTCATACTGATCTGAAAGCAGGACCAACACTAAACTCATACTGATCTGAAAGCAGGACCAACACTCAACTTATACTGATCTGTGTCTGACATGTCTGAAAGCAGGACCAACACTTAACTCATACTGATCTGAAAGCAGGACCAACACTCAACTCATACTGATCTGAAAGCAGGACCAACACTCAACTCATACTGATCTGAAAGCAGGAACCACACTCAACTCATACTGATCTGAAAGCAGGACCAACACTCAACTCATACTGATCTGAAAGCAGGGCCAACACTCAACTCATACTGATCTGAAAGCAGGACCAACACTCAACTTATACTGATCTGTGTCTGACGTGTCTGAAAGCAGGAACCACACTCAACTCATACTGATCTGAAAGCAGGACGAACACTCAACTCATTCTGATCTGAAAGCAGGACCAACACTCAACTCATACTGATCTGAAAGCAGGACAAACACTCAACTCATACTGATCTGAAAGCAGGACCAACACTCAACTCATACTGATCTGAAAGCAGGACCAACACTCAACTCATACTGATCTGAAAGCAGGACCAACACTCAACTCATACTGATCTGTGTCTGACATGTCTGAAAGCAGGACCAACACTCAACTCATACTGATCTGAAAGCAGGACGAACACTCAACTCATTCTGATCTGAAAGCAGGACCAACACTCAACTCATACTGATCTGAAAGCAGGACCAACACTCAACTCATACTGATCTGTGTCTGACATGTCTGAAAGCAGGACCAACACTCAACTCATACTGATCTGAAAGCAGGACGAACACTCAACTCATTCTGATCTGAAAGCAGGACCAACACTCAACTCATACTGATCTGTGTCTGACATGTCTGAAAGCAGGACCAACACTCAACTCATACTGATCTGAAAGCAGGACCAACACTCAACTCATACTGATCTGAAAGCAGGACCAACACTCAACTCATACTGATCTGAAAGCAGGACCAACACTCAACTTATACTGATCTGTGTCTGACATGTCTGAAAGCAGGACCAACAGTCAACTCATACTGATCTGAAAGCAGGACCAACACTCAACTCATACTGATCTGAAAGCAGGACCAACACTCAACTCATACTGATCTGAAAGCAGGACCAACACTCAACTCATACTGATCTGAAAGCAGGACCAACACTCAACTTATACTGATCTGTGTCTGACATGTCTAAAAGCAGGACCAACACTTAACTCATACTGATCTGAAAGCAGGACCAACACTCAACTCATACTGATCTGAAAGCAGGACCAACACTCAACTCATACTGATCTGAAAGCAGGAACCACACTCAACTCATACTGATCTGAAAGCAGGACCAACACTCAACTCATACTGATCTGAAAGCAGGACCAACACTCAACTCATACTGATCTGAAAGCAGGACCAACACTCAACTCATACTGATCTGAAAGCAGGACCAACACTCAACTCATACTGATCTGTGTCTGACGTGTCTGAAAGCAAGACCAACAGTCAACTCATACTGATCTGAAAGCAGGACCTACACTCAACTCATGCTGATCTGAAAGCAGGACCAACACTTAACTCATACTGATCTGAAAGCAGGACCAACACTCAACTCATACTGATCTGAAAGCAGGACCCACACTTAACTCATACTGATCTAATGGCAGGACCAACACTCAACTCATACTGATCTGAAAGCAGGACAAACACTCAACTCATACTGATCTGAAAGCAGGACCAATACTCAACTCATACTGATCTGAAAGCAGGACCAACACTCAACTCATACTGATCTGAAAGCAGGACCAACACTCAACTCATACTGATCTGTGTCTGACATGTCTGAAAGCAGGACCAACACTCAACTCATACTGATCTGAAAGCAGGACCAACACTCAACTCATACTGATCTGAAAGCAGGACCAACACTTAACTATAACTTATCTGAAAGCAGGACCAACACTTAACTATTACTTATCTGAAAGCAGGACCGACACTCAACTCATACTGATCTGAAAGCAGGACCAACACTCAACTCAAACTGATCTGAAAGCAGGACCAACACTCAACCCATACTGATCTGTGTCTGACATGTCTGAAAGCAGGACCAACACTCAACTCATACTGATCTGAAAGCAGGACCAACACTCAACTCATACTGATCTGAAAGCAGGACCAACACTCAACTCATACTGATCTGAAAGCAGGAACCACACTCAACTCATACTGATCTGAAAACAGGGCCAACACTCAATTCATACTGATCTGAAAGCAGGACCAACACTCAACTCATACTGATCTGAAAGCAGGACCAACACTCAACCCATACTGATCTGTGTCTGACGTGTCTGAAAGCAGGACCAACACTCAACTCATACTGATCTGAAAGCAGGACGAACACTCAACTCATTCTGATCTGAAAGCAGGACCAACACTCAACTCATACTGATCTGAAAGCAGGACAAACACTCAACTCATACTGATCTGAAAGCAGGACCAACACTCAACTCATACTGATCTGAAAGCAGGACCAACACTTAACTATTACTTATCTGAAAGCAGGACCAACACTTAACTCAAACTGATCTGAAAGCAGGACCAACACTCAACTCATACTGATCTGAAAGCAGGACCAACACTCAACTCATACTGATCTGAAAGCAGGACCAACACTCAACTCATACTGATCTGAAAGCAGGACCAACACTCAACTCATACTGATCTGTGTCTGACGTGTCTGAAAGCAGGACCAACACTCAACTCATACTGATCTGAAAGCAGGACGAAGACTCAACTTATTCTGATCTGAAAGCAGGACCAACACTCAACTCATACTGATCTGAAAGCAGGACAAACACTCAACTCATACTGATCTGAAAGCAGGACCAACACTCAACTCATACTGATCTGAAAGCAGGACCAACACTTAACTATTACTTATCTGAAAGCAGGACCAACACTTAACTCAAACTGATCTTAAAGCAGGACAAACACTTAAATCCTACTTACCTGAGAGCAGGACCAACACTTAATTCATACTGATCTGTGTCTGAAGTGCCTGAAAGCTGGACCCACACTCAACTCATACTGATCTGTGTCTGACGTGTCTGAAAGCAGGACGAACACTCAACTCATACTGATCTGAAAGCAGGACCAACACTCAACTCATACTGATCTGAAAGCAGGACCAACACTCAACTCATACTGATCTGAAAGCAGGAACCACACTCAACTCATACTGATCTGAAAGCAGGACCAACACTCAACTTATACTGATCTGTGTCTGACATGTCTGAAAGCAGGACCAACAGTCAACTCATACTGATCTGAAAGCAGGACCAACACTCAACTCATACTGATCTGAAAGCAGGAACCACACTCAACTCATACTGATCTGAAAGCAGGACCAACACTCAACTCATACTGATCTGAAAGCAGGACCCACACTCAACTCATACTGATCTAATGGCAGGACCAACACTCAACTCATACTGATCTGAAAGCAGGACCAACACTTAACTATTACTTATCTGAAAGCAGGACCAACACTTAACTCAAACTGATCTGAAAGCAGGACCAACACTCAACTCATACTGATCTGAAAGCAGGACCAATACTCAACTCATATTGATCTGAAAGCAGGACCAACACTCAACTCATACTGATCTGAAAGCAGGACCAACACTCAACTCATACTGATCTGAAAGCAGGACCAACACTCAACTCATACTGATCTGAAAGCAGGACCAACACTCAACTCATACTGATCTGAAAGCAGGACCAACACTTAACTATTACTTATCTGAAAGCAGGACCAACACTTAACTATTACTTATCTGAAAGCAGGACCGACACTCAACTCATACTGATCTGAAAGCAGGACCAACACTCAACTCAAACTGATCTGAAAGCAGGACCAACACTCAACTCATACTGATCTGAAAGCAGGACCAACACTCAACTCATACTGATCTGAAAGCAGGACCAACACTCAACTCATACTGATCTGAAAGCAGGACCAACACTTAACTATTACTTATCTGAAAGCAGGACCAACACTTAACTATTACTTATCTGAAAGCAGGACCAACACTTAACTCAAACTGATCTAAAAGCAGGACAAACACTTAAATCCTACTTACCTGAGAGCAGGACCAACACTTAATTCATACTGATCTGTGTCTGACGTGTCTGAAAGCAGGACCAACACTCAACTCATACTTATCTGAAGGCAGGACCAACACTCAACTCATACTGATCTGAAAGCAGGACCAACACTCAACTCATACTGATCTGAAAGCAGGACCCACACTTAACTCATACTGATCTACTGGCAGGACCAACACTCAACTCATACTGATCTGAAAGCAGGACCAACACTTAACTATTACTTATCTGAAAGCAGGACCAACACTCAACTCATACTGATCTGAAAGCAGGACCAATACTCAACTCATATTGATCTGAAAGCAGGACCAACACTCAACTCATACTGATCTGTGTCTGACGTGTCTGAAAGCAGGACCAACACTCAACTCATACTGATCTGAAAGCAGGACCAACACTCAACTCATACTGATCTGAAAGCAGGACCAACACTTAACTATAACTTATCTGAAAGCAGGACCAACACTTAACTCAAACTGATCTGAAAGCAGGACCAACACTCAACTCATACTGATCTGAAAGCAGGACCAACACTCAACTCATACTGATCTGAAAGCAGGACCAACACTTAACTATTACTTATCTGAAAGCAGGACCAACACTTAACTATTACTTATCTGATAGCAGGACCGACACTCAACTCATACTGATCTGAAAGCAGGACCAACACTCAACTCAAACTGATCTGAAAGCAGGACCAACACTCAACTCATACTGATCTGAAAGCAGGACCAACACTCAACTCATACTGATCTGAAAGCAGGACCAACACTTAACTCGTACTGATCTGAAAGCAGGAACCACACTCAACTCATACTGATCTGAAAGCAGGACCAACACTCAACTCATACTGATCTGAAAGCAGGACCAACACTCAACTCATACTGATCTGAAAGCAGGACCAATACTCAACTCATACTGATCTGTGTCTGACGTGTCTGAAAGCAGGACCAACACTCAACTCATACTGATCTGAAAGCAGGACAAACACTCAACTCATTCTGATCTGAAAGCAGGACCAACACTCAACTCATACTGATCTGAAAGCAGGACAAACACTCAACTCATACTGATCTGAAAGCTGGACCAACACTCAACTCATACTGATCTGTGCCTGACGTGTCTGAAAGCAGGACCAACACTCAACTCATACTGATCTGAAAGCAGGACCAACACTCAACTCATACTGATCTGAAAGCAGGACCAACACTCAACTCATACTGATCTGAAAGCAGAAACCACACTCAACTCATTCTGATCTGAAAGCAGGACCAACACTCAACTCATACTGATCTGAAAGCAGGACCAACACTCAACTCATACTGATCTGAAAGCAGGACCAACACTTAACTATTACTTATCTGAAAGCAGGACCAACACTTAACTATTACTTATCTGAAAGCAGGACCGACACTCAACTCATACTGATCTGAAAGCAGGACCAACACTCAACTCAAACTGATCTGAAAGCAGGACCAACACTCAACTCATACTGATCTGAAAGCAGGACCAACACTCAACTCATACTGATCTGAAAGCAGGACCAACACTCAACTCATACTGATCTGAAAGCAGGACCAACACTTAACTATTACTTATCTGAAAGCAGGACCAACACTTAACTATTACTTATCTGAAAGCAGGACCAACACTTAACTCAAACTGATCTAAAAGCAGGACAAACACTTAAATCCTAATTACCTGAGAGCAGGACCAACACTTAATTCATACTGATCTGTGTCTGAAGTGCCTGAAAGCTGGACCCACACTCAACTCATACTGATCTGTGTCTGACGTGTCTGAAAGCAGGACCAACACTCAACTCATACTTATCTGAAAGCAGGACCAACACTCAACTCATACTGATCTGAAAGCAGGACCAACACTCAACTCATACTGATCTGAAAGCAGGACCCACACTTAACTCATACTGATCTACTGGCAGGACCAACACTCAACTCATACTGATCTGAAAGCAGGACCAACACTTAACTATTACTTATCTGAAAGCAGGACCAACACTCAACTCATACTGATCTGAAAGCAGGACCAATACTCAACTCATATTGATCTGAAAGCAGGACCAACACTCAACTCATACTGATCTGTGTCTGACGTGTCTGAAAGCAGGACCAACACTCAACTCATACTGATCTGAAAGCAGGACCAACACTCAACTCATACTGATCTGAAAGCAGGACCAAACTATAACTTATCTGAAAGCAGGACCAACACTTAACTCAAACTGATCTGAAAGCAGGACCAACACTCAACTCATACTGATCTGAAAGCAGGACCAACACTCAACTCATACTGATCTGAAAGCAGGACCAACACTTAACTATTACTTATCTGAAAGCAGGACCGACACTCAACTCATACTGATCTGAAAGCAGGACCAACACTCAACTCAAACTGATCTGAAAGCAGGACCAACACTCAACTCATACTGATCTGAAAGCAGGACCAACACTCAACTCATACTGATCTGAAAGCAGGACCAACACTTAACTCGTACTGATCTGAAAGCAGGAACCACACTCAACTCATACTGATCTGAAAGCAGGACCAACACTCAACTCATACTGATCTGAAAGCAGGACCAACACTCAACTCATACTGATCTGAAAGCAGGACCAATACTCAACTCATACTGATCTGTGTCTGACGTGTCTGAAAGCAGGACCAACACTCAACTCATACTGATCTGAAAGCAGGACAAACACTCAACTCATTCTGATCTGAAAGCAGGACCAACACTCAACTCATACTGATCTGAAAGCAGGACAAACACTCAACTCATACTGATCTGAAAGCAGGACCAACACTCAACTCATACTGATCTGTGCCTGACGTGTCTGAAAGCAGGACCAACACTCAACTCATACTGATCTGAAAGCAGGACCAACACTCAACTCATACTGATCTGAAAGCAGGACCAACACTCAACTCATACTGATCTGAAAGCAGAAACCACACTCAACTCATTCTGATCTGAAAGCAGGACCAACACTCAACTCATACTGATCTGAAAGCAGGACCAACACTCAAGTCATACTGATCTGAAAGCAGGACCAACACTCAACTCATACTGATCTGTGTCTGACGTGTCTGAAAGCAGGACCAACACTCAACTCATACTGATCTGAAAGCAGGACCTACACTCAACTCATACTGATCTGAAAGCAGGACCAACACTCAACTCATACTGATCTGAAAGCAGGACCAACACTCAACTCATACTGATCTGAAAGCAGGACCCACACTTAACTCATACTGATCTAATGGCAGGACCAACACTCAACTCATACTGATCTGAAAGCAGGACCAACACTCAACTCATACTGATCTGTGTCTGACGTGTCTGAAAGCAGGACCAACACTCAACTCATACTGATCTGAAAGCAGGACCTACACTCAACTCATACTGATCTGAAAGCAGGACCAACACTCAACTCATACTGATCTGAAAGCAGGACCAACACTCAACTCATACTGATCTGAAAGCAGGACCCACACTTAACTCATACTGATCTAATGGCAGGACCAACACTCAACTCATACTGATCTGAAAGCAGGACCAACACTTAACTATTACTTATCTGAAAGCAGGACCAACACTCAACTCATACTGATCTGAAAGCAGGACCAACACTCAACTCATTCTGATCTGAAAGCAGGACCAACACTCAACTCATACTGATCTGAAAGCAGGACCAACACTCAACTCATACTGATCTGAAAGCAGGACCAACACTCAACTCATACTGATCTGAAAGCAGGACAAACACTTAACTCATACTGATCTGAAAGCAGGACCAACACTCAACTCATACTGATCTGAAAGCAGGACCAACACTCAACTCATACTGATCTGAATGTAGGACCAACACTTAACTAATTCTGATCTGAAAGCAGGACAAACACTCAACTCATACTGATCTGAAAGCAGGACCAACACTCAACTCATACTGATCTGTGTCTGACGTGTCTGAAAGCAGGACCAACACTCAACTCATACTGATCTGAAAGCAGGACCAACACTCAACTCATACTGATCTGAAAGCAGGACCAACACTCAACTCATACTGATCTGAAAGCAGGACCAACACTCAACTCATACTGATCTGAAAGCTGGACCAACACTTAACTCATACTGATCTGAAAGCAGGACAACACTCAACTCATACTGATCTGAAAGCAGGACCAAAACTTAACTCATACTGATCTGAAAGCAGGACCAACACTCAACTCATACTGATCTGAATGTAGGACCAACACTTAACTCATACTGATCTGAAAGCAGGACCAACACTCAACTCATACTGATCTGAATGTAGGACCAACACTTAACACTTTCGCTGCCTATGATGAGTATACTGGTCATATTTTCTGATTCCCCCAGTACCTATGACGGGTATACTCGTCATGAATTTATCAGCAATTTTCAGTAAGAAATCTCTTAAATATATCGATAAACTCTGCGCAGGTGAGTAGTAGTTCATTTATAAATTGGTTTCTTGTCATAAAATAGTAAAATTTGTAATTAATCAGTGCACTTGATAACTCGAAAGCAAGAAAGGTTTTGGGAGCGTGAAAATATCAATGGCTCTAGTCCTTTGCGGTAAAATAAGATCATGACCCGCTGTAGCGTAAAATTGATACCGTGTAGGAGTATTCCTTAGAATCAAACAAAAGCGAGGACCGCATAAAAATCTTTCTAGTTTTATATTTGGGCGTCTTTTAGCCACTTACTTGGGGCAAACCCGCTGGTGAGACGGAGGTGTGACAGATCGCACCTTAGGTGTGAACTCGAGATAGCGAGGCGTGAAGTCGTTCAGTTTTATTGCCCCGCGAGGACAGTCTATTGCGCAATCAACAACAATAGGGCGCGTGCCAAATGCCTGACACACAGATCGGCAGGGTAATCAGGACGCGGCTGCATATTATTGGTTTGGCATAATTGGATATCTCATGTATCCTATACATTTAGAGAAAGCAATATGCTTGTGTAAGTACCTTTGCCAACAAGTGCGTGTAAATTGTAAAATTCTGAAAGCAAACTCGGATGATCACTTGCGGAACATGTTGGCCCTTTTGTACACCGACAATCCCAACCTCACTTTGGAATTCACTATATGCACCCCGACATATGACTTTCAGACAATTCATAATAAAGTATTATATCATGAGCCCTAGAGTTGATCATATTAGGTTACACTTTAATCACACGTAATTTTCATATAATTCCCGGAGACAATGACGAGGTCCACTGTATCATGCTGTCGCCTCGGTATGTAAATAACTCTATGACTGTGTAATAAAAGATAAAACAATTTTTAGAATTATAATGATTGGTAGAATCAGTTTGTTCGTAATGAAAAGCAAAAAAGTAATTTTTTTTCAGCAAAAATACAAGTTTGTAAAATGAAAGAAAAAGAAAAAAAAAAGGCAAAGAGGGGAATCGAACATGCGCGGTTTTCCGTCTCGCGTTACATGACCTACTACATAACCCCTGAGCCATCTTTCCACACGAAGAATTGATAGTTTATAGCGATCATAAACCAGAATAAGACACAAACCCTCGCGAGTTCTACCAGAACTTTGATGATCATACATGATTATAAGTGTGACGTTTCATAAATCATCATCTATTATTTCAACTAAGATATCGAAAGTCGATCCGAGTGTGTACAGGAGCCGCTATTGCGTGAACCGCTTGAATTCTTTCTCACTCTCTCTCTCTCTCTCTATATATATATATATATATTATATATATATAAATTATACATATATTATAAATATTATATATATATATATATATATATATATATATATATATATATATTTATGTGCATGTGTGGGCGTATCTGTGTTTGTGTGCGCTTGTCTTTGAAGTCCTTTCTGGCTGTAGGCCTAATTAGCTAATTAGGCCGAACAGGGTTATGACATTCTTCTGTGCATAACACCTCCGGCAAGTTTTATGGCACTTGGACCAGGTGGTCTTCACACCCTTGTTATCAGCTTTTCACACTTCGAACTGAGTCACCCGGACCTCCCCGAGACTGTTGCAGGCCCTGGCACTGGGGGAATATTTGGCTGGGCAGCGAATGTGTTAATTAATACTGATCTGAAAGCAGGACAAACACTTAACTCATACTGATCTGAAAGCAGGACAAACACTTAACTCATACTGATCTGAAAGCAGGACAAATACTTAACTCATATTGTTCTGAAAGCAGTACCAACACTTAACTCATACTGATCTGTGCCTGGTGTGTCTGAAAGCAGGACCAACACTTAACATATACTGATCTGAAAGCAGGACAAACACTTAACTCATACTGATCTGAAAGCAGGACCAACACTCAACTCATACTGATCTGAAAGCAGGACCAAAACTTAACTCATACTGATCTGAAAGCAGGACCAACACTCAACTCATACTGATCTGAAAGCAGGACCAAAACTTAACTCATACTGATCTGAAAGCAGGACCAACACTCAACTCATACTGATCTGAAGGCAAGACCAACATTTAACCCATACTGATCTGAAAGCAGGACCTACACTTAACTCATACTGATCTGAAAGCAGGACCAACACTTAACTCATACTGATCTGAAAGCAGGACCAACACTCAACTCATACTGATCTGAAAGCAGGACCAAAACTTAACTCATACTGATCTGAAAGCAGGACCAACACTCAACTCATACTGATCTGAAGGCAAGACCAACATTTAACCCATACTGATCTGAAAGCAGGACCTACACTTAACTCATACTGATCTGAAAGCAGGACCAACACTTAACTCATACTGATCTGAAGGCAGAACAAACACTTAACTCATACTGATCTGAAAGCAGGACCAAAACTTCACTCATACTGATGTGAAAGCAGGACCAACATTTAACCCATACTGATCTGAAAGCAGGACCTACACTCAACTCATACTGATCTGAAAGCAGGACAAATACTTAACTCATACTGATCTGAAAGCAGGACCAAAACTTCACTCATACTGATCTGAAGGCATGACCAACATTTAACCCATACTGATCTGAAAGCAGGACCTACACTCAACTCATACTGATCTGAAAGCAGGACCCACACTTAACTCATACTGATCTGAAAGCAGGACCAACACTCAACTCATACTGATCTGAAAGCAGGACCAACACTCAACTAATACTGATCTGAAAGCAGGACCCACACTTAACTCATACTGATCTGAAAGCAGGACAAATACTTAACTCATACTGATTTGAAAGCAGGACCCACACTTAACTCATACTGATCTGTGTCTGCCATGCCTGAAAGCAGGACTAACACTTCCTCTGGTCATTCAGCTTCATCAATTTTGTATGAACATGTCTTGGTGATACAACAGTTGAAACCTTATTTCTAAATAAACACATGCAATGTTTTGTAACCATATGGATTATCTGCATTGAACAAATCCATTGCCTGTATGAAAAGGTTTAAAAGTTATTTGTGCTATATATGAAACAACTTACATATCATGCTGCCTGTGTTACGAGGACACTGACCTGACATGAGCCCCCACTGTTGTTTCTTCTTACGCAATTCCTGCAAGCTGTCTGGAGGATCCACATAGAACAGGCTGGTTGGGTCAGAGGTCATGGCAGGATGCACCGTCTCCTCAGCCCTCTCAGCTACAACAGGTTCATGATCTTCCTCCAGCTCTGTTACTGAAACTGAGGCATATGTAGGTGGTTATGTGGTGTTGCAATACCTAGCATTTATAGTGCAAGACATTTTTACTCACAAAAAGTTCAAGGGATCCAGTCTGTCCGGGCAGTTTGATTAAATCACTAGGAAATAACAAAAATGTTCTGTACCATGTCTGACTGTCTAGAGAATTTGTATTCTTTGTTGTGTTTATTAACACAATAAATGATTTTTTTCAAAACCTTTCCATATTGATTATCACTGATATGCAGTTTTTGTCCATTTATTGCATTTTATGTGTTTTGTTAATACATCCCATTTTTACAAATATTTACAATTGCTGAATAGTATATTCTAAGACTGTTGGTTTAGTCCAGGACCCCACAAAGACACATATCATAACTGAATAAAATATCCTTGTGAAATATGCATTTCAAATGAATAAATACATTTGCTTTAATATGACTGGTCAATATTGACTTTTCAACTAACATTACATCATTCAGTTATTTGAGTAAATAGTCTATTTATATATTGTAGTCATATCCTTATTTAACATACCATACTCTGAGTGTACTATATTTACTAGCTTCTCCTACCAATTCAATATTTTTTTCAACTTGAAGACTGGTCTTGTTTCATCCCAAATATGACAGATGGTGCTTAAATATAATGAAGACTAAGCAATAGATAAGACTAAAATACTTCAAACCCCACTTATCAAATATTTAATCAACAAAATCAAACTTTGTTTGTTGAAGCTCTGGGATCAACTGAAAGTTTTGGAATGCCTGACATTTTCAGTCTGAGAAAATGTTAAGATACAAAGGGCCTTAGGACCTGATTCAGCGTAACAAACTGCTTTCTGCCTTTGTACACAATAACAGTTGCTGATAGGTTGTGCTGTGAAAGCCCCTTATAAAAATTATTTTAGATGTACCTGGATTTATGGAGAAACAAGCAAATTCATGAAATATATGTCCCTCTCTTCTGCCTCTTGTTGCATGTCACCTGCTTGCCCTATCAATATGTTTTTATTTTTATTGTCCCCTGAAGATGTCTCCACATATCACAGTGGCTGTGTTTTAATTTTCATTGGCCCCTGAAGATGCCTCCACATGTCATAATATTTGGTTGTGAATTTTATGTTTTGTTTTTGAGCTGCTGATCATATATTTTATAGACAGAGACTCCAAAACCAATCCCAACCAAGGTATGCATGAGAGCCATCATTAACCCAAATTTGAATGAAATCAGATGATAGTTAGGAAAGTTATCGCATGGAAATGAAAACCTGATGGAGAGACAGACAGAAGGACAGACAGACAAACCCAAATCAGTGTCCCCCATTCCGTGGAAGTGGAGGACAAAAAATAAAATGACCCCAATAGGACACACTTTGTATCATTCTTTACAGTACAAAATTAAAAATATGCATATATTTTAGGCATGACCCCAGAGGAATTCCACGACTGAGGTCCAGTGCACCCACCAACAGTTATGATACAGACACAGCATACCATTGTCGTATTCATCTTTTGGGATATCCCTGAACCAGTCAGGTTCTGAGTCCTCCTCTAATCTACACAACGAGTCCTGTGTGGAGTCCCGGAATAAAGTGGACTGCTTTACGGCCGCCTGGTAACAAGAATAAATCAATGACATCATAGGTACCTTCTCTATAAGGATCAAGTCTAGTTGAACTTTACTTATCCTTTAGCAAAATATGAATTGGCTTAAAACTAAATAAGCTGGCTAAATATTACATCATGTAGTTTACAAAAATTTGAAAAAGGCAGTCATGACTTAATTATAACTGTTTAAAAAACTGGAGAGAAAACCTTAAAATCTACCTTACTCTATCTCAGTTATAGATCATAATACTGTTTGTCCTTTATATCTTGGACAGTTTGAGAACAGTGCATCACCACTGCTTGAACTTAATAAAATGAAAAACTTACTAGAGTGAACCTTTAAGAAAGAAATTTAACATCAGATATAAATATATTTCTTTAATTTTATTCACTGCCACTTCATGCACTGTACATATGAAACAAAAGCCGTTACCATTCCAATCCTGTACAGAGCATATTCATCCTTGAACACTGCCTCCGCCTGAGTGACACACTCCAGGTACTGAGCATCAAGAAGCGCTTGGCCAATGGCTACAGCCTGCACCCTGTGGACAGCATTATACACATCTTAAATTAACAACTCAACCACAATCAGTGATAGCAATAATAATAATGATAAAAATGAAAATAATATTCATACAAAGCTAAAACTTGATTGCTACTCAGCTGAATCTGACATTAAGGTACATGAGAATGTTCAGACAGAGTAGGAATGGTCTGATCCAAATGATACAGTTCTTGTCAGGGTTTTATATCTGAGAAAGCATGAGGACTTGGGTGGTCAAAGTGACCTAGTTCTTACTAGTTGTTTATATCTTTGGAAGAGCAATTCAGCTATATACTTCATATAACTCAGCATAAGATCTGTTAAGTTTCCACTGTTGGATATGAGGTTGCTGTGGCCTAGCAGTAATTTGTCTCTCTAACATGAGAGGGTCCATCTCATGTCAGAATGGAATACCCTCTGATGTTGATTAGGATGCATATATTTTTGTCACTTAAGACAATGCCTTATTATCGAAAGGTACACTGTCACTTAAAATATGTATGTCTGATATAAAATAATTAATGTTTGTGTCCTTTCAAACTACACCCAACATGTGTGAAAAGGATTCCCTTATAACTCAGCATACTGGTAAATCTTCCAGCGAGTTTCCACGGCTGAATTTATGACTGCTTACAAGCATTTCTGTCAAAGGGAAAGTTGGTAATAGTCAAGAAAGGCAAAGCACAGGAGACGAAGGTAGTTACCAGATGTGGAATTAACCCTGTGGTGTGTACATGTTCATGTATTTCTTTGCTAAAACATACTGATGCAACAGGATGGGTGGCCACTGTAGTGCAGTTTTCTGCATTACTTGAACCTCAACTTGAAGAAGGTGTATCTGTTCAATACAACTGCCCACTGAGTCATGTAATCTAGGCTAACTGAAGGCACAGGAGAACGCGCAAAATGTACCTGCTTGTAAAATCAAAGATACAGTTACAAAATTTGCTTCTTTTACTGATAGAAATATAAACAGAAAGACAACATGTGTAGAGTGATTACTACTGCTCATTTGATTTATAATCCTTAGCATTTAAAAAAGGATATGTTTACAAATGTAACAGAAAATTTTATTTATCTGGCATTTACCTGGTTGCTGCTTTATCCTTGAGAATCAACCAGTCAACCAGCTCACTTCCAACAATGCAGTTGTTGACAGTTCGTAGTCGGTAACGATGAGTCTGCATCTCCACGCCTTCCACTGGATGTTGTATCAACAGTGACAGATGTTTCAGCTGAGCAGAGTCCTGAAGACAAGAAACTTACTTTAATAAAGACTTCCAATACAGGAGGTTATGTAGTTACTATTAATGATATATTAATAAACTGGTTACTCACTGTGTGTGTGGAGCTACCAGCATTAACATTTCGTTTAATTTATATGTAAGATTCAGAACAGTTTGTATGTAGTTACCTGTGATGTCATGTTGTTAGGGTGTTGGTTTTCCCCCCAAACAGTAAAGTTTGTGTGTAGTTACCTGTGTTAACATTTTGCGTTCCTTGCTGTACATATCCAAGCTTGTGATGTCAGACTGCTGGGTCACATCAAACACGCTGCCGCTTATTGCTATCACGGTCAGATCAGGACTGCTGCCAGACCTAAATATCATTAAATCATCGAGGATTACAGTCAGGGAAATTATGTAGACTTTGTGGTCCTTGTGGACTAATAGTTTATTTTTGTGTGAACTGGATAACATTCTGAGAATGATACGGTGGCTTCTTGAATTTCCATCTCTCATGAATTATAGTGTAACATTTAATTTCAAATTTTACAAAAAATCTAGTCTCAAATGTTTCAATATTAAAACTTGAAATTACTCAACAGTTTTATGAGATATTATGCTCAGAAATTAAATATAGTTTTCTGACTGTAAACCATACTGAATTCTGATGGGCAGGAAATTCTAATGTTCTCATTCTTTCCTGGGGAAGAACTGTTATTAAAAATTTCATGGCAATCACTCAAACTGCTTTTGAGGTAATGTAAGGCAAAATCAATTTATGACTGATTCTCTTATATAGCTGTGTAATTCAATACTGCAAAAATAACAACAAGAGCCAATCTTCAGTAACAATTTCATGGAAAACACTCAGGTAGTTTTTGAGATATTAATGTGTGAAAGAACATGGTGGACGGACAGACAGAAAAGCTGATCACTACCTGATCATTATTGGACACTGCCCAAGGCAGGATCCAAATAAAAACAAGGGACCCATGGGTCACGGCGCTCAGCTGATCGTGATTGGACCATAAATGTTTCTCCACTGTGATACTATATCGAGTCGATAAAGCTTATGAATATCATGGACATGTTGGGCTATTATAAAGGAATGTAATGTAATATGTGAGTAAATGATAAATGAAATAACCTGACTGATGGATTAATAGAGTCATATATAGTGGTTTATTTTTTATTTATTAAAGAGGTGTAGAAAATTGTGATATATTTGAGCAAATATGAATGCAATGACAGCAGTAATAAGCAGTAGTAGAATGATGATAAGGCTATTTGTTGAAGGATCTAAAGTGTATGGTAGTCTGCAAGCTTTCAATTTGACAGATATGATGTTATGATTAACTATGCTGATGAAGTGATTTATGAATTTGTGACTGTATGACACAATATCTCTTTAGTCTTGACAAGGTAAATTATTGTGATGCCCACTATGTCTACATATTACACAATATTGACATAATTTCTGGCATGTACATAGGTACCTATGGACGAATAGTTATACAAAATATTAAAGTATGAATATATCTGATTCATCTTGTTCTTGCTTACTGAGGCTGACTTTGGGATGGGGTTCGGAGAAGGGAAAAGTGAGGGCAGCACGAAGGTGGATGTAGAAATATTCTATTGTAATGTTTTTCATTTATATAAGAATATGAAAAGCTAAGAGGAAAGGGGCCCTCCTACTTGGTTATAGTAAAGTTCTAAATATATGATTGCAAACTAATACTCTGACAAGACTGTCATGAAGAAAAACAGTAAAAGTTTTGAGATACTGTAATGTATGAAAATTTACAGATGGAAAATTTACAGATGGACAGGCAAGTGGACAGAAAGGACTAATACCTTTATTTCACTTTCAAGGGAATAATGCATTTAAGTTTATATATAAGCCTATTTTTTTTAAGCATATCCACTTTTTCCATTAAGAAGTTTATATCTGAATCATTTTTTTTATTTACAGGTTTTATAAATTTTAAATGAAAAAACCTGAAAATATAAGTTAAAATATTAGAATTGTTGCAAAAGTTGCAATCATTATATATACAGAGTAAAAAACTGAAACTATAAGTTAAAATTTTAGAATTGTTGCAAAAGTTGCAACCATCATATATCCAGAGTGTAGCTCATATTGGGTCATATTATGCATACACATATTTTATTATTTTTAAATCATAAATGTTTAAACTGAAGTTAAAAGAAAATAATGCCACAACATGGCATCTACAAGAATATTCCTTGAATCACTTTTAAAAAGTTTTGCACATTGGAGTTTTCAGTACCTGCTTAATTTTATTCACCAAAATAAAATAAAAGATTCAGTAAATTTGATAAAATAAAACATCTTTTCAAATAAAGTATACACACTGTTGGTTGAATGAGAAACAAACAATATCATTGTGCTAATTACTATCCAAGTTTTAATTAATCACTGAAATTAATAGTCAATTTCACACCTGGTGAAGTTTTTACTCCTCTGAAGTAAGGAATTACTTATCTCATGAACATCCACACTTTTATAGCAATACACCACTTTGTGGACACAATTAAATGTACACTTTAATCATTGTAACCCTGGTGGTACAATACAAAATCTAAAATGTAGCATAGCCTAGAATAAGAATGAATCACATACAGAAAATAATAACATTCATCTAGTTTATGCACCATCTGGGGGGGGGGGGGGGAGGGAGTGCAGAGCAGAGGGGAAGCCTGCTGGTAGTGGCCAAGCTGACCCAAGGCAAGCTGCCTGGGGTGGGTTACATAATGCAAGTGAAGGCTGTACTACTAGGTGGGCTAGATGTAAACAACACTTGACATGGTGTATGAAAACATGAATAAAAGCTATTCTTTCCAATCAATTTCTTTGAAATTTCAGATTTTTAAAGATTAAATCCTTATGTATATATGCTGTGAAAATTAAATCAACAGTGCCAAAGTTGGACAAAATTTAAGGTATTGATTTTTTATTTATGCTAATAACTTGAAAAATTTGCAAAATTCAGATCTAAATATGGGTAAACAATTGAATCTTGATTAAATAAAGTTATATTCCTGAAAAAAGGTCTCTAGGTTCAGCAATTCTCATGTGAGTAAATATATTTCCTGATTTTTTAACAAATTGCATTATTTTTGGCCCATAACTTCAAAATAATACCCAATACTAACCTAATTTTTGGTATGTTCATAGAAAATGTATAAAAGAATGTGAATCCTAAATACGATCAAAAACAGATCAGTGGTTTTGATATTAGGCAGCCCTGAAGTGTAACAATAGCTTTTTTTATGGAAAACGGAGTTTTTTTTCCCTTAATATCTCGAAGTATGGTAGGAGATTTTGGGGACATCTAAAATTATGTCAACAGCCTGGGGAGCATAGAGATGTGCACTGAATGACCTACAGTCATCAAAGTGGACTGCTTGACAATGTAAGGGAATACAACAAGAGCCTCCAAAAATTCAATAACTAGCCTAATTTTGCAGCTTTTATTTTCAAATTTCATTTTAACAGATTAAATCCTTATGTTTACATGGTGTGAAAATTAAATCCACAATACTTACAGGAAAAAAATAGCTAAATTCTTTTTATACATTGCCATGGCCAAAGTTGGGCAAAATTTAAGGTACCAATTTTATATTTTTGCCAATATTTAAAAAAATTTAACAAATTTTGATCTAAATTTTGGAATACAATTAAATTTTGTTTAATATAAGTTGTATTACTGGAAAAAAGTCCCTACCTTTAACACTTTTGGTCTTACGTGACCAAATATCTTCCTGATTTTTTTACAAAGTCCATTATGTTTGGGCCCATAACTTTTTTAAATTATATAATACTGACTTAATATCTGGCATGTACATAGGAACTATATAGAGGAATATTTATGGTTAATATGAAGAAAACCAGATGAGTGGTTTTGATTTTAGGCAGTCCTGGAGTGTGAAAATAGATTTTTAATAAAAAATTGAGGTTTTTCCTAAATATCTCAGGGGAACGAAGTCCTATTGACCCAATTTTTGGCATGGTAGGAGATTATGGGGACATCTAACTGTATGCCGAAATTCAGATTCGTAGGTCCAATGGTGTCGAAACGTGCCAGTCTTACGGACGGACATCCAGACGGACAGACAGACAGACGGACGGACGGACGGACGGACAGACAGACGGACGGACAATGGACCATGACTATAGCTCAGATGACTTATAGTCAGCTGAGCTAAAAATTAATTGCTATTTATCAATACAGATACATAAAATGATGCATACCCAGGCAAATTTAAACACTGATAATTTGTCTTAAACTATTCTTGTATACAGTCTAACCTCTTTCATTCGCCCCATGTTCATTCGCCAACTTCGCCTACCACCAACAAATGACAAAGTCCTGACTTCCTTACTACTTTTTTACCTTGTTCATTTGCCAGCCTCGCTATCCGCCATCTGCCAGGTGTATTTTTACCCCAATGTGCCACATTCTCTTGATCATATGCCATCTTCCTGATTCCAACTTAAGACAAGTTGGGAGTATTTCACCAAGCCGGTGTGTTATCACTCAGGCCCAGCTGACCTGCCGTGTCTGTGTTTACAACATGTCACGCCTCAATGCTTATTGATCAAGTACCCGGTGCCACTAATTTATTAATGACTTAACACCCTTGAATTGTTTGGGGACAGCTGTCATCAGCCGAGTGACCAATGTTGATTTCACACCTAGAGTTGTTTGGTTAAGTGTCATAAATAAAGACCATGAGTAGTTTGGAGCAATTAAAGGTAACACAAGGGTTCAATTAATGTTAAATGTCCTCAGTGACACAGTTTGCTGGACAAAGTGTGTCGGGATTCCATCAGCAGCATCAACATCGGCAATTGATCAGCCAGTCCAACCTGTGAACCTGAAGAAATAGTTCCCAAACCTCTGCCCACATCTGCCAAAGTCCGTCAGGCCATGAAGACAGTCTTGCAATATTTTGAGAGCTCCAACTACAGAGGACAGTCTGATATAGACACATTTTACAAGATGAACCAAAGAATAACTGCTCTTTAGTACTAGTCACAAGCTGGTAAACAATGCTCCATTACAGAATTCTTTAGGGCAGACTCGGATGAAAGTGAAATGGCACAAGGAGGACCATGGAGGATTTTATATTTTGACCGGATATGTTATACAAGTATATCTTTGTAAATAAACTGTACACACTGTATTTTTCAGTAGTTATTTGTAATTTTTTCTTTCAATGTGAATAAAGTTATATAATTTGTACACGGTTTAAAATTTTTTTTTAATGTGGCTAGTTAAAGACGAGCCTATTAAATGCATGGTCCTATTAAAGCTTTCCATCCTATTTGGACCCCCTTTCAACCATCAACCTCGCTTACTGCCAAAAACTCCCCCAGTCCCAAGGTTGGCGAATAAAAGATGTTAGACTGTACAATGACCTTCTGAGTTTATCTATTCTCAGCCTAACTAATATATAATAACTAGAATACGGGTCGTCAACAAGCGACTACGTGTATCAGCAAAAATCAGAGTAGGATTGAGAGGCATGGGGAAAGAGTTAGATGTGTTACATATTAGCATGGATGTCCATCATGTAAACATGATTTTAGGTGGCGCCACCTGTAATTTGAATGAGAAATTATCCAAGATGTATACACATGCAAAATTTCAGGTGGAAAAGTCAAACCACTGCCGAGATAAGAGTGAGTTTATCCCAAACAGACAAACAGATGGACGCTGTGCAAAAATGGTAACAGGTGGCGCCACCAGTTTCTTGTATGATAAAGAGCAATGTGAGATCCAAACACATGCAAAACTTCAAGAAGATACATCAAAACAGTCCAGAGTTATTGGCATGGATATCTGCAGCATGAATATGAATGTAGGTGGCGCCACCTGTCATAAAATCAAGAAAGCTACCCAGGATGTATACACATGCAAAAGTTCAGATGTATATGTCAAACCACTGCCGAGATTTAAGTGATTTTAACCCAACTCAAACTAACCAATAAATGCTGTACAAAAATAATTGCATGTGGCACCACCAGTTTCTCGTATGATAAAGAGCTATGTGAGATTTAAACACATGCAAATTTTCAGGAAGATACGTCACACCAGTCTATAGTTATTGGCATGGATGTCTGCAGCATGAACGTGGATAAAGGTGGCGCCACCTGTTATAAAATCAAGAAATCTATCCACAATGTATATGCATGCTGAATTTCAGGTGAATTAGTCAAACCACTGCAGAGATATGAGTGATTTTAACCCAAAACAGACAAAAAGATGGACACTGTGCAAACATGGTTGCAGGTGGCACCACCATATTTTGTGTATGTTATAAAGCTATCCCAGGGCTACATTTGTACAAAATTTTTTTCCTGATTGGTCAAACGAGTCCAAAGATATGCGGGTTAATGTGTCAAAACAGACGCACAGATAGACGCACTGGAGAGAGGAAAGGTCAGAGGTCAACCCCAATTGGTTAGGCACCAGTTCACATGTGACCTGATAATTGGTGTAAGTTTCAGAAAAATCAGTCCAGTAGTCTAAGAGGAGTTCGGAAACAAACGCGGCGGCTGCAGCGGCAGAGGAACCCGGTCAAAAACATAGTATCCGCAAAACTTTGTTTTGGCAGATACAATTAATCTGATGTAAGTAAACCTTTTTTTTACCAAGACTATAAAAATCATATAACCTTTTGAATGTCTCTTCCACAAAGTAAGGGCCCCTGTTTTTCCTGGCCATCTGAGGTGAGTGCCAGTTTGTAGCCACAGACCGTGGGTGTTCTCCCTCGTCAAGATGTTTCATCTCCTCGCACAGGGACTGCAGGTCCACCGAGCTGTCTGTGCTCTGGGCGTACTTCAGAACGATGCGGCAACAATAAGTACACACACGCAGATACCCTGCAGGTCAAATAACAACTCATGAAAGGCATTTCAAATGGAAAACAATATGCATGCTGAGCCAGCTCTGACCACTAACACAATCCCTAAATACTATGTGGTGTTTGGAAAAATAGCTAGCATAATAAGAAAACATGAAATTGTCTGCGAGGGATGATCAGAAGGCTCATTAGAGCATGGGAAGATCTGTCTTGTATTGTTTCTTTATTCTGTTCACAGTATAAACGTGTAATAAAATTAGAAACAAAGATATCCTAGACAAAAATACCTTGTAATTTTCAATTTAATGGCAGTTGCAAAAAAAACCAATTCATCCCCCCCCCCCTATGTATATAGGTATACATACCACATTTAGCATTCTACAAGCATTTCTTCAATGCTTGTAGCTTCAAGATGATCTTTGGTCAACCCAAGATGCAAGAAAGTGAATTATTCATTTTTTACCTTTAAAACTATAAATTTTACTTTTTAGCTCTAGGTCATGAACAACAGTGTGTTTGTGCTTATATAATCATGAAAATAAATCAACATTTCTTATAGGTTGTAACAATATTGAATCATAAACATTTTTCAGGGGAGCATTGCAAATTTCAGCAGATATGACCTCTAAGATCAAGGCCTCCAGTTAACAAACTTCTCTTAAATTTGGTCAAAACAATCTGTGTATTAAATTTGAGGAAAAATTATGCAGAATTTCAAAAGTTATGGTGTTCACAAGTTATGGTTTCTTCTTTTAGGCTATAGGCTAGTGGGGGTCATAGTGCACCCCCCTTGTGATTTACTTTAATTGGTATTTTCATGTAGCCCTAAGTCTAACAAGTCAGAAAATTGATGTTGCCAGCAAAAAAACTGGGATGGAAGATGCCCCCATGGACTTTTTAACCACGCCTACTTTTATAGTTGAAGGCAGATAATTAGGGGTAAGGAAAATTCAAACAGCCCTAATTTTTCAACTCTTCATCAAAATATTTCAAATGACCACTTAAAATGTTTGCCTTGTCAAGATCTACAAGTCCATGCAAATTTATCCTGTGAAAAGGTCACTAGAGGTCAAAAGCTCACAAACTTTGACCTTTACCTATAATTTCTCGCATCATCAGGGTTTATTTATTGCCATGACCGTATTAAGTTTTTTTTATTAAAACGTTTATTAAAATGAAGGTTTACATGTGTTTGTTAATACCTGGAGTCAAAAAGTCAAGAAGTAGTGATTACCCCACGGTATGTGAGATATTTCTGCACTTTTACATACTTTTTTTACATATTGCTGAATGTGTCGAATAGGAATAAGGCTAAATCTAACAAGTAATACATCCCGGTGAGAAATAATATTAATCATATGTAATTATGTCTTCCCTCCAATGGGGGGAGACATAGTGTTTGGGTCTGTAGTCATCGTCGTCATATGTGTCATATTTGGTGAACGTGACAACATTTGATCGACTCAACAATTTTTCATGAAATTTTAAACTGAAATTGTTTCTACCAAAATCTCGCAGCAGTTCGAAAACCGGTGACCTTGACCTTCTTCATCAAGGTCAAATAGTCCGAAATAGAATTATTTGTCAACCCCATAACAAATTTGAAACACTAATGTTTTAATCATGTCCCTTGAGGAGCTTGATAACTGGTGACCTTGATCTGGATATTCAAGGTCATATTCAGCAAGAATAGAAATTATTCTTGAACGCTATAACTTTTGAGTCACTTGATATATTTTCATGAAATTCAACTTGTGAAATGTTTCTACCAATATCTCGGACTAGTTAAAAATCTGGTGACCTTGACCTTCATCAAGGTTAAACTGGATGAAACAAAAAAAAAATTGTGAATACGATATGTTTTAAAGTATCACATATTTTCCCTCAAATTTTAAACACTATTTTTTTAATCGGGTTTCTTGAGGAGCTCGATAGCTGGTGACCTTGACCTGGATCTTCAAGGTTAAATCAACCAGAATTAAATTTCAGATTAGTTCATAATTTTGTCACCTTGATCGTCATCATACAAGGTCATATTCTTAGAAATGCAGGATTTAAGTTAACACCAAACTTTTGAAGGGGTTCATTTTTCCCTAAAATTTGGGAAAGTGAGGCCCGTAGTGAAGGGAGACATAAAGTTGTTTTTGTGTCACAAAAAGCAGGTCCTCTAATTAATTAGAGAAGTAATTATCAATTATTATATGAATTATAATAACTAATATATTGTTTACTAGTAATAGAAATGTGATATATGTGATATATGTGATATAAGCGTATTGATGCAAAATAAAATACATTTGCTGTTACTAGTCAAATAAAAATTAGGATTGCTGTTAACAGAGATCAATGAACCAGTGACAACTAAGAACATATATAACTATCATAAAATAAGATACAAACAGGTTAGAATTAGGATGAAAGTTAACTGGAAATGTGTTTATTGAGAGATAGAAAGTAACATACATTTATTTCAATATTAAAATTTCATGGCACACTTTATAACGCATATGTGTAACAAACATCTATGGTGTTGGTAGGGCCAACCTTTGTTTACTTTTGACTTCAATGAACTCTTCGATGAATTTTCTTTTACATAATTTGATGTTTCATTTTATAGGTGAAATATGCATCTTTTGTGGTCATTTGCAAAGATTCAATGAAAGATTTCAATGAACCACTTGTTAGATTTTTCCTTACTCCTTTTCGGCACATTTGGCAGTATGTACAAAAGGTATGTAAAAGTGCAGGAATATCTCACATTCCGCTGGGTAATCACTACTTCTTTTCAAACTTTTTGACTCCAGGTATAAATAAAACACAGGTGACCCTTCATTTAAATTAATTTTTAATAAAAAAAACTTTATATGGTCTTGGCGATAAATTAAGCCTGATAATAAGAGAAATTATAAGTAAAGGTCAAAGTTTGTGACCTTTTGATCTCTGGTGACCTATTCACAAAATAAATTTTGCATATCATTTGCATGAACTTGTAGATCTTGACAAGGCAAATATTTAAAGTGGTCATTTGAAATATTTTGGTGAAGAGTTGCAAAATTAGGGCTGTTTGAATTTTCCTTACCCCTAATTATCTGCCTTCAACTATAAAAGTAGGCGTGGTTAAAAAGTCCATGGGGGCATCTTCCATCCCAGTTTTTTTGCTAGCAACATCAATTTTCTGACTTGTTAGACCTAGGGCTACATGAAAATACCAATTAAAGTAAATCACAAGGGGGGTGCACTATGACCACCACTAGCCCATGGCCTATTTGGCTTGCAGAAACTCTGTAAGAATGAGCAAGTAAAATTTGATGTGAGGTAGTCAAGTTCACACTACCTGTGTCTCTCTGCAAGTCCAAGTCCAGGTCACTCCAGTCCGAGTCCGTGTGCAAGCACTTTAGGTTCAGGTTCAAGTTCACCCTCTTTAAATTCAAGTCATTTGGAACCTGAGCCAAAGTCTGAGTCTAATACAAATAATGAAATGGGGAAATCTGATATTATCCTGTGTATTTTAATGTTGATTTATATATATATATGCTTGAGTGTGTAATTATATTCATCTCCTTATGCAGAGCTAAAGCTTGGTAATATATAGCTTTATTTGTAAAATTCCCTTTCTACTGGACCAAAGATTGACTTGACCTGATGTTTTTTAGTCCTTACCTCCAAGTCCAAGTCCCTAAAAGTATACTAGTCCCGACTAGAATTCTACATCACTGTTTGACAAGGAGAGCACTGACATACAGTACCTGTGTAACCCATGATTTTCCCAGGAACTTCTTGGTTGCAGCAGCGGCTGCAGAATATCTGTCCACATACTCGGCAGTGATGGCGGCGACGGAACGTGTTGAAACGATCTCCACATTCATAACATTCTTTACAATTGCTATCTGGCATCCAGTACTGTCGGAAATCACTGTCTTTGTAAGCCTGTGGAGTCTGTAACATGATTGAGGGAAAAACAAGATTGTTTAATGTTGGAGTGAAGAAGTCTAGGCCATACAAGCAAGCAAATGGTTCAGGCTATCATTTAATAGACAAACCTTTGATACACAGGTGTATGTGCACAACTGTTTGGAATATTTGGCCAATACATTAGAGCAAAGAGGCAAGATCACTATGTGTAAGACAAAGGGTATTAGTAAGTGATATTTATAAAGAAGATTTATTAGGATGTCAAATTGTAAGCTTAAGTCCCTACTGTTGTAAAATGCTCCCTACAATCAGACACCACCATAGGAGACATAGAACACCTTAAGTCAGCCAGCTGCACAATAAACTTATTCCTTAAATGTTGAGGTCTGTCTGCTCTATTATGCTTAAGGTAGCAGGACTGGTCAAAATCCTAAAAATTGGTGTTTTTTCAATAAAAGGTATACGTAATATTGAATACTGGGCGGATCTAATAGAGCTGAGCACATTTTGGGTCACCGGTTGCATTTATGGAAAAGGGTGATTTCTATTCAGTAAACACCAAGATGTGTTGACAGGGTGTTTGTAAACTAACTCCAGCCCTGCAGGAGGGCCTGTCAATCACTCTGCCCCCAGCCCTCACTTGGGTCATTCAGCCAATCGCGAGGTGCAAGTGTTTAATTAATGCATGGGCCAAGTACCCCCGTGCACCAGGTGGCAAGAACTGACGGTCGACTTTGTTTGCCCAATCTAATTAGCTGAGCATACAACTGATAAGCATTGGAGAGCAACCTTAACTCTAGCTAATCAGTGTGCAAACAAACCCGTCCTTGTGAATGGTCTGTTAGTGTCATTGGCCTTTCTGTCTTGTGTCGGGTATGTTACGCCGAAACACAAATTTTCACTTGACATCATGTTATTTCTGCTATATAATATATCCTGAGCCTATCGACAGATACATAAAATTACTTTATAATAAGCTGCTTCATATCCCAACCATAAGGTCTATGATATTCATACTGTCAACACCGCAATAAATAAATATTATGCTAATACCAAACGACGCAAATCCCGAATGCCACTTGAAAAACTGCAGCAGTTAAATGATATCAAGAAGTCTCAGTGGGCCGAACCTACTTCCGTGATCAAACTGATGGCCAGCAACGATGAATCGTCAGATGAGGGCATCTCTACGTTTACGCATGAAGGAAAACCGGAGGCCGACACCTATCGACTTTGGCAGTGTTATCAACTAAACGTGCTATTGTCACCCGCTGTTGTACTGCCCTCATATAAACAAAAAGTCCAGTTTTCACAAATAACTTGTATGTGTATGGGAGATTTAAATATAAACTTTTTTTATTTTACATGGATTGTACAACTATTTATAATAACTAATACGAGGCACTCTCCATGGCACGGATGTTGGCGCTCGGTAGTTGGTAAATATATAATTTATTTTATACGAGATTTGTATGATCGTTATAAACTTGTCTCTATTGTCAACTCCCAAATATCTATAATGTATGTAAACCGTGATAAGAAAATCAATCTTCGTTCTCCTTGAATGGCCATAGATCCTGCTCCCCTTGTTCCTGTGTAAACACGCGGTTACCTATTAGGCCTGGCTATCCACCTGTTCAGCCACGGTCCAGGTTGTCGGGTGCTCAGCGCACCTTGGCACTTGGGTAAAACTGTAAGCTCCGCCTACTGAAGTCCATGCATGTGGTGTTTGACAAGTCTGGTGTGACAGGACAAATTTTTATCGTTTTAATACGTTTTTAAAGCAAAATAGTCAATTAATCCATGTTATTATACCATGGTTTGATAAGAACCACCGTCTTGACCAAGTTCATGCGACTGTCAACATGTAGTTGTGGTTAGTTACGTGTGTAGGACGAATGATCTCTACGAATATAGTTTTTGGCCATTTTCTCGAAACACCATTTCACCTGAACACCTTATATTTAGAGCGTTATTTCTCAGTAATCACTTGTCTGAAACATACCATCTTTGATATATGCAATTGTTAATATGTCTTCTAAAAAGCACTTTTTTATTTTACGCCTATACTAAATTTGAAGGATTTTATTAAGGTAAAAGTAAACAAGGGACCCATGGGTCACGGCGCTCAGCTGTTATATATGATAAAAAATATGATTTGGGAAAGAGGCACATGCTTGTTTTGTGTGGTAATAAATATAAGCTTTATTATGAGTTGTTGGTGTTTAGCTTATGTATGATTTTGATAGTATCTTTGGAGACAGGGAAGAGGATTGATTTCATTTATTTTATTAACAAATGGAGTGCTATTGTCACACAGATTTTGACTTGGCCACATAACTTATAAGCAGCACATATTATAAAAGAGTTAAACTATTTATTAAAATTTAATAACAAATATTGTGCCAATATAATTTTTATTAAAGAAAAAATAATAAGAAAATCATATGATCTTTTAAAATAAAATATAACTGAAATGATTATTGAAATAATATTATAGAATATATTCATGAATGCATTCATGAATACATTTTGAAAGTATCTGCACTGGTATTCAAATACTTTCATTTTTACCTGAATTCCCATTCTTATGCAATAAAATTTTCTAATGCAGTACATATTCATATTCGTATTCAAATACATTTGCAAAGCATTCGCACCACGTCTAGTATTTATTCAGTTTTAGCCAAACAAAGATTTTGAGAATCCAGAATATACAAAATTCACAAATTTAAATAATGATCATAAGTACCTGGTTTTATGGCTTTTATTTATATTAAAAAAAAAATAAATGTAATAAATTCACTTTGGACTACTTTCACATCAATCTACACACTAGACACAGTAGGAATCTAGATTAATATTATCAACTGCATCTTTGTCTATCATTAATTTCCTTCATATGATCCCTAATGATTAGTAATGAATAATATGATTTATTTTTTTATCATTAAAATTGAACTGAAAAATACCATAGGTGACTGCATGGTGTTATTTGGAATAACATTGACAATGACATTCTATCCATCCATACAAGATTCTTACATCATCAGTAACTGCAAGTTAATTTTCTGTTACTCATCAACTAACAAATTGCTTTTCTATTAATTTTTCTTTAATTTGTTTTAAAAAAGCAATATAAAATTATTAATTTATTGTTTATTGTTATGTTGTTTTTCAAAACAACTACTAGATGAGTTGGGTTGGACACCTGGATCAACTGTGGCTGGGCATTAGCTGCCTGGCTGCTCCAGTGTATGTTTCGCTCAAGCATACATAATCTGATGAAAGGTCAACAAGGTCAACATACAGGTGACTGAAGAGGGGCTGGATTAAGCCTGGGTCTGACATGGTTTCATATAAACATTAAAAGCTACAATATTTGGCCAATTTCTTTCAGCTTTCTAAACTACAAAGATGAAATCCTTATGTGTGCATGATATGAAATATATCAACAGTGCTCTCAGGAAACAAACGTGCCATGGTCAAAGTTGAGCAAAATTTAAGGTACTAATTTTATATTTATACTAATAACTTATAAAATTTGAAAAATTCAGAACTAATTTTTGGTATTCAATTGAATCTTGATTAAATAATGTTACATCCCTGACAAAAAATCTCTAGCTTCAGCAATCTTCTTGTTAAGGGAGTAAATATATTTCTTGATTTTTTAAAAAGTGCATTATGTTTGGGCCCATAACTTAAAACAATTACGCAATACTGACATCATTTCTGGCATGTGCATAGCGAATGTATAGAGAAATATGTATATTATATATGATCAAAGTCAGATCAGTAGTTTTGATATTAGGCAGTCTTACAGTGTAACAATGGGTTTTTAATGGAAAAATGAAGTTTTTCATTAATATTTCGAAGGAATTAAGTCCTAGTGATAAAATTCTTGGCATGGTAGGGGATTTTGGAGACATCTAACTGTATGCTAAATCTAAGGAACTTAGAGCTGAAGCTGGGGAGCTGAGCTCTAGCAAACTGCATAACACTAGCTTGATGTAAACTTGATGTGACATGGTGCTTGAAAACTTGAATAAAATCTACAGTTTTTGATCAACTGGTTTCAAATTTTTGGTGTTAACAGACAAAATGCTAACAAAAACATGCTGTGAAAATTAAATCCACAGTACTTACAGGAAAAAACATGCCTTGGTCAAACTTGGGCAAAATCTAAGGTACCAATTTTATATTTTTGCCAATATTAAAAAAAATTTAACAGATTTTGATCTAATTTTTGGTATACAATTAAATTTTGATTAATTAAAGTTGTATTACTGAAAAAAAGTCCCTACCTTTAACACTTTTAGTCTTAAGTGACCAAATATCTTTCCTGATTTTTTTACAAAGTCCATTATGTTTGGACCCATAACTTTTTAAAGTAGATAATACTGACTTAATTTCTAGCATGTACATAGGAACTATATAGAGGAATATTTATGGTAAATATAAAGAAAACCAGATGAGTGGTTTTGATATTAGGCAGTCCTGAAGTGTGAAAATAGATTTCTAATAAAATATTGAGGTTTTTCCTTAATATCTCGAAGGAACGAAGTCCTATTGACCCTATTGACTCTATTTCAGCATGGTAGGAGATTTTTGGGACATCTAACTGTATGGCAAATTTCAGATTCATAGGTCCAATGGTGTCGAAATGTGCCAGTCTTACGGACGGACATCCGGACATCCGGACGGATAGACATCCGGACGGACGACGGACAATGGACCAAGACTATAGCTCAGATGACTTATAGTCAGCTGAGCTAAAAATGAAATGATTTGTGAAGATTTCAAAATTAAATACTCTGTAAAATCGTAATTTTTAAACTTAACTCACTAAACAAAAAACGCCTGGGGATTATTATCTAAATTCTCGATTTATTTAAGAAGATTTTCTGTATCTGCTTTAGTTGTGCTGGAATAAACGATTTTTTGTTAAATATTAAAATTAAATTAAAATTCTTACAAATTCAAACTTGTTCCTCAGAAACAAAGTTTATTATCACCAAACTATATAGAGAATTTTCTTAGCTTTCAGAAAATGTATACTTTAGGGGATATTAAAGCATTAGATTGTTCAATACAAAGGAAAAACTGAAACAAAGTCAGATCAGGTGGGGGGCCCTGTCCGGCCACCTTAATAGCATTATGTCTTACTTGTCCTCTCCTGTCCAGCACGCTGGTGAGTCGTTTGAGGACACCGGTCAGAGTCCTCTGGGGTGTAGCTGACTGTCCCTCTGGTGATGATGGGTCATCTTCACTTGCGTCTGTAACATCAACTGCTCAAATAACAAATGATCACACGGAAATACCTGCAAGGGCCAACTCTTTACAACTTTAAACAACAGAGTGAGCAAGCAGTTGTGACACTTAGCTATCAAGCCTGGGAAATTAAAATACTGAATGATGTTTTTCTAAACTTTTGTTGGCCTATGGAACTTGGTAATTTTCTCAAATAATTTATAAAATGTGTGGATAATCCTTAACCAGATGAGGTCTGTGGCCTGTGAGTTTGAACTCAGAATAAAGTATCCTGTTGAGTTCAGTATGAAACTTAACTTAAATGAATTTTGGATATTTACATAAAATTGTCAGGACAACTTTCTGGTTTAAACTCTATTATCTGTAAAGAGACTTTGTGCTCAAAATGTCTTAACCTGCACAATGTTCAACTGTAAGGCCTGGATCTTAAAAAGTCTGAACATTCTGTATTCCCAGAGCATCATCAAGTAGTCAAATCAAGAATAATTAGATTTCTTATAAATGTTATACAATAGTGACAGATCTCCAAATATCCCTCTTATTCATCACTGTTGAGTGTCCTCACTGATCTAATGTTTTTACCTGTCACTTAAATTTAATAAAAAATGGTTCTGTAAAACAGAACTGAAATTTAATTGTTCCCTGTGGAGTTTTCACAGATCAGGTGAACATGAGATATCACATTTGTGTAATTTGCATATTTTTCAAAAAGTAATCATGATATCCATACCAAAGTTTGCTCTGCACTTCTGAGTTGTAAACGACACATTTTTCTGGAGTAATAACATTTTTGGGTGTAGCAGAATAGAAAAAGATGCTTGCCAATCATAAATGAAGGAAGTTAGGTATCCTAGATTTTAAATTGTTTATAGTATGTAAAGTGGGATATCCCAACCGTTCTTATTAATTTACAAACATAGTATAAACTTGATATCTACAGAAAGAGTAATATAATGAAGACAGGACAATTTCTGTTTCACACCTCACCTAGATTGGAGTCTGACGGGTCACTGCTCAGCACGTTGTCTGACGTGTGGTCTGAGGAGCTGCTCAACAAGGACTCTGGTGTCCCCTCCTTGTCGTCTGATCAAACATGACAGAAGCCACATGTCTATATCTGATACATTAATCTGTCCTTCTACATTTGATTACACATTTACTTTAATCTGTATGTGTGCATGGAAACGTAACAGCACTGAATTGAAATAATGAATACAACAGTTTACAATGATAATGTTATCTCATATTGACAATACTACTCAACTTAGATTTACCAGATCCATGCTTGATGGAAGTCTCCAACTGGCCACCAGTAATTTTTTTTGTAATAGGCTGCATGAACAAAAGGCTCACCAATTTTTTATATGAAACAGTAATTACTTTTTTTATTTAACATTTAATTTGAAGCAGCAATTACAGGCTCAATAGTACTACATAAGATGTGAAGCAAAATTTTCTGGCTCATCTTTATTACATTTCATAACTAGAATACGGGTAGTCGACAAGCGACTACGTGTATCCGCCAAAATCAGAGAAGGACGGGTGAAGTGAGGCATTGATTGAGTGGCAAGGGGATATAGAGTTACATGTGTTAAATATTAGAATGGATCTCTGCCACATAAACATGATTGTAGGTGGCGCCACCTGTTATTTGAATGAGAAACTATCCAAGATATATACACATGCAAAATTTCATGTGGAAAAGTCAAACCACTGCAGAGATATGAGTAATTTTATCCCACAGCAGACAAACAGATGGACGCTGTGCAAAAATGGCTGCAGGTGGCGCCACCATTTTTGTTCATGTTATAAAGCTATCCAAGGGCTACATTTGTGTAAAGTTTTTTTCCTGATTGGTCAAACGGTTTCCGAGATATGAGCTTGGATGTCTGCAGCATAAACGTGAATGTAGGTGGCGCCACCTGTCATAAAATCAAGAAAGCTATCTAGGATGTATACACATGCCGAATTTTAGGTGAATTAGTCAAACCACTGCAGAGATATGAGTGATTTTAACCCCAGGCAGATTAACAAATGGACACTGTGCAAACATGGTTGCAGGTGGCGCCACCTTTTGTTGTGTATGTTATAAAGCTATCCCAGGGCTACATTTGTGTAAAAAATTTTTCCGGATCGGTCAAACGGTTCCTGAGATATATGGATTTATGTGTGGAGTGTTAACGTGAATGTAGGTGGCGCCACCTGTCATAAAATCAAGAAAGCTATCTAGGATGTATACACATGCCGAATTTTAGGTGAATTAGTCAAACCACTGCAGAGATATGAGTGATTTTAACCCCAGGCAGATGAACAAATGGACATTGTGCAAACATGGTAGCAGGTGGCGCCACCTTTTGTTGTGTATGTAATAAAGCTATCCCAGGGCTACATTTGTGTAAAAAATTTTTCCGGATCAGTCAAACGGTTCCCGAGATATATGGGATTATGTGTGGAGCGTTAACGTGAATGTAGGTGGCGCCACCTGTCACAAAATCGAGAAAGCTATCTAGGATGTATATACATGCCGAATTTTAGGTGAATTAGTCAAATCACTGCAGAGATATGAGTGATTTTAACCCCAGGCAGATGAACAGATGGACACTGTGCAAACATTGTTGCAGGTGGCGCCACCTTTTGTTGTGTATGTTATAAAGCTTTCCCAGGGCTACATTTGTGTAAAAATTTTTTCCGGATCGGTCAAACGGTTCCCGAGATATATGGGTTTATGTGTGGAAACAGATGCACAAACGGACGCTGGGCAGAGACGAAAGGTCAGAGGTCAAGGTCACTTGGTTAGGCACCAGTTCACATGTGACCCGATAATTTGTGTAAGTTTCGGAAAAATCTGTCCAGTAGTCTCAGAGGAGTTCTCCGGAAACGAACGCGGCGGCGGCGGCGGCGGCGGCGGCGGCGGAACCCGGTCAAAAACATAGTATCCGCAAAACTTCGTTTTGGCGGATACAATTATTGACTCACCATTATTACGTTTGAAGAGTCGAGAGAAAAATCCCCCGGATGGTTTGGCTTCAGGAGATAGTGGGGCAAAGACTGTCAGACTTGTAGGGCTGTCACACCCCCGATCAGTTGTCATGGCTGAGATACAAAATAAGTCTCGGTCAAATGAAATTTAAAAATTATAACCTTGATATTTGAGTTTACAGGCACTGAAGCAGGGTTGGCAATTTCTTCCAAGAGGCGGTTCCTTCCATGGAAACTTCCGGAAACTTCCAGCTCGGAAGAAATAGTTTCCTCCATTTCTTCCGGAAGAAACTTTCCAATTTCATCGGAGAATATATAAAACTAATAAATTTTCAGCTTTATTTCTGCTTAAACATAATCTGTTCCATCTTATTTGCAAATATAAAGGTTTATATTAATATGTAGTGTCATCTTAGAATGTGTGACTATTAGTTGAATTTAGTTAGACAATATGCCTCATGTAGTTTTGAGTTTGTCAGTTCAGGTGACATAATTCTAAATCAATGGACACAGGTTTCTGTCCAGTGAACCATGCAGTGCCCAGGTGATTACCTACAAAAGTGCAGCTTCACTCCAGTTACTCCTGACTGCACAGAGAGGCGGGGTAGGGGGAAGCCATGTCATAATTAACATGGTTTCATCCACTATCCTAATCAAACGGTCAAACTGCTCCTTGTTATAATAGATTATTACCTAGCAGAAACTCATGTACAGAGATTTCTTTCTCATGTTTCTCTATTATCCAGCAGGCATGCAGAACATGGTTTCTTTGGCACACATATATAAAATAAAAGGGTTTATGTTCTATGCAATATACTGTGTACCTACTGTTCACATAACACAAACAACACCAGATACAAAATGTTTCAGGGAGAATGCCCAAAAGATTACTGATAGGTACTGATTGTACTCCACTGTATTAACAGGACTTACATGGAGAGATGCATAAATTTAAATGAATGATCATTTTATGTTCAACTTGTGATCACTGATCAATCATAGTGAAATATCACACAAGATATTGTTAAATTATACACAAGCTAGCTATGAATTGTGTTATATTTTGCAGGAAGTGTAGTTTGCATACTATTTAGATTCTACATTAGTTAGTGAGTTCGTGTGCAGCGCTGCATGCACCTTGGCAGCTATGCACTTGACTGTTAAGATACAAGATTAGAAAATTGTAGTATATCAACCTGTAATTCTCTGTCATACAAAAGTAACATTGCTGAGTGACACAAATTAGGTAAGAACTAGTTACAAATACAGAAAACTTCCTCTAACCTTCATGTGAATACAGGTAGACATTTAAACTCAGAGCATTGTAACTGTATACTGATTAAAAGTTAATTATTATAAAATATATTTATTATAAAAGCTAATTAAAAGTAAATATTCAAAAGAAATAAAAAAGTTCAAATATCTGTTTTGATTTTGTGTATCACACTATCACTCTTACTGTTCACTAAATTCCACTTTCATCCATTACTTCCGGAAGAAAGTGGAGGAAATGGGGTTTCCTCCAATTTCTTCCAATGTCTCAGAAGAAATACAATACTTCTGGAAGAAAACCAACCCTGCACTGAAGCATAGTTTTCATTTTAATAGAAAAAGAAATAAAAAATAGTAAAAAATACCAAGAGTAAAATCACTACACAAATTATAACATGTATATCATCAGCCTGCTCATCAAAGTCAGCCCAATGGTTATAAAGTAGGTTCCTCAGGAGAAGACTAGAATCATATGTTCAAGATTTCTCTAACAGCCGGACATATTCTGAAATATTAGGGCCTACATTAGGCTCAAATATTAAGGTCTTTCAGTATGAACTGTGGAATGAATATAAACACTCTTCATCCAACCATGAGTTTGATCAATTATATTCTGTTATGAACTTGCAGTAGACAATTACAACTCACTTTTGCTTTTCAAGTCAACCTTTTCTCACATGAGCATGCAAGTTCTTGTGCTTCACATGTCAAGTGTTGTGCTTCACATTCCAAATCTTGTGATTCACATGTAAGCTTCACCTTATAAACAATCATGAGTGGAATTCTGGAAACATCAGGAAACATATTGTATCATGTTACTGCATATATTATTTAACATAAGTCTTAAATGTTACAGTCCAGGTGCCTCTAATTCCTACTGAAACAAGCCTCATTTACTTCAGCTCAAAATATACAGCTACAGAAACATGTATCATAAATCAAAGTCTTCCTTTCTTTCCCTTGCTTTAACAACAGTTCTCCAAGGGTAGCAGGATTTATATCAGAACATTTTTAAGCTTTACAGGGACCAAATTAACTTGTATCCTCCCATTAGCAGTCAAAGCATGAATTAAATGGTCTTACTGATTGGACTAGGAAATAAACCTCTGATGTAGAGTTCTCAAGTGCCACAGGTTACAACAAGGGCCATGGAACATAATACCATGAGTTATGTTCATTTACATTAACAATCATATTTATGCTGGATGGACCAGCAATCAAATATTTTACAAGAGCTAACTGAAAGTAATCTAAGCTAAAGCGATCACTTTTTGTCCGTCAGTCCAGCCATCCAGCTGGCCTTCCGGTTGTTCGTTAACAATGCACAAACCGTGACCGCAGGACCTAGAAACTTCTAACTGTACAACCATTTAGGTCTATAAAAGATCTCATGAGAAACCTAAAATTTGGTCACTACAACCTATATCCTTTGAGATATGGTGCTTGAAAGTACCCCCCAAAAAATTAAAACTTTGATTCAAAAGCTCCAGTATCTGAATAACTAAAGCATTTATTACCATGATTCTTTCCATGCAATATTGATCATAGAATGTTTTATCATTTTCTGAAGACCAATGGCATTACCTGTTTTTTCTCTAATGTTTACACATTTTTTCCCTCTATTTTTCAGACCTTCAAATGAAGCAGTCCAGCAGTTATTAGGGCACAAACCATAACTGTTAGCCTAGAAACTTCTAACTGTAGGCCTACATCCAGGGAGGGTCTAGAAAAATCTCCTTGGAAACCTAAAATTAGGTCATAGTAACCCATATTGTGTACACTACAGGCTCAAAACATGATTTTGAGCACCAAGTGAGTGGGCGGGCCCCAAGGGGAACATATTGTAACCATTTGGCCTAGAATCCTGGGTCCTGGGTAAATCTCTGTGGAAACCTGAAATGGGGTCATGGTGACCTATATTCTGCAAGATATGTGAAAGAACATGATATGAGCACCATACAGGACGGATTTGCCGGATTGGTTACAGCTGGACTAAAAACTTCTAATTTTATTAAATCCAGGGAGGTTCCTGTAAAAATTACTTGGAAACCTGAAATACTGCAGTACTGTCACTGTTACCTATATTCTGTGAGGTATGAGAATATGATTTAAGCACTCTATTAGTCAGACTGGCAAAAATCGAGCCATTGGATGAAGAAACTTCTAGCATCTAGGGAGTTCCTGGAAGAATCTTGTTGGAAAGCTTATTGTTACAGCATTCTGTGTCCCTGGAGCTGCTACATTGTTCTGGTGTGTTCAGAACAGCTGTTATTTATGTAGTGTCCAGTGGTTCTGCTTACCTTGGGCACATCAATGGACAGAACTAGCAACATCCCATAGACTGCTGGTCTTTGATTGACCTTCCTGTTGTTGGGGGATATACTGTGATCACCCCCTCCTCATAATTATAAGAACTTTTGTTTTTCATCACCCCCCAAAAAAAAGAATATTTGCATATATATATTTACTGCACTAGATAATAATGGCCACTCATTTGAAATCCAAATTAACCTTTATCCCTATTTAGGCAGTTTACCTTGTCTTAAGGCACATTTGCCTAGTAAAACTAGTAAAACCTGTCTGGCTGCTATGTCTAACCACACTGAATGGTAAAACTTCATTTTAGTGAATACTAGTATATGACATTTAATAAAATGGAATTTCATTTAATTTTGGAGTAAATTCTGAACAATAGTTTACAGTAGGTTGTTTGCTTGTGCAAAAATAATTGAACACCTGTGATAACACACTTTACCCACCAATGAAATGTATTCAAATGACTGCAACTTTTTAAATTGGAAAGTGAATTTGAACTGAATAAAAATTATTTGAATTGAATGGGAATTGATATTTTTTTGGGCACATTGATTTGAATTGGAATTGAAGTTTCATAGGTTTTTCGAATTTGAATTGAAAAATCTGAATTTACTCCAGGTCTGGCTGTGTTTAAACAAAATGTAACAATGCTGGCATGGGGGTGGTCCAGGCTAGGCTCACTGGTGACAGTTCCCATTTTGCTGGCTACAATAAAATTGTCTAACACAATGGGTCTATGAAGCGTATTCATTGTAATATGACATATTATTTAATGAAAGTACCCTGGGGCAAAAAAAGGTGAATCTGGGTTCCCCTATCTTAAGTTATTAAAATTTAGCAGTACAAATATAAAATGGTTCCCCATTGAGAGATGGGGCTTCGCATGTAGCAATTAATGAATCAAATCACCCACACTGGTAGCCCATTAGAATGGACTCCTCAACTGCTTTTTTTTAAGTGGCTGAAGCAATGTGGAGTCCATAGATTGCCCCTACAATTAACTGTGACTGCAACACTCCATACACAACTGTGAGATTTAACATATATCCATTGATTAATGTTCAGTACATCTATGTGTATTGAATATTTGACCACTGAAAAACATTACTGTTTTATTCTCAGCACTATTTTGCACCAAGGAAGTGAAGTATGAACATTACAGTACACAGGCCTAAAGCCTTATACAGGACTGCCGTCGAATGCAAGATGTCTGCCTGAAATAACTTTGTTTCAGACACATACAGTAACGGTCAGAATATTATATTTCATTATTTAGAAGAGTATTTTAACATAAAATTATGAAAAGAGGGCGGGCGGTGGACCAGTGGACCACAATTTTACAATAGGTGCCACACCAGTATTAAGAATGAATAGTGTAGTGAGTTTACATGTATGCAGGAAAGTTAGTTGCGCAAATTGTAAATGCCCATGCGCATAGTTTGACTGGCAATCGCCAGTAACGAATATGGCACCACTCTGACAGGACGCGAGTGACCAACGGCAACAGTGACCTAGCTGATGGAATAAAGCCCAGTCCAAGTATCTTGGTGTTTTGCCTCTGATACAAGTCCAGTGCATGGCAGTGAACGAAATAACACTTCAATAGGAACGCCTGCTGCCTAGCACCAAAAACTGGTGATTAATAATGTAAATAGTTCCTCTTCCATCTTATGTAATCTAATACTTATAAAAGGAATTCAGTTCATGTTTGTTCGCAATGTTCTCTAAAAACCGGGTTTGTACAATACTTTGCCATACATCATTTTAAAGGTTACTATCCCCGCAGTGACATAGGTGATATGAGAATTAATAATTTTTAAATGTACATATAGTTTTGAGTGATTTTTCAGTTTTTACTGACTTGCACAGACCGAGCACAGCCGAACTGCCTTCCGCAATGACCGAAATGCTTGCATCGTGGTCACTCAACCTCAAAGGCCTATTGTTCATATGAATAACACTTGCTTTCAGTGAGGGATTTGAGCATGTCTGGCCCTTCAAATATGAACAAGGCTCTCAGCCACGTGTGTGGTCAGTAAAAGAGAAAAAAAAACACATGTTTCTCGCTTTATGAAATGGATAGTTCAACCCAGGAGGATTAATGACAAAACCTATTTCAAGGTCCTGCTATTTCAGGAACAAGGGTGAGGTGGGGTGGAGTGATGGCAGGGGTTTCAGGCCTCAAAATATGTCTGATACATTGAAAAAAAAAGGTTGCGGTGGCTGAAAATGGGATACGGACCCTCTGCATGGAGTCCCATTGGGTCCCCTTCTGTTGCTTACGAGGTATGCATATTTCTGTTTCTTTCTTCAGGAACACTTTCCTTGCAACATACATTAAATAAATCTTTCATGTGTTCCTCACATCAACTTTATTTTTTTAAGTCTAACGATGGAATCCAGGCAAAAATCAACGAAAACCTGAATGCCCCCGTGTCTCATTCCGGTTCGCAATGTAAACATCATCACTGACCAGGTCTTCAATTAAGGTAAACATACAGGGGTATGAATTTCTTTTCACGAGCACAGAGCCACAAAATAAATGTAAAACATATTTATACACATTTTATTGAGACAGTTTCTCACTGAAAAAAACTATATTTTCTGTTAACTTTTAGAATAAAAAAGGAGCCAACATTCCACTTCTCAGTTAATATAACTCCCCAACCCTGGTAATAAGCCCGGTATACCAGGTTTATCTGCTGGTACATGTATATATTGTTAGTACTCGCCTTATTTTTTTCTAGCCTTGCCCTATTTAGATAGTTTACTGAACCTTAATGTCGCACCTATTGTATAATCGCTCGAATGGCTGTATACGTCAACGTAAACAAGTAAGGCAGCATTACTATTAATGTATTAGAACTATTACCCTGATTACTGGAACTCCCACTCCAGCCTCCACAGAGCTTTGGGCTGCGATAATCAGAGCTTGAAATATCAATATTTACCACTGTACTTGCCCGGACAGTTAGTCTGAAGCCTAAAACAGCAAAAAATACCACTGTGGAAATCACCAAATGTGTCAAGTTTCTCACCAAGCTTATGGTTTGCTGACCAGATGAGGGAACCCCCAGTAACTAGTCTGTCATCAAGCTCCTGTACCGCCCCATTAACTGACTGTGTATCTGATTTTCGTTTTCGTATATATTTTAGTCAGACTTTCTCCATATATATTTTTTAATTAACTTGATTAAATAAATTATATTTGTTTGTTTTAACCTATTTTATTTCTAAAAGTAAGTCCTGTTTTAAAAAGCGTAATGTAGCCTTTCGAAAATAACTCTATAATCAGTGAGTAAAGTCTCTGGATTTCCCTTCGTTTGTCAACAAAATCACGTGGCGCACTCCGACACATATTTAGCCTGGTTCTCTTCCTCTAAAGAGACGCATTTACAGGACACGAGAACCAGTCCACACACCGGCTGACCTAGAACACAGAACTAAAAGCGGCTCAAAAGCAGTGGCGTCAATTTGTCTTCAGGGGGGGGGGGGGGGGGGGGGGGGGGGGGGGTTGACTCGCAACTTTTTTCAAACACACACAAACAAACATACACTGTATATACACACACACATATATACCTTTTTTATTGTCTGTGTGACACATTTAAATTTATTACAATTAAGTACATGTACGTATAAGGTTTTATAAAATAAGGTATTCTGTTTCCAGTATATGTTAATTCTAACAGGTTCAGGTTTAGATATGAAATATTTCATATTAGAGTCAGTAATTGAACTAAAGTGCATAATTCTAATTATGATATATTTCATTTCCAATATTTAAATATTATTCTCTGAAATTCAGGGGGGATGATAACATAGATCATCCATCCTTGCTATAATTTGTGATCATCCCCTCTGAATATATATACTACCCCATCCTCCCTATATTGACGCCCCTGCTGAAAAGAAAAGCGTTTGCAAGTCAGTTGATGACAGATTAAACCGATGTTTTAAGATTCTTCAAAAGGTACTAATATATATATATATATATATATATATATATATATATATATATATATATATATATATATATATATATATATATATATATATATATATATATATATAGAGAGAGAGAGAGAGAGAGAGAGAGAGAGAGAGAGAGAGGGAGAAAATTGACATTTTTGATTATGTGAACAGCTGCACCTATAATATGTGAACAAATTTAAGTAATATGGTTTTGATGTTGTTACCCGCTGTGATTCCCGTACTCTTTTCGGCTATGGTTCGATACCACGGATAAATGGTTTCATGTGAAAATAGCTTTAATGTAAATAGCTATATTTTTTATGCTGTTCTTATTTTAAATGAATTTAAAATTAAATTTACATTCGAAATGCCATGCCGATCATTAGGCCCTACCATGGTATAATATTTAGTTTTAAATTTTATATTGTTGGCCCTTACGTTTGTTTAACAATATATATATATATATATATATATATATATATATATATATATATTATATGAGACTGTATATAAGACGTGACTATTTTAAGTGATTAGATCACGCGCCTCTTGTGCCCGTTCATTCTTCTGGCACGAGACATAATTATAAACACTTCTTGTTACCAAGGAGACGGCAGAGGCTCATCAAAGTACAGGTACTTATGTTGTCACGAATAAATAACGAGACGAAGTAGGTGAGACGCCGCCCAGTCACGGCGCATGCGCGGTAATATCAAACAAATTGGGCGGAGTTACAAAAAAATAATTTCATCTGTTTAAACATATATACATGTAGTCTCTTCAAATTTTAATTGGGATATTATGCATCGAACCTCCATGTTGCAACCATGTTAGGTTTTTTAACCCTAGAAGTCTGGCTGGTAGAACATCTGCTGATTTTACCTTATTAATTACTGCAGAACAAGAACGTCATGGCGATCATCTAAACAGACAGGCAAGGTAAGAAGTCTCATTCAGCATTTTGTGTAAATTAAGCCGCGTTCACACCTATCCGTTTTTTTCCTTCCGCACCCGCACTCGCTTCCGTCATCCGTCGTCCGCCATCCGTTGTCTCTGTTCACACCTATCCGCGCTTTTTCCGTCCGCACCCGCACTCATCACATTTGTTTCATATTTAATACACTATTATCTTTCACATATGTTCATACAACATATATATATATATATATATATATATATATATATATATATATATTATTCGAATTTAATTTAATAACAAATAATGTATTACCATAGGCCATGAATTAACCCTCTTAAAATTGAATTTCACGAAACTCGTGTAATTGAGGGTAAGAACTGTGATTCATTCTGAAACCCCGTTTCCACAAGGGCATACATTATGTTTAAATTATATATATATATATATATATATATATATATATATATATATTTATATATAATATATATATAACTACTTTATATAATAGGCTATATTTAATTTTCGTGGGCTTACTAGTAAATTTATATTATATTCATCGACTTATCAGTCTTTTTTTCAAATTACCCCGCCCCCGCTCCTTTGGTGATTTATATGATTCTATTGCTTTTATTATATCAATTAACAATTGAAGCTTTCCCGAGCGGGATTGTGAGGCACGCGCAAGTTCCAAATATGATTCTATTTATAACATTGCTTTAATTATATCAATTAATAATTAAAGCTTTCCCGAGCGGGATTGTGAGTCACGCGCAAGTTCCAAATTTTCATAGTGAAAATAAACCGCTTTTGTCATTTTCTATCAAGGGGAAGACACAAGCACATTCCAGAATATCCCCTATTATATGACGTCATAATATGGATTCCGGTCCGCACCCGTCGTCCGCTTCTGTCGTAAATCGGTCCCAGACCGATTTGTGCGGACGGTGTGGCGGGTGCGGGTGCGGAAGCACCTATTAAATTTTAACAAACTCGAATTTGACGGATGACGGATGACGGAAGCGGGTGCGGGTGCGGAAGGAAAAAACGGATAGGTGTGAACGCCCCTTAAAATTAGAGGAATAAAATATACATAAAAACGATAAACCTTCTACATATATACATTTAAAAGCACAAAAAACGATAAAGACAGAATAAAAGGCATACTACATACCACGGATAAAAACAGAAAACAAGGCTTATAATCGGATTACAAGGTTTTCTTTTATGAATGCACCATCTACAGTGATTTTTTCTTGAAATATTTAAATCGTAGCTTACAGCAAGCTGTGAAATGTCAGATTTTACATTATTTTGCTACATGAAAGCGAATTTCAAGGTTTGTTATTCCGGGTCGGAAGATTGTACCCAAATTGTAGTCTCGATGTTTTCCGATGTATGAGAGAAGAAATTATGTCTTTTTATAATTTACATGTATTCAAAGAATAACTGATCATTCGCAGTGGAAGAGTAAGCTATAAATGTACGTGTATATGATAAGAGATTCAGGTGAAAGAATATATATATACTCGCACTGCAAGCATATTTAGGCGTTGTGTTATTTATTACGCAAAGTGAAAAAGTGATATTACATTTATACTCTTCCTCTTCGTCGTAGAATTCAGTGAATCTCGGATATATGTGGCTTTATACCGTGGTAAAAACAAAATCAGATTCTACAATGTAAAACATATTCTAACACGTATAAAAACACCAAGTGAAATGAGAGGATAACGTTACATTTCACGTACACTTTCCTTCCTCGCCACCATCCCGCCAATATCCTTTCTTGTTAAACCAATGACATGCATGGTTACAAACAGTGACCGTACATTTCCATCACGACATTTTTGTATCACTATGTTATAATAGGACCACTACTGTAATGCAGACCTGGATGATACCAGAAAGGTGTTACCTGTACCACAGAAAATTGTAAAGTCCAAGCAGCACAAGTTGACGAGAAGATGATTGGCACCTCAGATCATGGGTAGACAGATCTTCCCGAGTCTTATTGTATATATATATGCACTGATATCAATTCCTTATACATGTACATACCATGATAGTGCAATCTACAAATCAGGTGGACGTTTATTTACTCTATTAGTATATGGTATATGCCCATCACAACTAATTTTAAAGTCTCAGTATTAAAATAAGCGAGTGTTTACAAGGTATTATGTATGACTGGTAATTATTATTATAAATTCAGACGTTGCTTTTTTTTGCCCTAGTATAGTTTTTTGTAATGAACATTCGTTATATATATATATATATATATATATATATATATATATATGTAATATGTATAAAATATATATGTACATACATGCATCCATATAAATGTATATGCGTGAATCGGAAAGTACCAATGAATATTAAAAAAAAAAAACACGCTCACAAATAAATGATTAGTTTTACATTAGATATCAGGTCTTTAAGATCAATGGAAAGTATAGGACTAGTTTCTTTGGTGTTGTCACGAGGTCGGCGATAAATAAATCTCCACGTACCTGACTTTGTATCTCAGATGTATCACCGGTACTCTATAGACCCTAGGTTTCAAGGTTTCGTACGTGCCATAAACACGATGTGTAACTTGTTCGGGGAACAGGAGACCGAGGGTTATATATTTTCAGTTAATCCTACATGTAATGGCGGAACATAGACCAATCCTCTTGATTCTCTGTATCTGAGCAAAAAGATACAGAGAATCAAATGTGTATACATTATGATTACTTTTCATCCCCCCTATATTTTACTAGTTGAAAGTAAAGACTGGTGTGTGTGTCGAAGAAAAAATAGATCTGTATATAAGCACGTGGTAATTATAGTGTCCCTATTCACATAAGGGCACTGGCAGTGATGAAACTGTTGACACATAAACTAAAGCTTCAGCTTCAATTAATGTGCGTTTATTCAGTTTCAGGAGAATCAGTATAGAATATATATATATATATATATATATATATATATATATATACATATACATATATATATATGTATATATATATATATTAACTTAAAGTAAACGCGGAGTGAAACATGAAACGTTATGCAACACAACGAATGGATGATTTATGATCTTATCTTTTTTTTCATCGTAATGCTTTTGACAACATGATGGTTTAATATCGGATGACCACTCAGGCCAACCTGAGCTTGGCACCTAAAGCTCTCTCGTTTGGTTAAATTAACTGATGTCAAACTTGATTGCATATTTAAAGAGTTTATATTCAATATGAATAATGAATTGCACATAAGATATTTATTTTATAAAATTAAAACCTCTTATTCATATAATTTTCTAGCCCACACATGCTTGGTAAATATAGACCATTTCCTGCGTCTTATTCTTTAACCGCCCATGCCCCCTAAGGCAGAAAATTTTTTCTCATTTGCTTTTTAACTTCCCCTTGTAATGAGCAAGCTTTCATATCACTTCTAAAAATACAAAATATTTATGGTTTGCATATGAGTGTAATAAAGTCATTTCTCTTTTCCAACAGACATCACCCCTTGAGGAAACAGCATGCATACCATTAGCGTGGCGGTCTCATTCATATGGTGTGGTAAGTGAACATGTAAACAGAAACATTAAAACTGAAATTGATGTTGTCTAAGAACTGAAATTTTTATTTCTGTTGGAGATAAACCTTTCATAATGTGAAACACAGGACGTTTTGATGAAAAGTACTCGCTCACAATCATCGTTTGTAAATACAGAGGGTACCGAGACGTTTAATGAGCAGAGAAAGCGTACTTTGATCTAATGGTAAGCCGAAACATTTCATTAACTGCATCTTGCTATTTTCTTCTTTAGGTTTGGTAATAGCTGCAGACACAAGCTATCAACACGAAGATGAGAAGATACAAATGTCAGATCCCAAGATCAAAGGGACTGATAACGTCGGATCTCGCGCATCTCCCAGCCGTGCTGACGTCACACCCGTGCAATCTCTCCGTGCAATCAATAGACAGTTATCTCTGGGTTCCCAAAAGAGTGTTTATCCCTCCCCAGAGACGAAAGCACCAAAGGTAAACATGGTTAAATCTCCAAATATAAAAGAGACGCGTTCAGATGCTGGGGTCAGCGGAACAGTATCAGAAACCAGTCAAACTGACTTTATGAACTCTGGGAATCAGGTGAATGAAACATCGATTCTTTCGACACATCTTCACTTCATGAACACGTCGTCACCCTTCACAACGACTGGCATTCAAACAACGGATGAAAAACCTGAAACTTCAGGTGAAAACTCAAACATGTCTTCAGCTCAAACTAAATCATCGCTGACGACGTCCTTTCAAAATGAAGTAAATAATACGACACCGAGCTCAAAGGCAGTACCATCCACATCTTATACTGGACATTCCTCTCCATTGATTGGACATTCCTCTACATTAACTCAAAAGTCGGACCAACAGCGCACAACAGAGACCTCTACCACCGCCGATGGACCTGCTGAGTCGGCAAACAAAACCACGGGAATTGCAGAAACATCGTCAGACATGGCGACGTATATGACCCAGTCTCCAAATACAGACATGTACAATCCGTCTGTTAAATCCAGTCCATATGGTAACGCCCTCGTGACGGAGGTGACGTCCTTTCACGACACTGGTTTTAACACACATGACGTCAGTACAGTTGCAACACAGTGGGAGCAAAACATCACCGTATCATCTCCTGAAGTATCAGTAACCACTCATACGGAAAACACGTATACGGTAAATCAAATCGAGTTAACGGATACAATAAGTTCAGTTCAAACCAGTGCCGTAACAGGGACAAAAACCGTACGGTCTTCACATCTCCTTAACAATACTGATGATGTCGAGACGACCGCACTTCAGTCTGGACAATCATCTACCACATTCTTAAATGAGAACACCCACGCAAGCCTAAATGCAAGCACTGCTACGGATATAACCCAAACAGTCCCAGACGAGGTGACGGAAACTGTCAACAGAAGCTCACCAGAACCCATCCATACAACTTTACCAGAAGCAAATTCAACTGTGCATTCTGTCTTACCAAATGTAACGGAAGTTATTTACACGCCGGAGGCACGGGAAACTGTCCATACCATCACGCTGGAAGTAACTGAAGCTGTCCATACCACCACATCCGACTTAACAGAAGCTTTCCATACTTCCACACTGGATGTATTGGAAACTGTCCATACCATCACGCAGGAGGTAACGGGAGATCTCTTTACTTCCACATCGGAGGTATCGGAGACCGTCAATACCACTACAGGAGAGGTAACGGAAACTGTCCATACCACCACGCAGGAGGTAACGGAAGCTCTCCATACTTCCACATCGGAGGTATCGGAGACCGCCAATACCACTACAGGAGAGGTAACGGAAACTGTCCATACCACCACGCAGGAGGTAACGGAAGCTCTCCATACTTCCACATCGGAGGTATTGGAGACCGCCAATACCACTACAGGAGAGGTAACGGAAACTGTCCATACCACCACGCAGGAGGTAACGGTAGCTCTCCATACTTCCACATCGGAGGTATCGGAGACCGTCAATACCACTACAGGAGAGGTAACAGAAACTGTCCATACCACCACGCAGGAGGTAACGGAAGCTCTCCATACTTCCACATCGGAGGTATCGGAGACCGTCAATCCCACTACAGGAGAGGTAACGGAAACTGTCCATACCGCCACGCGGGAAGTAACGGACGCTTTCCATACTACCACACCGGACATAACGGTAACTGACGTCGTCCCAATTACTACATCTAGGGTACAATCCAGAACAACAGCAAGAGAGAAAAGTCCGCCTCAGGAAACCTCTGGCCTTACCCAGCCATTGGGGAGTAGCTCATATACCAGCGGAACTGATATTTTTTCTGAAACCTCCGAAGGAACCACAGTGATGGCGTCTGTACGAGACAGTGCCGCCCCCTACACTACTCCAATCCAATCGGAACATCCAATCACATCAGTGGAAGAGACAACAACATTCACTACCACGCAGTTGGTTGGCAGTCAGTCTGTAACAAAACAGGATTCAGCACTTGATACTTCAACTACGGAAGGGACAGTGGCATCACATAAACTGTCGTCCTCTTTGTTTGTTACAATGTCTGTCACTGATATTGCACGTGTTAGCACGTCTTCATCTTCGTCAACCACGGGATCCAAACTACCAGCACCCCCTGCGGATACAGACCCCACAATACCTGGTAAATACCACATCGTGTTTGTTCACTTGTTACCGACATTATATTCTAGAATTTTCGTACCTGTAAATTGCATCATGCATTTACATATGTGTAATTTGTTACCAATATGTATGCATAGTTTATTTAATTTTTCTTTGCATGGCTTAAACGCCTTGACATAAATAAATTGGCAAATAGTTTATATATAATGCTATTTATTTACGTTGGTGAACAATTCATATTTTAGCCGGCCATTCTAACCTGACGGATGAACTGCGCATGTCCTTGATGGTGAATGTGACTGTCCCAGACTGTCCCGCTCAGCTTGGTGACCCCTCTTCTGACTGGTATAAATACCTTGCGAACGCCTTCACACGAGCAGTAAGTGTACTCAGCATCATCTGCTGGATAGACAGTTTTTTTTCTCCCAAAATTTGTTTTCCAAACACCCTTTCCTAAACTCGATTATCAATTCAGAAAATATGTTTACCTTTCGGTAGAGGCCACTGTGTTCTTTGTGTTCTCTCACATGTCTCTATGTTCCTTCATATCCATTTTAAATTCATTTCTGTCTTTTCAGCTGGAACTTATTTATCAATCGGTGCCTGGATTCAACAGCGTAATTGTAAACAACTTGAGGTATTCTGGCATTTTCTTTGAAATACTAGTGAAAAATTAGAGACCAATCACATTAAAATATATTTTTTAGTAAATTGGACAAATGATGCGGAGTTATAATGTTACCTTCTCCCTTGGGGCTGCCTAGGTATTCAAGGACATTCTAATAACAGTGTGTTTCTCACATAACCTCTTATCTGTTGTTTCTCTATAGATGTGGCAGTGTTGTCGCAGAATACAGCGTTATACTGAACGCAACCCGTTTCGCCGCCACCGACGACTATGTTTTGAAGGAGAAAATAAAGGATTTCGTTCTGAATAATACTTTGGCCACTACTGATGTCAATGGCACTGAAGTTAGGGTGGAAGATGTCGAGACGTCAATAAAAGGTCAGTCAACAGAACCCTACCGTATGCGGATATATCACTGGGCGGAAATTATATGTGTAGCAACATAGACCGAGACACAGAGGGCTGGGACTTGAAGGACGCCCCAGAACTAATAGACAGGGGGTGGGGCATTGCAAAACGCTCCAGAACCAGAAAGACAGAGGACGGGGACATGTAGGACGCTCAAGAACCGATGAGACAGAGGGCGGAGACATGTAGGACGCTTGACGACAGAAAGATAGAGGGAAGAGAGAAGTAGAACGGTCGAGGACCAGAAAGATACACAGTAGGGACTTGCAGGAGGCCGGAAAACCAAAAGACAGAGGACGGCCGGGGACTTGCAGGACGTTCAAGAACCAGCGGGATAGATGGAGGGGACATGTAGAACGTCCGAGGACCAGAGAGATACACAGTAGAGACTTGCAGGAGGCCGGAGAACCAAAAGATAGAGGACGGTGACTTGCAGGACGCTCAAGAAGCAGAAGACGGAGAGCGGGGCATTGCAGAACGCTCCAAAACCGGAAAGACAGAGGGCGGGGACAAGAAAGACGCCCAGGAACCAGAAGGATAGAGGGAAGGGATTTTTAGAATGCTCGGGAACCAGAGAGATACAGGGCAGGGACTTGCATGAGGCTGCAGAAACAAAAGACAGTGCGTGGGTAATTGCAGGACGCTCGAGAACCAGAAGACAGAAGGTTGGTAATTGCAGGACGCTCGAGAACCACAAGACAGAGCGCGGGGAATTGCAGGACACTCTAGAACCAGAAGACAGGGGGTGGGTAACTGCAGAACGCTCGAGAACTAGAAAGAGAGAGGGCTTGGAAATGTAGAACCCTCGAGGGCCAGGAAGATACAGGGAGGGGACTTGCGGATTGCTCGATCACCAGAGAGATACAGGGAGGAGACTTGTAAAACAAAAGAAAGCCAGAAGGTAGGGACGATAACAAGAAAGACAATACTGAGACCTGTAGGAGGAGAACCAGCAATAGAAGACGAGAGACAGAAGGAGGGAAACTGTAGAACGAGAACTGAGGTGATGGGGCCTTGGAGACGAATCCGAGTACAGCAAATGAGGCTTTTAGACGTTTATTTAGGAACAGCACCTGTAATATTGAGTTTGAGGACTATGACTATTTGGACGCGAATCAGAGTCACAGAGGTATGTTAGATAAGAGCCAAAGCCAAAGACGGAGAGCGGGGACCAATAAGACAAGAAACAGAAATAGGGGACCAGTTCTAGAATCACAGACGTAGTGGTAGGGGACCTTTCATTTGAATACTGGGGCCAGACTGACAATGTACTCAGTAATTTAAGTGCCATAATAAAGATTTTATGTCCTGCAAACTTAATTAATTTTACTCATTTGTCTTGCGTCATCACGCCATAAAGTTGTACCTTACTTACCACAGAGGCAAACATAACGCGGACTGCCATATGCCATGTTGCTGTCTGTCCAAACGGATACACATGCGTGGAGAGCGAACGGGTGTGCAGATCCAAATGCAGTCTGGACGGTCGTTTCTGCAACAATAACGGGGATTGCATCCATGTGGCTGGACACGACGCCCTCTGCCGGTAAACTTTTAGGTTATTAGTTTAAACGTAAGGCCAAAAAAAAAAAATAATAATAATAAAAAACAGGTAGTATGGGCGGCGATATTTTATTTTTGACCTTTTTTGTATGTTTCAATAAAAATGTCATATGATCTGGGAGAAGCATGAAAATAACAGAATATTTTTGCGAAACAGGTAAAAGCAATACATAACAAAGGAAATCTGATTAAAATTGTATTATTTTATCTTCTTGAAAGATGAAAATCAAAAAAAATTTTTTTTATGCGGGGGGGGGGGGGGTAAAATTGATGCGGTACCTCAGAACCATACCTTTTTTGGCCTAAATGATTATTTTTTGTCCACATATAGCCACGCTTTTGCCCTTTTTAAAGACAAATATGGTTTCTATAGTGAAAGAGAGTCATTTTTTTGGCCGGATTCTTACCTGTTCCTCGCACACCACACAACACAACCGTTTGTTCACAAATGTCACTCTTGTTGAGGTCCATTTTAATTTGCAGGACTTGTGTAGCTTAAAACCTAATTTGCTTGATTACTGAACAAAATCACTGTCGTCAATGAATAATTCAGGGATCATTCAAACAGATGATAACATCACACACCTTCAGCCTTATATTTGTTGTTGTCTCTGATCTTCTTTCCAATTTCAGACTTTTTCTATCTCGAATGCTCTATCAGTCAGTATTAACAGGAGACCATATTTCAAATTCCGCCCTTCCCCGATTTCAGGAGCATTGTTTGAAATTACACAATATTATGTTGTTGCGTTTGTTTGCCCGAAGAACATTCTGCTTAAGTTTTAGAAATATTTCTACAAAGATATTTTTTTTTTCACTCTCAGCTGTTACTATGGACATCAGCATTATTACTATGGCAACAACTGCGGGATGAAGCTGGAATACATAGCTCTGACTCACGTGATCATTGTTGGTTGTGCTGTAGGGGGCGCTTTTGTTCTTATTATGATCATCTCTTTGGCGGTTTCATGTACATGTATGTCGCGCATGCGCAAGGAGATGACAAAGCGACAAGCGTATAAATGGTATAGTTGCCAACTTCTTTTGAAATCTACATTTGTGTACAATATTAATACCTATAATATATTGTTTATTTCGTAGATATATTTCAAAAAGAGGAGGAAAAAAAAAGAAAGAAAAACAATTTGCACGTGCAATTGTATCGACAATGGTTTATTCCTCATTTTAAAAAGTGTTTTGATTAAAGGGAAAGAATCAGGTTCAGCTATAATTGAAATACTGCACTTATTATTAACTAAGTTTCTCCTAATAATTTTAAAGTCAGTATAAAAAAATACTATGCACAATACAGTATCTGTGATCGTTGCTTTTTTTGTCAGCTTATTTTTCTTTATTAACGCTAGGATTCTTGAGACACTGTTTTAACTTTTTTTCCGTGGAAGTGTGTTGTTGTCTCATGCATGGAACAAACACACACGGGTGTCTAAAATCCATTGTTGTAAACGAAGGTATCATCGGGAGGAAGACACCGAGCGAGTGTTTCCATATGCCGCCAGGTGGAGCCCTTCTCCATCTGGTTGTGTGAGTCAGGCGTCGACTGTGGTGGCACGCGATGGGGACATAGAAATGTCCGAAAAGCCAAGACGGGATATAGATTATATCAAGGAAACCTTCAGAATCAACAATGAAACACATTCGGATTCTACCGAAATGAAAGGTCTGAGACACACCTATTATAAAGTATATTTACAGCTTTTTAATATAGTTCAAGGTAAAGAGAAAATGAGTATGTTTCATCATTAAAAGGTCAACAAGGAAAAGATACAGCTTTTAAATAGTTGTATCCATAAGTAATCCGTAATAGATTTTCAGTTTAGAGAAGAGCGATATGCTCAGATCTTACCGAATGACGTGACATTGTATTTTTTTTATTTTCGTTTTTCAACCCCCATACTTTTACAGGCACGGATTTCCAATGACACGATGTAACTTATAACATAATTTTTGCCATCCATATATAAAATGATATTCTAAATTGACAAACCTGCAGTGATGCATGCTGCATGTACGTTATTTGTGGCGAGGGAAATGTACTAATCAGAGAAATCAGAGAGTTTTTCAATTATTCCTGCAGACGAGCAGTCGGAAGTCGCATGCGACAGTGATTCAGGGAACCCAGAGAGCGACCAAATGGCGAGCCAGGAAGGAGCAGACGACATGACCTCGAATTCTGAGAGGTCATCGGAAGTCAATAAAGTCACGCATTTCACTGATGACAAGGTCATTCTGGCCGGGGTAATTATTACAACCTCCATCGTTCTGAATCGTAAAGGAAATTTTTAACCCATTTTTAACCCGTTTACATAATTGTGGAAAATGTTCTTACCGTTAATTCATGATTATTAAGAAGGTCATATTTTTCATAGATATTACGCCAAGCTATTTGAATATGTCATATAATGATGAAACATATTCATGTATTCCTATTTGTTGTATGTTTGTTGTGATGTAGGTGACCAGAAAATCCAGTGGTTTCGAGGAAGAACATACTACCAGCTTCTTTTCTAGATTCTGGAAGAAACGCGGGGCCTCATGGAAACCGACAGGTTAATCAGTCAGTATCTTTATTAACCCGGATAGATTGTGTAAATGTTTGTGTATTATATCATTCTTTGTTGACTGTAGTCGTGTTTCCGTATTGTTTATATTATTTTAAAAGCATTCTGGCATATTTTGCTGTACTTCTGAATAACATTTTATGCTACAATGTACCAAATTGTGTATTCACAACATAAAACACGCTATCATTAATGGCATTGCGGGATTGTGACAAGGAAGTATCGATTAGAATCTTGGTTTAGGAAGTTCAACGGTAGCAAGGAATATTCACAAATGTACAATCAATTAAGCACTAATGAACCTGAGAACATGGGCCAAATTAGTGATTTGCGGAGGCTTGCATTCGTATAATGCAGACTCGCAGTTGTTTTTTTTTTTTTTGCGTTTACAGGCCTACAATCAATGTTCACCTTTTCTTTCAGACTGCCAGTGAAAGAAGATACCTTGGAGGATATGCTGTATATAAGCTGCCTTATTCCGGTTCTGCTACTGCCCGCTTCCTTTCAGTATCATCCCAGTTATCGCGTTTACGTTTGCATGCACAGTGTCAATGGTTCAAACGGACGCTTTTATTATGGCCACACAATACCAAAATCTGACAGCACGAAGAAAATTAGATTGCACCTTTTATCCCAGGTATGCAAATCAATATCCACATTGTTTTTCTATATAGTTTGTATTGATGAGTATATATTTGACGCCGGGCCCTTACAAGTGTGACGAATGTGTATTGATACTGAAGGACCGCATATATAATGCATGGAATTTCCAGACTTTATAAAAATATTCTTTACTTGTACAAGAAAATCAACGTTATAATTCTTCGCGATCTAAAACCAGCGAGATGGTTATAATCAGAAGCACCGACAGTTTAAAGTCTAATGATATATGCAAGCTGTCGCAGGTCTAAGTCCGGTATAAATTCAACCAAAGACATTTACGCTGAAATAATATCATACCTATGTAAGCCAGAGGTAATTAAATCATTGTGCATGTATTGAAATAAGAAATGAGCAGTGATTCGAGTTATTTTTATAAGAGATCTCTATATACTGCTCTGTGGAGGTATGTACGAGTCCTAAGCATTGCATGCGTTTGTCATTTTGTTGCAAATTTTGAAATCACAGCAAATATCGCTCAGTTAATTGGACGTTATTTTTAGTAAACAAGGCCTACAGGCCTAATGCGAACCTATGCATATGGATATACACCAGGTATAACGCTTCAATACTGAACCACTACTTTTCATATATATGAACAATGCAAGTACTAAACATTTTGAACAAGAAACAATACAAACATCACTGCTGAAATTCTGGCATGGGTGCACACAACACAAAAATTATTGTAGTTGGCACCACCCGTTTTGTATACGACAAAGCTATTTGACATATAAATAGCTTATAAATATGCCCAATTTCAGGCTGATATATCAAATTCCTCCGTAGAATTAAGCAGGCACATACACTTTGCAAAAGTCATTGCAGATGGGGACACCTGTCTTGTGAACGAGAAAACCATTAAAGACACATAGACAGGTCAGAATAGCAGGCCAATACATCAAACTTACCTTGAGTCTGATGCATGGGGCTGACCAGGCTTAGGTGAGAAAGGCTGTTGCCCCGAGTGTACTGTGACAAATTGCTGGCTCAGGCTACTGCACTGAGTGAAGTCTTGACCTGCACCTGGCTAGACTGAGTGAACTTTTGACCTGTACCTGGCTGCACTGAGTGAACTCTTGACCTGTTGCATAATCTGACACAGTTGGCAGTCTGCCAAAGCTATAAATAAATCCAGGCTGACCTTTTGCCTATTGCCAAATCTGAAATAGTAGCCACACAATTGCATAAGCTCACAGATTGGCTCCATATGCAGCCCTGAGGGGCATGACACCCATGAGGTGATCACATGATACTCATGAGGTGATCACATGCTACCCATGAGATGATCACATGCTGCCCATGAGGTGATCACATGCCTTGTGCTTGGCTGCACTGATTGAAGTGTTGACCTATATTTGGCTGCACTGAATAAACTCTTGATCTGTTGCCAAATCTGAAACAGTTTCTCAACCTATTCAAGAAACATACAGAATCTTGGCCTGTTATGTAACTCTGCTAAAATTTATCCAACACAAACCATTTGAACAAACTTGAGAAGGCTCGCCTCTGGGATCATTTCTGTAAAATATTGAACAATTTGGCTGGACTGTTTACAAGAAGAAGACTTTTTTTTACAGCTTTTTCCCTGTAAAATCTAAATAAATGCATATAGCAAAAATAAGCTGAATCCATCAACATTTGATATGTGACTGATAATTGCATAAAATTTGGGGATGGTAGCTCCTGCAATTCCTGAGAAATTATGAGTAAGTGTACAGATGATATGTAATATCATAAATCTACATTTTTTAAAAGCTTTTAAAAAACATTCTTGTCAATATTTTCCATAGATATTCTGAAATCTAAATGTCCAGAGGCATGATGTAATGGATGCTGATAAACTGGTGCTAGGCTAGATGTATCTGCTTCACACAGCTAACATATATGGTAAAATGACTCAATTCAATCTTTATAATTCAGCCAAAAATCATTTTTTGGAACCATAAAAGACAATTATTATTAGAATGATTCAGGGAATTATTCTTGCAAAATATTAAACAAACTGGCCTCAGTATCATCAGTCGAAAAACATTTTGTAGGTTTATAACTCATATGGGAAAATACAGCAAAAATTGCAAAGTTCAGCTTCCCATAACTCAGCCAAAAATCATTGAACCAAAACCATTTGAACAAACTTGAATTATCAACTTCTAAGGATAATTATTGTGTGAGATTTAAGAATTTGGCCCAGTGGTTTTTGAGAAGAAGATTTTTGTAGCCACTTAGCTAACATTGGCTGTTATGGCATATGACTAAGTTAAGCTTCCAATAACTCGGCCAAAAGTCACTGAACTGAGACCATTTGAACAAACTTGAATTATCAACATCTAAGGATAATTAATGTGTGAGATTTCAGAATTTGGCCCAGTGGTTTTTGAGAAGAAGATTTTTGTAGCCACTTAGCTTACATGGGCTGTTATGGCATATGACTAAATTCAGCTTCTCATAACTCAGCCAAAAGTCACTGAACTGAGACCATTTGAACAAACTTGAATTCTCAACATCTAAGGATAATTTATGTGTGAGATTTAAGAATTTGGCCCAGTGGTTTTTGAGAAGAAGATTTTTGTAGCCACTTAGCTAAAATGGGCTTTTATGGCATATGACTAAATTCAGCTTCCCATAACTTAGCCAAAAGTCACTGATCTGAGACCATTGAACAAACTTCAGAAAGCACTACCCTAGGATCATTTCTGTGCGATATTAAACAATTTGGCCATTTCGTTTCAGAGAAGAAGTTATTTGTAGCTGTCAGTATGATACGGGCATTGATGACCCCCGAACAAAAAAAGGCCGATGCAGGTGGCGCCACCAATACCTCAATTTCAGATATGACTCATGTGACCAACATTGGCATAAAATTTGGTGATGATGGCTCAAGCCATTTCTGAGATTGTAATTTTAGTATGCTTTTTTGGACAGATGACTAAGTTCAACTTCCTGTAACTCGGCCAAAAATCACCGAACTTAAACCATTCGAACAAACTTGAGAGAGATTGTTCAAGGAATCATTTCTGTAAAATATTGGACAATTTGGCTGAACAGATTCGGAGAAGAAGATTTTTTAAACTTTTTCCCTATAAAATCTAAGAAAATGCAGTTAGCCAAAAAATAAGCAAAATCCGATAAAGTTTTTTAGATGACTAATTTTATGCATAAAATTTCGTGATGCTAATTCGTGCCGTTTTCAAGATAGTATGGGTTAACGTACAGACGACGGACGACGGACGACGCCACACCATCGCATAAGCTCACAGGTTCGCTAAAAAGAAACTTTTCCCGTGTGATTTTTCAGGTTGTTTGTAAAAACCTGTTCAGATGTACTTGGTCCCTAAATTAGTCATATCTATACACACAAACACTAGCCCTAAATCCAAGTGTCAACCTGAGAGTACGATGTTCAATATCCCTGATAGGTACGCCGTATATATTCAGTTACAAAGGAAAAGCGAGTCTGAACGATTATAATGAATATGTAATTAATAACAGACGTGACAAAGGCTAATGATGAAAGCTAATGATCGCTTTCAGTCATTCGTTGTATGGTTTAGACAAGCGCCGAACTCTCTGTATGCTGGTTGAAGTAATCTTTAGGTGTTTGTAACCGAGTCGTCATGGGTGCTGCTGTTCTGCTGGCTCGTCTGAGTTCTCGTCTCGACTCTGTTTCAGGGGGCCAAAGGTAGGCTGGATCGTGTTTCTTGGATACTTTTGCGCTAGGCTAGGTGTGGCATCTAAAAAATTAATGTTTAGGCTATCTTACCTCTGTCATCTCAAAATTTCTCCTCAAACTTGCGACTGGTGCGAATTGAAGCCTAAGCTCGCCAAATGTCTTCCATCTAGATTTCGATGGGTTTGTAGAAATAAGAAAAATGGTTGAAGTTTTTATTTAAGATATAAATATTCGTTATATCAATTCGAGAAAATTCTCATATCATGTTAATTATTTATCAAGCTAAGCAAAATAAAATCCGTAAAATTTTGTGCACCAACATCACACCTGTCGAATGCAGGACTGACGCCTGTGTGACCCTTTGTTTGCTTTCTCAGTAGCATCCTGAATGTTATTAAACCTTGTCTTACTTAATTCAAGTCGTCTCCTCATGTATATGTGGGATTCAGTGCATTGAGGGATTGAAGGATGGCATCCGCTCCTTTTACATTCTAACAAGACCTACAGTATACAGCAGGTAACACTATCTTTATGATATACACGATCAAAGTATTTTATTGATTTTCAAGTACAAGTATGACAAGTGCATGTACAAAGAAGTACTAAAATATGTTAACTTGAATAAAATTACCAAGTACATGAACAGTTACTTAAAACAAGTTTGTTCTGTACAAGAAAAAAGTCCGATAAATCTAACAAATCCTCACGGATGTGCACAGATTTTACGCTACGCAAAACCGATTTTAGGTGGCACCAACAGTCTTGTAGATTGCGCCACCAGTACTGAATACGAGAAAACTATGTATCTAACCACTCCTGACATATGCGTGATTTTCTCCAACAATAAGTGCACTGATGGAAGTAACACAAACAAAGTAAGTGGCATCACCAATCATATGTCGGAAAACAGCTATCTAAGATCTATGAACAAGTATGATTCAGGCCGGTAGGTCAAACTTCTGATATGTGCGTGTATGTACGCCACAGAAAAACAATTAAATGGCGCAACCAGTCTAGTGAATGAGAAAGCTATCTAAGATGAATGAACAACAAACATTCAGGCAAATATATTAATATAATGAACTTACCATGAAAATGCAAAACAGTTTACGCATACTAACAGAATGATTGCTTATTCTCCCCTAAATTTTTGCAAGCTGATATATTCATAATTTAATTAATATGTTTAGAACTAGAAAACGGACAGTCAATAAGCGACTACATGTATCCGAAAATCTCAAAGGAATGTGTAAAGTAAGACATCGAATGTTCCTGACATGACATGACTACAAATTTGTGGCATCAGAGATACATATTAAACTCCTTATATATGTGCAATTTTCGCCAAAAACAGATCTACACTCCTATGATATGAGTAACTTTCACTCAAAGCAAACGCACGTATGGATGCCACGCAAATACGATTACAGGTGGCGCCACCAGTCTTGAGAGCGAGATTGAGGTATCAAAGATCTAAGGACATGCTCAATTTCAGACCAATACATTGAATCAATCACTAAGGCAAACAGATTGCAAACGCATGAATGGACGCCACGCAAAAATGATCCAAGATGGCACCACCATTCTCGAGCACGAGATGGAGAGATCCAAGATAATGGACATGCACAATTTTAGCCCAATAGATTGAACCACTCTTGAGACATGGGCTGTTGTCACCAAGACATCAAGATTCATACTGCACGAAGGATTGAAGGTGGCGCCGTCTGTCTCTGTTACGCACAAGTTCACATATTAGCGAATAATTATGCTGGGTTTCGGAAATATCGATAAAGGATCTCAGAGGAGTTCTCCGGAAACGAATACGGCGGCAGCAGAACCCGCGGAAAAAAAACCAGAAGTTTTGGCGGATACAATAAACACAGACGTCTATTGAATGCAAAATCAGTATACAGATACATTTTATTCATAGAATAACCTAACACCTAGGTTGGGAATGGACACCAATTATTTTTAATGCCTGTACAATAGGTCATATATATATATATATATTATATATATATATATCCGAAGAGAGCTCATAATCTATTACTTTTAAAATCTTCTAGATTTGTTAATCCAATTATCTCCCAGTTCTTTCACTTCAAGATTTTTTTTCAACATTTGGTCAATATCAATTATTTTTAAATATTACTTGAAATCGAAATATTTTACCAGCCAGTTTCACTGAAGATTTTCAATAAGTGATTGAAAGAGTTCAACATTTCTAAATGTTACGAGAACTAGCACCAGGTGTGCTCCGGTAGCCGCGGCGTAGAACAAGTGTCATTTGATTGGTTCAATTGCCTTGTTCATTAATCATGAAATAGAACGGCTCACTTCATGAATCAAGGTATGTGAAAACGAATCTGCTGCAGACTTGAAATAAGGGAAACAGTAAGTAAAACAAGTCGTGCCATCAAAACACCAATCGCAGAATGTGGGTCATGTGACGTTAGCTCCTGATGTTTCCGAGATAGTATGGATTAACGTGGCTATGAGAGTGGGTTGTAGTTCCCCGTCCAGGCCGGTGGTTTTCTCCGGGTTCTCCACCTCTACAGTCTACAGAACGCCACAATCTGAGCCACTGAGAGTGCCGCGATTAGTTATACTATCTACTTGTACAATCCATGTAAAATAAACAAGTTTATATTTAACATACGCCCGACAGACGCCGCCGACCCAGCAAAAGCTAACAGGTTCAGTCAGAATATAATTTTATTTTTAAATTAGATACACATACTCTTTACACAGCGCTTTAACTATAGGCCTACTACCTATATATCGTAAGCGCTGTTTGTTATGACCTCATATCCTGAATTGCTATACCAGAGGGGAGCACTGTATTTTTGTCCAATCAGATGAGACCTTATGCTGGAAGACACAGCCATGCGAGGAATACACGGAGCCAATCATGTTCAATTCGTTTTGAGTGACAGCTCATCGCTTGAAGCGCAGCTATGGGCGGAGCCAGGATGCCTGTCGAGTGTTTGTTTATTGGCATCTGGTTGGCTGCTTGTCACATCATACGCACGTTTTTTTTTAGCGGACAACGAACCGCCATCTGGTGTCTAAATATATCATAAACGGTCAAAGCAGCCAGCGTGAAAATCAGTTGCTTCTTTAGAAGCGCAAGATTTCCGCTGCCTCGGGAGCGTAATCATTGACTGGAAGATGGTAACATCATTATCATTCTAATTATTCAATTTCTAATACTTTGTTTCAGTACTGAAATTAATAATCGATTTATCACATTTTGAACAACTTCTGTAGTTCTGGTACCTCTGTTAATGAGGATTCCTCACTTCATGAACATTAACACTGCTAAGACAAGTTAATTTATTGAAATATTATCTTATTGGCATTGTTACGAGATTTTCCTCCAGTGATACAAAAAACCCTAAATGTACAAAATTCTGGAAAATATGAATCAATCCTTTAAACTGATAAAATCCGACTTGCCTGGAGTCTTCAGGTTTACTTTATTTTTTTTGTGGAGGTAACCGCCTCCATTTTTTAATGCTGACCTATCTAATTCTCAAACTAAGTATGCACATCTGCAGTTTCCATTTCGGTTTTTGACTATTTGACAGGGTGGAAGCACTCGCTTCCTATCATTTTTATTTTGTATATACTGGTGTCTACCGCACCTGCGGGTTCTGGGTGTGTAATCATCTCTATTGCTGTGTAATAACTCCGAGGCCCCCCCCCCCCCCCCAAAGACGAACTCGATTGTCAGTGATACACGGCTGTGGGGCACAGCCTTTCCATTAAGCCTGCAGAGCTCTCACCCTTTGTGGGGCAAACCTTGAAAAGTCTCACCGCCTTGGCTGAGATTCGAACCCAAGATCTCCCAGCTTTGAATCCTGCGCTCTACCCCTGTGCCACAGTTTACCCTTGAGCCACTGTTTACTGGTTGGCCGACCTGCTGCTTTGACTTTTCTAAACAATAAAATAAAATATGGCATGGTCCTTTGAATCCTTTAATAAAATCAGTTACTTACATTTTGGGAATTTAAAAGGCTTAAATGCACGAGTGTGCATGATATGAAAGTAAGTAAACAGTGTGTACAGAGAAAATGGACTAAAGTCAGCTTACAGTATAACAGTAAGCCAGGCTACAACTACAGCCGGGGAGTGTATGCCTTGTATCAGCGTATTAAAACGAGCTTATTTTTCGCCTGTCTGGTTACTTTGGGTGTAAGATGTGTTATCTGTGAATCTTGAACGTTGAAATATAAGCTCTGTTATATGCCATTTACACTGTTATTTTCTAAAACGGTGACCTAGTAAAAACCTTTCCACAAATAATATTCAGAAATACAGAAGTGGAAAGTTGAAGTATTCAGTGTACCTGGCAATGATGTGGGAAATGGGTAAACATATACCAAGGTTTTTTGTTATAGAAACTAGAAAAATGGGCAGTCAACAAGCGACTACATGTATCCGCCAAATCACAGAGGCATGGGTAATGTAAGCATTGAATGTTCCTGACATGATATGACTCAAAATTTGTTAAAAAAAATTAACTACTCATATAATTGCAATTTTTACCGAATAAAGATTGACAGATGGATACAAGATGAAATTGATTGTAGGTGGCCAAACCAGTCATATTACAAGATAAACCATTTCAAGATCTAAGGACATGCAAATTTTCAGATAAATATTTCAAATATTTCCTGAGGTACGTAAATGCATGAATGTACTGAGAAAAAAGTGCATCAATGTATTTTATTGAAATGGAACGGCAGGTGGTGCCAATTGTCTGGTCTACAACAAAGCTTTCCAAGACGGATAAACTTAGCTTTCCGGCACGGATAAACATGCAACATTTCAGGCTGATACATCCATCCGCAATGAAATGAGCAATTTTTACCCAAAGCAAATGGACGTAAGGAACCCATGCAAAAACAATTGCCGGTGGCACCATCAGTCTTGAATACAAGATGGTGGTATCTAAGATGTATGGACATGACCAATTTCAGCCCAATATGGCAAACCACTCCTGAGAAAAGGGCATCAATGCATTCTACAAAAATGGGAATATAGGTGTCTGGTCTACATGAAAACTCTCCAAGATGAGTGTACATGCACTTTTTTCAGCCCAATAGATTGAACCAATCACTAAGACAAAAAGATGGCAAACGCATGGATGGATGCCACATGAACATAGTTGTAAGTGGTGCCAACTGTCTCGAGTGCGAGATGGAGAGATCCAAGATCTATGAACATGCACAATTTCAGCCCAATACATTGAACCATTCCTGAGATATTGGGCTGTTTATCAATAAGACTCTCAGATTCATGCTGTATGAAAAGGATTGCAGGTGGCGCCACAAGTCTTTGTTAGGCACAAGTTCACATGTGAGCAAATAAGTATGTTGGGTTTCAGAAAAATCAGTCATAGTATATTAGGCAAGATCTCTGGTAATGAATGCATCTGCTGAACCCACGTGAAAACAAAGTATCGGCAAAATTCTGTTTTGGTGGATACAACAACATAAATAAGGTTACATTATACCATTTACTCCCATCATAAACCTTAGGTTGAATCTCTGTGGCCTAGATGATGGTATCTGGTAATGACTTCACAGAATTTTATTAACAAGAAGCCAACTTGTATACAACAACCAATGGGCACTTGACATACAAACCCAGAATAAATCTGTAGTTTTTTTAATAAACCATACACATCTTCTGAGTAACTTTTATTTTCACATGTTTATATAGGTTACTCAGAGGATGTGCAGGTCTTTTTATATTTTGAAAAACTTCTCATTTATCCTGTATTTACACCCCTTATTTAATAAATGACTCATGGTTTTGCCACTCAGCTGATGAACCACACCTACCTGGCTGATGGTACTCTTAACTGGAAATTTTAAAAATCCTCACATCTTGGAAGACAGTGGTATACAAAAAATGGTAGCGTGCCCTACGATCGTTTTTGCGTAACCTGCATCCATCAAGTGGGTTGACATATCAGCCTGGAACTGTTGCATATCCATACATCTTGGATAGTTTTATAGTCACAAGACAAGACATATTTAATAAGTCATAATTCCAAAGTTGGGGGAAACTTTTGGCATCATTGATGCCAGGAATTTTGAGGGCTCTCTCATCAGAAGACAGTCCATGCCTTACTTAGTCACTGCCTCTGTGATTTGGCAGATATAAATGGAGGGGTCTGTTGACTAACCATATGTCGTTGCAACCAGTCAATGCAAATATTTCAGTAAAATGTAAGCTTTAAGCAGAAATGATTAAACACCATGGATTACAGATTCATGAGTAAAGACCTGAGTTTTTTCTTAACTTTATGCAAACAATATGGTGGTGGATCTGTTCATTGCACATCGTGAACCAAATGTAGCAGCTTCTCTGTGCATGGAAAAAGAGGTGCCAGTCCTTTAAATTATTGGAGAATGATTTAGTTCTCTGATAACACTATACAAAGTTGGGTTGAGTACATGTTTGTGTACTTGTACAAAAATTCACAACTTTTAGTACTTGCCTTATACACCGGCTTGTCACAACTGTAGTTGAAAATCAGTAAAACACTTTTAAAAACAATGTTTAAGTATATCATCCATAAAGGATTAAACCTGATGTATATTACATTACACAGGTTAGCATTAGGCCTGTAGGTGTTGTTAGAATAAGAAAGGAAAGGAAGTCCTCCTTCCATCCTGCACAAAACACACACACACACACACCTATCAACAGACAAATCAAAAAGAACAATAGATGAGAGAAAACTAAACCAAACTTACAAGAATATTTCTTGTTTATTGATTGTAAGCACACTGTTTAGGTTTAGAAAGATATCTATGTGGGATGAAGCACTGATAAATGAGGAGATGACTTGAAGTAAATCATACAGAGTTTAATAACATTCATCACACCGCTGAGAAAACAAAAAAGCTTCATTTGCCTATATATTTAGTAGCTTATCCTGCCTACTCACTGTTTTGAAGTTTAGTTTCTTGCCAAATACAACAGATGGCACTTTATATGTAGACTGACTACACTATTTTAATAAAAAGATTACACAACAACAAACCAAGGACATGTGAACATTTTGTTGCACAGGCATTTGGAATCACATGCTTGATAATAATTTGTAAATTAAAAAGCAATAGATAAGAAAAAATTGTTACTAACCCTACTAATCATATATTTTACTAATAGAATCAAATTGCATTTGGTCACTTTTTTAATGTCTGGCTCTATGAGTCTCAGAAAATATAAGGATATAAAAATTTTTTTTCTGCCTTGATAGTTATACACAATCAAAATTGCTGACAGATGGTGCTGAGATAGTAATTTTAAAAAATAAATTTGAAATATCTGTGGATTTATTGAGAAATAAGGAATATATTCCCCTTTAGACACACTTCATATCATTCCCAGCAGTTCAGTATTAAAAAACGTGCATACCCTTAGTTGAAGTCCAGTGTGACCACAATCAATTATAATATACATGCCGGTAGATAGATTTATTTATTATTACAGAAGTCTAACTTTTAGTTCCTCTTCTGTCAACAAACACCACCACTGACAGTGGAATTTTTAATTCTTTGTAATCATACAAATTATCTGTACACAGGACCAAAATTTCATCCTTATTATTCAATATGAGCAACAAATCTTTGCTTTGAAGAATTTTCTTTGTACAAATGGCTCCTGATGGTCAATCTGCCTCTCTTCTTGTCATGATGAATTTGACTGTCACTGTAAAAAAGACAGAATAGTAATTTATAGTATCTGATCTATGTAGAGTGCCTGAGGTAGGAAACGGTATCCCTTGAACACCTGTACCAACTGGTCATCTCACCGCTCTTGTTCACTGAAGGTCAGTATCTGATATAGGAACTTGTACACTTATCCCAGTCATTATCTTAGACATGAATAGCCATATCCCCCACCATTATCCCAGATATGAGTAGCCATATCCCCCCCCCCAATTATTATTTAAGATCTTCATAAATCTATTTTTATAAAGTCCAAAGGGGATATTAAATTAGAGGATTTTTTTTATTTATTACCGCAGGTAACACAAAAGATTTTTATAATATCAATCACTGATAAAGATAACCCACAATACCTATTATTATTATTTTTAATAGAAAACATTTTCTTTTTCACCCTGTATACATTATGAATGTATATGTTATGCCATTGAACAAAACTCTCATAAATGTCTGTTTACTGTGTTAGTCACAAAGGCTGTATTTTCATCATTCATTCACTTATGTGAATCAAGAAACTGAAACCTCCTGCATAGATTCTGTGACAGATACTGGTTCAGAAGACAAAGCAGAGGGGTCCTGATTGAAAGGTCAAAGTGGAGGGGTCACAGTTGTCCTGTTTAAGTGGTCAATGTTGAGGAATCACAGTGGTTGAGAGATAAAAAAGCAAGGGTCACAGTGGTCCTGGTTGAGAGGTCAAAGTGGAGTTGTCACAGTAGTCCTGGTTAAGTGGTCAATGCTGAGGAATTACAGTGGTTGAGAGATCAAAGTGCAAGGGTCACAGTGGTCCTGGTTGAGAGGTCAAAGTGGAGGGGTCACAGATGTCCTGGTAGAGAGGTCAAAGTGGAGGGGTCACAGATGTCCTGGTTGAGAGGTCAAAATGGAAGGGTCACAGATGTCCTGGTTGAGAGGTCAAAGTGGAGGAGTCACAGATGTCCTGGTTGAGAGGTCAAAATGGAGGGGTCACAGATGTTCTGGTTGAGAGGTCAAAGTGGAGGGGTCACAGATGTCCTGATTGAGAGGTCAAAATGGAGAGATCAAAGTGTAGGGGTCACAGATGTCCTGGTTGAGAGGTCAAAGTGGAGGGGTCACAGATGTCCTGGTTGAGAGGTCAAAGTGGAGGGGTCACAGATGTCCTGGTTGAGAGGTCAAAGTGGAGGGGTCACAGATGTACTGGTTGAGAGGTCAAAGTGGAGGAGTCACAGATGTCCTGGTTGAGAGGTCAAAATGGAGGGGTCACAGATGTCCTGGTGGAGAGGTCAAAGTGGAGGGGTCACAGATGTCTTGGTTGAGAGGTCTAAGTGGCGGGGTCACAGATGTCCTGGTTGAGAGGTCAAAATGGAGAGATCAAAGTGTAGGGGTCACAAATGTCCTGGTTGAGAGGTCAAAGTGGAGGGGTCACAGACGTCCTGGTTGAGAGGTCAAAATGGAGGAGTCACAGATGTCCTGGTTGAGAGGTCAAAATGGAGGGGTCACAGATGTCCTGGTGGAGAGGTCAAAGTGGAGGGGTCACAGATGTCTTGGTTGAGAGGTCAAAGTGGAGGGGTCACAGATGTCCTGGTTGAGAGGTCAAAATGGAGAGATCAAAGTGTAGGGGTCACAAATGTCCTGGTTGAGAGGTCAAAGTGTAGGGGTCACAGACGTCCTGGTTGAGAGGTCAAAGTGTAGGGGTCACAGACGTCCTGGTTGAGAGGTCAAAGTGGAGGGGTCACAGATGTCCTGGTTGAGAGGTCAAAGTGGAGGGGTCACAGCGGGCCTGACATTTAATTCCAAATAGATGGGACACAGTGATAAAGGTTCAGAATTCAAAGTGGATTGGACAAAGTGGGCCTGGTTCAGAATCCAAAGTAACGAAGTCATAGTATTCATAGTTAAGAGGTTAATGTAGAGGGTTCAAAGTGATACAGGTTCGATCAGAAGTCAAGTATAAGGGCCACAGTTTCCCTTGTCTTCAGGTGGATGGTGAACAAGGAACGGTCAAAGTGCACCTGCAGGAGGGGGAAGATGAGCAGTAGGAGGGGTCACAGCTTTACAAAGCTTATCATCTGTGTCATCTAAAAAAACCTAGATCTGATATATAACTTACCATTCATTACCGAAGCATATCTGCAATGTGACTTTGATTTGAATGATCAAGGGCCTTGATTAACAAGTAGTAATGGCTGTCTGCTGCTCTGTTTAACATCTGAATCAATGCTAAAAACTTGGCAGTCTGTGACTTCTCATGCTGAAATGATATAACAAAATATACTCATTTGTCTTGCAAATTAGTGTTAACAAGTGACCCATGGGTCATGACGCTCAGCAGACTGGGAAGAGATTTGCAAAAGGAAATTTTATCATCTGAATGGTAGTATATAACCATTGAACTGAAGCATCAAATAGATTAACTAACAGGCTGAGATTGTGTCTGTATTAATTTATCTCAAAAAAAGAGAAAAAATGCGTAAACTTTAAAAAAATAAAGGTGGCTCCACCAGTCTGCAGAAATTAATAAAAACACTTAATGATCAATATCCATGCAAAGAAGCATGGTGGTCTCTTGATAAGTTGTTCAGATACTTCAGCTTTTGTATCAAATTTTCCATTATTCTGAGGGATACTTTGGAGTCCTATAGCTTGAAGGATATGGGTAACAGAGACCTAATTTCAGGTTTCCACAGACACTTTTCATGGGCCTCCTTGCATGACAAGAATAAAGATTCTAGGTCCAGTTGTTACAATTTGTACCGTGTTGACAGATAACCACATCTTTAAAGGTCTCAAAAACAGAGAAAATAATTCGTAAAAATTTGAAAAAAATTGAGGTGGCCCACCCAGTCTGCTGAAACTGATGGAACACGTCATGATCATTATTTATGCCAAAAATCATGAGCATCAGTGTTGTAGTTATTGACATACTGGAGTTTTTGTATCAAATTTTTCATTATTCTGGGGGGTATTTTGGAGCCATACAGCTTAATGGATATGGGTAACAGAGACCTAATTTCAGGTTTCCATGGAGACTTTTAAGGGTCTCCCTGTGTGTCAAGAATGAAGATTCTAGGTCCAGTTGTTATGATTTGTGCCCTGTTAACAGATGTTCATATCTTTAGAGGTCTCAAAAATAGAGAAAAAAATTTTAAAAAAAGCCCGAACAAATATGTGGTGCCACCAGGCTGCAGAAACTAATGAAACACTCCATGATCAATATCCATACAAACAATTATGGTGATCTCTGCATTAGTTGTTCAGATACTTCAGCTTTTGTATCAAATTTCCCATTATTCTGAGCTGTACTTTGGAGTGCCATAGCTCAAAGGATATGGGTAACAGAGACCTAATTTCAGGTTTCCATGGAGACTTTTCATGGGTCTCCCTGTGTTCAGAATGAAGATTCTAGGTCCAGTCATTACAATTTGAACCCTGTTGACAGATAACTACATCCTTAAAGGTCTCTAAAATAGAGAAAAAAATGGTAAAACTTTGACAAATACAGGTGGCACCACCCAGGCTGCAGAAACTGATGAAACACTCCATGATCAATATCCATGCAAACAATTATGGTGATCTCTGCATTAGTTGTTCAGATACTTCAGCTTTTGTATCAAATTTTCCATTATTCTGAGCTGTACTTTGGAGTGCCACAGCTCAAAGGACATGGATAACAGAGACCTAATTTCAAGTTTCCATGGAGACTCTTCATGGGTCTCCCTTTGTGTTAAGAATGAAGATTCTAGGTCCAGTCGTTACAATTTGAAGGTCTTAAAGGTCTCAAAAATAGAGAAAAAAAATTGTAAAAAATTTGAAAAATACAGGTGGCGCCACCAGTCTGCAGAAACTGATGAAACTTCTCATGTTCAATATGTATGCCAAAGATCATGACCATCAGTGATGTAGTTAATCAGATATTGAAGTTTTTGTATAAATTTTTTTTACTATTCTGGGGGTTAGTTTGGGGCCCCATAGCTCGAAGGATATGGGTAACAGAGACCTAATTTCTGGTTTCCATGGAGACTTTTCATAGGTCTCTCAGAATGTCAAGAATGAAGATTCTAGGTCCAGTCTTAACGATTTGTGCCCTGTTAACAGATGTTCACATTTTTAAAGGTCTCAAAAATAGAGAAAACAATTCGTAAAAAATCGAAAAATACAGTTGGCGCCACCAGTCTGCAGAAACTGATGAAATATCTCATGATCAATATGTATGCCAAAAATCATGACCATCAGTGATGTAGCTAAGGAGATATTGAAGTTTTTGTATGAAAATTTTCTCTATTCTGGGGGGGTACTTTGGGGCCCCATAGCTCAAAGGATATAGGTAACAGAGACCTAATTTCTGGATTCCATGGAGACTTTTCATAGGTCTCTCAGAATGTCAAGAATGAAGATTTAAGGTCCAGTCTTTACGATTTGTGCTCTGTTAACAGATGTCCACATTTTTAAAGGTCTCAAAAATAGAGAAAAAAAATTCGTAAAAAATAAAAAAATACAGGTGGCGCCACCAGTCTGCAGGAACTGATGGAACATCTCATGATCAATATGTATGCCAAAAATCATGACCATCACTGATGAAGCTAATGAGAAATTGAAGTTTTTGTATGAAATTTTAACTCTATTCTGGGGGGTACTTTGGGGCCCCATAGCTCGAAAGATCTGGGTAACAGAGACCTAATTTCTGGTTTCCATGGAGACTTTTCATAGGTCTCTCAGAATGTCAACAATGAAGTTTCTAGGTCCAGTCTTTACTATTTGTGCTCTGTTAACAGATGTCCACATTTTTAAAGGTCTCAAAAATAGAGAAAAAAATTCATAAAAAAATCGAAAAAATACAGATGGCGCCACCAGTCTGCAGGAACTGATGGAACATCTCATGATCAATATGTATGCCAAAAATCATGACCATCAGTGATGTAGTTAATGAGATATTGAAGTTTTTGTATGAAATTTTTCTCTATTCTGGGGGGTACTTTGGGGCCCCATAGCTCGAAGAATATGGGTAACAGAGACCTAATTTCTGGTTTCCATGGAGACTTTTCATAGGTCTCTCAGAATGTCAAGAATGAAGATTCTAGGTCCAAACTTTATGATTTATGCCCTGTTAACAGATGTCCACATTTTTAAAGGTCTCAAAAATAGAGAAAAAAATTCATTAAAAAATCGAAAAAATACAGGTGGCGCCACCAGTCTGCAGGAACTGATGGAACATCTCATGATCAATATGTATGCCAAAAATCATGACCATCACTGATGTAGTTAATGAGATATTGAAGTTTTTGTATGAAATTTTTCTCTATTCTGGGGGGGTAGTTTGGGGCCCCATAGCTCGAAGAATATGGGTAACAGAGACCTAATTTCTGGTTTCCATGGAGACTTTTCATAGGTCTCTCAGAATGTCAAGAATGAAGATTCTAGGTCCAATCTTTATGATTTATGCCCTGTTAACAGATGTCCACATTTTTAAAGGTCTCAAAAATAGAAAAAAAAAATCGTAAAAAATTGAAAAAATACAGGTGGCGCCACCAGTCTGCAAGAACTGAAGGAACATCTCATGACCAATATGTATGCCATAAATCATGACCATCAGTGATGTAGTTCATGAGATATTGAAGTTTTTGTATGAAATTTTTCACTATTCTGGGGGGTACTTTGGGGCCCCATAGCTCGAAGGATATGTGTAACAGAGACCTAATTCCAGGTTTCCAAGGAGATTTTTCATGGACCTCTCTAGATGTAAAGTAAGAAGATTCCAGGTCCAGCGGTTACAATTTGTGCCTTGTTAACGGACAGACGGCAGGATGGCCGGATGGACAACGGACAAAGAGTGATCGCTATAGCTCAGATGACTTACAGTAAGCTGAGCTAAAAAAGCAAGTACCCCATGGTCATGACGACTCATTTAACCGTAAGGATTATTACTTATGTCTTCCCATTTTTAGATGCACAGATAAATGAGAAACAAGACAACAAACTATTAGAAATGCCATACAAAACCACAGGACAAACTATATAGCATTAGCAGAGAGCAAATATCTGGATTCAAATCGATATCTAGCCAAATATTTTACCAATCAAGACTTACCATAACCCACTGCAGATTTAACTGAAAACTTTTTGCAAAGGAAGAAAAGATGAAAAAGTTTATTCATGAATAAAAGCCTCAGGGCTAAAGTTCCAAATACAAATTTTTAATATTCTACAACGATAACACTGAATTCCTACATGTGCATTCAAAGTTTTAAATAAATATACATAGAATAAGTTTTTTTCAACCAAAACCTGATATATGTTTCTCCTCGCTATGGGCCTCCCATCCCCTAATTTGAGGGGAAATTTTGACTATTTCAAAAGTTTGGTTTTCACAAAAATCCTAGATTTCTGAAGATTTGTTCTTTGAGAATTTGAGATGAAGGTCAAGGTCAACAGTTTTCCATCTGGTTTTCCAACTTGGTTGAAACAACTTGGGTATCAAATTTGAGGAAAAGGTTATGCAGTGCTTTAAAAGTCACCACATTCACAAGAAATCACAGAAAAAATTAGCTGTAATTCTGCTGATTTGACCTTGACAATCCAAGCAAAGGTCACCATTATTTGAACTGTTCAGAGGACACAGCTGTATCAATTTTTGTATCAGATTTGAGGAAAACAACATGTAATACTTCAAAGATATAGAGTTCACCAAAAATTTCTGTTTTAGCTTATTTGACCTTGAAGGTGAAGGTCACTGGTTTTCAAAACTGTCTGAAATATTAGAAGAAACTACTCAAGTTTCATGAAAAAAAAAATGAGTGGTTCAAAAGTTATCGCATTCACAAGAAATGATACGGACACCGATGACTAATACAGACGATGACAGACCAAAAGTTAAAGTTCTTTAAGCAGGTTCAATGAGCAAGAACAAGGGACAGCACGTTAGATCTGACAGGAACTTTATTCCAAGCCTACGTTACGGAACGTAAGGTCAAAGGTCACCCAGGTGTGGTGGTCTATTACAGACCGTAACACACAAAACTAAAGATATTCATGTATTATGACATAATGTTACATCCTCTTCTTTTTATTTTGTATTTTAAACTGGGTCCAAATATTTATCTTCAGGTTACTTAACTGTGCACAATATTTATACTAGTGTCCACGAGATGAAATAATAAAATGTATATTCCGACTTAAATGTGTTGTGTTTTTGTGATTACTTAGTAGTTACATAACTGAATAAAACAACCTGACTTACATGTAGGGAGAGGTTCCAGAACTTCACCTACAGCCTGGGTCCTCAGTGACCAGCTCTAACTAAATTTAGAGTTTCACATAGTCTTGGAACCAATGTGGCTGTTTGATAGAACGGCCTGCTCTGGATCTGTAAGTCACATCTGTGTTGGTTTGCAATTCTTGTCTGTCCTGAGTTGGTTTGGCTGGAATTTCTGGTCCATTCCTCTGCGAGTTGGATTGAACTGGAGTTGATGGTGGTGGGAGTTCATGGTCATTAGCAGTGGTATGTGACCTTTCTTCAAGGTCTGGAGAAAAATCAATATAATCAGATGGTGGTTTCTCATGGGTTTTCTTGAGGTGTTCACGGTTTCTCCGATAAACTGTGTTACCTGTACGTACCTCGTATGAGCGATCATCCAAGCGTCTTTCTACTGTTGCCTTTCGCCATGACATACGGTCCATGTTAAAAGGTTTCATTCTGACAGTATCACCTTCAGTGAGTGGTTTGAGATCATGTGCTGTCCTATTATAGTACTTTGCTTGTCTCCGCTGGTTAAGCTGAAGTTGTTCGATCTCATGCTTCTCTGGTGGATTTCTTGGTTGGAGTTGTACTCTCGTAGTTAGAAGTATGGTTTTAGTACGTCTGCCAAGGAATCTCTGTGCAGGACTGCTGTCAACACCTTGAGACGGGGTGTTTCTGTGGTTAAGAAGTGCTAAGTATTGGTCCTCACCTGATCTTATTGTTTTTCCTAGTATTCACTTTGCGGCTTTCACAGCTGATTCCGCTTTGCCATTGGCCTTGCTGTTGTATGGTGAAATGGTGTTGTGTACGATATTCCATTTCTTGGTGAATGCTCGAAATTCATCACAGTTGAACTGCTGTCCATTATCGCTCACGATCTGATCTGGTATGCCATATCTGGCACATTGTGATTTGATTTTGCTGATTACTGTTTTGGCTTTGGTATCATATAACCTGTCGATCTCCCAGAAGTTTGACTTGTAGCACACTGTTATAAGATTGTCTTTCTGGTTGTAACTGAACAGGTCTGTGCAGATTTTCTCCCACGCTTGTTCTGGTACATTATGGCTCATGAGCGTTTCTTTTGGTTGTGCGATCTCATACTCACGGCAGGTTTCACAGGTTTGAATCCATTCTTTCAGTTCATGGTTCATGCCTGGCCAGTAAACGTACTCTCTGGCGCGTCTAAGGCATCCGTCTATCCCTGTATGGCCAATATGTATGTCTTTCTTGATATCAGATCTCATATCCTTAGGGACTACTAGTCTCTCACCACGAAACACTAGTCCATCACTGACGAGTTCATCCCGTATGTTGAAGTATGGAATTACGAGTGTTGGGAGTCTATTCTTATCATCTGGCCAGCCTTCCTGGATTACTGTTTTAAGCGGTTGCAGCACTGGGTCTCAGCTGGTCATCTGTTGTATCTGTTTTACTCTGTCTGTTGGTGCTATCAAATAGGACAGAGCATTTACACTGGCGAATTCTTCTTGACCATGCTGATCTTTCAGATAAGCTCTGCTAAGAGTGTCTGCAATGTACATATGTTTCCCTTTGAGGTATTTAATGTCTATGTTGTATGTCAGGGCGCGTAGTAACATGCCTTGCAGGCGTTTTGGTGCCTTTTTGAGGGGTTTCTTGGTAATGCTCTCTATGGCTTATGGTCGGTGTATACAGTTACAGGTCTCCCATAGGTGAATTGGTGCCATTTCTCTAATGAGAATATTACAGCTAACATTTCTTTCTCTATGGTGGCGTAGCATGTTCCTGTATCTGACAGCCCTCGACTTGCATATGCTAATGGTCTATCATCTTGGAGTAGGGCTGCTCCAAGACCACTTTTACTTGTGTCACATTGTATCACGAGTGGTTTGGCAGCATCAAAGTATGCTAGGACTGATTGGTTGCATTATGTCCGATAGCTTGGGTACATATTTTGACAGATAATTCACCATTCCACGAAGTCGCTCGACTCCTTCCTTGTCAGTTGGGGTTTCCATGTTCAGCACAGCTTCAACTTTGGCTGGATCAACCTTGAGACCATCTTTACTGACAATATGGCCTAAGAATGGTATTTCAGTCATTCAAAATCTGCATTTCTCAAAGTTAAGAGACATACCCTTCTGTAAGCATCTTTCCAGCAGTTTATGGACACGAGTATCATGCTCTTCTGCGCTGGAGCCCCATACGATAATGTCATCAGCGACACAACGGACCCCATCCAAGCCATCAAGTGCCTGACAAAGTCTCTTCTGGAAAATTTCGCTACTCACACTTAGTCCAAATGGAAGCCGTAACCACCGGTAACGTCCAAAGGGTGTGGCGAATGTAGTAAACAAACTAGACTCACTGTCTAATTCACAAGGTAGCCATCTTTAAGGTCAACAATAGAGAACATGCCGGCATGTGACAACTCTGGCAGAATGTCGTCTAGGACTGGCAGTGTAAAGTGTTCACGTTTCAGTACAAGATTCAACGGTCTGGGATTGATACAGATCCTGATCCCTCCAGATTTCTTTTCAGAAACTGACATCTGATTTACCCAATCTGTAGGTTCTTCGACTTCAGTGATAATGCCAGAACGGGTTAACTCATCAAGTTTGTTTTTCACTTTACCCTTCAGTGACTCTGGTATGACACAAGATGGGCGAATCACTGGTTTTGAGCCAGGTATGACAGTAAGCTTGACCTGGTTTCCTGGCAGTGTGCCTAGTACTTGAGAACAGATCTGGGAATTCCTTTATGAACACATTATTATGAGTGTCAACACTATACACTTGTTCAAAGTTTTGATAGTTAATGGTTATAAAACCCATTTTCTCTGCTGCATTTTTACTCAGAAGTGGAGTTAAACACACTGCCAGGAAACCAGGTCAAGCTTACTGTCATACCTGGCTCAGAACCAGTGATTCACCCACAAAGTCAACCTTAAACTTCTTTCTTGTTGCAGGGTTTCTTACTTTAATTTTGCATTTCCCTAGTGCTTTCATCAATGTGTTGTTCCACATCTTTAACTGAACAGTCTCAGGTCTAATATCAAGATCACCAATGTAGTCTCTGGGCAGAATGTTTACAGTTGCTCCACAGTCTATTTGCAATTTGACACGCTTGTCAAGAATTTCCATCTCACAGTAGATAGGGTAGTTGCTTGCCTGAATAGAATTCACGTCTGCTACACTCACAGAGCTAATACTAGAAGTTACACTTGTGGAGGACTCATCATGACTGACAACATCAACTGCATGTGCACCATGTTGTGTTTGTTGTCTGTTTTGCACATTCTAGAAGCCTTGAAATGGTTTTTCTCTCCACATGAATTACAGATACGACCCCATGCCAGGCAAGATTCTTTTCTCATCTTGTGAAATTGTAGGCAAAATTTGCATCTCTTAGAAGAAGCACAATTCTTGGCTTTTTGTTTTGTCCAATTATTGGTCCCTGGTTTCTCTTGTCCAGTGAAACCAAAACCTGATCTGGGCTTTCTAGGATTATGACTTCTAACTTTGTGGATCTCCTCAGTTTTCATGGCTCTCAGATGCTGTGTGGCAGCCTTAAGTGTGCGCAGGTGTCAATAGCTTTACTTAGTGTTAAGTCATCAGCTTAGATCAGTTTCCCTCTCATTTTATCATCACGGACACCTAACAGAAGACAGTCCATTATTAGCTTGTCTTTCAGACATTCACAGATTCCACAAGATTTTGACATGTTTCGTAAGACTGACACATATTGTTCAATTGTTTCACCAGATTCTTGATTTCTGCAGTTGAACAGGAACCGCTAAAAGAATTCCTTAGTTTGACCAAGGAAATGACAGTCAAAATTCCTGATGATATCAGTGGTTTTCATCCTATCCTCACCATCACCAAATTTCATACCAATGTAAATGCATACAGCATCAGGTCCTATGCTGTGCAGTAGCAAAGCAGTCTTATATTCCTCTGACTGACCATCTAGCTGAGTTATGATCAGATAATTCTGCCACATTTGTTTCCACATTTTCCAATTATCAGCACATTAGAGTCAATGTTAAGCACAGGAAGTGGCAACACCTGTGGGCGATGAAAGGTACTAGAACTGGAGCACGACGTGACAGCGGTATCACCTGGATTGGACATCCTGGCTTTTATACAATACTGACAGTAGTATAAACACGTTAATTGAACACTATAACAGTCTTTACACAAATTTGTTTCAGGGTTACTCACAGTTCTTGAGCTTGTTTTCGGTTTCTGTGCGAGCGCACTTGGAAACTTCAAAAACAAGATGGGGGCTAACACAAACGCACAAGTCAGACACAAAGAAATCATCAGATTTCTGTGTTCACGGATCCACAGACTCACAAAACAATAGATATTAGTCCTTAACAGTCCTTCTTCAGAGTAATCCCCACGCTGCCACCATGTTAAAGGTCTTTATGCGGGTTCAATGAGCAAGAACAAGGGACGACACGTTAGATCGGACAGGAACTTTATTCCAGGCCTACGTAATGGAAGGTAAGGTCAAAGGTCACCGAGGTGTGGTGGTCTATTACAGACTGTAACACACAAAACTAAAGATATTCATGTATTATGACATAATGTTACACCAAACACTATGTCTCCCCCATTGGAGGGGGGACATAACAAAAATAAAAACTTGTCATATGGTAAACTCCAATCTATATACTTCTGTTTTGCTGTTCCATAAATATTGTGCTAAAAATGTCAATTTTGTTATATTTTCTGTCTTAAAAAGACTGTGAAAAATTGCTAAATATCCAACTCATCATACAAATTAGGAGTACCATCCAGTGGTCAAATGAGCCAGACAAGTTTACTGCTCACTCACCAGAAATCTTTGGAGATACTGACAAAAAACATGTAGCCTACCATAAAGGGAATACTGGAAGTCTAATGGGTTGAAGATTGACACACAGAGGAATTCTGGTATTCTCTTGCACGGAAGATGGATAGAGTGAGAAAGCGCCAGCAGTTTAATGGGATGAAGACAGGAAAACGAAGGAAGTTTTGACAGTTAGTTGGCCTGAAGAGAGACAAAGGAAGCAGTTCTTGAGAGAGAGAGAGGGACAGAGAGAGAGAGGAAACTTTATTTGACATAAAAGTAATGTTTTCATAAAAATATATTCAACATGTAATTTTTTTTTCTTTTTATTATGTCTGGAGACTGTTGATAAGGATTTAATCTGCTGACACAACAGCCACCTGTGACACATGGAGAAATTGTATATAATATTGAGATTAAGTGTTAAACATTTTATAAAATTTGAGATTATATGATTTAATGAGAAATTTTGTGAGAAACTGGGAAGATTATCAACTTGAGTTACTGAAATAGCAGTCTGTTATCTATTTTAAGGGTTTTCTTACCCCAAGTGTCTCCAGATCATCACTGTCACACACTCCCAGTGAATAAAGCTGAAGCTCAAAGTCTTTGGAGAACTTGGCATTTTTAGATATCTCTGCAGTAAGTCTCTGCAGCTTCTCTTTATGTTGTTCTGACATCGGACCTGATGATATACTCAGGTTCTCCATCTCTGGCTCTGGCTCATTGTATGGCTCTGGCTCTGGCTCTGGCTCCGGCTCTTTACCATAATAAGCAGCTGAAAATATATCAACACATACTGAATCAGGAAAACCTTAAAAATAATGTGGAAGACACTTTAAAGTGGAATTTTCTTTTTTGAGTAAATGACTAATAGCTCATGGCACTCAGCTGGTGAACAGAACCTGGTACAGTGTAACCCAATATCAACTAAATACATATGGTCTGAGAGACAGGAAGCAAAACATGACCATGACATGCATAGAGGAGAATGCTTTTACTGAAGGAAATCTGAGAGGTAAACTGTACAATAATGCAAAAGATAAATCTGCAGGGTAGTGATGGCAATTTATTGCAATACTCATGTACCAGTATACCAAATTTGATCACAATCCACACACCCACACTTCCAACAAGAAAACTTCAAGAGTACATAATATGCCCGTAGTATGTCTTTTGACCTTGTTAAATATGCACAGATTTTGCTGACAACTGAACCCAGGGAAGTTAATTTAATGCTTTAAAATTCATTCTAAGTGTCCACAAAAACCCATTAAATTCAGTTATCACAGCAATTTGATTAAGAAGTCCTGACCTCTGACCTATAAACATGGATGTTATAAACATGGATTTAGCTGGGAATCCAACATAGTTGAGATATTATATTGGTTAATATTTCTGTTGAGTTTCAACAAAACCAGCCTGGTAAGTTATTGTGGTGACACAACAATTAGCCTGATGTACTCTGACCTGATTAAATATGCATGAATTGAGACAATCCATTTTTAATTGGTTAGAATTTTTAAAATCCATCAAAGCCCTGGAAAGTAATCATGCCACTAAAAGTTAACATACTAATGGATGGACGGATGGACAAACAGTGGGTATACCATAATATGTCCCATCTTAGCATAGACTTAGATTGACCTATAATAGTATAAACATAGCTGCTTAACAAATATATGGGTATCATGGGTAAAATGAGGAAAACCCAGAGCAGCCACTTACACATATCTGCTGGATCCAGTCATACTTACTCTTTAACTTTCTGGAGACCCCTTTATGGTTATGGTTCTGAAGACAATCCTGGAAGATCTCAAAGTCTTTTTCTGACCTCCTCAGCAGATGAGAAATAAGTGCTGACACCTGTTGGCCATTTGTGTGGTTTGTATCCTGAAAGTATATCAAAGAGATCTTTATGTTTTATCATGCCTAAAATGTGTAATAATAGAGGAGAAACACACATTGGGACCAGTAGCATTATGGTATGTCAGCATATTAAACATTCCCTTATCAGTGCTCATAGGCCAGGTTTCAATGAACTCATTCTTCAAAGAGATGAAATATGCCTTAAGAAAACAAACACATTTAATGTAACATCAATTTATCCTATAGAATGTATATAACTGATAGGAGTGAAGTTGCTGTGCATATGTGATTCAGAAAACAAAAATGTATGACTCAACAAACACACTCAAGGGTCAGTCAAAAAGAGAATTCTACAACATAGTGCTGAAGACAAACTGTGCAGGGGTCCTGCCAGTCAATGATTTGCCTCTTGCATGAATCAGACTTATATCACAGTAAAATACAATTACAATGTTTGATGTAAAAAGGAATTTAATATGATAGCAAACCATCCTGTCCTGTTACTGCCCAGGTGATCAGTTTACTGATCAGTACCCCATGACCTACCTTGATGGAATCCCACTGTGTCTCTAGTAAAACATCCCCTGTCTATCAGCTCACTTACAGTACCCCATGACCTACCTTGATCGAATCCCACTGTGTCTCTAGTAAAACATTCCCTGTCTATCAGCTCACTGATCAGTACCCCATGACCTACCTTGATGGAATCCCACTGTGTCTCTAGTAAAACATTCCCTGTCTATCAGCTCACTGATCAGTACCCCATGACCTACCTTGATGGTATCCCACTGTGTCTCTAGTAAAACATTCCCTGTCTATCAGCTCACTGATCAGTACCCCATGACCTACCTCCATGGAATCCCACTGTGTCTCTAGTAAAACATTCCCTGTCTATCAGCTCACTGATCAGTACCCCATGACCTACCTCGATGGAATCCCACTGTGTCTCTAGTAAAACATCCCCTGTCTATCAGCTCACTGATCAGTACCCCATGACCTACCTCGATGGAATCCCACTGTGTCTCCAGTAAAACATCCCCTGTCTATCAGCTCACTGATCAGTACCCCAGGACCTACCTTGATGGAATCCCACTGTGTCTCCAGTAAAACATCCCCTGTCTAACAGCTCACTGATCAGTACCCCAGGACCTACCTCGATGGAATCCCACTGTGTCTTTAGTAAAACATCCCCTGTCTATCAGCTCACTGATCAGTACCCCAGGACCTACCTCGATGGAATCCCACTGTGTCTCTAGTAAAACATTCCCTGTCTATCAGCTTACTGATCAGTACCCCATGACCTACCTTGATGGAATCCCACTGTGTCTCTAGTAAAACATTCCCTGTCTATCAGCTCACTGATCAGTACCCCAGAACCTACCTCGATGGAATCCCACTGTGTCTCTAGTAAAACATTCCCTGTCTATCAGCTCACTGATCAGTACCCCATGACCTACCTCGATGGAATCCCACTGTGTCTCTAGTAAAACATTCCCTGTCTATCAGCTCACTGATCAGTACCCCATGATCTACCTTGATGGAATCCCACTGCGTCTCTAGTAAAACATCCCCTGTCTATCAGCTCACTGATCAGTACCCCAGGACCTACCTTGGTGGAATCCCACTGTGTCTGTCCTATGACATCCTTGTCTATCATCTCACTGATCAGCATCCCATGACCTACCTTGGTGGAATCCCACTGTGTCTGTCCTATAACATCCTTGTCTATCATCTCACTGATCAGCATCCCATGACCTACCTTGGTGGAATCCCACTGTGTCTGTCCTATAACATCCTTGTCTATCATCTCACTGATCAGCATCCCATGACCTACCTTGGTGGAATCACACTGTGTCTGTCCTATAACATCCTTGTCTATCATCTCACTGATCAGCATCCCATGACCTACCTTGGTGGAATCTCACTGTGTCTGTCCTATAACATCCTTGTCTATCGTCTCACTGATCAGCATCCCATGACCTACCTTGGTGGAATCCCACTGTGTCTGTCCTATAACATCCTTGTCTATCATCTCACTGATCAGCATCCCATGACCTACCTTGGTGGAATCCCACTGTGTCTGTCCTATAACATCCTTGTCTATCATCTCACTGATCAGCATCCCATGACCTACCTTGGTGGAATCCCACTGTGTCTGTCCTATAACATCCTTCTCTATCAGCTCACTGATCAGCATCCCATGACCTACCTTGGTGGAATCCCACTGTGTCTGTCCTTAACATAGTTGTCTATCATCTCACTGATCAGCATCCCATGACCTACCTTGGTGGAATCCCACTATGTCTGTCCTAAACATATTTGTCTATCATCTCACTAATCAGCATCCCATGACCTACCTTGGTGGAATCCCAGAGTGTCTGTCCTATAACATCCTTGTCTATCATCTCACTGATCAGCATCCCATGACCTACCTTGGTGGAATCCCACTGTGTCTGTCCTATAACATCCTTGTCTATCAGCTCACTGATCAGTACCCCATGACCTACCTTGGTGGAATCCCACTGTGTCTGTCCTATAACATCCTTGTCTATCAGCTCACTGATCAGTACCCCATGACCTACCTTGGTGGAATCCCACTGTGTCTGTCCTATAACATCCTTGTCTATCATCTCACTGATCAGCATCCCATGACCTACCTTGGTGGAATCCCACTGTGTCTGTCCTATAACATCCTTGTCTATCATCTCACTGATCAGCATCCCATGACCTACCTTGGTGGAATCCCACTGTGTCTGTCCTATAACATCCTTGTCTATCATCTCACTGATCAGCATCCCATGACCTACCTTGGTGGAATCTCACTGTGTCTGTCCTATAACATCCTTGTCTATCATCTCACTGATCAGCATCCCATGACCTATCTTGGTGGAATCTCACTGTGTCTGTCCTATAACATCCTTGTCTATCATCTCACTGATCAGCATCCCATGACCTACCTTGGTGGAATCCCAGAGTGTCTGTCCTAAACATATTTGTCTATCATCTCACTAATCAGCATCTAATGACCTACCTTGTCGGAATCTCACTGTGTCTGTCCTAAACATGGTTGTCTATCATCTCACTGATCAGCATCCCATGACCTACCTTGGTGGAATCCCAGAGTGTCTGTCCTATAACATCCTTGTCTATCATCTCACTGATCAGCATCCCATGACCTACCTTGGTGGAATCCCACTGTGTCTGTCCTATAACATCCTTGTCTATCATCTCACTGATCAGCATCCCATGACCTACCTTGGTGGAATCCCACTATGTCTGTCCTAAACATATTTGTCTATCATCTCACTAATCAGCATCCCATGACCTACCTTGGTGGAATCCCACTGTGTCTGTCCTATAACATCCTTGTCTATCATCTCACTGATCAGCATCCCTTGACCTACCTTGGTGGAATCCCACTGTGTCTGTCCTAAACATAGTTGTCTATCATCTCACTGATCAGCATCCCAAGACCTACCTTGGTGGAATCCCACTATGTCTGTCCTAAACATATTTGTCTATCATCTCACTAATCAGCATCCCATGACCTACCTTGGTGGAATCCCAGAGTGTCTGTCCTATAACATCCTTGTCTATCATCTCACTGATCAGCATCCCATGACCTACCTTGGTGGAATCCCACTGTGTCTGTCCTATAACATCCTTGTCTATCAGCTCACTGATCAGTACCCCATGACCTACTTTTGTGGAATCCCACTGTGTCTATCCTATAACATCCTTGTCTATCATCTCACTGATCAGCATCCCATGACCTACCTTGGTCGAATCCCACTGTGTCTGTCTTATAACATCCTTGTCTATCAGCTCTTGGATCAGCATCCCATGACCTACCTTGGTGGAATCCCACTGTGTCTGTCCTATAACATCCTTGTCTATCATCTCACTGATCAGCACTCCATGACCTACCTTGGTGGAATCCCACTGTGTCTGTCCTATAACATCCTTGTCTATCATCTCACTAATCAGCATCCCATGACCTACCTTGGTGGAATCTCACTGTGTCTGTCCTATAACATCCTTGTCTATGATCTCACTGATCAGCATCCCATGACCTACCTTGGTGGAATCCCACTGTGTCTGTCCTATAACATCCTTGTCTAACAGCTCTTGGATCAGCATCCCATGACCTACCTTGGTGGAATCCCTCTGTGTCTGTCCTATAACATCCTTGTCTATCATCTCACTGATCAGCACTCCATGACCTACCTTGGTGGAATCCCACTGTGTCTGTCCTATAACATCCTTGTCTATCATCTCACTAATCAGCATCCCATGACCTACCTTGGTGGAATCTCACTGTGTCTGTCCTATAACATCCTTGTCTATCATCTCACTGATCAGCATCCCATGACCTACCTTGGTGGAATCCCACTGTGTCTGTCCTATAACATCCTTGTCTATCATCTCACTGATCAGCACTCCATGACCTACCTTGGTGGAATCCCACTGTGTCTGTCCTATAACATCCTTGTCTATCATCTCACTAATCAGCATCCCATGACCTACCTTGATGGAATCTCACTGTGTCTGTCCTATAACATCCTTGTCTATCATCTCACTGATCAGCATCCCATGACCTACCTTGGTGGAATCCCAGAGTGTCTGTCCTATAACATCCTTGTCTATCATCTCACTGATCAGCATCCCATGACCTATCTTGGTGGAATCTCACTGTGTCTGTCCTATAACATCCTTGTCTATCATCTCACTGATCAGCATCCCATGACCTACCTTGGTGGAATCCCAGAGTGTCTGTCCTAAACATATTTGTCTATCATCTCACTAATCAGCATCTAATGACCTACCTTGTCGGAATCTCACTGTGTCTGTCCTAAACATGGTTGTCTATCATCTCACTGATCAGCATCCCATGACCTACCTTGGTGGAATCCCAGAGTGTCTGTCCTATAACATCCTTGTCTATCATCTCACTGATCAGCATCCCATGACCTACCTTGGTGGAATCCCACTGTGTCTGTCCTATAACATCCTTGTCTATCATCTCACTGATCAGCATCCCATGACCTACCTTGGTGGAATCCCACTATGTCTGTCCTAAACATATTTGTCTATCATCTCACTAATCAGCATCCCATGACCTACCTTGGTGGAATCCCACTGTGTCTGTCCTATAACATCCTTGTCTATCATCTCACTGATCAGCATCCCTTGACCTACCTTGGTGGAATCCCACTGTGTCTGTCCTAAACATAGTTGTCTATCATCTCACTGATCAGCATCCCAAGACCTACCTTGGTGGAATCCCACTATGTCTGTCCTAAACATATTTGTCTATCATCTCACTAATCAGCATCCCATGACCTACCTTGGTGGAATCCCAGAGTGTCTGTCCTATAACATCCTTGTCTATCATCTCACTGATCAGCATCCCATGACCTACCTTGGTGGAATCCCACTGTGTCTGTCCTATAACATCCTTGTCTATCAGCTCACTGATCAGTACCCCATGACCTACTTTTGTGGAATCCCACTGTGTCTATCCTATAACATCCTTGTCTATCATCTCACTGATCAGCATCCCATGACCTACCTTGGTCGAATCCCACTGTGTCTGTCCTATAACATCCTTGTCTATCAGCTCTTGGATCAGCATCCCATGACCTACCTTGGTGGAATCCCACTGTGTCTGTCCTATAACATCCTTGTCTATCATCTCACTGATCAGCACTCCATGACCTACCTTGGTGGAATCCCACTGTGTCTGTCCTATAACATCCTTGTCTATCATCTCACTAATCAGCATCCCATGACCTACCTTGGTGGAATCTCACTGTGTCTGTCCTATAACATCCTTGTCTATGATCTCACTGATCAGCATCCCATGACCTACCTTGGTGGAATCCCACTGTGTCTGTCCTATAACATCCTTGTCTAACAGCTCTTGGATCAGCATCCCATGACCTACCTTGGTGGAATCCCACTGTGTCTGTCCTATAACATCCTTGTCTATCATCTCACTGATCAGCACTCCATGACCTACCTTGGTGGAATCCCACTGTGTCTGTCCTATAACATCCTTGTCTATCATCTCACTAATCAGCATCCCATGACCTACCTTGGTGGAATCTCACTGTGTCTGTCCTATAACATCCTTGTCTATCATCTCACTGATCAGCATCCCATGACCTACCTTGGTGGAATCCCACTGTGTCTGTCCTATAACATCCTTGTCTATCATCTCACTGATCAGCACTCCATGACCTACCTTGGTGGAATCCCACTGTGTCTGTCCTATAACATCCTTGTCTATCATCTCACTAATCAGCATCCCATGACCTACCTTGATGGAATCTCACTGTGTCTGTCCTATAACATCCTTGTCTATCATCTCACTGATCAGCATCCCATGACCTACCTTGGTGGAATCCCAGAGTGTCTGTCCTATAACATCCTTGTCTATCATCTCACTGATCAGCATCCCATGACCTACCTTGGTGGAATCCCACTGTGTCTGTCCTATAACATCCTTGTCTATCATCTCACTGATCAGCATCCCATGACCTACCTTGGTGGAATCCCACTGTGTCTGTCCTATAACATCCTTGTCTATCATCTCACTGATCAGCATCCAATGACCTACCTTGGTGGAATCCCACTGTGTCTGTCCTATAACATCCTTGTCTATCATCTCACTGATCAGCATCCCATGACCTATCTTGATGGAATCCCACTGTGTCTGTCCTATAACATCCTTGTCTATCATCTCACTAATCAGCACCCCTTGACCTACCTTGGTGGAATCCCACTGTGTCTGTCCTATAACATCCTTGTCTATCATCTCACTGATCAGCATCCCATGACCTACCTTGGTGGAATCCCACTGTGTCTGTCCTATAACATCCTTGTCTATCATCTCACTGATCAGCATCCCATGACCTTCCTTGGTGGAATCCCACTGTGTCTGTCCTATAACATCCTTGTCTATCATCTCACTGATCAGCATCCCATGACCTACCTTGGTGGAATCCCACTGTGTCTGTCCTATAACATCCTTGTCTATTACTAACTAATCAGCACTCCATGACCCACCTTGGTGGAATCTCACTGTGTCTGTCCTATAACATCCTTGTCTATCATCTCACTGATCAGCATCCCATGACCTACCTTGATGGAATCCCACTGTGTCTGTCCTATAACATCCTTGTCTATCAGCTCTTGGATCAGCATCCCATCACGAAGGTCAAGGTTTTTCATCAGTTCCATCCTCATACTCTTAATTACTTCTTTATGTTTTTCTCCAGCCATATCCCTGTGAAATTATTGATTTATAAATTATCTTTATACCTATAAGGACATACACACAATTTTAGATGTTTTTTTTTAAATCAGTAATATACCTCAAATGGAAAGTTTACACAGCCATACTAAGTATGATATTAAAAAAAAACAGGTATAAATTAGAAGGAGTGAGGAGCTTGAGCACTCTCTGTGATTAAAGAGAGAATGTGTTGCATTTAGTCTAATTTATATAAACTATAACTATTTTGGTAAAAATTACAGCTAACCACCATAAAATCTACAAACACTCAATAATAAGTTTAAATTATTATGGGAAATGAACATTTTACATCTGGGCTCAATAAGCATATGGCCTTATGCATTGAACAAACAAATACCTTTATTTTAGACAAATATACCAGGGCATGTCTGTCTGTGCATTCCATCTGACAGACCTGTATTAAATTCTGTTGCACAAACTCCTTCACTGGGGTTATACATGGGAAGAACCCTATGATGTCATAGCAAACAGGGGAGGTGCTCTTGATAATGATGCCACTAAATGTGTTCTGGGATTGACCCAGAGTTGGTGATTCAGGGCTAGGATGAATGAAACATGAGCTGGTTCTCTTGGCTCGCAGACATGGAAAACCGCAGACATGCTGTGTTCTGTCTCACTGCGCCACCGAGCCTTTGGTCCAGTCTGTTTTGTAGAAGGGCCAGAGTATTATGAAAAACCTGGTGCAGGTTCGCATATATATTTATTTTATGTGTTCACAGCTTGTCTCTTATATAGTTATTTTCTTATTAAACTCTTGTTTCCACAAATTACCTTGCATTTGCCTTAGTCCATAGGACTGTTGTATGTATGGAAGAGCTTTTGACTTATCAGCCACACTACTCAATTAATTAATTACAAGGACACCATCCCTGTAACACTGTGTCGGAGGGGTGGGGGCCATTCCTGCAACATAGTTGGCAGTGGTTTTATGGCCAATACCTCTATTATCTTAACTTTTATATGTTTCACTTAAATGATTTGCTGTCTGTAAGAGATTCTTGTGACACTGTTGACAGTTAAAAGTGTGTTAGTTTTTTCTTTAGATTTACTTAAAGTTTCTTTCCTTCAGGATGACAGTCTGCTTGGAAGCTTCTGTTCTTTAAAACCACACCACTAAAGTTATCTGAGCATAGGTCTACATTGTCCGACCTTCTTGGAGTGCTTTTTTTATTGTGGGTAATTTTTGCAGTTAACTTTTAAGGTCATTTCTGCATGTCTGTAAACCTCCTATGATTTTTCATGTTTTATTCAGCATCAGCTATTTTCACTTTAGTGTAAATTTTTGTTTTTGCTCCTTCAACCATGCATGATTCTCCTCAATGACACCTTTTATATCTGTGTTCTTTTTTTTGTAAATTAGACCTCTGTGCCACATTTAAGGCCAGCCTGCAAAAATCAGGAAAGGAAAAACTCAGAATGTAACCAGGGTTGCTGATTTTTAAATTTTTTTTTCAAATAAATTTTAAATTAAAAAATTATGGTCATATTTTACAGAATGTAAACTATAATAACCAATGATAGTGGTCAAGCACACTTTTGAACATTGTGTATTGTAATATTTGACAGAATCTTCCACTAAAGAAAGGATTTTAGCTCAGCTGACTATAAGTCATCGGAGCTGTAGTCATGGTCCTTTGTCCCTTGTCCATCTGGCACGTTCTGAATTTCCAAAAAATTTGCATTTAGTTAGATGTCCCCAAAATCTTCTACCATACCAAAAATTGGGTCACTAGGTCTTTGTTACACTTCAAGTCTGCTTAATAGCAAAACCACTGATCTTTTTTTATCAGTTTTAATAAACATATTCTTCTGCACAAACATAATAAACTTTGTAAAAAATTAGGATACATATTTACCGATTTAACATGAGAATTGCTGAAGCTAGAGACTTTTTTTTCAGGGATATAACTTTATTTATTCAAGATTCAATGGTGTACTCAAAATTAGATCTGAGTTTTGCCAATATTTTAAGTTATTAGCATTAATAATAAATCAGTACCTTAAATTTTGTCCAACTTTGGCCAAAGCATGTTTTTTTCCTTGTACGCACTGTTGATTTAATTTTCACAGCATCTTTACATAAGAATTTATTCTTTTAAAATCTGCTTTTTCAAAGGAATTGATTGATAAGAGTAGGTTTTATTCAAGTTTTGAGACACCACGTCAAGTATTATTTACATCAGCCAGCCGAGTCTAACAGTGGTGTGTAGTGGGTGATGTTATGTAAACACTCCTCACTCCAGGCAGCTTAGCTTTGCTGGGCTTAAACTAGGTCCAGCTTGGCTTCCCCTATGCACCCCTCCCACTCCCCCCTGTACTTTTACTGTGGTAAAGTACACATTTAATTTGCCCACAAAGTGATGTATTGCTATAAATGTGTGGAGCATTCCATAAATATCTCTTGCCATGTATACTACTGGTACACTTAATAAAGAATTTGGGCACACTCTCCTGGAATTTAATCTTTAACCTGTATTTAGAATTATAAATTACATTACCGGTAACACATTTTTTTACTTTTAATATATCCTTTGGTATAAATCTTAGCCCCATAACCTTTTTCCTTTATTGCATGATTAAATGGTTTAACTTGTATATTACAGAGTATAATATATACTTATAAGATTTTGTTTATGCTCATTTGAAGATGTACAATTCTAATTTTTTTACAGTACTTTATTTTAGTCAATAAATGAAATGTGTATTATTATACAACAGATGATCTCCACTTCCTTCCTTATTCTGTATTTTACAGGGTTTCATATATTCCTAGTGGGTATTTTAAATGTATTACTTTCATATAGTTAAAAACTTAAAATACATATTGCTTTACAAATATCTGATCACGAGAGGCTCCTGCATCTTAATTTCAATGAAGTCCAAAAAGTTCCATCTGGTATTTGTGTTGCATTCATATATTTAGTATTTGATTATCACAAAATAGCAAGGCCATTTCCTCTTAGCTTTTCAAATGCTAATATGTAAAAAAATAGAAGTTCATGTTGCCTTTGCTAAGATTTCACAAAATTCAGCTGAGTGCTGTGACCCATGGGTCCCTTTTTAATTTTATTATTTATTTGCTTTATAGTGATGGACAGTTTATGGAAGCCCATATGATGATATGCATGCACTCATTGTGCATTTCTGCACAGTTGCAATAACCTAGAAACTTATCCATTTTTAAATTCTTACTTATAGCTGGAAATCCACTTACTAAATAACATACATGTATGCTTTCAATTGATGTTGCACAAGCAAGTAATTTCATCTTAAAGTAAAAGTATTTGACAGGTGTACACCTTTGCATACTTTATATATCCTCTATTGAATATTCTCCTTCAAAAGAGTTTATAAATTCAGCCTACAGAAAGTTATTTTTTATTTATTTTTATATGTTTGGAAAATGTTGATTATTTATTGGTTTTGCATTTATATTGATGAAAATAAAAACAATGCTGTTAAATCAGATTCAAGAGGGTGTAACATTCTTTTAAAGTGCCTCTAAAGCACTTTGTATAAAAAATGAAAATGATTGAATTAAAAATATTTGTAAAAAAGAAGAGAAAAACAGAGAAAAACTCTTTTTTATATTAGAAAAATTATCAGTGATTTAAAAAAAATCAAGTGATTTAAATTGCGGTTTAAATCAAGGCGATTTAAATCAAACAACCCTGAATGTAACAATCTATATACATGTCACCTCATTAAAACCTATTTCAGGTGTGTGAGGTATTCTTTAGTTGTACTTTTTTGGGGGATCAGTAGTCCATCTCTGGACCGTATCATCCTATGCTAGATCTGTTGGACAGACGTAGCATCTAGCATAGGACCACAGGGTCCAGAGATGGACTAGGGATCATGATTTGGGTAGCTTTTGTTGCTGAATCCTTAACTGTGACACTCCATTGATGTACAGCAGCAGGGCGAATCTACAGTGACAATAGAATCACTCATACATTGTCTTGACAGGGTACGTGTATAAGGACAGACGATATAAGAAGAATAAAATTCATGTAATGGAGAAAAAAGAGGCAGGTAAAGTGGCAAAATCAAGATACGTAACATGCAGCTAAATATAAAAACGTTTTCTGTTAACACAAGTGTCATGTCTCAGAGGGGTGCATGAGTTATTCTATAGTGGTGCTGCGAATCGGAAAAGGCAAGGGTAACTTATATATCCTTTTTACTTAGGTGGTTATGATAACTTACATCAGTGGTTACACAGTAGTCAGTACTATTAGCATTACCGGTACATACAATTACATCTTTGAGCTACAGTAGGCTGTACAGCTCTCTGCCCCAGTCATGGAATAGTTGACACTTAACGTTTTACTCACGCTGCCTGAATTAATAATCCTTACAGTCGTCAACTTTCGTTTGGACTGGTTGACAGAAATCTTGGCCCCAGGTGCCAAATAAACAACTTTCCTGTTGCCCAGCATGGGAAATCCCCCTGCAAAATTAGACTGATACCCTACGATAGACAGAAAATGGCATCACAGTATCATTTAGTACATTAACGTCAGTTATTGTGCATATGTACACTCTTCCTGTTTGTGATTTCGTAATTTCAGATTGACTATAAAGGAGTGACCTGGTGACTAGATTTTCACGACTAATTTTGCGTCACCTTGGAAAATGTGATCTAAAAAACTGTACCAGTCTACTAAAATGTATGGCTAAAACTCTGAGGTCGACGACCCTCTGATGATAACCCGTCAAACTCGGATATGCCATATACATGTATAGGCCTATGCATACACGTAAACAAGAGAATAAATGTGTATTTTCAATATTATTATTTTATGGTGGTAAAAAAAACATATTTACATGAGTAATAAAATTAATATTATGCAGCTACTCACTGTTATATATTAACAAGAAGAGTAAAACTGTGACGCCCATGCATATATATTCTTTATAAACATTTTCTGTAAGATACTCTGGGCCAAAATTAAAAATCGCAAAACTTAAGATAATTGAAAATCTTTACTGTTTTTTTTCCATAAGAGACTCATGTTTAAGATGTTTTTTATTAAAGATCTTATTTAAGAAAAATAAATTTTCAGCTAATTCATGGCATATACGATGCAATTAAAATGTATGGAATAGCCCTTTTAATATATATATATATATATTTTTAATTGATAAAACCATTTCTTTAATTATCTACTGTTATGTTTGACTTGATTCTTTAAATATAAAAGCAGAGAAAGTGTTTTAAACTTTCAGAAGAGAAAAATAACAGAAGCTTTGATTAATAATTATTCACGGTACGGACCTCATTAAACTTCATGCAGCATAGAAAGTGACAAAAGGTAAAAAAACATTAAATTAATTTATTGTCTTTCAAGTAATGATCATACAATAAAATCATGAAAACTTTCTCATCCCAAATAGGTACAAACAATAAAATATTTTGTTTAATTGAACATATTTCATTAGAACAGTTCGACCATCTTACCGATATTTAATTATTCTTATGGAAATAAAGACGTCGTAATTTTACTTTATTGTAAATATATTCACAAAGAACCTTCATATAAATAAATATATATACACGCATGTATGACTGTGCACATTTATACACAAATTACACTGTAAACACACAAATATGTTATCATTTTTATGTTTTCTGGCACAGAGTATAGCATCCAAGCTCTGCATGCCTGGCATCCGATCTGGCATCCAACATCCGACATCCTGGTTTTACTTCGTAGTCTGGAAGAATAGTCTCTCCAACAGACGCCAGGTGCCGCTACTGCTCTGCACCAGTACTGGCGTCCTAGCGTCTGTTGGAGAGACTATCTTGAAGAAAGGCTCGAGGGAGGTTATGATGTGATGTGACCACTAGTCCCATTGGGACTAGGAGTATCATCTTCAGGATCATATTCTCGCGTAAGAATATTGTTTCGTCTTTGACCCGAAAGCACGTCATACAGGTCACGCCACTCTCGCGCCAAATGAACGCCCACGTCTTAAAAGTACCAGTGATCCGAACTCGTATTTAGTTGTAAGTTGTTCCAGGGGCGGATCCAGGATTTAGGAAAGGGGGGGGGGGGGGTCCAACCCAGGAGGACAAATGAAAACCATAAAAAAAGGTCCACAGGTCTGAAAAAGGGGGGGGGGGTCCAGGCGGCCAAATTGTGTCTGGAGCCCTTAAAAAAAATTTTTTCTGATGAAAAAGGGGGGTCCGGACCCCCTGGACCCCCCCCCCCCCCCCCGGATCCGCTTCTGTGTTCAAACTACAATTATAAATATAACTGTAAGTATGGCTTATCTCAGTTATTTTGTTAAAGTTTTTACTGAATATATCCTTTCAGAAATGTATATCGTTTTTAGATACGCATACCAATTAAGCATGCGTTATAAATGGTCCAATTCACAATTGCACAAAATCTGTACTTGACAGTGTATGAGGTTCAAGAGAGAATAAGCTGTTGTTGCTTGCCGGAAATCTTCGATTTCGGCAAGCATGTTGGTCAGTTGCGTATGTCTGCTTGTTTGTCTGTCTGTTTCCAGCTATAAAATGCACAGTTTTGCAGCGATCGCCTTCAAACTTAATTTACACAGTTGATATAAAACCAAAAACTACGCGAAGCATATTGGTTTTATGTCATTATCGGTCAAACTTGTTGAAGGTCAAGGGCGTACGAGGATTTTAGCGGGGGGGGGGGGGGGGGGGATCTCGACCGCAAAAAACCTTAGGGGACCGACCCCTTTTGGCCGAGAGAGTCGACAGTCGCGCTATGATCTTTAAACCCCCCTTCCCCATCCCCCCCCCACGATCACATGTTAAATTGTTTCAAATTACAAAACCTCAGTTTCTACTGGTTTTTGCCTATAGAGCATAGAAATAGGCCTACTTCGCGTCAGGAATGACAGTCACTAACGATTGGTAATGTGTCTATTATATCAAATTATTAAGATTAAATAAACCTCAGTGATGTTTGAGCATAAAGGATATATTTCTTTCAGTGTTTTTAGATATGTTAACGCTCTGAATGAGACTAAGGGCCTACGAGAGAAATATTTCGAGGCGCTACAAAAGGTTTCCGGGCCCCTTTTTTTTTCTTCGTTATAATAACCATTTAGTTTTACGGATGTAATTAACTCTTTATTCGATTTAAATCCGAGGCTATACTTATTAAAGCAGTACACTAAAGAATGGACTGTAACAGAGGGATGAATTGTTTTCTCCATTGAATGCTACGTATATAATCATAAATATACTTTATCCGCCATGCTGAACTGAATTAAAAATCACATAGAGGTCTTAGCAGGCATCCTTATAACCTCAGGCGCAAGGAAAGCAACCTACTGTTCAAGAGGTTACCCACACTGCAGTATGTGCTTCTCATGCTATATGTACTTCGAAAATTAGTTTTCGTCATAACTTCGTCAATATTCGACCAATTGTCACAAACTTAGGCTCAATTTCTCCCTCTGGGTTTTCTCTATTACCTGGTTTAGTCGATTGGCCTCAATCTTGTGTCGCTTTGTTAATTTGTCTCTCTGTCTCTCAGTTGCCCTCAGTTTCGCATGTTTGCTTGTTCGGTTCCTGAATCTTACATTTAGCAAAATAAATTATACCCTCCCAGGCTCGTTACTGAAACGAGTGCATGCTGATTTCCACAAACAGATCAAACATTTTCTTTTATACGAGATGTAAATAAAATATCCACAGCATTCGATATTCATTTATAAAGTAAAAAATGAATTAAAAATGAAATTTAATCATCAGGACTTTAAGAATGAGCCCCGGTGCGAATTTGAGTTGTTCCACCTTATACAACAGAGCAGCAACAATCATCCAATGACACCTGTACCAGAGGCACAAAATACAATTATGCAGATGACATGGATCTCCTGCGGGAAACCCGAGTTTGCATCAACAAAAATTATCTTCAGTAACACTCAACACGTGACGATATATCGATGACAATTGCAACTTGGCACATAAAAATTAACACACATTTGTTATAATAAGAATCACATGGGCGTGGACAAAATGATGTTCTCTTGTGATCGCCCTCGAAATTCTTTTCGTCAAAGGTGGAGCAGTAACCCCAGAATTTAACAATAACACCTTTAAAATAGGTCTTGTTTTGTGACCTTGTTTATTAAAAGCTGATTAGGTGGCTCCTTATGGCATGTTCACGGGATACTGGTAGCCGAGATGAAGGAGAATAAGATGTGTGCATGATCTCAATCAAAATAGACGCTTTGATGGATGGCACCTAAATCAATTGCAGATGGCACCCCCAGTCTTATGTATACCTAGGAAACCGAGGAGCTTTTTTAAAATATGGGTCTTGTGATCAGTTTGAAGCCAACCTGGCTGCCCAAACTGGAGTTATCATCCATAAACGTATTTATGAACAGATGGGCCCCATGAACTCAAAATCAATAGAGCTCTTACTTTAGTGGTGGTCCACATATATGTCAAGTTTGAAACCAATATTTCAATCCAAACTGGAGCTTTCATCTGGAAACTAAAATCCATATTTTTTTTCCATTATTGGCAGGTCAGCAATATCTGGAAGATGGAAGGTTTGAGATAAAAAGTTTGGCTTAAAATACATCCACAATCTTTTTAAAGAAGTAGGTCCTGTGACTTGACCTTTGACCTCATGACCCCAAAATCAGTAAGGTTCTTTAATTATTGTTAGATTATATATAATTCAAGTTTGAAACCAAATTGGAGTTATCTTCCGGAAACAAATATGTAGACAGATGGCCCTTGTGACCTTGACCTTTAACCTTGGGACCCCAAAATCAATCAGATTCTTCCCCTATTGGCATATGTGTAAGATGGAAGGTTTAGGATGAAAAGTTTGGCTTAAAATGCATCCATAATCTTTCTAAATCAGTGGGTCCTGGACCCCTTACCTTTGACCTCATGACCTCAAACTCAATAGAGTTCATGCGTTAAAGCACAGGCGCTTGAATCCTTATAATTATGCCACCAGTCTTGTGCACGGGAAAGCTATCCAAATATAAAAACATGCAAATTTCCAGGACAATACATCAAAACACCGACGAGGTATGTGAAATTTTCACCTAAAACAGACGCATACACGGACGCAGTCGTGTGTACAAGTTCTATGGACATGGAACATAATACTGTAGAACCGGGAATTTTCAGGAGCATGTAATTTCGCGAGGTAACCTTGATTTGCGACAATTAAATGCAGATATTACGTGCAATACTCCGTAGTACTCACGGAAAAAAGCATTCCCTGTGCAAGGATGTGTACGCTCTTTACACAGCGCTTTACCCGTAGGCCAACTACCTATATCGTAAGCGCTGTTTGTAATGACCTTATATCCTGAATTTCTACACCAGAGGGGAGCACTGTATTTTGGTCCAATCAGATGAAACACAGTGCTGAAGACAAAAGGTTTACCAGCCAAGCGAGGAATACACGAAGCCAATGTAGTTTTGAGTGACAGCTCATCGCCCATGCGACCGTTTGAACAGGCCACAGGCTCAGAGAGAATTGCCCCGCACGTGGTTTCTAGGCGGAACCTGATGCCTGATGCCTTGTCAAATCAGCATTTTTCTTAGCAGACAGGTCCATGTGCACCACCTGGTGATTAAGTGCATCATAAAGGGTCAAAACAGGCAGCGGGAAAATCAGTAGCTTCTTTAGAAGCGCAAGATTTCCGCTGCCTCGGGAGCGTAAAGAATATGTGGTTCACTTTTTCTTGACTTTTTTAAATTTAATCTACGTATATAAGTTCAGTCTTTGAAAATATTTTTATTGTCGTAAAAACACACACACAAACATATTTTCATACACCTAGGTCAAGGGAACTGAATGCTTTGAATAAAGAAAGAAACACAGAACTGAGCTCATAGAATATAAAATTATATCACAATTTTCGTCAAGCACATCACGTTAATAGAAACAGGATGAAACCTGTTGGAGTTCCCATAAAAAAGTTAATGGGTTTCTGTGTCAGTGACTTCGGTTTGTGTAATAACCAGGTATCTACGATACGAGACTTCACCTAACCACTGAACAGCACCACTGAACATCTCCCGCGGTATAGTTATTACAAGGGCATTGTTTAAACACTAATTATATGGGGATACCCCACACACCGCCTGCAGTGTAAACACAGTTGTACGTGTAAGCACACTTAAATGCATAACTGACCGGCGCTATCATCAATAACTAAGCTTGGCGTTTGTTAAAGTATATTTTTTATTTATTGCTTGCAGGAAATCTTCGATTTCGGCAGGCACGTTGGTCAGTTTCGTATGTCTGTTTGTGTGTGGGTGTCTTTGTTTGTACTCGTCTTGCAACAATTTTGTAGCAATCGAACGGAAACTTACAGGGTTGATTGAAAGTAAAAAGTCCTTGAAGCCTATTGTTTTGGTCAACATAGGTCACAGGTCAAGGTCATCAAAAAACGTCGAAATGTAAAATTAATCATAACTTTTTCAATATTGATCCTATTTTCTTAAACTTAGGCTCATTGTATTCCTATGCGTCTTCTTCTTAACATGTTATAGTCATCTTCTTTCAACTTTGTGTCACTTTGTCAGTATGTCTGTTTGTCTGTCAGTTGTCGTCAATATCGCCTTCTTGCTAGTTTTTGTGTCTTACATATAGCATTCTACAAGCCACAGGTTTGCAGAAATCCTTTTGAAACTGAAACATCTTATGTCTTGCATTAAAATCTCGAATATTTTATTTTTTGGAAAATAGCCGCTAAGGAGTGCTGCACCAGGAACACTTCAACATATCACTTTTGGCCATATCTCCAAAACTATAAACCTGAATTATATAAAACTACAGCTTATTTTCTTCCTCTGAGTCTTCTCCATCATTTTATCAAGTCATCTGGTCTCAACCTTGTGTTATTTTTTTCTCCATATTTCCAAAAGTATAAATCTTAATAACATGTACTGTAGCTGATTCTCTTCCTCTGGGTCTTCCTAATAACTTGGTCAAGTCATCTGGTCTCAACTTTGTGTCACTTTGTCAGTATTTATGTCACTTCAGAATACTTCAAAATGTTATTTTCCTCATAATTTTGTCAATTAATGTCAATTAATTCTGGTCCTATCTTTAAAAACTTTGGCTGACTTTTGTCACCTTCGACTTCTGCATAACCTAGTCTGGTCAACTGGTCTCCACTTTGTGTCACTTTGTTATTATGTCTGTCTGTCAGTAATCATCAATTTGCCTTCCTGCTGGTTTTTCCCTATGTGATATAGCATTCTACAGGCCACAATTTACCAGGAGTCACTTTGTAACTTTCACCTATCGTATATTAGAATGATCACTTGAAGCTGTTTGTGTATTTTTAAATGGCCAAAATTCAAGGTCAAGGTCATGAAAACACGTCAAATTATTATATCAATCGTAACTTTGTCAATATTGGTCCAATCTTTACAAACTATGGCTCATTTTCTTCCCCTTTGTCTTCTTTATGACATGTTCTAGTTATCGGTCTTCTAATCTTGATCCGATCTCTGGTCGCCTGATTATTTTTCTTAAGTTAGGGGAAATTTTACAACGAGCAATTCGCGAAAATCACATGCTCACGAAAAGGCGGACCTTGCTTATTCGTGAAATTTGATTTTCGCGAAAATAACATGTTCTACAGTAGGCCAATACATCATATTATCATTGAGAACTTATATACCTGGATGGACGCTATGCGAAAACATTTGTAGATGGCACCACTAGTACTAAAATGTCGAAGATTTATGGAAAAAATACATGATTGATTACAGGACATTATCATATTTGAGAAATAAAATATGATTAAGTAGCTAATCGTTTATATTAATCCTGTTTGTCAGTCGAAAATTATCCAATAAACCTCCGTAAAAAAAGCATCACCAGTCTACAGAATCTTTAAGATCTACCCATGATCAATGGAGCACATAAGCATATCATCCAATTCAGAAATTGTATCTTTTTTCACATTTGTTATAGTCATATTTATACATCTGTTAGTTATAATTACAGATTTGTTAGTTATATTTTTAAGAAATGATTCGCTTAAATGTGTTCAAACTTTGATCTGTAAATCGATCTCTGAGATGTACTCTATATGAAATATATGACCCAAAGTCATATATATAACATAAAAAATCTACATAAAATAATTAAATTATTGGTAACGCCATCGGCTCATGCGAAAGATAAAGCTCAGACATTTCAAGACAATCCATACATATGTTATTATGGGAATTTGAGTTTTTGCATAAATGTGTACTCAAAAAGGATGAAATTAAAGTGAATTTGAACATTTCTATATCACTCCAATTAATGACAAATACATATATCATTTTTGCTTGCTAACACCATGCAATCCATTGCAAGCTTTGTGCAGTTAAATTTTATGAATGTTTTTCAAATATTCTCTGAAAGGGGAACTTGACTGAATAATTGAAATACTTAACAAGGAACTAAACGTCCAAATTATAGAAATAACAAAGGCCAATATATATTATGAAGTGATCAAATCATCGAAAGAACTGCAAATTTGTGATTGCGAGATTTGCGGATGGAAGGTGTGCTGGAATCGTCTTGCAGCCCTCCCGACTTTAACATAAAAGAGCCGACCTATATATCAGAGTGGCACTTCATGCCATGTAGTAAACTAGGCTGTAAAATTTCAACCAAGGAAGAAAAACGTTCATCATTTTTTTATCGACATACCCGCTACTAAACTTCGTGTCGTTTCAAGTAAACTAGGTCAACCGTTATATGTTTATTTACTTTCAAACGGCACCCTCCACGTGCAAAATGTTATTACTCAATATTTAAATATATCCATCAATGTTTGTTGAATTGCGACCGTACACAAGCAAAACTTCCACGGGTTATGTTAATAGACAGCTTTCTTGTGAGAACCGCAATGGGGACAGGAACTAACCGTTTGGTGTAAGATAAAAAGCAATATAAATTATAATAATAAGTCACCTTGATCAACATAAAATTAACATTTGACATGAATCATATGGTGAATATTTTGTTAAAATACTGTACCTTTTTGTAAACTAAAAAAGTCAGTAATTTCTTAGAATTGTTGTTGACTGGTACAGCTTGTGTTCCAAATCGTGTTTAGTAGCAACAGAAGTGATTAAATATTTTTTCTACTACATTGTTATTACAATAACCAGTCTTCAACTGTAGTTGTTTGCTCACTACTTACGGCAGGATTACAGAGATAAACAGTATTACGATGATTACGTATTCTGAAGGGTTCAACATGCAGTATCTCTTTTGTCCCGATCACGTTCAAGTACATAATGGAAAAGCCTCATGACGAGTGACGTACATGCAGGCAGTCGGCACAAACATGGAGGCGGATCACGTTGTCCCATTTCTGATCAGAGTATTGAGAGTAATCGAGGACCTGGTTCATATAATCGCATTGATATTTTTCCCAGAAAGATGATGTTGAAGGCCACAGGGTGGATAAAGATGAGGGGACCCTGTCACTGTTAGCCGTGAATTTACGAATCTGTAGGCATTAATATTGGTTTGTCAGCTGGTATTGACTAATGTCAGAAAACAGAAATGACCCAAGTGTCAATGTACAATGTTGAAGATAAGCTGTTTAGCACGTATATTTATATTTATGTTGCTCGCAGAAGAGCTTTAGAAGAAACATATGTATATACTTTAAGGATAAAGGGCCAGGTGGTAGTAGAAGGGATCCTAACACCTTAACAGATAAAATAAGTTTGGAAATTAACAATTTGATGATGACAAGTTTATACAACAATAAAAGCACAGAGGAAAAGATAACTATTTTTGGACAAGACTACATTATGACCCAAACTCGATAAAGAATAATGTCTTGCCAGGTGGAGACTTCAGTAGAAACAGGCTCCGAGCCCTCCCAGTGTTGCCTGCAATGATTCTGAACCCATGAAATATCAAACTGTGTACACATCGCAAGTTGACCGGGATGTATCTAAGAATAAAGCACAACTGTTTTACTAATATAGAATAATTATAGATGTCCTTAGAAAGGTTTGACAACGCTTCCATGACTGTTCGCATTTAGAATGCTGAGAACAGACAAGAAAACCTATTTTAATATTTAGGTCAATCGAGGAAACGTGTCTGCATTAATTAACGACAAATGATAAGGCAGTTTCTGTAAATTTTGCATGATTAGTTGGGTTAGTTACACCATCATGCCTGCATAATGGACCATGGTGCTCAAGAGACGAAAATATCGTAATTACCAATGACACAAACGCACATTAATTCCCCGAAAATGTAAATGAGGCGCAAGTATCTTGCGTTGCTGTGCAGTTGTCTCGTAATACACATAAACATTAATAAATTTATAAAAAAAATATCTGTCAAGACCTTGCTTAAGAGCTGTAAACGAACAGACGACAGATTATGGACGGACGGATGCAGCACCACGTAATGGGTATAGTTCACAGGTTATAGGTGAAAGAAAGGGGAATCTTATCCGTTCACAATTTTTGCATTAAATGATATTGCCCACATTAACCATGCGGTCACCAAAAAGGACGGAACCTAAAATTATATTAACTATTTTAAAAGAGATACATCTTACTTCTGTGTGACTTAGGACGAATTGGTTTATATTTGTTAATTCTGTCATTTCTGCAGCTGACCTTAAATCGTAAGAACATGAGGAAAATTACAGATGGATTGTAGATGGAAATATATATATATATATATATATATATATATACTGATAGGTTGATAAATATATATATATTTGTGTATGTGTATGCAAAATTAAACTTAGCATGGCCGGACAAACTAATAATTTGTGTCATAAATTTGTTTTTCGTTATCTAATCATCTTACAAAACTATGTCAATACTTGAAGAACATTGTAATTTATGGCTGAGATCTTGCTGTGTGTGTTAAGGATCCTTTTATATGGTTTATGACCGACATCTGGACCTTTGCTGCCACTGGTAATATGTTTATTACCCAAGGATTGAGATGACCAAATATACTTGACAGATAAAACCAGATACAAGAGCTTTAAGGAGTTCGCTGTTACCCGAGAAATCTCGCAAAGACAGAGGATAGCTTTTAGCTGAGCAATTATTCTTAAAAATCAGAACCTCCAATAAATATAACTGGGGTTGGAGGTGGTCGGTGCGAGCTGCCCGGCTGCGAACCATATGACGATCAGCAGTTGTTGTTGAGGAATAAGCCGGTTACACCTAGAGTGCTTTGTCAACAGATGCTGAGAGATCTTAACAGATATAGATCATGCTCGCCACATCACAGATAACACCGGGTCCGATGGCCCGCAGGAAGACTTGCTAGAAAACTTGACAAACCCTCTCCAGCAGCCGCCACGTTCTGTCAAAAAATCAAACACAACTGTCACTATTAGTAACAAGTCACAGTGTGGAATATTACGACACATGCAATGTCACTAATGGAATATTCTTGTTCTTGGCTTGGTTTTTGTCGGTGGCATGAGCAGTCTCAAGAGGCAGACGCCAGCGCCCTGACCGCGACGTCAGATTAACCCGAAGATATAACCAACTGGTCACCCAGTCGGTCATAATTATACTTCAGGTATTTATTTAGATCAACTTAGTTACTTGGGTGTGAAAGGCACAGCACATTTAACTATTCAACGTACTCTGTTTTGACCCTCGACATATAGTAATCTGCAGGAGCAGATCAGGACATGAAAAGTTGATTTTTTAGTTTCACAATAAACTATGGATCGATGCATACTACGTATCCAGTCTAAAAAGACAAACACCGGCAGTCTGTCTGACACCAGGAATTCGGGACACATAAAGGACGACATATAAGTCATCTTTCGCCGGACAGTGCGTGAGTCAGCTGCACAAAACAAAGCGAAATAAGAGGTACTAATATATTCTTTTACATTGAAAAATAAGTAGTTTGTAAATGATCTACGTTCGTTTGTAACCCTGTTTTTTACCAGTACTAGGATATTGTAAGCAGTGATTTCCACCATAGTTTCTGGGGTCACTTTAAAGATTTAATTACACCTAAAGTTCCAATGTTGCACTTAAACATAGGTTAAGCTCCGCTTGAAGAAAGTGGCATGGCTTATCTAAGAATAAATCACTGATTCTTTATTCTATGAGTTTCTATGTTGTGTGTGCAGATGATGTCTGAGGTCCCACCAGTTTGTTCAGCCTTCGGGAAGGCGGAGCTACGATTGATCAGGGCGGGGCTGTGCTTAAGCCCCATGTTTTTCTCGCTATCAACTTTGCATAACGGAATTACCGACAGCTGGCGGACTTTCGTTAAAAAACGTTACAGCTCCCATTATAAAGCAGGCTACCTCAGTATAAAAGTGGCTTTGAAAGTCGGGAACAACATTTTCTAGGCACTTATCACAAATCCTGGTTTCCTACATTGACAGGCTCTGGAATGATCATCACGAAAGCTAAGAGTTTTTAGTCATTATCAGAAGGCATTTCATATACCTGGATAATCTGTCTTTAATAGCTAACAACAGAAGATATAAATCAGACAGAGACAAAATGTTGAAAATTTCTTGTAAAGAGACTTCACAGGAAAGGATACGAGACAGACAATTCATAAGTTGGGCACTTCTTTTTACGACATAATATGCCAATGCTTAAAGCATACTTAGATCGGCTATCAACTGGCTCAAAGAGGACATTGTCGCTCAGAACAAAAACAGAGCGCTACGCACTACAAATACGAAAGAACAATTGTGCTGAAGTGTACAACAGCAATAAGAACGCGTTACGTCACGTCTGAATGACAGAGAAAAGCCAGGTCGTCTGATTATATTCTGTATGGACGGTTCTTCTTTTTAATATAAACATGACGTGTCTAAAGGACGTTGATGGAGTAGATGCTTCGATACGGCCCAACCCGGCGACAGACGTGGCGAATGCCGTTATCACCATATTAGGATTATTTGGAAACATTTTTGTTATTGTCACAGTTAGCGCGCGGCCTCGTCTGCGGAATATACCAAACTTCTTCACGGTCAATCTGTGTGTGGCCAACGTGGTTTTCGGCGTCAACAGTCTGATTCGCATAATTGATGCGTTCGCGTTGGACTGGTCACCTACCGGTATAGGGTGCAAGGTACTTGGGTTTTTAAACATGGTTCCACCATTGGCTGTGGTCAGCAGTATGGTATTAATAGCCCGTAATCGTCACCGTTGTATTGTGACCCCGACTGTTGTCAGAAAACTGAGTGGGAGGACAAGGATGGTAGCCATGATCAGTTTAGCGTGGCTACTTACAGTAGCAGTTTCTCTGCCTGTTTTACTTGGCGTGGTGGAGGTGAGATCTCAGTTGCTCTGTACGTGTTGTGTCAGCTTCATGAGCAATATTGCCTATGCGGTTGTTGTGACTTTATTCGTTTATGTATTGCCAAACGTTTTCATTGCATATTATTACGGTGGGATTGTCGTTCACGTTCGCCAGAGCCGACTGCGCGTGCGCAACCATCAGCTTAACCAATCAGAAGAGCAACCTATTTATAGACGCGGGGATGTCAGAGTGGCAGTGCAGTTCATTATCATATTTCTGATCTTCAACATCTGCTACACCCCAGTAGTTATTCTGATGTGGCTTGAAAGTCCACATCAAGTACCTTTACCTGTCAAACAAGGTGTGGTTGTCATATTTTCTCTGAACATGATTGCAAACCCAGCTGTTTATTTTACATTTAACAAGACGGCAAGGAATGAGGTAAAAAGAATATGTTGTGGACAGAGAAACGAGGTCGTATCGGAGGGCACATCTGGTGTACAAAATATGACGAGACCCCAGGGACAAGCTGGGGGATCACCTAGAAATATGACGCCTACACCGTCCACGCAAGACGGGGGTAGGCCACAACATAACGTGTTGCATCAGATGCACACCGGCAAAGCCGAAGTTTCCTCGAACAACAACGGAAAACCCCGACAATCAAGCAAAGTGCCTGTCATTAAAGTTGTACCTGTTGACTCTGACAAGTGATAAAATTCGGATTATGTGATATAATTCTCGCAGCTCGAGTCCGAGCATCACGTGAATGAAGGGGTTAAACAGGCTTATCAAAGGCGGTATGGATCATGCCGGAGACCTCCTTGAAATATTCTGTCGATGGAATGCGCGGTCAGTATTGTATTATTGAGATTTTTTTTCATATGCTTGATGGGTCGGGCAAAAAAAGAAGAAGCAATAAACTGAGGTATCGCAGCTAAGTTGTTAAAATGCGAGTGTGAGAGTCTGCTCGAGTCAAATTTGTTGTCAGAAAGATTTTGGTGCGGCAACTAAAACAAACGATGCACCTACTTGTCAAACAAAGCCAGTCATACTGCCCTCCATCCAATCACAACCAAACACGCCAGTGCTGCTACGCTGCTATCCATAATATGACTGTTTAAACATAATTTTTCTAGATCTTCACCAGATTTGAATAGGTCTTTCTGGATGTTGGGGCCCTATGAGGCCCTATATTCTAATATCGAATAGTAGGCGTTCTTTTTTGAAGGAGACATTAACTCCAGTTACGCCGAACAAAAACCAGGATGAAATTGGCTTTATTGGTAACTGGAGATATGCGATTGCTTGAGGACAAGAAATTTTTGCCCACCATGCAAGCATATAAATATTATTCAGTCTTGACATTATTCGTACTGTATGAACTGTACGTTTTTTTAAACGTTGAATTTAATTCCCATGATTCCCACCATTATTTGTTAATTTAGGTTTTGCTGTAAGACCAATTAATCATCAAAAGTACGCATAATACGATTAAGCAGACGATCGTGTGCAAATAGTCGAACAGCAGATTATGGAGAAGATCGTTTATATAAAATACCTAGAATACGGGTAGTCGACAAGCGACTACGTGTATCCGCCTGAATCAGAGTGGAACGGGTGAAGTGAGGCATGGATTGAGTGGCAAGGGGAAATAGAGTGAAGTGTTGCATATTAGCATGGATGTCTGCAGCCAAATTGTGTATGTAGGTTGCCCCCCCTACCACAAAATCCAGAAAGCCGTCCAAGTTGTATACATATGCAAAATTTAAGGCAGATAAGTCAAACCACTACTTGTATATTAGTGATTTTAGCCCGTGGCAGACAAACAGATGGACGCTGAGCAAAAATGGTTGCAGGTGACGCCACCAGTTTTGCGTATGATAAAGAGCTATGTGAGAACTATACACATGCAAAACTTTGGCCCAATCGGTCAAACGGTTCCCAAGATATGAGCTTGGATGTCTGCTGCATAAACTAGAATGCAGGTGGTGCCACCTGTCATAAAATCAAGAGAGCTGTCGGGGATGTATAAACCTGCAAAATTTTAGGCAGATATGTCAAACAACTGCCGAGATATGAGTGATTTTATCCCATGGCAGACAAACAGACAGGAGCTGTGCAAAAATGGCTGCAGGTGGCGCCACCAGTTTTGCATATGATAAAGAGCTATGTGAGATCTATACACATGCAAAATTTTGGCCCAATCGGTCAAACGGTTCCTGAGATATGAGCTTGGATGTCTGCAGCGTAAACGTGAATGTAGGTTGCGCCACCTGTCATAAAATCAGAAAAGTTATCCAGGATGTATACGCATGCCGAGTTTCAGGTGAATAAGTCGAGTCACTGCAGAGATATGAGTGATTTTAACCCAAGGCAGACGAACAGATGGACACTGTGCAAACATTGTTGCAGGTGGCGCCACCATTTTTTGTGTATGTTATAAAGCTCTCCAAGGGCTACATTTGTGCAAAAAAATTGTCCTGATCGGTCAAACGGTTCCTGAGATATGAGCTTGGATGTCTGCAGCGTAAACGTGAATGTAGGTGGCGCCACCTGTCACAAAATCAAAAAAGCTATCCAGGATGTATACGCATGCCGAATTTCAGGTGAATTAGTCAAGTCACTGCAGAAATATGAGTGATTTTAACCCAAGGCAGACGAACAGATGGACACTGTGCAAACATGGTTGCAGGTGGCGCCACCATTTTTTGTGTATGTTATAAAGCTCTCCAAGGGCTACATTTGTGCAAAAAAATTGTCCTGATCGGTCAAACGGTTCCCGAGATATAAGCTTGGATGTCTGCAGCGTAAACGTGAATGTAGGTGGCGCCACCTGTCACAAAATCAGAAAAGCTATCCAGGATGTATACGCATGCCGAATTTCAGGTGAATTAGTCAAGTCACTGCAGAAATATGAGTGATTTTAACCCAAGGCAGACGAACAGATGGACACTGTGCAAACATGGTTGCAGGTGGCGCCACCATTTTTTGTGTATGTTATAAAGCTCTCCAAGGGCTACATTTGTGCAAAAAAATTGTCCTGATCGGTCAAACGGTTCCCGAGATATAAGCTTGGATGTCTGCAGCGTAAACGTGAATGTAGGTGGCGCCACCTGTCATAAAATCAGAAAAGCTATCCAGGATGTATACGCATGCCGAATTTCAGGTGAATTAGTCAAGTCACTGCAGAGATATGAGTGATTTTAACCTAAGGCAGACGAACAGATGGACACTGTGCAAACATTGTTGCAGGTGGCGCCACCATTTTTTGTGTATGTTATAAAGCTCCCCAAGGGCTACATTTGTGCAAAAAATTTTCCTGATCGGTCAAACGGTTCCCGAGATATGTGGGTTTATGTGTTGAAACAGACGCACAAACGGACGCAGAGCGCAGAGGAAAGGTCAGAGGTCAAAACAAAATCGGGGCGCAGCAGTTCACATGTGACCTGAACATAATCCCGGGTTTCGTAAAATTCCGCCCAGCGGTTACGGAGGAGTTCTCCGGACACCTACGCGGCGGCGGCGGCGGCGGCGGCGGGTTGAAAACATAGTATCCGCAAAACTCTGTTTTGGCGGATACAATAATGATAGAGTTCCCAGCACAGCTCCCTGTGAGACTCCGAATCTACATGTAGGAGTTTGGCTGCGATGCCGCAAAATCACCGTCAATACCGGGATGAGACAGTTTGTACAACAGCTTACTATGAGACAGTATCAAAGGACTTGGCCAGATCCAAGATAATGGCGTGTATCTATTTGGATCTCCTAACCCAGATCTTAACCGAGCGGTTAAACAATTCACGTAAGGTAATTAATATACGTGTTTCACAAGAATGGTACGGCAAAGGCCATGTTAATTGCAGAAAACCACTTAGTACTTTGTGTAGGTCTAAATAATGATGAAAATGTTTCGTAATACATGAAATATGTTAAAAGTTTTTACAAGAAATAGTTGGTTTGTAGTTTTCGGGCAAGTGACATTGCCTTTTCTTGAAAATAAGGGCATTTAAAAGGTAAAATAAGGGCTTTATTTGCTCAAAAGCCAATCCACAGACAACTGTCCGACTGAATTCGAAAGGGACTGTTGAAATAAGCGGGTGTAGACCGGCGTTAGTTCAGCTACTAATGCAAAATGTGTCAGATTTGGAATAATATCAGGACCACATGGTCTATTCGCTTTAATGATATCTCAAAACTTTTTCTTCTCCTGGTTCATTGAAATAGTAGATCTGTCATCTTTATTGAATACAGATTAAAACTTATTATGCAAGGCCTCCGCTTTCTGTTTACTTTCACTGAAGATATTGCACAACTTTGAGGAAGATAAGTGAAGGATATCACTCTTTTGCTCTTTGATGTACCGCCAAAAGGACTTACTGTAACCCTTTTATTTGCCCATAGACTTAATACAATTCTTTCAAGGTTATCGAGATTCTCTAAAGCCATTCCCATGTTCACCCTTCCCTTTTTTTACACAATTGATGTTTTAACGACACATTGGCATAAGATTACCGTTATTACACTGGACATCGTAACGAGCAGAGGAATATTGAGTTGGTACATGATTATTTAGAATCTCATTTACAAAATGTCTTAGTGATTTGTCAATTTTCTTCGACCGATTTTTCACTGTTATGTATTAAATATATTTGTTGATAATTCAAAGCTTTTTTTTATTGCCTTCCAAATTGCCTTGTGAAATAAGAAATATTAACGTGATTCTTTAGTATTACTGGTCTAATATTCATGTCTGATAATACTGCTGACTCATGGTGTGAGACTCTCGGTATAGTCCTAGAAATTTTCAGATTTGGTTATCAATAATTAAAGAACCTCTCCTTGTCTTAATTAATTGTTGGTGCTCGTGGCATCTGATGCAAGTGATGGTCACTAAAGATGTGCGGAGTTTTCTCAGGTTTTATGTTTTATTGGAACCTGGAATTTTTTTCTCATTTTCCCAATACATTTCACCTAGAATACACCCTCCCCAGAAGTTTAATATCAATATTGCTTTAAGATAAAACAATACCTGGATAATTTATTCAGCCGATATGGATATAAAATACAGGTAACAGTGCTGTTGACAGCATCAGAGTAAATAAGAGTGATTAAAACTTCATATTTTATAATAATAAGAAATACGATATGGTTGTTACTTTTAGTTTTATAAGGTAAAAGTTTTTGCACAATGTAATAGCCTTAGAAATAAAACAGTCTGTAGCGACTGGTTTTGAATGCTGTTGTTCTTGACGTCAACGAGACGGCAACATATTAACACAAATATATATATATATATATATATATATATATATATATATATCAATATTTATGTAGTGTATGTGATACATCTCTGACTATACTTTGGCCTACTTGTTGTATAGATCAGTAGATTTTCAGCTGAATCATCATTTATTCTCTCAACAGTTCTTTTGATTTGGTTAAAATGATTAAGTTCTGTCACAACGAGTCCTTTTTTAAACCATACTATCATATTAACAAGTGACCCATGGGTCATGACGCTCAGCTGACTGGGAAAAGATTCACAAAAGGAAATTTTATCATCAGAATGGTAGATACCCATTCAACTGAAGCATCAAACAGATTAACCAACAGGCCAAGATTTAGTCTGTATTTATATATCTGAAAAATAGAGAAAAAATGTGTAAACTTTAAAAACTAGAATACGGGTAGCCGACAAGTGACTACGTGTATCTGCAAAAATCAGAGTGAAGTGAGGCATGGATTGAGTGGCAAGGGGAAACAGAGTGAGGTATGTTGCATATTAGCATGGATGTCTGCAACCTAAATGTGTATGTAGGTTGTGCAACCTACCACAAATCCAGAAAGCTGTCCAAGTTGTATACATATGCAAAATTTAAGGCAGAAAAGTCAAACCACTACATGGATATGAGTGATTTTAGCACACGGCAGACAAACAGACAGACGCTGTGCAAAAATGGTTGCAGTTTTGTGTATGATAAAGACCTATGTGAGATCTAAACACAAGCACAATTTTGGCCCATCGGTCAAATGGTTCCTGAGATATTAGCTTGGATGTGTGCAGCGTTAACTAGAATGAAGGTGGCGCCACCTGTCATAAAATCAAGAAAGCTATCCAGGATGTATTAACCTGCAAAATTTTAGGCAGTTATGTCAAACCGCTACAGAGAAATGGGTGATTTTAGGCCACGGCAGACCAACAGACAGACGCTGTGCAAAATGTGCAAAAATGGTTGCAGGTGGCCCCCTCCAGTTTTGTGTATGATAAAGACCTATGTGAGATCGATACACATGCAAAATTTTGGCCCAATCGTTCAAACGGTTCCCGAGATATGAGCTTGGATGTCTGCAGCATAAACTAGAATAAAGGTGGCGCCACCTGTCATAAAATCAAGAAAGCTATCCAGGATGTATAAAACTGCAAAATTTTAGGCAGATATGTCAAACCACTGCCAAGATGTGAGTGACATTATTGTACGGCAGACAAACAGACAGACGCTGTGCAAAAATGGTTGCAGGTGGCGCCACCAGTTTAGCGTATGATAAAGAGCTATGTTAGATCTATACACATGCAAAATTTTGGCCTGATCGGTCAAACGGTTCCCGAGATATGAGCTTGGATGTCATCAGCGTGAACGTGAATGTAGGTGGTGCCACCTGTCATAAAATCAAGAAAGCTATCCAGAATGTATAAAACTGCAAAATTTTAGGCAGATATGTCAAACAACTGCCGAGATATGAGTGACATTATTGCACGGCAGACAAACAGACAGACGCTGTGCAAAAATGGTTGCAGGTGGCGCCACCAGTTTAGCGTATGATAAAGAGCTATGTTAGATCTATATACATGCAAAATTTTGGCCCGATCGGTCAAACGGTTCCCGAAATATGAGCTTGGATGTCATCAGCGTGAATGAGAATGTAGGTGGCGCCACCTGTCACAAAATCAAAAAAGCTATCCAGGATGTATACGCATGCCGAATTTCAGGTGAATTAGTCAATTCACTGCAGAGATATGAGTGATTTTAACCAAAGGCAGATGAACAGATGGACACTGTGCAAACATGGTTACAGGTGGCGCCACCATTTTTTGTGTATGTTATAGGCTATCCAAGGGCTACATTAGTATAAATTTTATTTCCTGATCAGTCAAACGGTTCCCGAGATATGAGCTTGGAAAGCTGATAAAATCAAGTCCCAGAGGAGCTCTCTGGAAACGAACGCGGCAACTTCGGAGGAACCCGGTCAAAAACATAGTATCCACAAAACTTCGTTTTGGCGGGTACAAAAATACAGGTGGCTCCACCAGTCTGCAGAAACTAATAAAAACACTTACAAACATCAATATCCATGCAAAGAATCATGGTGATCTCCCCATTAGTTGTTCAGATACTTCAGCTTTTGTATCAAATTGTCCATTATTCTGAGGGATACTTCGGAGTCCTATAGCTTGAAGGATATGGGTAACAGAGACCTAATTTTAAGTTTCCACAGGCACTTTTCATGGGCCTTCTTGCATGACAAGAATGAAGATTCTAGGTCCAAAAAAAGAGAAAAAAAAAAATCGTAAAAATTTGAAAAAAATAGAGATGGCACACCCAGTCTGCAGAAACTGATGGAACAGGTCATGATCAATATGTATGCCGAAAATCATGACCATCAGTGTTGTAGTTATTGAGATACTGCAGTTTTTGTATCAAATTTTCCATTATTCTGGGGGATAATTTGGAGCCATACAGCTTAAAGAATATGGGTAACAGAGACCTAATTTCAGGTTTCCATGGAGACTTTTCATGGGTCTCCCTGTGTGTCAAGAATGAAGGTTCTAGGTCCAGTTTTAATGATTTGTGCCCTGTTAACAGATGTTCATAACTTTAAAGGTCTCAAAAATAGAGAAAAAATTCGTAAAAAAACCCGAACAAATACAGGTGGTGCCACCAGTCTGCAGAAACTACACTCCATGATCAATATCCATGAAAACAATTATGGTGATCTCTGCATTAGTTGTTCAGATACTTCAGCTTTTGTATCAAATTTTCCATTATTCTGAGCTGTACTTTGGAGTGCCATAGCTCAAAGGATATGGGTAACAGAGACCTAATTTCAGGTGTCCATGGAGACTTATCATGGGTCTCCCTGTGTGTCAACAATGAAGATTCTAGGTCCAGTCCTTACGATTTGTACCCTGTTGACAGATAACACATCCTGAAAGGTCTCGAAAATAGAGAAAAAAAATTGTTAAAATTTGAAAAAATACAGGTGGCACCACCAGTCTGCAGGTACTGATGAAACACCTCTTGATCAATATGTATGCCAAAAATCATGACCATCAGTGTTGTAGTTATTGAGATGTTGCAGTTTGTTTTTATCAAATTTTCCATTATTCTGGGGGGTTATTGGGAGCCCCCCAAGCTCAAAGGATATGAGTAACAAAGACCTTATTTCAGGTTTCCATGCAGACTTTTTATGGACCTCTCAGTGTGTCAAGAATGAAGATTCTAGGTCCAGTCTTTATGATTTGTGCCCTGTTAACAGCTGTTCACATTTTTAAATTCGTAAAAAATCGAAAAATTCAGGTGGCGCCACCAGTCTGCAGGAAGTGATGGAACATCTCATGATCAATACGCATGCCAAAAATCATGACCATCAGTCAAGTAGTTAATGAGATATTGAAGTTTTTGTATGAAATTTTTGACTTTTCTGGGGGGTACTTTGGGGCCCCATAGCTCGAAGGATATGGGTAACAGAGATCTAATTTATGGTTTCCACGGAGACTTTTAATAGGTTTCTCAGTGTGTCGAGAATGAAGATTCTAGGTCCAGCGGTTACGATTTGTGCCACGTTAACAGATGACAGCATCTTTAAACGTCTCAAAAATAGAGGAAAAAATTGTAAAAAAATCGAAAAATACAGGTGGCGCCACCAGTCTGCAGGAACTTAAGGAACATCTCATGATCAATATGTATGCCAAAAATCATGACCATCAGTCAAGTAGTTAATGATATATTGAAGTTTTTGTATGAAATTTTTTACTTTTCTGGGGGGTACTTTGGGGCCCCATAGCTCGAAGGATATGGGTAACAGAGACCTAATTTCTGGTTTCCAAGGAGATTTTTCATGGACCTCTCAGAATCCCAAGTTACAAGGTTCTAAGTTCAGCGGTTACGATTTGTGCCTGGTTAACGGACGGACAGACGGACAGACGGACGACGGACAAAGAGTGATCGCTATAGCTCAGATGACTTTCAGTCAGCTGAGCTAAAAACTGCAACACCCTGAACTGCCGAGGAATAATACATACTTAGTACTGTTAGTTCAGCACTAAACTTCTTCAGGTTCCTGTGAAATAAATTCTCTGCAGAGATTTGCTGATTGCTGCAGTGATGTTATATTACTTTAAGATCATTTCTTATGACAGTCCCTGAGTTTGTCTACTATACAACCCATGTGTCCTCTGTCAGTACTTGCTTTATGGCAGCGCACCTGTTCCTTAATTCAAAACTAATTTTTCTTTGCAGTAGTAAGTTGTTGGGTCTACACCATTTTCTTAGGACCACAATCTCGTTTCTGTATATCATCTCGTCATCATTACTTATAGTATCAAGTAAAACGGAATCATAAGCATATTTTCAAAAATTTCGCTGTATTTGAAGTTATATTAGAAGTTTTTGCTTAACTTACAGATCTAAAGTTATTTCATATAACAATACAGTGCATTTCTTTCTGAAGCCTTTTCATTCAAGCTTTATTATTTGATAACCTTAGTGCGTGTTTCCATTTTAGCTTGAACTTCTCCAGTTATCAATGGTTTTGAATTTAGATAGATCATAACAGTCTTTGTTAGTATAAGCATTCTCTCACAGAATAGAATAAAACCTAACACAACATCCGTTACGCTCTTTACACAGCGCTTTACCCATAGGCCAACTACCTATATTGTAAGCGCTGTTTGTTATGGCCTTGTATCCTGAATCTCTACACCAGAGCGGAGCACTGTTTTTTGGTCCAATCAGATGAGACCCTTGTGCTGGAAGCAACACGGTTTACCAGCCAAGCCAGGAATACACGAAGCCAATATTGTGAATTTCATTTTGAGTGACAGCTCGTCGCCCCGGCGACCGTTTGAACAGGCCACAGGCTCAGAGAGAATTGCCCCGCCCGTGGTTTCTGGGCGGAACCTGATGCCTGTCGAATGTTTGTTGACTTTTGGTTGGCTGATAGTCACATCAGCAGTCAGGCCCAAGTGCACCAATTGTGTTTAAGTGCACCATAAACGGTCAAAGCAGTCAACAGGAAAATCAGTAGCTTCTTTAGAACCGCACTTAAGATTTCCGCTGCCTCGGGAGCGTAAACATCCGTAAGTGAACGTTTATCAGGGAAATCATACACAGTTAACCAGTTAACAGTCTGTGTGTGCAAACTTCAAAACAACCTTGTACGTTGTAAGTTTTTTCTTGCACATTGCATGGTTTAAGTTTTTGCTTGTGTATGGGTTTAAGCACAGTCGACTGAATCGGATTAGTTGGGCAATATTCTTGCCTAAAACAGGCTAAAACCGCCAATGATATACACTGATCACACCAGTGCCTTCCTTCTCTGAACTAAATTATATGTACATGTCCTGATTACACTGTTTGTTTGAGTTCTTCTGTTTGCTGGTCTTTATTATGACATCCGAGATGGACGTCTGGCTCAGCATCCTGTTGAGTCCCTACCAGCAGATCAGCTAATGCGTACTTTTTTAGTCTCTTAGACACTAGGACTGGTTCATTGCAAATCAATAGCGGCACCTGGCATCTATTGAAGTAGTGGAGAACTGGGGCCTATTTAAACTCATAGTCTATGTTTCCCCGTCAATTTATACTGATCTTGACCGCTGGAGGAAACAGTTCACGCCAGGAAGTCCACCCCGACAGGGATATGTAGGGTGCATTTGTTATAAACTGAGATTTCGACTTAAATAACTCTCTGAACCTGGTAATGGTTGATGTTTAGCCACTAATCAAGCCCATATTAAACATATGCTTATGGAAAATCAATCTATTTTTTTGTGGAAATTGTGATATTTTGTTAAACGAGCCAATAGAAATGGCAATCCAATGGATTTCCGGCGATATTCTTCAAAATCGGTGGAGTATCATTGGGCCATACGTATATCCGAGGCTAGAAGCTGGTGAAGTCCGAATGCTCCGGATGCTAGGGGGAATCCTTGCGCATGCCAAACGAGAATTCCGTTTTACAAGATTCTTGACAAAAAAGGCGTCCCATAACAGCCGTACTGGTTCATAGCAAAGCAGTAGCGGCACCTTGCGTATGTTGGAGAGACTACGGAGCATACTAGCGACATCTGTCGGCGAGTGGTAACACTGAGTTATTCGGGCTTGGTTTATCGACAAAAAAAAGACGCATTTTTATTTAAATTTTTATATTTCTCAAATGAAAAAAAGCATATATTCGTCTTAATTTCATGGTTCAGCTTCGTCAAAACCTGTGGCTTGTATGTCTCATTAGACCAAACTAAATTTGTCGGCAAGAATATGTAAGGACACTCCAATAAGTGACAAGCCTGGCTCCCTCCGCTGGTGACTTTGGTTCTGGTGGCTATAAGAGTTAGTTGAAGGGACCCGACCAAGGTTGGTGGTTTTTACCGGAACTTCCGGATTCCTCCACCCCAGACAATAACGAAAGCCGCTATCTGAGCCATAAAAGTGCCTTGTATATGTTATCAAAAGTGTATGAACGATACATGCAAAACAAAATTTCATGTATACCTTATATGCTTTGTGGAAGAATTGGCACCTTTAATCAGACGTTCCTCATATATTCTGTGAAAGATGACCCTTTATTTCTTCCGTTGGGATGCATATTAAAAATCTATAATATGAAAGGGGAATCTCTTCCCATATCTTCTGCCAAACAACATATTATCATATACCTAGAATTTCTTTACATATATGATAGAGTTGCCCATATTTATTGGCTTTATGTTTGGTTTATATTTTGATAAAAAGAAAGCTAATACGAGTATTGACAGAACTTCGCCCCCTCCCTGAAAGAACGAGGTAATCTACCTCCTGCAACGGAGGTCGCAGAGGGTAATGAGATCGGCTGTGTTGGTGGAGCATGTGTTTGTTTGTCCAAGCCATGTCTTCGAATAAATTTCAATGAAATATTGTAGAAGGATATACCATGGACAAAAAAAGGAACACTGCAGGTATTATGTTTGAACGGATCTTCCATATTAAAATGCGGATCTGCAATGGATCCAGATCCGCCTCCTTTTGGTTGCTCTCTTGTTTGATTCTCTGTACATCATCTCCAAACATTTAATCATTTCTTCCTTGTCCCATGGCCACCCACCTATACAACTGTTATTAAATTTTGAGATATTCGTCGGATAAGAAGATATCTTTAACATTTATGGGCTGCAATAAGAAACTGATGTATTCTGGTCGTCATGTTGACATTATCCGCCAACGGCAACGCAAGAGTAGTTTTTAATTATATTATAAGAAGCAATAGAAGAGACCATACTTATTGGACAGGCTAGGCCTTGCTGGTGGATGGCGTGGGTACTCTCCCGGTGACCTCGCTCACCTCAAGGTTTTCGCTTTATCCCCCCCCCCCCCCCAGTAACGCCAAGACGTCGACACTCACACTTTATTTACAATCATCACCAGTCAGTCACAGCCGGCAAAAAAATCGACAGACACTATACATCTTTTTTAGTTTATCACAACAAAAATTCCAAAAGTTTTCATGCATGATTTCATTTAATATTAGTTGAAGGATGGGTGAATCGGAAATGCAAATGTCGAGATGTACGTGTTCGGTCAAATAGCCTGAGAACTGATATTATATGAAAATACAAACAATGCATGCGTTGGTGACCCGTATATTGGGTTCAGGGGCCCGTAAAATTGTATATGAAAATTCAACTGGTACCATATACTAATAATTTTAGGTCAGAGCCGCTTTTTCCCCGAAAGGATCGAATATATTTAGTAAAAAGAAGCTAAATCCCGATAAGCCCAGGCTTATTGTCGAAATCACCAAATGCTTACAATGAATGTATTATAAATGAATCAAACGGATATAGATTGATAAAAGATTTGTAGCTGCCCTCGATGGGGTATATATATATGAGTTGAAAGAGGTATGAGCTCTATGATTGCTGTCTGGTCATTTTTAGTAAGCATAAATCTCAATGTTTATTTATGCTGTTAAAATTCCAGGGGTAGATCCAGGATTTAGGAAAAGGAGGGGTCAAACCCAGGAGGACTAAAGCGAAAATCTAAAAAAGGGTCCCCAGGTCCGAAGAAGTGTGTGTGTGTGAGTGGGGGGGGGGGGGGGGGGGATCCAGACCGCAAAACCTCCGCTGAAATCACGAAAAAGATCCTGGCTTCTGAAAAAAGGGGGTCCGGACCCCCTGGACCCCTCCCCTAGAATCGCTTCTGACTTCGACATGAACTAAATCGTTGAGGTGGTACATAAGTAATGAAGTTAAAGACAAAATGGACGGCAGACAGGTTTATTGAAAACTTTGCATTATCATAAACGTGAGGTTATCAGGTTACCTTGTGCAGGACATACATAGGCGTCAGGTGTTTAAACAATTACACTCCTGACGGGTGATAAGATGTAGTAAACCCAGAAAAAATGTTAGGGTGCCTTTCCATACATGCGGGCCCCCGCGCGGGACCCGCGCGGATAAAATCCAACACGTGTGTTATCTCAGTCCCCTTTCCATACATGCAGGCCCCCGCGCGGGTCCCGCATGCTGATCAAGCAGTGTTGGATTTCTGCGGGGGCCCGCATGCGGATGCCACCTGCGGTATATAAGTTCCTGGTACATTCCTTGTCTTTGGAAAAGAAAAAAGATCTGTTAGTGCATTAGACTGAATAAAAGATAGGCCTAATATACGACATGTTTTTATCGTGATTTAAATAGGCCCTACGGCCCAGAGGCCAACTCTAGGTAACGTAAACACGTGGCAGGAGAGATATGCCCGTCGCAAGCCATGCCTGGCTGGTATTATATATAATGTTTAAACTTAATATTGGATTAAAATATTATGTTCACTAAATTTTAAGAAATTATGATTATTACTATATAAGTGCACGACAACCCGCATGCGGGGACCCGCATGTATGGAAAGGCGGCCTTACAGTGCACAGTACGCTCCTCATGCTGCAGTTATACACTGCAGTCGTTTAAAGCCGCGTGAACACTTGTACGGATGTGGTGCGTGTGCGGTGTGGATACGTTTGCGTATATTTTGTGCGTGTGTGTCCATTAGATACGTTTTGCAGTGCGTTTTTAGGTCTTTCACTTTCTTTCACCTCTACAAAATGGCACTTTCCGCATGCGTTTCCGTACCCGCAGCTACATGGTCCGGTTTTTCAAAAAACGTATCCGTTTCCGCATGCCGCACGCACTCCGCACCGCATAAGTGGACACACTCCTTCTTTATTCCATATGCGCGATTTAAAACGCGTCCGCATCCGCATCCGTATCCGTACCGCATAAGTGGACACGCAGCTTAAGATCTCCTTTTGTTTAACCGTTACTTTGTAGCAAGGTCCTCTGGGTCACACCACCACTGTTTGCACAAAGCAAACCATTGTAATCAGACCAATGAGAGGGGGGTATCGTATTGTGTATCCAGCATCAAAGTTTTAACATGATCTTATCGCTGACCCTGTGGCAGACTCAATGTAAACAGACCGAGATAGCCTTGTTATACAAAGCAGAAGCTAAAACCAAGAGGGAATCTTAAACCACTGCAGGGTGTAATCACTGCGTGTGGAGCGTTTGACGATAGAGGTCTTGGTTTGTTTGAAAAGAGAAATTGATAATTATCTGACCAGACCTAACAAAATCACACAGAGGGAGGTCGTTATTTAAGAGTATTTGGTAAACATTATTTGCAAAATGAATCGTCCATCCTCAGAAAAGTGCTTTGCATAATAAGATGATGTGACATTTACCGGTACTTCTATACATATCTTATAAAAATGTAAATTACGGCAACAAGAAAAATGACGACTAGAAGCGTGTGTGTCTTATACGTGTGTGGCATAGGATACAAATCTTTGCGCTCATTTACAATAAACCTTTTAGTCTTTTTGGAAACACAGGCCTATAGACTTTACATATATTTGGAAACAATATTGAACGAATGTGCTAGCTAGTAAAATGTTTCGGCTACTTGCTCGCCTATATATGTTTGAGGAAAATGTTTTATAAGGCTTCAAAATAGTTATTCATCCTTCACACGAAGCCCGGTTTATAGGCGATCCCATCTACTACCTGGACATCCTGTGTCTCCGGGGTTTCTTTGGACGCTTCATCATTTGTAGACGGTGAATCTGGTTCCTGTTCTTGTCCTGCGTCAGAATCGTCCCCTGATCGTGCTTCATCTTTGTCGACATGTGTTGTGCTGGGTTGTGGTTGTTTATCCTCCTGGTCAGATTCTGTACTACTCTCTCCGCTGTCGGGACGTTCATTCATTTGGTTAAGATCATCACTGGCTGCGTCAATTTCGTTTACTGGTCCCGCGTCCTGGCCAATTGCATTGTCGTTCTGCTCTTTGTTTATTTCTTCAACATCTGTCTTGTTGTTTTGATTCTTATTAACCTCTGAGTCGTCACCTGTTGAGCAAGCCGTGTTTGTTGTACTTCCGGTGGGAGAGGCGTTATCACCAGTTGTTTCTTCCTGAGCTGTCCCCTCTTTCTCTTCTACTTTGTCCCCTGTAGGGTTATCTTCTATGTGCGGCTTTTGTGTATTAACTATCTCCGCATCATTGGAAGGTTTTGTTGGGTTCGTCTTTTGGTCGGACGGTACTGCAGGTACATTAGCTGTTGGTACTGCGGGTACATTAGCTGTTGGTACTGCAGGTACATTAGCTGTAGGAACGACAGGTACATTAGCGTTTGGGCTTGGATAGTTGGCTGTATGCTGTAAACCGGTTGCCTCAAGTGGTACAGGATACACATATCCTGTGTGCATGTTAGGAACACTAAGTCTACGGGGCTGAACTGGGGGAACCATGAGCATGGCCGGCTGAGGAGCATAATAAGCCACGTCTCCACCAGACCAGTACACCTCACCGTCGGGTTGAAATGCTGGGTTCTGATAATGGATGGCTCTCCCACCAGGCGCGACTCCGCTCTCTGTGGCCATCTTAGATAAACCAATATATGCTTTCTTTAAATGGTGCAGAGTAGAGATCGCAGGGTCACTGCTGTCAAGTCCTGCTGGTCCATCTGCTGCAGCACTGCTGATAGGTTGTCTGGTATTGTGTATTCCTGGGCTTTGAGCAATTTTACCAGGCGACATGGTATTGGGTTTTTGAGTGGCATTTTGTTGGGTGCCTCTCGGTTGATCGTGTGTTTCCGCTGATTTTTGGAGGCGTTTGCTTGCAGAGGAAGGCGCTCCCTGCGATATGCCTGGGTTCAAGCTGACCTTAGTCTTGCGTGAAGGCTCGCTGGTGTAACCGGATTCACTGTCCAGCGTGCTAACATCACTACATTCTGAGTCTGTTCTGGACAACTGTCTTTTCGCGGCGTTTGACCGTCCTCCTTTAGTTTTACTACGCGTTTCACTTTCATCTTTGTCAGATTGATTAAAGCAGCATACAAGGCATGGAAAACGTTCAAAGAGAGCTGCTTGGTATTTGGGATGACTTAATGCATACACGATGGGGTTGTACATGGCGGAGGTCTTGGCAAAGAGAACAGGCAGCATGCACGTGTAAGGGGTTACGGCCTGGCGGAACTGGAGAATCCCGGCTATAGCAATAGTTGCATAAGGTAGCCACGACAGCAGGAAAAGTCCAATGCTGCACGCAGCAACCTTCGCTGTCTGGATTTCCTGTTTACGGTCCCGCTCCTCTTTAGCCCCCATTTTTTCGGCTGTTTTGGACATTTGGCGATGTTGCGCTGCCACAGCTCTGACAATGTTGACATAACAAAAGGCTATTATACACACAGGGAGCACAAATCCGCAGATGAACAGACACCACACATACGCAACGTTCATCGGATCAGGTGACAGATAGTCGAACGAGCAGGTAGTGTGGAAACCCTCTGGGATGTAGCGGCTCCATCCAACAAGGGGAGGAGTGGCCCACAGCAAAGCCCAAACCCACACCACCACCAGTTGTATGGCGGCGCGGCGGTGTGTGGCGTGACGCATCATGTAGAACGGCTTGGCGATCACCATGTAGCGGTCAATCGAGATCCAAGCCAACGTGTTTATGCTCATCAGGCCAAACACTCCGCCAAGGTATCCATATAATTCGCACCCTGTAAAACATCGACATGAATGTTGTTAACCGCTTTGATTGCTACTGCTTTCTTAAAGGCTTGAAGACAGCTGTTTCCGTCCAAGGCACGCATGGGTCAGTGTCAGTACGGCTGTCAAAAGGCCAATAAATACTAAATCAGTTTATAATAATTTTCTGAAAGACCATACATTATCAGCCATGAAAATAGTTACATTATTAAAGTTTGCATGCACAATGACAATATGATAATAATGGATATACAATATGCCTTGGAGGTCACTTGGTGGAATAATCTATGCGAGATAACCTGGAAACAGCACCTTTATGTAATTCAATGATGACGTAAGAGTGATCATTACGTCATGCAGTTTGGGGCTGATTATTAATAAAATATTTTTTTTTCGTTATCACAACGGGGCTTGACGCGCTTGGCTCCTTTAAAGTCAAGTCGGCTAATACAGATCACGTGCCAGTTGGACCAGAAGTTTGTTTCTCTGGTCTTGGAAATATGTCCCTTTCTTAACAAAAAGTAATCAGGACCCTAAGCAGGGGATTCAAAAGGCCTTGAATCAGAAATACTAAATGCAAATGGAAGGATATCTCTTTCACAAACAGAAGGAGAGTTGGATAATGCAACATATAAGAGCAGCTCTAAATGTTTCATGTGTTTCGCAAGTCTACGTTTCCGCCATCTTGACCACGCTTCAGTACGTCCTCTGTGCGACCGAAACGACTCATGGTATGGAGTAGGAAAAGCAGGTGAAACGGGAATGTGTACAAGGTACCAAAACTTGATCATACTCTTTACATGAGAGTAGCCTTGGCCTTAAATAATTCAATATTAGGTGGAAAACACATAAACCGTATTTAAAAAAAAAACTGGTGGATGGATTGTTCTGAAAGTCAAAATGACATTCTTCATCCATGGTAATTTGACTAATTGGAAAAAGCGACTTTCACCTTGATCTTCAAGGTCAAATCAGTCGCTATACATGGATACCTTGAACCCCATCACTTTTGAGATAGAGCATATCTTTACCTACATTTAGTGCACCTATTATTACAACCAAGTTACTTTTTAAAATTATACTTACCTACATCAAGACAGAGATCATTGCCTCTCGAAGTCTCCCCTTTTGTACCCTTATGCTAAATGTTGTTTCATACACTTGTTAATTGGTACATACGGTCTTTTTCTGGTGTGCGCAATTGACTTTGTAACAAAATGAGCAGGGTCGAGAGTAATACCACAAGCGATAATCCTTGTCTAAACATATTAAACCGAATTCAGTTAAGTCCATATTGGTATAGACAACCATATATGGTAATAAGTCATCTTAATTATAATAATACAAGTTCTAGGGGCCAGTTATTGATACTTACAGAGTTGTCCAAAGAACCAATGCTTGTAAAAGCTTGAGATGGTCAGGAGAGGAAAGCCATTAATGGCAGAAAACATCATGTCACTGAAGGCCAAGTTTATGATGAACATGTTCGGCGGTGTCCTCAGCGATTTTGTACTGTAAACACAAAATAAGAACTTCTACACGTTATCAGAATAGCCTAAATATGTTAACCTAACCTTCATGTTGTTTATGAAACATATGGCGAGTTGATATGAAGTTTCAGTCAAAGCTGGATGGGAATTAAAAAGAATAACATTGTCAAACATTCATGAGAGAATCACATATTTACGCACCAACCCGTGGGACACGCGTGGCCAAATGCATTTTCAAATTTGGCTGGTCTTCATACCTGTTCCCGGTATATTTAAATTTGTATTTTTTCAGGTAAAATATTTGTATTCAATTATTTTGTGAGATAAATGTAGTACTTTGCTTAAAGATCTAATGAAAGACAAAATGCAAGAAAGTGTTTCGAATGATTTAATACTACCTTATAGATCTAACACAGACATTGAGTATGCGTTTACCTCAAAAACATAAAGAGGACCAGAAGATTGCCTGCCGTCCCAGCAATCCCAACGATTCCAATATACACCCCGACAAAATAGTGGGCCCAGTCAGGAATCAAGGACATGTTGTACAGCCGCCAGTGGGGATGCACGAACAGTCCCCCTTCATCGTACAGGCTTTTATTGGTTGGATTTGTCCAGTTGCCTTCCAGGATATCAGTGACGTAATCTGACCACGTGAACACTGCTTCTGTTGTACCTGCCATCGTTGTATTGTCACTCATCTGAGTTTCCTGGGTGAGAACAAAATTACATTCTTTTGTAATATTTATTTTAGTTCTAAAGCCGACCGCTCACAACCCGAGTTTGTCTAGCGATATTTTCGCACGATTATTTACCTGTGGATGTTATCGAAATCGGGTGATTTTATCGGCCAATTTATATCCTCTCACCTACCGACACGATATCCTACTACCCGATTATCGGCCAAAATAATCAACTTAAGGCATTGTTTATGTAGGATAGATCACCACTGTTTTAAATCTTGGTCAGCCTCTTATCTTGTTTATGCCGATTCTGTCGATCTGTTGATACAAAAATCATTTAAATCAGACAGATGAGTCATATTTTGTGACCGAAAGCCTGACCTCAAAGCGTCAACGGCGGCCATCTTGATAAATGATCGCATTCTTGGAAGTTTTTTGTAACTTTGTTTTTATCATATAAATAGCTTCATGGGAATACATATATACCAAACGTGATGCTTGTTACAGCCACTGAAGTATTCCATACTTATCTGCATGAACACGCGCGCTGATAGAACTTCACTGATCGCCCGCCAAAGTCGGCCGAGTTCTTTGACAGTTCCAAAAAGTGGCGACGGCGATTTTGTAATCCGACGATGAAACATCGCGTAACTTCGGGTGTCACACAACACGTGTTTTTGTACATCGATGTTGTACATTTAAGGGGGCACAGGGGGCGATCGCCATCTCAGATTTTCTTTTTCGTGTTCATAAAAATTGCAAAATTTATCAATGGTTTCTGGATAAAGGTCCTTTTTAACCAATGGGACAAACAAGGGTTAGCGGTTGGGCGATGATGCACACCCATTATAAAAGAAATATTGACAAGGGGACAATCATCAGTGACATTGCAAGAAAGCATCCTCGCTGAATGGATTTGGTGTTTATACTTAATTGACTCTGATGAGAAATAATTGTAGAACTTTAATTGTCAACGTTGTGCACGGTCTGAAGAAATACATGCACTCATGAAGATCTTAGTTATATTCTTAAACATTTACTTTGTATCCAACTTATCCGAAACGAAAATATTTGGTTTAAGTGCCTGAAAATGCTCGAAATGGTTTTCTTAAATATCATGTCATCAAAAAAATGCTCGCACCGTGTGAGGGGGAGACATTCTCCAACATCCTATAATCCCCTTCAGACGCCACGCGCCCTCATCAAATCATGCAAGCTGGACACTGATCTGTCGCCCCCCCCCCCCAACATTTAGTTCTGGATCCGCCACTACTGTTGGGTACAGAATCTCTCGACTCATGAAAAAGGCCGATGGAATCGTGTAATGAGCGGCCGGCTTAGAATCAACTAATATATTTGTACCCTGTGTAATCCCATTGTTCCCAAGCATAATCAGTGTTCCGTCCAAGAAGGATGTGCATGCAGCCATCATGGTCCAAGCAGCATGTCAGTGCTATCTCAGTAACCCAACCAGTCCCCACGAGGCAGCATGTGCATGTCATAACCACTCAACAGGCGTCAGCATGCCAGTGTCCTAACCATTCACCAAGAGGCAGCATGTCAGTGTCCAAACCAGTCCAGGGGGTCCCGACCCCCCCCCCCCCTATTTTCACCCGAAGCAACCTCTTTTAAAGGGTTTTAGACGACATTTTGCGGCCTGGACCCCCCCCCCCCCCCCTTTTCTGATCTTTTTTTTTTGGATTTTCATTAGTCCTCCTGGACCCCCCCCCCCCTTCTCTTAAATCCTGGATCCGCCCTGAGTCACCTGGAGACAGCAAGTCAATGTCCCAACCAGTCAACTAGTCTGCAATATGTGTCTTATATGTAATGGGACTGGTGTCACAAACAATTTATTTTAATGTCAAACAACAAACTGCCCTTTCAAAGTTACCCCCGTTGAGGCTAAAGCAACTGTCCCCGTCTTTCTCTACCACGCTCTGCCGGTGCATTGTCGTTTTGAAGCAGCCACGATTTGTCCTGCCTGAAGTCTCATCTCTTCTCCCGCACAGAGCAAACCCTACAGGAACTCTGTGTAGACGTGCTCACTGATCGTTTTGCTCTGTGAAAAGAACTCACTGAGGATGTGTTCCACACTGTCACCAGGCGTCAGCGTCCTAGTGTCCCAATAGGTCACCTAGAAACAAACACGCAAGTATTGTCGGCCAAGTAACAGCAGCGCCACCAATGGACGCGTTCACAAATATAATGTTTAGGTTCTGTGCTGATGGTAAACTTGTAGCTGGTAAATATGATTTCCTAACTACCAGTTGGTACACGGCAAGCATTATATAATGAAAACAATACAAACGAAAGACTATATAGCTACTTTTGTACCAGTGTAAAATTATTTAATATGCTTGATACATGAACTAGGCATTTGTAATAATTTCTTTATCTCTGATTTCCTGTTAAAAGATGAATAATAACTTGACAAACAGTGAGTAGTTGCCTTTCACATTCCCCATTGGAAGAAAAAATAAAAATAAAAAGTAGAATTTGTGTCTTGCTGTTTGTGGATTAAGTTGTCGTATTCCTGAAAAAAAAAATTATTTATGCTAAAAATGTTTAATGAATTCCTAATTAATGTTTCTTGAAATTCGAATTACTAGTGACTAGAAGTGTTCTCGGAGACTGCACGGATAATTTCACACGGATCCTGATCAAACATTATTTTACGGGTTGCCACGGTTCACCACTAGGTTCAGAAAGGAGTTCCATGGCAAACACGGCCCAAAGGCCAACGAATGACGATGGCATCTCTCGGGTCAAAGATTATAGTGATCAGATTACCTCCAAACTTTTAATCAATTGTTTCTCAAACAATTATCACAAAAATCTATTCAGTTTTTTTGGTAAAGTTGCTGACTGACAAACCATTTTAGGAGAAAACATAATACTTACATCATATGGAGAGGTACATTGAGTCGATCCAACTATTTGGCAGAAGGAAATATTAGGAAGTGATGAATGATGGATTACTCAAGTTGAATTCTTTTATCAAATGAAGTTCCATAAGTAATCAGGTCCTTCCTAACAGTGCTGGACTCTGTACACATCTATATTACACATGTAGGCCTTCTTGAATCCTTACAAAAGTTATACGGGAAATCGTTCTCACAAGGCCATCCATCGAACTGTATCGCTGTCGTAAATATCTAGTTATCTTGACTTTAGGATATGAGCGGTGAACTAACAGAAATAAATACATGTGAACCTACGAACAAAAGTGAAAATCCCATTATCATGGCAATCAAATATTTCCTGTGCCTTGTTATGTACATGAACCGTGTGAGATATACTTCTTTGCGGTCAGAAATTTAACAATCAAAAATATGAAGATTCGCCAACCGGCTGCGAAATAACGGGTTCTTTTTCTCATATGGTAGGTGTTGTTAGAAAGTACACAATCATATATAACGATCGGTCTGGTTTATTTTAAGTGACAGTGTACCCGTTTAACCTTGAAACATTTTAAAATATTAAGCTAATATTTGCATTCTCATCAATAATCCGCCTGCACTCTGACAGGTCTTTTGTTTTTTCCCTTTTTTATGTATCAGATAATGAAATCATTTTAATTTTAAAACGGTTTCATTTCATCATAAACACTAATTTTATTTTCCAAGAGTAATTTATATATACATAACAGGCGATTTCAAGAATAAATATTTCCATTGTTACTCCATTTTAATGTGAAATTTACAAATAACAAACAAAGGACAAACATTACAGAGATATTGATTATTAGCAAAGAAGACTTTCTTTGTTCTAATTTCCCATAATATAACATATTAAAATGATTTATAATTACAAAGGTAATGTGAGTACACGTCGAAATTAAATCATAGCACCTCGAAAGGTGGTTCCCACTTATGCTTATGAATAGCTAAGCATTTTTATTTCTGTTTTTTGCTACTTTCCTTTCCATATGCTCTGTATTTTTAACATGCATAATATACTTCTCAATGCATAGAGGAGTTGGATTCTCACTCGTTTATAAACCACGAATTTGTATGTCAGGAGCAGCATATTAATAAGATTAACGTTTTCGTTATTTTCAACACCGATATAAATTACACTTGGACTAAGAGATGGTATATAGTGATGTTCCTGTATCCCACCCAAGTTTTGATATGCAGATAAAACGTGATGGAAGAATGACATTCTTAAAATAAGGGTACGACAGATTTATTTTAAATAAAGCAGTACGAACATCTGTGTGTATCAGAAATTCCCACACATAGAGTTATTTATTAACACCAAGTGTATTATTAAGAATCCTATACTGGAACTGTCGAAGATACATATTAAGTGTTGTGGAATATACATCGGCAGTTGCTCATTTCCAAATAAAATTTTCATATCTACTTGTTATTTTTTTTTGGCCTCAGTTTCCGAAGTCTTATTCGTAATGATTTGATTATAAATATTTTTAAATATTTTTTTGTAAATTCCATACACTATCTTTAAAGGAGATTAAGGACAGTTGTGAAAGATAGGTAGAAATTCTGGTTTGACTTTGATTGGTTTTTAATATTCAATGTCAAATTTTTTTCGGGATTGCATTTTACAGTGCAGCCCAGGGAACCAGAGCAAAACGTCCTTACGTGCATAGCTCAGGAAAACGGGATATCTCCTAACCAAGGTGTCGAATTTGTTTTTATTTTGAGCTTGAAATAGACTGGTATGTTAGCACTTTTTTATTTATGTAACGCAAAAATGCAGAATAGCAAGTGAGAAAAATGTGCCACCTGTTTCAGGAAATATTGGAATATTTAAATAAAATATAGTTCATTAGGAAAAAAAATTATTCCGCAGTCAAATTATACAATTTGGTCTATCACCTACTGTGCTATTTTTAATGGTTTGTAGCGTTTCGCTCAGTGAGCTTTTTTGTTCCCTTTACAAATTACAGACAATATGCAGCCATTTAGTCAGCCATCTTACATTTGTATATAATATAATGTATACAGAAATGCATAACTATACATAACCTTTTAAGTAGATATCATATAAAACAAAATGAATATGTGGCACGAGAAATCGATTTGGCGGATATGATCAATAAAAACCTTGGAACAGCAAACTTGAAAGTAAACAAAGTAATATTTGCTCTCTGCAAAGGGATGCCATCACCCTGCTCAAACATTTATTTTGTCATTATAATTTAACAAAAAAATTCACGTGAGAGAGCAAATAACAGTATGTTGTGATCGAATATAATGAACTTAACACTATCATACCTCTTAACACTATCATACCTCTTAACACTATCATACCTCTTAACACTATCATACCTCTTGAGCGAGTATCAGCTTGGTAACAATGCGAATGCATGTTTTACTGTGGATAACACCAAGGGTTATTTGAATATAAGTAATTCCATCTAGCAGTTGGTTATTTGTAAGATGAAAGAAAGGAAGGATCCCGAATAACAAAAACCTTACATTTTTCGACGTCAAAATGATGGTGTATCTTTTAGGCCAAAACTCTCTAAGTAAAATTCAATTTTCAGTCAAGTCGGAAGGAAATATAATCGGGACAAATCAGCTCTCATTTATATATATTATATATATTTACGTACCGTATGACCGATACAGCATCAACAGGTAGGTGATCGTTTGATCCCTTGTGTTTCTTCAAGGTAAGACAAACAGCTTCGTGCCTCTTGGTATTACTGATCACCCGGATGATGGATTATGATTAAACCCGCTCAGCTAGGTGCACGGCGGCTCTCATGTTTATGATGTTATGAGGAGCAGCCTTTGACGGTGTCAGAAGACGCTGGGGCTGCAACAATAATATATGATATCTGAAGCATAAGGGACGCCCTTACTAAAGACAAAACAGGATGGCTGGTGTGACCGCAAGTTGTTTACTTGCTCTGGTGTTTTGTTGCTTTGGCCAGCAGGTAAGTGTGTAGAGGGGAAGTAATATTTGTAACACGAAGAAATAATGATCACCAACCAACAGGACGAACTGTCTCTCACGTCACTCCGGTGTTCTGCGAGTTTAATTTCAGGTGTATACCGGAGAAGACGGAGTACTTCCTTCCGGGCCCGCTGATTCATCTTACCCTGTCCAGGATAACCATTAACGAAATTGTTTCAAATAATGGAATGCAATAAGAATTCAAAGACAAATGGTTCAAGTTATCATGAATTACGAAAAGAAACATTTTACTTTGGAGAAAGGTACAGATATAGAATACTAAGTTATTTCTCAATTTCTTAAAACGGTCAACTATAGGGACAGGTACAAATATAGAATACTAAGTAATTTCTCAATTTCTCAAAACGTTCTACACTGGGGACAGGTACAAATAGAGAACACAGAGTTCATTCTAAATTTCTTAAACGTTCTACTTTGGAGACGGGTACAAATATAGAATACAAAATTCATTCTAAATTTCTTAATACGTTATAGTTAAAGACGGTTACAAGTATAGAATACAAAGTTCATACTTAAATTTCTTAATACGTTCTACTTTGGAGACGGCAACAAAAATTAATTACAAAGTTCATTCTAAATTTCGTAATAAGTTCTACTTTGGAGACGGGTACAAGTATAGAATACATAAATAGAATACTGACAGGTAAGGAAAGCCCACAGACAAACAGTTTGAGTGATGCTTGAAAAAAAAATTAAAAAAAAAAAAACGACCTAATTATTCGCAGAGACAGATGGAACTGACTCAATTCAGTGTTTAAAAAAGTGAACAAAGATGATAAGATTTGATCCTGTGACCTTGACCTTTGACCTTTCGATGGCAAAATCGAATCTTCTCCTATTGGCAGGTGAGCTCAACGTGGAACAGGAGATTTGTAATGAAAAGTTTGACTTAAAATGCAACCACAATCTTCATAAAGATGTGGGTGATATGACCTTGATCTTTGATCAGATGACGCAAAATGTACAGATTTCTTACCAGTAAGCCATGTATAAGTGAAAGCAATACGTCAATCCAAACTGATGTTGTCATCCGGATTTTTGTCAAATTATTTTGCGTTTCAGGTCAACAGAGCCAATTGTTTAGGAACATTATATTTTTTTATTCAGTCATCATGTTGTAATTTTAGATCACAACAGTTAAAAAGAGTGATATTTGAATTTATAAACAGATTTTCACTCAGACTATAAAAATTAATGTAATTTAACATCATGATAACACCCCAACTGGTTTTTGGTGGATCAGACTATAATCCCTCGGGCTGCCCATGAAGAAGCCGGAAATTATGTAAACTACTCAGATCCCTTGTTACACTGGTCTGGGTGTTGAGTAGTTAGCTCGTCTGATCCAGAAGGTAACTTGTTACCTATTTATAGTCTGACTATTGATCCGGCGGATTGACACTGTCACGAATCGGCTCATGCCGGATTCTCACTCCGGGTCGTGTCATAATGTGAAGCTGGTATCGAGCTGGCCACAGCCTTAATCCGAGACATGTTACGTCACTGCTAAGCTCCCGATTACCCATTTCTTTCCCTAAAACGGTTCAGACTCACCATTAGATAGGTCAGACACATTTACCGATCCCCAACGTCTCGGTATTAATAATAAAGGTTTCAAAATGGCACTGATAATTATAATATAGTTACTTATATATTTATTGAAACTATACATGTATATTATATCAACAATTAATCCGACAAAACAAAATGTATTAAACCAAGTTTTTTAAACTTTCCACTTAATTACTATCTAAATGTAATACCAAATCTAAACATTTGAAATTAAGTTGAACAGCGAAATAAAGAAATAAACACGCAAGTATATGTAAAAATTCGGACAGTTAAATTTTCAGTGGATTTAAGAATTGATGGAAACAATATATAAAGAAAAAATAAACAATAAATGGCAGACCGTTTGCCCTGTGATTTTAGAATGGGTTTACAAATTGAATACTCGTACCTCAGTCGATCTCAAAGCAGTAATGTTTTCATCCGTAGATCAGGGAATCATTAAAAAATATATATAGAGTCAGTTTACCTCTGAGATAATATCTCATCTTTTTCTTTCTGTTTCGTCTTATTAAAAGCTGTACGCAAGTATTGGCAGATCATGCATGATCGGATATTGTGTCTGGCCAATTTTAAGACGAGTGACCCAATATGCGATTGCCAGATACCACTCAACACACATACACACACATATATATATACATGTATATATGAATGTACTTAAAAATCGTTTCCATCACCGAGCCTGCTTTCGAAGCTATCCCCTTTTGAAGTACACCATAAAGAGGTCTTCTTGTCCTCTGCACAATATCTCGCTCCAGTAACACGGATTCATCTGGTCTGGCATGGTCTACCTCTTAGGTGAAATAAAAGAGCCTTAAATTGATCATGACAAGTTTTTGATGATACTGACATCTCTTTAGGAGATGATAACCGGTGTTGGTCTTTAGATAGTGAGACATACATTGGCGATGATTGTATACAAAACGTTTGTTAAACTTTGTAGGGAGCTCCTCCTGCAAAAAAAAAAAAAAATAAAAAAATAAAAAACAAAAACAAAAAATAACCAGGAAAGATTACAGTTTGCGTAACTTGACTGCTAGCGTCTCGCTGAGGCCAGAGTTAATTTTGAAGTTTGAAGACAACTGAATACAATGCAGAAGGAAAGAGATGAACGATTGGTGATTGTGCAAAAAAAAACTATTATTAAGGCTGCTGTTGCATCATGTCAGCTTACTGATCTAATACTTATAAAAGGAATTCGGTCCACCTGTGTTCGCAATGTTATCTGAAACCGCGTTGCGTATGATACTGTCCTATACCTCATTTTAAAGGTTATTGTTCCCTCGGTGACATGGCCGATATTAGAATAAATAATTTTTAATGTACACATCACTTTGAGTGATTTTTGCGTGTTTTCTTATATGAGCGGCGAAAACAGCCGAACTGCCTTCGGCAAAGACCGGATTTTCTTTGTGGTCACCTCAAGCCCAGAATTAAGTCGATTTAAGGACTTCCCTGAATATGAATAACCTTGCTTTCAGTGACGGATTTATGCATGTTCTGGCTGACATTTGACAAAGGCTCTGACCCATGTGTGTGGTCAGTCAATGTGAAAAACCTATGACTCGCTTTACAAAAAGGAGGGGTTCAACCCAGGAGGATTAAACACAAAACCTAATACAAGGTCCCCATTTCCGGAAAAGGTTTAGGTTGGGGTGAGGGCGAACGTTCCAGGCCTAAAACTTGGACTCTTACGATTGAAAAAGGTTGCAACTGAAAAGTGGGACCGACCCCCTGCACTCCCCTTGGGTCCGCTTCTGCTACCAACGGGATATGTATATTTCCGTTTCTTTCTTCAGGAACAGTTTCCTTACCTTAAAACGTACATTTAAATAATCTTTCATGCCTTCCTACTCCAATTAAATTAGAGGTTAAGTTTAGCTATGTTAAATTAATGTCTTCCTCACATTTATCTGTACTTTAAACGTCCATAAATAGTAACCAGTCAAAGATCATCGAAAACCGGAGTGCCCCCGCGTCCCATTCCGGTTTGCAAAATAATGTAAACATCACCTGAGACCAGGTAGTTAAGGTCAACATACCGGTGTATGAATTTCTGAAGCGACTGTAGGATCACTCACGCAGTGTCTCGACGAGGTTATAAGTGTATATGGACGCTATGATGTTTAGGATTCATGTAATGGAGAAGTAAGATGCAGATAAAAATAAGTGGCAAAATTAAGATACAAGCAGCTGGACATAAAAACGTTTGTTGTTCACAGAAGTGTTTTGTCCCAGAGATTTGCGTGAGTTATTCTACAGTCGTGCCAAACCACTGAAAATCTATATTTTCTTTTTTGAATTCTTGAATAAAAAGGACCCAACAATCCTCTCAATTAATACGTATCCCCAACCCCGGTAAAAAGCCCGTATACCGGGCTTATCAGCTAGTTATGCAATAAGTTGCTTGTCATTACAACCCTAGATGATAGGGGTCAATTAAGAAAACAGTGGATGCCTCAGCTTTCTGGGTCTATGTAGCTCATGTAAGCCGGGGATAGATAACATAATTGCTGACAGATTCTCCCGTCAGAAATATCTTCGGGAAACTGAATGGATGTTGAATACAAAAGTGTTCAAACAAAGGGTATAAAATTTCAGGTTTGTTCCAAACATTGACCTAATTGCATAAAGAAGAAGTAAACAAATGAAAACAAAAAAAAAAGATGTACCTTTTACACTGGGCCAGACAGTTATGCTCTTGATACTTTTATTCTTAAAGTTGGCCATTCACCTGCCATTTGAAATAAAAACTGTGATTTCTTGCTTCTTCTGTGTATATATTTATGAGCTTAGGGTAATTTTTGTGAAAAGTTCTTATAACGCCTTTGTGAAGCATGTATAAAATTGATTATCAACAACATATTTGTAAACACAGCAATATTGACAAACAGGAAAAACATGTAACCTAAGCTGGCAGGTTGCATATATGCGGAGGTGGAGAGGTCACTTGTTGCATAACTCCATTCGAAAGCTCTGGTTTATCCGACTTGCTTCCAGATGCCCTTGATGAATTTGTTTTATTTATCTTGGCGGGGACCCACATATTATAAACACGTTGATATAAACAAAACAAGTAGCCTGTGTGCGGTTATACCTATGTTTTCTGGCCTATTTTTATAAAAAGCTCCGAGGGATTACCTTTAGTTTATAAAGGTCAGATAGGTGATTAGGTCCCTTTAACTGTAATCCCTATGAGTCCTCATCATTCAGCAGAAACCCTCCTCATTCTTCCATACTAGCTAACACCAGCCAGGTTTCCCACGGCCATAAGCATGCTGGTGAACCAGCCCCGTCTCATAAAGTGAAACAAACAGCTGTTGATATCGCCAAGCCAGATACAGCAAGAACATCCCCTGCATGTGGCACAGGCTGGACTTGATTGCTTCCAACTTGTCTGGCTACAAAACAAAGGGATATTCTGACCAAACACTTAAAATTTTCTGCCAGTCCTGGACAGTTTCCACAAACAAACATTACAAACTATCGATCACCGAGTGGGACAGGTTTGCACTGAACAACGAATGGATCCCTTTAACCACTCTGCCTTAAAACCTTTAAACGTCGTAACGTTACAGGCCTTTTTTTCAACACAGGATTAGGATGTAGTTCCCTAAACACAACTCGGGGTCAACACTCTCCATACCGGGTAATAGCAAAAGTGATGCCGATTTCTTAAAGCGTGTTTAAATCAAGACCATAGCGGCTGAGACACGGAAGCTCATGTTTTGTGTATGCAGTTCTTCAATAGATGGACTCTGTCCCTCTTGATGGTATTTGCTTTAATCAACTGTCCTTGAGAAACGTAATGCTTCTGGCTTTATTATACGGACAACGCATTCAGATACTTCAAAAAGTATTTATAGGAACTGAATTAGACAGAAGAAGAGTGTAGTTTAAACATAAAAGATCTATTAAAGACTTCCAGACCATCTTACCATCAATGCATTAGGCCAAAAAAAAAATAAAATAAAATAAAAAGTATGGTTCTCAGGCACCGCCCGCGTCAATTTTAACCCCCCTCATCAAACATTTATTTTGATTTTTATCTTTCAAGAAGATAAATAATATAATTTATGTTGTGCTTTTACCTGCTTAGCAAAATAAATTGTTTACTTCATGCTTTTCCCTGATCATATGACATTTTTATCGAAACATACAAAAAAGGTAAAAAATAAAATAGCGTCCGCCCGCACTAATTTCTTAAAAAAAAAGTGCCTGAGATCCATTTTTTTTCTTTGGCCTTGGTATTAAGAGTTTTGGAGACAAATATGTGTGTATCACAAAACATTTAAACTTTACATTTAAGAAAATATGACTAGTTACTGATCAATCATGTGACATTATATTCACCATTTAGTACTAACACATTGGTAAGATGGATTAAAACTTTCATGAGTTGTGCTGCAATTGACTTTAAAAATTTACTGCGTATAGCAAAAAATCTGTTACTACTTACGCTGCTTCGCTTTTGGGAACTCCGATTGAATAAATAAGTATAGGGGGCTGTAATGCACAAACGTTTGAAAAGTTTAATTAAAGGCCTGTCTTTTCAGACCCAAATTTTGGCAGTAAAATTTTATAACTAAGTAGTCTAGCAGATTTAGTTTTTACGGAGTTGCTATCTTTTATAATATTTAAAAAAAATTTTCTGTGCTATATATAGGATTTTGAAACAGATTTGTACAACTTTAGTGTAATTGTTCTTTTATTCAATTGTTTGACTGCCTTATGGTCTCAGGTCTTCACAGTCCCACGTGACTCCGAAGTAATTATTTTTCTAACAAAGCAGTACTAGCAGATTTAGTTTTCAAGAATGCAGCTGCATTATTTTTATTACATAACTAGTTTTTCATTTTGCAGTGCTGTATAAATATTTTGATACAGTTTTGTAAAAAATAAATTCTTTCATTGGGATTTTAGTGTAATTGTTCTTTTTATTATTTCAAGTAACCACGATTGCAAAGTCAGACAGAACTACAGACTTGGACGAGACTAACCTGTCAGTTGAAGTTCGATTACAATTCAAACCAACCATCTTTCGGGAACGGAAGTTTATGTTCCTTTCAATAATTATTACCTGAGATGTGTATATTTACCCACACAGAATGTGTTATTTTGAGGCCATTCAATCTTTTAATAATGACCAGAGCTGACCAGCAGCATCTCACGTGAATTCTCCGTTCAACATTGATGGCTTGTCAGAATTGTAATCGAACTTCATCTTACAGGTAAGTCTCGTTCAAGTTCATAATTCTCCTTGATTCTCAGGTTACATTTCTGTTTTGTTGTATGCATGGGGATGCTGTAGAGCTGGATTATACGTATTGCAAGTTAGTGTTCACTATCTTCCGAATATCCTTTCGTTTATCTCTTTTGGCAAGTATACGAAGATAGCTTTTCTAAAAGCTTAGCGTATTTTCCACCTTACACCGAAAACAGATGAGACAAAAATGCTCTTTTATCGGCATTTCCTCTAGTTGTTTAATATTTGCTATATTTTTTTCCAAATAAATCATAGTCTACCTATATGAAGTTATGTCAAGGGGAAATTTTTTATACTATTTATTTCTTGGTCAAATAATTTAACTTAGTTTCCATTTCAGAAAAAAATAAGTATGGTTGTTTGAATCATAACTGTGACAGATGAAATTTGATTGTATAATATAGACTGTGTCCACTCTCCTCGTGCGGAGTCACCTTTGAATTTAATGACGTTACTGATACTTAATCCATTCATTACTTCTTTTAATAAATCAATGCATAACACTTGCCTCCGACTCTCCATGGAATTTAATTATTAAAAAAAATCATTTTTCCCCTTTTTTAGAAATTCTCCTGCACCATGATAGAAAAGAATAGAAATTTACCTGGCACTCCTTGACGTCATTAATGTTCTGATTTATAAAGTATGTGGACATTTAATGTTTAATTTATTCAAGGTTGAACACTTGCCGTCGATTCTAGGTAGAACTGCGTTTATTTAGAAACTTTATTTTATATCTAGAAATAATTTCGTTAAGAGATAGAAAGAAACCTACCTTGTACTCCGCTGCTGTACTGGCATCCACTATCTATAAACAGCCTTGTGGAGGAGGAGACCTGTCTGGCACAGGAACGAGGCTCGGATTCCAGTCCGTACAGGTGGACACTGGGATCGATTGGTTTTAAATCTATCGTATCTCTAAAAGCAGGTGTTCATTAATTGACTCCTCCTTCCTGGATTTATATAGCCGGGTATCACGGATGGCTGATATCAAAGCAAGGTCGCTGGTTTATCTGAATTAATAAGATCATCAGCGGCTAAGTCTGAACGCAGGTGCAAAATTGTTAGTCACCTTGCTGCTCATTGAGGATGATTAACGATAGCTTGGAATTTAGATATTCTTGATCTGATCATTATAATTTCATCGCGTGCCCAGATAACCATTCTGTTGTGCATGGTAATTATAATACCCATTTAAATAAGTATGGCATAAATATCTCAGTAACAATATGGGTTTTGCTTACAAATTATTTGCAAAATATAATCCAGAGATGATCTCTTTCTAGATGTGCTTTACATATCACATATAATATATAACCAAAACCATTTTAAAATAAAACATGTGTAGGTAATATGTCAAAAGACTGTCACGGGACGGAAAATACTTTATAGTATACTTTTAAGTACGATCTGTCTGTGATGGGGAAAATTGTATAATTTGGTGTGATATATATATACATGACAATCTGAACTGTTGAATATAACGTGTAACAGACATTAAATAGAAAAATATGTTTTGGTTTCAAAGGATAATGGACCTTTCAATGTGACGTCATCCATCACTCTTTTTCTGTTTGAGTATCAAATTTATCTGTTTGTGATGGTCATCTATGATTTTCACACGTAGATCCCATACTTGAATGTATTTACTTATAGCTAAAGACCAAAGATGACATGCGTCATGTTCAAACCAAGATAAACTTATATTAAAATTACTTCATAATCCTGCATATTTGACACTTTATTTTAAGTAACAATTCTTTTTTGCGATTACATGATCCAGGGTTAAATACATAGTTGCAATAACAGTTGCAAATAACATAATTTATTTCATACTCGCTAACATGAAATTCTCTAATCATATTAGGTGAAGATCCACTTGAAGTTGTGAAAATATCAAAGTATAAAAATGCCCGACTCAAAGCGCTGCGTGCATTCAATCATTCTATTCTGATGCTCAGTGTCTTAGGAGAATGGTCTGACAACTGGATTTTAAAGCAAGTCAGGGATGGTCCTTTAGTCAGCTAATACTAGTATACTAGTATAACACGTCTGTCCGCCCGGGCGGCCGGTCTTCCGTCCGTAAACAGGGCACAAATCGTAACATTATGATCCAATAAATTGTGGAACTTCACATGTGGTCCATCTGGTCACTTTGGAAAATAGGCCACTTTGACCTGCATTATTCTAGTAATGGAGCAGAAACACATATTTAAGCACTTGATAAATTAGAATTCTGTCGGTATAAAATTCATACAAAAGCCCATTTTTTTTCAGGAACGGCCAAATGAATTTAATGAAATTTGGAATGCTACTTGATCACGGAAATTTTAGCTGCTACAGAAGACCAGTGGCGCCACCAGCAATCTTTCTGTTTGATGCATCTTACTTGCGTTACTGTGAATAATAAATCAGTCACAATTACAAAGTTTAAACATTAACAGATCACACATTTTAACCGAAAATTCAAGGGCTTTAAAACAGCACATACTGAAGATTAAAATAAACCATTTGAGTTTATTTAAACCTAGGTTATTTTTATTTCAATTCTTCGAGTTATGAGACGTTTTTGAGCACCTTAGAAGCAAATTAAGACTCCTGTAAGGATGCTTGAAATTAGGTCAGTGTGACCTGTTTTCTTTAAGTTACAAGATGTAAACACAGGTTTCAGAGCCCTTAAGTTAAGACTCTTAATTGCCACTAATACATGCAGTAGGCCGGATTTCTCAGGAACTGCTTGACTTATTGTCATAGGCCAGGCAACCGGGCTAGAAAAATGTTAACAGTTGGAATATACTACGACGACGCCTGCTACAATACGTCAATTTTCATGTACTATTCTGTGTGTTTGAGAATAACATTGATGTATCTTTTAGCATGGCGCAAATCATAGCTGTCAGAAAAAGTTTCAGCTTCACATTAAGACATAGTGAGATGTTTCAGGAGAACTACATAGTTATCGCTGTGACCTTTCTTTTCTTAATTAGTGTGCGAAACGCAGGCATTAGTACTTCAGAAGCTCAGAATGTATGACATTAATTGTAACCATAGAACCAGATAATTCCAAATTTGATATGCGGACTGGTTCTGGTAACATTTTCTGAGAAACCCAAGATTAGCTCACCATGACGTATATTTATGTGCTGATGGCAATATTTTATAACTCTTAGACTGAGCGCCCATATTTAAAAATTTACAGATTCATAGATCTTACTTCTCATGCTTTCCGTCCACATATGATAGGCGGGGAGCATTATATTCGGTAAGCTTGTCTGACCACTCACCATATAAAGCTTTTTTTTTAAACATTATATGAAGTTTATTCAGAATTATACACAGATATTCCTTCTTCCCAGAATAATGGCAGATGTACAAATATAATTAATTTTTAATTTTGTATACATTGACCTTCAGTACTCCTGTAAATGACATTAAAATTTGTTTTTGTCTATTCAAATAAATAAAATATTTACACAAGATAATAAACACGCTTAAATAGTATCGGTGAAAATAGTGTTACTTAGAAGAACATCGTTTTTACATAAACATATTCTTTTCAGAACAACTTGAATCTACCAGTGTATATGCAGGGGGCCAAATATCTTAATCCCCCCAGACCAGTAAAAATGTGCAGCAATTTCAACATGGTTCAGACAAAAGTCACACAAATTATGATCTCAAACTTCATTTCATCAGCTTAAATGCGTTAATATGTATTATACAGGTATCGTTATACATTGAAATTGTCACCTTTCCATCGGGAAGGCATCAATACAGGTTGGCCTATCCGCAGAAAAAATGCCTTTCCGCTAAAGATGCATCGTACCATCTTATCAAACTTCAAGTCACACTTCTCTCAGTGTAAACCCGATTCTGCAAGCTTACATGCCATCCTACATGCTTATTTGCATGCAAGAAGACTGAATGGATCAAATAGTAACAGTTATATCAGAAACACGATTTTGCAGTGCCAAAGACACTACAGGAAATATATGAGATGGGGGCCTAAATGCCGGAAAGTATCAAAAATTATATACCATTTTTATAGGAATATATTGAAAATATTGGAAGTTGGTGGATCGCCACCTGTAAAATATCTCGTTTTGTGTCATGTTTGTTACTACTTCAGCTCCTTATGTGGAAAATATCTAGCTAGGTGTCCACCTTTCCAACGGATTGGTACAAAATGAATAATTCTTTTCCGCGCACGTGTTTGCCTGTCTCAGACAGGCGGAAAGGCGTTATTACGACCCAATCTGTATATCTTGTAAGAGCTTGTATTGAACGGATTTGGGTAGTGTATCATGACCTATATTTAAAGGTATAAAGCAATTTTTCCCTAATCAGTATCATCATTATTATGACAATATTGAGGTTTTCTAGGCACAACTTCATTAACATTTACAAAAGGTAAAAATACACCACACATCCGTCTTGAATTAAATGAAATTAAAAGAACACTCACTCTCCTTCATATATAGCCTATACATAGCTGATTATATCCTGAATTTGTATCACTGTTATATTGGTTACATAATCTGGTCACTTTTTAATAACTGCTCTCCATCTAATATATTCTCATTGTATCCGCCATACCACAGTTTTGTTGGTACTATGTTTTCAGCCGTGTTTTGCCACCACCGTGCTCGTTTCTGAGGAACTCCTGTAAGACCCCAGGGCTAATTTTTCTGGAACCCGGCATAATTATCGGCTCATATGTGAACTGGTGCCAAACAAGAGTGGTGGCGCCACCTTCACTCCTGTGCGCCCATCTTTGCATCTTTTAAAGTGATAATAGTCCAAATCTTAGGAGTGAACTGATGTATTCCATGCCTCCCTTTATCCATGCCTCCGTGTTTCGGCGGATAATCTACATTGAAACAAGTTTTTGCTAAAAATCTTGAAGACTTTCAGTACCAATAATACCAATGAACCATACTACCTGATCTAAACAAGGTGTAACAAATTTAAACTTTCTTCAGTTCCTAATATATCTGATAAAAAAAGATTCCAAATCTAGATTGGTTGCAAGTATTTTATTCAAGATAACCATAATTCCTTTTCGTTGATTTTTTTACCATTTATGAAGCCATAATATCTTATATGTTAAACAATATATAGGAGCCACATTCAAACCCTAGCGATGAAAACTCGCACACTGTTTTGAATTAAAGGACTGAGCCTGAGGGTCAAAGAACAATTTGACAGATAGAAAAACATTGCGGAGTATGGTCAGACATGGTTATTACATCAACTTAACTTAGAATTGATCAGAACCCTATAGCTTGTACTGACACCCCACATCTCAGGAATATAATGACGACGTCCGGGTTGCAGACTGCTGCTAATGGGTGATGGACTGATAAGCGGTAATATTGTATCTCTTGCATCCACCCGTTACGGGGTTTATGTAGTCTGGGGTTATATTGGTGAAACTCTCCTCACTTTCCAAAACAACAGAGTCATGTACGTAATGGACATTTCTTTTGTCGAGGAATGGTGCTAAAAAGTCGAGAAATATTAACTAAACCAATCATTTCTGAGTAGTTAGTACAACTGCTATGCATGCAAAGTCAGATATAAACGAAGTAGATTATGTGAGCTAGCCATGGATGTGCAGGTCTCTCTAAAGAAGGAACAAATGCAGAATTTCATTAAATTGACGGTAGATCACCGGATGCACTCAAACCAGCTTTTATTTACCGCATATATGACCAATGCCAGAGTGCTTTAAATTAAACAAGGAACTCCACTGTTTGAGCTGTAGCTTTAGCCAGTGAGGATTACATAAGTCAGTTCTGGAACTTAGCAGGTCCTGGAATACATGTGAGGGCCGGTACTGCACATAATCAGCTTTATGACTGCTTCAGGTTCATGTCTGATCTGCTTACTTATATCCTAGCAACACACGCCTGAAAGTGGTATATATGATAAGCGAGACCTGTTTACCATCACTGTCGGTTTCATGTGCCACGCCGGCACATGGTCACGTTTATGACGGCGACATGGCTTTCGAAACATATCTTTAGCATTACTTTTAAGTTTTATTAAAGAAATAACCCATAGTGGTATTTTTATTATGGGTGTTCATTTTTAGCATTATGATTTCATGGCATGTTTTAAAATGCATTTAATTTATTGTTTACGTTATTTTGAAATTTACATGAATAAAGTATACATTTGTGTTTTCACCAATAATTTTTCTATTCAGTGTAGGCCAAAAATTACAGCACAATGTTGAAAATGGAATGTTATGTATAATTATCGGCTAACATATTCTATATTAAGTTAAATTGTAAATATTTAAATTAATTAATATATTACAGCCTTTATAAAATCACAAGATCTGGGAAAAATCTTATTATGTAAGTTTCCCTACACAATATAGTATAGAAGGTTTTTACTTTTCAAAATGTGTAAACTTAGGGCAGCAAGGTAAAACAGAAACAATATTTACACATACTCCAGAGATAGTCTTAATACCGTAAAAGAGAAAATGAGTTAAGACATTAAAAATCATGTTAGTTCATTGCAATTAACAAAAGTATTCAGGATATAGGCCATCAAGGTGGTTTCAAGAACACAAAATGACTATAGTACAACAAAAGGATAATGAAAACACAAATCTGCAAACAGCTATTAAGAATAGTGTGTAAATTTGAAAGATTTTGTCAGCTCTACACATGTTCTTGTTTATACTTGTAATTATTTTCTTCCATCACAAGGTAAACTGAGATTCAACATCGAACTGATTTGACCAAGTCCATAAATAACCAGTGTAAAGAGAGGAAAATTAGCCAGGGCCCAAAGGAAGCAGTTTGGTAATATTAAAAAAATAAATAAAGAAGAAAAAATATTTTCACATAGCCAATAGAAAGTCCTGAAACTTAACGGTTGAAATGAGAAGAGAAATCAGCAGTATTATCATTCCCAATGAATATATCAGTAACAGGATTTAGGAAAAGCCATAGCCTGCATGATGACAGGTAAACAGTAACCCTAACTGGAATCAGACTATTGCATCATCAGATACAGGCCATTGGCTAAACGGACAATGAAGCGCCAAAAACTTACAAATATCTATTACATGAGTTGTCTGTGATGATTATGAAGAACGAACCAAATTTTTCTTAATTTTTTTCATAGAGAGAGGAATATTTTAGGGAGGTTGCGCATTATTTTACTTTAATCAAATAACTAATGATGCCAATAATAAAGGCTTGCATGCACTTGCATCATTGTTGTTTTTTAAGTGCTGAAAACTTATAAAAAAAAACCTCCTACAATTGTAAAAATTATAGATTTACCCCTTCTCCCATTTGCCAAGTAATACTGTGCAACACGCTGGTGGTGAGAATTCATACAGCCTTTTCTGCGAAAATTTTGTGTCTGAATTTAATGAAAAAAAGGCACGAACCAGGGCCAAAGTACCAATGTGTCTGAAAAAATAGGTTAATCAGATTATCATTGAAATGTGCATTCATTTTTTTATTAGTTACAACATTACTGGATAATAGGCCACAACGCTCAAAAGAGTGCAATTTCATATGGGTCCATAAAGCACAAGACCGCACATAAAATCACAAAAATGTAAGTGGGGACACCAATTTTGGTTTGTAGTCTACTTTGCCCATTTTCCAAATATATATAGGCAAATATTTCGGGAGTATATCTGTCCAGTCATATCTGTCCAGCCTCAGATAGCTGCTAGCGTTAACAAACAGGCTTCAGACGATGGACGCCACACCATATATAATGGCTACAGGTGAGCTTATGAGGCACACTAGAGAGACGTTGTTCCTAAATTAAGGCATTCATAAACCAAGGGAAATAACATTGAAATCAAATCCGTGTTTTAGTTTATGTCAAAAGTAAACTAACTAGATAATAGTTATGGTGTCACAATGGGTCTCGTTAGGCCAAAGAAAATAAATAAAAGGTATGGTTCTCAGGCACCTCCCGCCTCAATTTTAACCATCACATCAAACATTTTTATTTTGATTTTCATCTTTCAAGATATAAATTATACAGTTTTGATGAGATTTCCTATGTTATGTAGTGCTTTTGTCTGTTAAGCAAAACAATTCTTTTATTTTCATGCTTTTCCCCGATCATATGACATTTCTATCGAAACAAACAAAAAAAGTAAAATTAAATAAAATATCGCCCACCCGCACTGGTTTCTGAAAAAAAAAGATGCCTGAGAACCGAACCCCTTTTTTGCCTTACTGAACACTCTTAATATGCCATGCTGCCCTCTTTTGGCAGAATTATGAATTACGTTTTCAAAACATTGCTTCCATCAATTTATAACAAAAGAAGTATTCTACATCCTCAGTATTTTTTTCAGAGAGGTTTTATTGTTTGAGCATTATACATACATACATATATATATATATATATATATATATATATATATATATGTAGGCCTATGTATGTATGTATGTATGTAAAGTATAGTATTGTATGGTATAGTATATAGTAAGGTATAGTATATAGTGTAAATGTTTAGAAAAAAATTGTTACATTTTCCTTTACTATCTGCACAGATACCATAGCGAGTCCGGATTTGCCAAGGATAATCAAATTTAGTGGTGCTATGCCCATAATTTTTTTGTAAAGTTTCTGATCTTTCACTTGGCGAACTATGGCTAACGAAACACGATCTAACAGGTAAAATGAATTCCAACAATAACTGGAAAAATATACCGACAATATGCAGTACAAAATAAACATTAATGAGTTAATTTAACAATACCTGCGAGTCAAGTTTTAAATTCATTCTGGTGAAATTTGGAATTGTTAACTTAGAATTTTGATGTAAAATCAAGCGATATATATATATTTTATATTAAGTGTGTCTTTTTCCATTTCCATATCTTAGGTCGCCCCTGACATGGGCATATATGTTTATATATCCCATATATAGATAAAAAATATACAGATGTGTACACATCAGGTTACCCTTTTATTTCAACCCCTTATATTTATATTTTATTGATAATATATATATATATATATATATATATATTATATATAATTAACGTTGAAAAGCTGTACCTATACATTACTTTTAGTGCTCATTATATACTTACTTACTGGGTCTATATATAACTGTTATACTAGTGCTTTGTCTGATATATTTCTTTGTATGTGTATAAATTATAACTAATGACAGGAGGAATATGAGATAATATAAGATAATAAGAGGAACTGTACATTAATTATCTACAGTTATTACTTCTAAAACCAACACAGTTATTTATCCTACGTGACCCCAAGGCCATGCAATTACTTTGAGGACGAATTTATTTTACCGTTGCGTTTCAAGTTACTTACATCTTTTATATTTCATGCCTGTTAATAATACAAATAAAAATTTACTGATAGGTCTACATGTTATAACACTAATAAAAATACTAATACCGGTACTGATACCCTTATACACATAATAATACGACTACTACTATCACTAGTGTGATACTATTAAAACTAATATTATATCTAATATAAATATAAAAAAGATACTCGTACTAATGATACCATGTAGGGCTGAAACGGGTACAAAATTTTGGACTCGAGTACCCGATAGGCATTACCCGACTCGGACTCGAGTACTCGTTACCATGGGAACGCTGTGAAGATAAAACGAACATCTGTTTACCGATGCAAAATATGCATAAATTTGACTTAGTGACGGCTTAACTTTATTGCAACGAAGGAATAGATATATGTCATAACAAGACCTCAGTTAATTTGACTAGCATATGTTTAGAGCCCTCCGCCAGGCTACGACAAAGGATAAATAATCCTACAGACTGTCCTAAAATTTGCAGTAAAATACATATATGCATGTACATTACTCGAGTCCAAATCTTGGACTCGAGTATTTGGACTCGAGTACTCGGTAAGTATTACCCGGACTCGAGTACTCGAGTACTCCTTTTCAGCCCAAATACCATGTAATGTTATACTACTTATAATGTATGCGTGTTGTGTGTGTGTGTGCATGCCCGCTTATCAGGTATATCGTTCATCATGTGTACGTAAATAGGCCGGTCCACAGGTGTGTAGTTTGTAAATAGCTAGGCGTACATGCATGTGCACGGTGCACCGTATATAGATCTATGTTTGGATATGTAACATGTACTGATATAGTTAACAGGTATACCGTACATTCAACACTCAGTGAGAGGCACTAGATGATATGTGTATAGTTTGTCGTTGATATGTGCCGTTAGATCAGTGATGACCTCACCAGGTGCCAGGTGTGTTAATGATGAACGCCGGGATGACCCACTCTGGACATATCAGCCAATCAGCGGTCTCCCTTGTATTTACTTCGTCCAATCAGGTCAGCGGCCAGGTAAGTTGGTAAATGGAACAGGCAACTAGTTAACGCGCCCAAGTCTGCTGCATATACGGAGATACTTCCAGCCCCACGACCCGCAAAATATCGCTTATTTAGAAGTAAGTTGACATAATCAGACAGTGCTGTGTGCGATCATCACAGGAAATAATTCATTTGCACTTAGAATGAAGAAATCACAGAATTGCTTAAGTCGGAAGTGGAGGTCCCCTATTTCTGCCCATTCTTAAGTGTGTATGACAGATCATACAGGTATACAAGTACCTGTTGATGTGGACGGTACCGTCACTGACAGTTCATATCATCATTTGGGGGAGCTAGTACACATAACAGATGTTAGTTCTGGTGTTTGAAAGATACTTCTGTTTTACTCATCGGTCTTGTGTACGTCGTGTTCAGGCACAAACTGTGTCATTATACAAGGACCACAAACTAAAATCACGGGCAGTTGTTAACTAGTATAATAGCTACCATATACAGTATAGCCTTGGTAGTAGGTAAACCAGATAAAATATAGGCCAACTTAATGATACTTGATCCAAAATATATGTACCTGATACCTACAGGGGACTTTTGGTTAGTTATATGAAAATGAATGCCATGGGATATCCACTGAAAACAGCATGGTGTAAGAAATTATTCATAACCCTCCCCCCCCCTTCCTGTGTTAGGTCTGCATTATCAGTACAGGTACCAGTGATAGGTAATCTCTAAATTTTATCATAAGTTGATCTTTCTTTATTTTCAAGCGCTAGATCACATCTATCAATTACATCCCAAACAAAAGGACATCCCTGATAGCTGGACAGTAAAAATGTTATCCTGGTCAAGGAGTTCTTATGACATACTCCTATTTAACTTGGTCCATCATCAGTTGATGTGCTAAAATTGATGATTGATCATGAAATAGGAATCAACTCTCACCACTATTTATCAGAAGACCAGCTCTTTGGGTCCCTGTTATTGTTAGTGACCCACACTGTAGCTGTTGAAGATGTGATTAAAGTGACCATTTATAGCCTTCAACTGTAATATAAATTACTTATTTACAGTAAAGCCTCATCTTGTGGAAATTGAAGAGAATGACAGAAACCTTGACACAGCATGCATTTTTTGCCAGGATTTTTTTTTTTTTTGGGGGTGGGGGGGGGGGGGTCAACTGGTGTCATTGGGTGATTTTTTGATAATTTATTCTGAGCAATTTATCTGTCATGGTATAAAATTGGTTGATTTAAAAGTTGGGGTTGGCCCCCCCCCCCATTTGATTCGCGCCTGTAATTTTAACTGGACTTTGTAGAAACTTCATCACTGTGATGATACAAGCAGGGCATTTGATTTAAGTGAGTTTAACTCAACAGTATTACCATAAGTTATCTGTGAAAATAATGTAGAAAGGAATTTAGGGTTACTTAGTCATTTAATTTGATCTTGGGAATTAGTTTGTATAACCAAGCAGTTAGAATTCGACAGAGAGAGTGCTGGAATTGCAGAACACGTCAGATCGTGTTTGCAGTCTTTATAAGAATCCTTAACAACTACTACGTACTTGTCAAGGTGTGAAAGCTTTTTGATCTGCTGATTGTTCAAGGATTATCCCTGATACAACACATACTCACAAAGGATACTACTGTGTTGCTAGGCAACAAAGCCATTAGTCCCCTACTGGATTATATTAAATATAAATGTAATTAATTTATAAGATGTAAGTTTTAGTGAATATTGTTATAGTGTGGGTCACTTGGTAATTAACTTGCTTTTCACTGATGCCAACAATAGATTTGTTCTCATGAAAAATTGGCAAAAAGTAAGTTATTAGGTAAGGGCAACCCATTGATTTCTCAGTCAGGATGGATTAATCTTTAGGAACAGATAACTTGGTTCACTGAAAAATTACATACAAAGAAAATACACTAATGGCAATGTAAGCTTAAGTTTACATAAAAATTAAAACAAGAGTGTAACTGTTTGGTAAACACTGATATAATCAAAATTTATAGCAGGATTGGCAGTTTTGTCCACAGCTGGTTTGATCAACTGAATTTATCTGGATTAATCCAGATCAGATAAAACAAGTTTTATCCACAAATTGGGTTTATGTTGTCAGTGATGTAAAAAGTTTACCTTTCTATTGTATAAATTAAGTTGTATTAAGAAATATTTGTTTCTAGCTGACTGGAATTTTATTTATATATTTAAATATATTTAAATGGGCATTTACTGTCATAAACCATTATAATATAATATCCAAATAATATGCAAGTTTTAAAATTTGAATTATATTTCTTCCAGAGAAAAATCTGTGTGTATTACTAAACCATTATCAAAATTAAAATTAATCAAGGTTTTGAGAAGTCTGCATAATTACTAATATTGGAATTTATGTTAATATTTAATTAAAATTTACAAGGTGAGTCAGTTTGATCCAATTTCATCCTGATAAATCTGGATAAAACCCATTTTCCTTGATGGAACAGGTTTACTCCACACCCAACGATATATAGAGTACTTACCATCCAAAATTACATAAAACACCACACTGTTTCACACTGAAGAAGCTGAGGTATAATACAACAGGACTTCTTAAACAAGAAATATGGATATGGGTATATAAGTGTTCCTCTGCCATGGATAGCGCATTGATATGTTCTTTAAGTACACTATGCCAAGACATTAAATTTCAACTTCCTTTTGTGTTATATTTCCTAAAATTTCATGTAAACCGTAAAACAAGACATCCTCAGTGGCTGAAAGCAGCATGGAATGCAGCAGTTGCACTGTCTGACTTTTATGAGTGTGGCAATAACAATGGACTGCGAGCACAATGGGAATTTTGTTAAGCACAGCAGCAATAAAACCTCTGGGACTTGGATGCGGGTCACGGTATTATTCTAACTCCATGTTATTATGTGACATTGGATGGTACACTATGAACTTGTGACTGTTGGTATAGTGAGGGATGTTCTAACTCAGAGACTTTGCTGTTGTTGTTACACTATTTTGATGAGTATGGTCTTTCTTTCTTTGTGGGTTTAGCTGATCATTTATTTATCAGTATAGTCTCTGAACTACAAGGGGATGACCAGTCCAGTGTGTGATGTTACACTATTTTGATGAGTATGGCCTTTCTTTCTTTTTGATTTTAGCTGTTCATTTATATATCAGTATAGTCTCTGAACTACAAGGGATTGACCAGTCCAGTGTTTGTATGTGCTGGTCTGTCTGCTGACTGGAGTGTGGTGTACAGGATGCTGTGTTGTCCACTGATCATGGATTCTCAGGTTTATAGAGAGTTAACATGTTTCTGTTAACAAAATAACTGTTTGTTTGGCTGGTCATTTGTTTCTTCATTGTGAGCCAGTTTTGCTATCAAGTGATGGCAATTTGTGATACTACAGTGCTTTATGTTGATATCTATGGTTACAGTTTGTCGTGGTCCATATTGATTCTAAACGTTCTGGAACTAAACATACTTAGAGGTCTCAGCAGACCTGGTATGGTTTGTCATTGTGGCTCAATTTGAGTAGAGTTGAGCTATTTCTTCAGTTGACTTCTTTGTTTCTTAAGCATCTCGGTTTGAGTGGTATAATGGTTACAGTTACAGCTCAGTTTGAGTGGTAAAGTTGTTACAGTTACAGATCAGTTTGAGTGGCATATTGGTTAAAGTTTCAGCTCAGTTTGAGTGGTATAGTGTTACATTTACAGCTCAGTTTGAGTGGTACAGTGGTTACAGTTTCAACTCAGTTTGAGTGGTATAGTGGCTGCATTATATGGTTATAGTTACAGCTCAGTTTGAGTGGTATAGTGTTACATTTACAGCTTAGTTTGAGTGGTAGAGTGGTTACAGTTTCAACTCAGTTTGAGTGGCATAGTGGTAAAGTTATAGCTCAGTTTGAGTGGTATAGTGTTTACAATAAGTGGTCATAGTTACAGCTCAGTCTGAGTGGTATAGTGGTTTTATAGTTACATATCAGTTTGAATGATGTAGTGGTTATAGTTACAGCTCAGTTTGAGTGGTATATTAGTGTTTACAGTTACAGCTCAGTTTGATTGTTATAGTGTTTACAGTTACAGCTCAGTTTGTGTGGTAAAGTGGTTACAGTTACAGCTCAGTCTGAGTGGTATAGTGGTTATAGTTATATCTCAGTTTGAGTATTTAAGTGGTTATAGTCACAGCAGGTTTGATTGGTATAGTGCTCACAGTTAATGGTCAGTTTGAGTGGTATCTAGTGTTATAGTTACATCTCAGTTTGAGTGGTATCTAGTGCTATAGTTACATCTCAGCGATCTGTTCATTTAACCACACATTACTCTTGGAAATCTTAGCTTGACATTCATACAGGTCCTGTTTAAAACAGAGGAACTAACTCAGCATGAATGATATGGGAATTCAGTGAGCTGCTGGACAAAATCAGTTTATAATCACCATAAATGTTACCATTTGATATAAACTCTCATGCAAGCATAAACTGCCCTTGGGCTTGCAAATTTTTTTAACGAAATGGAAGTTCATATGTATAAGTAATTTGGTTTCAGTGTTTTTGATACCAGGTGCTGTATGTGAAGTTTTTTTCTGATTTACTATCATTTGCATCACATGCATGATACTTGTATTACATCAAACAAGAGACAAAAGAATCTGACTTCTTATTATATTTTATTGTGAAAATTCTGTACGTGAAAGTCAGTTTATGTAATATCTAGTCTGTTCCACGATAGGCTGCCCATTAAAATCGGCAATTATTCTCTAAAACTCAAAATTTATCACACAATCTGACCTTAAAAGGGATGAGGGACAACAGTTTATTATGAGATGTAAACTCTTTATAATAAAAACCAACATTTATATTTTGCTACCCTTTGGTTCTTCTGAATCTTATGGTCAAGTGACATGGTGTCTGCCAATGGTTGCAGACAACTGCATTTTTTAGAATATTTGTGACCAATTATTAGCCAATCAGGAGCTTTCAAGTGCAGTTGTTTGAGCATGTGACCAGGGACCTTGACCTTTATGAAAGGAGTAGAGGTGTTGACTATTTACTCAGATAATGATTTAATTGCATTACTTTAATATTTTGCAAGATATGATTTTACTTTAAATATAGTTAATAAGGATAATACCCCATTCCTTCATTGCAGCATACCATCTGGATTTAATCTGCAAGTTAATGTAAATATTGCCAAATTTCAATGGGCACCCTACTGTGGAACAGACTATAGACAGTATGGTGTTCTCAAATAGCTGTCATGACATTATGAAGATGGAGACGATGACCCTATGTCTTCTGTTTCAGGTTAAGACACACTGGACAACACCAGCATGCCTGTTGCAACAGGGGACTCAGGGGCAGGTGAGTGGAAACAATATGTTCTTCTCGCTTTAAGCTTCATTTCCATAAGCACACAAGCCAACACAGATATTATTGGCTAACCATTTTTCAATGTGAGCAATGCCGCCCTCAGTTTCTGGTCTTTTCTGCATGACTACATTGATTACTGAAACTTTGTTTTCATTTGGTGAATTCTGTAAAATTTACCAAGGTGGGTATTCTAGAATTAAAGGCATGGTCGAATCTGTGTATATCCAGAAAATAAATAATATATTGCTCAATGTATTTAAAGTTACATTCCCTGTTTGTTCTACAGTTTTTTTGTCACCCATTGCTTTACTTTTAAACTTCCTTTTTATGGAGAGAGGATGCATTGTATAAAATTGTTGTGCCTCTAGTTTCAAATTCTACAAATCTCTCCTCATGTCCATCAATTAACATTGTCTGTGTCTTCAGCATGCTGGCTTTGCTTTGGGCACATTCTGTGAACACAGGGAAGCCTTGTCTTTGTGATGTAATTTTAAGGAATTCCTATGTGAATGCATTGCAACAGGCCTCTGAATAGCTACCTGGAGCGATTCTGCAAATCACACTTGTTTATTTGTATATGGAAACCCCCTAACGAGTGGTATTACCACCAATTGGATGTTTACCACGCTAGCATTCACTCCTGTTCAGGTTTATGGAAAATTTGACTTAATATGGAATATTGGTAATACCAGGTAGAAAATGCCAGCCTGCCTGAAAAACTGCAGACAAACAACAGTGGCCCCTTATGTCCAGTGTGTGGAGCTTATTCATTCAACACAGCTGCTTTTATGCTGTTGGTATTACACTTTTCATTACCCGTTATCCAGATATTTGGTTTGGCACTGTTTTTAAGTTAATAGGAAACCTGTGAGCTAATGCTATGGCGCAGCTCAGTCTGTCCACCATCATCTGTACGTTAAGCAATGCTATCTCAAAAAGCATCAGGACTAGTAATGCCAGTTTCCATTGAAGAATCAGTCACAGATCAAACTTTATTGGATTTTGCTAATTTTTTTTGCTATCTGCATTTACTTAGATTTTATAGGGAAAAAGCTAAAAAAAACCTTCAGCGAAACTGTCCAGTCAAATTGTTTAATATTTCACAGAAATTATCTCTGAAACAATCTCTCTGGCATTTGTTCGAATGGTTCCAGTTTGGAGAATTTTGGCCCATTTACAGGAAGCAGAACTAAGTCATTTGGCCAAAAAAGTTCATTCAAATTACAGTATCAGAAACAGCTAGAGCTATCATCACCAAATTTTATGCAGATGTTGGTAACATGACTCAATCGAGGCATTGGTGGTGCCACCTGTATCAAATTTTGTTGTACAGGGGTCATCAGTCATCAGTACATTAACCCATAATTTTTCAGGAATAGCGAGAGCTAGCATTCCCAATTTTATGAAAAAATCTGTCACATATCAAATGTTGTGGGATTTAGCTTTTTGTTGTGCCACCTGCATGAACTTGTATTTTACAGGGAAAAAAGCTAAAAAAAAATATTGAACATCTACTCTGAAATAATTCAGCCAAATTGTTCAATATTTCACAGAAATGATTCCAGAGACCAGCTCTCTTAAATCTGTTCAAATGGTTTGGGTTTAATGAAATTTGGCTGAGTTACAGGGTTTTGAACTTAGTCATTTGGCCAAGTAAGAATACTAACAAAACAATCTCAGATATGACAGGAGATAGCATCACCAAGTTTAGTGCAAATGTTGGTTACTTGACTCATATTTGCAATTAAGGTTTAAATATAAACTTATTTATTTTACATGGATTGTACAAATAGTTATTATAACTAATCGTTGCACTCTCCATGGCTCTGGTGATGGCGTTCGGTAGTCTGCAGTGGTGGAGGAAACCCGGAGTACCCGGAGAAAACCACCGGCCTTGAACGGTCAACTACAACCCACTCTCATAGCTACGCCGGGGATCGAACCCGGGTCGCCAGCAGAGAGTGCCAAGCGTTTTACCACTCAGCTGTCCAGGCACCTACATTAACCTGTTTTTGACGGACAAAAACAGAAATTTAAGCCTTTTTCAGCTTAAAATGTTTTATGATGAAACTGTCAGACTTAATGGTGTAATTTTTCACAAGAATTATCACATGGTAGAATTCTTTCAATTGTACAGGAATAAATATGGCAACATTTTGTCCGTATCTATAAATAGCCTGGCAGACCGCCAACTATTTCAGACTCCCTAAAGGTCAAGCCCCAGTCTGGTAGTTTTATAGCTTTGGCAGACTGCCAACTGTATCAGATTATGCTACAGGTCAAGGGATCACTTAGTGCAGCCAGGTGCAGGTCAAAAGTTCACTCAATGCATCCAGGTGCAGAGTTGACTCAGTGCAGGAGCTGCAGCTAGCAATTTGTTCTGGTGCACAAGGGACAACTGCCTTTCTAAACTTAGCTTGGTGAGCCCAGTGGTCTTGACTCAAGAGAAGTTTGATGTATTGGCCTGATATTTTGACCTATCCATGCATCTTTGATGGCTTCTCGTACACAAGACTGGTGTTACCACGTACAATGATTTTTGAACAGTGTATGTCCCTGCTTATTTTCAGGAGGGATTTGATATATCAGCCTGAAATTGGGTATATGTATATATGATAGCTTTGTCGTATACATGCAGGACAGGTGGCGCCACCTACAATAATTTTTGCAGTGTATGCTCCTGCTTGTTCCTCAGGAGTGACATGACATATCAGCCTGAAATTATACATGTCAATACATTGATCTAGAATAGTTTGTTGTTTATACAAGATTTGTGGTGCCACTTACAATTGTTTCATACATCTGTGCACATAGCCGAAGAGTGGTTTGAAGTATCTGCCAGAAATTTTGCAGGTCCTACATTGTTGATGGCTTTCTCATACTGTAACCAGACTTGTGGTGGCACCTAAAATCATTTTTGTGTTGTGTGCAGTCATGCCATTATTTCAGAAGTGACATTTGTGTAATTGGTGTATGTACTTAGGTTCAAAATATTCAGTGCTTGCATTGTACATACTGTGGTTGCCTTTTTGTTCACGAGGGTTTTATATTTTCTGTATTCGCGAATGGGAATAATCACGAATATAAAACCCTCGGGAATAAGCTGCCCTTTTATCGAGGTTACATAATAGGGTATGATGCATCTGCACAAATGGATAAGTTATCACACCTCCAAAAATATGGTTTATTAATCAACAGCATAATCTGTGGATGGTATATCAGAACAATCTCATACAAACAAGCATTAATAATTGTCAAAACTTCAACTATAATACAGGTCATAATACAATTACTATAATTGTTATGAGTTACATATTAGTGGATTTATTTTTATTTTATAATGAATGTAAATATTATTGTACTTCGATTTTATAGATTCTGTTGCAATCACAAAAAAGAAACCATCACAAATTTTCAAAATGAAGAATTTGCGAAATTTCAGCCTCACGAATATGAAGCCAACCACAGTATACATGTCACACTTGTACTTGAAAAGTAACGGTCCAGCAGTGAAGCATGATGTAAATGCCATTGCACAGGTTCACATGAGGCCTGCAGGTCTGATATATCTGCTGTAGGAATGTGAAAAAGTCTAGAAATGATAAATTGATTTAGAACTTTATGTTGTTGAGTTGAAATGAAAACTACTGCAGGAATGACAACAAGCCTAGAAATGACTAATTGATTTAGAACTTTATGTTGTTGAGTTGAAATGAAAATAAGTGCAGGAATGTGAAAAAGCCTAGAAATGACAAATTGATTTAGAACTTTATGTTGTTGAGTGGAAATAAAAACTACTACATGAATGTGAAAAAAGCCTAGAAATGACAAATTCATGTAGAACTTCATGTTTTTGAGTTGAAACAAAAACTACTGCAGGAAAGTGAAAAAAGACTAGAATTGACTAATTGATGTATAACTTTATGTTTATGAGTTGAATTGAAAACTACTGCAGGAATGTGAAAAAACTAGAAATGATAAATTGATTTAGAACTTTATGTTGATGATTTGAAATGAAAACTACTGAAGGAATGTGAAAAAAACTAGAAATGATAAATTGATTTAGAACTTAATCTGGAATTGACTGACTCACATAATAATAGATAACACATGGTCTTTCATTTACATACATATTTCATGTTTGGTCAGTTCATTTAATGTGCCATGCATCATTGTAACAGATTAATTGTATCCCCAGACAAAGTCGTGGGATACTATGTTTTCATGACGGTCCCGCCGCTGCCGCATATAAATCTTGTTGGAGTGATAACTCAAAAAATATTTCACAGATCTTTACCAAGTTTGGTATGGTTGAGTGGACGACGCCTATTTAAAATCTTGCATGGATTGATCCCAAAATCAAGTTGATCGAAGATCATGGATAGGGTTGTCATGTTTAAGAAACTTGTGGCACCAACTATTATTCTTTACTTGTTTTCGTACCTTTTAATACCCCACAAATTGTCACTTGACAGTACTGTGAGCATTATAAGTCAAAAACTAATGGACAGATTTCTTTTATATTATGCATATACATAGATATGGTTTATGGGATGATGTTTATTTAAATTGGGGTCAAAATCATTCCTATGAGAGTGGCCTTGACCTTCAATATTCTTATATTTGGTGAAATTCAGACAAAATCTTTAATATCTCAGTAAGGGATGCATGGAATGATCCAAAAATCAAATTGACTGAAGATCTTGAATAGCTGTGTCTTTTGCAGAAGACAGGTAGTGCCACCATGTGTCGTTTTCTTGTTAAAATGATGTTAACGCAGTAACAATGTCAGAATTTGAGGTACAGTCACCAAACCCACAGGTTTGATGCATCTTATCAACGGCTAGGTCAAGTTCGAACATGGATAACCTTGATGCATTTTTAAGCTCAGCTGACTGTAAGTTTTCTGAGCTATAGCGATCACTCTTTGTCCGTCGTCCGTCCGTCCGTCTGTCCGTCCGTCGGTCCGTCCGTCTGTCCGTCCGTCCGTCCGTCTGTCCATTAACCTGGCACAAATCGTAACCGCTGGACCTAGAATCTTGTAACTTTACATTCTGAGAGGTCCATGAAAAATCTCCTTGGAAACCAGAAATTAGGTCTCTGTTACCCATATCCTTCGAGCTATGGGGCCTTAAAGTACCCCCCCAGAATATTCAAAAATTTAATACAAAAACTTCAATATCTCATTAACTACATCACTGATGGTCATGATTTTTTGCATACATATTGATCATGAGAAGTTTCATCACTTCCTGCAGACTGGTGGCGCCACCTGTATTTTTCCATTTTTTACAAATTTTTTTCTCTATTTTTGAGACCTTTGAAAATGTGAACATCTGTTAACAGGGCACAAATCGTAAAGACTGGACCTAGAATCTTAATTCTTGACACACTGTAAGACCTAAGAAAAGTCTCCATGGAAACCTGAAATAAGGTCTCTGTTACCCATATCCTTTGAGCTGTGGGGCTCCCAATTACCCCCCAGAATAATGGAAAATTTGATAAAAACAAACTGCAACATCTCAATAACTACAAAACTGATGGTCATGATTTTTGGCATACATATTAATCAAGAGGTGTTCCATCAGTTCCTGCAGACTGGTGATGCCACCTGTATTTTTTCAATTTTTAGCTCAGCTGACTATAAGTCATCTGAGCTATAGTTGTGGTCCTTTGTCCGTCGTCCGTCCGGCCGTCCGGCCGTCCATCCGTTAACAGGGCACGTTTTAAAACTTGGACCTACGAATCCAAAATTCTGCATACCAATAAATGTCCCCAAAATCTCCTACCATACCAAAAATTGGGTCATTAGGACTTTGTTCCTTTGAGATATTAAGGAAAAACCTCTGTTTTCCATAAAAAAGCCATTGTTACACTTCAAAGCTGCCTAATATCAAAACCACTGATCTGTTTTTGATCATATTTAGTATTCATATTTTTCCATACATTTTCTGTGCACATACCAAAAATTAGGTTAGTATTGGGTATTATTTTGAAGTTATGGGCCCAAATATAATGCAGTTTCTTAAAAATCAGGAAATATATTTGCTCACTTAACATGAGAATTGCTGAAGCTGGAGACTTTTTTTCAGGAATATAACTTTATTTAATCAAGATTCAATTGTTTACCCAAAATTAGATCTGAATTTCGCAAATTTTTCAATTTATTAGCATAAATAAAAAATCAGTACCTTAAATTTTGTCCAACTTTGGCAATGGCACGTTTTTTCCCTGTAAGCACTGTTGATTTAATTTTCACAGCATATATACATAAGGATTTAATCTTTTAAAATCTGAAATTTCAAAGGAATTGTTTGAAAAAGAGTAGCTTTTATTCAAGTTTTCATACACCAAGTCAAGTGTTGTTTACATCTGGCCCACCTAGTAATACAGTCTTCACTTGCATTATGTAACCCACCCCAGGCAGCTTGCCTTGGCTTAGCTTGGCCACTACTAGCAGGCTTCTCCTCTGCCCTGCACTCCCACCCCCTCAGCTGGTGCATAAACTAGATGAATGTTATAATTTTCTGTATTTTATTTTATTTTTGGCTATGCTACATTTTAGATTTTGTATTGTACCACCAGGGTTACAATGATTAAAGTGCACATTTAATTGTGTCCACCGGGTGATGTATTGCTATGAAAGTGTGGATGTTCATCAGAGTGCTCATTAAAGATTTTAATTTGTTTGACTTATAACTCATGGTTGTATCAGTTGTTACATGATACTGGCTAAATAATCAAAATTTATATTGCTGATCCTTTATTTCAGTTCATAAAATTAAACATTCCCAACTCCAGTTTGCTCCTGGTATAATATATTGGGTGTTTTGATCCTTGGATTAATTTTAACACATGTATTAGTTTCATAGTTGAGAATACTTTTCTTTTTTCCTGACACCATTTAAAAAAATAATAATATTTAAATTTTTCCTGTTAATGCTGTGGATTTAATTTTCACAGCATGTACACATTAGCATTTCATCTGTTAAAATCTGAAATTTTAAACTAATTGATCAAAAACTGTAGATTTTATTCAAGTTTCCAGGTACCAAGTCTTCATTATGTACATCAGGTCAGTATAAATGCAGTGTACTGGGCAGTTACATAACACCTTCAGGTCTGGCCTACTGCCACTGTGAGTGTCTGGGTCAGGCTGGGTCAGGCAGTAATTACCAGAGAGCCTCTCTTTCTCTCTCTCTCTCTCTCTGGCAGTCCAGCTCTCTCTTTCTCTCTCTCTCTCTCTCTCTCTTTCTCTCTCTCTCTCTCTCTCCTCTGCTTTTTCTCTTTCTCTCTCCATCTCTCTCTCTCTCGCTCTTACCCTTATTGCCTCCCTTCCTCCCTCCATCCCATTCTGTTGACAGGTACTTTAAACTAGATACATTAGCTATAAATGTTGATGCAATTTAGAAATGTGAATCAACTGAAATATTCACAATCACATGTATGTTATACTGTAAATTTATAGTAACATTCGTAAACCTGGATAAAAATTATGTAATGAAAAAAAGGAATAAATGCAAATATTGTTATTTTTTATTGGCTCAGTAGAATGGGGAAAAAAATTATTTGCTTTGTTTCTCCATCTTTCTGTCTGTTTTAAATATTTGATGTTCATGAATAAACTTTTTTTTATAAGCACTGTTGAATTAAATTTCATATCCTGTATGTATATGCAATGGTGTTGTAACTCTCACCATCCCCTTCTTCATCTCACTGAGGCTTTGTTCCTTGGCACTGTGAACAATAGTTCTATGGCTATAGCATAAAATTTAATAATTAAAGAAAATATCTGCAGAGAGACAGAGGCGTTGTAACTCTGATCATAACACAACACCCCCCCCCCCCCCATCAAATCATTGCACCTGTGACCTGTGGAGTGGGGACATTATGGCAACTGTATACATATCATAAAATTGATAAAAAAAGGTTTACCAAATAAATTGGATCTCATCAGACAGTGTGTAAACTGTTGAACTGTCAACAGCTTATCAAAAATGTAACCAATGGAAAGGCATGGTCAGATCTCAAATATTATTTGCAATATTTTCTTCAATCATATAAACCAACCATGGCCCAAATTACCTCTTCCTCTCAAACTTTATCTACATTTCATCATATTTTTAATATTTCAACCTTCTAGGTGGTTCAGTCCTGTTGACCATTTGTCCATAGGTACCTATGTACATGCCAGAAATTATGTCAATATTGTGTAATATGTAGATGTGAGGGTCATCAAAATAATGTACCTTGTCAAGACCGATCTTGTCAAGATATCATGTCATACAGTCACAAATTCATAAATCACCTCATCAGCATAGTTAATCATAACTTTGTATCTGTCAAATTGAAAGCTTGCAGTTTTCCATACACTATAGATCCTTCAACAAATAGCCTTATCATCATTATACCACTGCTTAGTATACTGTCATTGCATTCATATTTGCTCAAATAAATTGTTTTTTTCGACCCCTCCGAAATAAATAAAAAATAAACCACTGTATTTTACTCCATATTAATCCATCAGTCAGATTATTTCATATATCATTTACTCACATATTACATTATATTCCTTTATAAAAGCCCATCATGACCATGATATTCATAAGCTTTTTCTACTCAATATAGTATAACAATGGTGATACATTTATAGTCCAATCATGATCAGCTGAGCGCCGTGACCCATGGGTCCCTTGTTTACAATTTTTTTTCTCTATTTTTGAAACCTTTAAGGATGTAGTTATCTGTCAACAGGGTACAAATCATAACGACTGGACCTAGAATCTTCATTTTTATACAGAGGGAGACCCATGAAAAGTTTACATGGAAACCTGAAATTAGGTCTCTGTTACCCAAATCCTTTTAGCTATGGCATTCCAAAGTACAGCTCAGAATAATGGAAAAATTGATACAAAAGCTGAAGTATCTGAACAACTAATGCAGCGATCACCATAATTGTTTGTATCAATATTGATCATGGAGTGTTTCATTAGTTTCTGCAGACTGGTTGCACCACCTGTATTTGTTCGGGTTTTTAGCTCAGCTGACTATAAGTCATCTGAGCTATAGTTGTGGTCCATTGTCCGTCGTCCGTCCGTCTGTCCGTCCGTCCGTCCGTCCGTAGATGTGGCACGTTTTGAAACCTTAAGACCTAGGAATCCCAAATTCGGCATAATGTTAGGTGTCCCCAAGATCTCCTACCAAGCTGAAAACTGGGTCTTTGCGACTCCGTTCCTTTGGGAAATTAAGGAAAAACCTCAATTTTTTATTAAAAACCTATTTTCACACTTCAGGACCGCCTAAAATCAAAACCACTCATCTGTTTTTCCTCATATTTACCATAAATATTCCTCTATATAGTTCCTATGTACATGCCAGAATTTATGTCTGTATTATATAATTTAAAAAAGTTATGGGCCCAAACAAAATGCATTTTGTAAAAAATCAGGAAAGATATTTGATCACTTAACACAAAACATGTTAAAGCTATGGACTTTTCTTCCAGTAATATAACTTTAATTATTCAAAATTAAATTGTATACCCAAAATTAGATCAAAATCTTTTAAATTTTTTTAAATATTAACAAAAATAAAAAATTAGTACCTTAAATTTTGCCCAACTTTGACCATGGCACGTTTTTTTCCTGTAAGGACTGTGGATTTAATTTTCACAGCATGTTTTTGTTAGCATTTTGTCTGTTAACACCAACAATTTGAAAGCAGTTGATCAAAAACTGTAGATTTTATTCAAGTTTTCAAGCACCATGTAACATGTTGTTTACATGAAGCTAGTGTTATGCAGTTTGCAAGAGCTTAGCTCCTCAGCTTCAGCTCTCAGTTCCTAAAATTTGGCATCAAATTAGATGTCTCCAAAATCCCCTACCATGCCAAATTTGGTCTCTAGGACTGAATACCTTCGAGATATTAATGAAAAACTTCATTTTTCCATTAAAAACCCTTTGTTACACTTCAAGACTGCCTAATATCAAAACCACTGATCTGACTTTAATCATATATAATATACATATTTTTCTGTACATTCTCGATGAACATGCCAGAAATGATGTCAGTATTGCGTAATTGTTTTAAGTTATGGGCCCAAACATAATGCACTTTGTAAAAAATCAAGAAATATATTAACTCCCTTAACAAGAGGATTGCTGAAGCTAGAGATTTTTTGTCAGGGATGTAACATTATTTAATCAAGATTCAATTTAATACCCAAAATTAGTTCGGAATTTTTCAAATTTTATAAGTTATTAGTATAAATATAAAATTAGTACCTTAAATTTTGCCCAACTTTGACCATGGCATGTTTGTTTCCTGTGAGCACTGTTGATATAATTTTCATATCATGCACACAAAAAGATTTCAGCTTTTTAGTTTAAAATGCTGAAAGAAATTGGCCAAAAATTGTAGCTTTATTAATGTTTTTATGAGACCATGTCAGACCTTAGCTCTCTGTAGCACCTCTTGAGTCACCTGTATGTTGACCTTGTTGAACTTTCAGCAAATTATGCATGCTTGAGGCGAGGCATAAACTGGGGGTCCAGGCAGCTTATTATATAATGGCCAGCCACAGTTGATCCAGGTGTCGAACCCAACTCATCTAGTAGTTTTAACCAACAACATAACAATAAACAATAATTTATACATTTTTATTGGTTTTTAATAACAAATAAAAGAAAAATAGAAAGGGAATTTGTTAGTTGATAATAACAGGAAATTAACTTGCAGTTACCGATGATATAAGAATCTTGTATCGATGGAAAGAATGTCACGTATTCCAAATAACACCATGCAGTCACCTATGGTATTTTTCAGTTCAATTTTAATGATAAAAAGTAAATCATATTATTCATTACCAATCATTAGGGATCATATGAAGGAAATTAATGATAGACAAAGATGCAGTTGATAATATTAATCTAGATTCCTACTGTGTCTAGTGTGTACATTGATGTGAAATTAGTCCAAAATGAATTTTTTACAGTTATTTTTTAATATAAATAAAAGCCATAAAACCAGGTACTTATGATCATTATTTAAATGTGTGAATTTTGTATATTCTGGATTCTCAACATCATTGTTTGGTGAAAACTGAATAAATACCAGACATGGTGCGGATACTTTGCAATTGTATTTAAATATGAATATGAATATGTATTACAGTATAAAATTTCTTGCATAAAGAATGGGAATTCAGGTAAAAATGAAGTATATGATTATAAGTGCAAATACTTTCAAAATGTATTCATGAATGCATTCATGAATATATTCTTTAATATTATTTTAATAAACATTTCAGTTATATTTCTTTTTAAAAAATCATACGATTCTCTTATTATTTTTAATAAAAATTATATTTGGGACAATATTTGTAATTTTTTTATATGGCCAAGTCAAAATCTGTGTGACAGTAGTACTCCATTTGTTAATAAAATAAATGAAATCAATCCTGTTCCCTGTCTCCAAAGGTACCATCAAAATCATGCATAAGCTTAACAACAACAACTCATAATACAGCTTATATGTATTACCACACAAAACCAGCATGTGCCTCATTTATAAATCATATTTTTTTATCATATATAACAGCTGAGCGCCGTGACCCATAGGTCCCTTGTTTTTACAAATTTTTTTCTCTATTTTTGAGACCTATAAAGATATGAACACCTGTTAACAGGGCACAAATCATAACAACTGGACCTAGAATCTTCATTCTTGACACACTGGGAGACCCATGAAAAGTCTCCATGGAAACTTGAAATTAGGTCTCTGTTACCCATATCCTTCAAGCTATAGGACTCCGAAGTATCCCTCAGAATAATGGAAAATTTGATACAAAAGCTAAAGTATCTGAACAACTAATGCAGAGTTCACCATGATTCTTTGCATGGATATTAAGTGTTATTATTAGTTTCTGCAGACTGGTGGAACCACCTGTATTTTTTTTTTAAAGTTTATGCATTTTTTCTCTATTTTTTGAGATATATAAATACAGTCACAATCTTGGCCTGTTGGTTAATCTGTTTGATGCTTCAGTTGAATGGGTATATACTACCATTCAGATGATAAAATTTCCTGTGGCAAATCTCTTCCCAGTCAGCTGAGCGTCATGACCCATGGGTCACTTGTTCAAGGTCACAACAGCGATTATGCTAAAATGATATTAGGGCAATAACTCAAAAAGAATTTGTGGTACAGTCACCAAACCTACAGTTTAGATGCATCTTATCAAGGGCTAGGCCTAGTTCGAATATGGATGACCTTGATGCATTTTTTAAGGTCACAGAGGCGATAACGCTGAATTGATGTTAACTTTAATATCTCACTGAGGGATGCATGGAATGGTTTAAAAATCAAATTGACATAAGATCTTTGATAGCATTGTTTTCTACAGATGGCGCCACCTCATGTTGTTTTCATGCTAAAATGATGTTTAAACAGAATAAATTTGTAAGAATTTGAGGTACAGTCACCAAACCCACAAGTTTGATGCATCTTATCAATGGCTAGGTTAAATTTGAACATGGATAACCTTAATACATTTTTTCAAGATCACAGCAGCGATAATGTAAAAATGAAATAACAGCAATAACTCAAAAAGAAATTGTTGGTACAGTCACCAAACTTACAGGTTAGATGCATCTTATCAAGGGCTGGGGGGGGGGGGGGAGGGGGGGTTAATCGTCTGGGGATACTATGCGGTGCCAAGAATTATCTAGTTTAACCTCTTATTTGTTCAATGTAATAGGGTACATGGCATATATATACTGATAATGTGGGGATGGTCATTTGTAACCAGCTGAATGCAGCTGAATCATGCCTCCTGCATAAGCAGGCTCCTGGCTGTGACAGTGAATCATTTTTCTCCTCCATCTATACGAGGAACTGCATTGGTGAAAGCCTGTATTCTCTTTACTGAGCCACACTTTTTAGATTCAAGAATAAGACATGACATTAAGTTAACAATGTGCTGGTATTCAGTTACAGTCCTAATGATTTTGTATGAACCATAATGACCTAAGCAGTACCACTTTCTCTCACAGTGAATTTTATTTTTTTCACAACCAAATAATGTATTATCTAAATTTGTTGACAGCTACCATCTCAGTAATTTGTTAGTATTATCAGCAGTGTGATTACATATAATGATCACTGTAAACATAGAATACTTTCAGATAGCAAGACCTTCACTGGGTGACCATTAGAATAAATGTGAAGGTTTGGTTTACTGTATGACATCACAGACAATGTCAGTCTCAGCTGACCTTACACTTTGCCTTGCTGGTCTTTCAGCCTGTTCTCCATGTATTATTCTCTCAGCCTGCTGGGAAGCTTGCAACCCACACAGCCATAACAGCCTACGACCAGTACCGATTTACTACTGGTAGAGAAAGCACACCATGGTGGTAAAGACTTTGGCAAAGAGTCTTTGCACAAAAGGCTATCAGAAAGGGATGCGAGGGTTGTCAGTGCCATTCATCACCCAGTATTCTTTCATTTCAGCCGATGTAAAGCCTCAGCCTCCTAGGATTCTTCCAGTTCGCAACTTTTTTTAAAAAGATTTTTTTGGAGTAACCACCTCCATTTTTTAACACTGACTTATCTTATTCTTAAGCTTAGTATTTGTATCTTTAGAATTCCATTTCAGTTTGGGACAGCATGACAGGGTGGTAGCACTCACTTCCTGTTAATTTATTTTACATCCTGGTGTCACCCAGGCCAGAAGTCCACTGCATCTGCAGGTCTTGGGTGAGTTATGATCCCCATTGCTTGGTCATAACACTGAGGGACCTCCTAAAACACTCTCATTCGTGAGTGATACACGGCTCTGGGGTACAGCCTTCCCATTATGCCTGCAGAACACTCACCTTCGGTTGGGGCCAAACGTGAAACAGGAAGGAGATGTAGATCTTCCTACTGGCTGTTAATATTGGTGCATCAAACTGCAGTTACTCTGGAAATATTTGAATAAGGGTGCTTGCAGTTTTGTGCTTTGTTCATTTTAAAGCAATAGCACAGTTCCAATATTCATGCAAAGAAGAGTTTATAAGAATTTATTTATCATGAAATTACTGTATTAATATGAGTTAAACTTCAAACTTTGTTTATTTTACATAGATTGTACATTTATTTATTATTATAACTAATCAAGGTCCTATCCATGGCTCAAGTGTAGGGTTTCATTAATATTGTAGGTGTCTTTGTTGTTATATCCATCAGTGAGTTTGGCCAGTATTCCTTGACTGTTAACAGATCCATTCAAACAGCACTGACATACCTCTAATGAAACTGAAAGCTATTCCATGGAAGCATTCCAGTCAGCCTTTATCATTAGAAGCTCATCTTCTCATTTAACATTCATGTTACAGATCATGTACACTTGAGCCACACTCAAAGTTAAAACTGCTTCATTCTGTATGTTCCTGGTGCCAACTTTTTGAACAGAATTGTTTTCTGTCACTGGCAGAACTTCCTCATAAGCAGTCAGAAATTCACCATTGCATCTAAGAAGTTATATTTGAACATCTGCCTTTCTAAACTAAATAGCCCAACAAGTGTCCCCAAACCCAAGTGTTTCACTTGGACTTGCACTTACTTACCTGGGCAGACAGGTGCTGCCATCAGGTGACATGTTTCAGTACTATTTCTGCTACATTTGTGATATATAAAACTGATTGAGATGACAGTCTGACAAATGTTGTATTGACAGATATTGATAAGATGTCCCTGAGTTCTATAACACCTGAAACTGGGTCAATGCAACTTTATTCCTTCAAGAAATTAAGGGAAAACCTCCCATTTTCTAGTAAAAGCCTATTGTTACACTTCAAGGCTGCCTAATATTTGGGATAGATATTCTTCTGTATATTTTCTATGTACAAGTCAGTATTGCCTAATTTTAGAAGTTATGGACCTGAACATAATGTATCATATCAAATCATCAGGAATTTGGACAGGAAAGATATTAATTTACCCTCTTTACACGGTAACTTTTGAAGAGTCCTTTTCAAGCATATAACTATATTTATTTTTATATTTTATTGTGCATCAGAAATCAGATCAAAATATTGTGAAAATCAATTTTTTATTAAGTTATTATGGTTAATGTATACCCCCACCTCTTTAAAATGTGTGTTTGTACCTTATTTGATTTATTTTATAAAACTATCACTCCAGTTTACAAAACTTGTTTGAAATAGAGTCAAATTTCAGTTATGAAATTTAAATTTCCTGTCAAATTCAGTTTAAAATTAAAAAAAAAAAGGAAATAATGTGTGTTATGAGCCAAATTAATGTTAAATAGTAATGCAATAGATACCCGGTGCTTCTGAATCATTTTGAATTTAAGGTTTATTTTTTTATCTTGCAAATGTATGATTTATTTATAAAATTTAAAAATGTGATATGATAAACAAAAATTTTGACCTGATACAAATATGTATTCATTAGTTCCCTGCTTGAGCAATCTAAAGATTGTGAAGGAATGAGCAGTCTCTGACTGTTAAAATCATGTGGTAAATTTTAAAGACAAAACTGTGGTGTATACTTGCAGCATCATGCTTGTCTTTTAAAGCAGATAGGACCTTGTTTAGGTATACATACATGTAACGTTGGTGCACTAAATCATTCAAGACTTTCAGGTAAACTTCGAAACTTTAGAAAATAACTCAAGTATATTCTGGACTTCAGAGTCAGTAAATATATGTAATATATCTGTGTAAATATTATGGTCAAGTCATATAGACAGATGAAACATGTCGACAAACATCATAAAATGCTCTACCACTGTTTGAAGTTAGCATAGGTGCATAATTATGCAAATTTATATGCAGGACAGACTTATAAATAGTATTGCCAAATAGCATTTTCATTTAAAGCATTTTCAAGTAAAATTATGTTAAAAATTAACCTCTTTTCTGTATGCTCAGATTTGAAAAATTTTTATCAAAGCTATGAGCCAAACTTGCCTAATTCCATGACCCATGGGTCCATCTTACATGTACTTCACTAATTTAGATAGCCATTTCTCGAAAACTGTCACCCCCCAAAAGCATATCAAGCATATAAAGTCCAAAGGGTCTGGACTCATCCTTTTTCAGCTGCCACAACAGTTTCTTTATATACAAACCAAATTTTTGTGACCCAGACCCAGCCATTTATCTGGTGTTGAAGAACCTTCTCATTAGTCTTCCTGGGTTGAATTGTCCCTTCACAAAATTCCTCCATCCCCTCCCTGCTGGCAGCTATGACGTTTATCATATAATTGATCTGAGTAAAGATTCATACCAAAGATTATACAAGAGATTTATCATTTCACAGTGATTATTGCTTAGATTGACATAAAATCTGCATCACTTCTTTAACAAGGAGACTTAATCTGACAATACCGGTACCTACATAGATTTGCCATTTTACAAGTTTTTGCAAGTTTTTAAATAGATTACAACAGTTATGATATATTTTTACATTTGGCCATGAATTTTAAATTGTGTTCTTGAGTCAGAAACATATACGTATATGTTTCTGTTATTATACAAAGTTGGACAAGATCAGGTTGCCATAGACCATTCAGTATAAATTGCCACAGTATAAATTGGTCTGCAGTGCATGCATCATGTAATTTCCTCGATTATATTATGTTTCTTAATAAATTGCCAGTGCTGTATAAAAGTGTTGGCGCGACCAAATATGCCTGAATTTTTATCTGATTTACCCAGTACTTGACAGTTTATGGTAAGCAAGTAGCACTGATGACATATCCCATTTTTAGTTCGGCAAATGGAATGAAATTTTCATTGAAACATATACTACAATTATGTTATATATCCCATCATATATCATCAACATAAAAAGAATATTTGGCCCTTCACTTCAAAATTTCACCAACAATTAATTAATTGGTCTGATTTGATGTAAAATTCTTTAATAAAGGTGCAAATTTAATCACTTGCATTGTGGATTGCCTTTGAATTTTGGGTGCTAATTAATATTTGATGAATTCATTGGTTAAATCGGCCCATTTTTCCTGACCAGAAGCTTCTTTCCTTGTAATAGTTTAATAGATTTATTGATTTTACAGGAGACCAACACCCCAGTTATTCTTTTAAATTCTTACAGAACCTTTAACACAACAACTCACAACTGTCAAACGGAAGCCAGTAATATAATTTGAAACTTTCATGATGTGTTGTGAATTTTTTAGGTGTTTTAATTTCATTTGTGTCATAGGCCATGACATGTTTGTACTTAATTTATTCTATCATGTACAATTCAGCTTAACATGCTAGGCTGTTGGCGACTTGTTGTAAAGCTTTTTTACATATATTTGGTTGAGCAGAGCTGAATAGTTGATGAGGTTAGGAGATTGTTCCCTGAAGGACAACCAGGGCACGGCAGACCTGCCTTCAGGCAAGACAGAAGTAACCATAGCAACCTAGAGTGTTTGTGACATTGACAGTTGTGGTGGTATAAATCAGGCAACAAGAGAAGCGGCAGTCTTCATTGCACAAAAATTTATTGATCAGCCTGTTATGGAGTGGGTGGCAGCCATACTGAGTGAGGAGTCTCTTGTTGTTGTGTAGTGTTCCATCCTAACTGACGCTGGCAGTCTCTCCAGCTTATGTTGGAAGATAGATATATTGTCAGTCTGGCCAGGCACTGCTGGCCTCAGCTGTGGTGGGATTTAAGGCTTTGGGCTGAAGAAATGGTTAATAAGTGAATGAAATTGTTGACCTGGAGAGGCTAACAGTTTGATATGGGAATACCGGGCTGGAGTGTGGCAGAGGACACGGATGACTCTCATATTTTATATTGATGATACTTTCTGTGGTCTGTGGCTGTGGTGGGAACATGCAGTAATTGGATGGTGTTCCTGCAAGGCCTGAAGCCTGGGCTATATTGTGAGATCTTATTATAATGTGGAGGTAACATTCTGCAGTAGGACACGGCATCGGTCTGTCAGCCCTCTTCTGTACAAGCTCTCATCATTTTAGTTTACCACATTACATGTGGTGTCATATCTTAATTATTATATCAAACAATGCTGTCCACAGCTATGTGATTCTGTAAAAGGTACCATTGTATATAGGACCCCCAGTACTGGTATGTAGAGTGGTTTGAATCCAGGCATGTTTTACCTTCAGTGTGTTTCACTGTAGCATATCAGCTCAGCTCATTGTTGGTGAAACTGAGCTTTAATCTTTTGTCCATTGGCCAGTGATGTACTGGTTAATTAATCAGGCACATTTTAACAGCTAGGGAGCGTTTTGTTGTCACTTACTATAATGCTATATCCCTTAAAGTAAATGAGCAGGGTACATGTCAAACTATTACAGCATGAATCCATAGCAAATCCATCTATATTTATATCACAAAGAGTTTGGCAAAAAAATAGTGCAGTCAGAATACTTTAGGGTGAAACATATTATTTTCATGTGTGTGCCGCAGTGCTGAGAGTCTTCCCATTTTAGCTTGAGTAGAATTCTCACATACTGTCTCAAACAGGTACTATGGCTGCATATTGCTTTGTGGTAATAAATCTCAAGACTGATTTCTTTAACACACTTCAGGACACTATTTAACATGTGATCACATTTAATCCTTACTTGTGATGTTGATGATATGATATTTTTTATGACTATAGTGGTATCTCCTGTTAAAATGTTCTTGAAAAACTCTGGTAAATAAAAAGCAATCAGAGACTCCATACCTCCACCAGTACTCTTGATTACTAGAACTGGAGTATTAACTAATTGCTGGTACTCTGATAACAGCTTAGTACTTAGGTTGTACATATGAGCAGGAAATATTAGTCTGTGGTCTGCTCCACAGTATGTGTGGTACACATTGAAAAAAGAGCTTAATTCTCATAATCTGGCAAAAAGTTAGTTGCAGTGAAGGAATAAGTCCTGTTTAACTAGAACAGAACCTTGTAAAATATTTTAGTAACATGTCAGCCATATTGGTGAAGGGGCAAGGTCACTGGTCATATGCTCAAAATAACTAGGTTCAAAAGCTGCTGTATTTTAGTTTCTAAAATATTCTAAAAAATATAATTATTAAATTGAGGCACCAACCTATGACAGATGCCATATCACTTGGCCACCAGATTCAGAATAACCAGAAGATGGTCAAAATGAAATTTCGGTATATGTCATGAGGTTTTCATCTCATGTTAGGCCTTCAGGCCTATTAGCTGCATTGTCTACTAATGTGATTATATTTAAATTTTAGTTTATAACCAACAAATTTTAAATATAAACCAACCCCTAAAACAGGCTGTAAGCCATGAGAAATTTGAGATCACTCCATCACGTCAGTTCTTTCTGGCAGAATAAGGGTGGGTCTAGTTAGGTCCTGACGTTTGCACATTGCACACATGGGACACTTTTACCCAGTCCTTTAACTTACATCTCAGGCTTCTTGTAATGCTGGCAAATGATAATGTTTTGCCCTCTGTTTAAAAAGCTAATTTGAAAATATTCCATTAAATCAAAAATTTAAAAAAAATTTAAGTTAGAAACAGTTTAGAGGAATAATCAGATTTGAGCTATTGTCACGTAGTTAATAGTGGGTTACTGTTACTCAGTGCATAAAATGGTGTGCTAAAAAATAAAATTGTCTAAAATATTAAAATATCATTTAAAAATAAATATGAATTTCATAAATAGGCAGTAAATATACCATCAGAAAGAACTCTGCATCAGGTTAAAATAATACATTCTTTATAGGGTCTGGTATGAATTTGTCACTAATTTTGGTTGATTTTAAATGAAGAGGTTTTTGACAGGAATGCTACCTTAGGTCACAGAGAAAAAAAATCTAAGGTTCAGCATAGTATGTCAAACTTGAACCTTACAGTACAATTCCTTAGATATCACACTGGTTAGTGACTAAGAGAGTAAATCTAAATGACTGAAGTGATATATTTAGAATTTTACTCAGACGGTCACTAAATATTGGACTAGTTAAACTACCAGGTTTAGCAACTTTAATAACATTGCTTAAAAGCCAGCATTAGTTCTGCTGACAAACCTATAAAGGATTTCCCTAAAAACAATATTATCATTAAAATCATTGGTTGCCGTCCAACCCTGCCCTGTATTATATATATATATATATACTGTGGTTGCTCTTTTGTTCATGAGGGTTTCAAATTTGTGATATTTACAAAAAGCAATTATCATGAATATAACACTTTGTGAATAAGAATTCCCATCATCAAAGGCAAAGTTTGAAGTATAAGATTGATCTTTTGACTAAAAATAGATCCTGTATGTCCAAAGATTGGTCTCAGATATGATATCTTATCTTTCCAATTATCTGCCATAAAGGAACAGTACCTTTTGTTTATAAAATTTTCTGCACATAATATTTGTTATAGTTAATTCACATAATAATGGTTATATTGTGTGTAGGTGTTTTTGTATTGTGAGAAACTAGAACCCTTGTGAAACACTGAAAATGTGAAAATCATGAAAACATAATCCCGTGAATATGAAGCCCACTCATTGGTGAATACCTGTACATTGACCTCTAGAACTATCTGCTGAATATGACCATGACCTCCTAAGGTCAACCAGTATCATTTTATCCACACACTGTTATTTTCACTATTTCATGAATGAAGTCTAGAAATTACTATTCACCTATGTTCCATGGGTGACGTTTCTTTTATTAGTGTATGCACCTGAGACAAATTCCACATCACCTGTGCACCAATATGGTCATCTGCCACCTGTCCATCTGTTAGCAGGGGGATATACATCATGTTCAGGGATGTAAGCTGTTTACCTATTCTTTATTTACCTTTCAGCAGCTTCTCCTGCCTTTGCACCAAAAAGCAGTTTATATTATAACAATTATAGAAATATTTAATATCTGTTGATTAAGTTTTGAATTATTTACATTTGGCTGATAGAATTTCTAAGAAAGGCCCATCTTTAACGTGTATGTATTCTATACATCAGTACTATTAGAAGAAGTTATGCTTATGAACATATTTACAGATATTAATTGGTTTAATATGCACATCAGTCTTTTGTCTATTTTAACAGTAGCCTGTAACACAAGGTGTAAATACCAGGGCTTTCAACTTGTAATTTGATTTGAGCATGCATGAAAATGATTCTGCAATGAATCAGAGGATATTTGTTGGTTTATTATGACTTGTAGCAACTTACTTTCATCCAGATTCATTTCATAGTGCCAGGAACAAAACCTAAAACCATAGCTTGGTTGGTGAGATTTCAGTTTTTGGCATATGTTTCACCAGGTAACCCTTTGTTGTCTTAAATGTCCAGCTGTTGTCTCGAATGGATTATTTTATTGGGAAGTATTAGACAATGTATGATCAGAAGTACTTGGAGGTCATAATGGAGTAAAGATAGAACATTAAAGATTTCTCATAATTTCCCTGCCAAGTCAGATTATTTAGGAATGTAAAAATAAAAAATATAGTTTAAAGATATAGGACATCTGGTCAAGAATAAAACTTTGTTTCTATCTTCAGTCAGTGACACAAAGTTTGGAAAGTTTATCAGATAATAGATATACATATAGTAGGTGGATAGTCTTGTACATATAGTAGGTAAATAGTCTTGCTTAACTGTAGACATCTTTACACATTACAGAGTTGTGCATAACAAGTATCAAGGTTCCTGTATCTTGAAAATACTGTCATTAGCAGGGCTGTGGAGAATTCAGTTTGTGCATCTTGAGGTGTACATGATCAAGTGGTTGCAAGATCAGACTTTCGACAAGACATTTGAAGCTCCTAAAAGTAAAATAAAGCTATAGACTTGGAGCAAAATAAAGACCTCAGAACAAAAGGATTTGGCTGTTAAACTGCCTTCTTGACACACATTGATTTAGTTAAGGATTAACTCAAGGCTGGTCACATGATCAAGCGAACAATATCTACGATGTCCTGGTTAAGGACGAAGGCTCAGAAAAGAAAACGTCGACTTGAAAAACATGGCAGCGGCAGGCTGTGGATTATGCAGAGCACGGGATCTCTCGTATGTCTGGATTCTCAGCGACAAGGTCGGTCCCACATACAACAGAAAATGGTTCTACTCATAAAAGCTTAGTGTCATGTTTATATTTAATTACGGTAGTTCAGTTCACTAAAAGTCATGATCTGTACAGACATGTATGGGCCTTTGTTCAATGTCTGTTCATCTAGCCCACTGTCAATCGTTAACATTGCACAATTCTAAATGGTAAGACCTGGAAAGTTCATCTAGCCTACTGTCCATCCTTATTATTGCACAAATCTAAATTCAAGAACTTTGATTTACATGACAAAAAAAGACAATTTTGAAGGCTAGACTGTTACAATACAGTGAGAATGAGGTCAGGTATCTCAGGATGGATTGTCATGAAATTTGGTGTGCTCACAGATCTTGAAGAACCTTAACTGTTGTACAAAGCTGGTGGTGTCATGTACTTTTATATTTAACACTAACAGATTACAGCTGTGCATTCTTGAGCAGAGCCCAGTTGTAACTGTCTGATGCAGAAAACTTCAGCTTTTTATCAAGACAGTTCCTGATCTCACAGTAGACATAAGGTACTTTGTTACAGATTATACAGATATTCTTGCATCTTTTAGCAGGGCACAAAGTATATCTGTTTGCAAGACAGGTCATAAAAGGACCTCACACAAACCTTTAAATGAAGTAACTTGGACCTGTAAAATTTGGAGCATACAGGAAGGTAGCCTGTTGTAAGGGAAAATTCCAGATATTATGGAATCAGCTGGATTTATTGTCATAAACTTTGTTGTCCTTATGTGACTTGAACAACATAACTGGATCAAATCAGTAGTGGTGACACCTACAACATTTACATTCCCGCTTTTGGAGGGAGAACTGTTCAAATGGTCCAAACCTGTCTTACCATCCATCTGTCCTGTCATCATCGTTTTCCAAATATATCTATAAACCCCCTAATGCTGTCTTCTCCAAAGTTTGCAGACAAGGATTTCTAGAAACATGGGGAAGAAATGAACACTAAATAAAATAACATTTTCATAAAGATGCTTCCAAAATACTCTGAACTTTGTTGATTTTGAAATTGTTTAACTTCACAGCTTTGCATATATTATGCCAGACCTGCTACCTTTTATTGCAGGAACTGTGGAACCAATTGGCAGTTGTACAGTTGTACCAAATTTGTCATAATATTTGATGGCATGACTGCTGTGTTGGTTTACACTTGAAGATGGTCCTACCCATAGTGGATTACTCCTGAGTTGATATGTCATTTTCTGCTTTTTCCTGAATTAGTCAGAAAATATTAAATCTTTATCTTTCTTGCCATGGTATCTTAAGACAAAAATTAAATGTGTGTGATTTGAAAGGTTGATTTTCAGAATGGCTTCTGCTTGCAAATGTGAATGTTACCAATAACAACATTTTACAATTTCAGGTCTTTCATGTTTAGCTCAGCTGACTGTAAGTCATCTGAGCTATAGCAATCACTTTTTGTCCATTGTCCGTCCGGCCGTCTGTCTGTTAACAGGGCACAAATCGTAACCACTGGACATGGAATCTTCTAACTTTACATCCAGAGAGGTTCATGAAAAATCTCCTTGGAAACCTGGAATTAGGTCTCTGTTACCCATATTCTTCAAGCTATGGGGCTTTGAAGTACCCCCCAAGAATAATTTTGATACAAAAGCTCAAGTATCTGAACAACTAATGCATAGATCAACATGATTCTTTGCATGGATATTGATCATATAGTTTTGTATTAGTTCCTGCAGACTGGTGATGCCACCTGTATTTTTTCAATTTTTTACTATTTTTAGCTCAGCTGACTTTCAGTCATGCTGGGCTATAGCGATGGGTCTTTGTCCGTCGTCCTTCCGTCTGTCCGTCCGGCCGTCCGTCCGTTAGCAGGGCACAAATCGTAACCGTAGGGGCTAGGGCCATGAACCCTATGCAGTCTTAGAGGTTATAAAAAGATCTCCTTGCAAACCTGAAATTAGGTCACTGCGACCTATATTCTCGAAGTTATGGGGTGTGTTTGCACCCCCAAGAAATAACTCTTTGAGACAAAATTTTCATCCAAAACCTTCCATCTTTCACATACAGCTCACCTACGGGAAGAACCATAATTTTTTTTAGGTCAAAAGGTCAAAGGTCAAGGTCACAGGAGCCTCTTCTTTGTAAAGCCTGTGGATGCATTTTAAGCCAACCCTTTCATCCCAATTCTTTGATTTTTCACATATAGCTCACCTACTAAGTTGGAGAAGAATCCTATAGATTTTGAGGTCATAAGGTCAAAGGTCAGGGTCACAGGATCCACTTCTTTGAAAAGGTTGTGGACACATTTCAAGCTAGACTTTTCATTCCAAACCTTTCAGCACTGATATCGCTTCTCTGCCAAAAGGGGAAAAGACCTGTTGATTTTGAGGTCAAAGGTCAAGTTCACAGCACCCACTTCTTGCGTGGAGTCATTTTCAGGCAAACTTTTCAATCTGTACATTCCATCTGTCATATATGGCTTACCTACCAATAAGGGAAAAAGCCTATTGATGTTGAGGTCAAAAAGTCAAAGGTCAAGGTCACAATATTTAATTGTTCTAAATGCCTGTGAGCATATTTCAAGTGTAACTGTTCAACCCAAACCTTCAGTCTTTCACATATGCCACATCTATGCATCACTCAATTTGACTCAAACTTCATATTTATGGGTCTTTTTGCTTGAATAAATAACTTATTGATTTTGGGGTCAGCTGGTCAGCAGGTTAAAGGTTGCAGGTCAAAGTTATTCACCCATTGGTTGCCAAGTAATTACACCAGATTTAAGTGGTTAGTAGTTACCCATCATTTAGAAAGAATCCAGTTGATATATGGGCAAAAGGCCAAGGTCATAGGTCAGAGATGTTCACAATTACTTATTTTATAGACCATCTCTATTTTTCTTGTATATATAACCATCCCACTCCAGCTGGTACATCTCCCTGTGTGGCTGTAATTGTGAGTGACACTGGTGACATATGACTCCCTTTTGTAACAGCCTATTAAGTGATAAGGCTCAGTGATAAGTACCTCGTTACTTCATAACAAAACACTTTTGTCAGAATGCTTCAGCCAGGCATTTAGACTATGAGAGTATAGTATTAAGGTTTAGCTACTGATTTATAAGATGATGGGAACATTTTGCAGTTTATTTTATGGAATCCTAGCAATAAACTTAGTTTCCTAGATATCTGAATATTTTAATATATATCACCACATATAAAAGCAAGTGTTTGTTCTCATAATATGTGGATGTTTACCTTGATTTAGGATGGCTTTTTGTTTTATTTCAAGACTCTTAGTCATGCTTTCTGCATTTCTTTTCTTTCAGGTTTGGCAGTTTACCTACCCTGCCGACCCCATTGAAAAGCAGAGTGATAATAAAAAATATTGGACTTACACTTTTTTCAATTGCATATCTATAAATCTGATATGAGGGCCTGGACATGCCTTTTGAATTATTTTGGGCATTCATTACTGGATAATTTCCCCAAGTTTGGTCTCTTATTGGAGAATGTGGGATATCAAATGTCATACTTGTCAGAAATCCATAATGTCTGCCAGTTAGCCACCTTAGAAATTCTTTCTTCAGTGCAGTTTCAGTAATTTTTCTTTAATGTTTGATCCGATTTAGAGAATGTTTGTTGTCTGATTTCAGACTTGTCAGAAGTCCAATATGGCCACCAGGCAACCATCTTTTAATTCCTTTTGATCATATTATCTCAAGAACAGTTAAAGTGAATGCAGTTGGATGTATATTTATGTAATCTTGTAAAGGATTGGGTCAAATATTTCTGAATAAATATTATCATCATTTATAAAATTCATACAGAAGCACCTGTTTCTCAATAATTCTTGCATGTATTTCCTTGATTTTTGCTATATATTTTGATCTTATATTTTCCCTCTGTGGTGTTCCTTTGAGACTGACAGGTTTCAAGCAAGCTGTTGGAATAGTTCCTGATAGCTTAACAATCATGCATTTTCCTCAGACCATCAATTCACTGTGTTTTAACCAGACATGGGTGATATATATTTCTGTTGTCAAAGAAAATTTTCAACAAATTGGCAAATTGGTTCTTCAAAATTTGACTGGAAGTTGTGAATCTCAGTCCATGATGTCACAGGTCATGCTTGGCAGCTGAGCGTCATGACCCATGGGTCACTTGTTTTCTCTGTTTTTGAGACCTTAAAAGATGCTGTCATCTGTTAACAGGGCACAAATTGTAAAAGCTGGACCTGGAATCTTTTAACTTAACATCCAGAGAGGTCCATGAAAAGTCTCCTTGGAAACCTGGAATTAGGTCTCTGTTACACATATTCTTCAAGCTATGGGGCTCCGAAATACCCCAGAATAATAAAAAAATTGATACAAAAGCTCAAGTAGCTGAACAACTAATGCATTGATCACCATGATTTTTTGCATGGATATTGATCATGGAGTGTACATCAGTTTTTGCAGACTGGTGGCACCACCTGTATTCTTTCGATTTTTTACAATTTTTAGCTCAGCTGACTATAAGTCATCTGAGCTATAGTCGTGGTCCATTGTCCGTCGTCCGTCCGTCTGTTTGTCCGTCCATCCCGTAGATGTGGCATGTTTTGGAATCGACCTAGGAATCCAAAATTCAGCATACTGTTAGATGTCCCCAAGATCTCCTACCAAGCCGAAAACTGGGTCTTTGCGACTTCGTTCCTTTGAGAAATTAAGGAAAAACCTCAATTTTTTATTAAAATCCTATTTTCACACTTCAGGACTGCCTAATATCAAAACCACCCATCTGTTTTTCCTCATATTCACAATAAATATTCCTCTATATAGTTCCTATGTACATACCAGAAATTAAGTCTGTAAAGTATAAATTCTTTAAGTTATGGGCCCAAACATAATGGACTTTGTAAAAAATCAGGAAAAATAATAACTCACTTAACATGAAAAATTTTGAAAGTAGAGTCTATTTTATCAAGTATATAACTATGTTTAATTAAGATTCAATTGTTTACCCAAAATTAGATCTGAATTTTGTAAATTTTTTAAGTTATTAGCATAAAAAAAATCAGTACCTTAAATTTTGCCCAACTTTGACCATGGCACATTTTTTTCCTGTAAGCACCATTGATTTAATTTTCACAGCATGTAAGCATAAATATTTAGTTTGTCTAAATCTGAAATTTGAAAATAAAAGCTTGAAAATTAAGCTAGTTATTGATTTTTTTCTGTAGTCACTTGCTTTGATTACAGATGCAGGGTCCCACTCCAGGTCACTGGAAGTCAGCTATGCCAGGGTTTCTGATTTGTTACAGTCACTGGGGGAGATCCCCTGCTGTGACAGGTGTACAGTTATTCTCATATCACCACCCCAATCACCCCCCCCCCCCCCCCCCCCCCCCCCCCGCAAACCCAACCCACCAAGTGTTATGCAGTAATTGTTATTGTTTTCACTGTATCTCCTTAATTGTAATGCTGTTTCCACTCCGATATGCAAAAACTTTCCTTGAAAAAATAATTCAAGGTGTAATCCAGAAGATGCAATGTTGTGTAATGTAGCATTTTTAAAGAAATCAATTTTCTTTTAAATGATTTTAACAAATATAAATGAACCCATCAGTATGCTTAAATTATTATAAAATATGAAGCCCATTATGGATAAATAAAGACACAATTAAAAATTGTGAAATCTAAATCAAGTATTATTTTTAGATATTTATTGTGTTACAGATTTAAGGCCAAAAAAATAAAAGGGTTTGGTTCTCAGGCACTTTTTTTTAGAAATCAATGCGGGCGGGCGGTATTTTATTTTTGACCTTTTCTTGCATGTCATATGATCAGGGAAAAGCATGTAAATGACAGGTTTCTTCTTGCTAAACAGGCAAAAGCGCTACATAACAAAGGTTATCGTATCGAAATTGTATTATTTTACCATTTTGAATGACAAAATCACAATAAAAATGTTTGATGCGGGGGGTTAAAATTGACGCGGGCGGTGCCTGAGAACCATACCTTTTATTTTTTTTGGCCTAAAAGATATATTTTTGTGGTAAAAAATTAATAAACATTTGTATGCATGATGTGGTGTTATCTGACAAGATTGAGATTTATGATGATGCAATTGAGAATTATGAATCAGCTTTTATATTCAGATATATATGTTATATTGGAAATGTATAGAAATATAAACTTAAATTAGAAAATAATTGATGTGATAAAAAAATCAGGATTTAATACAAACATTTGTTCATTATTTTCCTGCCTCAGCAGAATTTGAGATCAGGCTTTGTTTGCCCTGTTTTATGTTGTTAATTAGCTATATTTCAACTGTATACATTTCATAAAAAAATACATATATATTTAATAATATATATCATATAAAAAAATAGATTCAATTGAACAAATGTGTAAACTACTGAAATGTCAACAGTTAATCGAAAAACCAACTAATGATCATGGTAATAGTACAGATCATTTGTTCACAAACTGCTCACATGCTTTAGTTTCAACATTAGGAAACACATGGTCAGGTCACAAAATATTTTTTGCAACAATTTCTTGCTCATCAATACAAACCAATCATATAAACCAACCATGGCCTTTATTACCTCTTCCTCTTACACTTTATCTCCATTAGATATTATATTAGATTTTTACCATCAAGGTTAACGTCAGCTGAGCACAGTGACCCATAGGTCCCTTGTTTTTTCTCTATTTTCGAGACCTTAAAAGATGGGGTCATCTGTTAACAGGGCACAAATTGTAACCGCTGGATCTTGAATCTTCTAATGTTTTATCCAGAGAGGTCCTTGAAAAGTCTCCTTGGAAACCTGAAATTGATTCTCTGTTACCCATATGCTTCAAGCTATGAGGCTCTGAAGTACCCCCCAGACTAATGAAAAATTTGAAACTAAAGCTCAAGTATCTGAACAACTAATGCTTTGATCACCATGATTCTTTTCATAGATATTAATCATGGAGTGTTTCATCAGTTTCTGCAGACTAGTGGCGAAACCTGTATATTTTCCATTTTTACGATTTTTTTCTCTATTTTTGAGACCTAAAGATGGGGTCATCTTTTAACAGGGCACAAGTCGTAACTGCTGGAGCTGGAATCTTCTTACTTTACATCCAGAGAGGTCCATGAAAAGTCTCCTTTGAAACCTGGAATTAGGTCTCTGTTACCCATATTCTTCAAGCTATGCGGCTTAGAAGAACCACCCCCAGAATAACTAAAAGTTTGATACAAAAGCTCTAGTATCTGATCAACTAGTTCATTGATCAGCATTATTCTTTGCATGCATATGCACCATGGAGTGTTTCATCAGTTCCTGCAGACTGGTGGCGCCACCTGGACTTTAAAAAAAGTTAACATGTTTTTCTCAATTTTTGTGACCTTCCAAGATGTGGTCATCCATTACAGGGCACAAATTGTAACCATTGGTCCTAGAATCTTCTAACTTAACATTCAGGGAGGTCTGTGAAAAATATCCTTGGAAACTTGAAATTAGGTCTCTGTTATGCAAATTCCCTGAATTATGGGGCTTATAAACACCCCTCAGAATAATTAAAAATTTGATACCAAAGTAGGGCACAAATCATAACCATTGGACCTGGAATCTTCTAACTTTAAATCAAGGGAGGTCCATGAAAAGTCTTCTTGGAAACATGAAATTAGGTCTCTGTTACCCATATTATCTGAGCTAAAGGGCTTATAATCACCCCTAAAAATAATTGAAAATTTGATACCAAAGTAGGGCACAAATCATCACCATTTGTCCCAGAAACTTCTTACTTGATATCCTGAGAGTTCCTCAAAAGTTCTCCCCCAGAAACCTGAAATTCTGTCACTGTGACCTATATTCTCAGAGTTTTGGGGTATGTTTGAGCACCCCAGAAATAATGCAAAAAACACACAAATTTCCAGATTCCTCAGGTAAGGCTGGTTTGATTGTCATCAATTTTGTTGTGCTTATGGGCCTTGATGAACCTAAGCTAAGATGCATGAACAATGATGCCACCTACATTATCTTAATTAGTTGCCTGTGCAAGGACATATTGTCAACACGTCAGTGGGCTGAGGGTCATAACCCATGGGTCACTTGTTAATGATAAATCTAGTACCAAAAATCCTAGCAACAGCAGCAGTTGTTAACATAAAGAATTATAAGCATATTTCTTGGCTACAAATGTGACAGCCACCTATTATGGATAACAGCTGAAATGATATTTTCAATTTCAGTGTTTTTTTTAGCTCAGGTGACTTTCAGTCATGCTGAGCTATAGCGATCACCCTTTGTCTGCCAGTTTTTGCCTGTCCCATTGTGCATCCATTTCTCTGTCTGTTAGCGCAGCACAAATAGTAACTGTTGGACCTAGAAACTTCTCACTTAACTAATTAGGGCACTGTGACCTATTTGAAGTATTATCATATGGATTCCAAAGCTTACACGCATAATTTTGAAAGTATAAAATTTTACTAGTAATGGCAAGCAGACTACTAAGTATGAGGCAATTAAGTATAATACAAAATGTTGTACCATTGGTAAAATGTGTCATGGAAATATTCTGAATAAGCATTATGGAATGAAAGTAATTATTGTATCCCCAGACATAGTTGGTGGATACTATGTTTTCATGACAGTCCTGCCGCTGCCGCCACAGTCACCAAATTTACAGGTTAGATGCATCTTTTCAAGGGCTGGGGGGAGGGGGTGGGTTAATTGTCTAGGGATACTAAGGCACCTGCGTTGCCAAGAAATATTTAGTTATGCTTATATGATCAATGAATACAAAGTAAAAAGAGTGATACACATTCAGACACATATAGATGCAGGTAAACAATATGTCATGTGCCAGATAAATTCTTTAAACTTGCTCATTTAATTCGTTTTTTGAATGAAGCTCATTATGTTGCAGATCAGGATTCACTGGATTAACTGTTCAAGATTTTTGGTTAAGGAAAAATTTAAGACATGTAAAAATAGTTTGTTATAGGTTTAGGAACAACTAAATTCTTACTCTCAGCAGGCCGAGTCCCATGATTGTGAGTCTCACTTACAAAATGAAAACTATCCCTCGTGAACCAGAACCAGTGGAGATAAACACATTTATACATTAACCTGTTATTGCCACCATGCAGGGCTAAGGCTGGTGAAGAAGACTGCAGCAGTTCATGTAAGATCAGCTGAACTCTCATTGGTCAGCTAATAAATATTCATGATAAACAAACCGTTGCACATTTGCCCTTCCTGGTGAGAGATCATTCCGCTGGGTCTTTATGACTGGTGAGAGCCCTGCATGGTGGCAGCGACAACTTGAAAACTTGGGGTGCCATCTGTGTCAGCTGCTGAATATACTGCAGTAAAAGACTGACACACGAGTTGATTTTGTGTCAATTCTGTCAATTGGGTAAATTCTGTGTGCATGTATGAGATTGGGATTCTGTCTTCAGGTCAGGAATAAATAATTTATCAGGGGTCTATCCAGGATTTTGGAAAGGGGAGGGTCAGGCCCAGGAAGACTGAAAGAAAACCTAAAAAAGGTTGTTTTGGCTCAAGAAAAAGGGGGGGGGTCAGGACCCCTTTGACCCCCCCCCCCCCTCGATCCGCCACTGTTTATATTGTTAGTCCCTGAGGGCCCTCTGATACTCTTTTCTTACCTCAGCCTCATTATTACAGTGGTATTATCTATTATCATATGATTTCACAGGCTGTGGTCATGCTGAGCTGTCTGTCTTTATGTCTGTTCATCCAGTATATCACCCTTGCTGTTGGCTGGCTTTTAACTGGGCACAAATCAGTCTGGTAGAACTAGAATGTTCTAACATGGTATCTAGACAGGATTCAATAAGATGTCATCAGAAACCTGAAGTTTTTTCATTTTAACTTAGATTTTGTGGATCATGATAAAAAAAAACAACTATTTAATACCATGAAAGGCAATTTCTTTTTGCTTGGTTCTGTCTCAGTAAAAAATTCTTTGCCATGGTCATGGTAAATTTTCAGTAAGATTTCATACAAAAATATAATTGCCTGTGAAATTTGAAATGCATGTTGATTTTGGAGTGCTGTATCAGTTGAACAAAAAATTGGTGTTTTCCATAGAAATTGTAAATTGTTCTTACAACTTACAGGCAGCAAGCCAGTATCTCTGGCATGGGGGGGGGGGGAGGGGTTGTGGTTAATGAGATAGCAGGTGCTACAGTACAGCAGTACTGCATCAGCCACTGGGCCTGTATTGATTTTCTCCTACAAGAGGAAGGCATCAGCACCAGCCTTCCACAAACCCTGGCTGCCAGTACTAACAAATATTTAATGAGAGTTACCAAGCTGTCACCAAGACCCACTGCTGCCACCTAGTGGGCATCATGTGCATAACTCTGAACAACTGTATAATATTTTGTCATACATCAAGAATTACCAGTATAATGTAGGGTTATCATCACCATAACAGCTTAACATCATCATTACTTGTTTCCTCTAGTATCAGTTTGTCTTGGGACAGATCACTCTTTCTCTGACATCACATGTTGTCTCTCTGAGCTTTACTCGGAATGAATGAAGGGGTTTTCATCGTTTTTAGAATATTTACTAGTTGTGCACTCTTCCATATAACCTAACTGAGATCTCTGTAACATTGGGCTGTAATACTGCTAAACCCTGATTAGCAATACTTATCTGTCTGACAGTATGGCATACATGAGCCCCCAAAAAGAGCTGCATACAAATTACAGTTTGTAATATGTAATGTAATGTTTATGTTAATCTGCATATTTAAACCACTGGTCACCACCAGATATCAAAAGCTCACTTGTAAATATTGTTGTTTTAGGTACATTACCATCCATTCATTCTGTTCAACAGTTAGTTTGGCGGTGATATTACCTGAAGGTTATTCATCAGGACTGAAAAAAAAGAGAATGATGTTACACAGGGAGTGAAATGCCCATTTCAGTTTTACCTGTCATAATGCAGAAGTAAACCGGCCAAACAGTTTCTCAAAAGCTGTGACAAATGTCTGACATATTTTACTGTTAAAGGCCTAACATGAGCAAACATTCACATATCCTGTAGTCATTAATTTACTACATTGGCAGTGCTTAAATTTGGTTTGCAGCCATTGTGCTGACTGCAGAGTGAATAATGTCTTACCTTGCACTGAATCATAATGTTTGAGACAAATAATCCAAAATATGACAGAACACTTATCAGTGATTATGATATATCACGGTCAAACTGATATAAACAAGCAGTTCCAGCTGATGATGTCAATCAGTGTTGACGTCATATGCGACAAACCTTTGTGACGCCTTTGTGCAAACAAAAAAAAAAAAGAAAGGTAAACGAATTTGTTGATTTAATAAAAATATAAATAATATGTCTTACACCAAAAGCATTAGATATGATATTTTCTAAGATAAATCTAACCTGATGTGTCATATAGGACTCTCATGAACATATTGTTAAAATAACTACTAGAGAGAGTTTCCTTCAGTATTATCAAGGAAAAAGGATATGTGTGAACAGTCTGTGTGATGTATGTTTTTGTTTTCTGTTACTCAGATCTCAGATTTGTGTTGAGTCATATTGTCACAGGCTGAAGCTGTGTTTCAGTGTAAGTGTAAATCTCATACGTCTCATACGCAAAAAATCGGATCCCTCTTTTTAAGATGTTTTGTTTCCATGTGTACATTTTAATATGCTCTGCGTGCATATCTGCAAAAACGGACAGCATTGAAATGGATCGGTGAGCAATTCATCCATTTTGCGGAGGGCAAAATGCCTATATTTCCCAACAATTGCCCTGGCGCCAGTTAACCAGGTGCATTTAAGATAATATTGTGAATGTGTGAAAATCCTTGCAGTTTCAAATAGGCACGCGAAAGGGTATCCACAAGAAAAACGTACGTACTTATGGAAACAGTTTTTGCGGACTGCGCACTATGGAGCGTACGTACATATTTTGCTGATACAATATTTGCGGACACATGGAAACACAGATTAAGCCCATCAGCTGAGTGCCATGACAGAGGTCAATAATTGTTTCAGAATGTGGTTTACCTTAATTTACACCATTCAGATATCTTTGACTGAAGTTGTCACTGATGGTTTCTGTGACAGATATTTGTTTCTTTACAGCTGCCTTTGACATGGTATGTGAGAGTTTAACGTCCCTGGACTTTGACTGTAGGTATCACTGATGGTTTCTGTGACAGATATTTGTTTCTTTACAGCTGCCTTTGACATGGTATGTGAGAGTTTAACGCCCCTGGACTTTGACTATAGGTGTCATTGATGGTTTCTGTAACAGAAATTTGTGTCCTTACAGCTGCCTTTGACATGGTATGTGAGAATTTAACATCCCTGGACTTTGACTGTAGGTGTCACTGATGGTTTCTGTAACAGATATTTGTTTCCTTACAGCTGCCTTTGACATGGTCTGTAAGAGTTTAACGTCCCCAGACTTTGACTATAGGTGTCACTGATGGTTTCTGTAACAGATATTTGTTTCCTTGCAGCTGCCTTTGACATGGTCTGTGAGAGTTTAACGTCCCCAGACTTTGAGCTGGCTGTTGGAGCCTCAGACCAAGATGTAGCCTTCCTGTCTGAAGTACTTAACAACAATGTCATGCACGGCTTGGTCCGGGTGAGTCATGTCTGTCACTGTCATAAAAAAATTCATTGTTAATATTAAAATTAATATTATTTAGGCATCAGAAAAAAATGGTTTTGATTATACAGTAGTGTCATTTATTTGAAGACCGTTTATCCAAAAAATGGTTTCTCCAAAATAATAAAACTGAGAACCGAAAATTTGACCATTTATCCGGAAACTGAACAATGACAAAATGACAAAATGGTGATGATTATATAGAAGTGTCATTTATTTGAAGACTTTTATCTGAAAAATTGTTTCTTTTAAAATAAAAAAAACTGAGAACCAAAAAATTTGACCATTTATAAAAAAAAACTGAACAATGACAGAATTTCAGAAAATGTGCTTTAAAAAATGTCTAGTTCAAAACATACACAGACAGAGGTTTCCAGATAAACAATGCTGTACTGTATTTCATTTAGTTATCAGGACTCAATAATACCTTTGCTATCATGGAGATATATCATCAGCTAGCAATCCCAGCATTCACCATTCACTCACCATCATTTTGAGGTCATTTGTAAGCTTCTTTTCTTAAAAAGCCAAACACAGACTTAATAGAGCTGTTAAGTTTATCATGCAAGCTTGCCTTCAAACTCAATTATCAAGAGATAAATAAGGTGTGTCTGTTGCATGTGACAGGCCCAGGACACACTAGAAGAATCCAAAGTAGAGCCAATCAGCTGTGACAACGTAGAAAACCTACAGGAGACATTGTCTCGTCTAGACCAGGTGGCAGATGAGAACCACGCAGCTAACGAGCTGTGGCATCTCCTGGCAGATCCTCATGTACAGGTGAGACTCCCACAATAAAAATAACAGCTGCTGAAGTAAAGTTTCAGAAAATGTCATGTGTTCTAACTTGTGGTTTAATCTTCAAAATCATAATGTATTGGGTCATTTATTTCATGATTTTCATGTGATGCAGAGAAATAAAAATTACTTAAGAGCCTTGATTTGGGCTGATTAGTCTGATTTGAATTCTCTCATACAGAACATAGAAGATATTAATTATTGCTGTATGTAGTGTGGGACTGCCAATAATCAGGTTTATATAAGTAATATCATACACTGAGGCTCTGTTTAAATGACAGCCTGTCAGATTAGCTTTATTACATGATTATATATGAAATCTTTACAATTCACATACCCATAATTACCATGAGAATGAAATTTCTGTATAAACTGTAACATCGGAGGCCTTTAACAGTGTAATTGGTAAAACCCCACACCTCTGTAAGAAGGATCTGAATGTGTTATAGTAGTGTAGCCTTTGTTATATTGAGGGAATCAAAGGTTTGATGCCTGTTTTTTGCTTTGTTGTAGGCACTGATTGAGGCTCACGATGATATTGCTGCCAAGAATTACATCACCGTTGGGTCTGCGCTGCCTCCAGTCATAGGGTCACTGCCTCCTCCACTTCCAGTTTCAACAACGCCAGTCCCTCAGCAGCAAGAGGCCGTCCGCATGGTCGGCATCCGCAAGAACCCGGATGAACCAATGGTTGGTAGTCACGGTCTCATTAAATGAGTGAAAGTACTGAGAATACTTGTCATGTGGATAAAGGGGATTGTTCTGTATTTTCATATGAATCATATCAAGAATCTTATAATGTCATTGATTAATGTAATTCTCCTCCCAACTGACAAACAAATGTAAGGTTGATATCCAGAATTTAAGCTTAACTGAAATTTATTATTTTCATGCATGAAGTTTCAGAATCTGTTTTAGTAGTCATATTAACAGAAGCACAATGTGACGTGTTCATGGACTTTATTTTATTGCAGGGCATTACAGTCAAGGTTGAGAACAACAATTTGATGATTGCCCGAATTTTATCTGGCACCATGATTGAGAGACAAGGTGAAAAGACAGTTCAACACCAAAATGCATGGTTCTGTTTTGCTAAAAAGGCAGTCAGAAGTTATCCATACATCAAGTCCCAAAACCTCCTGTATTCATAATTTAAATGAGCTGCCTATAAATCTTGTATATTTGGAAACATATCCATTTTTGGACAACATTTTCTCCACAATTTATCACTGAGAATGTGTACAGATGCATAGTATAAAAGGTGTTTCATGTTATGTTTGAAAAGAAAACTTTATTTGCTTTTCTATTTTGTTTTCCTATATTTTTCAAATTTATGATAATTCCTTTTAAATTGTAATCAAAAGCCTTTAAAGTAAGGTTTTTTAGCTCAGCTGACTGAAAGTCATCTGAGCTATAGCGATCACTCTTTGTCCGTCGTCTGTCTGTCCGTCTGTCCGTCCGTTAACCAGGCACAAATCGTAACCGCTGGACCTAGAACCTTGTAACTTGGCATTCTGAGAGGTCCATGAAAAATCTCCTTGGAAACCAGAAATTAGGTCTCTGTTACCCATATCCTTCGAGCTATGGGGCCCAAAGTACCCCCCAGAAAAGTCCAAAATTTCATACAAAAACTTCAATATCTCATTAACTACTTGACTGATGGTCATGATTTTTGGCATACATATTGATCATGAGAGGTTCCATCAGTTCCTGAAGACTGGTGGCGCCACCTGTATTTTTCGATTTTTTTCGAATTTTTTTCTCTATTTTTGAGACCTTTAAAAATGTGAACATCTGTTAACAAGGCACAAATCGTAATGACTGGACTTAGAATCTTCATTCTCGACACACTGAGAGACCTATGAAAAGTCTCCATGGAAACCAGAAATTAGGTCTCTGTTACCCATATCCTTCCTGCTATGGGGCCCCAAACTACCCCCCCAGAAAAGTAAAAAATTTCAAACAAAAACTTCAATATCTCATTAAATACTTGACTGATGGTCATGATTTGTGTCATACATATTGATCATGAGATGTTCCATCACTTCCTGCAGACTGGTGGCGCCACCTGTATCGTTCAATTTTTTACGAATTTTTTTCTCTATTTTTGAGACCTTTCAAAATGTAAACATCTGTTAACAAGGCACAAATCGTAAAGACTGGACCTAGAATCTTCATTCTTGACACACTGAGAGACCTATGAAAAGTCTCTATGGAAACCAGAAATTAGGTCTCTGTTACCCATATTCTTCGAGCTATGGAGCCCCAAAGTACCCCCAAGAAAAGTAAAAAATTTCATACAAAAACTTCAATATCTCATTAACTACTTGAATGATGGTCATGATTTGTGGCATAACTATTGATCATGAGATGTGTCATCACTTCCTGCAGACTGGTGGTGCCACCTTTATTGTTCGATTTTTTACGATTTTTTCCTCTATTTTTGAGACCTTTAAGGATGCTGTCATCTGTTGGCATGGCACAAATCGTAATGACTGGACCTAGAATCTTCATTCTTGACACACTGAGAGGTCCATGAAAAATATCCTTGGAAACCAGAAATTAGGTCTCTGTTAACCATATCCTTCGAGCTATGGGGCCCCAAAGTACCCCCCCCCCCAGAGTAGTCAAAAATTTCATACAAAAACTTCAATATCTCAATAACTAAATCACTGATGGTCATGATTTTTGGCATACATATTGATTATGAAATGTTCCATCAGTTCCTGCAGACTTGTGGCGCCACCTGTATTGTTTGATTTTTTACGATTTTTTCCTCTGTTTTTGAGACCTTTAAGGATGCTGTCATCTGTTAACGTGGCACAAATCATAACGACTGGACCTAGAATCTTCATTCACGACACACTGAGAGACCTATGAAAAGTCTCCATGGAAACCAAAATTAGGTCTCTGTTACCCATTTTCTACGAGCTATGGAGCCCTAAAGTACCCCCAAGAAAAGTAAAAAATTTCATACAAAAACTTCAATATCTCATTAACTACTTGAATGATGGTCATGATTTGTGGCATAACTATTGTTTATGAGATGTTCCATCAGTTCCTGCAGACTGGTGGCGCCACCTATATTGTTTGATTTTTTAAGATTTCTTCCTCTATTTTTGAGACCTTTAAGGATGCTGTCATCTGTTAGCATGGCACAAATCGAATGACTGGACCTAGAATCTTCATTCTCAATACACTGAGAGACCTATGAAAAGTCTCCATGGAAACCAGAAATTAGGTCTCTGTTACCCATATCCTTCGAGCTATGGGGCCCCAAAGTACCCCTCAGAGTAGTAAAAAATTTCATACAAAAACTTCAATATCTCAATAACTACATCACTGATGGTCATGATTTGTGGCATAACTATTGATCAAGAGGTGTTCCATCAGTTCCTGCAGACTGGTGGCACAACCTGTATTTGTTCGGGGTTTTTTTTACGAATGTTTTATCTATTTTTGAGACCTTTAAAGATATGAACATCTGTTAACAGGGCACAAATCATAAAAACTGGACCTAGAATCTTCATTCTTGACACACAGGGAGACCCATGAAAATTCTCCATGGAAACCTGAAATTAGGTCTCTGTTACCCATATTCTTTAGGCTGTATGGCTCCAAAATACCCCCCAGAATAATGGAAAATTTGATACAAAAAGTGCAGTATCTCAATAACTACAACACTGATGGTCATGATTTTTGCATACATATTGATCATGAGCTGTTCCATCAGTTTCTGCAGAGAGGGTGCGCCACCTCTATTTTTTTCAAATTTTTACGAATTTTTTTTCTCTTTTTTCGAGACCTTTGAAGATGTGGTTATCTATCAAGAGGGTACAAATTGCAACAACTGGACCTAGAAACTTCATTCTTGTAATGCAAGGAGGCCCATGAAGAGTGCCTGTGGAAACTTGAAATTAGGTCTCTGTTACCCATATCCTTCAAGCTATAGGACTCTGAAGTATCCCTCAGAATAATGGACAATTTGATACAAAAGCTGAAGTATCTGAACAACTAATATGGAGATCATCATGATTCTTTGCATGGATATTGACCATTAAGTGTTTTTAGCTCAGCTGACTGTAAGTCATCTGAAGTATCCCTCAGAATAATGGACAATTTGATACAAAAGCTCAAGTATCTAAACAACTATTGCAGTGATCACCATGATTCTTTGCATGGATATTGATCATGGAATGTGTCATCAGTTTCTGCAGTATGGTGGCGCCACCTGTATTTTTTTTATTTTTACGAATTTTTTTCTCTATTTTTGAGACCTCATAAGATGCGGTCATCTGTTAACATGGCACAAAACGTAACAACTTGACCTAGAATCTTCTCTCTTGACATGCTGAGAGGCCCATGAAAAGTTTCCTTAAAAACTTGAAATTAGGTCTCTGTTACCCATAACCTCTGAGCTATGGGGCTCCGAAGTACCCCCCAGAATAATGGAAAATTTGATACAAAAGCTCAAGTATCTGAACAATTATTATATTGATCACCATGATTCTTTGCATGGATATTGATCATGAAATGTTTCATCAGTTTCTGCATTCTGGTGGCGCCACCTGTATTTTTTCAATTTTTAGCTCAGCTGACTGAAAGTCATCTGAGCTGTAGGGATCACCTTTTGTTCGTTGTCCGTCCGGCCATCGAGGCGTCTGTCTGTTAACAGGGCACAAATCGTAAATGCTAGACCGGGAATCTTCTTACTTGAAATCCTGGGAGGTCTATGGAAATTCTCCTTGTAAACCTGAAATTAGGTCACTGTGACCTATATTCTTCGAGCTATGGGGTTCTGAAGTACCCCCCAGAATAATGCAAAATTTAATACAAAAGCTCAAGTATCTGAACAACTAATGCATTAATCACCATGTTTTTTTGCATGGATATTGATCATGGAGTGTTTCATCAATTTCTAGAGATTGGTGGCGCCACCTATATTTTTTTTATTTTTTACGATTTTTTTTCTCTACTTTTGTGATCTTTAAACATTTGGTCATCTGTAAACAGGGCACAAATCATAATGACTGGACCTAGAATCTTCTGTCCTCACCTCCAGGGAAGCCCATAAAAGGTCTACATGGAAACCTGAAATAAGGTCCCTGTTACCCATATCCTTCATGCTCTGGGGCTCCGAAGTACTCCCCAGAATAAAGATTTGGTCATCTGTTAACAGAGCACAAATTATAATGACTTGACCTTGAATCTCCTTTCTTGATATGCTGGGAGGCCCCTGAAAAGTCTCCTTGTGCACCTGAAATTACATCTCTGTTACCCATATCCTTCATCCTATGCGGCTTTGAAATACCCCCAGAATAAACATTTGGATTTGTTAACAGGGCACAAATCATAATAACTGGACCTAGAATTTTATTTTTTGACATGCTGGGAGACCCCTGAAAAGTCATCTTGTAAACCTTGAAAAAAGGTGTCTGTTACCCATATCCTTCATGCTACAGAGCTCCATAGTACCCCAATGAATATTGGATGATTTTATACAAAAGGTCAAGTTTGGAAAAAGTATTTCATTCAAATTTGACATTCAGATGATAAAATTACTTTTGTCAATGTCTTCCTGGTCAGCTGAGCGTCATGACCCCTGGGTCACTTGTTTTTACCACATGTGGAAAGTATAAACAAGAGCTGATGATTTTATGTATTTAAGCTTATTGTAAGCCAAAACAAAGTTTTGCAGATACCATGTTTTGGACCAGGTTCTGCCGCTGCCGCCTCCTGGGGAACTCATTTGAGACCCTTGGACCGATCTTTCCAAAACAGGCATCACCTGTGTAGTTGTGCCTAATAAAGACTGATTGGTGGCACCACCCACAGTCCTTATTGTTCAGTATGAATCGGGGTGTCTTTTTGATAACAGCCCATATCTCAGGAGTGGTTCAATGTATACAGCTCAAGTTTTGCATGTCCATAGATCTTGGATCTCTCCATTTGGTAGTTGTCAAAACTGGTGGCGCCACCTACAATCATTTTTGCGTGGCATCCATTCATGTGTTTGCCACTTGGTCATCTTAATGATTGGTTCAATGTTTTGGCTAAAATTTTGCATGTCCATAGATCTTGAATACCTTGATCATCTTGTAATAAAGACTGGTGGCACCATCTGCCAAAGTATTCATGTGGCGTCTATCTATACGTTTGCTTTAGGTGAAAATTTTTCATATCTCAGGAGTGATTCAGTGTATTGATCTGAAATTTGGCATGTACATCAATCTTGGAGAGTTTTCTCTTAAAACAGACAGTTGGCACCACCTACCTTACTGTTTTCTTGTATAATTTAATGCCCTTTTCATAGGAATGATTTGCCGTATTGGCCTGAAATTGTGCATGTCAAAAGGTCTTGGATACCTCTGTGTTGTATTCAAGACTGGTAGCACCATCTGTAGTTGTTTTAACATAGCGTCCATCCATCTAATTGTTTTGGGTAAAAATTGCTCATATCTGTGAAGAGTATGGATGTATCAGCCTGAAATTGTGGCATGTTTATTTTGTCTCGGATTGCTTTGTTGTAGACCAGACAGGTGACACCACTTACTGTTCTGTTTTTATGGAATACATGGATGCACTTTTTCTCAGTAGTTGATATGTGTCATGGCCTGAAATCTTGCATGGTGAATCCTCCGTAGAACTGTTTTTGGTGAAAATTGCACATATGTGAGGAGTTTAATTGGAATCACTGGTGCCACAAACTTGGATTCATGTCATGTCAGGAACATTCAGTGCCTTTCTATACCCATGCCTCCGTGATATGGGGATACAATTAGTTGCTTGTTGACTACCCGTATACTACTTCTTATGTATAAATACCCAGTATCTTATATTTTTACTGTAAGTCATATTTAAATTAATTATGTCATCAAATGGCACTAGGAATCATGTTTTTGAGCATGCAATAAAAATTGAACTTGACCACAATGCAGCTAATGATTACATCATAAAAGGAGTGATGGTTTGTTAACATGACCAGTTAATAACTTCTGATTGCCTTTATTTGGTCACCTGTCATACTCACCAGTGTTTGTGGTTTACATGTATGCTGTTTCTCATTAACCTACAGAGTGTCTAGTGTACTAATGGTTTGTTTATTGCTGCTAACATGTTTTTATATTTTGCTTTTCAGTGTTATTGCTGTGTCTCGTTCCTTGGTTTCCTGTTTCTGTTGAATGTACATTAGGTGTCTTGGTGTTTCTTGTTTTGTTTGATGAGGGGTTGGAACTGAAAGACTTTATTAAAATTGGTGCCATGGGATTTTGCTTATTAATTAAAGCATCTGAGATATTCAGAACGGATGACATTACATATACATGTTTATTCCTTGGCCAACATTAGTGTTATTCACACCTATTAAACCTAATTGTCCGAGGGATAAATTGAAATGGCCAGATTTGTCTCCCAGTATGCAGGCCTGATCAGTCAACAGGCTATTTTTTGTCAGGTGGTTAGATAATACTTTTATCTTGCCCATGACCTGTTGCCCTGATGTTATTAATATCTGTCCATGGATTGGGGGCATCCTGAAGCAGATGATGTAGTCATTCTCATGGGCCACTGGTTCATCTTGTCAAAAATATGTGTCACAGTATGTAGTCTGGTTTTGCCACAAATCTTCTTTGTACAGTAAAACCTCGTTGTGTCAAAGTCGAAGGGACCCATGAATTTACTTCGACACAACCGGAGTTCCGATGTTCATTATATATAACCTTCTTCAGCCATGATTATTATCAATTAATACTGCACATGTACATGGGCCTATATTATAGAGTTCTCACAAATGTTTGCGTGAAAGAACAACACAATTTTTTTATATATATATTTTTTATTCATACTATAAGCACATAAGTATCACCAAATATAGGATTAGGTACGCTCTCTACACAGTGCTTTACCTATAGGCCTACTACCTATATCGTTTAAAATCATTAGCTTCTTCAGAAGCGCAATTTCCACTGCCTCGGAAGCGTAAGCATTAGATAAATCAAGAAATTGTAATAAGAGCACACACATGTACATGTATAAAAGCACACAAATCATCAAATGATTGGCTCCGATCATTTTTAGATCAATATATCAGATCTTCTTTAAAAATGCAGTAACAGTCCTTTGCTTAACACGAGAATGCTCCTGATCAGCAACAAAGTTCTCAATTCCCGACAGTAATCTGCAGCAGTCATCCGCGCTCTCTGACGACTGTATAGCAGCTGCCGCAGCATGCGGCACATCTCACGGGCCTTTCTAATGGTTGGTGGTGGTGCTGTGGGCGTGGTTGGTATGTAAGCCATCGCGCTTGATGAGAACGATCCTTGCCGGTATTAATTGTGCAACTGGTCATCGCAGCCGTAGGTATGATCGTTGGACCGTGCACAGCAGTTGTCCAAACATTAAAGCGGCATGACCTTGACTCGAGCGACAGAGTGATCACGCTCGATGTGTGAGAGCCTTGTCGGTATTAATTAATTATGACTGGTCATCACGGCCCAGTCATGATTGACGGATCTCACACAACTGTTATCCAAACATGACTTCGAGTTAAGCAATAGAAATACTAGCTGTGGACCAACAAAACACCTTGACACATCAGGTTTTTTGACACATCCATCTTCGACACATGCAGAGTTCAATTAGTAAGGTTTTAAATGTTTTTTGCAGGGACTCCATATTCAACTTCGACACATGCGGGAATTCCACTTAACCGAGTTCGACACAACGAGGTTTCACTGTATTTGTATTCATTATTAAGCATGAAGAATATCTTACCTATATATTAAAGGGGCCTATTAAGATAAGTAAAGTCTGTTAAATTAACATAATTCCTTGGACCATTAATAAAAATGAGCAAAAAGTGTGGATCCCACATGGCACAGGCTCTCCATTTTGTTTATGTCCATGTGTTTACAACATGGGGGCCCAGCAATATGGCTGCCATTTAATAACCTTTTCTGGCATGTGCACCCCTTTCAGTTAGTGTTTTATTGGCCAAGCCCTCCAAAATTATCACAAGACTTCCCAGTGCTACCAGTGAGCCCTTGACACTAATTACATGTGTGACCACTATGATATGAGAACTTTAACAGTTGACTAGTACAACAAGATTATGTCTGCAAGACATACATACCACCTCTGTTATGAGCGAGGGTCTGTTTTGTGAGTAAAATGTTACTGATCATGATGAGCATCCAGCATGGCATCACTTGTTAAACTGGTTCAGGTGAAAATATTTTCAGAACATCGATTTCTGTACAAAACCTTTTGTACTGTGCTTGCATGACCGTGACCTTTCTTGTCTCACACCCAGGGTTTAACGGTGCGTCACAATGATGATAACGACCTGGTTATCGCTCGCATTATGGAGGGCAGCATGGCTGACAACCTAGGTGCTTATACTAACTACTCACATGTCACTTTAACACTTGGTATCTGTTTTTTGTGGATTTATAGTTGCATGCATCATGTTTTATTTATACTTCTGGGTTTGCAAAATGAACTGTGTCAGAACCTGTACTAGGCCTATACCCAGTAGTCTATTTATAACATTGTTATATTAACTGCATATTACGTGATGTGGATAAATAATGAAAATTCAGGTCAGGGGTTTTATTATTTTTCAATATTAGAGGAGCTCTTTCTGTAAGAATAAATTATAAGGATATTGAACAGATCAGGAATACCATGTATGCTCATAGCTTACCTGTCACCCATTCATTTCTACAGTGGACTTTGACTGGCTTGTGTGGATTTACTAATAAGTTAGTTAGAATCTTCAGCTTATTGGATTGATTTCAGCTTGGCTATAATAGCTGGTTAATATAAATTTTTCTACATTGCAAATTTAAATTATATAAATATTAACATTTTTAAGAAGTGTGCTTTATTGAGAAGCACAAGGTCTTCCTAAGATAAGGAGAACAAGCAAACTTGTGGGGAGTTATATTTATTTATGGAATCCTGTGTTGAGATGTTAATTGTTCTTCGGGGGTTTAAGGTTTGCTGCATATTGGCGACATCATCAAGGAGGTTAACGGACAAGAAGTACATCATCCCGACGAACTTAACGACATTCTACAGAAGCAGAGTGGAAATATCATCCTCAAAATCGTGCCAAGCTGTATAGATGCTTCAGGCAGTTCACAGGTGAGTGTATTATTTCCCCCATCCTTGTGCCAGGTATGATGGACATCAAATCACACAGGGCAGATGGCTGGTATATTGTATTGGGACCTTTATAAAATCAGCGTAGAAAGTGTAGTTTTATTGTTTCCCTATGATACTAAAACCTTACTTTATTTGTAATGTACAATATGGGTTAAAGTCAAACTTTGCAGAATGAATGATTTTATGTTTCATTACTCAGGGAAATGGGGGATGTATGCATGTTTCAATTAAGGAATAGTGTGATTTATAAGGGTCCATTTATTTAATAAAAGTGTGATTTATAAGGTTCCATTAAAAGTGTGATTTTTAAGGTTCCATTAATATAATTCATGTATAAATTGTCAAACCTTGAAATTTAGACTGTCAGTGGGACCAAGATAAAGTGGTCACATTTTTTAGGTGGTCATCTAAGCGAGGTCTTGTGTAAGGAGCAAAAATAAATCAGGACCATGAACAAATGGTCATTTTGTTGAGGTGGTTGCTAAACTCAGGTGGTCATTAGGCAAGGTTTTACTGTTCAGTTAATTGCTTCACCATCGAAAATATGCCATCTATCAAAGGCAGTTGCTTGAGATTAATTTGCAGACAAAGACCCCTAGACCCCTGTGCACTACCTGGTTCATGGGGGTAGAGAATAGATATATGTTCTCTGATCAGTTTGAAATAGTTAGTGACAAACAGATACAGATATAAGCTAACTATAGTTATATAAATTTCAAAACAAAAGTTAGGAGACCAAAAAATGGCCAAATCAGTGATACACACCCTGTATTGTATTAATTTAGGGTCAGCAAGTGTTCAGAATAAAGGGATACACATATAAGCTCAGGATAATTAATGCCTGAAAAACCCTGTTAAAGTATAAGTTTACTTTTAGAGATGACACTTTTTTATTTGTCATTTGTAGATCTTTCTAAAAGCACATTTCAACTATGACCCAAAGAAGGATGCTCTGATACCGTGTCGAGATGCTGGCCTGCCATTCAAAGAGGGAGACATTTTACAAGTCGTCAACATGGAGGATACCAACTGGTGGCAGGTCAGTCCCACAGAAAAGTAGAGGTTCATATAATGTAACACAACGTTTGTCTCTGCATTTGGTAATTACAACATTTCAGATATATCATATGCCCCTTAAACAAGTATCGATTGGGTTTATGATGGTTAGTGAACAAGTGTACCTCAGACCTAAAACCACTGGGGTGTTAACATTTATTGACACTGAAAAGACAGTTAAACATGTGCATAAATGGAAATATTTCAGGCTCGCAAAGTAGATGAAAACGGACCATCAGGACTCATCCCCTCTCAGCTACTGGAGGAGAAAAGAAAAGCATTTGTTGCACCGGAGTATGATTACACCCATAAATCTTGTAAGTAATACAGAATTACAGGAAATATCCTATAGCCCACTCCACCAACCCTGTCCACCTGTTTTTTTTTTTTCACGATAATATTGTTGCAAGTCAATGAATGTCAAAAGTTTCTTCCCCTTAGGCCTTAGAAGGAAGATTGTGTAATTTACTATTTTGGAAATAATACCTAACCTTATGTCATTTTCCTGTAAACAATTCAGAAACATTTTATGAGAAACTAGGCTATTCTGTAGTGTCTTCTTACCACCAATCTGTTAAATGGGCAGAGAACAGTGATGACGTTATGATAGATGTTACACACAAAAGATGCACCCATGCATAATCAAGGGACCAATAATCAAGAGCTGCTGACCCCTATTTACAGTGAGACTTGTATTCTCCTCATGTACACACTTCACTGTAACATCACATTACTTCATATCCATATCCAAGGAGGATAAAGAATGGTCACTTATTTGGGATGCCAGTGACCACGGATATATATGAGACATGTTAACCAGGCCATAAATTGAATAATATATATCATAAGCAGGTAGGGTACCATAAATTATGCATTTTCCTCTTTCTGCAGTTGGTGAAAAATCTTTTGGCATGTTTAACTTACTTGGAGACAATCATGAAAAAAATCAGATGGACAAGGGTGGTGGAACGAACTATAGTTACACATAACAGGACATCTGAACAGTTCTTGGCCAAATGTTCTTTAAAACTTTGAAGTTTTTTTTTTTCGAAGTAATATTTTGAATTTCAATTATTCCAATATTCTGCTGGCCTTTCATGTGTTTTATTAGTTCAGCTGACTATAAGTCATCTGAGCTATAGTTATGGTCCATTGTCCCTCGTCTGTCTGGCAGCCCACCTCTGGTCACTTCAGCCGTCTTCCCAAACTTGATGCTTGCGTGACCCTGCAAAAAAAGTGTTTTGATGTGTTTAAATAAAATGCCCAAGGAATTTTATAGTGGACAGGAATGGCCGAGTCCAAACCTACGCTTGTTGATTTCTAGTGGATAGCTTGATTGTGTCTTATGCCAAATCATTCAGTAGCGATAGTAGGTGCGGTTTTAATGGGGGGTTCTTAGTATTTGAGCCCCTCGCGGTGTCTCACCTGGAATTTCGGCAAAGTCTGGGTGCTGTTTTAATCGGAAGTGCGGTTTTAGTGGAGATTTTATGGTAGTAATGCAAGAATGGTTGAGCACCCCTGTTGTCACAGATTTTTTGAATCAAGTTTTATTTTGAGATATTTATTGTTTTGTTAGCATATATATTTTTTAGTAATAAAAATAAATACATTTGATGTATAATGTGGTGTTATCTGACAAAATTAGGGATATATGATGATGCATATTTTTTTGTTTACAGCATTATTTGTCAGTTAATAAATTAAATGTGTATTATTATACTTCAGTTAATCTCCACTTTCTTCCTTATTCTATAATTGACAGGTGTTCATACATTCCCATGGTTATTTCATGCACATATTACTGTCACATAGCTACTATAATAATACTTCTAGAAATATTTGATCATGAGAGACTCCTGCACCTTTTATATAGTCCAATATATTAAATATTTGATATTCACCAGTTAGCAAGGCCATTTCCCCTTAGCTTTTCAAAAGCATATATATATATTATAAAATCAGTTTATTTGCCAAACATTTCCAAAATTCAGCTAAGCGACATGACCCATGGGTCCCTTGTTTTCTTTTAGTTTTGTCCATTGTTATATGTCTGGTTAAAAATCATTTCAGATGGTCCAATGCAAGTCTGTCATAGCCCAAGTTGTTTTGTTTGTCACAGCATGTCTGTGGCCCTTTGCTTTGTATGCTTCATCTGCTGTGATAGGCTGTCTGTAACTTTGTATGTATAAAGCCTGAATGAACTAGATATTTAAAAGTTTCTGATATTTTTCAGATCTCTGTGGCATTGTTACAAAGAGAAAGAAGAAAATGATGTACAAGTCAAATTCATCATCACGTAAGTACTGACAGTGATAAAGCTGATGTGTAGATGCACATGACAAGATGGCTGTAGAGATAGAAATCTGTACAATGGAAAATGTATGTATAACTGATCCCTGAAGGTGTGGTGACAAGTTTTATACATACACCAGTCTACCATCTTAGTAAACTCACTATCACTTGTCAGTTTTAGAGTACACAGTAAGACTGTTTTATCCTTAAGCTGGTTTTGTTTATTTTAAACAATTGTATAAATGTTTCTCCAGAGTTTGACCGACATGAGCTCATCATCTATGAAGAGGTAGCCCGAATGCCTCCTTTCCAGCGCAAAACCTTGGTGTTGATTGGAGCGCAGGGAGTTGGACGACGTACACTAAAACAGAGGCTTATCAAGGCAGACCCTACTCGGTTTGGTGCTGTCGTTCCTCGTAAGTTGTTCCAAGTAAAGTCTAATGCCAGCGTCCTGCTTAAACCTCATCATGAAACAGATACACTTTTATATCAGATCACAGCTGTCACTCAAACACCATATGAGGCAGAAAAAAAAATCATGAAAGGCATCATCTTAGATGCAATTAACTGTCCAGTTTCTGTTTGACATTGATGGTCCCAGTTTCTAAACAGACACATCTCAAGGAACCTGTGGTTAAAATTATTCTTGCATTTGTGAAAATATTCCTGTAGGCACTAAATATTCATATCATGAATTTTCCTGTTTGTGCAGAATATTCCTGTTTATCTAAATAATTTTCATATTCATATGGGTACAGAGATTTCATATTTCTGTAGATTCAGATTTATGTTGTTTATGCAGGAGCAGAATCCAAGTTGTGTTACGTTTCTCTGTTTCAGACACATCACGACTTCAACGAGAAGGGGAAGTTGATGGTGACAATTACTGGTATGTAAGTCCCGAGGAAATGGAACGAGCCATTAATGAAAACGAGCTGTTGGAGCATGGAACATTTGAGGATAACTACTACGGCACAAAGTTTGAATCTATTAGGTCTGTCATCAGATCTGGCAGGATGTGTGTACTGGACATCAGTCCACAGGTAAGTCTGACATATTGGATTATATATCAGTGCTCTCAGCTTTTGAAATATATAAATCCATATATATTTATATATATACGTAAATAAGCAACCATGTCTCAAGTCTTATTTTAGTTGAGATGTTAGCTGCAGTATTTAAAAAAATTCGATATTGGAAAGGGATTTGTTCAAGCTGAAAGCTTTTTTAGCAGTATTTTCAGGCTGTTACTGGATAGAGCAGACTAACTAACTGTTGAATGAGTTGAGAGTTATTGGTCATAGGCCACTGTCTATTTTAAGTGTCTGTTTGCCATCTTATTGTTTCATTTTATGTGCCTTATATATTTCAGGCAGTGAAGGCCATCAAGACGTCAGAGTTCATGCCGTACATTGTGTTTGTGGCAGCACCATCAGTTGATGTTATGAGAAACATGAACTTCTTTGCTCTTCACAGAGGATTAACAAATCGACAGAAAACTGTGAGTGAATTTTAAATATGGTTTATGACATATCTGCTCTTATGATACTGTTTTTTTATAACTGATGTTACTTTTCCATTTTACTTTTAAGAAAGCTTAAACCAAGTATGGGTCTTTATTTTCTCATGCTGAGCTACTGTGACGGCCTTGGGGCCATCATCCTTCAGGCTACCTGGTTGTTCAGCTGTGTATCCATTAGGAGAGCACAAATAACAAGTATACTTAGAACGTTAAAGCTTCACATGTCATATGCTCATCAGCATAGCCTAGAGACCTAGTGGTCATGTGTCCTATGGTTATTACCATGAAAATTGCAGTTGCTATGTGTAATATATGTGATCACTTAATTCACATATAAATTGTATGTTTTGAGTGGGCAAGCATTCCATACACTAGAAGAATTTTTTAAAATTGTGAATTTTGGTTTTTCACATCTGAGGAGAATAAATCACTCTCATTCAACATTAAGTTTTAACAAACTTATGTCACACTGACTTTGAAATTTTTTATTGTCAAGCCTTAGCCTCTTAGATAAACACAATCCACAAAGCTTATCATTTACCTGGTCTGAACCAACATATATACCTATGAAATAACAAATTACATTTACAAATATTAACCTTGCACATAACTAAGATACCACGCTTGCTGAGAACTTCCAGTGTGAGCGTGGCCTCTGACCTCTTAAAGTTTCCATGACTACAGTTTTGTGATACAGGAAGTGTTATTGAAATAAGAAATAAAATTTGTATTATATATTTCCTCTCACTCTTTACAGGAACGAGATTTACGCAACAGCCTCGAAGAAAGTATGAAGATAGAGCGGGAGTACAAAGCGTACTTCGACATGACCATCGTGAATGACAACATGGATGAGGCCTACAATAAGCTCCGGCGAGCTATTGAGACATTGAGTACAGAACCTCAATGGGTGCCAGTCAGCTGGGTTTATTAATGTTCATGACTGTGTGCAAGAAATAATCTACATTTTCCATCAAGTGTTCACCAGCATTGATATGATGTGCCAAACATAATTGCATGGCATGTCAGTGCTAACAGTGACCTCTGTGACGTGACCTGGTCAGTAGCAGCAGGGACCATACTAATATGAGAGCACCAAATTAACCTATGGGACCAAATTCATGAAGGCGTGCCTATTTTATAGTTCATAAATCTGTATTGGCAAGGAGATTACAGGGCCTGCCGGGTCTTCTGACAGTTTATACTCTAGTCCTGTAAACTCCTTGGTATCAGAAACTGCATGAAACATTAATACCATTGTGTAAATACAGGTGTAGCTAACCACTTAGATCTTGGTGCTAACACCAGCCAATTTAGCAGTCATCAAACATCATTCTTGTTTCATATGATGCAGGCCTTTTGTACTGGGCCTTTACCACTCATGGTATCAAATGGACACATGACCATGACACACCACTCCAGATATGATACACAACATGATACATATAAGTTATACTGTTGTATAGAATCCTTGAGAAAAATTCTTTTCATTCACCAAAACATAACCAAAGTTTCATCTAATAAAGTTTGTTTCTTGACTAAAGATAGAATTATATTCAAACATTTCACCAATCAGATCACATTGTTTTTGACCTGGGCTGTTTCACATTTATCTGACATGAATTACATGGAAAATAGTAAACACATGATTCATTCATGTTTCACCCTCTGTACACACATGGAAAAGTTTGAAATGTTTTGACCAGAAAATGTTTCTGTAACTGCTCATCTTGTCATGTATGTTCTGAAGAGTAACTGCTGAGAACAGCCAAGTTTTAATAACCCCAGGTCATTTATTATTTCTTATCATGAGTTTAATATATGTTTTAAGCAGTATGATGTCATGTGTTCATATACTTAAAATAGGCTTGCCAGGAAAATTTCAAGAAATAATGGATCTCGATATTACTAGCTGACCACACCAAGAATATTCCACAAAATAACAATTTGTACTGATGTCTGCTGATGGCTGCTGAATTGATAATGGTGTGTATAAACTTGTATCCTGCTATTTTCAAACATTCTATTTTTTTTAATTTTTAATTACAATTTATATATTTTCTCATTTAATTCACAATTCAAGTCAAATCATACTGAATTTGGTAGTTGTAGACTGTTTAACAGTTCCATTTTGAAGTTAGTTACTAAAATACTTGAATGCTATGCAGAATATGTTTTGTAGACATGTTTGTCAAATGTATGATTTCAGATGATGTATATTTTTGCAAATTTTTCTATGAACCTTATCAGGAAATTTCAGTCATTCATCTTCATATTAATGTAGGTTTACTTCCTATGAGATGTAGTGTGTCACATGTTTTGGTATATGCATGGTTTGTATAGTTTAAATGTTCATCTAGGTCCCTTGCATTAGAATTGTGCACATGGAGAAGACAACACAAGCTGCAGAGGTCAGATTATTGACAATTAAAATATTTATAAATTACAATGAAACCCCACATTTACGAACACCTTGGGAACTGACCAGTGTGGTCGTAATTTGGGGTTGGTCGTATTTTTGAAACTCTGAGTTACCGGGATCATATATACAGGACTACGAAGGGTGGTAGTAATTGTGGGGGTGGTTGCAATTGCGGGGTAGTCACAAGGCGGGATTCCACTGTATCCCTAACTGTAAGTGCCAAGAACATAGCTGGTTGCCAGGAACATGGCTGGTGATCAAGAACATGACTGGTGATTAAGAACGTGATAAGTGACCTGGAACATGACCAGTGATCAAGAACATGATTATGACCAAGAACATGATTAATGACCAAGAATATGTCAAATGACCAAGAACATAATTAATGATCAAGAGCATGACTTAATTTAAAACATGATAATCAAGAACATGACTAGTGATCAAGAATTACTGTTTATTGAGAACATTATAAGAACATGACAGGTGATCAAGAACATGAATGTTAATTGAGAACATGATAATCAAAAACAAGACCATTGATCAATAACCTGACTTGTGATTGAGAACATCAGAACATGAATAGTGACCAAGAACATGACCAGAACAGTACACCCGGACTTACCAGAGATCATTGTATCCATTAAAAAATCTGTACAAGATATGTCAGAAGCCAGGCCATGTTGACTGAAACCACACAACACAACCAGTACTGTACACACATGAGCCACTCCTTGTAGACTTGGTTCTGTCTTTATTGAACATCAGAACATACCTTTCTTTTAACAGCTTTAGAAAAGAACCAAGTGTTTTCAATGTAAAGTCCAGTAAAAGCTGTAGAGATATTTGATGTTACAGTAATGCTTGTAAACATGACATCTTCTCACATTGCACCATTATTATTTACTGTTAATGCCATACATGTTCATTCAGTAAAAAAATAGTTAACAACATAAGCTTTGGGCATTCATATCTACAAGCTTGATGTACCAGTGAAATTAAAAAAAAATGAATGGAAAGGAATCATTAAAATTTAATGAGAGGCATTCTACCATAGTGACATTTCAGAATGGCGCATTCTAGATTTTACATCTTTATATCTGTTTATATTGGTATCTTATGTATAGCTTGTTAATCTTTGCATTTCGATGGTATCATTTGAAATACCTAATGTACAGCTTTATAAATGTGCTATATAGTTTTGTAATCTTCTCACATATCTAGACATTCCTGTACATCTAAAACTTCTTTCCTTTTGGATAATTAAAGTATATACTATTTGTAAACTCTTGTGCTTTTCCCTGCCTTACCAGATTGATCACCCCTGTCATCGGTAATCAGTACCTTGGCACACTATCATCCCGTCTTTGTATCAGCAGCACAGTGGATTAACACACAATTTTACACACACTCATACTCGCACGCGTCTTTAATTTCACAAAGTTCTTGTGACATTTCCATTTAAACCTTCCCATTTCTGATGTCAGAAGCTTCTTCTTAATGTATGGTCTTGATACAAATAACTTCAGTATTCTGGATTCAATCACTCTTTAAAGATTGTTTGACAGTGAAAGCACCCGCTTCACATGAAGATGGGATTACCAGGAGACTAAATCTGCCAAATTACCAAATCTGTCAAAAGGTAGCGCATATATTATAAATGAATTTTGCAGACACATTGATCCCATGATCACTTTACCTGGTGATGCCATCTATAAGTTGATCCGCATTCTGGACGGCAAAGTTATCTTCTTCAATCTTTTTTTTTTTCATATAGGTCGGTAGATGTTAACGCCTGACTTTTTAAAATGTAGTCAAATACACCTCAAAACAAAGGGAAGTTTAATGAGAATAAAATTCGAATAAGTTATATTTAAAGAATTTAAAGAATGTCACATTCATTAATATTTAAATTTCACTTTCACAAATTTAATGAATTTAGGTGTTTTCATTACTAACGTTAAGTCTATCACCAATTATAACAGAAATGACTGCAACCACATTTATGAACACCAAGTTACAAGAAATTTGTCATGCAGTAGATATGCAAATTGAAGGTGTTGGTGCCCATGTTTACCTTTTGGCGAATCGCAATTGCATTTTCCAGGTTTCCTAAGATAATTGTTAAGCTAGTATATAGTTCATATGACGTTAAGTGAGCCAGGAAAATAAATGAGTATTAAATTATTTATACCTAAATCATTTCTATATATGGCTTTTCATGGCACTATAAGTTACTTGGATCATAAAGTCTGAATACTTATGTGTTTGCATTCGTGATACAAGGTCCGCCATGAAATATCACAGGAACTGTTATTAACAATCAGCACCAACTTTCTTCAGGCTCAAAGATTGTGACTAGTTTAAAGAAAAGGCTTCTTTTGTTCCTCCGTCCATCTTGGTCTTCTTTCAGTGAGCTAAAAAGATAAGACAAAAATAAAAACTTCAAGGTTTATATCATAAGATATCTGTCATTTGACTGATATGGGGATTTTAAGGTGGTGCCACCTGCTTTGGACTAGCATTGCAACATTAACATGTAGACGAGCTTATTCAATGTTTCATTTGCATTGTTGTATTTCATTGTGACTTGATATCATGTACAATTTTGCAAACTTGTCATCGTTTAGAAATTACAGCTATCATTCTTGCACCACGCACATCAGGGTGATATAATTAAATTATGACCATTAGACTCAGAAGTGAAAATTTCTGAAAAATCTTAAATTGGGTCACTGTGACTTGTATTTAATTGCATTTTGTTGCCTTTATTAAAACTCAAGTAAACAGGGGCGTCAACATGGGGGGGGGGGTATATACAGCCCCCACTTTTTAGCAAGGGGGAATGATCAATGTTATCATCCCCCGATATTCAGAGAATAATAATTAAATATTGGAAATTAAATATATTAAGAATTGTAATTATAGACTTTAGTTCCATTTCTGAGTAGAATATGAAATATATATATATATAATCTAAACCTGATTTCGAATTAACATACACTGGATACCTTATTTAAAAACAAAAACTTTCATAATTGTAACATATTTGAAATGTGTCAAACAGACAAAGAAATATATATATTTATATAAATATTGACGCCACTGCAGGTTCAGGTGTGAAATGTGTCGAACAGACAAAGAAATATATATATTTATATAAATATTGACGCCACTGCAGGTTCAGGTGTACGTGCTCATAAGATGATTAAGAGTTGTGCAGAGTATGACGGTGTCAATATCTTAAATTTCTGAAAAGCTTTACATGAATACCAATGAACGGGTGACCGCAGGTTCCCACGCCCAGACAAATTACGAATTTTGAAAATTTTAAATTCTTTTTTTAAAGGTCTTTTAAATTTTCAAAATGTATTGCACAAGTCTAACTTCTTATCAGATTGAGTTTATGTTTAAAAAAATTCCTTTATTTTAAGAATAGGTCTGTTGGTGGCACTGTCTATTGGATGAAGATGAAGGTATTCATATGATCAGAATGATATGTTATTATTCAGCCTTGTGGACATTAGCTTTTATGTGCACAGGGTAAGGAATAATCCAGATGTCCTAGAGTGAATCTTTGAGGTTCAACGAAATTTCGCTATTATGCCATTGATGCACCGGATGGGTTCGTACCGGGGGCTTATAGCTCCGAAGTCCAACGCCTCAACCATGAGGCTACGTCATGCACCTAATCTTCCGTCTTCCCATTGATAATTAATCCGGTTCATCCTACGTTTTCCTAAGTTGTGATGTATAAATCATCGATTTATCGTATACATGTTCAATTATTTTTCCCCATAAACTAATTCCTTTCATTATGCGTGAAAGTTTCTTCCCAGAAAAAGAACGGGTATCCTTGAAACCTTGGCAGCCACGCATGGTCCAGCCGTGTGTCCAGGTGGGATACTCCTAAATACATTAGGGTGAATGATATACTAATCATTATCAGTCTTGTGTCTATACCTGGCCGTTAGTGACGTTTCATTAGATAAGAGGTTAAGTGTACATGCGTGATGGTCGGCGGACCTTCGTCAGGAGCTGCCCACTGCACATTTCATGGCTTCACAAAATGGATATTTTATAAGGACTTCACGGGCAGAAATAGCTGTGTGGGGGCCGCTCAGCAGAACATTCCAAGAGATGCGGAGATCCTGGAGAAAATTACTCCAGCTGGAAGTACGTAAGCATTACGTCAGGAAAGGCGATCTATATTTCATACATATATCTCTATTCAAGTCAGTTGTGGTATATTATTAACCAGTAAACGCACTCAATTTTGTCATATCAGTTAAGTATTTCACAACTTCTGAGCCCTGATATTCTCATGTTGGAGAATGTGTCACTTGATTGAGGCGTAATAATTGTTTTTGATAGCGTTTTAGGGTACCACTGAACCGCATTTAAAAAGGTAAAATTAATTTATAATGGAAAATATCTGTCTTGATTGTAGAATAAACACGCAAGATGAGCCGCTAAATTTATGCATTATGTAGTTTCCTGTCCTTTAAAAGCGCATTGTAACAAAAAATAATCATTAGTTATAATTTGAATATATATATAAATCTGTTATTTAAATAGCACTTTTACTTGCCAATTTTGGAATAGAACGGCTGTTCGCCTCATTTATAGTTCACATATCCCTTACCAATGATTGCCAAATCCCGATTGTCAACAGATTTGACGTTATTAAGGAAACATTTATTATAATTTCTGTTGATTACATCACAACATACCCAAAGAACAATGAATTTTGTACCTTTTTATGCCAATATTTTTATGCTTTCAACGCACGCCGAAATGCATCCCTGAGGCGAAGGGTTTGCTGTTTACAGTAGCGGCATCTGTCGGCAAAATCAATGATCTCTGTTATATTGTCTAATGCAGATTGATCTGTTCGGTGTTTACAGCATGGTTCTCAGCCTGTTTTGCGAGCGTAGCGCAAGGCACACTGAGAACCACGCTTGAGCTTATTTGGCTGTTATATCGGATGACTGCTTTCTTATTGTTAAAAAGACTAAGACTATTTTAACTGATATATAATACACACTCTTCATTCCATTAGCACAGCAATTTTGTGTCGAGCACTGGGGTGTGATTTTTTTCATATCTAGACTAAAGCGTCTATGTTATCTTTATACCAAATTCATATAGCACTCTTTTCATTCTTATAATGTTCAAACGTGCTTTACAATGTCACATCTTATATAATATACACAATATACGACTACAAAAACACATTACACATTTACAAAAAACTTAAACAATGTAACCAAAATAAATAAAGAAAAACCCTAAGAAATTTAAATAGCTTTAGAATAGATTAATTAAAACAATATAAAGTAAGAAACTAAGAAGACTGAGATGAAATGTCTTTTAAATTTCTTTTTATGTATATATGAATTAGTTTTAAGTTATCTGACTGATATTTTTTATGCTATAATTTCAAAAATTTGTAGATGACATTTGATCGTTTTACTTGTCAGAGTCATACTATGGCCTTGTTTCCCTCGGCGTGTACTCAGAGCGGTCAGTCTGTGTGACATGGTTTGTCGTAAGGCTGACACTACTGATACGCATTTTCAATAAACTATACATTTAATTTTACATATATTAATCAATACGGGTTTTATCACTACACGTATGCTAGTTGAACATTAAACCCTTGCTGAACGAGGCTTCATTTTTCTTAGAAATCATGGCAAGTGTTCAGTAAAATCGACCCCATACAAATTACACGACATTACACAGTAAAAAAAATAGACGTGTGTAATTTCGTGGAGATGTATCAAGGTTGTCTGTCATTAAATGTTGTGTAATATTTTGGTCTATTTTATGTAATCTAAGAGTTGTACCATGCAAGTTGTTTACTTTCGAATTGATCTGTATTACTTCGAAGGACGTTCATAAACATGTGAGCACGTGAACAAATCAAGCCACCTGAAAACTGTACTGAGAACACATTGACTATTTTAGAACATGATAACGATACAACAGGTCCCACCACATACCGCGACAAACACAACCCGGGTACAGTCTACAAGTGACCCCATAACAAACCAGGATAATAAAGTCCGTACAGTCTACTCCCACGTTACCCTGTACACAAACCAGTCTGCGGCATTCACAGACCAGGATAAGGGCGTCCGTACAGTCTGCTGGTGGTGCCATACAAAGACCAAGATAACGGGGTCCGTACAGGCTGCTGGTGGTGCGAAAAAAAAGACCAAGATAACGGCGTCCGTACAGTCTGCTGGTGGTGCCATACAAAGACCAAGATAACGGCATCTGTACAGTCTGCTGACGGTGCCATACAAAGACCAAGATAACGGCGTCCGTACAGTCTGCTGGTGGTGCCATTCACAGACCAAGGTAACAGCGTCCGTACAGGCTGCTTGTGGTGCCATACAAAGACTAAGATAGCGGCGTCCGTACAGTCTGCTGGCAGTGCCATACAAAGACCAAGATAACGGCGTCCGTACAGTCTGCTGGTGTTGCCATACAAAGACCAAGATAGCGGCGTCCGTACAGGCTGCTGGTGGTGCAATACAAAGACCAAGATAGCGGCGTCCGTACAGTCTGCTGGTGGTGCCATAAAAAGACCAAGATAACGGGGTCTGTACAGTCTGCTTGTGGTGCCATACAAAGACCAAGATAACGGGGTCTGTACAGTCTGCTGGTGGTGCCATGCAAAGACGAGGATAACGACGTCTGTACAGTGTGCCGGTGGTGCCATACAAAGACAAAGATAACGGCGTCCGTACAGGCTGCTGGTGGTGCCATACAAAGACCAAGATAGCGGCGTCCGTACAGTCTGCTGGTGGTGCCATACAAAGACCAATATAACGGCGTCCGTACAGTCTGCTGGTGGTGCCATACAAAGACCAAGATAACAGCGTCCGTACAGTCTGCTGGTGGTGCCATACAAAGACCAAGATAACGGCGTCCGTACAGTCTGCTGGTGGTGCCATACATAGATCAAGATAACGGGGTCTGAACAGTCTGCTGGTGGTGCCATACAAAGACCAGGATAACGACGTCTGTACAGTCTGCTGGTGGTGCCATACAAAGACCAAGATAACGGCGTCCGTACAGTCTGCTGGTGGTGCCATACAAAGACCAAGATAACGGCGTCCGTACTGTCTGCTGGTGGTGCCATAAAGAGACCAAGATAACGGGGTCTGTACAGTCTGCTAGTGGTGCCATACAAAGACCAGGATAACGACGTCTGTACAGTCTGCTGGTGGTGCCATACAAAGACCAATATAACGGCGTCCGTACAGTCTGCTGGTGGGGCCATACAAAGACCAAGATAACGGGGTCTGTACAGTCTGCTGGATGTGCCTTACATAGACCAAGATAACGGGGTCTGTACAGTCTGCTGGTGGTGCCATACAAAGACCAAGATAACGGCGTCCGTACAGTCTGCTGGTGGTGCCATACAAAGACCAACATAACGGCGTCCGTACAGTCTGCTGGTGGTACCATACAAAGACCAAGATAACGACGTCTGTACAGTCTGCTGGTGGTGCCATAAAAAAACCAGGATAACGACGTCTGTACAGTCTGCTGGTGGTGCCATTCACAGACTCGGATAACGGGGTCTGTACAGTCTGCTGTTGGGGCCATACAAAGACCAAGATAACGGGGTCTGTACAGTCTGCTGGTGATGCCATTCACAAACCAGGAAAAAGGGCGTCTGTACAGTCTTCTGGTGGTGCCATACAAAGACTAAGATAACGGGGTCTGTACAGTCTGCTGGTGGTGCCATACAAAGACCACGATAACGGGGTCTGTACAGTCTGCTAGTGGTGCCATACAAAGACCAGGATAACGACGTCTGTACAGTCTGCTGGTGGTGCCATACAAAGACCAATATTACAGCGTCCGTACAGTCTGCTGGTGGTGCCATACAAAGACCAAGATAACGGGGTCTGTACAGTCTGCTGGTGGTGCCATACAAAGACCAATATAACTGCGTCCGTACCGTCTGCTGATGGTGCCATACAAAGACCAGGATAACGACGTCTGTATAGTCTGCTGGTGGTGCCATACAAAGACCAATATAACAGCGTCCGTACAGTCTGCTGGTGGTGCCATACAAAGACCAAGATACCGGGGTCTGTACAGTATGCTGGTGGTGCCATACAAAGACCAATATAACGGCGTCCGTACAGTCTGCTGGTGGTGCCATAAAAAGACCAGGATAACGACGTCTGTACAGTTTGCTGGAAGTGCCATACAAAGACCAGGATAACGATTCTGTAGAGTCTGCTGGTGGTGCCATACAAAGACCAATATAACAGCGTCCGTACAGTCTGCTGGTGGTGCCATACAAAGACCAATATAACGGCGTCCGTACAATCTGCTGGTGGTGCCATACAAAGACCAATATAACGGCGTCTGTACAGGCTGCTGGTGGTGCCATTTACAGACCAGGATAACGACGTCTGTACAGTCTGCTGGTGGTGTCATACAAAGACCAAGATAACGGCGTCTGTACAGTCTGCTGGTGTTGCCATACAAAGACCAAGATAACGGCGTCTGTACAGTCTGCTGGTGGTGTCATACAAAGACCAAGATAGCGGCGTCCGTACAGGCTGCTGGTGGTGCCATACAAAGACCAAGATAGCGGCGTCCGTACAGTCTGCTGGTGGTGCCATACAAAGATCAATATAACGGCGTCCGTACAATCTGCTGGTGGTGCCATACAAAGACCAATATAACGGCGTCTGTACAGGCTGCTGGTGGTGCCATTTACAGACCAGGATAACGACGTCTATACAGTCTGCTGGTGGTGCCATACAAAGACCAAGATAACGGCGTCTGTACAGTCTGCTGGTGTTGCCATACAAAGACCAAGATAACGGCGTCTGTACAGTCTGCTGGTGGTGTCATACAAAGACCAAGATAGCGGCGTCCGTACAGGCTGCTGGTGGTGCCATACAAAGACCAAGATAGCGGCGTCCGTACAGTCTGCTGGTGGTGCCATAAAAAGACCAAGATAACGGGGTCTGTACAGTCTGCTTATGGTGCCATACAAAGACCAAGATAACGGGGTCTGTACAGTCTGCTGGTGGTGCCATGCAAAGACGAGGATAACGACGTCTGTACAGTGTGCTGGTGGTGCCATACAAAGACGAAGATAACGGCGTCCGTACAGGCTGCTGGTAGTGCCATACAAAGACCAAGATAGCGGCGTGCGTACAGTCTGCTGGTGGTGCCATACAAAGAACAAGATAACGGCGTCCGTACAGTCTGCTGGTGGTGCCATACAAAGATCAAGATAACAGCGTCCATACAGTATGCTGGTGGTGCCATACAAAGACCAAGATAACGGCGTCCGTACAGTCTGCTGGTGGTGCCATACAAAGACCAAGATAACGGGGTCTGAACAGTCTGCTGGTGGTGCCATACAAAGACCAGGATAACGACGTCTGTACAGTCTGCTGGTGGTGCCATACAAAGACCAAGATAACGGCGTCCGTACAGTCTGCTGGTGGTGCCATAAAGAGACCAAGATAACGGGGTCTGTACAGTCTGCTAGTGGTGTCATACAAAGACCAGGATAACGACGTCTGTACAGACGCCATTTACAGACCAGGATAACGGGGTCTGTACAGTCTGCTGGTGATGCCATTTACAGACCAGAATAAGGGCGTATGTACAGTCTGCTGGTGGTGCCATTTACAGACCAGAATAAGGGCGTATGTACTGTCTGCTGGTGGTGCCTTTTACAGACCAGGATAAAGGCGTCTGTACAGTCTGCTGGTGGTACCATTTACAGACCAGAATAAGGGCGTATGTACTGTCTGCTGGTGGTGCCATTTACAGACCAGGATAACGGCGTCTGTACAGTCTGCTGGTGGTGCCATTTACAGACCAGAATAAGGGCGTCTGTACAGTCTGCTGGTGGTGCCATTCACAGACCACGATAACGGTGTCTGTACAGTCTGCTGGTGGTGCCATTCACAGACCAGGATAACGGTGTCCGTACAGTCTGATGGTGGTGCCATAAAAAGACCAAGCTAACGGGGTCTGTACAGTCTGCTGGTGATGCCATATAAAGACCAGGATAACGACGTCTGTACAGTCTGCTGGTGGTGCCATACAAAGACCAAGATAACGGCGTACGTACAGTCTGCTGGTGGTGCCATTCCAAACCATGTTTATTTAGTCGCGCTTCTCAAAGATTATGATAATTTTCAGTTTTCCTCAAGATTGCGCTTTGACAGGGTTTACTGTAAAGGTACGAGATGAATATTCTAGTAAGTCTTTCCAATCTAAACAGAAATACCAAAGCATAACATAACGTTGCATTTCACAGAATTACTCAACCGGTTTTCTATTTGATAAGTGTGGCATTTATGCACACACAAACAAATTCTCCCTACCCACACGCACACACCCACGCACACACACTCGTTACAAACATCTACACGGCCATCTTCTCGCACTTATCCCGGTAGTAACTAATGAGGTTATATATAACGATGTCCCCTACCCCCAGGTCAAGAGGGACATCAAGCCGATACAAGGTACGACTTCGTGACATCTTATCAGTAAACAGTCGTCATTTGCTTTCGGACACAATGTACACAACACCGGGAATTTATTGTGTCAGGCTGGCCGGTTGATGTGATTGGTTTCTTCACTGGCCTCGCTGTGGGTCTTGTTGATAACTTTAGTCCCTGATAACATCCTGGTCAGTCCTCATATATTAAAAAGCCTCCTTCACTGTTAACTCGAAGACGTGCAAACACCTTTATTGTGAACTGTTTCTGAGATTACATAAAAATGGCAGATGTCCAGGAAAGCAATCCGTCATGGTAAGAATATGTAATTTTATGTTTTTTTCCCTTTTAATCCTGACATTTCATAATCCGTTAGAAAAAAAAATACAGTTGTTGGTGAATGGACTCTCAAGGTGATGTTTGTGTTTGTGACACTGCCATCATTTTGAGCCATCGCGTCCAAAGAGAATTGTCTTTCATGAGCAGCATTGTTTGTATTCGGACCATATTACAATTTTATATTGTTTCGTTATTTACTGGTGCCCTAAAAGACAGCACTATAGCGCCAAAAGTGGACAGCAGACATTTCTTGTATTTAAACATCTGGCTAAACAATACCAGTACGTACTCTCTTTATATTGGCTTTAAGTAGTACACAATTATTCCAGGATAACCTGCCTGGTGCGATCCAGGCGCCAATGCCTAGTAATTTGCCTTCACAATAGCACATCAGTTTGTTATTAAAATTAGCTGATACTGGTCAACGACAGTTGCAAAAATACGCTTATGGATTTGTCAAACTCTTTTTGGAAATCCAAAGGAACTCTCGGACCCAAAAATAGAGCGTCCGCAATAGATCTTTAGCGAACGTTGAAGACCGTGTGCCTGAAAGCCCTGCTAGGCCTACTAACGATTATACAATGACAGTGTAATTGTGATCAGTGTGTTTCTGTTTATCCCAAGAGCCCGTAGGTATGAGGATATTTCCTATAGGCGTATAGTACAGAACGGCGTTAATTTATTACACCTGCGTCTTTACGGAACCATGTTGGAGAAATGAAGTTTTCTCCAGTTGAAAACTGCATTAAAATGCCTTAGAATTTTGCAGCTACCGGCCAGAAAAATCTTGTATGAGACAAAAATGTAATTATGTATTAATATATTCTCTTAATCCATCAGCAAGTTACGCGCAGTGGGTCAAAATTGGAAATCATTTAATTTTGTTTGTATTTCTGGAGAGAATAGTGACATCATATAGCATGTTTTACTAAACATTCTGATAACGTTTACATTCCATTTCTATATACAGTTGTCCACGTGACTCATGTTATTTCTTCACATATATAAAAAAACAATGACTCTATATCACATAGCGACCAAACCCCTTGGGAGGTTTACAAGCAAGGCTAAAACATATAACCAACCGTGATTTTAGTTTTGTTCTTGATATGATTTACATTGAATGAATTCTTCAGTAGAACTGTGCAGAACTTATCAACGACAATGGTTGGTAAATAAATTCTTCCAGTGTCATGTGGGACAACCACATGTAAAAAGGGTGCCTGCGTATATATTTCTTATAATGTACATTGTGTTTGTGTAAACACATACACCACACACAGCATGCCGTAATAGAACATTTGAATGTAGAAGCCACTCACCCCAGTCCAACACGCACGTCACTTACAGCAGGTCAGGGGATATTACACTCAGTGATACGTGATCATGAATCTATCACACATCACGCTGTCCAATACCTTCATGTTATCTCTCCTGTTGGACAATTGATATTCATTCATTTTAAAACTGTTATGTTCTGTATTTTTGTATACGTAACGCTAAAAATATCACTCAAGGTTGTGCTTCTGTATTTTAAACATATAAAACAAACTATTCTTAATTCTATCATAATGAACCAAAAGACAATATCGCCAGACCCTATTTGTTTGTTATATCAATTGGCTTCTTTCTTTCTTCAACAAATATACGAATATACGAGTACCACGTCGCGTACCCATTTCAAATCTTTCTTATGAAATCAATTCTGTATTATGTATGTGCAGGTCTAATAGTTTACTTACAGAGGGAAACATGCATGATTTGTCTAGTTTTACTGACAACAATCTAGGTTATTTATGTGAAAAACGCATAATTAATGTAAGTACGATTAATTTGAATGAGCTGTCTTGCAAAGTAACGTCGCCAGATTCCGTGAAGAGGAACAGGCTATAGATAGCATCGTCCTCGACTCAGTGAATTTAAGAGATCCCATAACTGACATTGCCAATTTTGGTCTAAGTTTCATTGATTATATTTTATCCCTCAGCTTACAGTTGAGTGATGTGTTTCTACATTTAATTACCAGTTGTTGTTTTCTTTTCTTGATTGTGTTTATTGTTAACCTTTTTCAAATGATATACTCTCTTTGTGCAAAATAAATATTATATTATATATAAATTTTCCTCAGAGGAAGAAAGCACCTCTTCATATCAGATATTTAACTTAAATTAAACCAAATCTTATGGACTGTCTAAAGACATAATTGAGAAATACCCATTTTAGTTTAATATATATTATTTTCATTATCTAAATATACCATATTTTATATATGAGCTTTCAAAGCTGGCTTTATTCTCTATTTTATTTTATTTGTTAATAGATTAATTAACATCTAACGGCATACTTTTCCAGGATTACTATACCCACCTCTACGTTTACTTGAAAACACAAACTTCATGGTAGCTAGATATACATATATAAGTAGGTACATCATTCTGGTTTCTTTTCTCAGTTTTTAAGATAGAAATGTGTTTGTATACGACAATTAATTAATTTGTGCGAAAATGATTACATAGAGACACATTCACATGACGAGTAAACATCTATGTGCGACACATGCCTGGGGTTATTGAGATATATACATATATATATATATATATATATATATATATATATATATAATTCTGAGTTTGTCGAGTCGAGTCCACTTGGTATGAGTGTAGTACATTGCCTTTTATATTGTGTATTGATATAGTATATCATATGTGTATACAACTGAAATGTTCACTGTACCCAGGACCCTATAAAAATCAGCAGAATACTATGCTGAATGGGCCTCCGGGTAAAATTATCTTTGTAATAAATAAATAAATAAACAACAGCAAACCTCTTTCCCTGTTATTTTCCAGCATTACCCGTATACACCGATTAATCCTTTTGTGCCCCCGAGGACAATAGGATCAGTGTCACTCATTTACTTGCTCTCCCGATACGCATAAAGCATGATCTCGTAATCTCGTACAGTTTCGGCTTTTCAAACCATACCGTTAGCTTCATTCTAACAACATTCACCTGAGAATCGGGTAGCATCACGTGAAACAGTCTGAAGTGAATTTACATTGTTGTTTTTCTTCAGTATCATATCGCTATGGCCTTGTCTAAAGGCCATAGAGCACTTAACACCGGAGGAGAAGTCTACCTTCTATATATATATATATGTGTGTGTGTGTGTGTGTGTGAAAGTTCAGTTCATATCACCCTGTGGGTTATCCAGAATTGTTGAGACTTGAGTGATATATTTACTGTTTAAACTGTACACATCAACAAAAGTACGGAGCACAAAATAATTGCCAAATCTCACAAATGAAAATGTAATCACAACCTGTATATGAATATCGTTCACTGACTCTTTAACCATCCTGTGGCATCTCAGCTAATACCTAATCGGATGTTCCCTAATGAATAATAAATAAAAAATAAAAATATAATTCAGGTAAAAAAGTGTAGAATACATTTAAGCTTTAACATAACGATTCAACTGCTTAATAGCAAAATTATATAGAATTCACACGTTTGATATTTCCCGATCGTAACTAAATACCAAGTGGATTTACTTGAGGTACAATTGTGGTTAAGGCATTTTTTTTTAATTTCAGTCCTAGTAGGAGGACATGGCAGATTGGGAACTGAGGTCTTCTCGTCCGAACAGATACGAGAGGAACCGAATCCGCTCGGCCGAATCAACGAGGAAGTTACCTCGTGTTCGTTTCCCTGGAAACCTCCCTCCACACAGATCTCTAGAAAACATAGTCAGTTCTTTGAAGTCAATATCACACGATTCTCCCGATCCTCCGGGTGACAAAGACTACTTCACTATCAAAGAGACGCCAAATTTCGTTTTCGACTTGCGCAACAGGAATTACGTGGAAAATCCGGAATTACCATACCAAGTCATCACAACTATGGATAATCCGGGATATGTTTCAGATTCTCCTACAAAAGACAAACCGGTCGACAATAAGACAAACGTTTCCGGAAATTTAAATAATGACATCTTAAATGTTAACACAAGTGTTTCAGGTCAAAGCCCCGCTATAATTGAAAAGATGCTGAATAAAAAAGATCCAAAGGATTCGCTGTCCACCAACACCTCTGGTATGCACAGTATGGGGGACGAAGTTCTGGATGAAACCACGCCGTATGACCCCAGCTATCTCTACCCTGGCTATGACGGTAATAACGCAAAAGTGATGAACGCTGACGACCTGGTGGACCGCATGGAATCGTCCGAGACCAGGCAATACAGAGAGTAAGCCTCTTTACACGCCAATCTCTTCCTGTATCTTGTTATCTTGTTCAGGATTCCAGCCGTAAAATAACGCTCACATGTTAAGATACCACAGCCGCCAATCTCTTCCGTCTGACAGTTATCAATCGTTTATTATTAAACGTGGTCTTGAAAATTTTCGACCTGTTCTTCTATTCAGTAAAAAGTACCCTTGACTTTATGCCAATACCACTGATGGGATACACGGGTATGCTTTTTTTAGACAGCCGTTTAAGCTTTTTATCTCTTTTAATATGATAAATTTGACTCGGACTACGGTCGTGCGTGAGACCTGATATAGCTCTGACTCGCGTTAGAAGTGAAGTGAGACATTGGTATTCTTGTCCATATTGTATACAGAATCCATTCAGGCCTAAAGATGTTGCACTATCATTCAGTATTAACCACATCTGGCTGAAGGAACAGCGATCTAAATGTCTGTCCCTCTTTCCCCAGTTTCTGTCACAAACTATTTTGCCAGTGTCAAATGGAGGTTAAACATTTTGCCTTATATTATTTATAACGTCTGTTGAAAGAGGCCAATCTTACAGAGTTAAATATAAATGTCACAGAGAAGCCAAGCTTGCGGTTTGTCTAAGCTTAAAACCACATTGGTTTCCAGATATTACCGGTATAATTCCTGGGAACATTTCTGCCCATTACAGATCAACTTCCAGCAAATCTTTCACAAGGTATAAAGACTACCACAAACCTAATACAATAAAACTTAATATTGTTTCCATTTATTACTCATATTTGTTTTGCAAGTGTCAACTTTATAAAAAATTCCCCGAATCTTTTTCTCATTATGACTTTTGATTTGTTTCTATTTGCAGAAGAAAGGACCGTATGAAGTCGTGGAATGTTTTTCGTATAGTGTCCCCGGACAATGAGCATGAAGGCAATGAACTGTTGTATGAAATGATAAGGAAGTTTTTCAAAGTCACTCTTCTAATATTTGTCTTCCTTTTAATCCTCGGAGGAACTATCATCTCCAAGGCAACGCTAATCTTCATCACATCCAACATCAGACCTAATCTTCCGGTGTACTGCAACCAGTACCAGCGCCAGGTTAATTACACAGTAACCACAGAGTTTAAGTGTGTAGCACTGGCCCATGAGAACGATACAGCCTACACAGGACATTGTTTAGCGGGGAAGGACGGATTTCAAAAATTGCCTCCAAAGAGAGGGCCCATGTGCGATTCAATGACTATACGGTGGGCGTGGGCGGCGGTGTTGTGTGTCTGTACGCCGTACGTGTTTACCTTCCTGCGCTGTCTTTGGAAGGCCGCCTTCAAGAGGAAGAAATCACCCACAGGGGACATCCTTATGATGGTAAAATCTGTACTCAATGTCAATCATATCTTGGTCAGTTAGGTTTCAAATATAAACGGGAATTGTGTTATAAATTTTACTAGAAGCAGGCTTGGGATCAGTGCAGGGAGTTTTGCCTGCGAGCAAGATCATTGGAATCTGACAGATTAATAAAGAACATGTTACTTTTGATATCGTAAAGACAGACGTATGTAAACCATGCACAAATGCAAGTAAAAATTAAAAACCTAATGTTGCAGGTTCTAAAAAAATAAGCGCAATATTTCTTTCATATTTTAAAGTGTTAATATTCCGTCATATATCTACATATGATTATTTCTAAGCATATGATTTCAAAATGGTGCCAAAGCCTAAGGAAATGAGCTGTAAGAACGAGAGGTTTGCCATCTATGAGGTTTTGCTGGGATACGTATAATCAGTTGAACTAAAGGTATAATGTTAAAGATATGTTTTCCTAAAACCCAGCACTGGCAGGATAAGTAGTACACATGTAACAATTTCTTTCATGAGTTATCGTTTCTTTACCTAGCTCTTGGCGATACATAAAGCTTATTGATTAACCTTTTACATGATCAGTGTAAAGTCAGCCATCAGCCATGTGTCATTTGGAGTGTGTTCATCCATGGCTTATGAACACTACATATGTTATTAATTACTCAACCAACCACGTCCCTTCAGCAGACCGAAATGTCTGATCTTAACGAAAAAGGAAAATTTTAACATAGTGTAATTAGGTCAATGTCAAAAGAACGTTACTATTCTCTTGTCTAAAGAGACATCAGTTTAAGTTTGTATGTGATATTTTTGAAATTGGCTAGCTCTGCATCTGAGACACGAAAGTTCATTCTCTGAGTCGAGAGTTTTTTTTTTATTTCAGTCCCTCGTTATTGAGACCATGTACGCCATTGGGATCTGTCTGTTGGTGTTTCGTCTGTTGCCGACGCTCAACTCGCTGCAGGGTCTCGTGATAATGCTGGGTATCTCTGTCTGGCCCGCCTGTTTGAAGATGTTTCACCGACCTCGATTGGAAGACCACAAGAGGATCAAAATTGTTTTAGATGTCTTGGCGTTCCTGGCACAGTTGTCCGCTCTCTGTTTATGGCCTGTATTGTCCAGTCGATTTAACAAGGCAGAGGTCGCCTGGGTGGTACCTCTGTCTTTGTTTCTGATATCAGTACGTGACTGGGAGAACTACGTGGACAAGGACAGCAAGTTTGGTAGAATTGGTACAAGTCTGAACGTCCTGCGAAAACGCATACGACAAGCCAAAACCAAAATCCACATGGTCACCAGTCTTTGGAAAGCTGCTGTAACCGTTCTTATGGCAATGGCCCTTCTTGTGAAGAAAGGTAGAAGTGTAACAGATATGTTTGACCTGAGTTACGATAAGAAGCGCTGTGGGGATGCCATCACTATCGACCATATCCCAGGATTACGCTTAGACTGGGTGTGGGTGTGGCTCATTAATTTTGCCTCCGGATTAGTAGTGTACGCATGCGCGCGTACTGCAGCCAAAGTTCATCTGCAGAGACTGGGCTACGCAGTACCGCTGATGCTAGTAACTCCCTTGCTGTTTGGTTTGTTGCTTGGTGGCTGCGAAATGTGGAACAGGGACCACTGCACATTTGCTGAAAGGTAACGAATTTCAGAATAATCAGGTAGCCACCAAGTAGAATGTCATTAATACAACATGTTTTTATTTTAATGATATCTTTATTAATCTAACCACTGACGGACTGATATCATCATGTATAATCTGTGTCATATCTTTTAGGAAGCCTGATTTCTATTCCTCCACTGTTATTATCATATGTAATCTGTCTGTGTCATATCTTTCAGGAAGCCTGATATGTATTTCTCCCCTGTTATTATCATATGTAATATGTGTTTTTCTTTTAGATATCCTGGAGTATATACTTCCACTGTTATTTGTACGTGTAATTTGTACATGTTTTAGGACGCCCGGGTATCTCTTCTTCCACTGTTACCCTACGGGAGGCATTGCCGCTCTTTTCCAACAACAACACACGTGGGTGTTTGTACTGTGGTGGTTGTCTCAGCTTTGGATCACGTGGCACATTTGGAACTCGTCTGCTGAGAGGCTTGCAAGGACTGAAAAGTACGTACCAATCCTATAAAGTAACAAAGTAGCGTTAATCTTCCAGCGGATAAGAAAATCCAAATAATTCAGTTACCTTTGAGCACATGATCACTATAGAAGGACAAGAGAAGCCCAATAGGCGAGATCACTTGAAGACTGGCGTGAAAGTGAGTAATACTGAGTGTAATTAAGGTACGAGAAACGACGGACAAACAGGAGGACCTGAAATCAGTGACATCGACTAGATAATAGTTCTACATGAGGCGTGAACATGTGAAAATAAGAGGAGGGAAATCGTGCAGAGATAAATAAATTGGTGTGAATATGATAAATTATATGTATGTGAGAATGTGATAAGAGTGTGAGAGCTGAATTCATGGCTATTTGATTATGCCCGTTATGTCTCTGTAGGCTGTTCGTACGCCCGCTGTGGGATGGCGTCGTCCTGGAGCAGTATCTCCTACACAACCGTGCCAGAAACGATGAGGAGTTCAAAAAGCAGGACCAGAGGGTCAGTCTCTTGCTCAACCTATCCGATCAATTTATACTTTAAGCTGATTTTATGTGATCTTTGTATTTTTAATTATTACTGTACTTATTCAAATCATATTCTTGAATGATCCTTCACGTTCCTGTATCTCTCTTCTGCATAACTAATGCCCTTGCCTGACCGAGCACTAGCTTTGTTTCAGTTCCATGTGTGTATTGTAATACGCTCGTAACATGCAAATATCTGTACATCTCTCCATATGATTTGTTCATAAATGTTTGACTTTTCACAGGAAATAACGTGTTCAAATTAGCCCTCTCATTTAGCACTGATGTAGCAATAATTTGAAGACATATTGTGTTAATCCAGAAATCTGTTTTGTTTTAATGGTGTGCACATTGCGAATCTTTCTTATGAGGACATTATAGGATTGTTCTTGGGATAAAGGTGTCGTCCTTGTTCCTTCGTATCTGTTCCCTATCCCGAGTTCTGAACCTTTAGTGTTTTATGTAATAGATATATAGTAGTTCTAGTGTCGTACTTTTACAACAGAAAATGTGTATCAATGAGCCACACCGAAAAATGTACTTCTAGTTCAAATATATTACTAAAGAAACCCTTAAATTTTCAGGTTACATGTCGAATAGCGATGATAGAATACTCAACAGATCTTTCTGAAAATCAAGTATTTGATTTTGTAGCGAATGACCTTTGACCTCTCTGTTTATCATGATGATGACGATGAATGGATGAGTGATAATTCAGATGACATCAGGAAGGACCTGTTACAGAAGATAACCACTCCCTTCATATACCTGTGTGCGACCATGTGGCACGAAACGGAAAACGAGATGATACAGATGCTGAAGTCAGTATTCAGGTAACAGGCTTTTGATGTATTTTCGAATTAAAGGGTTTCATATATCATGTGAAGGACACGCTTCTTGCTGAACTGACTTCTAGTCATGCTGAATCATAGCGATGGGTCTTCGTCCGTCTTACTTTCGTAAATCAGACGTGCACTTTGGTGAACTCTTCTAAAAATCCTTTTCATATTAGCCACAGAAATCCGGTGGCACTTAACCAATATCAGTTAAGTCAGTTTCCTTCTTTTTTGCAGGTTAGACATTGACCAAGCAGCCAGAAGGAATGCCCAGATCTTCCTGGACATAGAAGACCCAGAATACTACGAATTTGAAGGTTTGTTCCCCGTCTGGATATTCATTTATCGATGCCACGTTCCTTTCAGTATGATTTTTTTTATTTATTAATATTATGTTTCGCTTCCATTTTGATATCAATCTAGTTTCTCATAAAAATACAACACACTAAACTTCAATGGGGCAAGTGATATGACCTGTTCATATATTGTAAGTTGGGGAGGAGTAATGATTTTAAAAAATAACAGCCAGTAAGACAAAACACGAAAAGAATGATCATTAGGGTTTTTTATTTCCCATCTTGTATATTTCTTCTTATTTTGCAATTATTCTGATTTAAACAATATGAGGAAAAGTAGCGCATTACATTCTAATCAGGTTAATGTATTATCCCCATTTAATCACATATTACTTACATGTGAGCAAAAAATGTATTTTTAATCAGAAACAGAATCTCCATTATTAAACATTATTACAAGATTCCCATTGTAAAATAGAACATATATTTCGCTGAATCTTTTCAGCTCACATTTTCTTTGATGACGCTTTTGAATTCCACGGCGAGGACGACTTTGACTACAAAGTCAACAGCTTTGTGAAACAACTAGTCAGGACCATCGACACTGCCGGCAGGTCAGCTTGAAAACTCATTTCGTTTATAAAATATCATATTATTTCTCGTCTAATTTTTAAATATTACTATATAAATATATAATTTTTTTTCAAATTTTACTAACCTATTATTTCCGACACTTCCAATTTCAGAATATTTGTTTTCTTAAACATCCACAATAACTTCTTCAGTAAGGTATTTATCTTAAATTCAAATTGATGGGGAAAAAACGTTCAACTGTAACGAATAAAAATTCAAAAAAATAAAATAAAGAAAAAATAAAATAATAAAAATTATTTTTTGTTAGTAATTTTGCAAGTTGACCCATTTTTGTAACAGGACTCAGGATCAAAACATTTTATAGTGATCTTAATTCTATCAAAGCATTAACTTTAAAAATTATTTAAAAAATCATGCTTTACAGTGCCGTCCACAATACAAATCTGAAAGTCCCACCGCCAGTCAAGTACTGCACGCCTTACGGGGGGCGTCTGGAGTGGACGCTTCCTGGGGGAAATAAAATCACGGCACATCTCAAGGACAAGGTGAAGATCAGGCACAAAAAGAGGTGGAGTCAGGTAGGTGGCGCTTGTGGTCTGTCATTACAATAAAACTAAATTTTTAATGACTTTGGTCTGACCATTTTGTATTACTCTTTGGAAAAGATTCGTTAGGCTGAAATAAACCCAGGCATAACCAATGTTTCTCCCGTGTTTATCTTACTTAAAGTACCGGGTAATCTTCAAAACAAACAAACGTGATATTAAAGTCTAGTTTCTCAGCTCAATAAATTTTGTAAACTCATTTGAAGGACATTTATATTAATTTGAACATAGTCTAAACAAATGGTATAATTCACATTGTATGCATACAGTTTTATTTTTTACCATTTTATTATTTGAACATAAACATTTGGACGTGACAAATCGAGATTATTTATTTTATAATCATTCACATTTCATGATTTTTACATTGCATCCTATTAGAAAATGCATATGACACTTTTATACGTTGAACTCTGCTCATGCAAGGTTTATCTATGCTATTTTGTTTCTTAAAAAATACCCAAATTAAAAATGATTAAAATGTCTCCTGCCTTAATTTGAGGGTATTTGGAAATACTATACCACATAAAACTACATAACTTAAAAAAGATTTCTACAATTGTAGCCATGTATACTTCATGTTTTAATACGAAAAAATAACATCTGTCAAAATGAAATCTTACAGACCTACATACAACAATGGTGATACAGTTATATCTGTCATATTCAGCTGAGCTCCGTGATCCATGGGTCCATTGTTCGAATACATACCCCATATGTTACCAAGCCTTTTCTTTGGTCAGTTGTTTCAAAGTTAACCTAAAAACGTTTATGAATTCGTTCGTAAAGCCGGCCTCTTACCTACCTTTTTTAGCCAGCCGATATTTATAAATTTACAGGTCTCGCCGGTCAGCATATTCCCGCACATCTGCCGTTTTCCCATGCACATCTAGATTTTTTTCGACCATTCTGGTCACTTTTGTTCCGTCCTCTGGATTGTTATTGTCATCATTTACAATGACTACGCTAACAAATCGGCCGATTTTATTTCGGTTCCGTCATCACATCTACCGAATTTTCCGGCCAAATAAAAATTCGCCGAGAAATATTTTACATTATCAAAGGTTTTTGTTGCCGATTTTAAATGTCGGATTTTTAAAAAGGCGGCCGGCAGCACCCTCAAATCTGCCGTTCTTACCGATTATTCCAGCTGGCCAAAAATCGGCCGTAAAATCAGCCGTAAAAAGTGGTAGATGAGAGGCCGGTTTAAGGATGTTTGCCTCTACGACTTTTCCTGCCGGATTTTAAACAAATATGGCCATCAGCATCCTCAAGCCGGCCTTCCATCTTCCTTTTTTTCCGGCCGATTATTTTTAACTGGCCGGAAAAAATCTACAAGTCTCGCCGGCGGCGAGTGCCCGCTAACCTAGTGATATTTCCTGTAGATCATAAGATATCTCTGGTCATTTTGGTCACTTCTAATTTTCGTCTCCAGGAGAATTATTTGCGTCAGAAATGATAAAAAAAGGAAAGGTAGGTTGTTAATCAGCCGATTTTTTCGGTTCCGTCGTTAATTACATCTACCGCATTTTCCGACTGAATAAAAATCGGCTGGAAATCCTTGACATTTTAAAAACCCATTCGGCAGCAGCTGCTCCCTCTTCTGGCCGGAGAAAATTCGGCGAAAAAAATGGTAGATGGGAGGCCGGCTTCACATCCACCTATATGGAAAAATCGGCCGGAAAAATCGGAATATATGAGGCCGGCTATACACATCACATCAAAGCAGGTATTCATTCACGTATTATGTAAGGTCATTTTACCGCCAGGTGATGTACATGTACTACTTCCTGGGGTACCGTCTGTGGGCTGAGGCAATGGATTCACGGAGGAAGCAGACCCGGGCAGACAACACGTTCCTTCTTGCTCTGGACGGTGACGTGGACTTTCAGCCCAAGGCGTTACATCTGCTGGTGGACCTGATGAAGAAGGATGAAAAGGTGGCCGCGGCCTGCGGCAGAATCCATCCCATCGGAGGAGGTTAGGCGCAAATACAGTCCGCACTAGCACCCATCATCATGTTTCGTATTATATATCTTGCTATACAATTTAAAAAAAAAACACCGGCCATGAGGGGAGGAAAGTGCATAATTTTTCGTGAATTTGCAAGCTGATATACTTAAGCAAGCAGGATGTTTACACTCCACCCAAGGTGTACACCGCGGAGTCTCTCATGCGTGACGTTCAATAAGACCAACTTAAATACAATAGATGATCCATTTTAATGTCACCTTTCTTTAAGCCCCTTCTGTGAACAGGGCTTGATATGCAGTTTTCTTTCGAATATGTGGTTTTCATTCTTTCGATGGAACTTAAAACACCTTCAGGAAAGTTTGGGCCTTTCTAGATCTGGCTTAAGTACCATTTAAGATCAGTAAGTACTGTACATGAGAAAACAAATCCGGCAGGGATTATCGAATAAAAACGCAGATATGGAATAAAGATTAGGGGACCTGTTTTTTATAATTCTAAGGAAAACTATTTATAATTTTAATTCAGGTCCTATGGTGTGGTACCAGAAATTCGAGTACGCAATTGGTCACTGGATGCAGAAAGCTACAGAGCACGTGCTGGGCTGCGTGCTGTGTAGTCCCGGCTGCTTCAGTCTGTTCAGAGGATCAGCCTTGATGGATGATAACGTCATGAAGATGTACACCACCATGTCATCAGAAGCCATGCACTATGTGCAGTATGATCAAGGTGACTTAGTGATCAGGTTGTTTTAATTTTTTTATCATAAGATAATGCCATTTCCATTAAATTTCCAAGGTATATGTTTTTTTTCGGTTTTATAACATTTATTAAAGTATATTAATGTCTTCTTAAACAAGTTCTTGAATGAAATTAAGTTTTCTGCTTTCTTAATTGATAATGCACTAAAATCTTGAGGCTCAATTTAAATTTATTTCCCTTATATTTTGATCTGGATATGTATATGAATTTAGACATTTTTGTGTGTGTGTGTGTTGGGGGGGGGGGGGTTAAAACCAGGCATATATTAGCCTGCTCGACCTTTAGACAATACATATTCAGGGCTGATCTGTGTTTGTAGGAGAGGACCGCTGGCTGTGCACCCTGTTACTTCAGCAGGGATACCGTGTGGAATACTGCGCCGCCTCAGACGCGCTCACCTACGCACCAGAAGGTATTGTGTGTTCACGCTCATCATGAAAATATGATTATGTCTGTGGACGTATGGTTCCATACTGATAATATAATTATATAAAAATATTTTACAATTTTAGCTCATACTGTTTTAGTTTTGACTACAGTTCAATCCTCTCATATTTACATGTTTAAAAAGTAAGTAGCTCCTCCAGTATAGCAAAGGAATGAATAAAATATCAATAAAATTAGTACATTGAATCATCGTTTTACCATTTATAGCTTCGGACTGTTGGTAGGGGAAGAAGAATTACAATTTAATCAGCTACCGATATATGCAAACTATTTTAATGAGTTACTGAAATCGGAAAATTCCCATAGCTTTCGTTACCCAAATAACCACTGCTTAAAGTATCATGCTAATCTTCAAACGGATGAATACATAAACATAACATGTTTTATCAGAATATTAGTTGACAAATCACTTGTTTGGAATTTGCCAGGGTTTAATGAGTTTTACAACCAGCGCCGCAGATGGACACCTTCGACCATGGCCAACATCCTGGACCTCCTGAGAAGCTGGAGACGGACCATAGCCATCAACGACAACATCTCCCTGCTCTACATCATCTATCAGACCTTCCTCTTCATCTCCTCAACGCTTGGTCCTGGAACTATCTTCCTCATGATCACTGGTGCTCTCCAAGTAAGTCTTTTTCCTCTTCTTCTTCTTCTCTCTCACTCCCTATTTAATTTCTGTTTCTTATAATCTATGTTGTTGCACCTGCTCGTTTTGATTTATTACATATACACACATTTTCATTCAGGGCCAGACAATAAAGAAATCAGACAAGATTTTCCTTGGTCGAAATGATAAATGACTAACATGCTTTAAAGACGGATGATGCTGACCCGTAGCTTTTGAGTTCCTGATAATGTCTTAATGTACATAAAAATTACGGAAATGATCTCCAAATATATGAAAAGCATTGGTATTGAGTAAAATAAGGTTTAAACATTTCATTATAAGTAAACAATTGCAAAGTTTCACATACAGGTAGAGACATTTTAACAAGCGACAATGCAAATATACACCAATACCAATATAGCTGTATATAAATTTGTTCGTCCACAGTCGGCGTTTGGCAGATTCGGCCTGGATATGTGGACCTCTCTGATCTTGAACATGGTCCCGGTGCTCCTGTTTATCATCCTCTGTTATACAACAAAGCCGGACACACAGGTGAGATATTTATTAGCTAGGACTGAATATACACCAGCAGTATGTAAAGGTTAACATTACCAGTTGTTTGTATCAAAGGCTTATAGTCAGGTTCGCAACATGCCATCCATAATAAAGGAACAATAATTGTGACTTTTCAATGATCAGTCTTTGTTCTAAACGGGAGAACAATCAATACAGCAATGCAGAATATATTCTTTCAGTTATGGTTTGCTCATAAATCTGTATTCTTTGCAGCTGTAATTTCCTCAAACCCAGACAGCTGTCTAAAGTTTGCTTAATTTTCCTTGTAGCTCTGGTTTGCTCAGATCCTGACTGCCATCTACAGTTTGGTACAGATGCTTGTTCTGATTGGAATAATGATACAGATACGAAATGAAGGGATATGCTCGCCCACTGCGGTGTTCTTCTTCTTCGTGGCCGGGACCTTTGTTCTGGCGGCCGTGCTGCATCCCCAGGAGTTCTTCTGCTTGATACACGGGGTGGTCTATTTCTTGTCCATCCCCAGTATGTATATGTTATTAATTATATACGCCTTAACAAACATGCACATTGTATCATGGGGGACCCGTGAAGTGAAGCAGACGGCAACAGAGAAAGAGGAACTCGATGCCAAGAAATTAGCGGAAGCCGAGAAATCAAAGGGAAATGTTCAGAATATCCTGAAACATTTTCAGCTAAATAAGCAACGGCCTGAGGAAGAGGGATTCAATTTCTCCATCGGGGATTTGTTTCGTTGTGTATGTTGTCCGAGACCGAAACCTCCAGAGGACGACATAAAATTTAAAGCTATCTTGAATCAACTTGAAATCCTCAATGATAAGATAAGCAATCTTGGAGAAACTCGAGACGGCCAGACTGAAGCTGCTCCAAAGAGGACGAGGAAAATCAGCTTTACCAAAGTGGTCAAGATGGTAATAGGTAAGTTAAAATGGAGCATGCGTGCTCATGTCATACCTGACAATTATTTTAATACATCGTGCAACAGTAAATTTTCATTGCTACATATCTCGAAGGTCTAAAAACATTCTAAAATATTCTTTTGTTGCGACTCATAAATGTGATTGTCAAAAGCGTATTGTACTTTATTTACATATTTAAACAATGCCTTTTCTCAAATTAGTTTAGTAAAACACCAATAGACAATATATAACATATGAGCAAGATCTAGAGGCTATGCTGAAATTGGTTGCTATATACACATCCAAAAATCGTACATGTGCATATCTACATAATATTTTTCCTTCTTCTTTGTTATATCCTACGGAGCCCGGGAGACGAAATCGTGAAATATATTTATTAATTCGTGCGCACGAATTACTAATCCGTGCGCGTGAATTACTAAATCGTGGCCACGAATTACTCGGTGTAAAAAAAAAATAATTTACAAGGTGGAAAAAATAATTATTAATTCGTGGCCACGAATTACTAATTCGTGCGCACGAATTACTCGGTCTGAAAAAAATAAATTTCCAAGGTGGAAAAATATTTATTTCAATAGGATAACAAAGTAGCCGATATAGGCTAATGCAACTGCTCTCCTGCATATAAATTAAAAGAAAGTGAAAATTAACATGAATGTATATATGTATACATAAATTATCAGATTGGAAATGTGCACATATATTCACACACGATAAGATATATATATATATATATATATATATATATATATATATATATATATATATATATATATATCTCCACATACACTGATATATGTATCCACATAAACTGATACTTATACCATCAGTCTTTCCAATTGAAAATAGGTATTGATTTAAGTACCTGGCACCTAGTAGTTACCGAGTATGGGAAATTTCATGTTGACCATGATTGTCGCAATAATAACTGTATATTCTAGAGAGGCAGGGTTTAAATATTCACGAACAATTTCCTTAACGGAAGCGATTGAAGTAGACTGAATTATAGGAAAGGAAAGAAAAGAAAACTGAAAGGAAAGAAAAGCGACAGTCTTTTCGTGTGAACCTCTGTATCTTTAGCAAATGCGATTTACGCGGACTGTATAGGGATGAGCATGAGACAAGAGTTTGAGTTAATATATTAGCAGATAATCTGGAGCTAGTCCGTTAATCATTTCATAAAATGTGGACTGTATAGCCAGCTCTCTTCTTATTTTTACACTTGACCATTATAGCTCTTTTACCATAGCTCCAGTGCTGGAAGTTGAGAGCGCTCCAGTACATGTTAAACATGCTTTCCGTTGTATGCTCTCCAGTTGGTATGACTGCCTGACAGAACAATTGTTAAATATTAAAACACCACACTCCAGTACTAAACGTATTGATGATTTGTACATACGATCTAAAACTTTCATAGAGAAATGGAATTTATAATTTTTTTCAAAATTTCCAAACGCTTATTGGCTTTCAAACATATCATGTTTATGTGTTCCTGTCAGGAAAGCGAATCCCAAATATGACATGAGAAGTTCTGTGAAGTTCATTTCACCTAGTTAATGTGTAAATTGCAATTTAGCATCATCGTCAAATGGCGACTGAGAACTGTAACTGTAGTTACTTTGTGAACCAAAATAACTGTTAAAAATTTCAGCCTGATCGGCTTTGTCTATAATAATGTTCCCATTATGCCCCAACGATGATAAGGTAGGTTGTTTTTTTTTACCAGAGAAAGCCTTACAAATTTTCTACCATTCACGGCAACTGCGTCTGTGAGTTTTATAATTATATTCTTTAAGTGTCGCTAAAATCCCAGTTCTATTTTCAATAGAGGTAGGAAGTCACGGAACTGTCGGAAAGCTCTGGGCTCCATTTTGACAACCGTGTGTGCCCGCTGAAACTGCCAGCCTGTGCTTAGACTGAGTTGATGTGTGTTTGCTTCTCATTGGCTAGTAATTCGTGCGCACGTATTAATAACTCTTGCGCACGAATTAGTAGCCAATGAGCATTGAGCCAGCAACATAAGAGAGCTGTTCTCATATGGTCACTAATTCGTGCGCACGGATTAGTAATTCGTGCGCACGGATTAGTAATTCGTGCGCATGAATTAATAAATATTTTCCCACCTTGGAAATATATTTTTCACACCTAGTAATTCGTGCGCACGGATTAGTAATTCGTGCGCACGAATTAAAAAATATTTTTCACCATGTCGCCTCCCGGGCTCCATAATATCCTTATCGTACGATTGTTTATCAACATTTTATATAATGTTTGTTGACTCATTTAGGCTTTAATTGTTAATGATGATTTCAGATAAACGAGCAGAAGAAGAAACAATCACCTCTGTGACAGAGTCCGAGGATGAGGCAGAAGATATACCAAAACGAGACGGAATGCTGAACCCCGGATGGATAGAAGACCTAGACCTACAGGACGGGCCTCAAAACCACCTCTTTCAACGCGAGGTCCAGTTTTTCACCGACCTGATCCAGGAATATCTGTTTCCTCTGATCAAAGACAAGTCCCATGAGGAGAGGGTAGCAATGGAACTTACGGACATGAAAAATAAGTCTTCCTTTGCATTCTTGCTGTTGAATGCTATTTTTGTCGTTGTAGTTTTCACGTTGCAAATTCAGAAAGATGCAAGTGGGCTCTCAATTCCTTGGTTCTGTAATAACAGACAACTTGAGCTGGAACCAATCGGATTTCTGTTTCTACTATTCTACGGCGTCGTGATGATTATCCAAATCAGTGGCATGCTCGTGCACCGAATGGGAACCTTCCTCCACGTCGTGTCTACCACTTCTCTGAGCTGCTGCTCTAAGGATAAAGGCCAGGCCACGGATAGTTCTTCTGTAGCCCATGTCATAGCTCTAGCTCGGCGACTCGGGCAGGTCAAGGAGGACGATACTTTATCAATATCCTCCCACGCCACAGGAGCTGCAGACAATGATGAAGAAGTCCATCCACTGAAACGCAAGAAGACGATAATGAGACTGACCAAACATGCCAAAAAGGGAACGGAGGCTCGAACAGCTACGATCAATGCACAGTTTCGCATGCGTTTCCAAAAGCTTGCAAATAAACTGGATGACGACCAGTATACGGAACATGACATACAGGAGAACGTCTTTGGAAAATCTCAGTCAGGTGTCCCTAGACACAAGAGTATCAAGGCTATACGGGCTCTCCGGGAGCGAGGACGAGGGAGGTCCAATACCTTCGGTTCTCAGGCCTCGTTGCCGGCGTCTAACTTTGATAGCGTGGCCGTTAGAGACGGGAAGTTTCAGATTCCTGCAGTCGCGGAGGATTATAACGTAGCTGGAGCAGAGAAGACCAAGATCGAACAGAACAAATCAGGACAGGGCACCCCCGGTAACACCACAGTTATAGAAATGGACGAGGTGAAGATAGAACCAAAGAAATCAGATCGTTAAAATCCGTCCCGTTAAACCGATTCGTTTATAGTGATCCATTCGCGAATGAATATCAACTTACGAGCACGATTGAATTTTATTGTTTCATCGACTGCTTGTTCACATATGCTGATCAGCATTTAGTTGAGCAGACGGTAGGTCAGAGCATGGAGCTGCACGTCGTCTGCCCGTTATACGAGTACGTATTGCAAAACATGTGGCTAGCTTATTCATAATTGGCCTAGACCTAACTGTAGAAACTGAAATTATGTCAATATCATTGTTGAAATAAGGAAAGAAATATAATTTTCATCTGTGAAATTTAGAATATGACACTTTATTTCTCTGAAAGTACTGGTCTTTTACTTTTCACAGTATACATTACTCTTGTTTAACTCAAGAGTTCTGAGTTTACTGCACTGTCAGTAGTAAACTTTAATTGAATACTCAGATGTCAAGGTGGGCTAAACATCCAGTAGAGTCCGAATGGTACAGAACAGTGCAGGCCGTGTGCCTGGTTGTGTGCTTTATAAAATGAACAGCGCAGTTTACAAATATCTTGCAAAGACCTGCACTGTGTTCTTTAAATGCAACTAAATAAATCCAACCTAATCCTAAATTGCAGAAAAATAAAACAGAACATGTTGCGTGGCTTTATATATTCGGTATTTAATAATATACATAGCTATACCATTGTTGAATATTTCCCCCAGGCTAAAGCCATTTTAAAGGGAAGTTAAAATTAAACAAGACAAAAGTCTGAAAATGAGATAAACCAAATGTTTACCGGTGATTCTTCCCATCATCTGATTATAACTATATGACTAGTGCTGGAAGCATTTTCTACAATCGGGTTAAGGTTTAATGCTTGCATCAGTAAACACCCACGCCCACAAATATTCACAGGGCTTGAGATTATATTTTCCTTTTTATACAACGTTACCACTAGGCTGAATGAACCACTAATGTGTAGTTTTAACTTAAATTATGCCGTCTGGCATAGTTACAAATTATCAAAAGAACAATTCTATATGATTCTCTATAGTTAATCAGCCGTGCTGAGCAAATCAACTGGAAATCTGTAGGTGATAATTTCATTGATTTAATTAATCTGCTGGTAAATTTCAGAAAAACAAATCCATTTGTACCTACAGAAATATGCCCGACCCAGTTGGTCGTCACGAAATATGGCCAACTTGGTTATCATACAAAGAAGTGGCAATGTCCGACAATGACAAGCAGTGGTAATTAGCTTTATCTACCTTTCTTTACTGAAGTTACTTATGCTATTTAGTTCCATATATCTTACTGTATAATGTATTACATTTTGTTGTTATACAACAATTATATATATAGTGTGTCTGTTAAATTCAGCACACTGGAGTGTGTTATGATAAAACAGCAAACTAATACACGTTTTATGTTATATAAAATTAAATATATTATTTAAAATATATATGTTCTACAACACGTCTTTGTCTGTACAAAAGCAAGATATTTCACTTGTAGAATTTCTGGTGGATGATTTGAAGAAATGTCTATTAGCAATAGTGTTTATTAACATATAATAATATTTATTTAACCAAATGTTAAATGTAAGGGAAACAGTTGTTAAATAAAGTTCGATTTGGACAATTGTTTATAATCAACATCTGGACCGTCAGATAATCAGCAGATTGAGGGACAATGGGCTATCTATATAGGTCCAATGACTTTCTGTCAGTGGATATAATAAATCATCAGAAACCATGCTTAAACTGTTAAAATTTGCATGCTTTGTCTCCAAGGTTTCTGAATATCCATTTATCCGTATACAAGGGACCCGTGAGTTGTTTATAATATACTTAAATAATCCTAAAATAGTCTAAAAGAGTCTTTGATATTTTTTATTATTTGACAATATAGCCAGTATTGTTGTCAACAACCACATAGTTTCTGAAAACACTTAATGTTACGACGGATAGCCTTTTATGGTCTCTCTATTTAGTAACAGGCTCATAATCCTAAAGAAAATACAATTTCTCCTACCCTGTCCTATAATAGTGTATACATAAAATATTTATTGAAGTCGAGGTAAGGTTCATAGTCACACCAGCTGACAAATTCCGAATATCTCTATGACTGTAACAAGTGAGAAGAAACAATTATGCAAAGGAAGACGGAGGTCAACCCAATGATTTTACATCACATTTATTAACAGAAAATATGAGTGAAAATAAAAATTAAATTTCTCAGTGAGCGGGTCTGTTGTTTTTGGTTTAACAAACCAAAGTGACGAGTCGGAAGATTACATATTTGTATCCGCCAAAACAGAGTTTTGCGGATACTATGTTTTCAGCTGCACGCCGCCGCCGCCGCGTAGGTGTCCGGAGAACTCCTCCGTAACCGCTGGGCGGAATTTTACGAAACCCGGGATTATGTTCGGGTCACATGTGAACTGCTGCGCCCCGATTTTGTTTTGACCTCTGACCATTCCTCTGCGCTCTGCGTCCGTTTGTGCGTCTGTTTCCACACATAAACCCACATATCTCGGGAACCGTTTGACGGATCAGGAAAATTTTTTTGCACAAATGTAGCCCTTGGAGAGCTATAACATACACAAAAAATGGTGGCGCAACCTGCAACCATGTTTGCACAGTGTCCATCTGTTCGTCTGCCATGGGTTAAAATCACTCATATCTCTGCAGTGATTTGACTAATTCACCTGAAATTTGGCATGCGTATACATCCTGGATAGCTTTTCTGATTTTGTGACAGGTGGCGCCACCTACATTCACGTTTACGCTGCAGACATCCAAGCTCATATCTCGGGAACCGTTTGACCGATTGGGCCAAAATTTTGCATGTGTATAGATCTCACAAAGCTCTTTATCATACGCAAAACTGGTGGCGCCACCTGCTACCATTTTTGCACACTTCCCGTCTGTTTGTCTGCCATGGGATAAAATCACTCATATCTCGGCAGTGGTTTGACATATCTGCCTAATATTTTGCAGGTTTATACATCCCCGACAGCTCTCTTGATTTTATGACAGGTGGCGCCACTTGCATTCTAGTTTATGCAGCAGACATCCAAGCCCATATCTTGGGAACCGTTTGACCGATTGGGCCAAAGTTTTGCATGTGTATAGTTCTCACATAGCTCTTTATAATACGCAAAACTGGTGGCGCCACCTTCAACCATTTTTGCACAGCGTCCAACTGTTTGTCTGCCACGGGCTAAAATCACTCATAAACATATAGTGGTTTGACTTATCTGCCTCAAATTTTGCATATGTATACAACTTGGACGGCTTTCTGGATTTTGTGGTAGGTGGCGCAACCTACATACACCATTTGGCTGCAGACATCCATGCTAATATGCAACACTTCACTCTATTTCCCCTTGCCATTCAATCCATGCCTCACTTCACCCGTTCCACTCTGATTTAGGCGGATACACGTAGTCGCTTGTCGACTACCCGTATTCTAGTTTAGTACTGGTTTTAGTGGAAACGTGTTTCAAGTGGAAACATCAGTCTGGTAGAGCTATCCAGTTCAACATGCACAGCAAATTCAGGGCAATCCATCCCGGTTTATTGTGAGATACAGTAGAAAGCCGTTTTTTTCTGAACTCTTAGGGGGGAGGGGTAAGCTTTTGTTAGGAAAAAGGGACCCATGGAAAATATAAGTAACTGCAAAATATTTTTAATTCTTTTGGTTTTTCATGTATATTATCATTAGAAAAGCTATGAGAAAATGGCCCTGCTAAAGTGAAACTTTGTAAATGATAGAATAATGGACATGAGCTAAACCATTTAGTGATGCACAAAGGGAACAAATAGGCCTACGGTGTTATATAAAAGTAACATTTCATAAACAAATGATGTGTGAAGGCAATTAAGTTTTCAAAAGTTAAATATATGGCCATTTGAGTTAAAAATTAATGCCGCAAAGTTTGACCAATATTCCTTATTTTAATATTATGTTAACAGTGTTATTCACACCTAGGCCCTGCCAAATTTAAGAGATATAAATGAAATGCTACAAAGTATTTATACCTTCTAAAATCTTGTCAGTTAGCACTTACATTAGATCCTAATATTTTATCACATTTGAATATTAGGATTAAATTCCTGAAATTTTTTTCTTAAAAAAAATCAAAATTGTCCGAGTCTAATCAAAAAGAATTTATTTAACATAAAAATTATAGGATTAATCTTGTTTATTAATCCTGTGTATTGAAGATGTGTGGGGGAGGGGTCTCTGTTTTTACTGCTCGTTGCTGAAAAAATGTTAATTTTAAGATTCATCTAGTTCATAGTACAGGTCTGTCAACAGAATGGGGTGGGGGGGGGGGGGGGGGGGGGGGAGAGAAAAAGGCTCCCTGTGGTATGGTATTAACTGCAGACAGCCTGATCAAGCTCAACTCAGTGAAGAGTGGGCTTGACCTAGTGATGGGATTGCATAACATTATGCCCACAGCCTGGGGAGCACAGAGAGCTGCACTGAATGACCTACAGTGACCAAAGTGGACTGCTTGACAATGTAAGGGAATACAACAAGAGCCTCCAAAAAAAATCAATAACTAGCCTAATTTTACAGCTTTTATTTTCAAATTTAAGATTTTAACAGAATAAATCCTTATGTGCACATGCTGTGAAAATTAAATCCACAGTACTTGCAGGAAAAAAACGTGCCGTGGCCAAAGTTGGGCAAAATTTAAGGTACCTATTTTTATTTTTGCTAATATTTAAAAAAATTTAAAAGATTTCGATCTAATTTTGGGTATACAATTTATTTTTAATTAACTAAAGTTATATTACTGGAAAAAAGTCCTTCGCTTAAACAAGTTTTGTGTTAAGTGATCAAATATCTTTCCTGATTTTTTACAAAATGCATTATGTTTGAGCCCATAAGTTTTTTAAATTATATAATACAGACCTAATTTCTGGCATGTTCATAGGAACTATAAAGAGTAATATTTATGGCAAATATGAGTAAAAACATGTGAGTGGTTTTGATATTAGGCAGTCCTGAAGAGTGAAAATAGGTTTTAAATAAAAAATTTAGGTTTTTCCTTAATTTCTCAAAGGAATGAAGTCGCAAAGACCCAGTTTTCGCTTGGTAGGAGATCTTGGGGACATCTAACATTATGCCGAATTTGGATTCCTAGGTCTCACGGTTTCAAAACGTGCCACACATACGGACAGACGACGGACAATGGACCACGACTATAGCTCAGATGACTTATAGTCAGCTGAGCTAAAAATGGATCTGGTGAGGGTCTGGTAGGATGCAAGTTTGTACGACAGTTTAGAAGCGGATGCAAGGTGTCCGGATCCCCCCCCCTCCTTTTTTGGTAGGGATTTCAGACCTAATTTTACGGCCTGGCTCCCCCCCCCCCCCCTTTTCTGGACCTAGGGAACTTTTTTATTTTCTTTTTATGAGTCCTCCTGGATTGGACCCCCTTTTTCCCCAAATCCTGGATCCGCCCTTGCAGTTAATGACATGTTACCGGGGAACGTCTTTCTTTTCCACCTACCTGATGGACAACCAGGGCATGCGAAAACTATTAGATTTATTGCAGAGCTTGATTAGTAAAAAAAAGGTCTGTGTTTAGGAAACGTGCATACCCTCATTTCTACAAATTCACCTGCAGGGAAAGGTCAAATGACATTGCCATTGGTGATGGCCGGTTTAATAGCCCACAGGTGGCGCCAGTGAAGTAAACAAAAGGTGAGGGAATTAAAGGTGCGCATTCACAAGCGTACTTCATGAGAGTAAACTGCTCAATGGTGTTCAAACCTTTGCCCCAGCGAAACTTCGGCCTATAACCAGTTTATTAGTGTCATCATCAGGGTTGGGGTCAAATACATATTTATATATTTATATATGTATTTAAGTAAGTCGAAGTATGTATTTGTATTTATATTTGAATTTGTGCAAAATGAAAATATTTGTATTTGATCTCAATACTTGATGTATTTGATCAAATACTGTACAAATACATATGTATAAATACATAATCATATCTGCCATAATTTCAAAATTAACTACTACCTAATATTTGAACAACCCAAAAAGACAGCATCAAGTCAAGTGTTTTATTTCTCCCTTAGAAATTAATAATATTTATGGTGATGGAAATTAATAAATATTCTGTATAACCCACATTTGGGTATTTGTAAATGTATTTTTATTTGATGTTCTGTATTTTTTTTATCTCCAGTCACTCGTATTTGTATTTGGAGGAGACCAGCTATTGTTTTTATATTTGTATTTGTATTTGGCTACTGTATTTGACCTCGACCCTGGTCACCATTTGGCTTAAACACCTGACTGCAGGCCCTGGGGGCAGGTAACAAAATTTAACTTAAAATATTTATTTACGTAAAAAATATTTCATAAAAACATGTTAATTTTCGGTTTCTAATTTTAAATTTAAGAAAACGAATATTCCTAAAAAACATTAGTGTTTTGATAATCAGCTGACATAAAAGTGGTCAACTCGGTTCTGTTTTTCTTAGAACAGTGACCTTACCAAGAAGGATTCAAGTTCAGTTAATACAGTCCATAATGGACACTTGTTGATATGATAAGAGAAGTTAAGGTTTATTTCAAAACAGTAAAAATCGATTTTAAAGAGAATTTGATCATTGCCCCCATAAAAGGATTTACTCCTTCCCATTGTTTGTGTGCATATGACTTGCTCAACAAGGGGACTGCTTGATGCATCATACATACCAAAAAGAATTTGAAATCTTATCATCAGAAACCAGAAGGATGTATCAAACCAGCAACATTAATTTATACATTTTATTACAAATATATAACAGATGATATACCTGCATCAGACTCCAGCTTCTCCAGGTAAATGCATGTACAAACTACTGGATGGTGTATAGTGTAGCATGGTACTGTCCTAGTGGATGAGTAGAGTTACTTCTGTAGAGAAGTATGTTAAAGATACTGACAAAGTGCCTGTTCCTTCATTGATTCTGCATCTATAATCTCCTGATAAACCAATGTCACCTGTCACCAGATAAGACAGATACATGGGGTGTTTAAATTTCATATAACAAGCTGTCATATATTCCTTTCATGCTGATCTATCTTGTATGCTACAGATTTAACACATTTTCTCAGAGATATAGGTTTAACTGTAACATGATTTAGATTTACATATGACATCTTTACAACAAGGACAAAATTCTGCGTAAACTGAGGAGAATAGAAGTTATTAAAGCTGACAAGCTGCAGCTTTAAAGGCTTGACTGGCAAGTCTGTCTCATGCATGGAGAATCTAGTATCATTAACATCCAGCCGGCGCATTGATCATTGTCGGTACCCCACATTGTAGTTGATAGTAACATTAATACAGCCACTATGAAGGTATCCATAGTCCTTTGAATGCAAGATTTACCCATCACTTTTGCCAGGGACTGTTTCATGTCAGTGGAATGAAATAATCAGAATAAGGACGATGATGTTTTACACCAGATTCTTCATCCAAACCATCTTCATCCCACAGACAACCTGGCCTCCCAAGATGTCAGGATTATCTGTACTCTTGAACATTCACATGTAACAAACATTACTCCATACAGTGAAGACCCTTTGTGGTGAGAATATTATTCTGTTGATCATATTGTATACATAGCTGCCCTTGAAGATAAGCCCTCCTGACACGTTTATCATGATGATGTATGGCCCGCCCTTCTGAGACGTTTATCACGAGGTGTACGGTCCCCCCCCTCCCCTCCTGGGATGTTTATCATGACGTGTACGGCCCACAGCCAATCAACAAGTTCCTCCTTGTAAAGTGAACACTGAGCACAGGCGTTGATTTGGTTGGGTAGGAGCCGATGTTATAGTCCATATCTTCTTGTCTGTAAGGATGATAAATATATTTAACTGACATTAAACTGCCAAACACCAGCAGATGTAACATTAAGCAGCTTTACCTTTTCATTAATTAATCTTTAATAACATCAGAAGGGTTTGTTGTATGTAAAATTATTATGTTTGGTATTTATATTTTGGCTTGCACAATGTATTTAAAAATTTTAAAGGTTTTAAGACACTGAATTTTAACTGAACTCTGTACCAAGTAATTTTATCACACCTGTTTTAACTTTTACCATAAAAAAACTATCATTCATAAAAGGAAACAGACGTTTAGTATGAGAAGCTATCAAGCAAGAATCTGATCTGACAATGAGTATACAGGAAGATGTCAAATGTTGGTGACAGGTCAGTCTACTCACAGCGTGGCCAGAATGCCTTCACTTTCACCATCTTCTAGCAGCTTCTGGATGTGCCACAACCTCACAGTACAGTCCAAACCACCTGAACAGATATACACTAACACCTCAAAAAACACATGTAGTCTTACAGTCAATAGTTATAATGAGTCCATTTGACATATCATGTTTATTTATAAAACATTTTGTATCTATAAAATATGAACTTTAAGTGAAATGACAAGTTAAAAAATGTAAACATGTTTTCATAGTTCCATTGTTGATTTATGAACTAATATTAAAAAAAGAACAGTTTAAAATAAAATATTCCTTGAAAAAAGTTCATAAGTTATTTTAGTTAAAAGGTGATATGATTTATACAATGTTACTCATGAATAAATGGATAAGAATCATGCCTTCTACATGTATAAACTTTTCATGTGTATAAATATCTTACAGGGAAGTGATGTTTACAGTAGAGTCACAGTCAGTATTTGACATAGAAAAGCCTTGTCATGACCATAGCACATAGATTCCAGTCAAGAAGAAATCATTCTAAATTACTAAAATTCTGTATTGAGAGGAGCATTTGTAATTTTTTGTAAGCTAGCCTATATGTCGTGTGTTAATGTCTCACCAGAGGCCAGCACTGTGCCATCCCTGCTGTAAGATAAGCAGAACACTTCACCACTGTGTCCCTTCAGCTGACCAATCACATCGCCCGATGCTATCTCCCATAAAAGTATACTCTTGTCAACACCTGTACAACCAGAAGATACAGATTTATATTTTCTTTCAGACTGCATTCTCATATGTCTGTTCCTAATACCATTATAGTTGATTTCCTCTAAACCGTCAATTGTAACAAGGGACCCATGGGTCACGGCGCTCAGCTGAAGTTTGAAATTTTTGCAAATGCAAAATATGCAAAATATTCTATTGTTATGTTTTTCATTTATATAAGCATATGAGAAGCTAAGAGGAACTAATACTCTGACAAGACAGTCATGAAGAAAAACAGTAAAAGTTTTGAGATACTGTGATGCATATGAAAAATTTACAGATGGGCAGGCAAGTAGGCAGAATGGACTAATACCTTTATTTCACTTTCAAGGGGATAATGCATTTAAGTTTATATATAAGCCTATTTTTTAGCATATCCACTTTTTCCATTAATAGTTTTTATCTGATTCATTTTTTTTTAATTTACAAGTTTTATAAAATTGTAATAAAAAAACTGAAAATATAAGTTAAAATATTAGAATTCTAAGTTGCAATCATTATATATCCAGAGTGTATCTCATATTGAGTCATATTATGCATACAATATTTTATTATTTTTTTTAACACAAATGTTTAAACTGAATTTAAAAGAAAACTAGATATTTCTTGGCAACGTAGGTGCCATAGTATCCTCAGACAATTAATCCCCCCTTTAAGAATAGGCCCCCCATCTTCAGCAACAATTAATATCAGACCACACTCATAGAAAAGGTCACTCTCATAGAAAAGGTGATGACCCCAATTTCAATATACATCATCCCCTAACCCATGTCTATGTATATGCATAATATAAAAGAAATCTGTCCATTAGTTTTTGACTTATAATGCTCACAGTTCTGTTAAGTGGCAATGATGGGGTATTACATGGCACGAAAACAAGTAAAAGAATAACAGGTGGCGCTACCAGTTTCCGGTAAATGACAACACTATCCAAGATCTTCGGTCAAGTTGATTTTTGGACCAATCAATGCATCCCTTATTGAGATATTAATGATTGTGTGTAATTTTCACCATATATGGCAATATTCAAGGTCAAGGCCACTCTAATAGAAAAGGTCATGACCCCAATTTAGGTATACATCATCCCATAACCCATGTCTATGTATATGCACAATATGAAAGAAATCTGTCCGAAAGTTTTTGACTTATAATGCTCACAGTACTGTTAAGTGGCAATGATGGGGGTATTAAACGGCACGAAAACAAGTAAAAGATTAACAGGTTGCGTCACCTGTTTCCGGTACATGACATTACTATCCAAGATCTTCGGTCAAGTTGATTTTTGGACCAATCCATGCATCCCTTATTGAGATTTTTTTTTTGAGATTATTAATGATTTTGTGTGATTTTCACTAAAATTGGACTTATTCAAGGTCAAGGACACTCTCCTAGTCAAGGTCATGACCTCATTTTAAAAAGGCGTTGTCCTCTCACCCATATCTATACATATACCAAGTTTGGTAAAGATCCGTGGAATAGTTTTTGAGTTATTGCGCCAACAAGATTTATATGCGGCGGCAGGACCTGTATGAAAACATAATATCCCCTGACTTTGTCTGGGGATACAATAATGCCACAACATGGCATCTACAAGATTATTTCTTGAATCACTATTTAAAAGTTTTGCACATTGGAGTTTTCAGTACATGCTTAATTTTATTCACAGAAATAAAATAAAAGATTCAGTAAATTTGATAAAATAAAAACATCTTTTCAAATTAAGTATACACACTGTTAGTTGAATGAGGGACAAACAATATCATTGTGCTAATTACTATCTCAGATATAATTTATTACTGGAATTAATAGTCAATTTCACACCTGATGAAGTTTTTTTACTCTTCTGAAGTAAGGAATTACTTATCTGATGAACATCCACACTTTCATAGCAATACACCACTTTGTTGACACAATTAAATGTGCACTTTAATCATTGTAACCCTGGTGGTACAATACAAAATCTAAAATGTAGCATAGCCAAGAATAAAATAAAATACAGAAAATTATAACATTCATCTAGTTAATGCACCATCGGAGGGGGGGGGGGGAGAGCAGGGCAGAGGGGAAGCCTGCTGGTAGTGGCCAAGCTGAGCCAAGGCAAGCTGCCTGGGGTGGGTTACATAATGCAAGTGAAGGCTGTACTGCTAGGTGGGCTAGATGTAAACAACACTTGACACTTGGTGTATGAAAACTTAAATAAAAGCTACTCTTTTCAAACAATTCCTTTGAAATTTCAGATTTTAAAAGATTGAATCCTTATGTATATATGCTGTGAAAATTTAATCAACAGTGCTTACAGGGAAAAAACGTGCCATTGCCAAAGTTGGACAAAATTTAAGGTATTGATTTTTTATTTATGCTAATATCTTGAAAAATCTGCAAAATTCAGATCTTATTTTATGAAAACAATTGAACCTTGATTAAATAAAGTTATATCCCAGAAAAAAGTCTCCAGCTTCAGCAATTCTCATGTTAAGTGAGTAAACATATTTCTTGATTTTTAAAAAATAGCATTATATTTGGGCCCATAACTTCAAATAATAACCAATACTGACATAATTTTTGGTATGTTCATAGAAAATGTATGGAAGAATATGAATACTAAATATGATCAAAAACAGATCAGTGGTTTTGATATTAGGCAGCCTTGAAGTGTAACAATTAATGGCTTTTTTTATGGAAAACGGAGGTTTTTCCTTAATATCTCGAAGGAACAAAGTTCTATTGACCCAATTTTCGGTATGGAAGGAGATTTTGGGAACATCTAACTGTACTCAAAATTTTGGCTTTGTGGTTCCAAAGGTTTCAAAACGTGCCCTGTTAACGGCCAGCCGGACCGACAGCCGACGACGGACAAAGGACCATGACTACAGCTCAGATGACTTATAGTCAGCTGAGCTAAAAATATATTATGTCATGATGATCATTTGTGAGGCTAACACTTTCACCTTTTAATTTGTATAATTAAAAGTAATAAATATGTAATGTTAGCAGTTAATCTACATATTAAGAATCTAAATTTGAGGTTTTATACAACTTTAAAAAGCTGACACAGGAAACTACTGTATTTGACATATATTTGTTAAAATCTGCTGATTATGAATGACCATTATAGCTTAAACTGCTGAAAAGATGCCAAGATGTGTACACTTCCAACCATTTTTGAAAGCACTCATGTCAGATAAAACCCCTTTGTCAGGAATTAAATTTTAGCTGTAAATATTCCTGGGCAAAAACTGTTGCATTTAAACTTTTTACAGATTATAGGTTTGAATTTTCAGCATGGATGAATAATATTCATGTTACCTTGTATGTTTCAAATAAAAACAAAAAACAAATTACCCCTATGAGCCAATTTAATTGAATGTGAATGAATAAAATTCTGACAGTACAAGGAAAAATAAACATTTACTGAAAATACTTATGGTAATCAATAAATACTAATTACCTGTATATCCAATTCAGGTCTCATGTGTGAGCAGAAAACCAAACTATTTCAATATATAATCACTTGGCAACCCTTGTTGATTAAAAATGAACTTGAAGCACACAGGCACAAAAATAACACTACAAATTACACAGCTCAATCAATATTAATTAGGCAAAGGACTCCTCTAATAAATGCAACAATATTACGAAACAAAGAATTATTGTATGAGATTATGAATTTAAACTGATGTTCTGCTAACCTAGTGCACCAAAGCAAAGGTTAACGATGCAGAGAACAAAATTAAACATGAGGGAGCTGTTTGATAATTACTAAGTAAAGAAAGTACAGCCAAATTGTCATTGTCTGGAGGAACGGCACCAGGGCTGGATGGAATGAAAATCCTGAATATGAATTCAGATCATCAGTTAATCTTAAAATTCTGAATCTGCATTCCACCAGTGTGCTAACCTCAAGGTACAGAATTTGAAATCTGTGGCTTCAGTAACTGTGACAGCATTCCTCCCATCTGAAATGTTACCTTGATTTGTACCTACCTGCTGAGGCTATGTGTGACATGTTACCTTGATTTGTACCTACCTGCTGAGGCTATGTGTGACATGTTACCTTGATTTGTACCTACCTGCTAAGGCTATGTGTGACATGTTACCTTGATTTGTACCTACCTGCTGAGGCTATGTGTGACATGTTACCTTGATTTGTACCTACCTGCTGAGGCTATGTGTGACATGTTACCTTGATTTGTACCTACCTGCTAAGGCTATGTGTGACATGTTACCTTGTTTTGTACCTACCTGCTGAGGCTATGTGTGACATGTTAACTTGATTTGTACCTACCTGCTAAGGCTATGTGTGACATGTTACCTTGATTTGTACCTACCTGCTGAGGCTATGTGTGCCATGTTACCTTGATTTGTACCTACCTGCTGAGGCTATGTGTGACATGTTACCTTGATTTGTACCTACCTGCTGAGGCTAAGTGTGACATGTTACCTTGATTTGTACCTACCTGCTGAGGCTATGTGTGACATGTTACTTTGACTTGTTCCTACCTGCTGAGGCTATGCTTGACATGTTACCTTGATTTGTACCTACCTGCTGAGGCTATGTGTGACATGTTACCTTGATTTGTACCTACCTGCTGAGGCTATGTGTAACATGTTACCTTGATTTGTACCTACCTGCTGAGGCTATGTGTGACATGTTACTTTGATTTGTACCTACCTGCTGAGGCTATATGTGACATGTAAACTTGATTTGTACCTACCTGCTGAGGCTATGCTTGACATGTTACCTTGATTTGTACCTACCTGCTGAGGCTAAGTGTCACATGTTACCTTGTTTTGTACCTACCTGCTGAGGCTATGTGTGACATGTTACCTTGATTTGTACCTACCTGCTGAGGCTATGTGTGACATGTTACTTTGACTTGTTCCTACCTGCTGAGGCTATGCTTGACATGTTACCTTGATTTGTACCTACCTGCTGAGGCTATGTGTGACATGTTACCTTGATTTGTATTAACCTGCGGAGGCTATGTGTAACATGTTACCTTGATTTGTACCTACCTGCTGAGGCTATGTGTGACATGTTACTTTGATTTGTACCTACCTGCTGAGGCTATATGTGACATGTAAACTTGATTTGTACCTACCTGCTGAGGCTATGTGTGACATGTTACCTTGATTTGTACCTACCTGCTGAGGCTATGTGTGACATGATAACTTGATTTGTAGCTTCCTGCTGAGGCTATGTGTGACATGTTACTTTGACTTGTAACTACCTGCTGAGGCTATGCTTGACATGTTACCTTGATTTGTACCTACCTGCTGAGGCTAAGTGTCACATGTTACCTTGTTTTGTACCTACCTGCTGAGGCTATGTGTGACATGTTACCTTGATTTGTACCTACCTGCTGAGGCTATGTGTGACATGTTACCTTGTTTCTTACCTACCTGCTGAGGCTATGTGTAACATGTTACCTTGATTTGTACCTACCTGCTGAGGCTAAGTGTCACATGTTACCTTGTTTTGTACCTACCTGCTGAGGCTATGTGTGACATGTTAACTTGATTTGTATTTACCTGCTGAGGCTATGTGTGACATGTTACCTTGATTTGTATTAACCTGCGGAGGCTATGTATGACATGTTACCTTGATTTGTACCTACCTGCTGAGGCTATGTGTGACATGTTACCTTGATTTGTACCTACCTGCTGAGGCTATGTGTAACATTTTACCTTGATTTGTACCTACCTGCTGAGGCTATGTGTGACATGTTACCTTGATTTGTACCTACCTGCTAAGGCTATGTGTGACATGTTACCTTGTTTTGTACCTACCTGCTGAGGCTATGTGTGACATGTTAACTTGATTTGTACCTACCTGCTAAGGCTATGTGTGACATGTTACCTTGATTTGTACCTACCTGCTGAGGCTATGTGTGCCATGTTACCTTGATTTGTACCTACCTGCTGAGGCTATGTGTGACATGTTACCTTGATTTGTACCTACCTGCTGAGGCTAAGTGTGACATGTTACCTTGATTTGTACCTACCTGCTGAGGCTATGTGTGACATGTTACTTTGACTTGTTCCTACCTGCTGAGGCTATGCTTGACATGTTACCTTGATTTGTACCTACCTGCTGAGGCTATGTGTGACATGTTACCTTGATTTGTACCTACCTGCTGAGGCTATGTGTAACATGTTACCTTGATTTGTACCTACCTGCTGAGGCTATGTGTGACATGTTACTTTGATTTGTACCTACCTGCTGAGGCTATATGTGACATGTAAACTTGATTTGTACCTACCTGCTGAGGCTATGCTTGACATGTTACCTTGATTTGTACCTACCTGCTGAGGCTAAGTGTCACATGTTACCTTGTTTTGTACCTACCTGCTGAGGCTATGTGTGACATGTTACCTTGATTTGTACCTACCTGCTGAGGCTATGTGTGACATGTTACTTTGACTTGTTCCTACCTGCTGAGGCTATGCTTGACATGTTACCTTGATTTGTACCTACCTGCTGAGGCTATGTGTGACATGTTACCTTGATTTGTATTAACCTGCGGAGGCTATGTGTAACATGTTACCTTGATTTGTACCTACCTGCTGAGGCTATGTGTGACATGTTACTTTGATTTGTACCTACCTGCTGAGGCTATATGTGACATGTAAACTTGATTTGTACCTACCTGCTGAGGCTATGTGTGACATGTTACCTTGATTTGTACCTACCTGCTGAGGCTATGTGTGACATGATAACTTGATTTGTAGCTTCCTGCTGAGGCTATGTGTGACATGTTACTTTGACTTGTAACTACCTGCTGAGGCTATGCTTGACATGTTACCTTGATTTGTACCTACCTGCTGAGGCTAAGTGTCACATGTTACCTTGTTTTGTACCTACCTGCTGAGGCTATGTGTGACATGTTACCTTGATTTGTACCTACCTGCTGAGGCTATGTGTGACATGTTACCTTGTTTTTTACCTACCTGCTGAGGCTATGTGTAACATGTTACCTTGATTTGTACCTACCTGCTGAGGCTAAGTGTCACATGTTACCTTGTTTTGTACCTACCTGCTGAGGCTATGTGTGACATGTTAACTTGATTTGTATTTACCTGCTGAGGCTATGTGTGACATGTTACCTTGATTTGTATTAACCTGCGGAGGCTATGTATGACATGTTACCTTGATTTGTACCTACCTGCTGAGGCTATGTGTGACATGTTACCTTGATTTGTACCTACCTGCTGAGGCTATGTGTAACATTTTACCTTGATTTGTACCTACCTGCTGAGGCTATGTGTGACATGTTACTTTGATTTGTACCTACCTGCTGAGGCTATATGTGACATGTAAATTTGATTTGTACCTACCTGCTGAGGCTAAGTGTCACATGTTACCTTGTTTTGTACCTACCTGCTGAGGCTATGTGTGACATGTTACCTTGATTTGTACCTACCTGCTGAGGCTATGTCTGACATGTTACCTTGATTTGTACCTACCTGCTGAGGCAATGTGTGACATGTTACCTTGATTTGTAACTACCTGCTGAGGCTAAGTGTGACATGTTACCTTGATTTGTACCTACCTGCTGAGGCTAAGTGTGACATGTTACCTTGATTTGTACCTACCTGCTGAGGCTATGTGTAACATGTTACCTTGATTTGTACCTACCTGCTGAGGCTATGTGTGACATGTTACTTTGACTTGTACCTACCTGCTGAGGCTATGTGTGACATGTTACCTTGATTTGTATCTACCTGCTGAGGCTATGTGTGACATGTTACTTTGATTTGTTCCTATCTGCTGAGGCTATGTGTGACATGTTACCTTGTTTTGTACCTACCTGCTGAGGCTATGTGTGACATGTTACTTTGATTTGTACCTACCTGCTGAGGCTTAGTGTGACATGTTACCTTGATTTGTACCTACCTGCTGAGGCTATGTGTGACATGTTACCTTGATTTGTACCTACCTGCTAAGGCTATGTGTGACATGTTACCTGGTTTTGTACCTACCTGCTGAGGCTATGTGTTTTCCATCTGGAGAGAAGACAAGACTGTGTATCATCCCCTTGTGTCCACTCATCGTCCTCACACACTGACCGTTCACCACGTCCCACAGTCTGATTGTACGGTCAGTGGACCCTGTGGCTATGTAGTTACAGTTAGGGTGAAACTGGACAGTCTGTCAAATAGAATGTTCAACAAATACACCATACCTCATATACCAGTGCATGTGAAAATGCATGCTATTCAAGTGACTACTTTTTAATCTAACATTACAAACATTGTAGTAACAAGGGACCCATTGGTCACATCGCTCAGCTGAATTTTTAAAAAATTTTTTTAAAATGCAAAATATACTTTATATATACATATATATATATATATATATATATATATATATATATATATATATATACTGTGGTTGCCTTTTTGTTCGCGAGGGTTTTATTTTCGCGAATGGGATTTAATCACGAATATGAAACCCTCGGGAATAAGCTGCCCTTTTATCGAGGACGAACAAGAGGATATGATATATCTGCAGATTCTGCACAAATGAATTTGTTATCACACCTCTGGAAACAAGGTTTGTAAATCAACAACATCATCTGTGGATGGGATCGCAACCTTCTCATACAAACACGTAATGATAAGTGTCAAAACATCGATTATGAGGTTATAATACAATGACTATAACTGTAATGAGTTAGGTATTGTGGGATTTATTTTTATTTTATAATAAATGTAAATATTATTGTACTTCGATTTCATAGATTCTGGCGCAATCGTGAAAATGAAACCCCCGCAAAACATTCAAAATTTAGAAATCGCGAAATTTCAGCCTCGCGAATATGAAGCCAACCACAGTATATATATAGATATATATATATATATATATATATATTTATATATATATATATTAGCATTTGAAAAGATAAGAGCAAATGGCCCTAATAACTGGTGTTCATCAAATATTAAATATATATTCACCGAACTAATACTGTGCACTTTTATGGACTATATAAAACATGCAGGGTTCTCTTATGAGAATAAGGAATGTATGAACACCTGTCAATTACAGAATAAGGAAGAAAGTGGAGATAAGCTGACGTATAATAATACACAATTAATTCATCAACTGAAATAAAATGCTGTAAAAAATGTTAAAAAATTTCTTTTTCAAATTAGCATAAACTAAATCTAATAAGTATATATTGTACTGTGCAATACACGAAAACTGTGGCCTGAAACCATTTATTAATGCCAAAAGGAAAAAATAATTGTGCCTAAGCATTATATGAAAGGATACATTTGACCAACAAAAAATTTGTTATTGTTATTATTAAATCTGGAGGGGGGGGCATTAAACAGTGCTTAAAGGGGAAAAGTTGATTCATAATTATTATACATTCAATGTTAAACAGAGATGGACAGAGAGAGCTGATCACTTTATGTCCCATTCTGCTGAGGCAAGAATATATGTTTAAGTTACATCCTAATTTTTTTTATTACACTATTTTTTTCTCACTTAATAAATCCTGATACAGTTGCTATAAAATTTATGGAAAGTCAACATGTGCAAGGGCTCAATGGCAAAATGTGGAGGGTGGGGGGGGGGGGGGGTTAATGTTGAGAGGTACAACACCTCTGCATATATACACAGAAATGAAATTTAACGCTTACATGAGGAAAAGTTTATTCACAATCATTAAATATCTAAAAACAGACAGAGAGATGGACAAACACAGCGAATCACTTTTATTTTTTATTCTGCTGAGGCAGGAAAATAAAGAACATGTTTTCATAAGATCCTCATTCTTTTCATTATATCATTTTTTTTAAGGTTATAAATTTTATACATTTGCAATATAACATATGCATCTGAAAATAAGTGGATTCACAATTCTACATTGCATCATCATTTATCCCTAATTTTGGAGATAACAAAACATTATGCATACGTATACATGTATTACTTTTTTACCACAAAAAAAAATATATTTGATAAACTTGAAAAACAATAAATATATAAAAATATAACTTGATTCAGAATTTACAATTTTAAATTGCACCATTATTTATCCATAATTTGGCTAATATATCAAATCATGCTCCCTGATGGGTTTAATCATATTTTAATTTGTTAAAACAGCTTTACAATTAAGGAAATACATTTCAAACAATAACAATGTTTGCATAACACCAGTGACCCCTGCTGCCCCAGTGACCAATTTTTAAATCAGGTAAGCAGAGCAAGCTGCACTGAATGACCTCCAGTGACCAAAGTGGGCTGCTTGACAAATTCAAAAGAATGACCTCCAGAGCCTCCAAGAAATCAATAACTAGCCTAATTTTGGAGCTTTTAATTTTTAAATTTAAGATTTTAACAGGTTAAATGCTCATGTGTTCATGCTATGGGAACAATTAAATCCACAGTACTTACAGGAAAAAAATGTGCCATGGCCAAAGTTAGGCAAAATTTAAGATACTGGGATTTTATATTTATGCTAAAATTCAGATCTAATTTTGGGTTTATAATTGAATCTTGATTATGAGGGTTTTATCCCTGAAAAAAAGTCTCTAGCTTCAATAATTCTCATGTTAAGTGAGTAAATATCTTTCCTGATTTTTTAACCAAATGCATTAGGTTCGGGCCCATAACTTCAAGAAATTACATTATACTGATCTAATTTCTGGTATGTAAATAGGGAATATATAGAGGATATTTATTTATAATATAAGATCAAAAACAGATCAGTGGTTCTGATACTAGGCAGTCCTAAAGTGTAACAATGGGTTTTAAATGGTAAATTGAGGTTTTCCTCAATATCTCGAAGGAACAAAGTCGTAGTGTCCCAATTTTTGGTATGGAGATTTTGGGGACATCTTACTGTATGCTGAATTTTTGGATTCATAAGTCTAACAGTTTCAAAATGTGCCGGTTTAACAGATGGATGGCGGACAGACTGCATGATAGAGAGATCGACAGCCGACAGACAAAGGACCATCGCTATAGCTCAGTTGACTTATAGTCAGCTGAGCTTAAAGAACTTAAAAAAGAAACAGAAGGCCAAATTATCACAATACTTGCAATACTCTGTAATTATAATTTATAGAAATATATTTGGTTTAGTGATTATTACCTGTAAAAGTATCATTTGTGTGTCTCTGAGACGAGTTGCCTGAAGGTTGATTTAGCATAGTGTATAGCTATGCATAGCTACTCAAAAATCAAACACTAAGCAGAGATTGAGGATCTCTGGTCTAACATACCTCCCTAACAAACTTTTTAGATTAGTGACACCCTCTAGTGGTGAGCTGTAGTCAGTCTGTCTAACAAATTATGCTGACAATGAGTCAACATTAGTCAAATATAAAAGGTGTTTTTGATAAATTAGCTGAGTATTTGTGTTAAAGTAAGTGTACAGAGAGTTAATGTATGTTAACTCACGTCAATATCAGACAGGTGACCCACAAACATCCTGACTGGCTGGTAGTGATCTGTGGACCACAGCCGGGCAGTACGGTCAGCCCCTCCAGACACAAAGTAGTGGCCCCGGGGACTGTCATGAAAAATATAGAACACACAACTATATTACAGAGACACAAAGACAGTACAGTCTCACAGTAAAGGTATAATGTTTATAGTGAGGTGTCCCCCACAACGTCAGCCTCATCTTCCTTCACCTTCCAGGTCATATGAGCCTTTTCAATCAGGTAACCTTTCTCTGCTACCTGGGGAGCATACAACCTTTGCAGCCATTTATGAATCAACAGAATTATACATAACAGACCAAAACACAGCACAGAGATTTTTTCCTTCCTTAGGTCATATGGCTACCCTGGTCTGCAATAATTATGTGTCAATAAACAGGGCCCAGCTTAATGAAATAAACAGTACTCAAGATCAAAAGACAGCTACTGCTGATCAAAGTCCAAGTTGCCAATAAAGTCTTAGTTCAAATTGACCGGTCAACCAGTGAATGAAGAATGTGACGGTTTTATCTGTCAGTATAAGGGTATAAGTGTGATCCCGTTTACACCCCATGTGGGGCTGACAGGTCAGTTTAAATGCAACTTTTACTTAACAAAGTAGTAAATTCTCAATATGACATATTTGTGACAAGGTAGGTACAACAGTGTCCCAGTGGTAAACACATTTTCTGAAAAATGAATATTTTATGAATTTTAGACAATAATTCTACCTCAAATGATAATACTGTTGAAAAGAGCAGCACATTTGTTAAAACAATTCTATGAAATAACTGCTGAAAATTTTATCCAAGACAAGGTTTTTTGAGAAACAAGGAACTCATGGGTCAGGCAGATACTTCAAACCCCTCTTGGGCTAAGTGCACAGATGCATGAAACCCAAAAACAATTGTACGTGGCACCACAAGTCTTGTATACAACAAAACTATCCCAGATGTACCAACATGTATAATTTAAGGCCGATAGGTCAAATTATTCCTGAAGCAGGAGCATACACTGCAAAATTTATTGTAGGTGGCACCACCTGTCTTAAATACAATAAAGTTATCTGAGATGTATACATGTGCCCCAGTTCAGGCTGATATATCAAATTCCTCCTAAAATTTATGCAGGAACATACACTGTGCAAAAATAACTGAAGGTGGTGGCACCAGTCTTGTACAGTCGAGCCCACTTTGTGTCATATCAGTTAATAGAAAATCCCGTTTATTGTCACATAAATCTGAAATCCCAAACCATTTCCTATATAAACAAAAGGTAAATCTGACCGTTTAATATCATGGATTATTGTCATAATCCCGTTTATTGTCATGCTTGGAACCCTTGGCAGTGATACCTTTTCGCAGTTAATATCACTTCAAACGCCGACCAGGCGATCAACAAGGCCAAGAACCAGTAATTGGTCAGGCGTATCAAACGATCGCATCTCCCACCTGTGTGCGCTAGGCAAGTGCAGTGATGCATGCGGGTCACTCCCCATCCCATAGCTAATTTACATTATAAGATACCACACTAATCAAGATCATTGCGTTTCTTCGTACTTTAACAAGGGCGATGTTTGCGTTCAGATATCATACATAATGAACTCCTGGCCTTTGAAAAGCTGTGGTTTACACCTCAGGTTCGTTGCGCCGAGATGATATGAAGCACGAGCTCTAAACGTTGTTTACGACTGGAAATTCTCTTTAAGGGTCCATGAAAAGCTAGAGGTTTTGTGAGCACTGGAGGAGATACCCGGTCCAAAACCTCAATTGCAGCGAAACTTCAGAAAGTTGACAATGGCATGACAATACCCGCTCAGTCCTATCATAAAGACGATCATGGAAGTTTGAGTCATTAAAGAGATATCCAGAAAAAAAGATGTAATAGCCGGGGAAAAAATTATCTAGTAAAATAGTTTGCCTATGCATAACATTATAACTGTGCCGCATATATCCAAGTATTTGACCTCATGACCCAGATGCTACGTCTCTTTCTGTTGGCAAGTTGGATTTTTTTTCAGTTAATGCGGCATGCGGCACACACCTTACAGGAAATGTGCGCATAAACGAAATTTAATATGCCGTTATGCAATGAAAATATTCATAAACGTTTCTGTTTACTTTTTATTGACGATTTATTTTATATCATTTGAGACATAACGCTTTTTCTGACTGAAAAGGACTTCAATGTTGAAGCCCGCATAATGTCATATCCCGGTTATTATCATAATTTATGCATGCACCACCGACATGACAATAAGCGGGCTTGACTGTATACGATGAAACTATTCGATATGTTTAAATATGCACAATTTCAGGCTGATATATCAAATCCCTCTTGATCACAGCTGATGGAATAAAGCCTTGACATACTCACAACACCAGTTAAAAAATGTGAAACCTGATAGCTCAACATCTGGTAAAACAAGTTCAACAACCAGCTCATAGGTGTGGATAAGTATGTGTATTATTAGGCTTTATTTGAATGATTCTTGATCTATCCAGGTTCACCAGACAGCCCCATGCCAAATGTTGCTGTATGCTCACAGCTTTGATGAAACTGAACACTATTAGAAGATATAGTTTGGTATGTTTGCATCACCACTGTGTAATTATGTGACATTTACCTGAACTTGACATCCCAGACCGGGTAGTTGTGTCCTTTATATACCACTAGATTGGTCCATGTCAGCAAGCTCCATAATCTCACTGAAAATAAAAGCATACACCAAGGCTCATACACCTAATTTGATGGAGATGGACTATACACAAAGCAAATTATTATCTTAAGTACCAATGTTTTCCTTCTGATGAATATCTTACACGTTCAGGTACCATTATGTATGGTATCTAGGATTAAGAGAAAGATCTTACGACTGAAGCTTTCAGCTATGTATTATATGCAACACTGATGATTGTTTAAATGGTAAAGACATTTCTTCATGAACTTGCCTGTTCCCACATATCTCATCTGGATATGATAAGACATTGATTTGTACATGCACAACAAAATCAAAGTGACCCGTGGGTGATGGTGTTCAGCTGATGGGGAAAAACCTGGTACTTAAACCAGTATTTACTAGGAACTACAGATCTGGAGGGAAAAAAAGAAAAAAAAAAAGAGGTGATGACATTTACAGGGGAAGCAACTTTCCTTCCCAGTTATGACTCAATTTACATATTGGCTTTAAAAAATTTGTTTAGAATTTCATCAATTATAATTTTATCTATAGAAATGATTGCAATGTAACCAAGCTAGACTTCATGTATAAATATGCAATTTATAAAAATGGAACATTTGCAGAAATTTTGTTATTAACTATTGTTATATATCAAATTTGTAGAATATTTAATACCCAATGGTATAATGTTATTTACACTGACATGCAGATTTTCCTTTTTGAGGATGTACCTTTGTGCTCATATCTGGCTCACGAGTCAGCAAACTATGCTACCTGGGAAACTTTCCAAGGGTGCATCCCTTGGCAGGAAAATACCAGAAATGACCAAAGGTGATTAACCCGCAATTTCCTCTGCGAAAATTCACATGCTTTCCCTTACACCAGATGAATGTTTGACATTATACACACTGCTTCATTATTTTCTGGAAAGAAATGAATGTTTAGAAGCTGGCATTACCTGTACCATCTTCACTGGCAGAGCACAGTAACAGGCGGTCTGGGCTGAAGCTGACGGCGTACACTGGTCCACCGTGGCCATAGAAGCTTTTGTGTTCAGAAGCTGAACGACTGTCCATGATTCTCTCCAGGACATCATCTGTAATCAGGATCAATATGACTTTCACTGCTACTCTGGTGGACTATGATTATATTCACAAACCAAAGAGTGACACAGCTAAGAATGAATTCAACAAAGTTCCTACTTAGCTGATGCTTTATTTACCCTCAATAGATCACTTGAGACCAACATCCCAGCTCCTAGAAGGTTTTTATGTACAATCAGACTCCTCGAATCCATGACCATCAGGGATTAAAAATTTTGCAGGATTACACATTTTTGAGATTGTCAAGGTAATGCCTAGCAGGCTACATGTACCCAGGTAAAATAGTCAATAATTGCAGTACCTGTATAAAGTACCTCTAAAATCTCGACCATCGCAAATTCTGCAGGAAGATAATTTTCAAATATCCTCCATTATCTTGACCTCTGCGAAAATTAATTATTTTTAAGTGGTCGCCAAATTAGAATAAATACGGTAGTTCCAATAATCTGGGAATTCTGCATCTAGACATTGTGTCTAGACGTCTAGACGCTGTGTCTAGACATCTAGACACATTGTGTAGACACCAGACAGAGCCAGGTCAAATGCCATGGTGATGTCTGGACCCCACCTGGTTGTACAGAGTGACCTCTTAAATTGGCTGCTGAAAAAAACTCAGCATGTTGTCAAATCTGTTTTCAAACACAGAAATCCTTTTTCAATTGGCTACACTGCTTTTTTAAAGCTGCATTTACCCAATCTATTCTTATAAAACTGACAGAACCCTACCATAGAATAATTCTTGTAAAGTTTAAAACAATTAGCTTAAAAGTTTCATCATATAACAGTGTATAAGCTAAAAGCATCTAAAATTACATTTTCGCTTGTAAAAAACACATTAATGTAGATGGCGCCACCAATACATCAATTTCAGATATGACATATGTGACAAACATTGGTATAAAATTTGATGATGATAGCTCTAGCCGTTTCTGAGATTTTAATTTTAGTGTGCTTTTTTAAACAGATGACTAAGTTCAACCTCCTTTAACTCAGCCAAAAATCTCTGAACTGGAACCATACGAACAAACTTGAGAAAGATAGTTCCAGGGATCATTTCTGTGAAATATTGAACAATTTGGCTGGACATTTTCAGAGAAGAAGATTTTTAAAGCCTTTTTAGCTTTTTCCTTATAAAAACTCAGAAAATGCAGTTAGAAAAAAAATAAACAAAATCCGATAGAGTTTTTCAGATGACTGTTTATTTGCAAAAAAATTTGGTGATGCTAGCTCCTGCCGTTTTTGAGATAGCTATGGTTAACGTACAGACGACGTACGACGCATGATGTACGATGCTGCACCATTGCATAAGCTCACAGGTTCGCTAAAAAAATTAAAATCAATAAATGTGAAATGGTACTTTACAGAAATCACCCATATCCACAGGCCTAGTGATTTTCAGTCTGCTGAGCTATATTACCCTGGTAAATGATGCCGGGTGTCCAACTTGGCAATATTCAGGTCAGCCAAGGGAACTTGCTCTAAAGTACCAATCTATAAAACTAGAATATGGGCAGACGACAAGCAACTACAGTATCCAAATCACAGAAGCATGGGTAAAGTAAGGCACAGTCAATGTTCCTGACAAGACATAACTCCAAATTTGTGGCATCAAGGATGCCAATTAAACTCCTCATACATTGGCAATTGGCACCAAAAACAGTTCTACAGATGGATAAACCATGCAAAATTTCAGGCGGAGACACCAATCCACTACTGAGAAAAAGTGCATCAATGTATTCAATCACACCAGAACAGCAGGTGGCGCCACCTGTCTGGTCTACAACTAAGCCGTCCAAGATGGATAAACATGCCAAATTTCAGGCTTATTCATCCATCCAATCCTGGGATATGATTGATGGACACCACGCAAAACCAACTACAGATGGCACCGCCAGCCTTGAATACAAGATGGAGGTATCAAAGTTCTATGAACATGCACAATTTCAGGCCAATACGGCAAACCACTCCAGAGGAAAGGGCATCAATGTACTCTATGAAAACATGAAGGTAGGTGGCGCCAACCATCTGGTCTACAAGAAAATTCCCAAGATGGATGGACATGCCAAATTTCAGACCAATACATTAAACCACTCCTGAATAAGAGCAATTTTTTCCAAAGCCAACGCACTAATGAATTCCATGCAAAAACCATTGCAGATAGCACAACCAGTCATAAGTATGAAATTGTGGCATCCAAGATGGATTGACATACACAATTTCAGAAAAATATACTGAACCACTCCTGAGATATGAGCAATTTCCCCTAAAGCAAATGTACAGATGGATGCCGCACAAAAAACAATTGCAGATGGCAACATAAGTCTTGACTACGAGATGGAGGTATCCAAGATCTATGGACATGCACAATTTCAGCTTAATACATTGAAACAATCGCTAAGACGAACAGATGGTAAATGCATGGATGGACGCCATGCAAAATGATTGTAGGTGGTGCCACCAGTCTTAAGTATAAGATCGAGAGATCCAAGATCTATGGACATGCAAAATTTCAGCACAATACACTGAGATGTGGGCTGTTATTACAAAGACTGCACATAAAGGATTGCAGGTGGCACCACCTGTCATTGTTAGGCACATATACATAGGTGAGCAAATAACTATGCTAGGTTTCCGAAAGATTAGTCCAAGGATCTCAGAGGAGTACTCTGGAAATGGCGGCAAAACCTGGCAAAAACATAATATCCGCAAAACTTTTGGTGAACCAATTATAAGTCCATAGCTCTTACAGTTATAAACTATTCCCTGTCAGCCGAAGTCTAGTAAGACTGAACAACAGTACCCCCTGGTGGACTTTACAGGTAGTTTATCATTACCTGCTTCTTTGTCAATAGTGTCAAGGTCATTTGGAGGTTTCATGGATCTGAGTTTATTTGGTGTCATGGTGAACACTCTAATACTGGAATCAGAAAATCCCACAGCGAGCAGACTTGAGTCTTCAGAAATTTCCATACATGAAGCCCTGTGTGAACAAAACAACATGATCAGTTTTTTATTCCATGCTAACTGATTAAATGTAAAAGGTATTGGTCATGAATTTACTTGAAAATGTTAAAAATATTGATCTATTAAAGTGGTCACTGTTTGCACCCTAATTATTGACTGGTTAAAGGTTACCAAATAGAAACAATGTCAAACAATCTGGATCTTGTCAACGTGATTGTGTGAATAAAATTAGAACAGACATCACTGATAAACATTAATCCATTAAACCAATGACACTTAATTAAAACTGACCATAGTATATGTTCTACAGTTCAAAAGTTATACACATTTTCGTAGGAAAACTAGTCTAAGATGCAAAACTGCTGCTTGTGCCCCAAGGTTCACAATGTGGTACAAAAGATAGGCTAAAGCTAAAACAGTTGTCACTTATAATGTCCCTTATATTGTCATATTGATGGTCACAACTTGAATTCTGTTGTAATGTCAAAATGAACCTGCCCTGGAAAGGCGTTGAGCAGGGTATAGAAGCACACTGAAGGAGGGTTGTTTCTGCCTATGGTAACACGCTTCATGGCTTCACGGTAGCTCTGTATTCTCTCCAATTTGTCACCATCTTTTCTGGAATGAAATTAAATTATATTGAAAGTCTTCATTTCTGTCATATATGTTAATGCAATGCTACTTTTGAGAGCAGGTTAGGGAAATAAATATGGAAGACAAAATGGCATGCATTCTAAAAAATTCTGTCTGCAATATCTTGCTGGGCTTGACTTACAGTGATAAATATATGTAAATACAGTAGGTCCCGTTTAACTGAATATCTTATTTGTCAACCAATTATATTCATTTAAGCAGGCTATTCAAATAAACGGGTTGTCAATTTTCAAGGTTGTAAAGCTGTCACTATAATACTATGAATTGCTATCGGATGGCTTGCTTGTGTTTCTCGTATTATTCAGATGGTTCTGAATTATCTGTTTTGGAATTTTTCATTTAATGATGTATATATATATTATTTATTTATAATTTCTACACCTTATATGAAAAAAATACTGTATATATATCTGTTAGCATTTATTATTGATAAAAAACGATCTCCCTGCCAATGGCTCACAACTTATCGATCACGTGTATATATCAAATGTTTTCAGTGGTTTAATACGATTTCTCAAGGATTTTGATTTATCATAAAACAACTAAGAAATAGAGAATAACTGTGCATTCACCTGCTCTTGTATGTTATCTATAATAGGTGATGCTGCAAAATGGCTAAAGGCTTAACGATCACGTGAATGTGTCACAGGTCACGAAATTTAGCAAAGTTTCCTAAAAGATTTTGATTTTTATAACACTAATTATTTTCTTTTTTTAACTTTAAAAATACTTTCTGCACATTAACCTGTTCATGTGTTGTCTTAAAAAAACGACGTTTCCGGAAAACATCATCCTTCTGCCAGAGAACGTTTCTACTCAAGACCATTGTGAGTACGATCCTACAGAGTGTGCATGGCTGGCTGCATACCGATCACGTGAATATATGTCAAAGGTCAATAATACTAGATTCATACTTCGAATTAACTATAATTAAAACGAATCGATACTGTTTTCCTTACAGGTTTTATTATGAGTTATAAAACATATTCACCGATTGACCGTACAGGTAATGATCTCGAATAAAAGACTGTGTTTATAGCGTATCCCATGTTTATAATGCAATCTACCCTGTGACAGTTTGTCCGGGCAGCCCTTGTAGAATTAATGCATCAAACACACATTTAATTAAGCATTTTAACATGGAGGGAAACCTTTCAGCTGGTGGCTCGTGTCATATCTAAGGCAAAATAGAAGAAAGAGTGGTCAGTGGTCCATGAGGTAATCGTTCAAACCTGTCGGGCTTGCAATACCAAAGGCTAATTAGTGCACCGGACTTTCAGTAGTCCGTAAGACAGTTGTCGCAAATGAATATCTGGGATTGTCGTGTATAATGGTCGGATTTTACTATACAATTACCCGATAAATACATTTATCAGATATTCATAAAAACAGAGAATTTTATTAGTAAGACATAGGAAAAGGTTTTGGTTTTCATTATTTTATACAATTAAATGGGATATACAATTATAAAATATATAATTAAGCAGGACCGACTGTATATATATATATATTTTACATTGCCTTGTATACACAATTCTGCAAGTATATATCATCAGACTATGGTGATGGTTTCCTAGAATTCTCTGGAATAATTAGAAAAATACCCTATATACACCCTAAAAATCCACACCACTTATGTAATACATGAGATTTTATGTAATATGAATATTTAGTTATCACTTGATTTTCTCTATATAAACTGTAAAGTATTTTTAATTTGTATAAACACACATTTAATGCCCTTATTCACATTATCTGTCTGGCTTTATGGTGATGTTTGCATTATATTTGTATAATTCTGAGTTACTTACAGTTCAGGAAGAGGAATTCTGGAAAGGGATGGTGCGTTTGGATCATTCTTGGATTTTTTGGATAACAATGGGTCTTTCTTGGGTTTCTTTTTCTGAAAATGTGTGAAAAGAAAACAAGTACATTTAAATATAGAGAATTCACATTTACCCTTAATGACCTCATTAATTATGCATCAATTTTGGCTGAAAATGTAATACAGGTGAGAAAATATATTGGTTAATATTCATAAGTCTGGTGACCTCATTAAATATGCATGGACTTTGCTAGATATCAACTAAGGCCTGATATTATATTAATTAATATTTCTGTTGAGTTTCATCAAAATCCATCATATTCCTGGAGCCCAGTGACCCTTGACCTTATTAAATATGCATGGGATTTGGCAAGATAAAGTACTGATAAGTAGTTATCCTTCGATGCCCTGCTAAGTTATCGACACAAAGTTAATGGATGGACTACCATGGGTTTACCACAATACCTCTCGTCATAAATGGACATATAAAAAGCACTCTGGCACCTGCCACATTTGAAAGAAATCTCCTCACAATATTTTGACAAAGCTGTGGTGGAAAAAAACCTTTATGACTTTCAGGTCTGGGACACACTAGTAACTCCCATTCATGGCAAGAAGTGTTTGTACTTTAATGAAAGCAAGTTCCTTTTTGGGTTCTAAAATTCATGGAAGTTAAATGTTAAATCCAATAAAATATAAACAAAATGCTATACTGAATCAGTATTTCAGGTATTATTTTGCAATTTTCTAATTTCTAATTGCAAATAATGTGTATTGTTGGTTAGCACCACCTTTATAGGCATTAAAGTTTTAAAGGGACAAACATAAACATAAGGATACAACAAGCACACACTGACACACCTACCTTTGCCGTCTTTTCATCATCGTCCTCATCATCCAGTGGGATATTGAGATCTGGTTCTTTCAGGAGTCCGTAGTATACTTTTCCCTTGTTGGCTGTGATTAGTTTAAAATATTCTAGTTATTACTTTATATACTGTATAGGTCCCTTAATCTATGATGAAAAACAACTTTTACTTTAGAAAAGTATTGTTTTTTTAATAACTGTGAAAATCAGACTAATTTGTAACTACATGAAGTGATGCTGCCACTGTTTTATTTAAAATATCAAGTAATCTTATAAAGTCTGAAAAAATATTTAGAAAATGCAAAACGGCAGAGATTTTTGTAAAACATTACTGAATATGATGCTAAGCTGCAGTTATGCGAGGAGCTGTGACACCATATCCTCAGTGTCACATATTTTGTCATATTGTTGCTATAAATATGTAAAACCAATCCAAAACTCTGCACTATGCTATTTGTTAAATGTTTAAAGGTTATATCTCCTTGTTGTGAGTGAAGACTCTAAAATTACAACCCTGATAATAATGATGACTGGAGAAAAAGTGTTAGCAAATTTTAATCAGGAAAAAAAAACATAAAAAGGATATGCAAGAATGTCTTTCTAAATACAGAAATACACCACTATAAAAAGTACAAAGAGGTGAGACTGAACTATGCTTTTTCCTGTCCTCCTTATGAAACAAGTGGAATGGTACAGGAATTTTCAGTAGGATCAAATTACAGGTATTGTTAGTGTTGTGTGTGTGTAACTGCTCACCGTCTTTGCGTGATTCTCCAAGCTGTCCACCAGCTGTCAGATCAATCTGCTGCTTACTGCGAGGGGCTCCATCAAACACTGTTAATAAATAAGACCTCTCAGTGTTAATAAATAGTGACCTCTCAGTGTTAATACATAGTGACCTCTCAGTGTTAATAAACAGTGACCTCTCACTGTTAATAAATAGTGACCTCTCAGTGTTAATAAATAGTGACCTCTCAGTGTTAATAAACAGTGACCTCTCAGTGTAAATAAATAGTGACCCCTCAGTGTTAATAAATAGTGACCTCTCAGTGTTAATAAACAGTGACCTCTCAGTGTAAATAAATAGTGACCTCTCAGTGTTAATAAATAGTGACCTCTCAGTGTTAATAAACAGTGACCTCTCAGTGTAAATAAATAGTGACCTCTCAGTGTTAATAAATAGTGACCTCTCAGTGTTAATAAATAGTGACCTCTCAGTGTTTATAAATAGTTACCTCGCAGTGTTAATAAATAGTGACCTCTCAGTGTTAATAAATAGTGACCTCTCAGTGTTTATAAATAGTGACCTCTCAGTGTTTATAAATAGTGACCTCTCAGTGTAAATAAATAGTGACCTCTCAGTGTTAATAAATAGTGACCTCTCAGTGTTAATAAATAGTGACCTCTCACTGTTAATAAACAGTGACCTCTCACTGTTAATAAATAGTGACCTCTCAGTGTTAATCAATAGTGACCTCTCAGTGTTAATAAATAGTGACCTCTCGGTGTTAATAAATAGTGACCTCTCAGTGTTAATAAACAGTGACCTCTCGGTGTAAATAAATAGTGACCTCTCAGTGTAAATAGTGACCTCTCAGTGTAAATAAATAGTGACCTCTCAGTGTTAATAAACATTGACCTCTCAGTGTTAATAAATAGTGACCTCTCACTGTTAATAAATAGTGACCTCTCACTGTTAATAAACAGTGACCTCTCAGTGTTAATAAACAGTGACCTCTCAGTGTTAATAAATAGTGACCTCTCGCTGTTAATAAACAGTGACCTCTCAGTGTTAATAAATAGTGACCTCTCGGTGTTAATAAATAGTGACCTCTCAGTGTTAATAAACAGTGACCTCTCGGTGTAAATAGTGACCTCTCAGTGTTAATAAACAGTGACCTCTCACTGTTAATAAATAGTGACCTCTCAGTGTAAATAAATAGTGACCTCTCAGTGTTAATAAAAAGTGACCTCTCAGTGTTTATAAACAGTGACCTCTCAGTGTTAATAAATAGTGACCTCTTAGTGTTAAAAAATAGTGACCTCTCAGTGTAAATAAATAGTGATCTCTCAGTGTTAATTAATAGTGACCTCTCAGTGTTAATAAACATTGACCTCTCAGTGTTAATAAATAGTGACCTCTTAGTGTAAATAAATAGTGACCTCTCAGTGTTAATTAATAGTGACCTCTCAGTGTTACCTGGTAATAAACATTGACCTCTCAGTGTTAATAAACAGTGACCTCTCAGTGTAAATAAATAGTGACTTCTAAGTGTTTATAAATAGTGACCTCTCAGTGTTAATAAATAGTGACCTCTCAGTGTAAATAAATAGTGACAGCTCAGTATTTATAAATAGTGACCTCTCAGTGTTAATTAACAGTGCCTATCAGTGTTAATAAATATGGACCTTTCAATGTTAATAAATAATAATTATTTTTATTATATTATTGAATAATAACACATTGAATTAAACTGATATTTAAAGAATTTTATAAACTAAATAAATCAAACTGACAAAATGAGACAGTGACACTGATTCTATGCCTCACTCATCAAAACTGATGCAGGTAATTTCTGTCAGTGTTTTATATAGATATTATTTCCATCACAGCTGAAAACTGTCACATGAATCATGTGCATAACACAGAAATCAATGAATGTGTGTACAAGTGTGTACAATCATTACAAGATGTGCATACAGTTATGTACATGTAAGGTTGTCAGCTGATCAATATTCAACCAATTGTTCCCATGTTTAAGGCTAAAGTTTTATAAAAAGTCCAAATCAGGTGAATCAGACTACACTTTTTCACAATTTCAAAACTGTTTTTGACATTCATAAATACAGCTAGCAAACCTGTATAACACAACATACCAATAATCAACTGCCTTTATAATTTCAATATAAAGACAGTTTGAATAAATCTGAATAAATGGACAGAATTTTGGCTATAGGTAGTGTACACCTAATGATTGCTGTCTACAACAGTACTGTTGAGATTACAGGTTTGTATTTGTAATATTGCAGTGACAAATAAGTTATATTTTGTAATGAATTTTTTGCAGCACTGATAGTTTAGGTTTTAGTGAATTTTATGATGCTAATGATCTTGAATATATTCCTGATAGCTAGTAGTTACAAAAAGGCTAAAATAAAGCAAATACTAAAACTGTTCACCAATGTCACTGCTGTTTTGTTATTCTGATTAACTATGACCGCAACTCTTTTCTCTGATTATTTACTCCCTGAATAGTGTATGCAACTTTTTTCTTCCCTCCCCTTACCTCAGGGAAAAATGTGCAAACCCTGTGATATAATGGAGCATTAACAGTCATTTAACCAGCAAACCCTGTGATATAATGTAGCATTAGTATTCATTTAACTAGCAAACCCTGCGATATAATGGAGCATTAACAGTCATTTAACCAGCCAACCCTGCGATATAATGGAGCATTAACATTTATTTAACCAGCAAACTGTGACATAATGTCCAGAGCATTAGCATTCATTTAACCAGCTCTTGTGTTTCTGCATGTTCCTGGCAGGGGGAGCCACATTGGTTATATGTAACTGATGTAATAAACCAGAAGGAAGCAAGACATATAAAGCTTCATATAACTCTCTCCTGTTGAAACGTTTGTTAAAACCCAGAGTCACTCTTCATAAGCAGTTTCTGTACTCACACTGTGCTCCATAAATAGTTCAGAGTATAAATCCACTTTCTACACAAATTTTGTAGACTACCAATAAATTTGCTCCATATCCTAATGCTCTAAAAACTGTCCTAATTAACAACCTTGATACTAACACTGAGTGGAATATCTCTGTCACAGAAACCATTCTAAACAATCAAACAACAGTCAAGACTGACAAGCTGCCGTTAACATCAGATGGATATAATAAATGTATTTAATGTTTCACGTTAGATAAAGATTCCCTAATCCTTTTACATAAATTTGGCAATGAACAAAGAATATTAAAATACCTGCTGCTAACCATCAATAAAGAGGCGTTCCTGAACGATGTTCAGCAGCAAGAATATTAAAATACCTGTTGCTTACCATCAATAAAGAGGCGTTCCTGAACGATGTTCAGCAGCAAGTTCTGTTTGTTCTCCTGCATGTGTCGCTTCAGGTGTGTATACGAATCACGTGACATTCGGATGACAAACTTGCTGGTCCTTGAAAATGACAATTATGAATAAAATTTTAAAATATTTTACTTTTTTTATGATTCACTTAGTATATATTACACACTTATCCTGATGTTGTTTGAAAATTATTTCTATTTTATTAAGTTTCTGTTGCTACAACAGTACATCTGTTACATTTATTTAAGTAACATATGCAAATCTTTCTTATAGTGATTTATACTGATATTCCTACTTGAAGTTGTCTAGCAGCTGGTTGCCAGCCATGTGCTCAGCCTTGCTCACGGTTGCCAGGGTCTTCAGGTCATCTTGGTAATAATATTCCTGACAATCATGGTACCGTTCAAAGAATCTCTTTGCTGAAAAAAGACAAATGATCTCAGTACTTGTTAGCTTTGATATAAGAAACTCACTTTTCAAAAGCACCTCTAACTTCAAAATAAAAAATCAAATATTTATTTCATAACAGTACAGTTGTTTACCTTGTATTTATTTCATAGGTATACATCTTATTAGCTTACTGTCATGATTATGGTCATTGGCAGATGATTAAGCTCTCTTTGTGTGTCCCATATCCATGCACATGCAAAAAGCACCCCTAATTTATTCTACGTATCCATCTTAAACAGTGTTTATGTGGCAGCAGGACAATGATACTAAAACTTAAATAACCTATACCCCCTGTCTGACTGATTCTACTGACTGTCACTATATGCAGAGTGAAATAATAAATTACACATCTGGAAGAAAATAATGCTGGGAATATTATTTGAATATCTGCCATGCAAATTGAAAGTTGTGTAGCAGAACTAATATTTTTTATTTTGTTTCCCTCCACATTTTCTATATCTTTTTTAATTGTAAGAGGATTCACCACAGAAAACACCATTGATACATTCCAATATAAGGAGGTAAATTAAATTCATAATGATCAGACAATCATTATAGCACTGAAACATATTTCACCACCAATAATTTATGTAAACATAAACTTAATATATAAACAAGGGACCTATGGGTCACAGCGCTCAGCTGTTATATATGATAAAAAAATATGATTTAGAAATGAGGCACATGCTGGTTTTATGTGGTAATAAAAATAAGCTGTATTATGAGATGTTGTTGTTTAGCTTATGTATGATTTTGATAGTGCCTTTGGAGACAGGAAAGAGGATTAATTTCATTTATTTTATTAACAAATGGAGTGCGATTGTCACACAGATTTTGACTTGGCCATATAACTTATAAGCAGAACATATAATATAAGAGTTTAACTATTTATTAAAAAAAATTACAAATATTGCCCTAGATATAATTTTTATTAAAAATAATAAGAGAATCGTATGATTTTTAAAATGAAATATAACTGAAATGATTATTAAAATAATATTAAAGAATATATTCATGAATGCATTCATGAATACATTTGGAAAGTATTTGCACTGGTATTCATATACTTTCATTTTTACCTGAATTCCCATTCTTTATGCAAGAAATTTTATAATGGAGTACATATTCATATTCGTATTTAAATACAATTGCAAAGTATTCCCACCATGTCTGGTATTTATTCAGTTTTCACCAAACAATGGTGTTGAGAATCCAGAATATACAAAATTCACACATTTAAATAATGATCATAAGTACCTGGTTTTAGGGCTTTTATTTATATTAACAAAAAAATGTAATATATTCATTTTGGACTAATTTCCCATCAATGTACTAACTATAGATACAGTAGGAATCTAGATAATAATATTATCAACTGCATCTTTGTCTATCATTAATTTCCTTCATATGATCCCTTATGATAAGTAATGAATAATATGATTTACTTTTTTATCATTAAAATTGAACTGAAAAATACCATAGGTGACTGCATGGTGTTATTTGGAATACATGACATTCTATCCATTGATACAAGATTCTTATATCATCGGTAACTGCAAGTTAATTTCCTGTTGTTATCAACTAACAAATTCCTTTTCTATTTTTCTTTAATTTGTTATTAAAAACCAATAAAAATTTATTAATTTATTGTTTATTATTATGTTGTTGGTTAAAACTACTAGATAAGTTGGGTTGGACACCTGGATCAACTGTGGCTGGCCATTATATAATAAGCTGCCTGGAGCCCCAGTTTATGCCTCGCCTCAAGCATGCATAATTTGCTGAAATTTCAAGGTCAACATACAGGTGACTCAAGAGGTGCTACAGAGAGCCAAGGTCTGACATGGTCTCATAAAAACAATAATAAAAGCTACAATTTTTGGCCAATTTCTTTCAGCTTTTTAAACTAAAAAGCTGAAATCTTTATGTGTGCATGATATGAAAATTATATCAACAGTGCTCACAGGAAACAAACATGCCATGGTCAAAGTTGGGCAAAATTTAAGGTACTAATTTTATATTTATACTAATAACTTATAAAATTTGAAAAATTCAGAACTAATTTTGAGTATTCAATTGAATCTTGATTAAATAATGTTACATCCCTGACAAAAAATCTCTAGCTTCAGCAATCCTCTTGTTAAGGGAGTAAATATATTTCTTGATTTTTTACAAAGTGCATTATGTTTGGGCCCATAACTTAAAACAATTACGTAATACTGACATCATTTCTGGCATGTGCATAGAGAATGTATAGAACAAGGCCTACAGGCCTAATGCGAACCTGTGCAAAGTTTTGGAGTATGAATGAAGGTTTATTTTTAAAATTTAATATTGATCCTTTTAAGTCCTGCATATCTACCTTAGTCATTATGATTTCAGCAAAATGGACATTTCGGACCTGCAAGTTTCAGACTAGGACATTTTAAAACTAGAATATGGGTAGTCGACAAGCGACTATGTGTATCTGCAGAAATCAGAGTGGGATGGGTGAAGTGAGGCATGGATTAAGTGGCAAGGGGAATAGAGTGAGGTGTGTTGCATATTAGCATGGATGGCTGCAGCGTAAACGTGAATGTAGGTGGTGTCATCTGTCATAAAAATCGAGAAAATTGTCCAGGATGTATAAACCTGCAAAATTTCAGGTGGATAAGTCAAACCACTGCTGAGATATGAGTGATTTTATCCCAAGGCAGATGAACAGATGGGTGGTGTGCATTAATGGTTGCAGGTGGCGCCACCAGTTTTGCCTATGATGAAGAGCTATGTGAGATCTATACACATGCAAAATTTTGGCCCAATCGGTCAAATGGTTCCTGAGATATGAGCTTGGATGTCTGCAGAGTAAACGTGAATGTAGGTGGCGCCACCTGTCATAAATCGAGAAAGCTGTCCAGGATGTATAAACCTGCAAAATTTCAGGTGGATAAGTCAAACCACTGCTGAGACATGAGTGATTTTATCCCAAGGCAGATGAACAGATGGACACTGTGCATAAATGGTTGCAGGTGGCGCCACCAGTTTTGCCTATGATGAAGAGCAATGTGAGATCTATACACAGGCACAATTTTGGCCCAATCGGTCAAACGGTTCCCAAGATATGAGCCTGGATGTCTGCAGAATAAACATGAATGTAGGTGGTGCCACCTGTCATGAAATGGACAAAGCTGTTCAGGATGTATAAACCTGCAAAAGTTCAGGTGGATAAGTCAAACCACTGCTGAGATATGAGTGATATTATCCCAAAGCGGATGAACAGATGGACACTGTGCAAAAATGGTTGCAGGTGGCGCCACCATTTTTAGTTTATGTTATAAAGCTATTAAAGGGCTACATTTGTGCAAAATTTTTAGCCTGATTAGTCAAACAGTTCCCCAGATATGCGGGTTTATGTGTGGGAACAGATGCACAAATGGACGCTGGGCAGCGAGAAAATGTCAGAGATCAACCAAAAATGAGGGTGCAGCAGTTCACATGTAACCTGATGATAAACCCGATTTGCTTAAAATGCAAACCAAGTTTTTTCAAACAGTTGAAAGATATAGTTCCAATAATCTGGGAATTCTGCATCTAAACATTGTATCTAGACGTCTAGACGCTGTGTCTAGACCTCTAGACACATTGTCTAGACACCCCCCCTGAGCCAGGTCAGTTGCCATGGTGATGTCTGGACCCCACCTGTTTGTACTGAGTGACCTCTTGACTTGGCTGCTGAAACTCAGCAAGATGTCAAATCTGTTTTCAAATACAGAAAGCCTTTTTTCAATTGGCTACAATGCTTTTTAAAAGCTGTATTTACCCAATCTATTCTTATAAAACTGGCAGAACCCTACCACAGAATAATTCATGTAAAGTTTAAACCAATCAGCTTAACAGTTTCATCATAAATCAGTGTATAAGCTAGAAGAGTTTAAAATTACATATTCGCTTGTAAAAAACACATTAATGTAGGTGGCGCCACCAATACCTCAAAATCAGATCTGACATATACGACAAACATTGGTATAAAATTTGGTGATTACAGCTCTAGCCGTTTCTGAGATTTTAAGTTTAGTATGCTTTTTTGCACAGATGACTTAGTTCAACTTCCTGTAACTCGACAAAAAATCTCCGAACTGGAACCATTCGAACAAACTTGAGAGAGATTGTTCCAAGTAACATTTCTGTGAAATACTGAACAATTTGGCTAGACAGTTTCGGAGAAGAAGATTTTTAAAGCTTTTTTAGCTTTTTCCCTATAAAATCTAAGAAAATGCAATTAGAAAAAAAATAAACAAAATCCGATATAGTTTTTTGGATGACTGATTATTTGCATAAAATTTGGTGATGCTAGCTCCTGCTGTTTTTGAGATAAGTATGGTTAACGTACAGACGACGCACAACGCACACCTCACGACAAACGATGGACGACGCCGCACCATTGCATAAGCTCACAGGTTCGCTAAAAATATGTATATTATATATGATTAAAGTCAGATCAGTGGTTTTGATATTAGGCAGTCTTGAAGTGTAACAATGGGTTTTTAATGGAAATTTTTCATTAATATCTCGAAGTTATTAAGTCCTAGTGACCAAATTCTTGAGACATCTAATTGCATGCCAAATTTTAGAAACTGAGAGCTGAAGCTGGGGAGCTGAGCACTTGCAAACTGCATGACACTAGCTTGATGTAAACAATATGTTACATGGTGCTTGAAAACTTGAATAAAATCTACATTTTTTGATCAACTGGTTTCAAATTTTTGGTGTTTACAGACAAAATGCTAAAAAAACATGCTGTGAAAATTAAATCCACAGTACTTACAGGAAAAAAAGTGCCATGGTCAAAGTTGGGCAAAATTTAAGGTACAAATTTTTTATTTTGGTTAATATTTTAAAAATTTAAAAGATTTTGATCTAATTTTGGGTATACAATTTAATTTTGATTTATTAAAGTTATATTACTGGAAAAAAGTTTATAGCTTTAATATATTTTGTGTTAAGTGATCAAATATCTTTCCTGATTTTTTACACAATGCATTATGTTTGGGCCCATAACTTTTTAAATTTACATAATACAGACATAATTTATGGCATGTACATAGGAACTATATAGAGGAATAATTATGGTAAATATGAGGGAAAACAGATGAGTGGTTTTGATATTAGGCAGTCCTGAAGTGTAAAAATAGGTTTTTAATAAAAAATTGAGGTTTTTCCTTAATTTCTAAAAGGAACAAAGTCGCAAAGACCCAGTTTTCGGCTTGGTAGGAGATCTTGGGGACATCTAACATTATGCCGAATTTTGGATTCCTAGGTCTCTTCTGGTTTCAAAACGTGCCACATCTATGGCCAGACGGACGGACAGACGGCACGACAGACGGACGGATGGACAGACGGACGGACAATGGACCATGACTATAGCTCAGATGACTTATAGTCAGCTGAGCTAAAAAACTTCTGTATAATATACAAAATATCATTAAGGAACCTGGACAAAGTTGAAAGTAGTAACATATGTATGTAATTACCTTCTTCTTCATGGTTATTGTAGACCAGCTCCAGGTACATGTGTACAAACACAGGGTACAACACCATCGCCAGCTCACACTGAAAATAACAACAACAACATGTAGACCAGCTCCAGGTACATGTGTACAAACACAGGGTACAACACCATTGCCAGCTCACACTGAAAATAACAACAACAACATGTAGACCAGCTCCAGGTACATGTGTACAAACACAGGGTACAACACCATCGCCAGCTCACACTGAAAGTAACAACAACATGTAGACCAGCTCCAGGTACATGTGTACAAACACAGGGTACAACACCATCGCCAGCTCACACTGAAAATAACAACAACATGTAGACCAGCTCCAGGTACATGTGTACAAACACAGGGTACAACACCATCGCCAGCTCACACTGAAAATAACAACAACAACATGTAGACCAGCTCCAGGTACATGTGTACAAACACAGGGTACAACACCATCGCCAGCTTACACTGAAAGTAACAACAACATGTAGATCAGCTCCAGGTACATGTGTACAAACACAGGGTACAACACCACGCCAGTTCACACTGAAAATAACAACAACAACATGTAGACCAGCTCCAGGTACATGTGTACAAACACAGGGTACAACACCATCGCCAGCTCACACTGAAAATAACAACAACATGTAGATCAGCTCCAGGTACATGTGTACAAACACAGGGTACAACACCATCGCCAGCTCACACTGAAAATAACAACAACAACATGTAGACCAGCTCCAGGTACATGTGTACAAACACAGGGTACAACACCACGCCAGCTCACACTGAAAATAACAACAACAACATGTAGACCAGCTCCAGGTACATGTGTACAAACACAGGGTACAACACCATCACCAGCTCACACTGAAAATAACAACAACATGTAGACCAGCTCCAGGTACATGTGTACAAACACAGGGTACAACACCATCGCCAGCTCACACTGAAAGTAACAACAACATGTAGACCAGCTCCAGGTACTTGTGTACAAACACAGGGTACAACACCACGCCAGTTCACACTGAAAATAACAACAACATGTAGACCAGCTCCAGGTACATGTGTACAAACACAGGGTACAAAACCATCGCCAGCTCACACTGAAAATAACAACAACATGTAGACCAGCTCCAGGTACATGTGTACAAACACAGGGTACAACACCACGCCAGTTCACACTGAAAATAACAACAACATGTAGACCAGCTCCAGGTACATGTGTACAAACACAGGGTACAACACCATCGCCAGCTCATACTGAAAATAACAACAACAACATGTAGACCAGCTCCAGGTACATGTGTACAAACACAGGGTACAACACCATCGCTAGCTCATACTGAAAATAACAACAACAACATGTAGACCAGCTCCAGGTACATGTGTACAAACACAGGGTACAACACCATCGCCAGCTCACACTGAAAGTAACAACAACATGTAGACCAGCTCCAGGTACATGTGTACAAACACAGGGTAAAACACCACGCCAGTTCACACTGAAAATAACAACAACATGTAGACCAGCTCCAGGTACATGTGTACAAACACAGGGTACAACACCATCGCCAGCTCACACTGAAAATAACAACAACATGTAGACCAGCTCCAGGTACATGTGTACAAACACAGGGTACAACACCATCGCCAGCTCACACTGAAAATAACAACAACAACATGTAGACCAGCTCCAGGTACATGTGTACAAACACAGGGTACAACACCATCGCCAGCTCACACTGAAAATAACAACAACAACATGTAGACCAGCTCCAGGTACATGTGTACAAACACACAGGGTACAACACCATCGCCAGCTCACACTGAAAGTAACAACAACATGTAGACCAGCTCCAGGTACATGTGTACAAACACAGGGTACAACACCACGCCAGTTCACACTGAAAATAACAACAACATGTAGACCAGCTCCAGGTACATGTGTACAAACACAGGGTACAACACCATCGCCAGCTCACACTGAAAATAACAACAACATGTAGACCAGCTCCAGGTACATGTGTACAAACACAGGGTACAACACCATCGCCAGCTCACACTGAAAATAACAACAACAACATGTAGACCAGCTCCAGGTACATGTGTACAAACACAGGGTACAACACCATCGCCAGCTCACACTGAAAATAACAACAACAACATGTAGACCAGCTCCAGGTACTTGTGTACAAACACAGGGTACAACACCATCGCCAGCTCACACTGAAAATAACAACAACAACATGTAGACCAGCTCCAGGTACATGTGTACAAACACAGGGTACAACACCACGCCAGCTCACACTGAAAATAACAACAACAACATGTAGACCAGCTCCAGGTACATGTGTACAAACACAGGGTACAACACCATCGCCAGCTCACACTGAAAATAACAACAACATGTAGACCAGCTCCAGGTACATGTGTACAAACACAGGGTACAACACCATCGCCAGCTCACACTGAAAATAACAACAACAACATGTAGACCAGCTCCAGGTACATGTGTACAAACACAGGGTACAACACCATCGCCAGCTCACACTGAAAATAACAACAACAACATGTAGACCAGCTCCAGGTACATGTGTACAAACACAGGGTACAACACCATCGCCAGCTCACACTGAAAATAACAACAACAACATGTAGACCAGCTCCAGGTACATGTGTACAAACACAGGGTACAACACCATCGCCAGCTCACACTGAAAATAACAACAACATGTAGATCAGCTCCAGGTCATGTGTACAAACACAGGGTACAACACCATCGCCAGCTCACACTGAAAATAACAACAACAACATGTAGACCAGCTCCAGGTACATGTGTACAAACACAGGGTACAACACCATCGCCAGCTCACACTGAAAGTAACAACAACATGTAGATCAGCTCCAGGTACATGTGTACAAACACAGGGTACAACACCATCGCCAGCTCACACTGAAAATAACAACAACATGTAGATCAGCTCCAGGTCATGTGTACAAACACAGGGTACAACACCATCGCCAGCTCACACTGAAAATAACAACAACAACATGTAGACCAGCTCAAGGTACATGTGTACAAACACAGGGTACAACACCATCGCCAGTTCACACTGAAAATAACAACAACAACATGTAGACCAGCTCCAGGTACATGTGTACAAACACAGGGTACAACACCATCGCCAGCTCACACTGAAAATAACAACAACATGTAGATCAGCTCCAGGTACATGTGTACAAACACAGGGTACAACACCATCGCCAGCTCACACTGAAAATAACAACAACAACATGTAGACCAGCTCCAGGTACATGTGTACAAACACAGGGTACAACACCATCGCCAGCTCACACTGAAAATAACAACAACAACATGTAGACCAGCTCCAGGTACATGTGTACAAACACAGGGTACAACACCGTTGCCAGCTCACACTGAAAATAACAACAACATGTAGACCAGCTCCAGGTACATGTTTACAAACACAGGGTACAACACCATCGCCAGCTCACACTGAAAATAACAACAACAACATGTAGACCAGCTCCAGGTACATGTGTACAAACACAGGGTACAACACCACGCCAGTTCACACTGAAAATAACAACAACATGTAGACCAGCTCCAGGTACATGTGTACAAACACAGGGTACAACACCATCGCCAGCTCACACTGAAAATAACAACAACATGTAGACCAGCTCCAGGTACATGTGTACAAACACAGGGTACAACACCACGCCAGTTCACACTGAAAATAACAACAACATGTAGACCAGCTCCAGGTACATGTGTACAAACACAGGGTACAACACCATCGCCAGCTCACACTGAAAATAACAACAACAACATGTAGACCAGCTCCAGGTACATGTGTACAAACACAGGGTACAACACCATTGCCAGCTCACACTGAAAATAACAACAACATGTAGACCAGCTCCAGGTACATGTGTACAAACACAGGGTACAACACCATCGCCAGCTCACACTGAAAATAACAACAACATGTAAACCAGCATCAGGTACATGTGTACAAACACAGGGTACAACACCATTGCCAGCTCACACTGAAAATAACAACAACATGTAGACCAGCTCCAGGTACATGTGGAAAAGACCTGGAAATTCAGATTTATTTAATATAATCAACTGCATCCTTGTCTATCATCTATTTGCTTCATATTATCCCAAATAGAAAACAATTTTATTAATTTATTTATTTTTCATTTTGATGATGACATGAAAAATACTTAATGGTGACTGCATGGTGTCCTTGACTATCCATGGAAAATCCATAAAACATCAGTCATTGCAAGGTTATTTCCTGTTACTAATAAACTATAAAACTCCTTTTCCATTAATTTTTCTTAAAGTTGTTATTATAAACCAATAAATATTTTTAAAATTATTGTTTATTGTTATGTTTTTGGCCAAAACAACTACTATAGGAGGAGGGTTGGACAGAAAGATCCAGCAAAAGCCACCCAAAAGCTGGCTGGCTGAAGATTATGCCTCACTTTAAGCATGCATAATTGACCTTAAAGGTCAACAAGAGGACATATAGAGGGGTTTCAGTATGGCCTAGGTGTGACATAGTCTCATAAAAACTTTAATAAAATCTACATGTTTTGGTAAATTCCTTTCAAATTTCAGGATTTAGAAGCTGTAACCTTTATGTGTGCATGATAAGAAAATTAAATGAACAGTGCTTACAGGGACAATATGTGCCATGGCCAAAGTTGGGCAAAATTAAGGTACTAATTTTATATTTATGCAAATAACTTGTATTTATTATGCGAATAATTTGTAATATTCAGATCTAATTTTCTGTATACAATGGAATCTTGATAAAATGAAGTTTTATCTCTGAAAGAAAGTCTCCAGCTTCAGCATTTCTTATGTTAAGTGAGTAAATATATTTCCTGATTTTTTACAAGGTGCATTATTTTAGGGCAAATTTCTTCAACAAATTACGTAATACTGACCTAATTTTGGTATGTACATAAGAAATGTATGATAAAATATGCTGTCTAAATATGATCAGTACCAAATCAGTGGTGATGATATTAGGCAGTCTTGGAGTGTAACAATTGGTTTTTAATGGAAAACAGAGGTTTTTTCCTTAATATCTCAAAGGAACATAGTCCTAGTGACCCAATTTTTGGTATGGTAGGATATTTTGAGGACATCTTACTGATGCAAAATTTTGGATTTGTAGGTCCAACGGTTTCAAAACATGCCCTGTTTACCAATGGACACCTTGACACCTGGACAGATGAATGTGGACAAAGGACCATGACTATAGCTCAGATGACTTATAGTCAGCTGAGCTAATGACACAGCCGACTGGTCAATTTAACTGTTTATATCAAATAAGGACCCAAGATGTCTGTACCTATACCTACCCTATGTGTGTCAAGAGACCTGTCAATGAAACCCAAGATGACTGTACCTGTACCTACCCTGTGTGTGTCAAAAGACCCATCAATAAAACCCAGGATGACTGTATCTATACCTATCCAATGTGTGTCAAGAGACCCATAAATAAAACCCAAGATGTCTGTATCTATACCTATCCCATGTGTGTCAAGAGACCCATCAATAAAACTCAAAGATGTCTATACCTAGACCCCTGTGTGTGTCAAGAGACCTATCAATAAAACTCAAAGATGTCTGTACCTAGACCCCTGTGTGTGTCAAGAGACCCATCAATAAAACTCAAAGATGTCTGTACCTAGACCCCTGTGTGTGTCAAGAGACCTATCAATAAAACTCAAAGATGTCCGTACCTAGACCCCTGTGTGTGTCAAGAGACCCATCAATAAAACCCAGGATGCCTGTACCTTAACTTACCCTGTGTCAACAGACCTGTCAATAAAACCCAATACATCTGTACCTTGGGTCAATAAAACCCAAGATGACTGTACCTATATACCCCTGTGTGTGTCAAGAGACCCGTCAGTAAAATCCTAGGTGACTGTACCTATACCCACCATGTGTGTGTTAAGAGACCTATCAAGAAATCCAAGGATGACTGTACCTATGCTTATCCTGTGTGTCAAGAGACCCCTCAATAAAATCCAATACGACTGTACCTACCCTGTAAGTCAAGAGCCCCTCATTAAAATCCAATACGACTGTACCTACCCTGTAAGTCAAGAGACCCGTCATTAATTTAAAATCCAATACGACTGTACCTACCCTGTAGGTCAAGAGACCCCTCAATAAAATCCAATACGACTGTACCTACCCTGTAAGTCAAGAGGTCCGTCATTAAAATCCAATACGACCGTGCCTACCCTGTAAGTCAAGAGGTCCGTCATTAAAATCCAATACGACCGTACCTACCCTGTAAGTCAAGAGACCCGTCATTAAAATCCAATACGATAGTACCTACCCTGTAAGTCAAGAGACCCGTCATTAAAATCCAATACAACTTTACCTACCCTGTGTGTGTCAAGAGACCCGTCAATAAAATCTTTGAGATCATCATAATGGCTGGAGTAAATGCATGGATCATCTTCCCTGAAATACAAATTCAGACCATTAAAGACACAAGATCATGGACATTTCATTTATCTGAAGAGCGCAATATGTATATTTAATGTGAACCACACCCACGCATGATGTTTTCATATATCACATTCCTCTACTCCTGTAAAACCAACTCCAGCATACATGACATGTTATTAAAAGCCAAAAACCTAGGAATATGAGGGAATAAACTTATGCATGTGACCTTTCTTAAAAAAACAAAATCTAAAGGTCGCAGCTTTAGAAGAAAGGGCAATTCAAACAAGTTTTTCATAAAATCTCTCTTTTAATGTGGTTAAATTGGAAATAAATAAAAAATACAATTCTTGAATTGGCATAGCTGTGAAGAGATCTTCACTGTGGTCATGACATGGCTATGAAAATGACTAAGTTTTTACCAGGAAAAAACTTTTCCATTTCTTTCATGTTTTTCAAAGTTAAACAATGACATATAGGAAAAAAGTTTCATTTATGTCAATAACTCATGGGAAAGATAGGAATGACCTGGTATCAAATTGGGCAGGGGATTTCACTAAATCTCCTTTGGCCAGACCCAGCACTATTCCTTAGTCAAATGACAAAAAAACAACCTGATGTGACCAACATTAAATTATCCAGAAATATATTTAATGTTACTCAGTCTGGTTCACAATGATATGAACACTTCCCTGTATCACCATGAAACTCTGCTGTCTGATTAGGGGCAAGCTTATCTTTGATAGGCAACTTACATTAAAATGTAAATTAAGTTGATTTAAGTGTGAGTACATTATTACAGACAGTTTGTGTGTGGTGCTACTTTACCTTTTATAAGCTGACAGGGCTTGGGAGACATCTGAAGCTGTGTCTGTTTCTCTGTCCTTCTTTATTTCCTCTTCATTTATATTTGCTTCTTTCAACAGCAATGCCTCAGTGTCCTGTAACACATGACCAAGTAATGTGTGATGTTTACATTCATGGTGATGTTTGCTATGACTAAAAGTCTGCTGTATGGTTCCTGAATAAAATTATGATATCTGCATCCATTTGTGATGGCATTGCAGGACAGGAGGCTCAAACTGAGTTAACAGGTAGTTTGTGATGTTTACGTCCATCACTGCATATATCTAAAGTGCAGAACTATAGCCTGTATGAACAATGTAACATTAGCCATTATCACATCAAATTTACAAACAATTCATGCAGCCACTTTTTTTATTACCTTTCCATTTCTTTCCATTTTATATTTGGAATTCATTGTGATTGTCACTTAAAGCAACTGTAATTGATCAATTTTTAATGTAACTGGTATTATATTTATTTCAATGAAATCATTACTGGTAGTCATTATCATACATATTTTATTTGCACCAGGACAAATTGGTGTTGCAGAAGCTGTTGCTTCTTTTAAAATTGCCATTAATTTTACTCCCCATGAAATTCCAATATGAATTTTGCCCATGTGTAACAGCATTATGACAAGGGTCCAGGAAACCTCAGTGGGAATGTATGAATGTTAAATCTTACTGTTCAAACAAGAATGGTTACCCCATGTCTTGGTAGACGGCATTTCAATACTTACCAAGAATAAATCAAAATCAGTGATTTAATCACCCCTGCTGAAATAATTTCACCTTCACTGTTATGGTCCATTTAATGTAACCAGAGTGTTGGACCCCTGATCATGAGACTGCAGGTCCAATTAAAAAGAGACATCTTTCATTCATTACTATTTCATGTAAGTATAAGTGTATGCTTGCAGGGATTTCTGCTGCAATACATGATCATTTCAGGGTGGAAAATTTGGGAACATTAACAGAGAATGTTCATTTTTTTTTTGGGGGGGGGGGGCAGGACTAGAGGCCAGGACAAGCGCACAAGAGTGAACTGGGTACCTGCACCTGATCACAGGAAGGGGCCTGCTTTAGGCAACAGGAGTCTAGGATCATAAATAATTAACACCAATCATTATACATAGATCATAGGGATCAAGGATGGGCAGAGTGATTATATGTGTACATTTTGAGTGTTTTAATGAAAGTTTGTGAATGTGCAATAGTCTTAATTCTGTCATGGTGCACTTAAAATGTCCACATAAGCAACCTCTGTGACATTAAGTCATGTTTGGTTGCGTTAAGTTATGAAGATTAAGAACACAAACCTGGAGGTCAGACCTCTATCGCACGAAGCACTCTGTTATTTTCTACATTTCAAATGCAGGCCTAATTCTGAACATTTTCATTTTGGTCATTACACTGGACCAATGTTAGCCTATAAATTGTATATATAGTTGCTCCTGGTATACTGGCATCTACATAGAGCTGGAGTCATCTGACCCTACATTATAGTCCATCCCAGTACCTGACTACAGTAACCTGTGTTCACATGTTTTTCCAGGATAATTTTTCAAACACGTGAAGATGCAAAACATTTCTGGTCCAAAGGTTGCAGAAGCTATTCCACCAACTGTCAGCATAAAAATTAATGCATTAACTTGCACTGAATATGTATAAGACAAATAATCCAAAATATGACAAAACAAGTTACAGCATTTACAAATTTTTCATTGCTGGAGAACTGAACATAAACAAACCAGGCAAGCTGATGACGTCAGTCAAGTTTTGTCTTACAAACACCACACACTTTCATAAACATGGAAAGTCTTCTATGGAGGAATGTATTGTCCAGCTGTGTCTGGAAGAAGCCATCCATGGTCATTCAGCATGAATAAAGCAAGAGTCGCAGAGTAAATACTTTTAACATGAAATATTACTACTTTACATAAAATCAGCAGAATATCTGGGAGCGATCGTATAGAATCTGGTCTGTATGGATGAGGTTATGGGTGTACATACGGACAGACGTAACGCTGTTTAGGATTCATGTAATGGAGAAGTAGGCATGTCGATGTCATATCATCAGGCATGTCATGGCTTATGTTGATTACTACTAATATGAGAAGGTCCAGTCAGTTTAGACCCATCTTGAAAATGAAGACCGGATTCTATACTCGGGCCAATATCTGCATATCTACTTTAGGCCAAAATGCATTTTAAAAGAATATTCTTGAATTAAATTATCGCGGAAAAAAAAAACATGAGGACAATGGTTTTGGGACGGACTATAAGCAAGGTCCTGATACAGTGACAGATGACAATGTATGGGCGATATTGCAAGGACACAACGGTTACCCTGAGCGATATCAGAAGCAAATAGGCCATTTTAATGTAACTTTTCACAAACTGGCTTATTATTACCTTCAATTTATTCTTCTTGAGGAACTGCAGCACTGCGAGTAAGGTCTGTTTGTCAGTGAAGCCACCATCTTTGCCTTCGACTTCGTCGTTAGTTTCTTTTGTGACACTTGTAGCAGAGGATTCCGCCATGGCTTCAGCGTCATTCATTTGTATTCGGATAATTTGTGGGAACGTACTGAAACTCCGTGAGACGCCCGGGGTGGCCCCGCTGTAGGTACAAGCAGTACCGCTGGTCTTTGACTCAAAGTTTGAGACAGACTGGTTGTACCTAGGCCCGCGCCAAATGACACGTTCATTCAACAAATATGATTTACACTTAACTTTGCTATAAGTATATAAGTATATATATATATATATATATATATATATATATATATATATATATATATATATATATATGGGACTTTCATTAAAAACCCTACCCGGGGTCCAATTCAGCAGGCATTATCAAGCGGTTAATTTCAAATTTTAAAAATTTTTTCTTTCCGTGCATGTGCATAACTGATAGGCCTATTTTGAAAATGAGTATTACTTTGAAATATTGCGAAAAAAACGTACATATAAAGGAAATAATTATTCTCTCAGTGCCATATACTAGTCAGTGCCAGCAGCCGACCTGAATACCACGAAAAGGTAACGAAGTCAGTCTTAAATTTTACCAGAAAATGTTGATATATACAGTGAAACCTCGTTAACTGTGTCGAAGTCGAAGGAACCCTCAGAAAACTTAGACACATCCGAGATTCGACACAAGCGGGTTTTATTTGGTTATTATTTAACTAGAGTTGTCCGGAATATCGAGTCTGTAACTTCGACATAAGCGGGGTATTCGACTAAAGCGAGTTCGACACACACACATATATATATATATATATATATATATATATATATATATATATATATATATATATATATATATATATATATATACACAGGCGCGACTTGACATTCCGACCCTTTACAATCCGGAAACCTTGCAATCCGACGGTATTTTGCAATAAACGAACGGGACCCATAGAAATTAGCCTTGACAAACCGACAGCCTTGGATTCCGACTCCGACGTGACATTTCCCCGACACAAACAAGGATACCGACGTATTTATCTGACTTGACAATCCGACCGGTATATTGTCCTTTGATGTCAGTGGTCGGGCTCGTGCACGCAGCAACCTGATCAATTAGGCGTGAAATGCAGCGATGCGTATTGTTCTAACTGTACACGAGAACCAATTATTGAGTCAATTTGGCTTACTAATTAAGTCAGTTTACATCCGTATGTGGCACACATGAACCTCTCGGTGTGTGGAATACGCGGAGGTGGAGAACGGTGCTGGGGACCTTTTCCAGGCACACAACAGCGCAGACCACGTGACCGCGGAGCGATCCCTCGTATTAGACAACATGGAGCCCACGGAAGCAATACCGACGGCCGTTGATTATGTGTCAGTGGTCAAAGAATACGAAGGCGACAGTGACAGCGAGTCTGAGGGAGATGCTGGTTCAAATATATACATTTAGTTAATGTTTGTTCAGAAATATAAGCATATCTCATAATTGTAGAATCTGCATAGGTCGTCAATCTTGACCAGCGTAGTATATATAGACACGTATATAAGAAATAAAAACAGTACTCCATGACGGATGATTTTATTTTCTAACAATATCATATACGTAGTTTATTATAAAAAATACTTAATGAATTAAAACAAGTCCTCCAAACATTTAGGTCACATTGTATCTTTACCCTCCGTCACCTTTTTTGATTTGACAGTCCGAAAGCCTTGCAATCCGACGTAAATTAGCGTATAACATTTAGTGTCGGATTATCAAGTCACGACTGTATATATATATATATATATATATATATATATATATATATATATATATATATATATATATATATATATATATATATATATATATATACAGAAGCGGATCCGGGGGGGGGGGGGGGGTCCAGACCCCACCCCTTTTTTTCATCAGAAACAACGTTTTTTAAGGGCTTCAGATAAAATTTTGCCGCCTGGACCCCCCTTTCAGACCTGAGGACCTTTTTTTTAAGGGGTTTTCATTTTTCCTCCTGGGTTGGACCCCCCTTTTCCTAAATCCTGAATCCGCCCCTGATACATACATATATATATATATATATATATATATATATATATATATGTATATATATATATATATATATATATATATATATAGACATGTTGACAGTATTATGTGCAGTTGATCTGCATTGGGTCTACGTAACATTATTATTATATTCTAATTTCACATTGCTTTCCATTATTCCTTACAACTCTTTTTTGGTTACCTTGATTACCTTTACATTTATTTAAAAAACATTGGCCTATGATACCTAACCTTTAGTCCTTTATTGATCAAATAGGCTGTCTGCACAATGGGGTCCTTGCCTCGCCAAGAACTGAAACTAGTCGTATGTATAGGTTAGAACAGCGGGGTATCATGTGGAACCATTATTATCGTTTGTTTGTGTACCATAAACGCAATAAAAGTATGAAGCAAACTACAATGGACTACATCGTCACAAACCCAACCAAGGAGGAGGTTATGTTGTGGCCCTGTATGTTTGCAGCAAGATGTGGCGCGGATCGGGACAAAGCTTTGGCGGAACTAAGTAATGCATGGTCGTTTTTCTTTGGGAATATCTCTACTTACCGTCCTCTAGTTTTTAAATATATATAGATTTGGTCCTATTTGGCCTTATATTCTAAATGGCATTTTAAAAAATATAATAAAGAAAATGTTATTATTTCTTGTACCAAATAAATTTCATCTTGCAAGGGGTAAGTTTTTAAGCCGTCAACTCACTAAGGCTCGTGCATACAGCGCAGATAACTTTTATAACTTCTGAAACTTTGATGAACACGAACAACCCATTTAATTTTGAAATACATGTCTTTAGATGGCGAGGTATTTGTATGTTCCCCTTAGTAATTTGACGCAAACAGTACTGAGCAGAGTTTATTGACATTTTGTGGGTGATCATAGGTTAAGGTAAAACTAAACGAGCTGTCCGTTAACTTTTGGACTTAATCTGAATCAACATGTATTTTTAATTAAACTAGAATACGGGTAGTCGACAAGCGACTAAGTGTATCCGCAAAAAATCGGAGTAGGACGGGTGAAGTGAGGCATGGATTGAGGGGAAATAGAGTTAGATCTATGTGTTACATATTAGCATGGATGTCTGCCACGTGAACATGATTGTAGGTGGCGCCACCTATTATTTGTACGAGAAACTATCCAAGATGTATACACAGGCAAAATTTCAGGTGGAAAAGTCAAACCACTGCCGAAATATGTGATTTTATCCCACAGCAGACAAACAGATGGACTCTGTGCAAAAATGGTTGCAGGTGGCGCCACCAGTCATAAAATCATGATAGCTATCCAGGATGAATACGCATGCCAGATTTTAGGAGAATAAGTCAAACCACTGCTGAGATATAAGCATGGATGTCTGCAGAGTGAACGTGAATGTAGGTGGCGCCACCTGTCAAAAAATCAAGAAAGCTATCCAGGATGTATACCCATGCCAAATTTTAGGTGAATAAGATAAACCACTGCCGAGATATGAGTGATTTTAACCCAAGTCAAACGAACAGATGGACGCGGCGCTAAAATGGTTGCAGGTGGTGCCACCAGTTTTGTGTATGATAAAGAGCTATGTGAGATCTAAACACATGCAAATTTTTAGGAAGATACCTTAATTCAGTCCGGAAATATAAGCATGGATGTCTACAGCGTGAACGTGAATGTAGGTGGCGCTACCTGTCATAAAATCAAGAAAGCTATCCAAGATGTATACGCATGCAAAATTTCAGGTGAATTTGTCAAACCACTGCAGAGGTATAAGTGATTTAAACCCAAGGCAGACGAACAGATGGACGCTGAGCTAAAATGCCTGCAGGTGGCGCCACCATTTTTGTGTATTTTTTAAAGCTATCAAAGGGTTACATTTGTGTATTTTTTTTCCTGATAGGTCAAACGAGTCTGAAGATATGTGGGTTAATGTGTCAAAACAGACGCACAGATGGACGCACTGGAGAAAGGTCAGAGGTCAACACCGAATGGTTAGGCACCAGTTCACATGTGACCCGATAATTGGTGAAAGTTTCGGGAAAATTGGTCCAGTATTATCAGAGGAGTTCTCCGATCCGGAAACGAATACGGTGGCGGCGGAGGGCCCCGGTCAAAAACATAGTATCCACAAAACTTTGTTTTGGCGGATACAATTATTTTTCCCTTGTTCTGTCAATCATTAATGGAGGCCGGGTTAGTCCAAGAGCTCACCTGATTATACAGTTAATCACATTGTTAACCAGGTGTTAACCATGACTATTTTCTGAAATTTAGGTTTACGGTACAGGAATATTTTTCAGACATAGGTTACATATAAAATTCCGTCATGTTCTAGATATTCCACATCAATTGCATAAAGATTCCCGCGTTATATAAATGTGTACAGACTACAGAATCATGTGGCCATTGATTTCCCTACCTAAGCAGGGCTTTCGTCTCTGTTCGTGTGAATATTGAATATGCTGGGGGGGGGGGGGGGGCAAAGCCATTAAGCCATTTTCGATATTTTTTGTGCCCGTCTTACGGACATTGTCATCGTGATACAACAGTGGAGGCTATTAGCCTATCAGTCTGTGTTTTGGTGAGGCGATTTGAGAGAGAAAGAGAGAGACTGTGGTAAACCGGTGATTTGTCCTTGAAGTTCATTCTTCGAGGGTGTGACACTAGAAGACCTCTCTCTAAATTTTAATCGTGTTTAATAATTTACCACCATATTTAATTTTTTGCCATCGCTTTTATTTCGCATGCTTTTTTTGCATACACGCAATATAATATATGCATCTAATTTCTTTGATAATTTATTTAGAAGCTTGTAGATAAATTACAATAGCGAAATATAAATGGAATTGGTGCATTTACCACGAGATATTACGAGCCAAATTACGTTTTTTTTTTTGGGGGGGGGGGGGGGGGGACTCCCGATAAATTCTCTTCAGACAGGATGTCTCCTCCTCGTCACAGCTATATTAACCCTTAGGTTCGAACCAGTGTTAATGAATACACGATATATAATCTTGAAGGTTATTAATTGCTAACTTTACACGGAGTAAAAGGAAGAGCTTCCTCATACGAACCCCCTAACGCATCCCTAAACATACAGTCAACTAGATATTTCTTGGCACCGCAGGTGCCATAGTATCCCCAGACAATTAATCCCCCCCCCCCCCCATTAAGAATGGGCCCCCCCATCTTCAACAATAATTAATATCAGACCACACTCATAGAAAAGGTCACTCTCATAGAAAAGGTCATGACCCTAATTTCAATATACATCATCGTCTAACCCATGTCTATGTATATGCATACTATAAAAGAAATCTGTCCATTAGTTTTTGACTTATAATGCTCACAGTACTGTTAAGTGGCAATGATGGGGTATTAAACGGCACGAAACAAGTAAGAGAATAACAGATGGCGCTACCAGTTTCCGGTACATGACAACATTATCCAAGATCTTCGGTCAAGTTGATTTTTGGACCAATCAATGCATCCCTTATTGAGATATTAATGATTTTGTGTGATTTTCACCATATATGGCAATATTCAAGGTCAAGGCCACTCTCATAGGAAAGGTCATGACCCCAATTTAAATAAACATCATCCAATAACCCATATCTATGTATATGCATAATATGAAAGAAATCTGTCCATTAGTTTTTGACTTATAATGCCCACAGTACTGTTAACTGGCAATGATGGGGGTATTGAACGGCACGAAAACAAGTAAAAGAATAAAAGGTGGCGCCACCTGTTCCGGTACATGACATAACTATCCAAAACCTTCGGTCAAGTTGATTTTTGGACCAATCCATGCGTCCCTTATTGAGATATTAATGATTTTGTGTGATTTTCACCATATATGGCAATATTCAAGGTCAAGGCCACTCTCATAGGAAGGTCATGACCCCAATTTAAAATAATATCATGCCATAACCCATATCTATGTATATGCATAATATAAAAGAAATTTGTCCATTAGTTTTTGACTTATAATGCTCACAGTACTGTAAAGTGGCAATTTTTGGGGTATTAAACGGCACGAAAACAAGCAAAGAATAATAGGTGTCGCCACCAGTTTCTGGAACATGACAACCCTATCCATGATTTTCCATCAACTTGATTATGGGATCAATCCATGCAAGATTTCTGGAAATATTTAAGAATTTGTGATTTTCCCCAAAATTGGACCTATTCAAGGTCAAGGACACTCCTAGTGAAGGTCATGACCTCATTTTAAATAGGCGTTGTCCTTTCACCCATATCTATACATATACCAAGTTTGGTAAAGATCTGCGAAATATTTTTTGAGTTATCGCGCCAAGAAGATTTATATGCGGCGGCGGCGGGACCGGTATGAAAACATAGTATCCCCCGACTTTGTCTGGGGATACAAATAGCACAATTAGATGGTGCCTTGCATCTATATATACTACACGAGTGTGCAAATACCATGGATCCGCGTCCCTGATACATGGCGGCTTTCACAAATCTGGGTTAAACGTGAATGTCACTATAAATAAGAAACTTATCTTGCAAGTGTTTTCAGTATACTGTATTATTACCACACATTTGCATTATAGCGTCAAGAGTGTTACAACTATAACTGTATTGATTGAAGCAAAAGTTCAGCATATTTTCTCGTACATCGAACAGCCTTGCGGTTTGAGAACTCTGCCTTTAATGACCATCCCTGGACGTTTGGAGCCACTGCCACTATGCGCACACACCTCTACAGGAGGTGCTATCTGTTGTTTCCACTCCTTTTTGCGGTGTTCGCTTCAATACGGTCAGTCACAAGAGTAATAACAGACCACTTTTGGCCTGGAGGACTCTTATAAAGTGACTGAAATCGATATGGTGTAAAAAAAAAAAAAACAAGGGACCTATGGGTCACGGTGCTCAGCTGTTATATATGATAAAAAAATGATTTAGAAATGAGGCACATGCTGGTTTTGTGTGGTAATAAGTATAAGCTGTATTATGAGTTGTTGTTGTTTAGCTTATGTATGATTTTGATAGTACCTTTGGAGACAGAAAAGAGAATTGATTTCATTTATTTTATTAACAAATGGAGTACTATTGTCACAAAGATTTTGACTTGGCCATATAACTTATAAGCAGAACATATAATATATGAGTTTAACTATTTATTAAAAAAAATTACAAATATTGCCATAGATATAATTTTTATTAAAAATAATAAGAGAATCGTATGATTTTTAAAATGAAATATAACTGAAATGATTATTAAAATAATATTAAAGAATATATTCATGAATGCATTCATGAATACTTTTGGAAAGTATTTGCACTGGTATTCATATACTTTCATTTTTACCTGAATTCCCATTCTTTATGCAAGAAATTTTATAATGGAGTACATATTCATATTCGTATTTAAATAAATTGCAAAGTATTCCCACCATGTCTGGTATTTATTCAGTTTTCACCAAACAATGGTGTTGAGAATCCAGAATGTACAAAATTCACACATTTAAATAATGATCATAAGTACCTGGTTTTATGGCTTTTATTTATATTAAAAAAAATAAATGATATATTTATTTTGGACTAATTTCACATCAATGTACACACTAGACACAGTAGGAATCTAGATTAATATTATCAACTGCATCTTTGTCTATCATTAATTTCCTTCATATGATCCCTAATGATTAGTAATGAATAATATGATTTACTTTTTTATTATCAAAATTGAACTGAAAAATGCCATAGGTGACTGCTGGTGTTATTTGAAATACGTGACATTCTATCCATCAATACAAGATTCTTATATCATCAGTAACTGCAAGTTAATTCCCTATTATTATAAACTAACAAATTCCTTTTCTATTTTTCTTTAATTTGTTATTAAAAACCAATAAAAATTGATTAATTTATTGTTTATTGTTATGTTGTTGGTTAAAACTACTAGATGAGTTGGGCTGGACATCTGGATCAACTGTGGCTGGCCATAAGCTGCCTGGATGCCCAAGTATATGCCTCTCCTCAAGCGTGCATAATTTGCTGAAAGTTCAACAAGGTCAACATACAGGTGACTCAAGAGTGGCTGGAGAGAGCCAAGGTCTGACATGGTCTCATAAAAACATTAATAAAAGCTAAAATTTTTGGCCAATTTCTTTCAGCTTTCTAAATTTAAAAGCTGAAATCCTTATGTGTGCATGATATGAAAATTATATAACCAGAGCTCACATGAAACAAAAGTGAAATGGTCAAAGTTGGGCAAAATTTAAGGTACTAATTTTATATTTATACTAATAACTTATAAAATTTTAAAAATTCAGAACTAATTTTGGGTATTCAATTGAATCTTGATTAAATAATGTTACATCCCTGACAAAAATTCTCTAGCTTCAGCAAGCCCCTTGTTAAGGGAGTAAATATATTTCATGATTTTTTACAAAGTGCATTATGTTTGGGCAAATAACTTAAAACAATTACGCAATACTGACATTTCTGGCATGTGCACAGAGAATGTATAGAAAAACATGTATATTATATATGATTCAGTGGTTTTGAAATTAGGCAGTATTGAAGTGTAACAATGGATTTTAAATTGAAAAATGAAGTTTTTCATTAATATCTCAAAGGTATTAAGTCCTAGTGACCAAATTCTTGGCATGGTAGGGGATTTTGGAGACATCTAATTGTATGCCAAATGTTACGAACTGAGAGCTTAAGCTGGGGAGTTGAGCTCTTGCAAACTGCATAACACTAGCCTGATGTAAACAATATGTTACATGGTGCTTGAAAACTTGAATAAAATCTATAGTTTTTGATCAACTGGTTTCAAATTTTTGGTATTAACAGACAAAATGCTAACAAAAACATGCTGAGAAAATTAAATCAAATGTACTTATAAGAAAAAAACGTGACTGGTCAATTTAGGCAATTTTAAGGTACCTATTTTTTATTTTTGCTAATATTTTAAAAAATTTAACAGATTTTGATCTTATTTTGGGTATACAATTTAATTTTGATTAATTAAAGATATATTACTGGAAAAGTCCATAGCTTTAAAATGTTTTGTGTTAAGTGATCAAATATCTTTCCTGATTTTTTACAAAATGCATTATGTTTGAGCCCATAACTTTTTTTAAATCATATAATACAGACCTAATTTCTGACATGTACATAGGAACTATATAGAGGAATATTTATGGTAAATATGAGGAAAAACAGGTGAGTGGTTTCGTTATTAGGCTGTCCTGAAATGTGAAAATAGGTTTTTAATAAAAAATTGAGGTTTTTCCTTAATTTCTCAAAGGAACAAAGTCGCAAAGACCCAGATTTAAGCTTGGTAGGAGATCTTGGGGACATCTAACATTATGCCAACAACCTTGGGAGCATAGAGAGCTGCACTGAATGACCAACAGTGACCACAGTGGACTGCTTGACAATGTAAGGGAATACAATAAGAGCCTCCAAAAAAAATTAAATAACTAGCCTAATTTTGCAGCTTTTATTTTCAAATTTCAGATTTCAACAGATTAAATCCTTATTTGTACATGCTGTGAAAATTAGATCCACAGAACTTGCAGGAAAAGAACGTGCCATGGTCAAAGTTGGGCAAAATTTAAGGTACCAATTTTTTATTTTTGTTAATATTTTAAAAAATTTAAAAGATTTTGATCTTATTTTGGGTATACAATTTAATTTTGATAAAATAAAGTTATATTACTGGAAAAAAGTCCATAGCTTTAACATGTTTTGTGTTAAGTGATCAAATATTTTTCCTGATTTTTTCCAAAATGCATTATGTTTGGGTCCACAACTTTTTTAAATTATACAATACAGACCTAATTTCTGGCATGTACATAGGAACTATATAGAGGAATATTTATGGTAAATATGAGGAAAAACAGATGAGTGGTTTCAATATTAGGCAGTCCTGAAGTGTGAAAATAGGTTTTTAATAAAAAATTGAGATTTTTCCTTAATTTCTCAAAGGAACGAAGTTGCAAAGACCCAGTTTTCGGCTTGGTAGGAGATCTTGGGGACATCTAACATTATGCTGAATATTGGATTCCTAGGTCTTACGGTTTCAAAACGTGCCACATCTACGGACGGACGGACGGACGGACAGACGGAGGGACAATGGACCACGACTATAGCTCAGATGAATTATAGTCAGCTGAGCTAAAAATCAATAACTAGCTTAATTTTCAAGCTTTTATTTTCAAATTTCAGATTTAGACAAACTAAATATTTATGTTTACATGCTGTGAAAATTATATCAATGGTGCTTACTGAAAAAAAAGGGCCATGGTCAAAGTTGGGCAAAATTTAAGGTACTGATTTTTTTTTTATGCTAATAACTTAAAAAATTTACAAAATTCAGATCTAATTTTCGGTAAACAATTGAATCTTAATTAAACATAGTTATATACTTGAGAAAATACTCTAGTTTCAAAATTTTTCATGTTAAGTGAGTTATTATTTTTCCTGATTTTTTACAGTCCATTATGTTTGGGCCCATAACTTAAAGAATTTATACTTTACAGACTTATTTTCATGCATGTAAATAGGAACTATATAGAGGAATATTTATGGTAAATATGAGGAAAAACAGATGAGTGGTTTTGATATTAGGCAGTGCTGAAGTGTGAAAATAGGATTTTAATAAAAAACTGAGGTTTTTCCTTAATTTCTCAAAGGAACGAAGTCGCAAAGACCAAGTTTTCGGCTTGGTAGGAGATCTTGGGGACCTCTAACATTATGCTGAATTTTGGATTCCTAGGTCTTACCGTTTCAAAACGTGCCACATCTACGGACGGCGGACGATGCACAATGGACCACGACTATAGCTCAGATGACTTATAGTCAGCCGAGCTAAAAAAGCCGACATGAAAAACTGACCAGACCATTTGATTTGGACCAAGGTCTGGCGACTTATTTGTTCATGGGAGAATTCGTCCATCTTCTCATTCGTTTGGAAGAGGGGGGGGGGGGGGGGGGGGTTATGTTGCACCTTGAAAGCATCTAGGTTCAAAGTACCATCTCTTTACAGACATATACACTTCTCAAATACAGGTTGCAACTTCAAATTTGGTTTGGGTTGCAAAGAATTTGCAGTAAATTTTGAAAGTCCTTCCAGCAACTTCTAATAAATATCTAAGAATAAAAGACCAGATAAACCCCACAACTTGGGAATATCTCAAAGGAATTAAATGTTGTTACTGTCCCTTTATACTGGGAACCCCATTCCAGGTTAGACTAAACTAATATTCCAAAATATTTGCAATGGCCTATCAATGCTGGAAATTGAAAATTGTAGATTTTGCTGTTAGCAGTAACAGATATTGGACAAAGCATGAAACTAACATCTATCTGACAAATGCCGCATTCAAAACTTGCCACAGAAAATGTTTGCTCAATCACAACCAACTAGCAATTTATTTTAAAAACCTGAAAAACACAAAACTATTTTTATATTTTTTTTATTTTCTATTGTGAAAGTGTGCAGAAGACTGATCCTGGCATTTGTGTCCAGCAGTGATATAATCCATGCATGCAGGTTCCCACGCCACAGTTCTCTGGGCCTGTTGTTAGCAGGTGCCACAGTTCTCAGATTCTGGTGGTTTTTGTTCACAAGAATCAGTTCAGTGGGACATCATGAGAAGGTTGTGGTGTCCAAGCGTTTGTCCTGGTCCATTCTGTCACTTGTATCGGCCAGCGCTCTGTGCCATGTGATGAACAAATGTCAGAACCACTCTCCCTTCCACTTCCTTGAATCGATTACTTGGACCTGTAGATGAAAACAAAAAGTACAAGATTAGACAACCCAAAGCCTGTTAATGAGATGTGGAACCTTTCTTGCGCCAACCTTTACTTTGGACAGTGATTGCTGTCTTGCTCTATTTATGTCAGTGATTCCTGTAAAGAACAGTTCTTATAACACCTGTGTAACTGATGTATGAGCATGTTCATATACAAGCTCTTGGCAAACAGAACTAGAATATCAGCAGAAGCTGACAAAAGCCCTCAGCCAAAACAACAGTGTTTAGAGGTGGTAACAGTTACAAGTACTACATATCTGTTCTCACATTGATGTATATCTGTACAGGTCTCAGTTATAAATTTAAAATGGAGAGGTATGTACCATGATTCATAACAATCCACCAAATGCTTCCTGAAAAATAAGCTTCTAAGTTTTATTCTATTATAAGCTCTGTGACCTTGAAAAGTAGGTCAAGGTCACCCATCTTCAAACTTAACCAAGATTTTGTAGATATATGTCTTCACCAAAGAAATAAAATTCCTCCGGTGAATCCTTTTAGAGATATCCTGCTCACAAGCCCAAAGTTGAAAAATCCGATAAAAATTCATTAAAAATCAGAAATTGTAGGTGGCGCCACCAAACTTGTGAAGCAGGTACAGACTATCAGTCCCAATAATCATAGTAAGTTTTGTGAAAATCCACCAAATGGTTCCTGAGAAATAAGCATCTAAGTGTTTTTCTATAATCAGCTCTAAAATGTAGAAAAATAGGTCAAAATCACCCATCTTCGAACTTGACCGAGATTTTGTCGATATACATCTTTACCGAGGAAATAAAATTCTGACGGTGAATCCTTTTCAAGATATCCCGCTCACAAGGTAAAAGTTAACGGACGCCGGACGGACGGACTGACAGCTTGGGTGACGACAATAGCCCATCAGCCTAAGGGCTGAGGGCTAAAAACCATGCAACTTAAGGTGGCTGGTTCCATAGATGCTTAAGCTAAAAGGTCACTGTTGGCAAAATACCCTTTGCAAAACTCCTGTTTATCTTAATTTGGCAGGTTCCCAACCTGCTATAAAACAATTCAAAATCATTGGACAAAACACTTAATACTGAAATCCACTATTGATTGAAGAGCTCACAACATTTTTAAACATGATGTTATAATTGTAGTCAGTACTGGTATTTTAAGATACTTGTAGGAATCCCATTTTCCACATTTGCAGTAACAAAGGTCAGAAGTACAACTGAGTTTGTACATAATAAACAGTACATTAATAACAGAATTTTGGTAAACTGAAGATCAATTTTTAAAATGATTTGCAACTTCAGTATGTATTCTGAAAAAATATAGATACTTAGATATATGAACATTGTGTATACCAGGCTAATGTTACCTTGATTACTGGTCAGTTATTACAATACCAAGTGGAAAACGAGTCTGAAGGACCCTTTTAAGGAAAAAGGCAAAACGTGATATTCAACACAAATCATCCTGCCCTTCACAAAAAATATTTCTCAAAACTTTATTTCAATCAAGTTCACCCTGTAAATGTATGGTGTCAATCTCTAATGCTGGACTGCAGCACACTGATAATACTGTACTATGGGTGGCCACTTTAATTGGACTAAATATTATTAGGACAAGCTGTATATATGGAGCCTGATATCCATACAGCGAGTGTTTCTACAAAACAAGCCTCAGACAACACACCACCCAATGCCCTTGTAACCAGTGTCAGCAGGCGTTACAATTATTCTGTGCCATTGCAACAATCTTCAAAGTGGGCCTGTTCCAACAAAATGTATCAAAATTCTGGCTCTCAGTCCCTTGGGTCAATGAGGCATCTAGAGAGGTATTCAAGTGCCTATACGATTGTTCTTCTCTGTCCAACTAAACGCGCTGATATGCCTCTGGTAAAATTGTCGGGAAATGTTTATCTACATTTAATTTTAGTTGCTAATGAAACCATGAAATGCATACTTATTGGTGTCATAATGGTATAATCCTATCAAAGATGATACAACTAATCCCTTGCATATGCAACAGATCTGTTAGGTATACAGTGGCTTGTATTGTTGAAACTACAGGGCTATTGGACTCAATATATAGCAGGTTTTTATAACGGAGTCAATTTAATACGGCTATTCTATGAGCGACAGGTTGAAAGACTTTCTAGGCACCCAAAGAAAAAATGTTGTGCCTTTGACACAGTGGGTTTTTTCCACTATTTTATGATTTAGTGCAGTATATATGAATATCAAAATGATGCGAACTCAAACCCAAATCATTTTTGCCAAGGCTAATGGTAAAACCAGTCTGCACTTGGGCTCTTTCATGTATATTTTCACGGCACTCTGGATCACTTTTGAAATATTGGTGTAAAAGATTTTTCTGTCAACAATTTATCAACATGCATGATGAAAGACCAGTTGCTATAGCTCATCGCAACTTTCATAATAAGAAAATTTCCATTTTTACATTGAACTTAAAATATGTGAATCTGTATTAAACATTACCTGGCCCTCATCTTTCTCCTTTTACGCTTCAGCCTCCTCATACGCTTCTTTCTCCACTGAAATAGAAAAAAACATATTAAGCATTTGTTGTAAAAGGAAATACTAACATGGGTTATCCAGTATATTTTACAAAAGGAGTTTCTTACAACAATTGTGATTTGGCCCTCCACAGTTAAGGTTATTTATAATTTTTTATAATATTCATGTGTATAATACTTTATATAGCAGGGTTGGAGCCAGGTACTTGTACCAAACATTAAAAGAGTTGAATTACTTGTACCTAAACCTAGGTTTACAATGGGAGTTCAGTTCAAAGGTACCACAACACTTGTGGTACAAGCTGAACCTGGCCCCAAACACGAGATATATATATATATATATATATATATAATATATATATATAAAAGTTAATATTTTGTTATTAATAAACCAAGGCTTTTCTCAACTTTGTTTGCATGCATTACCTTTTCTTTGATGCAGTCTTATTTTTATGTCAATCATATAATATTTGTGGATGTTGATGGATAGCTGCAGTTTGTACTACTTGACCAAGGTTGGCATGAACAGCCCAACAGGCTACTCCTACGGTTTGCTCAATTGCTATGTAGCATTGACATTTAATTCTAGTGCTTGCTGTGGGTAGAAAGTCATTCAATTCATTGTATATAGAAAATAAATTTACTATGTATCAAGCTGCAACAATATATCGCATTAATGTGAAAGCGTCTTCACCCTTTGTTCAATTTATGCTGTTAAAACCACAAGATCCACACAGCGGAGAAGTAATATCTCATTTTCTTCACAGAAAGTGCTCATAATTTCAGACATATTGATCATTGAGCAGTCATTTTTGTCCCAATGGAGTCTCAACATTTGTATGAATGATATGTAGGGGTTATTTGGTTTCCTCATGCTGCACCATGAATGTGCGCCCTAATGTCTCTGGACAGATCTGTCCATCGATTTGTATTGTAACTTGCAATGGAGCAGGCTGTAGCGCCATCCATGCCAACCATGGTCAAGCAGTACATACTGTAGCTAGTTGAGGGAATCCTCAAGTAAGCTAAGTGTGGGAGCAAGAAAATTTATCAGTTAGGAAGCTAACCCATTAATAATAGTTTACATGAGAGCAACCAGTTTTTCATCACAGAGCCCAGGTTATGTGCAAAATGTATTAAATTATGGCACTGTATTATTGATGATCATATCATTTGCACATACTGACCATCTGTGACCATCATTAACAGTCAATACAATGTAATAATTACAATGAACTGATAAAGTTTTAAATGTTAACAAGGTCAATGCCATCATCAATGGAGAATTTTGCAAACAGAAAATCAATATCTGAAAATGTGCCTCCCTTTTCATCTTCCCACAGAAAACAGAATTACAGTTTGCCACAGCCATACGGATATGATACGTGTTGTTATAATATAACAGTATGGATACACATGAGTGAATACGACCCACTCCACACTAAGGTTGTGCCTTGTGCAAGCTGTAGCTCAAAACGCCTGAAGATGGTATTGCCTATACTATACTATATATAGTTTTGGTACTGGACGGAAAGCTGGACGTGTCATCACGTTGCACGAAAAATTAATCCGGCAACAGCTTGCAAAGTGCACTGTTTTATTAACCTGACAAAAATCCCAAAAGTATCATTTTTACATTATATTAGAGATATATATTATATTTATAGGCCATGACTCACTAGCCACCATTCAGGTTAACTTAATGACGGAATAATGCAATTAATGGTGTCGAATTCGAGGGGCTTTGTATCGAGACAAAACATGCGGTCGTTTGTGCAAAGTCTGGATCCGATAATTAAAGTTAACAAGTTTTAAATAATTCGTAGTATAACTGGATAAGGTAGTTAAAAGACTCACTATTCCCTTACATATTTTCATGAAAATCTCGATCACAGGAAAACATGGAGATGCGCGATCATAAGGCAGGGCAAATCATGCGCGTTACCATGCACGGAGTGGGCAAGATCTATTTGAAAAATATCTCGAAAAATAACATACCTTAGCTCTCATCTTGTGTTCCTGTCATCTGAAATATAATATAACATTCACTGAGACATATAGCTAAGACAGATGCACACAAAATCGGAAGATAAACAACGATTATTTTTCCAGCGATATGAAACACGTCTACTCACTCAAGATGGCAGGCGGAAAGAGATCGTCACTGCTGGGATCATTCACTGTGTTCGGATCATTTTTGCCGAACGGTGTAATATATCTCACACATGAATGAACCGCACCTGGTCAAAACTGTGAATGTTGATCCATTGAAGGCTATAGTATATATATATATATATATATATATATATATATATATATATATATATATATATATATATATATATATATATCGTATGTTTTGTCCATTCCAGCCTCTTTCTGAAACTTATAATAGATATAGGCCTATTTTAACACATTTTACCATTGATACAATGAAATAATTTAAAATTTAATTAAGGGTGGAGGTAAATTAGTTCAGCCTGTTGGAATCCTGTCGCGTCACGGACGAACGAACTGGTATGGCCTCGCCATGCATGTCAGAAGTAGAATGCATGCACGAAGCTTCATGGCATGCTCCATTCATTGTTCACCAAACTAGACCGCACGTGTCTCAGGAAGATAACGGACCAGAACCATAGGCCTATACAAATTTGATGCATAGATCCTCTGCATGGTAAATTCATGTTTACAAAAATTAAAAAGTTAACTCTCAGGGACTTGCATATAATTACTATTTTAATTTTAGAGTCATACCAGAAAAAAAAAATAAATAAATAGGCCTACTTATATCTCTAGACTATGTGACATCAGACATGTATAAAGAAAATACATGTTAACAAAGTAAACTATGGTTGTTGCGGCACTTTGAGAATAATTCCGATTGTGGTTGAGACAATTGTTCTTGTTAGTGGCTATTATTAATATTTCCTCCATTTTTCCTCCCCCATCCCCCCCCCCCCCTTCAGCTCAATATTGAGCTCAATCCGCTCGGACATTTCTTTCAATCAAATAATATAACAAAATTTCTATAAAAATTCATTCTGTTATGATGTGGTTTTAGCTGTGTGATTAACAAAACAGTTCTGTTATTTTTCATGTTGTCCCATGATTTTTGTCGCCTGAGTTATTATACCTATATTTAAATCTATGAAAAATAAGAAACAAATTAAATGCAATTCCAAATGCTTTTGAAATTGGACTCCTTAAATTTTTGCCTCCTGATATCAAGATATACATATATAGATATATATGTCTGCATGTATATATTGTGTTGACTTACTTAGTTCATATTGAGCCATTGAAACTAATCATTGCTGTCTATATAGGCTACAGCTGAACAATGACGATATACGTATCTGTGAGTAATAATGATTGATTTTGCATTGACTATATTCTGAAATATGTTCAGCGCTACACTTAAAAACTTCATTGCAAATGCAGAATATTTTGTAAGTGTGCATTTAAATGCATATACAAATGTCACATTTTCTAACGATATCAAATTAAGCTTATATATAAGGCGGTGCCCCCCCCCCCCCTTCCCATGGTTGTGGACCATGTGTAGGGTATATAAGTACCTTGGTGTATAAACGGTAAAACCCCTCACTTCCCAAATCCCGGGATCCGCCTCTGAATTGTTCAAGTCTCCGTGATCGATTCGATTATCGATTACTGGCTCCTGTGGCATAGGGGTAGAGCACAGGACTCAAGGCCTGGAGATCACAAGTTCGGATCTCAGTCGAGGCGGTGACATTTTTCGCGGTCACCCAGGGTGAGCGTTCTGCAGGCTTATATGGCCCGGGAGACTGCCCAACATCGTGTTTCACTCACAAAACGAGTGCGCCTGTCGTGGGTTCCTCGATCGGTGTTATGACCCAGCAATGGGGATGACACATCTGGGACCCACAGGAGTGGTACACCGAGCCTGGTTTCCGAAACCGTAATGGAACTCTGCATATGTACAGTTTTATCAAAAGTTTTAATTTTAAAAAATCTTTTATCGATTATTGCCTTTCTGAATTCGATCATTGCAAACAATCATAAACATGTATATAATCTGTAATTCAGAGAGGTATATTCTGCTCTTTTACTGTTGGAATTTTGTGGGGACATCTCTTAAGACCTGAATTAAGTTTCTGTGGATCTTTGTGGATTCTCAAGGACCCATCCTTTTAGGTACTGAAAGCTAAGCTGGAGCACCAGTCAGAATGTTCGTCTTATTTTGATGACACCTTGGCTCACCATTTGTCGAACTCCAGTTTTAGTTTATCCTTGATGTGCAGACTGCATTTCCGTGGTGGGTTGATAAATGGCTCTGCATCAGATTTCAGGAGCATTTTTGCATCTCCAGGGAAATTCCCAATCTGAACAAATTGTTGTTGGTATACTTTCATGAGGTCTTTTATGTTCAAGATATTTCCTGGTTGTGGATGGGCTGGTTGTTAACTTGTGTCTGATATTGCATTAGAGCTCAGTTTAGCCCCTGTCTGGCTCGTAGTTTTGCTTGAATTGTCCAGCTCATCAACATTGATGGTACCTAGTCCTAGCAGCTCACTGGTAGGAAGTCAGACGACATCTGGACCTGGAACGTCCACGATGTAGAATCGAGTCTTCGTCCAATCAGAATTGCCATACCGACACGGAATGTCTAATTTATCAAGGCATGTTATTTCTTGTCCATTGAAGGCTGTCAGCTTTACATTGCAGGGCATAATTACTATGATCTAGATTTTAAAGTCATTAGACATACACAGTTGTGGTGATCTGGGATCACCACCCCGGTTGTCCCTTTAGACTGTGAATTTTGAGGAGCAAATAGACGTGATGCCAACCAAGCCAAGCCAGCGGGAGCCGAAAGACCGCCAACGTTTTATCCGCATCGGTGACCTGCGGAAAGCCACATCACCCACAAAGGCAGAAGCAGCATGCATTCCCTCCACCGATCCTGGAAGCCGAGACCCAGCCATGCCAATCGAGGGCCGAACTTGATCAATCAAAACAGAGCTTTGAGACGAGAGAATAAGGAATTTGTTATCCTTTTTGGAGTCGCCGTACATTTTACGGAATGTTCTTAATCCAGATCGAATGTGCTAGAGCCAAAGTATTCAGTAATTTAAACACCAAAGCTGGATATTGGTCAATCCATCTCAGCAAAGACTCAGCTTCTCGTCACATTTCGCACACCATTTGGCCAATACTGCTGGTGTAGACTACCATTTAGACTCCGCGTGTCTGAAGACATATTCCAGTCCAGAATGGACAAGATTCTGGAAAACCTCAAGGGAGTCGTGAGCATAGCAGACGATGTTTGTGTATATGATTTTCCATACTCTTATATCATGCAGTCTCGTTTACACTATCGTGTTTACACTCTCGTGTATATAATGAGTACTACCCAAATGCCTATGTCTTTTGATTAACCAATATGACCTACATGATTTTTTATGTAACGTGAGTAAAAACAATAATCACCCAGACCTATTTAGGAGTTATTTTATCTTTAAAATATAATTCTCTTATGAATCCCCCTGGCCGCTAAGCCACATTTTCAATATACGTATTAAGTATCAGTTTTATCATTTAGAGTTCAAACTTAAATAAAGATATATTTACCTGTACTGTTATTTCTGTTATTAACTGTTTAATGGTCCAATACCTACAGACAATTGTTGTATGTTGTGACAAATCATTTGTAGTTAAATTATAATATATATTTAAATGATATCATGATTACTTGAAATTTATTTAAATACTTTATTGAATAACAAATAGTCATAAGTTCATAAATAAAACTCACAAAGTGCATAATCATTATAACTAGCTGCTCCCGTGGAAAATCCACGGTTCTATATCTGATGCATATTTTTGTAATGAGCTGATAGGAACTAAACGACGCATATTTTAATCCTAAGGTTTTTTGCAGGAACGTTTGTCATGTGTTTTACTTATATGATATAAAGATTACTTCTCCTAGAATTCTTCAGGACCACCTTTCTACCAAAATATCAACATAGAAAGAAAAGTTATTCTATTCCAGAAATCACACACAAAAGAAATAAATTTTGGAAAGAGACGTGAGGCATATATACAGGGTGTGCCGACTTTTTCTGCTAACACTTATGCAAGTCAACTACTGGCAATTATAGGTGTTATATTTGTTAACTCATATTTATTTCATGTTCGATTATTTAAGTATACACACACATAGATAAATATGGTGTTTTAAGTAAATAAATATTTTCATGTTTCCCTATGCTATGCACGGTTATCATAATGTTAGTCCCATATGATATAGAAAGAAGGAAAGCTTAGAAAGATATTGTCTGTAATGTAAATATAGATATATATCTGATATAATAATGTATATTTATTATCAGTTCTAAAGGTTCCTATTGACCTAAAGATGAAATAGTTTTCTTGTATTTGTTGAAATTTTGTGAAGAAAGAACAAAAGCTTAGCAAGATATTGTTCGTAATGTAAATGTAAAGAGCGTCAGACTATGAAAATTTCTAAAATATAAATCTACAGTAAAAGGATTAGGCCTATATATGACATGTCTAATAGACGCAGAACAGCCCCCGTTCCCGACTTTAGGGCTGCGCCCCCTCTATTTTCAAATCCTGGATTCGCGACAGTGTCTCATAAAATATTTCCAATATTCTTATCCAGTATTATCCGATATTGAGATAATAGAAATTATAAAGACGAGAGAAGGAAGAACAGGAACTGAAAACTTCTGATACATACATATTGGTACATTCATAGCCAATATAAATTACTTCAATTATATATATATATATATATATATATATATATATATATATATATATATATATATATATACTATTTTACATGGTTCTGATGTTCTCTTTCAGAAATTTCAGAAATACAGCATCTTGTGGGTATATTGTTCAAAAGAAATCCCTTTAGATACATATGTAAGATTTTTTTTTCATGCCCCGCTTCTGTTGCTCAGGGGTAGAGCAGGAGGCCGTGAGCTCAAATATCAGGCGAGGCGGTGAGCTTTTCACGGTTGGCCCCCACCCAGGGTGAGCGCTCTGCAGGCTTCATGGGATGGCTCTGCCCCACAACTGTGTATCACTCACAAACGAGTGCGTCTTTGGGGGTTCCTTCGGTGTTATGACCCAACAATGGGATGATTACACACCCAGGACCCGCAGGTGCGATAGACACCGGGCCTGGGTGACACAAGGATACAAAAATAATATGATAGGAAGTGAGTGCTACCGCCCTGTCACGTAGTCCGAAACCGAAAAGGAACTTGGATTAAGAATTAGATAAGAGAGCATAAAAATATGGGCGGTTACCTCCACAAAAAATCTAAAAAAAAAAATATTTTATCACATTACTCCATTGTAAATCTGTCTTATTTTTAAGTACAGTTCTGTGTTCAAGTTGTTCAAACCTGACTAGTATGTCACAAACTGTGACATGGGAAATGAAATGTCAGATCATATCAGGACAAACTCCAACAAAATCTCAATCCGAACGTGTCCGCATGACATATATATGTATATAATTTCTTTATTTACTCTTGATTATTATGATGATTCCAACACGGTGCGGCTGTCCGGTATGTGTGCATGGTCGTACGTTTTTACACTTTGAATGAGAGGGCAGTCACCCGCGTAATAAAACCGCCCACAGGATCATCACATGTTTTCTTTCCTGAAGGAGAGTACTCCCGTGAAGAAGAGAAAACGCCAAAATATTAAGTATCTTGCTCCATGGGAAAGAAGAAGCCTCTGAAAGTAGATGGCACCAGTAGTCTTGCATAACCGCGGAAGACACACTCTAGACCAAAATTCTGAATTAAGCCCATGACAGTCCCGGACCGTTTTAATCACCGTTATACCTTTTTCATAATATACATTCCAGTCTCGTAAAGGCTGAAAAGTTGAGGTTTCATATAAAAAGCAAATGTTGAGCCCATAAGGTCCCGTCTGGGCGTGTTACGGTCCTGCCGTGTGCTCCTGTGTCTGCCTTCACGGTTTGAGCTGTGACAGTACCGCAAGTGGCAGCTCTAAGTAGCTGGTCAGTTCTGGTGGACAGCTGATGACAACCTGCTGGATCTGGTCGGTGATTTCTGTGAGCCTGCCACATACAAAGAAAGGTTCTGAGATCTTGTCACGTAGTTTAATATCAGCAAACTAAAATGTGACTTTCTGTGACTTGAAATATATTAAATATTTCATAATTAACTCAGAAATGGAACAAAAATATATAATTCTAATTATTAATATATTTCATTTTCATTATATAATGTATAAATATATAAAGTCTCGGAACAGCAGGGGCGATTACAGATTACATAGACCACCCCCACCCTTGCTAAAAAGTGTATGTGTGTGTGTGTGTGGGGGGGGGGGATATATAACCCCCACCCCTGTATTGACGCCCCTCAGCCGGAGGGGACTTCATACTACTTAGGTGAAGACCCCATCTTATGACTCTTAGGCAAGTCAGTTGGTAGCCAAGGTCTCATTGTAATATAAGATGAAGCTAGAACCCAACAACTCGCCATATCTGAAGTGAAACGCTAACCCCGATGACTGGCGATATGATCATGTTTTAGCACATTTATAATAATCATTCTATATAACTTCGGACAGATCTTTTGGCTATTTGGGTGATTTTACAATAGAAGCCGGTGTTGTATTCTATCTATGGGAGAAATCCTACCAATGAGCTTGGTCGAAGGTGAGCCGGCAGCTGTCTCCACTAGAGTTGTTCAGCACTTCCTTTATGGCGCTGAAGTTGTCCTCTATGTTTTGTTTAATAGGTTTTAAGCAAGGGACATCTCCCAGGTTGGACAAGGATTGCTGAGATAAAGTAAAAAATTAAATTATATTTAGTGATAATAATACTATTGATATTTGTACATGGATATAGATTTTTACTTTACACACAGCTGCCATACATTTCATTTTTATAACATATATATTACCTCTCTCAACATCAGCATGGATATGTGTTATTATTTATTTGTTATATATCATGCAGTACATGTGTTACATGTCACTCTTTGTCACTCGGCAGTGATAATAAAGAATTCGATACATTTCAGTCACTGAATTATGAAAAATAAAACTCTGACGGTAATGAACATTATAAAATTCTTTTGTTATTAAATTACAGATATGTATAGAGATAAAATATAAATAAAATGGACATTTACGGCCAATCACAGATCTCCAGAGTAACAGGCCACCACTTACATATATGAGAGCCAATTGGTGCGCGATGTACTTGTGGTTATGTAAATGGCATACATCATGTGACACCTGTTTGGCCAATGAGATCACTTGGTGCAGTGAAGCCATCTTGGTGTAATAAACTGGAATGAAAAGAAAGCCCGTTTCAATTTATATTATCTATCTATTATAAGTACGCGTGTACAGTACGGTATTCATGAATCCAACCATGCACAATATAGACTGAATCTGACAGCCGAACTTCAATATTTAATTGAGGAATGATTCTAATGACAGTTATGGCATTAACACAACGAACGTTCCCATCCAGATGCAATGATTTGTTAAGGGTTGGTGAAGTACGTAAACATAACTGACAGGGATGGTTCTGTTTATTCAGGCAAAGTAATAATCAAAGATCAGTGTTCTTATTTATCAAATACTCAGAGGTTTTCATATTCTCTTGAAGAAGAGGAATGGTTACTTCAGCTTTGAACCGTAAACATCCCGATTTTAAATGAATAGCAATGCAAAATTAAACATTTTTTTTAGAATCTACTATTACATGAACATGTCATGTTTGCGATTTCAAGTAGGCCAGTATCAGATTGTCATAAAAAATACGTGTTAGAGAGGTACCATCCATGTGCGTCTTCCTCTGCTCCATGTCAAACTTGTACGGCTGAGCAATGTATGAAGCTGCACGGGGATACAGCTTGGCCAGTCCAGAATCATTCAGGTATTTCTGTAATATATATATATATATATATATATATATATATATATATATATATATATATATATATATATATATATATATATTTATATTGTTACGGGGTGACATAAAAGCTTTGCTAGCGAAGCGGTTGGTACGCCGGACTTGTGCGCCACCGACCGGGGTTCGACTCCCGGATCAGCCCAGGAATTTTCCCATCAACAATTTGTCTTCGTAACAATATATATATATATATATATATATATACATATATGAGTTCCTAGTCTTGGTGTTTAAGGTTTACATTCCGGAAGTTTCGACGGAGACCGGTCCTCACAACTTATCATGCCTCAAATTAAACTGAACACATTGACATCTAAAACATTTACATGAACTTATCGTTGAGAAAACGTCTTTGAGCAAACTATACTGAACCCAGGAATATTGACCACAAATATTTCAGTATATATTGACTGATTTTTATCATTTGCAGTTGGAAGCATGACCCTTATAAAGCACTGACATGTCTGCTTTTCTTAAGATGTCACCAAAAGATAGGGCTTTCTGTTAAAATAAAATCTAACACATCCTTCTATATATTTTTCCAATTACAAGCCGCAGCACAAATAGGAGATTTTAAAGTTACACGTACCTGGAGGCTGTCAGGTGATGCTGGCAGTCTGAGGAGGAGCTGCTGTAGTCTGTCCAGAAGGATCAGGGCTAAAGATCAGTATATGTTATAAATGATATGTATAGATAATTATATATATAACACAGGTGATCTTCTTAGGCAGTTATAACTAATGCGGTTCATTCATGGGTGTAATAAATAGACAGGTGGTCTTATTAGACAGGGTTCAATATATATATGATGGTATATATCTGCACCATATTGGGTGACTCACAGGGAATGAAATGAAAACTATTTAGGGACTGGGTCTATACAGTGAATTGATTATGACGGGAAATGTAACATAGATATGGCAAAAATAAGGTAACACACATATTTATACAATCTGTGCAACATATGTCATCAGTATATATTCCCAATGGTCCAGATTATGGGGCAGAAACACTTAGAAAGAGAAACGCTGAAATTAAGAGTGAGATCATCACTTACTTTAACTTCTTAGGCCAAAAAAATAAAAAAGGTATGGTTCTCAGGCACTTTTTTTTCAGAAATCAGTGCGGGCGGTATTTTATTTTTGACCTTTTTTGTATGTTTCGATAAAAATGCAATAAGATCAGGGAAAGGCATGAAAATAACCATTTTTTTTTGCTAAACAGGAAAAATTACTACATAAATTGTATAATTTATCTTCTTGAAAGATAAAAATCAAAATCAAAATGTTTGATGCGGGGGATAAAAATTGACGCGGGCGGTGCCTGAGAACCATACCTATTATTTTTTTTGGCCTTATATATACAATTTATTTTCGGGTACTACCACGGTATGCATATATAAATCTCCCATAAATGAGTCACACGGAAATTATTGCAGTATATGACAAGTAAATCAATGATATATCAATAAATTAATAAAATATAAATTACACAAAAGCAGGAATGCTAAAATAAACCTGAATAAAAAAATATGGTAAAGGCTGCCTGATATATCTCTCTCACCTTTGCCCTCAAATCTGCTGCTCACATTTCCTCCCTGCACTGCTCCACACTGAAAGCAAGATAATCATGACGTCATTAAAATAAGTCAGCATCAACATGGAATTCACGTAATACAATGTACTTATACAATATAAAGCCCAGACCTAAAAGAAGTCGCTAACTTTTTTTAATTTGGTGGAAACATTCTTGCATCATTTTATCTACAATCATTTACTGAGAGTTGCTGATTACCGATGTATTCCATGACCGGAGTTCATTTACCTGATGTAGTTCTTGTCGACAGAAAACATCTAGTTGGGAACACAGGACCGCCATTTCTAGTCCCACGCCCTTCTGGCTGTCCGACGGCCACAGTGTGTCTCCCGAGTATATCGGTACTGCAAGAAAAAAAAATTAACAGTTGGTTAGTTTATATATACATGCATATATATATATATATATATATATATATATAAGTTTCCAAAAAGATATTTATTACACGACTATATATCATCATTCTGAATAATATACTTTCATTCCTTTAAATTTAACAGCAGACAACTAAGACAGCGAATAAAAAAAAGTATAATCTGACTAAAAGGAGATGTGTTGAATGCAAAGATAGTTTATTATATACTAGTACATGTATATATACATTTATATATATATATATATATATATATATATATATATATATATATATATGACTTTAATGAAGGAGGAAGTACGCGTTTGTAACGATCGAGATCAGCTTGGGACGCTCGACTATGGGGTCCCTCGGGTCAATGTTGTTTTTATTTCCTCCAAAAAAGCGAAGATCAACATACAAAATGTAAATACAGAAGTAATACAAAAGCATTACAAATTACAAAACAATAATCATGAAAGGTAAATAGGAAAACATTTCATGTTGTATGGCAACGTTATTTGATAATAATCAAGATAATTAATGAAGAATCGTCTTCGACTCCTTGAAGAAAAGAGAGACCTCGTTTAGTAAAGCGGCTGAATAGTGTTCGTGTCCGGAAGATTCATTTAATCCCTCTTCAAAGTCCGCTTTTATCAAGGCTCTAACGAGTTCAATGTCCGACAGGGCAACCAATTGTGCCTCACACTGAGCGGGTAATTTATCACAAATAAAGTTCCACATATGTTCTCTCTGGATAATTGTAGCAGTACATGATTCAATTATATGTATTACTGCATTGGAATATCATTTTCCACAACGATGACAAAGGAACGGATGTTGCATATTAAAATATTCTAGATTCACAAGTATCTGCACTAAATACCTGAACCTAGGCAATGAACCAGGTATCGGACTTGATGTTACCCACAGAGCAGACGGCGAGAAGCGATCACCATGAACCTCGAATATATTACTTAAGGTCAAATCTCGCGAAACGCGTAATTAAATTTCATGCATGGTATACTCATAGTTCACAATACTTTCAATTCCTCTACATCTCCATTCGTCCCTTTCTGGAAAGGGTTCACAACCGATTAAGCAGTATACATGTTATCAAGCAGTTCATATATGTTTAACAGTCGATACAGTTGCTTTACCAATAAAAGATCTAAACAGTAGGCCTGAAGTTCTGAGAAATCTTTACACAAAACCTGTGAAATCTTTCAAATATCAAGAGTTCAGTCTTATTTAAATTATTCCATAGCTCGCAGGCAAATAAAGCACCAGGGATTAAAATCTGTTTGTATAGCAACATACACGAAAGTGGGTTTATACCCTTTGGCCCAACACCGATACCAGCCAATGAGAGAAAAGATTCTCCCCCCCATTATGACACGCGTTAGCAACAGATTCTTTGTGCGAGAAGTCAGTCTGCAAATGCACCCTAAGATGTCGTGACTCCTCGCCTGTCGAATCATGTCCTGTCCTAAATACCACGCTCGCTCTGAATGATATTTATTAAGACCTTGACCTTTGATCTCATGACCCCGGTCTCCATAGAGTTCTTACTTTAGTGGTTGGTCATATACAAGTCAAGTTTGAACCCAATATTTACATCCAAACTGATGTTATCATCTGGAAATCAAGATGTGGATAGATGACTCCCGTGACCTTGACCTTTGACCTTGTGACCCCAAAATCCATGAGTTTCTTCCACTATTGGCATGTGAGCAATATCTGGAAGGATTGCGATGAAAAGTAAGGCTTTAAAATGCATCCACAATCTTTCTTAAGTAGTGGGTCCTTGTGACCTTGACCTTTGACCTCATGACCCAATTAACAATCAAAAGGGTTCTAACATTATTGGTTGGTCATATATAGCTCGGAGGATATAGGTCGCAGAGACCTTATTTCAGGTTCCCAAAGAGATTTGTATTAAGGTACCAGGATATTCGGTTACAAGTTTCTAGGGTTAGGGGTTAAGATTTGTGCTCTGCTAACGGACGGCCGGACGACACGACTTTCAGTCAGCTAAGCTAAAAATACGTGAAAAGTCGAAAAAGATACAGGTGTCGCCACCAGTCTTCCAGAACTGATAAAACTAGTCATGATCAGTAAACATGTTTTAGGACACTATAGATGAAACCACAGATTAAAATAAAAGAAAATAGAAAAAATACCGGTGGTGCCATCAGTCTTCGGGAACAGATAAAACTAGTTATGATCCATATTCCCTGGTAACGGCCACCTCGACAGCCGGCCGACGGACAAAGAGTGATCGCTATAGCTCAGACGACATCAGTCAGGTAAGCTAAAAATCCAATATTTCAGCTGATTTGACCTTGAAGATCAATGTGCTTGGATGTGCAAATTGTGTCTCTTGTTTTTTATTTAAAAAAGTTTGATTTAAAACCGCTCTGAAGCATTCTTTCAAGTGAGGGTTTTACCTGGTTTTGAGAAGTCATTCTTTAGAAGTTGACACTTAAAGCGGAACTAAAATAAGCTTTCCCGATTTTTTTATTCATTTTAACTGTATGATTTTAACAACCTGACTCTTTCACTTCATGGAGGGCTGTGTCATTACTTACGGAAAGGATTCTTCAAAGGTCATGGTCATGAAATATTAATAGCTGCATATCTACATGTACCAACAGCTGTATTCAAGTCCTAAAGTAAGACTCGTGTTTGTATTCCTCGGACTCGAGTAATTCTTGCAGCATCATTTTTAATTTACATTGCCTTTTCTGGGAAGGGGTTACATATTGAATTACCTCAGTCGATGTCAAAGCTGTATAAGTCTTCATCAGTGGATCGGGGCGTCAGTAAAATGTACAACCGGTTTGAATTGGTGTGTAAAATAGGTATAATATTTTACCTTTTTTTCTTATTCAGAGCTGTGTGCATATAGACAATGGTCGATTAAGGTTCAGACCCATCTTCAGATGTGCCAGATCAAAAAAAAAAAAAAAGATCACAGATATGCTCAGGTTAACCTCTATTCATTTAGGAATTAATTATATGATCGGTCTATCGTGCGAACATGGCAGTCATCATCAGTGCCCACTTTAGGCAGGTTAATTTGTCAGTTTGGTCGGAAAAAGAAGTTTTATTATACCTCATATAACTGTATATTTCAAAGGACTGATATCCAGTGCCCGTAATAGCCAATTGCCCACGTTTACAGGTTTCGAATATAGGCAAGTTGGACTGTACTTTACTTATTTCTACAGAGTGGTATAGAGGTCTAGTGTATTAAAGATGTTTAAAAATACCTCGAACTCTTATACCTCTTTGACTCGAACTGTCACACCTTAAACGCGACACGTACATTTATTATTTATTTTATTCAGAGATATACTAAAACTTTCACTCTTTTGAGCGTCAGGTTTAGTGACTGATATCTGTTTCAGAGAAAACCGTTTTTATCTAAGTTTGAACCAAGTATATAGTGTTATATATTCATAGTATAACTTATCTTGGTCAAGTGAAATATACCATTTTAGTTCTCAAAGAACAGGTCAGAAGAGACGACGCAATCGGCAACCTACGTATAATACCCTCAACAATTAATGACCACTTTCCTGTGAAAAGTTAGCAGATAGCTGCAGCCGTTCCTAAGATATTACACGTACACCTGTAGTCCTGTACGGCAATTGTTTTCATTTTTTGTGTATAGATTGTGAATTTGAACGGATCGATCAAAATTCGACACATTTAAATTCTGTTCAATAAAATTTAATTTTGCTTTCACTATACTAATAATATTGATTGAAGGATCCCAGTTTGAATTACAACTAGACATCCCGTGCAGCTCTAACCTGGCTCTGATAATAAACGTGACAATGTGTGTACATTGTATGCTGTCATCGTGAGAGTGTAACAGGTGACAAATGCGTGTGCTCTACACGCCGAACGATGTGAACTGGAAGGTCCGTGGTGGTGTTATAAAGACGCATCTCCTATATACATACAAGATGTACCATCGCCCTTTCTAGAGGTCAGTGGCGTAACCAGTAGGGTGACCGGGGGGCTGCCCCCCCCCCCTCCCCCCACCCCGGGACCTCCAAAAACGGGAAGGGGGCAAAAATCGGGAAGGAAAAAAGGAAGGAAAGAGGGAAGAAGAGAAAGGGAAGGAAGAAGAAAAAGAAGGCGAAAAAAAAAAAGGAAAGAAAAGAAAGAGGAGATAGGGAAGAAAAAAGAAAAAATCATATTGGATACTTTTTGCATGCTTTTATGGCGTTAAAATAATCAGAATTCTTTTCAGTTGGTGGTGGGAGGGGGCCCCGTAGCCTTGTCTGGTTACGCCCCTGCTAGAGGTTCTTCGGCTCAGATGAGAGCTGTTATTAAGGCAGTGAGGCAAACACCCGTGTATATCACACCAAAAACTTAAGCAGGAGCTTTAATTTTCCATGCAATCTTTACTACAGGTCCCTGTAGTAAACAAGAACATTTTGTTCACAACTGGTAGAGTGCTTCCTATTCTGGCTTTTCGTGTTCAACGGTTCTTTTCAATGGAAATAAACTTCTTAATCAGAACTAGCATTCAGTTGTATTACAGCTTACAGAAATAGATTGTGGATTTTTCTTTTAACAAAATTATGAGATACTCTCCACGAAAACTTGACATACATGGTCAACGAGTTCCCGTTTTGACGTAATTAAACGGCGCACTGGACGTTGAACACCTGTCGGAACACGCGCGACTAAGGGTTAATTAAAAGCGCTCATACAATTGATAAAAAAGGTTGATAGAATCCTTTAATATTCATCAAAATATCAACCCCTCTTCAACCTGAAATTCATGTTTTTTTTTTTATAAAAACTGTTATTTTTATTATTATTCAACAATATGTTATTTAACAGACTTTACCCTACGGCATAACTTTACCAAGTCTTGATTTAAAACGACAAAGAAACTGTTTCAAAGAATGGTCAACACTATCTATGTGAAGTTTCAAATATGATCTCATACGGCACAATCTGGGAAATTTCGAGCGTTTTTATGCGCAAGAGGTGTTAGAGAGGGTCTTGTAACAACCCCCCCCCCCAGACACACACATGCACACACAGACGTCATCTAAAAAGACTGGTTGTAGTCTGCACAAAACAAGCACATACCCGGTATTTATTTATTTTTTATAAAATTTGTAATTAAATTGTTATTTTAAATTATTTATCATGTATTTACTAATAGTTTTAAACTACAGCTTGAATTATGCCGGACGGTTTTTATGTGTTCATGAAAAAGGGTTTCAGTATAACAAAAATGAAACTCTTTAAAATCTCAACAGAAAGACATTTAATTTCACGTTTAATACTTGAATAATAATGGAGGCAGTTTAAATATCAAATCGCCAAAGTTAACTTCCTTGTATTCTAAAAAAAAATAACTCACACACACACACACAAGGTGATACATTGACACTGACGAATACATGCACATTCTACAACAAACACAACACTGACACTGACGAATACATGCATATTCTACTATAAACACAACACTTCTTCACCTAAACTAGAATTACATTATTTTATTAGGCCTAATCATTACAAGTTAGGATGGTCCTGCATTTCAGATAACAATAGCAATATTCTTTAAACTTTTAAATTTGCATGTATACATATCGATAAGAAAACTCTAGAATACAATTGAAAATGATCTATTACAATGTACTTTATTTATAAATGTACAAAATTATGTGATTCATGCGGTGGAAACAACCTGATGTTAATTTTAAAAGATATAGCATTAAAGGCTATAAACATAATCCAGGGTTACATGTAAATTGCAATATTATCATTACTGGTCTGGAAATTAAAATGATACATTACCAACATAACTTTTATACAAATGATAAATGAAAAAGAATAAATTCTGATGGTGAAACCAGCGATTTAAGAAAGAAATGTGGTCCGGTCAATTGTTTTGTAAATTTCGAGCCCTTTAAAAAACTTCGTGTAAATAATCACGTGGCCACGCTAGCTCTAATAAGCTACTTAAGAAAAAAAATATTAAAAAAAAAGATATTAATAAAAAAAATCATGACACGGTTGCGTGCGGGGTGCGTACACGTATTCAGAGTACAGGACTACAGTTGTCAATAGGTCACACAAAGCAAAGGCAAAGCTACTGACGCCGTGAGACCACAACAAAGGCAAACAAGAGTGTGACTGTCCACCTTTGAATACGGGATCGTAGGTTCCAGGTGTACAGATAGGAGGGCTGACTCCAGCAGCCGACATCATGTCACCACGTTTATGACGCTGGTTGGATTTTACTTTGATCTGGGACATCTCAGGTTAACGACGCGTCGCATCCTCATAGTGCGTAATCCGTACCCTGACGCCACGGCCAAGCCACAAACAGCAAAATATAACGCCGGTTATAACAACAATCCTAGTTAGTCTCTTACACAGACACACGGGGCGCTCCGTTACCCAACAGTGGAAAGTCAAGAAAACGTACCCCAAATCTTAGAAAAATCTTCATCTCACACATTTCCCGATGAACAAAAACTGAATGTTATTTTGTATAAAAACATTCTTTTTTTAAGTAGCAGCTGAATGTATGGGGTTCCTCACTGTTCCTTTTTAATATGTTTTTCTTCAGCTTTAAATTAGTCCTGCCTGTTTAAACATGCATATATGGGACAGCTTAGTCTTGTTTTAAGTTTATTAGGGGCCTATACCGCATTTCACCTGTCTATAGATATAGACTAGTAATCTCTGCGTTAATATCACACAGACTCTTCATTTGATTATATGTTGTTTGAAACCATCCTTGGGACTGTACGCCCTACTTTTGTTGTTGTTAATTTTTTACTTGTGTAAGGCAGCTTAACAGTGTTTCCATGTGCCTGTGTGTATATGCGTGTGTAAACTGCTAACTTTCTTATTTAATCATTATTACATGTTGACATAGATTCTACATTATTGTGCCAGAGTCGGTCTCCATTCGCTGTTAATTTCCTCTCTCTTTTTATTATTTCTGCAACTTATTTATTAAACAAATAGCCATTGACCTATATAATCCATCCAGTTACAATCTGAAATATCTTCAAGTTCAAACAATACATAAGCTCTGCTATCTCGTTCTTAAAAACAATCAATTCTATGCAGACCGTCAAATTTAGAAAGTAATATATGGGATGGGTTTAACATTTTTATCGAACACATCAAGGCTATATTTATTCGCGTACTTCGAAATTTCCGGATTCTCAAGTTACATTCTGATATGTTTAATGCCAGTAGAAAATGAATCAAGTTGTTGTTAAGGGAACCATGATACATGCCCTAATTGTATATTTCGATTGCCCAACAGCTGATATTAATGAATCTTTGAGCATAGAAAGGTTTGTTTTCCAGTTAAGTATCGTGTCGGTTTATATATATTCCGAAGAAGGGTAAACTGGTCTGCGTTAAACATGGTATATATTTCAATTTAGACTTTCCTCAGAGTTTTTTTTTGTATCATGTCATGGCGGACCTGTTTCCAGGCTAAATCACATCGTGTCATGGCCGGCCTGTATCCAGGCGAAGTGACATTGTGTCACGGCGGGCCTGTTTCAAGGCCAAATGACGTCGTGTCATGGTGAGCCTGCGTCCTGTGTGACATCGTGTCATGGCGATGTCATGACAGGCCTGCATCCAGGCGATGTGACATAATGTCATGACAGGCCTGCATCCAGGCGGTGTGACATCGTCTCATAGCGGACTTGCATCCAGGCCAAGTGACATCGTGTCATGGCAGGCTTTCATCCAGGCGGCGTGGCATAATGTCATGGCGGGCCTGCATCTTGTGTGACGTCTTGTCATGGCGAGCCTGCATCTTGTGTGACAAGGTCGATCGTCAAACGTTCTTTGAAAAGACGTTTTTTGTGTGACACTGTCTGAAGCTGTGACCTGAAGCTTTTCTTTTTTTCACAATTAACACGTCATTATATTGTCAAGAGTGACGTATGAAGTTGAACAGCCGCTCCCATTACGTCTCAGAACGTCCAGTTTAACCTTCAGTGTTCATGTCTGTCTGAGAATGTGCCATTTAAAAGTCAAAATTGCAACAGCTGTAACTTTTGCATCAGGCTAATCTGATTCAGGCATGTAAAAAAAAACAACCAAAAAAAAAAAAAACGAATTTATTTTTTTTTTTCACCTATGAAGACTGGCACGACCCTTTATCTTGACGTTTAACAGAGCCCAGCAACCAGCCAGTACCCAAACACTTTCATTGACAGGCGCCTTATAAAATTAATCAATGTAGTGCCTGCATGCAGTGTAACGTACCACCCTCTCACTGATAGCGTTATCAGACACGTTTCACTTGTATATTATTTAACACACACTTTCATATTCTGCACGTACTAATTAATGATCTTCGCAGTAAACATCAAGTTTGCACAATCCCTGGACAAAAGCTCGCGTTCCGGATCCTGTGTCCGTATTCCTGCACGTCTCAGCAGGAAGACCTCTGATCAGCCCTTAAGAAATTAATCTCTGGTGGCCGGGCTGATTTTGCATAAAAAGTGTCTGGCAGTTTTATTTGTTATTGAATAATATATATATATATATATATATATATATATATATATATATATATATATGGGGATAGACAGATAGTGATGGGTAAACATAAAGAGGTAAATTGGTCTATTATAAAACGGCTTATATAGCGGCGCCTGGAACTCGGTCTCCAGGTACACACTTGAGCGTGTACATGCATGGCCCCTTAGACGGCGTGTCGCGGACTTGATCTGTTTATAGCACCGCATGCTAATACCAACACTCGGTCTATATAGTCCATAGTTTACAAGCGGAAAACAGCGAGGTATTGAAGCACTGACCCCAACGAGAACCTCACAATTACGCAAAGGCAGGGTCAGCTTTTTGTTTGGTCCTGAGTAAATCCACGGCCAAGTCAGAGTATAAACAAACGGTTGTGTGTACGTATAACGTGGTGTACGTGTTGGCTGTTGTACTGCTATATATTAAAGGCAGCTGTCACAGCCAATGTAGCAGTTCTCATTCTATATATGAGGACTTCATACCACAACATAAAGTGACGTTACTGGAATCTCTCAAATAAAGTTACGTTAAATTCTGGTTTCGGAGACCGTAACCATGGCGACGGAGGTAGCTTTCCGAAAGACTGAGACTGGATCTTCTTTCAAAGTACCACCTTTGTTGCTAGAGAAGGAGTCGCCCCGGGAACACAGTATAGCGTTCACAGTGAAAGCGCTCTCAAGTCCACGACTGGTATGTGTATTTTTAACTGTGAATAAAAACCTACATTTATATATTGATCAAGGATGGTATAAATTAAATTGTAATATAACATATCAAAACATAGTATTACTTAATATAACATAACATAATATAACATAACATAATATAACATAACATAATATAACATAACATAGCATAACTTAATAAAACATAACATAACTTAATATTATATAATATAACATAATATAACATAACATAGCATAACTTTAAATGATATAATTTAATGTAATTGTAACATTCATTGTAACCATTTAAAAAGTACTTTGGGTCTTTTTAAGTGCTATGTATCTTTCATTTCTGATTTGGTGATTAAAAATGCTTCAAATTGACACTATACACAGCCACCTTGACCAACGTAAAAATGATCACCTAGCAACAGAGTTTACGTCTTCCCTAAAGATTGGTTAAAATCATCAGCCGACAACCCTTATTACCTAAGCATTTGTTGAGATCTGCCCTACAGAATTACATGTATTAAAATGATCGCTCGGTAATCTTAGAGATCTAAGAATGTCTGTGCCCGAATGGTCTTGTAAAAAACTGACATGGCCCTTGTTATGTGGTATATAGAGTAAACACATTAGTGACTTAAGTACATTTAATAAAGACGTCAAAGCTGGTCCCAATTAATGGTTTCATGCTCGTTCATCTTAAGATAAGAGGGAAAATGCCTGAAGACCTTATACCGTAATACAGCAGGGTGAAATCACTGTGACAGAGTGAAGGAAAAGTTATAAAGCAACAACACTCATGCACGGTTACCAATTGTTACACCTGATTACGTCATCACATATTGCCTCACTTTCTATATTTCAGCACGAACACAGAACTCTTTGGTTCTGTTACACTGAATTGATATTGGATATGAAATATAATAAGAATTCGCTCTAGATAAATCTACAAACTACATGTATCAGAAAGGACCCGAGGCACGTGCCAGTTGTGATACACACGCACCCACGCAAACACACCCTCGCATATATGCCCTCGTGTGGTTTACTCCTGTTAGTGACTGCATCATTTCATTAAGTGACGTACGTGCTTATTAATAATCATATCTATGAGTGTACATGGAACGCTTTGTGAGTCTGAATACGGGTTCATTGGTTATTTGTATCAATTTGTTCTCATTTGACCTTGCTTTCATATTTGGAAAGGAAAAAAAAACACACATCCGTAGCAGAGTTGAGTCCAAATGCAAATGCATTTGCATTTAAATGTTGCACATTTGCATTTGCATTTAAATGCAAAAATTTTGAAAAGCCCGCGTTTGCATTTGCATTTAAATGTCAGACTGATGTAATTCATTTGCATTTGCATTTGCATTTGAAAAAATGCTAGGCATTTGCATTTGAAATGTGAATCAAATGTCAAATGCAAATTCTTAATATTTTGTCATTTTGCATGCAGCAAAAATATGTTGTTGTATACAATTCTTGTTGGATGCTGGACAATTGAGCTTACCATATGGGTAGCTATATTCGATTTGCTCAAGGTAATGAATTTGAATGCATGGAAGGGTAGCTAGCTGTTATTATATAATAAAAAAATGATCCAAAAAGGTTTTGTTTATTATTTTCTACGGATAAAAAGTATATTTTATATACGGTAGTATATATATAGACATTTGCATTTAAAAGCACTTAAATGCATTTGCATTTGCATTTGAAAAAATCTGAATGCATTTGCATATGCATTTAAATGCAATGACTGGTAAAGCATTTGCATTTGCATTTGCATTTAAGTGCAATGAGGGGTAAGGCATTTGCATTTGGGGAAACAACATAACATTTGCATTTGCATTTAAATGCGCCAAGTTGCATTTGAACCCAACCCTGATCCGTAGTACGCCTTATCACTTCGCCTCCTATAACCTATAACAGTGCCTGCATGGTTGTCAATCTAAGTATATATAAGTGTGTGTAGCAACGTCGAAGCTAAATACTGCTCAGTATTTATTCTATATCTCGATCCATTGTAAGTTTCCAAATATAACGAAAAAGAGAAGTTGCCAACCTAAGGATACACGCGGGTTGTTCATATTAGCACCTTACATGATGCTCCACCCAAATGGTTGCCCTGAGAAACACATTCATAGCTCACTGGGAGACCTTATGTACGTCATGGTCATTCACATTAATACATGTGACAATCAAATATAAACCATAATCCACAACATCAGGAAAAATGATTTTAAAAGATCTTTCCGTTTCTGTCGCTGTCAGAGATAGCGAACAAAACAGATCATCAAAATTAAAGTCTCCCATATATCATCAAACAGAATAAACTGTGCTCGGTGCATACTTTGAAACCGCCAGGGAAAGACCTTCATCGGTGTTGTAGTCCTAGTCATGTTCAGCACCATTGAAAGTAATTCAACGTCTTTGTTCTGACGCATCCGATGCTAAAACTGGCTGTTTTCATCTAGCACTGCTGGATAGAGAGTCTGCCAATCTGAGACTGAGCGAGTGCGGAGACGACAGTTGATAGAAAAGACCTTGATCTGGAGTCGGAGCATTTGTGACAAATCATTTAAAGCCCAGTAAAATGTCTTACCAATCGTGAGGTTTTGCTTGACAGTTATGGCTCGCTCGGCTCCGCCTAGTGGTGCCAATTGACCCACGCCTCGCATAATCTTACAACTTGCATAATTTTGTCACTATGCTATAACCAACACTTAAATTATAATATTTTTATGTATTTTCTTAATGCATGTTTTTATATATTCACATTATATATATCATATTCTTCTTCTTCTTATAATTATTATCAATATCATTTTGTATACACAGGTAAGGCCGCCTCCCAAGGCCGGCGCTTGTACACCCAGGAAGGCTGACAGGACTGACTTCAAGAAGTTCTACGAGAGAGGAGACTTTCCTATTGCCCTCTTGCACAGCACTATGGGTAACAAGGTGGCCTGGAAGGTACGGCGCCATCTAGCAAGGGAGCTATGCATGCATAATGTTACGGAACCTAATATAAACAGATCACGTATGCGTGATGAACACAAATTTTGTAATGGAGATAAAAAAAAATCAGATTTTGTAACACCAGGCAGCGTGAAATGTCTAAGGGAATGAATAAAGAAGTCAGTGGTTTTTTTTTATTAACAAATAACCATAATTTATTCTTAAAACAACCCTAACAATACAATACACTAACTTAATACAATTATACAGTAAAACAGCGTTATAGCAACAAGTCAATATAATCACACAGAAAGATAATGGTACAGTAACTCGATACCATGCAACACCGTGAATGTAAACTCTCGGAGAATGACAGTCCAGTGGAAAGTATTTGCAACAACACAGAAAGTAAACTGAAGTCCAAATGTATAAAATCCAGGAGAAAATCTTTGAAAATGTATCATTGCCGCATTCGTCGGATAAGGTCTTAGAATCTGACACACGCTTCTGCGTCCGCTGGTATCTGCTCTGCTGTCTGCTCTGCTGTCTGCTTTCCACTTCTCGAACAGTCTATAGGGATCCTGCTCGACAGAAAACACGTGTTTCAGGTTTTCTCTAGAAAGACATCGCTGTGTATCTACACATACCAGGCTCATCACGTGACCCACGACCAAGCGTGAAAGCTCAAGGCCCACATGACAACGAGAGTTCAACCAGTACGGATTAAACATAAAATGTTACAACAACACGATTTACGCCCGTGTCACATAATAGAGCACCTGTAACAATAAGAGCAAACCCCAATGTATAGGAATTAAAAAAAAAAAAAAACTTAGCAGTCAGGGTAAATCTGGACAATCTAAGTCTTCTGAATATGATAACGTGTACTTAAATAATTCACTCCCATCCTGAGGCTCCTGAAGGTGTACGTGTCTTCGCTCGTATTGTCACTTCCTAGTTTTAAAATGGAAACTATGATTTAATCATGTCTAGTTACAACATACATTGTATATTGAGGCATGGATGTTTCTAGTGATGATTTGATCCCGGGCAGTAAAGCTTAAAGTGAACACACGATGACACCTCGAGCTCTAACCCAGCAAGTCAATAAACGTCGTGGGTGCTTAAGTCAACAGGCACAATCTTTTGAATCTGTATTTGTATTCAAGGAGACTTTGATTTACTCTACGCGTGGACTAAATATAAGCCAACCGTACAAAGAGTGTACCCTTCAATTAACGCGTGTAGTAATATTGAGCTTATTGGTAGAGTTTTCTCACTCAATTGTGGCCTTTTTGTCACCAGCCTATTGATGTTGATTTATATATGACAATAGCTTTACAGGTATGGTCTCGCAGGAACCATAAGCAAGAGCCTTAAGGAAATAGTCTGCTATAGTCTGATAGTATGCCTCAATGTAACTCATTGTAGTATGCCGTTTCGGACAGTTCTATTCGGCCTGTGCCAGTTTATAGGAGTTGCAATACATTTTGTTCTATCCTGTATGTATACTGATAAACACACGTATTTATATCGTATCGAAAAGAACAAAATCCTCCTTAAAAACTATACCGCTGAGGATACACACAGAACATGGCCCTGAATAATGACAAATTGTTATTGGAAGGTCATGACAATTGCAGTGATTGTTGCGCCGCCAATTAACAACGTATTGAACAATTTCGCCTTCATACTTCCTGATGATTACACACTTATTCTGATGGAGAATACAAACGCCTTTTTCTATCACGAAATAAGTCTGGCGAGTCAACATAATACCCTGAAATAACTATATAACGTCACAGTAAAACCCCGAAAACAAATTACATACGTCACAGTAAAACCCCGAAAACAAATCCCTTACGTCACAAAACTCCGCATACAAATGACTGACGTTACAGTAAAAACCCCGAAAACATATCACTGACGTCACAGTAAAACCCCGAAAACAAATAACTTACGTCACAGTAAAGCACCGAAAACAAATTCATCTCTGATCGTGGGAATATGACCATTTGAGAAACTTTGGCCCCAGGTGTCTGTTTCAAGAAAAGAAATCTAACGCGATTTATTTGTTTCTGCTAGAAATGAAATGCCCTATTCTTTCAAGGTAAATTTTGATTCCCAAAAGTCAACTTCGGTCTTCACAGAGAGTCCATTTAAAAAGACCCATAAATCATTCAAGTGTAAGTATCTAACAAATAAAAAGGTGCTCAGTTATAGCATCCCCTTATGTATGATACAGTAACGGCCACATTAAGTGGATTATAACCTATAGCTGATTATCTCTGCAAGCTCTGGCCATAATGGATTGTGTCTTTAACATATTCTTCTACTTTATATATATATATATATATATATATATATATATATATATATATATATATATATATAATGGGTATCACTCATTGAGCGCGTTGTGTCTGTATGACAGTATGTATGTCTTGTTCTGTTTTATCTAGGTGGAGATTGAAAACCTTGACCTTCATCATTACCTGCCACTCTTCTTTGACGGACTCAGGGAGACCGAGCACCCTTGGGAATTCTTCGCCCGCCAGGGGGCGCATGATATCCTGGAACATGCAGGGCACAAAGTGCTGCCAGTAGTTCCACAGTTGATCATTCCCATTAAAAGTAAGTGTGATTTGTTCGGGTAAAGTCATACATACTCGCCCTACCTACTTTTACTTAATCAAGTCTGAACAGGCTCGACAGATTTCAAAATGGTTATGAAATGTGCGTGTTTGCATATCATTAAAATACACTTCAACAATGCCAACACTTTGTACTGCAAAATGTGGTCCTCTTAACCTACTGAAAGCGATCAACATAATGTATATGAACAATCTAAATTAGTAATTATATTTTCCAAAGTAGAGATTAAGTAATTCTCTTTCCCCCGGCAATCAAGTCGTTAGAATACAAATATGTGTGTGTATATATATTATATAATATATATATATATGTGTGTGTCTGTGTGTGTTGTACTGTGTGAATTGAATATGGTTAACTATTTTTGATCTTCGACTTGAACTGTGTCCTAATCCTATTGACCAAGTTGTTTGTATTATTTAACACAAACAATAGAACTATCCTATCTATGGATAGGAGAAAATAAAATTTCATTTTGTTTCAACTGACTAATGTTGTGGCTGTCATCTGCTTTTAACAGTCAATCCATGAAGTAGATACGTCAGCAGAACACAGCAACCTGAACCGTTGACAGTAAAACTGGTATCATTAATGATCAATAGAAAATAAAACGGGGAATTATTTTGAATGCCCTCATTGGTACTCCCATATATTATTACCTTATATACCGTATAATTTATCTTTGTAACGCATAAACACGTAAAAATGGAATATTTCTTTGTTTCCCAGAGGCCTTGGACACTCGTAACCCTATGACTCTGCGCACTGTCCTAAAACTGCTGCAGCACCTTGTGGTGGCGGGCGATCATGTTGGCGAGGCCCTGGTTCCTTACTACAGACAGCTCTTACCGGTCCTCAGTATCTTCAAGAACCACAACCGTAAGTACTTGCATCTACCTCCTACCGGTCCTCAGTATCTGTAAGAACCACAACCGTAGGCGCAGTATCTTCAGGAACCACAAATCTAAGTACTCACAGACAGCTCCTACCGGTTATCAGTATTTTCAAGAACCACGACCGTAAATGCACACAGATAGTTCCTACCGATCCTCAGTATCTTCATGAACCACAACCATAAGTACTCACAGATAGTTCCTACCGATCCTCAGTAGCTTCGTGAACCACAACCGTAAGTACTCACAGATAGTTCCTACCGATCCTCAGTAGCTTCGTGAACCACAACCGTTAGTACTCACAGATAGTTCCTACCGATCTTCAGTAGCTTCGTGAACCACAACCATAAGTACTCACAGATAGTTCCTACCGATCCTCGGTAGCTTCGTGAACCACAACCATAAGTACTCACAGATAGTTCCTACCGATCCTCAGTAGCTTCGTGAACCACAACCGTTAGTACTCACAGAAAGGTCCTACCGGTCCTCAGTATCTTCGTGAACCACAACCCTCAGTACTTATAGATTGTTCCTACCGATCCTCAGTAGCTTCGTGAACCACAACCGTAAGTACTCACAGATAGTTCCTACCGATCCTCAGTAGCTTCGTGAACCACAACCATAAGTACTCACAGATAGTTCCTACCGATCCTCAGTAGCTTCGTGAACCACAACCGTAAGTACTCACAGATAGAAGCTACCGATCCTCAGTAGCTTCGTGAACCACAACCATAAGTACTCACAGATAGTTCCTACCGATCCTCAGTAGCTTCGTGAACCACAACCGTAAGTACTCACAGATAGTTCCTACCGATCCTCAGTAGCTTCGTGAACCACAACCGTAAGTACTCACAGATAGTGTCTACCGATCCTCAGTAGCTTCGTGAACCACAACCATAAGTACTCACAGATAGTTCCTACCGATCCTCAGTAGCTTCGTGAACCACAACCGTTAGTACTCACAGAAAGGTCCTACCGGTCCTCAGTATCTTCGTGAACCACAACCGTAAGTACTCACAGATAGTTCCTACCGATCCTCAGTAGCTTCGTGAACCACAACCATAAGTACTCACAGATAGTTCCTACCGATCCTCAGTAGCTTCGTGAACCACAACCGTAAGTACTCACAGATACTTCCTACCGATCCTCAGTATCCTCGTGAACCACAACCGTAAGTACTCACAGATAGTTCCTACCGATCCTCAGTATCCTCGTGAACCACAACCGTAAGTACTAACAGATAGTTCCTACCGATCCTCAGTATCTTCGTGAACCACAACCGTTAGTACTCACAGAAAGGTCCTACCGGTCCTCAGTATCTTCGTGAACCACAGCCCTCAGTACTCATAGATAGTTCCTACCGGTCCTCAGTATCTACAAGATCACACCTGCACGCATCTATAATCTCTTTTTTGTAGTTTAGCTGAGTCAGCTTATTCTTCAACTCGTCCATGAAAAGGAATTGGTTTCTCACAATTGTTAATCGAAAATTATCTGTTTAACAGAATTTGGCCGAATTAAATGTGTACATAAGAATATTCCCTTGTTGTTATAATTGGGTATCTGTGGAAGGAGACCATGCAACCACAACACTCAATATGATCACACAAAAATAATGAAGTTCGGATCTAAGTTATGCAGACCTTTATTCACTCATTACAAACTCATGACACAAGTGTAATTTACAATTGAACTGAAATAATTTCAAGTTTGATTAAGTTAATACAAACATTGACTCAAACACTTGGTAAAACTTTGTAGTTAAACATCCCAAATATACTCAGGAATTCATAATTTATTTCAAACTTAACCTTACTCTTAACTAATTCTTGACCTTACTCTTAACGAATTCTTAACCTAACTTATTCTTAACCTTACTTATTCCTAACTTACTCCTAACCCTGATATACCAAGAGAGAAAAGAAAAAACAATCATTAGAACACAGTATATATAAGCCGACATTTTAGTGTTGAAAAAGCAACATTAATTGGTATTCAGAAGTGAATAAATTTACTCTATACTATGTGTTAAACTCCCCACTATAATATAAACAAAGACAGTATCAACACTTGACAGTGATCTTCTGTTACCAAAACAAACTATTCATCAAGTAGTTACAAGCTGCTAACTACTACAAAGACAGGCACGTGCCCAGGCTGAGGTCAGCCGTGTCATCTGCACAAGTGGCTGTGGCCTGGAGAAACTGTCTGTATAATGTATCGTGATATGTCCATACCGCCCTAGGGTATCAAGTTATGGATTCACATAACATTACTACATGGTAAAACATTGACAATATTTTACAAGTACATGTCTTAGTATCAGTATATAATAATCTACACAAATTGTTAAGTCAGTTATAATCATTTTACAATCCAGTATACATGCTACTGTATGACTGACCTGGACTGCATTACCCCATGTAGGGAAGACCAGGGGTGACCCGCTCACGATGTACTTAACTTGATATATGATAGTCTGGTATGGCTGTCCAGACGGCTTCACCTGAATATCTTTAGGTCCAGGGTCATGGTATACAACCCCTTTTGTTTTAGCTAAATAAAGAAAATCAGACTTTACACAACTGTCTTTAAATTTCAATCCGGAATGTTTTCACCATATATTTTTAAGAATAAACTTGTCACCCATGGTCAATTATTCATATCACGGGGTCTGCAGTACTTTGTTAATTAAATGAGAACTCACGTACCCCACAAGTGCTTTAAACTGACATTCACACTGTTTGCCATGAACGGAGTCTGAAGAGAACACAAATCAGGGTGAACTCTCAGTTCCCTTCTACGCTCTTTGTGTAACATTTTTGCAATATTCAGTTATCTAAACTCTTATTAGAATAATGATAGATAAATTGTTTACATGTATTACATATATTAAAGTCTAGGTTTATCAGAGATCATTTCACAAATTCATTTTCTTTCTTGTGCAACAAAAGATAATTCTAATTATTCCAGCAACTAACAATTAACATTTGACCACCTCATTCCTAGGTACTTATAAACTGACATATGCATGTTCATTTTACTGGAGACAATAATCTCATCATTGACAAAAATGAAGCATCCTATACAGAGGGGAACATAACACACAAAGAAAAATATGGTAAATGAGCCATAGGAAGAGTGTACACAATAACAAACAAGACTGGCCTTATCCAGTAACTTGGATTATTGTTTCAATTTAATCTCTACTGTCTTCTTTATATTCTAATTATATAAATCTTACCATTTTACAAATGAAATTATTTTTTTTCAATAATCTAAAGATAAAGAACTTAATCCTACTGTATAATACACTCTACTAACATAACCTATCAACTCCCACTTTACAGATTAAGGTAAGTGAAATGAATTGAACATTACCTTATATCTGTTAGGTGTGGTCACTTCCCAGACAGCGGGCATCTAGCCCCGATCTACTTGCAAGCACGGCTTTTATGCTGCAATCAGCAGGGGGTCACCCTGTCCCATATAGTTCTAACTTAAAACATTAAATTTGCAAAAGGCAAACACTCAAATAAGTATGCAAAGTTAAAATATTATTTGTTCAGTTAACATAAGTAAGTAACAGGAAATTACATTATGCAACTTTATACTTAAGATTTATCATCCACTTATTTATAATTATGTTACATGATATTCATGCCCCCTGCATGCCTGGGAGACAAAGACAAAGACTGGACAGCGGCCCTGGAGCCCCTGGGTAAAACACTTATGAACATGTGATGTGTACTGGACCATACAGCATCTTGTAGGGCAAACAATGTTTTGTGGTCAACAAAATATATGCACCTACATATGAGTATCATATCATCTGATTACATAAAGATACACTGGGTGTTTATTTTTTATATTTTTAGTAAACATTGGAGATAACATCCATTATGCCCAACAGAAGAGAGAAGTCATCGGTGATCTGATTGAAGAGACACTGCAGCTGTTTGAGAAGAGTGGAGGGGAGGATGCCTTCATCAACATAAAATACATGATCCCAACCTACGAATCATGTATGCTTAACTAAACAGGCATCCCTGTGTCATAAAACAATTAGTATTACATGATCCCCACGTACGAATCCTTTATGCTAAACTAAACAGGCATCCCTGTGTCATAAAACAATTAGTATTACATGATCCCCACATACGTCTCCTGTATGCTGAACTAAATAGGCAGCCCTATGCCCTCCGAAAAGTTGTACACGATCCCCCCGTACGAAACCTGTATAATAACTAAATAGGCTGTCTTGCGCCCTCCAATAACAAGTACACGATCTCCACGTGCAAATTGTGTATGCTGAACTAAACAAGCAGCACTGTGCCATCCTATAATATGCAAATGATCCCTAAACAAATGTATTGTATTTTTGGTCTCTGAATACATGTATCGTGTATTAACCACAAACTCCTTACAATTAATATGCATCTCTTCCATATTATAGCACAGACGCCACGTAACCTGCAGAATTCCAACGGGAATGTTGTCTCATGTAATGCAAAAATACAATGGGACAAGTTTAAGGGTTTTTGATCCGCATGGCAATGAGTCAGATACTTGATGTATAAGGTGGCAAATTGTAGAACGTATATCAGTGAGTATTACAGAACCATTCACTGTCTCAGGAATAGGCCTGCGAGGTCTTACTCATGGTTAGACGTAGATTTGTTCGTAGGTAGATTTGTTTAATCCTGTTTATCCAATATGTTAATAAGAATGTACACAAGATAAGATGAGCCCGATGTCCGTTTCTGGAAGACCGTTAGCGGTGAGTGAACGAGATCATGTACAACTTTGTATACTATCTGGGTCTATCGCATATGCTCTGGCAAAAACACAAACGGGTCCTGTATGAGACGAGCCAGTTTCCATGCACTTGTACGTCGAACAAAAACGAATCCTACTTGTACATTACAATCCGTCTTTTTACATTACAATCCGTCTTTTTACATTACAATCCGTACTTGTACATTACAATCAGTCTTTGTACATTACAATCCGTACTTGTAAATTACAAATGCCAAAAGATTGCTCCTTCATCGACTGTGATTGGCTGTATCCTGCAGACTGTTAATATTTGTGTCTATTTATGAATATATTTTACTACTTGAACACATACAACTATTTTCAAGGCGTCAAATATATATATTTTAATTTTTTAAAGGATAGGTCCATGGCCTGTTGGTGGCACTCTCCACTGAATGGGGATATAAGTATGCATATATATATATATATATATATATATATATATATATATATATATATATATATGATAATAATGATATGTTATTATTGATTCTCCTACCTTTCAGGTTTTATATGCACAGAGTTAGTTAAAATCCATAAGTCAAAACCTGTCATTAGAGCGAATCTCTAAGGTTTGTAGCAAGATGTTTCTATTATGCCATTAAGGCACCGACGGGGTTCCAACAGGAGACCTTCAGCTCTGAAGCCCAACGCCTTAACCACTATAGACTACGGCCTACCTACCTATCTATCTATCTATATATATATATATATATATATATATATATATATATATATATATATATATATATATATACATATATAATCAAAGTAATACACATAAAAATTCAATACATCATAACTCGGTTAGTATCTGAAGAGTGAGCCGGCTAGTCAACTGTACTCACGAAAGTTCTGTTGTACATGAATTAAAACTAACTTTTTATGATACATTATATATATATATATATGTATATATATATATATATATATATATATATATATATATATATACGTATATATATATGTATATATAATGTGATACGTTAACATTTTAAAACATTTTGTCTTTGCTTCAGGATGTATGAGTATAATGCTCTGGTTTATTAGCGCGCGGTATGCAGTTTGCGGAATGCAGAACGCGGTATTATCGCAATACGGTGTAACTTCGCTTGTTTTCTACTGGATGTTTGATTAAACACTGCGGTATAGCACTTGTAATGTGAAAACCTACAAAAGCACGCTTCTTCCGTAGGTCAAATACATGACAACTACAGGTCCTATGATCGCCCTAACGCCAGGCGGTCTGCCGATCCAATTCTGCACGGACAATTCCATTTTGACTCAGTGCGTATATCGCGGGCAAAGTAAATGGTTTATGATAAAGTAATTTGAGCGAAACATTGCTTTTCTGCATACCGAATACAGAAGAAACGCCAATTTATACCACATTCCGCGCGTACCGCGTTTCGCTACCGCCATCCGCATACCGCAAATTGGCGCAATTAAACCGTGCACCAAATGTACTTTGATCGGGCCAGTGTGCTTGCAAAGCCTGTAGTATGAATCGTATATTTACACTGATCATTCATGCTTTAAACGATTTTTCATAATATTTTTTGGAAAGAATATGAATAACGTATATAATATGCTGCATTGTGCGTATACAGTCGTGCATTTTGGAGACCATTTACCAGAGTATCGTTATATCAAAGCATGATGTTCGTGATGTCTTGGCGTATGAATTGAATTTGTCGTCTTACATTTCTACATGTTTTGCTCAAACAGAACAGAAATTTAAGTTCTGCAGTAGTTGTCTTATTTTAATTTATGTTGCCATGGTGACGGCAATTTACGCTGTCGCGTATTGATATCTGCATAACAAACCGGTGTATGAACATTGTGACCTCATATTGAATAAAGACAGGTAGTTCCGGTTCTGCATAGTGTTCTGAAATGCCTTTTTACGGGCAATTGACCCGTATATTGGACCCAAAACACTCTATGCATGCATGAGGGGATTTCTGCTACTGCACTTTTCAATACCCAATATCTGTCTGGCGGGGTAATGTTTTATAGACCGGACTACAAATATATAAGATGAAGCTTTGTACATCTGAAAGCACGTGCCCAGTATATGCATGATGGCCGTGTACATGGGTCTGGCCAACATCACAGTATGCCTGTTATTTATCCTTGGTTCGAATGATAGTACAATAATAAGAATTTTTAACAGGGCCGGATCCAGGGGGGGGGGGGGGCAACGGGGGCAACTGTTCCCCTAAGGTTTTCCTCAAATTAATTTGTTTTATGTCAAGAATTCAAACTGATTCTGGTCCCTTTTTGTAACATTTCATATCAATTCTGGTCACTTTTACCCCAAACATTAAAATTTTGAGATGATAAATGTCAAGAGACTGTTGAATATATCAGCAAAACTTCGAGCAAACAGTTGCGAGTGCGAGAGAACTCGGAGAAGCATTAGTATATACTGAGAATCTTGAAACCTATCTCTGGTCAACTATGGGTCAAACAAGGTGACAGCTCTGGCCCTTATGTACATATACAAAGGGATATTACAAAAGTTGAAAAGGAGTTTGGACTCAGAAAACCCAGACAGATGGGCAATTTTGTTTAATGTCAAACAAACAATCAATTACATATACTTATACATAGCTGAAGGTATATTTTGATACATATTATGTTTCTTATGATCAGGCCATACATAGTATGCCTGCATGTACTCATATACAAATATCAGTGTTTACTCATATTTTTTAAATTCCCCCCATTTGCCCCATTGGCAATGCATATTTAAAATTCCTTTTTATTAGCCAAGTGTCTTTCAACACTGTCAATATCCATGTGCTTTTAAATTCAGCAAACAAAGCAGAATGATAGCCCTCTCGTTGTTAATACAACACATACTTGTACAGCACCAAAATGTGCATGGTTAATTAACATGTTGTCTTCGCCAACTGGTATGGTGCCTTATATGATTAAAGATTGTGACATTGGTAGTATATTCACATTATAATTCTGTAACCAGGGTGTTATTTTCAGATAAAAATTAGCAGCAGCCATACAGTCCAGATATGTATGCAGTCTTTTTTCTCTTATTTAAAAACAACATGAACTTGGAGGTGTTTCCATAAAGTTTTACACAAATGACCATTGAGAAGGTATTTATTTTGTATTTTGTCTTGAATCTCTCTAAGGTGTCTAACGTACTTTGTATATTCCACTATAAACATGTTCCCATTTAACCTTGATAAATTATTTTCTCGGTTTTTGTTATCTCATACATCTGAGCTGTAGGAGTTTCCCATATTTCCTCCAGAAGAGTCATATATATATATATATATATATATATATATATATATAAATATATATATATATATATATATATATATATATATATATATTTCTAGCATTGAAATCTAAATCTCTGAAGTCTCGTTCCCACTGCACCATGTCTCCTCTCCATAAGTAGAACGCTGGTGGACTTTGATTTCTTTCACGTTTGATGTAAGCTGATGAAAATTTGTAGAAAAAGAAAATAAAACATGAAAGTTCACTTTTATGAATCCCCTAGCAAGTTATACTATAGCGAATCAGTGTTTCCTTTTAAGTTTATGGCGAATGCCGTTAGCATCGAGGAATGACAGCGACATGTGCGATAAATCTGGCTTCAGCTCGTTTGCACACAAGTTGGCTATATGTAGCTTTATTTAGCCTGAACTCGGAGCGGTTTTAAAGAAATATAGATCACAGGGATTCCTGTTATACAATGAAGTTCTGTATAACAATGTCAGTTTTTATAACTGAGATCTTACATCAATATTGTCATCTTTTTGTTTCAACACCATTCATCGACATTCACCACCGTTAAAACTGAAAAGTGACGGTGTTGATATAAAATGGTGATGAAAAAAGATACGATATTTATTCGAGGAAAATTAATTACGCCTTCAACCTTTCTAGCATCGAATTTGAGTGTTGATAGTGTGAGCTATATTCCAAAACTAAGAAAAGACATTCTTTTCTTGAGAAATATGGGTAACGGTGTTGAAGGCAATAAATGTATGGACATTTTTTACACAGTTACGGAATTTTGTTGTTGTTCAATGACACATTACATACCGATAATGATAGTATTTAGTGTTATTCTGTGATGTTACTTCAATTTAGGCAGGTTTAAAAAAGTAGTAATTAATCATCTTTAGAACGGTGTTTAAAAAAATCTCGGGACACATATTTAAATCGCAATAAAAGTAGAAAGGTTTAGAGGGATGTAAAGAAACATGTGATTTTTATTCACGATGATATTATACATAAAAAGTGAAAAAATCCTAGGCCTATGCCATTTTTAATGACAGTAGGAGGATGATCAGTTATTTATTATGGCCTGGGGACAGGTGCTTTTTAATAACCTTTGAACCATTAAGGACATATATGAAGCGTTTGAAGAATTACTTCACTAAAGAATTAAGCTTAGGCTAAATTAAGCAGAAACTGTAAGAATCTCAACTTCGATGACAGATGATATATATATATATATATATATATATATATATATATATATATATATATATATATATATATATATATATATATATATATATATATGCACTAGGATGTTATGTATGCTAAATGGTCGTTTTCTGAAGAATGACCCATAGGCTTTTGAAAGTGTAAGTGTGTGTGTTGGGGGGGGGCATTCTGCAAGTGTAGTGAGCTCTGGGGCGCCCGAATTTCATCAAAATTAAAAAAAAAATAAAAACATAAAATATGCATTTACAGTGTAGTAATTTGACCATATCCTCACTTTTAATCACATGCTGCACCACACAAAATCATTACCAAATATTGAATTAACAGAATCATGCGTGCCAAATTGATCATTATTTATATCCTAATATATAATACTCATAAAAGGAATTCGGTTCACGTTTGTTCGCAATGTTCTTTAAAACCGCGTTGTGTACAATACTGTGCCACACATCATTTAAATGGTTATTATCCCCTCATTGACATAGGCGAAATGAAAATAAATAATTTTTAATGTACATATAATTTTGACTGAATTTTTCCTTTTTTTACCGAGCACAGCCGAACTGCCTTCGGCAATCACCGGAATGCATGCATCGTGGTCACTCAACCTCTAACACTAAGGACTATTGTTCATATGAATAACGCTTGCTTTCGATGAGGGATCTGACCCACGTGCGTGGTCAGTAAAAGAGAAAAAACACGTTTCTCGCTTTATGAAAGGGAGAGTTCAACCCAGGAGGATTAATGACAAAACCTACTTCAAGGTCCCAATTTCAGAAAAAAGGGCTGGGGTGGGGTGGGGTGGTTGCGGGGGTTTCAGGCCTCAAAATTTTTCTGATACGATGAAAAAAAGGTAACGGTGGCTGAAAATGGGATACGGACCCACAATGCATGGAGTCCCGTTCGGGTCCGCTTCTGCTACTTACGATGTATACATATTTCTGTTTCCTTTTTCAGGAACAGTTTCCTTGCAACGCGCATTTGTGTTCCTCACATCAACCTTTTCTTTATACGTCTAACGACAGAAACCTGTCAAATATCAACGAAACACTGTATGCCTCCGCGTCTCATTCCGGTTCGCCAGTTAAACCATCACTGACCAGGTCTTTAAGGAAAACAACCTACGATTTTTGCCACGAGCACAGCGCCACAAAATAACAGTAAAAAAAATATATTTGTACATATCGTATTCAGACAGTATCCCACAAAAAATCTATATTTTCTTTTAACTTTATAATAAAAAATGAGCCAACATTCAACATCTAAGTAAATAAATCTCCCAAACCCCGGTAAAAAGCCCGGTATATCGGGTAATCAGCTAGTAATAGTATAAAGTCTTTTAAAAAGCTTAATAAGACTTCAGATCACATTACCACGTTTTAAATTTTACTCAAAATCATAGGAGTGCATGGTATGAAGCATGAACCAAATATACAGGGAAAGGGAAAGGATATATCATTTTCAAAATTTCATGAAACACGGACCAAAACAAGGTCTTGGCTAACCTATTGTGGTTAAGTATAAGTTAATTGGTCACGTTGCGTTATAACTGTTTGGAAGATCAGTCCCATTCCATGGTTATCAGTCAGCTGTGAGAGTGATCGGTCACATGACCACTCGAAACACAGGCGATTTTGTATTAATCTGTTTGTGTTATCAAAGACCTGGGTGTTCCGCTGATTTAAATTAAGGTGGTGGATCACCTGGCGTTAAAACTAATAGGGGTAACCATACTGTAACTCTCGGAGGGAAAATAACTGATTTATTGCCATTTTAGCGTCTTTGACTTTGTGGCTACCTTGGATGACATTGAAAATTAAAACTGTCACAGTGGAAGTCCAGTGAGTCCATATGTGGACTTTCACGTCATATAATACATCTCTGCTGGACATGAAGTAGTCCGTCAACAGTAAAACTATATTTATCCAACTATACAATTTTAATATTCAAGATGGTTCTAAAATGTTCTCGAGATGCATTTGAATATTAGTCTGTAGAAAAAAAGTTTGATTCCAAAACTCTGCACCCTAAACAACCTAAAATAGTTCTGTTTAGGCCCCCTATGACCACCCGAACAGTAAAACCTTCCGTGTACCATGTGCGCTGTAAACCATTTTTGCCCTCGAAGTCAGCCCCTGAACCAATATAGGGTTTCGTTAATTATCAAAATGATTAGGATTATTTTTTTGGTTTAAATGTTCTGTTAAGTGAAAATTGAGATACATTTAAGACTTTTAAATAAAACACAAAATATATATTAAACCATTCCATACTCCCCATATGCAAGAAAAATAGATATGACAAAATTATGACACTTTACACAAGTTCGTGATGTTGGTCTCCTTAACCTTGCTGGCCTGCTGCACTGGAAAAAGAGTGAAATTTACCAAGTTTAAAGAATACACGGTATCACATTATGATAGCGTCTGGATTTGAGGTTACTTTGTATGAATGCACAGAGAGACTGGCTGCGAGTAGGCCTGGGTTACAGGTAACTCTACAATCAATCATCTAGACACTTTTCAGATTGAATTAAAATATAGTAGTCTGCACAATAATGCAAAAAGTTGACCTTTATTGCAATATTTCTCAATGTGAAGTTTTGAATTGCAGCGGTAGTCTGTTACTTAGGCTACTAAAAACTCGGAATTGTAAATGGTTGACATCTGAGGAAGGGGGCCGAGCACCCGAAAGCCATATACAGTGTAAAAAAACATTCACAAAACTAGTCTTTAAAAAGTCAACAACCATTCACATAACCTATTTTTCAATATTTCCCGTTTTCTCTTAATAATATATTTTATGTAAACAATGACGGCGCATATGCTTATTTGGGTCAAGCCTAATTGGATCACCAGCAGAAATTACATATTTGCTTGTAAAGTATTGCAATGATTTGTACAATTTTTTTTGTCTTGTCAATAACGTTCGATTCACCTGAATTTATGAAGTCTATACATTATTTACAAGATATAATACGAAGACCATTAAAAACAGCATTATAATTTTTTTTTCACTTCTAAGCAGGGCGGAAACGTGGGTCAAATATTAATTCTATTAAAGAGGCTCAATAACCTTGAATTAACATGAAAAATAGCGTCTTCTCTTTGAAATAGCGCGGTAGCTGTCAAATTTTTGCACTATTGGGGCCTAGACAGCTGATTGGTAAAACACTCGGCCCTCTCCGCTTGCGACCCGGGTTCGATTCCTGGCGTGGCTATGAGAGTGGGTTGTAGTGGCCCGTCTAAGGGCGGTGGTTTTCTCCGGGTTCTCCGGTTTCCTCTATCCTTATCGACTACCGAGCGCCAACATCCGGGCCATGGAGAGTGCCTCGTATTAGTTATAACTAGTTGTGTAATCCATGTAAAACAAAATAAAGTTTATATTAAATGTTTTCACAGAAATCGTTGGCTTACTCTGAACTCGAGTTTTAAAACAGTGGACATGACACAATCCCAGGTGGGACTTCGTGCACCACCTGGGCTAAATTCAGGAGATGCTCTGACAGACTTGGCCCCAAAAACATAATACATGTTCCCGCTGGCTGTAACATCGCATTTTATCTATCGCGCATGCGCAAATTCGGACCACCGCCCACGCGGCCTTATTATTGTAAACAGACACACATGAGCTATGTTTACAAACAAGCAAAACCATAACCAGGTGCTGAACAGCTCATCGGGAGGTACTGAGACAGTGTGCTGGGATAGTTTTGCTGGGAAAGTTTTGTATAAAGTAAAGCTGAACTTATAGTGTAAAAGAACAGATATAATATTGCTCCTGATTATGTCCTTTTAAAGACCATCACATATGAATATACAGAATACACCATTACGAAGACGGTAAAACATTTATTTTACATATTATTTTACATACAAAAAAAATTAAAAGAAATATTATATAACCTTGTAATATAATATGTATTATATAACAGTAATTTTCCTAGTACAATGCTGAGGAAACATGCTGAGCTGTGCAATTAGCAGGGATGTTTGATAGCTAATATGACACATTCATTGGTATAGATAAAGGTGTAAATAACATACATTATAAAAATATAAACACACATTAAATATTAAAAAGTGATTTTATAATTATAACAAAAGACCAAGGTGTCTAATGTTCACTCTGTGACAAAGTGCCCATTGCAGAGGTTGGTGGTCTTTCTCGTGGCAGTCTTTTAAAGTCTAAGCACCTTTTGTCTGATAGGCTTTTATCTGGTGGTCTTTTGTTCGACTGGGGTCTGTCTGGTGGTCCTTCTTCTGTTGGTCTTTTGCCTGACTGGCTTCTGTCTAGTGGTCTTTTATTCCAGCAGTCTTTTGCCTAACTGGCTTCTCTCTGGTGGTCTTTTGCCTTGACGGTCTTTCGCCGGACTGGCTTTTATCTGGTGGTCTTTTGTCCTGTCGGCCTTTTGACCGCTTCACCCCTATCTGATGTTATTTTTTTTGTCCTGACGGTCTTTTGACTCGAAGGTTTTCTGTCTGTTGTTCTTTTGTCCTGACGGTCTTTTGCCTGACTGGCTTCTCTCTGGTGGTCTTTTGTCCTGACGTTCTTTTGCATAACTGGTTTCTGTCTGGAGGTATTTTTGTATTTAATGCATGTACAACAGGGAGGCTAATGAGAGAAATGCTAACACTAATAATTGGCCTGCTGTACCGACTTGATATTGATAAATACTGTATTCATGCTCTGATGTTTTAAAAGCACTTAATTTGCCTTAAATTATCCCTCATCATTTTTACTGTGAAGTTAGAAAGTCTAAAAATAATACATTAACTCTGTTTCTGTCTGTCACTAAAGATTATGTTTTTTTTCTATTTTATCAATTCTTGTCAGCCCAATCAACAACCATACTGATTCTTATCAAAACTGTCAATAATCATATCTGATTTCTCTCATCATATTATATTTTGAAATAAATACCACCAGCCATAATGTACAGTATATGAACTATATCAGACTTTAACAGATTAAATCAATACTGGGTGGTATGACTAGTCACTTAATTTGTTGTTCTTTCAGCACCATGTATTGGCAGAAGTCACATTTTATCAAGAAGTTCTGATAAAGACAATACTGCATGGTCCACATGTACACACACTCACACGTACATACACACTGTCAAAACAAACACCATAATGGTGTAAGAAGTCTGACTTTTTTATGACAATCAGTCACAATGTGCACACACACACACATCATTGCTGCATGGATTTAATTTATAGAGCAGCCATAAGAATAATGTAAAAGCATTCATACCATAATTATACACTACATTCTGGCTTAAACTTTAAGTGTCAATATGAATTACTTTGGTTATGCCTGACATAATTTAAATAAAATAAAATCAATCTATATATCAACAAATTAATGTAAAATATCAATTGATAAACAATTTTTGTATAAATAAACAAATCTGTCACGAATATGAATGAAAGGAACAGAACAAATCAAAGGAGCATAAACAAATGACATTAACACAGCACCATCATGTAACATTGATAATTTGTGCATAAAATGTGTTCTTGATATGAGAGTGATATTAAAATGAATTGGTGACATGAGGACCACAGGTCCTCTAGCAGTTATGTTGTGTTATCATCAGTGCCTGTATCTGTCTTGATGCTAATGTAGAACGATTGATTGAATGTAATACATTGAGTATACTTAATATGATATGGAATATATAGTAACAAGTAAGAAGTGAGTAACACTTTCTGTTGCATTTTTGCTGCTATGTGACTGGATGGAGGCAGCACCACCGCTGGTATATAGTGGAATGGAATGCATCATGTATTTTTTATATATTGAGCATTATATTTGAACAAATGAGTATGGTGACACTTTTTCTTATGGTGACACTTTTTCTCTGATCACCACCAGTATCTTAGGTGGGGTATGCACTTTTAAACACTGAGGTTAGTTGGTATGCATCCATATTCTGAACTTCATTCAGACATTTTTTTTTACCTTGAAATATGGAAACAGGAAGTCATTTATAAACCATCTCTGTGAAATCTAGAAAGGAGATATCTTACAGACCCTAGATACTTGATAAAACTGATGAATAAACCTGAGGCCAAAAAGTCTGTGATTTTATACAGTGGAACCCCACAAAAATTATCATGTTGGGGACTGACTAAAGTGGCTGTAATTTGGGGGTGGTCATATTTGTGATTTTCTGAACTATCTTGATCATATATTTGGGACCGAGAAAAGTTGCCATTATATTGGGTAGGTCATAAGTGTGCATTGGTCGCAAGGTGGGTTTCCACTCTCTCTCTCTTTCTCTCTCTTTTCTTTTCTCTCTCTCTCTCTCTCTCTCTCTCTCTCTCATTCTCTCTCTCTCTCTCTCTCTCTCTCTCTCTCTCTCTCTCTCTCTCTATATATATATATATATATATATATATATGCATGTGTGTGTTTGTGAACCCCATTCCAGATGAGGCAATTTCTGAATAGCAATTTTTCCTGTGATGTCATGTAATGTACAAGACACAAATGTGTGGTACCCTTGGACATAACATTTAACATTTGAACTTCTTTACGGATCATCTTGTTTCATACAATATAGTTTAGTATTGGGAATTCTCTTTGTTTTTCTACAAAAGTTTTTCTGAAAATATCTCCTTGATATTCATATTAAAATGGGTATATTCTAAAAATAAGAGCACACACAGGTACCCACAATGTTTACAGATGCCCCCTTTGGAAACTGGCTTGATTGCAGCATGGTCACTGTTGATACGTGACTAATTGGCATATATTGTTTATATGGTGAGAACTGGATCTGAGCAAATGAGTAACAAGTGAGTACCACTGTCAGTTTCTCTCTGCTTGTTTCACAGCCTGTATCTGACAACATGCCGGCGTCGCCACAGCTGGTACATCACAGATTGGAATGCATCATATGGTCGTGGAGGGTTATTCCAGGTCAAGTGGGCATACACCTGAAATTATATAAGCACCAAATACACACATACAGAGCTTGGACTGGTCACAGAGACATAACATTGAACCACCAGTGTGGCTGCTTAAACATTAAAAGAAAATGTACAAAAGCTGAAGGGCAGTATGTGGCATTACCAGTCTTACACATACTTATATATCATTACTCATGGTATGTATATATCAGTATTCAAAAGTAACATTCATTGAGAAAACTACAGATTATAGAAGAATTTTTACTTAACACATACTAACTGTCACAATACTGACCTGCCTGATATTGGACTATACACAGGCAACACTGTCAACCTGCCTTATGTTGGACTGTACATAAACAATACTTACCTGTCTGATGTTGGACTATATACTGACAACCTACCTGATGTTGGACTGTACATGAACAACACTGACCTGTCTGATGTTGGACTTTACATAAACAACACTTACTTGTCTGATGTTGGACTGGACATGATTAACATTGACCTGATAATGTTGGACTACACAAGACACAACACTGAGGTCTTGCCTGATGTTAGACTGTACATAAACACAACTGACCTGTCTGATCATGGACAGGACATGAACAACTCTGACCTGTCAATGTTGGACTAGAATAGACAACACTGAAGACCTGCCTGATGTTGGACTATACATAAACAACACTTACCTGTCTGATCATGGACTGTACATTAATACCACTGACCTGTCTGATGTTGGACTGTACATAAACTACAATGACCTGCCTAATGTTTGATTGAACATAAACAACACTGACCTGTTTGATGTTGGACTATACATAGACAACACTGACAACCTGCCTGATGTTCGACTGTACATAAACCCCACTTACCTGTCTGAAGGTGGACTTTACATAAAAACCACTGACGTGCTTGATGTTGGACTGTACATAAACAACACTTACCTGTCTGATGTTGGACTGTATCTCTGTCAGAGTTTCTGATGATACAGCAATGAGCTTCTCCTTCAGGCTCTCAAGCTGTAAACACACAACAAGAAAATAATGTTTACTACAGTAAAGAAATATGGTTACACAAGTGTAAGGGTAAATAAAAACAGATTTGAAGCAACACCAACAAACCACTTGCTACAGATCATATGTGAATTTTTTTAATCATACATGGAAAGACACTGAACCTTACAGTATATGTTGCATTAAACTCTTTTCAGGTAATTAAGTTGACAAACTCTTTATTGGGTTTTCCAGTACTGATTTATATAATAATTGATAAAAAGAATTCCAAAGAAACATTACAGAGTCCTATTAAATATATAAATAAGTATATATAACCTATAGGTCATGATACTCACCTAACTAGCATGACATTACAGGCTATCATTCACAACAGGAATCTTATCATCTGAAAACCAAACTGATTACACTAGTTCTGGTTTAAGAATCAGACCAATGAGTGCAGATGTGGCATGTTCAAAATCACGATGAACAACGTGATACCACGCTCTCATTGGTCACGCTCTCATTCTTTGCTCTGTTTTATCTCCAAATGTTTCTCCTTTTTTTCTCTGGGTGTTAAGGAAGAACAATATCTTATATTGTTTTCAGACATCAGAAACAATCCAATTCATATGTTTCAATAGTTTCTGAGAACTATGGTTCCAATTTTGGGACATCAGAAGCTAGTTAAGATAATTCTTTTACACAGTGTGCTGGCAGGTTTGATTATAAACAAAACACATGAAACATAATCATGTTTTGCCAGGTGAGGACAGTTCCATGGCTGATAACAGATTGAACAAAGCTAGTAGAAATATAGATGGATACAGGATGTATGGGTACAGGAGCCCTGTTATTGATTAAAACATCTGAAAATGAAACCAATCGCTTTGCAGTTGTTAGTTGTGGGTGCGTTTTTTTATTGGGGGTTCTTTGATTACTAACAAGTGACCCCGGGGTCATGACGCTCTGCTGACCAGGAAGACATTGACAAAAGTAATTTTATCATCTGAATGTCAAATTTGAATGAAATACTTTTTCCAAACTTGACCTTTTGTATAAAATCATCCAATATTCATTGGGGTACTATGGAGCTCTGTAGCATGAAGGATATGGGTAACAGACACCTATTTTCAAGGTTTACAAGATGACTTTTCAGGGGTCTCCTAGCATAAAAATAAAATTCTAGGTCCAGTTATTATGATTTGTGCCCTGTTAACAAATCCAAATGTTTATTCTTGGGGGTATTTCAAAGCCGCATAGGATGAAGGATATGGGTAACAGAGATGTAAATTCAGGTGCACAAGGAGACTTTTCAGGGGCCTCCCAGCATATCAAGAAAGAAGATTCTAGGTCAAGTCATTATAATTTGTGCTCTGTTAACAGATGATCAAATCTTTATTCTGGGGAGTACTTCGGAGCCCCAGAGCATGAAGGATATGGGTAACAGGGACCTTATTTCGGGTTTCCATGTAGACCTTTTATGGGCTTCCCTGGAGGTGAGGAAAGAAGATTCTAGGTCCAGTCATTATGATTTGTGCCCTGTTAATATATGACCAAATCTTTATTCTGGGGGGTACTTCAGAGCCCCATAGCTCACAGAATATGGGTAACAGGGACCTTATTTCGGGTTTCCATATAGACCTTTTATGGGCTTCCCTGGAGGTGAGGACAGAAGATTCTAGGTCCAGTCATTATAATTTGTGCCCTGTTTACAGATCACCAAATGTTTAAAGATCACAAAAGTAGAGAAAAAAATTGTAAAAATAAAAAAAATATAGGTGGCGCCACCAATCTCCAGAAATTGATGAAACACTCCATGACCAATATCCATGCAAAGAATCATGGTGATTAATGCATTAGTTGTTCAGATACTTGAGCTTTGGTATTAAATTTTGCATTATTCTTGGGGGTACTTCAGAACCCCATAGCTCAAAGTATATAGGTCACAGTGACCTAATTTCAGGTTTACAAGGAGAATTTCCATAGACCTCCCAGGATTTCAAGTAAGAAGATTCCCGGTCTAGCGGTTACGATTTGTGCCCTGTTAACAGACAGACGCCTGGATGGCCGGACGGAGGACGGACAAAAGGTGATCCTTACAGCTCAGATGACTTTCAGTCAGCTGAGCTAAAAATTGAAAAAATACAGGTGGCGCCACCAGAATGCAGAAACTGATGAAACATTTCATGATCAATATCCATGCAAAGAATCATGGTGATCAATATAATAATTGTTCAGATACTTGAGCTTTTGTATCAAATTTTCCATTATTCTGGGGGGTACTTCGGAGCCCCATAGCTCAGAGGTTATGGGTAACAGAGACCTAATTTCAAGTTTTTAAGGAAACTTTTCATGGGCCTCTCAGCATGTCAAGAGAGAAGATTCTGGGTCCAGTTGTTACGATTTGTGCCATGTTAACAGATGACCGCATCTTATGAGGTCTCAAAAATAGAGAAAAAAATTCGTAAAAATAAAAAAATACAGGTGGCGCCACCATACTGCAGAAACTGATGACACATTCCATGATCAATATCCATGCAAAGAATCATGGTGATCACTGCAATAGTTGTTTAGATACTTGAGCTTTTGTATCAAATTGTCCATTATTCTGAGGGATACTTCAGATGACTTACAGTCAGCTGAGCTAAAAACACTAAATGGTCAATATCCATGCAAAGAATCATGATGATCTCCGTATTAGTTGTTCAGATACTTCAGCTTTTGTATCAAATTGTCCATTATTCTGAGGGATACTTCAGAGTCCTATAGCTTGAAGGATATGGGTAACAGAGACCTAATTTCAAGTTTCCACAGGCACTCTTCATGGGCCTCCTTGCATGACAAGAATGAAGTTTCTAGGTCCAGTTGTTGCAATTTGTACCCTCTTGATAGATAAAATAGGTGGCGCCACCAGTCTGCAGGAACTGATGGAACATCTCATAATCAATATGTATGCCAAAAATCATGACCATCAGTGATGTAGTTATTGAGATATTGAAGTTTTTGTATGAAATTTTTGACTACTCTGGGGGGGGGGGGGGGTACTTTGGGGCCCCATAGCTCAAAGGATATGGGTAACAGAGACCTAATTTCTGGTTTCCATGGAGACTTTTCATAGGTCTTCTAGTGTGTTGAGAATGAAGATTTTAGGTCCAGTCGTTACTATTTGTGCCATGCTAACAGATGACAGCATCCTTAAAGGTCTCAAAAATAGAGGAAAAAAATCGTAAAAAATCGAACGATACAGGTGGCGCCACCAGTCTGCAGGAACAGATGACACATCTCATGATCAATAGTTATGCCACAAATCATGACCATCATTCAAGTAGTTAATGAGATATTGAAGTTTTTGTATGAAATTTTTACTTTTCTTGGGGGTACTTTAGGGCTCCATAGCTCGAAGAATATGGGTAACAGAGACCTAATTTTGGTTTCCATGGAGACTTTTCATAGGTCTCTCAGTGTGTCGAGAATGAAGATTCTAGGTCCAGTCGTTATGATTTGTGCCACGTTAACAGATGACAGCATCTTTAAAGGTCTCAAAAATAGAGGAAAAAATCGTAAAAAATCAAACAATATAGGTGGCTCCACAAGTCTGCAGGAACTGATGGAACATTTCATAATCAATATGTATGCCAAAAATTATGACCATCAGTGATGTAGTTATTGAGATATTGAAGTTTTTGTATGAAATTTTTGACTACTCGGGGGGGGGGGTACTTTGGGGCCCCATAGCTCGAAGGATATGGTTAACAGAGACCTAATTTCTGGTTTCCAAGGATATTTTTTATGGACCTCTCAGTGTGTCAAGAATGAAGATTCTAGGTCCAGTCGTTACGATTTGTGCTATGCTAACAGATGACAGCATCCTTAAAGGTCTCAAAAATAGAGGAAAAAATTGTAAAAAATCGAACAATAAAGGTGGCACCACCAGTCTGCAGGAAGTGATGACACATCTCATGATCAATAGTTATGCCACAAATCATGACCATCAGTCAAGTAGTTATTGAGATATTGTAGTTTTTGTATGAAAATTTTTACTTTTCTTGGGGGTACTTTGGGGCTCCATAGCTCGAAGAATAAGGGTAACAGAGACCTAATTTCTGGTTTCTATGGAGACTTTTCATAGGTCTCTCAGTGTGTCAAGAATGAAGATTCTAGGTCCAGTCTTAACTATTTGTGCCTTGTTAACAGATGTTAACATTTTGAAAGGTCTCAAAAATAGAGAAAAAAATTCGTAAAAAATTGAACAATACAGGTGGCGCCACCAGTCTGCAGGAAGTGATGGCACATCTCATGATCAATATGTATGACAAAAATCATGACCATCAGTCAAGTATTTAATGAGATATTGAAGTTTTTGTTTGAAATTTTTTACTTTTCTGGGGGGTAGTTTGGGGCCCCATAGCTGGAAGGATATGGGTAACAGAGACCTAATTTCTGGTTTCCATGGAGACTTTTCATAGGTCTCTCAGTGTGTCGAGAATGAAGATTTTAAGTCCAGTCATTACGATTTGTGCCTTGTTAACAGATGTTCACATTTTTAAAGGTCTCAAAAATAGAGAAAAAAATTCGTAAAAAAATTGAAAAAATACAGGTGGTGCCACCAGTCTTCAGGAACTGATGGAACCTCTCATGATCAATATGTATGCCAAAAATCATGACCATCAGTCAAGTAGTTAATGAGATATTGAAGTTTTTGTATGAAATTTTGGACTTTTCTGGGGGGTACTTTGGGGCCCCATAGCTCGAAGGATATGGGTAACAGAGACCTAATTTCTGGTTTCAAAGGAGATTTTTCATGGACCTCTCTGGATGTCAAGTAAGAAGATTCCAGTTCTAGCGGTTACGATTTGTGCCTGGTTAACGGACAGACAGACGGACAGATGGACAGACAGACAGACGGATGACGGACAAAGAGTGATCGCTATAGCTCAGATGACTTTCAGTCAGCTGAGCTAAAAACAAAGGTAACATTTGCTCTGCAATGCTACTGCAGAATGAACTTCAGACAGCATATTTTAAGAGAGATAAAATAAAACATAACAAAACCTGTGATTCAGGAACAATAACAGCAATGCTGTCCCAGCTGATGAGGCCCTGGAGGGGAAGATCATAGTTGTCTGACAGGATTACAGGAACACAGCCAAACCACAGAGCGTCCATCAGACGCGGGCTCCAGGCCTGCACAACATACAAAACAATTACTTCAGTGACAGATCTAAGGGACTTTGGCAGCTTTCAGTTTCTTCTGTCATTCATAAATATTCACCACCACAGAAAGTAAATATTAAAAAATGAGTTTGTCATTGCATTAAACAGATGTATGTTTCCCCTCCCTAAGGACCTCCCACTCCCAAATTTGTCGAAAAAATATAGACTCATCAAAACTTTTGGGTTCACAAAAATCCTAGATTTCTGAAAATTTGACCTTGAAGATGAAAGTCAAGGTCACCACTTTTAGAACATTTCTGAGATTTTGGTTGAGACCATTCACATATCAAATTTTATGAAAATATATTCAGTGGTTCAACAGTTATAACCTTCACAAAAATTCCCATTTTGGTTGATTTGACCTTGATGATGAAGGTCAAGGTCATCAGTTTTCCATCCTGTTCAAGAAACAACTTGTCCATCAATTTTGAGGGGGAAAAGGTGCATTGCTAAAAGTTACCACATTTACAAGAAATCATAGGAACAATGAGCAATAATTCTGCTGATCTGACCCTTGAAGATCCACCTTAAGGTCATTAATTTTCAAAATCTGCCTAAAACTTAGTTGAATCAACTATCAAATTCTATGAAAAATATGTGATTTTTAAAAAATTATGGGGTTAACATAAATTTCTATTTTGGATTATTTGACCATAAAGGTGAAGGTCAAGGTCTTCTATTCTGGACCTTATCTGAGATTTAAGTAGAAACTATTAAAATTTGAAGTTTCATGAAAAAAATATTGAGTGGTTAAAAAATTACTAGGTTTACAAGAAATGACACAGAAAATGTTATTGACGAAAAAGACGACAATGACATACTAAACTCCGAGACATAATGTCACTAATGCAAATATAATATACATTATCCAGGAGTTTTCCCAGAAACAGGAATATTATACACAGAGTTATTTGTTTTCCCAAAAATTATTGGTATAAATGGGGGTATGGATTATCTACGGTAGCAAATTGTCAATGGTGAAAGACAGTATATTTTGGTGGGGCATACAACATTATTTGGAGTGCCAGCCCAGTGGAGTGACTGTTAATCATTCTGGATATAACCAAAGCTATATGCAAATAAATAGGACCTGAAGGGCATTTTTTCACATGGAAATATACTGATGAAATGTAAATTAAGAATGAAACAGTCAAAGTTGTATGTCAGTTATTGCGACCAATAAGCCTTCAGATACAACTCACCCTGTTCCCTCTCATAAACAAGCAGAACTTGGAGGTCTTCAGGTAGTTTGTGTAGTGTTCTGCCGGCATTATTCCTTCGAACAAGTGGAAATCTGGATCTGTGTCCCAGCTTTCTTTTACAGCGGTCCTTATTCTTCCTCTAAAATAAAAATTACTTTACACTTCAATAAGCTTTGTGGGATTTAGATACCATAATGTCATAACAATAACATAGTTCAGAAACAAGCAGATAGATCACTGCTGATCTGATATCAGTTTTCTTGTAAACAGAGTAGTTTTGATGAATAAACAATGATAGTTTACAGCATACGCCTGAGACATCACCTGGTTATGCTTTCCTTCCATAATTAGGATGTCATCTGGTGAATATTAGAATAAACTGTTTGGTTAACATGAATGCTATTCGGTGATAATTTGGTTATAACTGATCAAGGATTTTGGTGACAGAACCTTACCTGTCCAGTGTGCCTGAGAAGAATACAAAATGTCTACGGTTTCCAGGATCAATGCCATAGCCCCCTCTCCCTATCTCAGGAAGACTGTTTGGTCCATGTGAGGGATGGGGGGGCAGAGAAATGTCCTGTTATGTAATTACAAAAACGTGATAATGCTTCATTACAAAGCTGAAAGAGACTCTGGAAAATAAAACGGGTAAATAAAAATCTTTAATAAAACAATAAAATAATGTTACTTGTATCAGATGTTACAGAACCTAATATCAACAGATCACGTAGCATGATGAACATAAATTTTGTCAAGGAGATAAAAAAAAAGTCAGATTCTGTAACAGTAGGCAGCATAAAATGTCTAGGGGAATGAATAAAGAAGTCAGTGTTTTTTTGTTAACAAGTAACTATAATTAATTCTTAAAACAACCCTAACATTACAATACACTAAATAGAAAAAATTACACAGTATAACAGGGGTATAACAACAAATCAATACAATCACACAGTTAAATAAAGAAAGTGCACAGTACCTGTCACTGCGATAAAAATGTATAAGCCGGATGAAAAGTTCACACAAATTCTCTCGGAGAATAACAGTCCAATGTAAAGCTCTTGTTACATTCAAGAAAGTAAACTTAAGACCAGATAAGATTCGTCACAAAATCCAGAAGAAAATTTGAAGAAAATCTATAATTGACACACTTATTGGAATAGGTCCCACAAACTGACATACACTCTTCTGTGTCAGCTGGAATATTCTCTCACCTCACTCTCTGCTCTAAAACACAGCCCCTTATATGTAAACTTTTCACTTCCAGCCGAGAACCTTCCATTGCTCAAACATTCTAAAGAATCTAACACAGTACACACGTTCAAAGAACATACTCCGGCTATGCTAGGTGAGAAAGCCCCAAGCTAGCATGACAATAAGAGTTCAACCAGTACAGATTAAACTGAGAGTGCAACAAGCGGCCAGGCAAGAGCGCTACAACACAAGTTACGCCCATGTCACACAATTCAAAGGGCACCTGTAACACAGATATTAAAAGAATTTGACATTTAAATGCATACTTTTACATTAGACATGATCCAGGTATGGTACTATTACCAGTTGCTGTGATTTCTTTTGATGGTTCTTATTATGATCACAATATATGTACTGTACAATGTCTTTTTGTGATACATGATATATTTGTATCTTGATTTTATTAATCCTACTATAAATTGCGGTTTTGGGCATGGTTGCAGAAGATTGTCATTCCTTTCCAATGTGGGCTGATACATGGATCATTGTTAGATGATAGGAAACATAGTCAGCTCATTGTTAGGTGATAGGAAATAAAGTCTGCTGATACATGGCTCAATGTTAGGTGATAAGAAACAAAGTCGACTGATATATGGCTCATTGTTAGATGATAAGAAACATAGTTGGCTGATACATGGATCATTGTTAGGTTATAAGAAACATAGTTGGCCGTTACATGGCTTATTGTAAGGTGGTAGCAAACAGTCCGCTGATACATGGCTCATTGTTAGGTGATAGGAAACAAAGTCTGCTGATATACGGCTTATTTTTAGTTGATAGGAAACAAAAGAAACAACTTCATAGATGAGAGGGTAAACATGAACATAATAAACACTGTGGTAAATCTTTTAGCCATATACTGTTTAAATAATTTATTATCATTATATTATTATGATGAGCAGAATTATAAATACAGGCTTACCTTATGGGGAACATAATATGGATCTTCATAATCTGCTGTGTTCACTAAAGCTATGGCATTCTTCCACAAGTCGCTGTCACTTTTAGCAGCCACAGATGTTCCAATATCATGTGCACAAATATAAAAATGGTCTGCTCCTAATGAACGCTGCCAATATGGATGACTGCAAAAATAACCAAGGGACACAAGAGTCACTGTGCTCAGCTGAACTTGACCTTGAAGGTACAAATCTAATATAAGTCTGAGAGGAAGAAGTAATATAGGCTATGGTTGGTTGATATGATTGATTTGTATTGATGAGCAAGAAACTGTTGCAAGTGAGCAGTTTGTAAACATAAGATCTATATTATTACCATGATCATTGGTTGGCTTTTTGATAAGCCGTTGATAGTTCAGCAGTTCACACATTTGTTCAATGAGATCCTTTTTGTATAATACCAAATTTTTAAAAAAATTATTCAGGGGGGGGGTGTGGCCAGGGGAGTGGAATGATGGGATTTACAAAATCTCTGAAAATACATACAGGATATGAAACTTAATTCAACAGTGCTTACAGGAAAAAGAGTTCATTCACAATTACTAAATATTCAAAAATGGATAGACAGACTGGTAGTCAAACAAAGCTGATCACTTTATCTCCCATACTGCTGAGGAAATAATATGATGTTTCAAATTGATCTTTATATTTTTATTATACTAGACTTTAATAGCTTAAATCCATATACATACTGTCACTAGAGAACTGTGACTAAGTTATTTTCATCACATTCAAGTAAGGATAGTATAACCAGATAATTGTTTTTTTTATTTTTGTGCATTGATATGTGGTACCATGTATCGAAGTTGGTGTGGGAACTTGGTTTGGAGGACCCAGGTGTCTTGTTTGATGTTGGTTTCAGTACTGATGTAGTTCCATGGGAATCAGTTCATGCCATTTTAAGTCTAGACGATTCCTGTAGCAGTATTGTTTACTGTAGACTTCAATGCAAAGCACCTGCATTCTTTATTTCCCTGTGTATAGAATGTCAGTGCATGTCTGCAGGCTACCAACGTACATCTCTCTAACAGACTTGAGAGTGGAGTCCTGTTTACAGAAGGACTTGTAAACCACTGATATGTTTCTATCATGGTTAAGCCCAGTGAAAAGACCTGGACAACTGATACACTGATCATGTGAGGTAGCATATCCAGGTACAGAGTGCTGGATACATCCAGGATTATACTGCATTGACAGACATTGCCTAATTGTTGTTACAGAGAAGGCTGTCAGCCTATCTGTCAGTGATCAAGGATTTTCACCATATTCAGTGGTGAGTGCATACTTCAGTTGAGAATTGTATCAACCCAGTTTTGTTTAGAGGCTAGAAGTGCTAGTGAGTGCTGGTGTATATACTCAGTGATAAAAGGGATTGACTATGGGAGTGCATTCGGTGTGCGACAGTCATGTGACCAGCAGCCATGTTGTCAAAGTGAGCTTTTGTGTATAGAGTACATTCAGGATTAAACAGGGCTCAGTGTTTTTGTGTGATTTTATTGACTCTATGGATCTTCATAACATGTGTGTGGAACGCCTCTAAAGAGAAGTGTAAGTTTACATTTAATATACTTTTATTGTTATTTTTCATCTTTTTAAGTGTATGTGTGAGTTTCAGCCAGTTAAGTTCACCGTTTAAAAGAACCTGGAATGTCCATTTCTTGAGGTGTATGACACATACAGCATATGAATGTTACTTCAAATGTGCATATAGGGAAAAATTTCATAATTAATATTAATTTATGATTAACAAAGAGATGGACAGACAGAGCTGATCGTTTTGTCCCATTTTCTTGAGACAAGAATAAGTTTCAATTAGATCTTTATTATTTTCTAGTACTAATTTTTAAAATTTAATAAATTTTATACATTAGCAATAAAATGTATGTCCCCAGTGCACAAATGGAAGGACCCAGTGGCAGGGGAGGGGGACTGATGGGATTACAACAGCTCTCATTCTGAATATACAAACAGGACAAACAAAGCTGATCATTCTGCTCAGGCAGGAAAATAAAATAATGAACAAATGTTTGCACTAGATCCTCATTATTTTTATTATATCAATTTTTTTTAAGCTGTTATAGGTCCAATATATATATATATATATATATATATATATATATATATATTTGTGTAATGAATATAAAAGTTTATTCATAATTCTAAATTGCATCATCAAATATTCCTTATTTTGTCAGACAACACCACATTAGGTATAACTAGAATATCAGCAGAAGCTGACTAAAGCCCTCAGCCAAAAGAACAGTGTTTAGAGGTGGTAACAGTAACAAGTACTTAATATCTGTTCTCACATCGATGTATATCTGTACATGTCTCAGTTACAAATTTAAAATGGAGAGATATGTACCATTATTCATAACAATCCACCAAATGCTTCCTGAAAAATAAGCTTCTAAGTTTTATTCTATTATCAGCTCTGTGACCTTGAAAAGTAGGTCAAGGTCACCCATCTTCGAACTTGACAGAGATTTTGTGGATATACATCTTCACCAAAGAAATCAAATTCCTATTGTGAATCCTTTTAGAGATATTCTGCTCACAAGGCCAAAGTTGAAAAATCCAAGGAAAATTAATTTAAAATCAGAAATTGCAGGTGGCACCCCCAAACTTGTGCAGTATTTACAGACCATCACTCCCTATGATCATAGTAAGTTTTGTGAAAATCCACCAAATGGTTCCTGAGTAATAAGCATCTAAGTGTTTTTCTATAATCAGCTCTAAAATGTAGAAAAATAGGTCAAGGTAACCCATCTTCGAACTTGACCGAGATTTTGTCGATATACATCTTTACCGAGGAATTAAAATTCTGACGGTGAATCCTTTTCAAGATATCTCGCTCACAAGGTAAAAGTTAACGGACGCCAGACGGACGGATTGACGGACGGACAGCTCGGGTGACGACAATAGCCCATCAGCCTAAGGGCTGAGGGCTAAAAATGTATTTATATTTTTATAAAAAAATATATCTTTTAAATTTGCAAAACAATAAATATTTGGAAATAAAACATGATTCGGATTTCACAATTCAAAATTAAGCCTTTATTTATCCATAATTTATGCTCATATATTATCAATTTATGCATACTGATGGGTTTAATTATATTTTAATAAGATTAATTTTCTTATTCAAAAGAAAATTGATTTCTTTATAAATGCTATGGTTACCACAACTTGGCATCTTCTGGATTATTCGTTGAATATACCAAACATTCAGACTCCATTCATGAATGAAGTCGGAACACCTATGGGAGAGAGTTTCGTCTCTGATTCCGCAAAAACCCAAACAGGAATCTCATACATATTAAAAGGGGGATCTATCCAAATTACCAAATATTTCCCAAAAGATGGTGGTTTCCTGAAAGATAAAATGACATCACCAAAGAAAAGACCCTCCTAAGCCTTCCCAGCTTTCCTTGTCAGGCTTTCTGCAAGAGCCAATTGAGGTAACAATTATCTGATTTTCTTGAGTAAGTGCCAAAATTTTTATACATACTGACCATTAAGTTACAATTTATATCTCAACTGAGTCAACATAACCGTATTATGTGTAATATGTACTGGCTGTTGCATGTCCTCACGCTGAATGCCGATTATCATGATCTGAACCAATATTAGGTCACAGTGACCTTATTGAAGGTTTCCAAGGAGATATCTTATGAACCTTCAAGGGTTTTTAGTTAGAAGATTCTAAGTCCAGCAAACAGACAGATAGACAGACAGATGGACAAAGAGTGATCGCTATAGCTCAGATTACTGCTACTTTCATTCAGCTGAGCTAAAAGTTTATTGATACATTAATGCAAAATCAACAGCCTTGTGTAATGCCCTACAGTATAAAGTTTACCTAAATGTTACTAAATGCCAAACCTTACGTGCCTAAACCAATGTTGTGCCCAGCAATTATGTGAACAGTTCCATGAGTGATATATGTAACTTTACTAGTTCTGTCATTTCTGTTTTGCTCACACCGGACTTTAGACCAGACCCATACACCAAGACCCTAAACAGAATCTTTAAAATATGTTAATTGTGATTAGATGTGTATTAAAAGTAACTTTTTTGTTGAAGGTGCACTGGCCTGTATAAAGGGAGCATAACTTATACATATATATAAATTAAAAAAAAAAACATAAAAAGGCATGATCAAAGTCTCTTTGTGTGAGGAGGCACTAAATGTACTTTGATTTGTGCAACACAGCAGCCTGGAAGTAATAGTAAGTGTAAGGTAATTTATCAATACACACACACACACACACTTGACAAACAAAGAATTAATGTTAATAAGAGTACATGTGTATTGTGATGAATGGTGATATTATCTCCAGAGAAGACTCTACAAAGTTTTTAGGAGTAATAACAGATTCACAATTGAAGCAGTCCAAGCACAAACAGCACATAATGACTAACATTTCTAAAGGAATAGGGATTACCGGTATAGGGAAAGCAATGAAGATGTTAAAAGAGTCGGCTCTTATTACACTTTATTATTCTTTTATCTATCCTTATTTAACCTGTTGTACTGAGGTGTGGGGTTCTGCATGGGTGTCTGCACTACTGCTGCTATTCAGGCTACAGAAGAGAGCTACACGAATGATCACCTTATCTCCATATAATTCACATACACATGATCTGTTTATATCCCTTAGGTACAACTCTATAAACTAGAATACAGGTTGTCCCCAAGCAACTACATGTATCCCCCAAAATCAGAGTAGGACGCGGGTGAAGTGAGGCATGGCTTGCATGGCAAGGGGAAATAGAGGTGTTACATATCAGCATGGATGTCTGCCAAGTAAACATGATTGTAGGTGGCGCCACCTGTAATTTGAACGGGAAACTATCCAAGCTGTATACACATGCAAAATTTCAGGTGGAAAAGTCAAACAACTGCAGAGATATGAGTGATTTTAACCCACAGCAGACATACAGATGGACGCTGTGCAAAAATGATTGCAGGTGGCGCCACCAGTTTTATATATGATAAAGAGCTATGTGAGATCTAAATACATGTAAATTTTCAGGAAGATACTTCAAACCAGTCTGGAGATATAAGCATGGCTGTCTGCAGCCTGAACATGAATGTAGGTGGTGCCATCTGTCATAAAATCAAGAAAGCTATCCAGGATGTATATGCATGCCAAATTTCAGGTGTATAAGTCAAACCACTGCAGAGATATGAGTGATTTTAGCCCAAGTCAAACGAATAGATGGAGGCTGTGCAAAAATGTTTGCAGGTGGCACCACCAGTTCCTTGTATGATAAAGAGCAATGTTAGATCTAAACACATGCAAATTTTCAGGAAGATACGTCAAACCAGTCCGGAGATATAAGCATCAGTGGATGTCTGCAGCATGAACGTGAATGTAGGTGGTGCAACCTGTCATAAAATCAAGAAAGCTATCCAGGATGTATACCCATGCCGAATTTCAGGTGAAATAGTCAATCCAATGCACAGATATGAGTGATTTTAACCCAAGGCAGACAAACAGATGGACACTGAGCAAAAATGGTTGCAGGTAGCACCACCATTTTTTGTGTATGTTATAAAGCTATCCAAGGGCTACATTTGTACAAAATTTTTTTCCTGATTGGTCAAAAGAGTCTGAAGGTATGTGGGTTTATGTGTCAAAACAGACGCACAGATGGACGCACTGGAGAGAGGAAAGGTCAGAGGTCAACGCCGAATGGTTAGGCACCAGTTCACATGTGACACGATAATTGGTGTAAGTTTCTGAAAAATCGGTCCAGAAGTGTCAGAGGAGTTTTCCGGAAACAAATACGGTGGCGGTGGCGGAACCCGGTCAAAAACATAGTATCCGCGAAACTTTGTTTTGGCAGAATACAAATATCTACAATTATAGTGTTGGTTTATTTATGTATAAGGTTAGTTATGAAATGTTACCTTTAATTGTATCTGAATTATTTTGCACAAACTTAGATGTACATGACTACAGGACTAGGAGAATGCATTTTTTCCATGTGCCAGTATGTAAAATTGCAGCTTAGAATAAAACTTTACATTATAATGGGGTTAGATTTTAGAACAATATTATTAAAGATACTGATCCTTGTTGTGCAATATTAACATTAAAGCCTCGTGTGAAAGAATATTTTTCCTCCACTTGAGAATCATATTAATTATATTTAAATTCATTTTCAGTATCAAATGTTTGATATTTTATTTTCTCTATATTGCGAAAAGTGTAATTTTAGTTTTCTTACTGCACAGTGTCTGCACCATATAACCTTCTATATTCAATGTTACTGGTAAAACTGAGAGGACATATACTCTATGAGAAGGTTCTCTCTGTCACAGGCAATTATATATAAATCAACTGTTTCATGTATAATGTATATATTCTGGTGGCAATAAAAATGAATGAATACACAAACATTCAGAAAAAAAGAGAGTCTACCATATTGAAAATATCTACAATGCAAATGACACAGTGTGGCTGCATACTGGAATTGTGAGGTAATTTAACAACATACAAACATACCATACACAAACACTCAAGTAAACCTACAATTTCCTGGGTCTTCTGGTAACAATTTGGCCCTGTCCATCCACTGACAGATGGATTCTGATGTTTTTGCTGCATAACTCAAAGAATATAGGACACAGTGACCTACTTTATGGTTAGTAGTGTTACCTACCTAGACTTTATGGTCTGTATTATTGCACTGGTCATTTCTTGAGCAAATTTGACAGCCTTCACATAGTCTCCAATAGATTTTCTGTAAGCCGTGCACCTCATAGGAATGAAAAATAAGTGAGCTTCCTCTGGATTCTGCAAGGACAAACTGATTATATATAGACTAACTCATGTGAACAACAAAAATCTCAATATAAAGATGAAGAAAATGCTGGGACAGTCAACAACCCAAAAGACTTATTGTAAAATCACTGCCTGTGTTACAGATGTGAGCTTGTAGCCTTTTTTTTCAAAGTATTGGTTCTTTGTCTAGAGGGATTCATGTTAAAAGTTCAATGATGTATTTGAACAATTATATTTATTTTTTATGTGTGGCCCTACTGCTGTATGTCACAGGTTGCAAGTCCATTTTAGGAACAACTACCAAGATATTTAAGAGTCATATGGGCCCTATTGCATTAACCATGTAAATGACTTTATAAGCCCCACATGAAGCCTAATTATATTAGGCAAGCCTTAGATTTAAGTCTTTTGCAATATAATAAACAAGAACAATTTGATAATCATCACTACCAAACTTTCTCAATCCATTCTAGGGTAGTTTTTCCTGTAGAATGGATTTCTGCTTGAGACATTTTTGTATTGTGCGTATTTAATGAGATCATTTAAATATTTGAATAAATTAGCAAAAATTATTATATTATACATAAATATATTTAGTAAAATGGGTACAAAATATTCCATTTGTATCAAATATAACATGATTTTATATGAAGTTTGGTTTTTTAATTACACTGTAAATTGCAGATAAATTATGCAAATTAGTCATATTCCTAAGTTTATAGTTAAAATATGCATTCTTTTTTATAAGAACAGTCTAACAAAGATAATACTGCTTTTACTTAATTAGCCTTATTATGTATTCTGTTCATCATTTTATTAATTAATTTACATATTCAAATATGTATATATGCAATAACAGACAAGACAAACCCCAAAACAATTCGATAATCATCAATGGCAAACTTTCCTTTCTTTTTTCTAGGCTAATTTTTCCTGTTGAATCTATTGTATAAATGTATCTTACTTGTGAAAAAGCTAAAATGCATGTTTTAAATAAAATAATTGCCAATTTAAGGACATTTTTGTTCAAATTTATAAGATTAAATTAACAGGAATGAGAAGTACAGGTGAGATTGCCAAACTTGTGTTGTGGTGTTATGTTCATATGCAAAATTAAGCGTATTTAACAAATTGTGAATTTACATTAACACATTAATATATATATATATATATATATATATATATATATATATATATATATATATATATATATATATATATATATATATATATAAAACTAATTTTCAGTAACTTTGACTTATTCCTTTAATAGGGAGTGTAAAGAGTTTTTCACTTTATCTCTGTTTACAAACAAGGTGGATTAGAAGTTTTTCTTACACAGACATTTGGACATGTTTACAGTTGTCTAAATGTCTTCAAGTTCAGTCAAACACTGCTGACCTGACACTAACAAATATTAATTTTTGCCATTTAATATTTAAAATCTACCAATTATGGTCAGGAAGATAATATTATTAGGTTCATTCTTCGGTTTGTGTACTTTATTTCAGTAAGATACAAATATATATATATATATATATATATATATATATATATATATATATATATATATATATATACAGGGAATAATTTATTAGGGCTCGCATCGCCGTTTGCTAATCAATTTCCAAGTCCTGCGAAGCAAACGAAAATTTGCATAGCAGTCACTGCTAACTAAAATTATTTGTATGAAAATTCAATCCGTGCTGAACATTTCATTTACTTCTGAATTAAAAAAATAAAATAAGAATTCCACAGGCGTCCGTCATTCAGCGGCGACAATTACGCAGCATCCGACCGTTCACACATGTATTAACAGTCTCTTAAAACGGCCACTAGGCGCCACCGCTGATATCGGCATATTTTTCGGATGACGGTGGTATTCTGAATGGGCACTATGCGCCACCACCGGTACAAGGGTCAAGCCAATGACGACATCCGTCTAATTTCAATTTTGTGAGACGCTCGACAGGGAGAGACGCTCGATCATTGACATTTTGTTATACTGCTTTGATTTCAGGGTAAACTTCATGTTATGTCTTTATTTTTATCAGCTGATAACTATCCTTATCATTTGCAATTGTTTCTTATATTACCTTTATTTAAATATCTTCGTTAAAATGGCTGTGAACATATCACTACGAGGTTTTAATTATGGAAATTCATTAATTTCGGTAATATGGGTATCCGATCGTGGTATGTATGCTTTTAGCATCGCATTTGTGAGCTCTTGCACACGGACTATTTCCCACCATGAAATCACATGAATGAAACCAAGTAAACACGCATGCGCGTAGTATATTATGGATCTCTGATTGGCTCTCTTTCTGGGGTTGCTGGGCGGGGTCTATTACCGCCAATCGCGCTGAAGCCCTGAAAAGTCGGCCCAAGCATATAAACTGTCAATCAAATTCTCACAAAATGAAACGCTAAAAATAGCATCAGGCACCTGCATGTGCGTTATTTAGAGTGGCCAATACCGCGTTATACCACTACCGCGTTAAGCCGCTGCTTAAAGGGCTCCCAATCTTTTTCTCAGTGATAGATGTACGAACCTTGTGGCAAAAAGTTCTAAAATAATGGTCATCGTTATATAGTTTGGTTTGAAATATTTTTTATATCAGCTTGATTTTTTATTTGCAATTGTTTACATTTCTGAGGGCTAAACTTTTACCTCATTTGATATACTTTATATTTTTTTCTGAGGTGTTTTTAATGATTGACAACAGATCATATCTAAAAGATGATTTCACTGATATTTTAAATAAAAAGTGCTGTTTGCTTTTATTTTTTCTTGATCTATCTGACTGGGTGACCCTGATGAACCTTTGATGACATTGCTCTAATGTGCGTTTGTTTTCTTTATGGTATATTGCATGGCTATTTTCATTTGTCTGAACTTTCTTTTATTTGTTGTAAGCTTTGTATTTCCACTGACCATATAACCAACTTCAAAGTTAACTGTTAATTTTGTAATTAGTTTCCTATACAGGTCATTTTAAATTTTCCAGCTATTTTAGTAAGAAAGTTGTCTGATTTGTTTTACACAAAGGTTAATTTAGTGAAAATGATTAATTTATTAACAGTTTATTTAAATCAATGAAAGTTTATTTTAAAAAAAGTAAAAGGTCATGATTTTTTTACATAAGTATTTTTACCAGCCCTTTCAGAAAGTAAAGAGGATCCCTTGAAGATACTGAGAAAACTTTTTTGCACTAGACACTGAACTGAAGAAGGGCACATAAAACTCCAATCTATTCATTTCATCATTTGTAAAATTGATATGGAAAAAGTCGTTTTCATTTTTTAACTTATGAATTTTATTTATTTTTTTCCTCCTCCTCCCCACCTCTTTTCATTTCTTTGTTCCAGAAACTATCTACTGAATATGTAAGGCCAAAATGGGAAATGTATATGGGTTAAACCCTTGGTTTAAAAAATATATATTTTTAATTCAATGACTATCACCTCCCGCACACAAACATGCTAATCAAATTGAAGTACTTGCTAATCATTTTGTAAATTGATTAGCTACCACTGCTAGGCAATTTTGAAAAAGTAAATTATACCCTGATATATATATATTCACACACCAGTAATTCTTACCAGATAGTAATGGTGCATGACATATTTCTGCATGTTGAAACATGAGGCATGTGGAATGATTACCCAGATAACCACGCCTAATTGTAATACAGCAAATATATGTTCATGAAACTGGGGTTTAATTGGCTTAATGTCCTTAAATTGGCTTTTTCACATGTAAATATGAGTTCCTAAACATAAGAAACTTAAGGGTACAGGGGCTGCATGCCCAATTGGCACAAAAGATAAGATAATCATAATTTGGCCCATTGTTCATTGTAAATGCAAATTAGCTAATTAATATGTTTTATATTACCTGAGGAGAAGATCAATCACCCTCAGCACCTGAGCATGCAGGGAAACACTGAATTTAATGCTACTAACATTCCTTTATTTCAATTTTCAGATCAGCAAAGCCTTCCTTATTGCATATATATTCAAATTTACATATGCAAATTAGTTAAATGATGCAAATGTGTAAATTTTCTTATGAAATGATGAACTGACTCAGTTATAGGATCTGTATTTACTTTGTTAGGATGTTCCTATTAAAAAGAATACAAATTTTTACAATAAGCTTCAGTATTTGCCTAATTTGCATATAATTTATGCACATGAATTCCTAAAAACCAAATTTTATATAAACTGAGGACATATTTAAAACAATTTGAATATTTTGTAGCAAAAATACATTACTCTGTCTAGGTAAAGCCAAAACAGCAATACTTTTCTTTATTTTAAATTATATTTCAATAATTTATTCAAGTATGCAGATTATCTAATTAAATATGCAAGATACAAAAATGTCCCAAGCAGAAAAAAGATTCCACAGGTAAGATTTGCTTAGAATATATTAAGGAAGGTTTGGCAGTGATGGTTATTGAATTTTTTTTGTTTGTCTTGTCCATTATTGCATTATTGCACTGGATGTTGAGTTAGAAGATTCTAGGTGCAACTGTTACAATTTGTGCCCTGTTAACTGGTAACCGTATCTTTGAATGTCTCAAAAATAAAAATTTTAAGAAAGTTATTAAAAATTTGAAAAAAAATCCAGGTGGCACCGCCAGTCTGCAGGAACTGATGAAACACTCCATGATCAATATGCATCCAAAGGATCATGGTGATCAATGCATTAGCTGTTCAGATACTGGAGCTTTTGTAACAAATTTTAAATTATTCTGGTAGGTACTTCTGAGCCCCATAGCTCGGAGGATATGGGTAACACTAATAGAGACCTAATTTCAGGTTTCCAAGAAAATTGTTCATAGACCTCCCTGGATGTCAAGTTAGAAGATTCCAGGTCCAATGGTTAGGATTTGTGCCCCGTTAATGGACAACCACATCTTTGAAGGTATTAAAAATTAAGAAAAACATGCGTAAAAAAATAGGATTAAATCCAGGTGGCACCACCAGTCTGCAGGAACTGATGAAACACTCCATGATGAATATGTATGCAAAAAATCGTGGTGATTGATGCATTATTTGTTCAGATACTGGAGCTTTTGTATAAAATTTATAATTATTCTAGTAGGTACTTTTGAGCTATGGGGCTCAGAGGATATGGGTAACAGAGACCTAATTTTAGGTTTCTATGGGAATTTTGTTGACCTCCCGGGATGTTAGAAGATTTTAGGTCCAGCAGTTACTATTTTTGCCTGATTAATGGACGGACAGACGGATAGACACTGAACAAAGAGTGATGGCCATAGCTCAAATGACTTTCAGTCAGCTGAGCTGAAAAGAAGGCATATTTTAAAAATAAACTTAAGAATTTGCCTAATTTGCAATTTATGGCTTGAAAACCAAATTTCATATTAAGTAATGTTAAATTTGATACAAAAATGTCCCAAGCAGACATTGATTCTACAGGAAAAACTAAAATAATAGGGAAAACTACCCCATGCAGGATTGATTGAGAAAAGTTTGGTAGTGACGATTATTAAATTATTCTTGTTAGGCCATGTCTATAAAGCTAGTTTAGTATTTATTGGTTTAAGTCCTGGATATACCCTTTTTCAGTGCCACCTATCAGTGGACATGCAGCACCTGTCAAATGTGTACTGTAAAAGATGTTATTACATGTATTTTCTTTCTGGGTAAAAACAGTTACATTAGTTCAAACATTTTGTAAATATTACAACAGATTTGGTCAGACAGCACACTGAAGCTGCTAAAACACAGATTTTTATGGTGCACATTATATTTAATTTAGCCATAATTTCATAAACTGTTGTAAAATATCATGATAAATTTTAACATAATATGCTCACAGTATTTATTTAATGCGAGTCCCACGCACTATGTATATGTTGGTGCCAGTGATCATGCTCAGTTCAGCTTTTTAACATTCATGCACAGGAGTAAGCATATGGTTTCAGGGCAATATTTTGGCATATATCAATTTATTTCAAAGAGAAAATGCTATTTTTCATGTTAATTCAACATGCTCTATACATGATTAGGTCCCTTTTAAAGCACTGGCCAGAGAGAGAAACAACTAACAACTCCACACAATTGTAAGGAAAATGTCAACATCATTTTACCAAGGAGCTGTCAACTTCATCTAGGAGATAACCCAAATTTTTATTGCTGAAAATTACACATAAGCTTTGTTAGAATAAATAGGCTGCTTTTAGTTACTGATGTAACTCACCTTGGTCCTGTAGGGGCTCTCTTTCAGGAGGTCAATGAATAATTGTTCCACACCATACTTGTAGTCTTTTGTTGATTTGATATCTTCGCCAATACCAATATCATAAATATAGACTCTGAGCTGCTTTGTCATGGTGATATAGTCGTTACCATAGTGATCTTCAATTATCTTTGAAGACAAGTACACTGCTGAGTTCACCTAAAGCCAAAATTAAACACAGTGAATGTGAACAGAATCTTTAAATTATAAATATGTTAAAGCTACAACATATCTGAATAAAGTAAACACATCATGATCAATGATGAGAGGAATATGTCCCTCTTAGTCCAGGAATCTGACAGGGGAACAATGCATTCTTGCCAACAACAAAAATATTTTTGCATTTTCATGACATATTGATTCTATTTAAGCGTGTCACCCAAACATCTAAAATTCTATGATATACAAATTAGCTGTTGCCATTATTGAAACTTCTAGCTTTGCTCGTTTTTCTCAAGGATCTTGTCTTGTCTTAGAGATCAAGGTGTCTATACTTTACCCATGCATTCATGGTCAAGGATTATGATAAACAGCTTCAACTACCGGTAATCAATTAATGAATTTTCAATATGCAAATTAGATGTCAAATCATCAACACTTCTAGTTTTGCTCATATCTAAGTTCCTGTCCTATCTTAGAGATCAAGGTATCTACCTCTATTATGGCCAAGCATTATGATGAACAGTTGCAAAGTTTCATTGTGATGTAATTTTTTAGGGATTAATATGCAGATTAAGTGGAAATAAAGGAAATATATACCTTTTACATTTCTGAATAAGTTACAGATTAATACAAATGCACTGAAAGGTAATATGCTATAAACTTATCAACAGAGCAAAAATCATTATGGTACCATTCAAAAAGTTGATGTCATCAGGTGAACAATTATTATGCAGAACTTTGCTGGTAATACATGGGCGATCAGGAAAAAAACACTAGGCTCTCTTGACAAATTTAAATAGCTTGCAGATCGATTTATGTAAATCAGCTGTTTTAGCTTGTTCAGTCTTAAAAATTAAAGTGTTTAGAATCCAAGTTTTCTTGGTGAAGGATTACACTGAACAATTGCAAATCAGAATTGCAAATGACCATTGATTTGAACACAGCTGAAAAAGATGTGTGCCTGCCAGAAATGTATTAGTCTGTGTCTGACACTGGCACCTTCTACTTTAAAGTATTATTATTTGGGTCTCAATAGGCCATGTTGAAGTCATATTCAAACTTATGGCATGAACTTCATAAATCAAGTGAGAGTGGTAACTGAACTGGCATCAAAATGAGAGTTTATGAAGATAAGCTGGCTTGAACAGTTAGTCATTAACATAAGCACGGAGATATGAGCAAAACAAGAAGTCATAGTATAAATACATTAAATGCTGAGTAAAATGGTAGATTATATAACATGAACAAAAGCATAGGACTTACAGGAGGAGCTTCCTTAACATACAAATCTATGTTAGTTGCGTATGTTTGTCCAATGCCTTTCTTTAGCCAGCCATTAGTGTTGAAGCCAGCACACATATCTAGGGCATCGCAGATCTTCTTCAGGGTCTCTACATCATTTGACTTCACTGGGAACAGGTCCTGTAAAGAAAAAAAAAACAGGAGACAACTTGATATTTTACTAGATTCAGCCACCTTAATCATCCCTTACTGTGTGTCTATGAAAAAACTAAATGCCAGAGAGCAATATATGAGCTATAGTTATGGTCTATTTTCTGTTGTCTGTCCATCCATCCATCTGTAAGACTGACACATTTGAAACTGTTAGACCAACGGATAAAAAATTTGGCATACTGTTAGATGTCCCCATAATCTTCTACAAAACTAAACCCTGGGTCACTGTGACTTCATTCTTTTAAGATAATTAAGGAAAAACCTCAATTTTCCATTAAGAACCTGTTATCAGACTTCAGGTCTGCATAATTTAAAAACCACTCATCTGTTTTTCTTAATATTTACCATTAATATTCTCCTATATATTTCCTATATACATGCTAAAATTAAGTCTGTATTATTTAATTTTTTTAAGTTATGGGCCTGAACATAATGCACTTTGTAAACAAGGGACCCATGGGTCACGGCGCTCAGCTGAATAGTGGTTGACTGATCAGGTTTTCACACCCTGTTCTACAGTAACATGACCTACCCCTCCATGAGCGTCTGTGTGTATCCTGTGATTGTAACGCCCCACATCAGGTAGTGGTTGACTGACAAGGTTTTCACACTCTATTCTCGGCTCCTCCTTGGTGTCCCCCTCGGTGTTACCTGGCTCAGCCAGCACAAAGTTACCTTCCCTGATCTGCAATCAATAATAAATAATTTGGAGTCTTTAGTGATTAGCTCAAGCATGGGGCATAACTGTGTTTTTTGGTGACTCTGATTCAGAATTTTGATGATTTTTTTATCAAATTTTCTATAGGTTTCAAAGATGTGTTATATAAATGTATGTAAAATAGACCTTTGCATGATATCTGGGTATTTATTGGGGAAGAGTAATTTCTCTTTTTTTATTTCAGTGAATTTATCACCTTGCTCAGATTACTGAGAGTTTATTTGCATTACTTAAGTATTTAAATATACTGGAGCAGAAGTATAAGGCAAATGTGTTTTTATTCAGAGCCAATGTATAGTCAGTATATTAATTTGACCATATAAGGTAGATACTGCTTATTTTTCTTGTATGATGAGGTACCTCTATTGTTGTTTATATTATTATTAATATATATTATGAATAGTGAATATATGTAGGGGGGGGACTTTATTATCAACAAAATCATCGGTATTTTGTAAACTCTGCAATGAAGAAAACTCAGTAAACTTACCTGAGTGGTATCACTGTGTCTGGAAATATTATAGAGAATGAGTATCACTGCTGTTGCGGTGGCAACTGTGTACAAGCATCGCTCAAACCGAAAGGTAATAGTTGCCATTAATAGATGAACCTGCTGGAAAACAACATCAGCAAATTAAACATTTTCCCTTTTAACAATAACCAGGCCTACAGGCATAATGTGAACCTGTGCAATGGGATAAACATCAGGTATTATGCTTTCATGCTGGACCATTACTTTTTAAGAACATGTGTGATGTACATGTACAATGCAAGTAGGTTTTGAACCAGAGTAAATGCACCAATTACAAAAATGTCACTCCTGAAATACAGGCATGGATGTACACAACACAAAATGATTGTAGGTGGCACCACCAGTCTTGTATACAGGAAAGCCATCAAAGATAATTATCAGAATGAATGTGCAGATTATTTTATAGCATTCCTCACCTTAAAATTCATCATTAAAGAGGAATATTTAAACATACTGGTTGTTAAAGTATTTAAAATAGCATTACCAGCCTTTGTCCCACCTGTAAAGGTCCTCCATAGCCTTTCTGTTGGCAAATTTGCCAAATTCCTAATTTTATATTCTAAAGAGAAATATACTGCGTCTTGATTTTTAATAGTCCATGGCATATTTTGGATTTGTGACTTATTTTTTTGTCTTATTAATGTATAAATTTGATGTTAATATTAATTAAAACTGTATTTCTATCAAATATGTCCCACCTGTAACACTTTTTTATCTTAACATATTTAATAGTAAGGCTATTGAGCTGAACTTATTCAACCTATTAGGCGTCTCATTGCCCAAGGTACATGCAAACTGAAAGTCAAGTAAAACCTTGGACCAGCAAGGTGGAATATTGTGTGTGTTATGGTCTGGACAGATTATGACGACTTTGTAATATTGATTTATCTGGGAGCTGGGAGATTTCTGAGACAATTACATCAGATTATCTACATGTATAAAAGACAGATAATTAAGATTTCTTTTACAATAAATTTTTGTGTTACATTTGGGACATAAATGTACAGAAATATGGGTCTGTCTAAAACGCGGAGAATCCGCGGAGAGATGGAGAATTTGCGGAGAATTCGTGGAGAATTTGCGGAGAGTTTTTATATTCAATGATACTTTTAAATCCACATTAAAATCACTTAAAACCCCCAACCATATTACTCTTTAACATATTTGCGCACTAATAAATGAACGAAATAATTTTAAAAATCTGTACATAATTAAGCATTTTATGCTTAACATGTAGACTCGCCGCCAAGTGAATGCGTTACACAAAATCTAACACCCATCTGAGTCACCAGCTGACACTGACAGATCTTTAGACGAAAACACAAAACACCTAATATTTGAACAGTTTATTGTGCAAACAATAACAATCCATGCACGTGTATCAAATTTGCAGGTGTTAAACGATATATATAATATGATTAATAAATCATCATTTTACCTACATTTATTGATAGATAAAAAAAACACTATCACCATTTATAGTGTATGGACCCAATTTACGTGCACAAATAAAAGGTGAAACACAAACATTCGACTTTACACACTTTATACACAAAATAATATATTGCCCCTTTAAGCTAATGAATCAACTTGGCAGTAGGATTAAATAAAATAAAAGGAAAAATATTATATTTTTCTTATTCTGTACAAAATACACCACACTGCTTTCTGGCCATAACAATACAGAGTATAATAATAAAAAAACTAAAACTCCTGGCAAGATCTCCGGGTCGTCTCAGGGTGAGGTTTCCGTGGATAACTGAATAAATACTTTGTGCACTTGCAAATTAAGTATCATATTCGATGCGGATGTCATTTAGAAATTTCAAGGGGAACGTTTAATACTTATTGCTGCCTTATTAATTAAGATATCGCGATCTCCGGGTTTATTTTGATCTCCGGCCGGAGATCTCCGGGTTTTAGATATACCCCAGTTTAGCCACTTCCCCCATTAAATAGGTTATGCTATACTGGAAATTAAATATTAAAAAGTTACCATCAAAGACACTTATTTTTCACAGGCACTTGTTTCCAGCACTACAATGGCCTAGAAACCGTAAATACATTGAGTATGGGCGATATACCCGTTATAAAAGAACGTTATTTTTCTCATGAAATCCCATCAAATATATCGCCCTCTGAAGTTGAGTTACCTTGATGAACCAACCCAAGCCACAAACAGAATTCAAAACTCGCACCTATAAATGAACTGCAGGTATGTGCAAGATCAAATACAGGAATTTCTCAGGAAAATATAATTAATCGATCATGTAAGGAAACAATAATTTAAGCTACACCCATTTTGATCAAGCGGACATGTTCAAGACTTGGTGCCATTCGGGCCAACTTGAAGTCATTTTATTGAAATTTTACCTAGACTTTTTTCCTAACGCTTTGATACGGGTACCCTTGTGAAGGTTAACTGCTAAGCCGCGACAGACGCAGACAAAACGCCTCATCAGTGGAGCTCTACAGTGTCTGAGCGATATTAGGATTCTGTGAACCGGAAATGTAAACAAACGCGTAAAGGGCAAAGTATAAGAGCCCTAACATATTTATGGCCACCATTCACTGCTTGCTCAAAGCACGAAACGGAACTCGACCCAAGTAGCACCAAACATCTGTGAATAATTTCAAAACGATGCACAAACGTTTAAAAGGCACATTTCTCAAAACAATAAAAATATTCTAAAACGATTATCATAAGTATCTTTATTCTGGAAATGAAGGCCTGAGGCCCATATATCCAATATATATATATATATATATATACATACAAAATACATAATACATAATATATAATACATGGTCACGTGAAAAACAATAATGATATCTTAAGAATAAATAATCAATAAAAAACAATTGAATTAATATGGTTTTCATCAATACACAGTTATCATTATTCTAAAACGATTTGTAGCTAGGAAACATGAACACTTCAGATACGTTTGAGGATTGTTATTAAAGTCTATTTAGAAAATTGTTCAGGATTTTTATGCATTATTTATGTAAATTTTAAAATGTGTCCAAATGAAGAGAGTATATATATATATATATATATATATATATATATATATATATATATATATATATATATATATAGTAAAGCCTCGAAATTACGATCGACCACCAATGGGACCTTGCATTTTCCAGGTGGTCGTCTGAATCGGGACCGCGAACAAGTGGTCGTTATATTGAAGTGGCCGCTTAACTGAGGTGGTCGTTAGGCGAGGTTTTACTGTATATATACTTTATTTAGCGATAATATTGGTCGTTTGCATTTTTACATAATCGATCATAAACGATTATGCCTACACTCCCAAAACAAGCCATATTATCCAGATACAATATTCTTATTTTCTCAGGAATATAAGAAAGACGGGACAGAAAACAGCAAACAGCATTTAAACCTAGGCAACGACCTTATTTCACATTTCACCGTGGTGTAAAACATTAGACGGAATCAGATGGACAAAATTTATTTGCTGCAAATTCATTAGATTATGGTCCATTTCCGAAACGCCTTGAAAATTTCACGAGCTTCCGTACATGATTGCGCAGGTTATGTTGTGATCAAACATACACACACTCACACGCACGCACATATACCGGTTCCATTACATACACATACCCTCCTGGCGGAGGTAATAATAAAATGGGTTGGGTAAAGAGGGAGGTTGAGATCCGTGACTGTCGATGACAGTGACAAAAAGGCCAGTTCTTCATACGGCCATTTGTACAAACGCTACACATGATCCAGTCCTTGCCTCGACTTGATTCAGAGCAGTATACACAGGACATATCACAGGACTGCTTTGTACTGTTGTTTTGAAATCTCTCTGTAACCGACTCATTTTCAAGTCTTTCTTTTTTTCAGTGTTTTGTGTCTTTTTTAATCCGCTCTTATAGTTTAGCATTACCCATCACTTGTTAGTTCCCTCTGTAAAATTATCTGCTGGCGCAGCGTCCGCCGTCTGTTATCAAATATCTTAACAGCCGCTGCAGCTATCATCAAGAAACACTGCAGACTTTTCATCATGTGATGAATATGCAAAAATAAGCTTTTGACTGTAATGGACTTATCTGCTTTTTACAAGATATTTCATAGTATTAATATTTGGCTTTCATATCAAAGTAAACAATTTCTTCAAGGATGGGCTATTGGTCAAATTATTTTCAAGATGGCGTCTTAACGGAAGTTCAACTTTTGTCGATTGCAAAATCTGAGTTTGTTATGTTTCCATACATGATGTGATGTCTGTTACCAAATATCTCAGGAGTAACTGCTGCAGCCTTTCGCATGAAATTTCACAAAGATATTGATCATATGCCTTCTATTTGTTAGTGTGGGGGCATATGTCACCGAGTAATTTTTCCCTGTAAAAAGTGGACACCCTACATTTTTGTGATCCTTAGACCTTAAACTTTACAAAAAAATATGGTGGTTTTGTTATTTTTTCAGGTCAAATTTGATTTTAGAGCAAAAATTGAGGACCATTATATATAAATATTCCATGCAGAGAGATGTTTAGCAACTAAACACCTCAAAATGGTTAGTAAGATATATTACATCACAATAACTTAGACTAGACACTCAAATACTGCGTTAAGACGTTTATTACAATATTAGAGAACACCCATAGAGCGCAAACCTCCGCCAACACATGGATCCGCATCAAGATCCATCAGACTAATGATGAAAATTAATCAGCTGTTTTTTGTCCACCAGTATATTGTTCTACAAAATTTCATTGATAAATTCATTAAAAAAATTCATATAGAGACAACAAGGTATTCTTGGGTAGTTTGTCCAATGTACATATGGCGGACCACTTGCTGATATCAGGCAACCTGTATCGTATACAGTATGGCTCCACTTTCCTTGGTTTTAACCAGTGACTTAATATTTGCTACATTTTTATACATAACATATGAAAATGGCCCTGTTATTCTTCCATTTGATATGATTTTGTTATTGCGTCATCCTATTGTTCGATTATTACATCACCAACATCATTACCGCTCGCTGGTAGTGAAGGTATAAAAACCCGTCTCTTATGGTTAGTTTATCCAAAGTATATTTAAAGGTTCCTAAGGAATTCTAGGGAGTATTTTTATGTTTTGGTCATAATCCAAAAAATAATTTGTAAAATTTTAAGGCGGATGACTAATTTTTTTTTACATATTTTGTGAAGAATAAACAACAGAAAAAGGACAACTTTGACTGGATTTAATGCCAGATCCTCACTAACCCAACCCAAAGTTTTAGGAAATTCTACCTAGTCCACCATTCACAGTGAAATGGAGTACATATTAAGAAGCAAAATAATAATAATAATAATAATAATAATAATAATAATAATAATAATAATAATAATAATAATAATAATAATAATAATGATAATAATAATAATTCATATAACCTCAGCTCTGTGCGGGCAATAGCATATCATTTGGGAGCAATTATACCTTCTGTGGAGTAGCTATTGTCATCAGTTATTTACAGACATTTATTTACAGACATTTACAGTAGAATGAGACATGTAAAGGACAGATAATCAGCATTGAATGAAATGCATGTTTTGCTGCAGAATTCATTAAGGAAAGTGTTTTGTTTTTTAAAGTGTTTTGTAAAACAAAACAAAGGGACCTTAAAAATTTAGAATTTTAGGAAAGTCCTGTTGAAGGAAACAAACTTGAAGTAAATGTCAAATCATAACAAAAAAAGTGTCATCATAAGTCATAATGTTATCGAACGTGTTTACAGTTGTTCTTCTAACCCATCTTTAACCCCCCCCCCCCCCTCTTTAATTTGTTTGGTGGGCCAATTTCTTTAATACATTTATGGGAATATGAAACCGAGGCATTCAGGTTATACCAGTACAATAACAAAAACGGACAAATCTTAACAGAAACTATGGTAAAACCAATGGTAAAGTTTAAATATAACAATAGTAAAGTTAAATGCTGGCTATTGTTGAATTCTTGTCGCTTTTTCATTATCCTTAAATGACTTGTGATGGTACAGTGGCTACATAGGCTGTTCCATCCGTCGGAGCAAGATCACTGGTACATTCATTTTTTTTTTATGAAAATAATAATCTGTAGACAATGAGTAGCACCAAGCTTGTACTATCTATATATAATGCGAATTATGAAATAAAGAATAAAGAAAAGTCTATTCTTATATTTTATAAAATCTGACTGGTTATGTCATTAAATGCAGGGTATGTCGGATGCAACAGCGGAATGTACATCTTTGATTGGAGCCCATGTTTTTTTTATCATTTTATACCAAATAACTCCAGACAAAAACTTAAGCATTTTATACCTGCTTAACTAATGCTCGTTTTCCCTTAAATCGTAACCATGAACGATTTTGATTTATTGAACAAGATAACAAAATGACACGTGCCTTATACAATACACAAATGCCTTGAATATAATTAAAGTTTTTGCATTTCTTTTTGGTTATTGTTATTTTAATAAAGGCCATAAAAACAATAACAAAATTTTTTGGGTTATAATATGGGGACCGGTATAGAGGAAGTCAACATAAAGGTTGTTTTAACAGCACATACAAATTCCCTTTTAAGTACATTGATTTTTTCTGAAACGGCACATGTTCAAGTAATTTTCAAGGAACCAAGTCTCAAAGAATCTGAGCTTAGTTCGTGTTTCTTACTGCTGGTCCAACTTACTGCTTAATGATCTCACCTAAATAATAAATTGTTAAAAAGTAGAAATAATTAATCATTATTTGTACGTTCATTTGGCAAATGTTAAAATTAAATATTAAAACCTGTCTTGTAAAACAATATTTTATTTAAAATGATTTTGCAAGAAAATACAATAGTGTATGAATGCATCACATCTCTCTCTCTTTCTGTCTCTCTCCTTCTCACCCTCTCTTTCTCTCTCTCTCTCTCTCTCTCTATATATATATATATAAATATATATATATATGTATATATATGTATATGTATGTATATATATATGTGTGTGTATGTGTAATTATACAAATAGACGGATCAAATTTTGTCAGACATTTTTACTACTACGTTGTTTCGTGCAACGTGCTGCACTCATCACTGTCTAATTGATTATATGGCTCTGATGTCATACCATTGAGCACTCTCGCATTTGCTAATTGCAGTAAACCATTAGATTAATTTATATATATATATATATATATATATATATATACTAAGTATAATGATTAGTGGTATAGCCGTGTTAGTCTGTAGTGGAAGTGTAGGTTTGGAATAAGAGTGATGCCTTTCAGATAGACTAATATCAATAAGCATGTTACTATCTAAAAGGAGTCACTCTTACTCTCTCTCTACACACACACATACATATGTGTGTGTGTGTGTGTCTGTCATTCATTTTTACCTCAATGTATTGGAAAATTAAGTGTCTAAGAAACTACACGGGTAGGAGCTACCTTATGGGATAGCTTAAATGACTAGAGATTACCATTGCTTTTAGAAAAAAATTAACACTTATCCCCTGAAGAAAACTGTCAAGGTGCATAAACATTTGCAACAGTATGTGAATTATCTCATGCCATTTGTTCATTAGTTTGGCAAAACCATCCCTGTACACGGACTTACAATTTCCAATTCACCTGTTTCATTCATTGTTATGGTTCTGTGTGTGAGTAAACACAATCCACATGTGTCTGTGTACCATAAAAAGACCATAACTAGAGGTCGTCTGTTCTTGCGCGTACACAACTCCTAAACAAGGAGAAATGATATGGAAGATAAAAAAAAGATACACTATTGGGATGCTTGAGAAAATCTTGATCTGTAAAGTAGCGCGGTTTGGCCGCCAGATGGCATGCGCGCTATGTTTACATTTGTACCACTGATCTCGCAATCCTAACATCACTTGTGTACAGGAGTACTCAAATGGTTTACAATGAAATATCAGCAGATACCATCATATCTTATGGAGAAAAAAAAAACAAGCTATGTGTATTAAGCATTTAACACTATATGTGTTTATCAAATATACTTGGTATGTAAATAGGTACATTTAATATAGCCAAAAAATAATTTTAGACAATCCCAAACTAGTCGGAGAACTAAGTTTGTGTGTTTAGTATGTAAATACATTCCAATAGAACCTTTCGTAACCTCTTGTCCGAGCTTACTTTGTTTATGTTTCGGTCAAAGTTTATTAATTTAACATTTTAAATACTATTTTAATACAAGCTGAAAGATATGTCAAAACTGAATAAAAAAATTGGCACCATGTTTTTAAGGCTTCATAGAAAGGTGAAGAACAAAAATGCATAGGGTGTCACATTTTTACAAACAAAATTTACTCAGGACGAATTTGCTACATATGCCCCTACACTGGCGCCAAAATGGCTGAGCTACTTTCTGCATGTTGTTATGGTCAACTCTGTTTTTCCAAATATATCATAATGTATTAACATTTTGGCTTTCATACCACAGTAAACAATTTCTCGAAGGAAAGGAAATAAAATGAGTATAAATTCAAATTATTTTCAAGATTGCATATTTACAGAACCCTGATTTTTTTGTCTTCTGAATAATCTGTTCTGTTCATCCTTTCCTGTCACATTTTTAGTTTGATCACTCTATAAACCTGTACAATGGGACAGTGTCCACTGAGAAATGCATGATCTTTTTACATTGCTTTTATTTCTTAATCACCCACCATCCTACACAATAATTCACAGAGTTAACATTAGACCCCTGGATCTTGCTTTAGCAACCGAACAAATATGACCTTTCTTGAGGTACAGGAGGACTTCGCATGAAACGTAAATGCCTCATGATCAAATCTGCTCTAAATATTGCTCTTGAAAATTATAGCATGGAAGATATTTGCAAATCATGAAACAAATGGAATGCATAAATTATCATTATTATGTTCCTTCATTTGTTCCACATTATTTTTAAAAAGAGATCGATTTCCTGGAAATTAATTCTTAATCACGAGATGAAGAAGAAACCGGACCTACAATGAATCATGGTTTATACACAAATATTATCGAGTTACTGTATGCAATAATTAACATTTCTTTGCTCTTACTCAATTTCCATTTACGCGGTGGCAACTTTCTCGTTTTTTTCATATTTAAATGTCAAAAGAGTATTCTATAATTAATTTACTCTTACTCATGTCTTCTTGTGTGGATCATTATTACTCACCTCTATGATCAGTATGTTTTACTTACCTGCAATAAATGTATATGTCCTCAGATTTATTAGAGCTGCAACAAATGGCTGCCAAGTACACGACAGTGTCTACCAATGTTCAGGAACCAGCTTCCCTGCCTCCCGATGACCTTGGTTCTGAAGTAAGTTCAATATTTAAATTAGTCAAGGAAAATTCCTTTGAAGCTGTCATACCCCACTGAAGCCAGAAAATGTGAGGTCGATTGCTAATAGGACATTGCTGCATAAAAAAGTATATATTTGTATCAAAAAGGTCATTTTTGTATAAAAATTAACATCATTGCCTAAAAAGTACATTATTGTATAAACAAAGTTTACGCGGCATCATCTAGCTTGGAAAAGACGCAGCGAGATCGGACGAGATTAACCAAACCCTAAAATAACAGGTAAATGGCCCTCATCTGTGTCCATCAGCTGTTTTAAGCAAGCTCGGAACCCGGTGAAATGATACAGGTGAAAGGTACATATGCGTTCTACAGACACATGCAGGAAAAACACACCAAACCACAATTTAATCCCATGCCACCTGAATAAAAGATCATCCAACGCTTCACATGTACCAAAGCTCACCAGACGAAAGCCTACCCCTTCACGTGAAACGCAAGACAAAAGACCACCTTTATATAAAATGACCTGCAACAATTTTTATGTATCTGTATATATTTTATACATTTATATGTTCCCCTTTGTCATGGTTAAATATCAATTTGTGTACTTAAATCGAATGAATTATTTCTTAATTCTTAAAACTCTTTAATATCAACTTACTTACTGAATTAACTTTGCTTTTTCAGTTACTTTTGTTTTTATAAAGTTTATTATTGCTTAAATCAACTCTTGAAAATGGCCTACCGAGTGTAATTATCATGATAACAAATTTGATTATAATATGAACTTTTAGACTGCAGGAGTATGTCTGTCTGAGGAGAAAATAAACACTGATGGACAAAGAGTGACGGGGGGAAAGCAGCACCACAGCCTTCGATACCGTCTGTTTAAAACAACGTTCCTGGTCCTTGGTCCGGCTGCTCTGGTGAGTATCATGACCACAGCCTTCCACACCGTCTGTTTATAAGAACGTTCATGGTCCTTGGTCCCAATGCCCTGATATCATGACCACAGCCTTCTCTACCGTCTGTTTAAAACAACGATCATGGTCCTTGGTCCGGCTGCCCTGGTCAGTATCATGAACAAGGCCTTCGTTACCGTCTGTTAAAAAATACAACGTTCCTGGTCCTTGGTCCGGCTTCCCTGGTCAGTATAATGAACACAACCTTCCTCACGGTCTGTTTAAAACAAGGTTTATGGTCCATTGTCCGGCTGCTCTGGTGAGTATCATGACCACAGCCTTCCTCACGGTCTGTTTTAAACAATGTTTATGGTCCATTGTCCGGCTGCTCTGGTGAGTATCATGACCACAGCCTTCCTCACGGTCTGTTTTAAACAATGTTTATGGTCCATTGTCCGGCTGCTCTGGTGAGTATCATGACCACAGCCTTCCTCACGGTCTGTTTTAAACAATGTTTATGGTCCATTGTCCGGCTGCTCTGGTGAGTATCATGACCAGAGCCTTCCTCACGGTCTGTTTTAAACAATGTTTATGGTCCATTGTCCGGCTGCTCTGGTGAGTATCATGACCACAGCCTTCCTCACGGTCTGTTTTAAACAATGTTTATGGTCCATTGTCCGGATGCTCTGGTGAGTATCATGACCACAGCCTTCCTCACGGTCTGTTTTAAACAATGTTTATGGTCCATTGTCCGGCTGCTCTGGTGAGTATCATGACCACAGCCTTCCTCACGGTCTGTTTTAAACAATGTTTATGGTCCATTGTCCGGCTGCTCTGGTGAGTATCATGACCACAGCCTTCCTCACGGTCTGTTTTAAACAATGTTTATGGTCCATTGTCCGGCTGCTCTGGTGAGTATCATGACCACAGCCTTCCTCACGGTCTGTTTTAAACAATGTTTATGGTCCATTGTCCGGCTGCTCTGGTGAGTATCATGACCACAGCCTTCCTCACGGTCTGTTTTAAACAATGTTTATGGTCCATTGTCCGGCTGCTCTGGTGAGTATCATGACCACAGCCTTCCTCACGGTCTGTTTTAAACAATGTTTATGGTCCATTGTCCGGCTGCTCTGGTGAGTATCATGACCACAGCCTTCCTCACGGTCTGTTTTAAACAATGTTTATGGTCCATTGTCCGGCTGCTCTGGTGAGTATCATTACCACAGCCTTCCTCACGGTCTGTTTTAAACAATGTTTATGGTCCATTGTCCGGATGCTCTGGTGAGTATCATGACCACAGCCTTCCTCGCGGTCTGTTTTAAACAATGTTTATGGTCCATTGTCCGGCTGCTCTGGTGAGTATCATGACCACAGCCTTCCTCACGGTCTGTTTTAAAAAATGTTATTGGTCCTTGGTCACAATGCCCTGGTATCATGATCAAAGCATTGCTTTCCGTCTGTTTAAAGCCACGTTCCTGGTCTATGGTCTGGCTGCCCTGGTGAGTATCATGAACACAGCCTTCCACACCGTCTGTTTATAGGAACGTTCATGGTCCTTGTTCCAAATGCCCTGATATCATGACCACAACCGTCCTTACCGTCTGTTAAAAAATCGTTCATGGTCCATTGTCCGGCTGCTCTGGTGAGCATCATGACCGCAGCCTTCTTTACCGTCTGTTTAAAACAACGTTCATGGTCCTTGGTCCGACTGCCCTGGCGAGTATCATGGCTACAGCCTTCCACACCGTCTGTTTATAAGAACGTTCATGGTCCTTGGTCCCATTGCCCTAATTTAATGACCACAGCCTTCCTCACCGTTTGTTTAAACAACGTTCATGGTCCATTGTCCAGCTGCTCTGGTGAGTATCATGACCACAGCCTTCCTCACGGTCTGTTTTAAACAATGTTTATGGTCCATTGTCCTGCTGCTCTGGTGAGTATCATGACCACAGCCTTCCTCACGGTCTGTTTTAAACAACGTTCATGGTCCATTGTCCGGCTTCTCTGGTGAGTATCATGACCACAGCCTTCCTTTCCGTCTATTTAAAGCCACTTAGATCATTAGTCCGGCTGCTCTTGTGAGTATCATGACCGCAGCCATCCTCACTGTTTGTTTAAAAAATGTTCATGGTCCATTGTCCGGCTGCTCTGGTGAGTATTATGAACACGGCCTTCTTTACCATCTGTTTAAAACAACGTTTATGATTCTTGGTCCAGCTTTCCTGGTAAGTAACATGAACACAGCCTTCCTCACGGTCTGCTCTGGTGAGTATTATGAACACGGCCTTCTTTACCATCTGTTTAAAACAACGTTTATCATTCTTGGTCCAGCTTTCCTGGTAAGTAACATGACCGCAGCCTTCTTTACCGTCTGTTTAAAACAACGTTCATGGTCCTTGGTCCGGCTGCCTTGGTGAGTATCATGACCGCAGCCTTCTTTACCGTCTGTTTAAAGCCACGTTCATGATCCTTGGTCCGGCCCGGCTGCTCTGGTGAGTATCATGAACACAGCCTTTCTTACCGTCTGTTTAAAGACACGTTCAGGCCCTGGTGAGTATCATAACTACAGTCTTCCTCACCGTCTGTTTAAAACAACGGCTGATAAAGAACTAATAGCACATTGCCTCTGTGGCCCCTATTTGTCCTGTCACTTCGAGTAGAACTGCTTAGTTACAGACCACTTTCATTCACTCAAATGTACCAATAAATGTAAATAAAATGACATTGATTGCACATACTGCAAATATATAAAATCCGACATAATTTTTACTATAATCTTTTTTTGGTGGTTTATTTCTTTCCCTTTCTAGTCTTTTACTGAATGTCGACTGCATAAAAAAGCTATATATAAGGAAATACCTTGAATAATTACATCCTTTATCTGTGCCTGACCATGAATTATTTAAAAGTGACAACCTAATGAAATGTTGATATTTATCTTCCTACATTATTTGATTACTATTTTTGTTTTTGTTTCACACTATGCAGGGACTTTTTCTGGAGCTGGCCGGACCCACTCTACAGGATCTCATGTACCGTGTTAATGCAAATTATGAAGGGATATCACGTGTCCTGGTTGCCCGAAGTGCTGGTTATTTCATTGGTTCCCTATTGAGTGGTTTCCTGGCCGACAAATACGCAGATCACGTGGAGCTGTGGTTGTCCATGGCCTTCTTCATGGCGTCGGTCGGGACGTTCCTGATCCCGTGGATGAGAAGCCTGGGGCTGATGGGAGTGTGGTTCCATCTTCAGGGAGTCGGACAAGGAACAATAGACACTAGTATGTAATCATGTCTAATCACTTCCTCCATGAACCGGTGACAGGCGCTTATTAAGGACATTGGGAATGAAGGGGCTTATAATTTATAGGCTTCAAAGAGGGAATAGTACCCCCCCCCCTCCCCCTCGCGAAGTAAAAGGTTCACAACTCCAAGCGGGGGGGGGGGGGGGGGGGGAAGGGGGAGGATAATTCCTTTGAGAAGTGGAGGGGGTGTAACCTTGAACTAGTATCCCGTATATATTAACCAAACTAAAACATTTGTGGCTGCTACGTGATCATTGGGTAGGTTGGGTGTTTCTCAAAAATAAAAGGAAAATGTTACCACTTAATCTTTTTTCATGACTGCATTGCCGGAATCAAAGTCTAAAAAATATACTAAAAATAAACAAATACAATAAATAATTAATAATTGATATATTTTTTTCTTGAAATGAAATGAATGCCAAGATTATTATGATGAAGACTTTATTTACAGATAATAATGTATTATGCGTCCGGCTATGGGCCGACAAAGCCGCCGCTCCCCTCGCCGCCGTCCACTTTGGGTTCGGGATCGGCGCCATGTTGGCGTCTCAGATCGCCCGTCCATGGATTTCTGAAACGAAGACGAACTTTACAAACGGAAAGTTTAACAAGACATTTTTACCAACCGGAAAAATTGAAATACCTTATTCTATCAGTGGTACATTATCCCTGGTGTTCTGCGTATCTTTCTTCTGTTTCTACGTCTATGACAAATGGCATGGAACAAAAAGGACTTCAAAACCAACTCTAGCTGATCTGAAACGCATCTTCTCACCTGGGGCATGCGCAAGCGGTCGTGTGGGGTTTGGAATTCAAATCTTTCTTTTGGTATTTTTATTTTTCTTCAATGTTGTCGGGGGTGAATGGGCCTATACTAAATTCCTGTATTCTTTTGCTACAGAGACTGGTAGGTTTTCGAGGGACTCCGCGTCAACCTTGAACACTGTGTTCTGGCTCTGTTTTACATCAGGTCGTGGCGTAGCAATCGTGGCGGCCCGCTGGATACAACCAAAATACCTCATTCCTGTTGAGCTGATCGGTAATGTATTATGTGGCATCGTCCTCACTACATCCGGATATAACGTACCTCTTGTCCTTTGGATTTTTACCGCCCTATTTGGCGTTGTTTTAGCGCCAGTCTTCCCAGCAGGCTTTGCGTGGATTAATCTGCACGTACAAATGACAGGGATGGGCGTGGCCCTGATATTTATTGGTAGTGCAACTGGAGGGATGATTTTGCCCTGGCTAACAGGTTATCTTTTCCAGTATTACGGCCCCCACACTTTAATGTATGTTATTCTGGGATACGCCCTCTTTATTTCATGTATCTACAGCCTAATGTGTCTGCTGGTGTGGATAACAAAGCAATATAATTCAAAACTGGAAGCTCCGTTGAAAAGGTGGACCACTGAAAATGCAGGTTAAGCTGGATAATGAACTTTAACATGCTGGAATTTGTTGTCCTTGTAATTCCTGAAATGGGAAGACTGTTGTCATCAGCTGTTTTTCTTATTTGGACACCTTTTTCTTCGTTACGTGATTGGATGATTTTGGTTTGTTTGGGAGATAAGACAATGGGAAATTAAGGTTTAATTTATTCTGAAATAGTTACCTGTATGCTAAGTTTTTATGGATATAGAATAATCCAGAGAATCAACGTATTTTACTATATAGCCCTGATAATCCAGGCGTTCAATAGAAGATACGATCTTATGCCGAAATGGAATTCATTCTTTTGTTCTCTTACATAAAAAGATTTTAAATTAACAATTACTTAGATTTTAAATTGACCATATATTATCATTTTTCTCTGCACAAACATTTTTATAATCATAAGTGTAATTAAATCATTATATATATATATATATATATATATATATATATATATATATATAAAACATATATAAATATGTGTTTAATAAAGGACAACATTGTAATTTTACAGGGTCGAGACTCTTATGATCGTTTTTGCTCGATGACGTTTTTAATTTTAATCAGCATGAAGATTTGAATAAATATCACGGCTTTACAGTGTACTCCCCATGCATCTCATATAACTATAACCAAGAAAATAAATGAATGTTTATTTGCATTTAAGTTGCCACTATATATTAATTACAATAAGTATTTATATCTAAAAATACTAACAGAAGAAGAAAAAAACCTTTGTGATGCCGATTTATCTGAAAACGAAATTTTAGAATGTCTTAAATCTTTTAAAAATGGGAAACTCCTGGAACAGATGGTCTTACAGTTGAATTTTATAGATATTTCTGGGAAGATATCAAACAATATTTAATCAGTGCTTTTGAATACTCATACCTAAAAGAAAAGCTCAATATTTCTCAACGTCAAGGGATTATTACACTGATTCCAAAAAAATCAAAAGACCCACTAAGTTTGAAGAACTGGAGACCAATTTCTTTGCTTAATATAGATTATAAAATACTTACTAAATGTATGGCAAGAAGGTTACAATCAGTTCTTCAAAGAATAATCCATCCAGATCAAACTGGATTTTTAAAAAATCGTTATATAGGAGAAAGTCTTAATAGAATTTATAACTTAAATAACTATTGAGTAAAAACAAAATTAAAGCTAATTTAATAACAATCGACTTTGAAAAAGCATTTGATTTATTAGAATGGTCTTTTATAAACAAAACACTCCAGTACTATAATTTTGGAACTATATTCTGTAAGTGGGTTAAAATTTTTATACTGACATATCATCTTGTGTTATTAATAATGGGTGGAGCTCTTGTTTATTCCCAATAAGCAGAGGAGTACGGCAAGGTTGCCCTATGTCTCCTTATTTATTTATAGTCATTTATGCGCAGAAATTTTAGCATCGAGTATTAGAAATAATGTAAATATTAAAGGTATAGAAGTAGAAAATTCTAAACATGTAATATCTCAATATGCAGACGACACGACTCTATTTATTAAAGGAGGAGGGCCAGTGATTCATGAGACTATTGAACAGTTTAAGAGATTCCATAAAGTTAGTGGTTTAAAAATTAACATAGAAAAAACCGCAGTAATGCCTATGGGTAATCACGAATATGGAAAAGAAGAAATAAAACATTTAGGGTTACAATGGACAGAGGGACCAATTACACTTTTAGGAATTAATATTAACAGTACACTCCAAAATCTTAGCGAACTTAACTTTAAACCTTTAATAGGAAAAATAAATAAATTAGTGGAAACATGGTCAAAACGAAAATTGACACCAGTTGGTAAAATTACAGTAATTAAATCCGATTTAGTATCCCAATTACAATATCAATTATCTGTTCTACCAAATCCACCCGCCTCCATAATAAAAGAAATTGAAACTATTCTATATAACTTTATATGGAATAGTAAGATGGATAAAATAAAAAGAGAAACTCTTAAAGCTTCTAAAGATAATGGTGGATTGGATATGACAGATATTTGGTCAAAAATACAGGCAACAAAAATCATGTGGATTTATAGACTACTAAATTCAAATATTAAAGAAGGATGGAGGCAATTAATTAATCACAGCCTAAATAATTTAACTAAATATTTATTCACATGTAATATTAAATTTGATGATGTAGATCAGACACATATACTCAGAAAACTAAACATATTCTGGAAAGAAATAGTACAAGAATGGTGTAAATATAACTTTTATATCCCAGAAACAACAAATGAATATCTTAATCAATCATTATGGATAAATTCCCATATCAAAATAGATGGTAAAATCGTATTTTATAAAAGGTGGTATGATTCAGGGATCCGATATATACACAATTTGACTAAGATGGTGAATAATGCATATTTCTTCTATTCAATTCAAGAAATAAAAAGGATTTATGATATTGAAATACACCAAATGTCCTACAATAACATTATACATGCGATCCCTGTAAAATGGAAAAAAGAATTAAAGATTTGCCAAAGTTATCATAATTGTGAATTTAAACTCGAAAATAACATTGTTAAATTATTAAAAAAAAGCTAAACCTGTTAAGTCCGACTATAGCGAAGTTATAAGGAAAAAATATAAATCTCCAGTTAAAAGCATTTTGAAATGGCAAAAAGACTTGGCAGTATGTAACCAAAATAGTATACTTGACGCTTTCAAGAATATAGGTTTTATAACAATATCTACAAAATTAAGATATTTTCAATTTAAAATTTTGCATAGAATTTTAACTCTAAACCCTTTTCTTTTGAAGGCAGGAATTATAGATCAGGATAGTTGTACGTTTTGTATGAGAGACAAAGAAACTTTACTGCATCTGTTTGTTAACTGTACAATCATAAAGGATATATGGACAAAGTTAGCATTATGGCTGAAGAATTTCAATATAAATACAAATTTTGATAGTAAGAATATAATTCTGAATAATAGCACAAATAAATTATTAGATAAAATTATTCTCTTAATGAAATATTATATATACACCACAAGATGTAAAAAGAAGCAATTAACTATTAAAGGTGCCACACAGTTTATTACAAAATATTACTGTGTGGAAAAAGAAGTAGCCATCACCAAAGGAAAGTTAGCTGTACATAAAACTATATGGGGAAAATTAGATATTATTATTGGGGAAACAAATTGAATTTTTACTGCTAGATTAAGGATGTTTATGTCTGCTTTGTTGCATATGTCACATGTTTGTGTATTTGATGTATTATGTTAATGTAAAATTTTACAGTGATGTTATGTAACATATGTCATGTATGTTTGTTTGTTTGTACAGTATTGTAAGTTTTGTTCTGTTGGTAATAAAAAAAAAAAAAAAAAAAAAAGTATTTATATCTATCAACGCTTCCTCGATCTATGAAATAAAGATTACATATAGACTGATATATATCAATAACGAGGATTACAGCCTTCACCCGACAAGGCTGGTCGACAAGCTGGTCGTCGGAAAAACCCCGACTGTCTCCAAGTCAAACCTAAAAGAGCTAAACTCAGTTTCTTTTATTTGAATTCGTAAATGGTTATTGCATGGTGTGTTTTAAACATATCTGCGCAGAATGCCAAAATACATGACCGGATGTTTCAAGATAAGTAAAATTACAAGAGGAACAAATAATCAAAAGACATAAAGACATAAAAGGGCTAAAAGAAATTTCAAATTTTGTCAATAAAAATGTAACCGTGGCAGTGCAATAACAGGAAAATCACGTTCATTTACACCAGTAAATCGCAGGACATTCTATGAAGACACCCGGTTTAACAATTTACTTGCTGATAGTATGGTATCTTGGGCCAAGGACGTCTTTTAGACTTCTGAAAACCAGAGGAAGTGGGCCGAACCACACCTGAATATCCAAAGTTGATTCAAAAGGCCCCAAGATGTTTTGTTAAGTTTACAAACTATACAAAACAAATCATAAGTGTCAGAAAACTGTGTCAGAAAGCAGAAGGGAAACAAAGAATCTTTTAGAATATGACGGGGCAATGTGCCAGTGTCAGTTTTAATGCAAAATAGTTATCGCGTAACAAAAGGAATTAACACGCCTAAACCTTTGACAGCATAAGTGGGAGAAAGTTGATTAAGAACGTAAATAGTCAGTGGTGCGACCATACTGTATAAAGCAAGTAAAATGGATAGTTTACAAAGAAGAGCAACACTGTATGGATGATGGATGCCATGACCAAAGTAAAAAAGCTCCAACAGGCGAACATTTTTTCAGGATGGAATGTCTGATAATTCCCGACGTCCTTCCGTCACCGAATGGTCCATTTATCAGCTGAAGTCTACTTAATCAGGCAATACTGCAGTCGTACTACCTTCGGGTAAAGAAGACAACATTTGTCGACCACTTGTTCAGATCTGAACTAGTTAGGAACTTCACACTTAATAAAAATTAAGGTATGTCTCCCTTAAAAGTACATCGAATGATGTTTGTGTGATGTACTTGCCAGAAGGAAAAAAAATTATATGTAGGAATAATAATTAGTAGAAGGAGATTTGGAATACATGTTTTAAATAACATGGGATAGGAAAATTGGATTGTCCACTTTGTCAATGAAGGAATTCCGCATGCAGAAAGTGTAAATAATTGTTACACTATCAAATTAAGAAATACAGTTTAGATCATATAATAATAATGTGACTTTATTTACTGAGTAATGAATTTGGGCCTTTATTATAATCTTCAACAATGCAATATGCATTTCAGTGGAACTGAAAATGTACCACTGAAACATTTCATTGTAGGGTAAGGAATATAAATTAATATAGTTTTATATATAGCGATTTGAGACTACATAAAGCGTGATCCATGAAATAATACACCAAAACACATTCATTCCTTTCTCTGTTTATTTTAGACAGATCGTTTTCCTCTATCAAATGATAATAGCCAATTTATCAATATATACGTTTGAGATACTAATTTCACCACACTTGAACTTAATTATAAATATCATAATGGTTATATTTTATGGCAACATTGTTTTGGTTAAACTCTAAACATTTGTATTTATATATGATAAATCCACCCATTGACAAATGTAATCTAGATGATAGCTTGTTAAAAAATTATAGCTTGAGGGTAAACTTATTTTTATATTATCATTGTACACTATTCGTAAAGCACCTTATCCAAAGAATTGCTATATGGTGCTTTACACTAAGGCAGTAGCATAATAAAAAAATAAAACATATACGTCTTTCCCATTTACACTTAAAACCATCAAATTATTAAAATATACAACGAGTGACCCATGGGTCATGACGCTCAGCTGACTTACATGTTAATATGTCCTTGCACAGGCAATTAATCAATGTAGGTGGCATCATCGTTCACGCATATTAGCTTGAGGTCATCAAGACCCATTAGCATACCAAATTTGATGACAACCCAACCAGCCTTTCCTGAGGAATCAGGCAATTTGTCTGTATTTTGCAATATTTCTGAGCTGCTCAAACATACCCCAAAACTCTGAGAATTTAGGTCAGAGTAGCCTAATTTCAGGTTTCTGTGGAGAACTTTTAAGGAATTCTCACGATGTCAAGTTTAAAGATTCTAGGTTAAGTGGTTATGATTTGTGCCCTTCTTTAGTATCAAATTTTTAATTATTCTGGGGGAGCTTATAAGCTCCATAGCTCGGAGAATATAGGTAACAGACTTTCAGGTTTCCAAGGAGACTTTTCATGGACCTCCCTGGATTTTAAGTTAGAAGATTCTAGATCCAATGGTTATGATGTGTTCTCTGCTTTGGTATCAAATTTTCAATTATGCTGGGGGTGTTTATAAGCCCCCTTTTTAAAAGAATATGGAAAACAGAGACCTTATTTCAGGTTTTCAAGTCGATTTTTTATCGACGTTCCTGGGTGTCAAGTTAGAAGATTCTGGGCCCAGTGTTTATGATTTGTGCCCTGTTAATGAATGACTGCATCTTTAAAGGCCCTCAAAAATAGAGAAAAAATGATTAAATTTATTTTAAAAATCCAGGAGGCGCCACCAGTCTGCAAGAACTGATGAAATACTCCACGATGAATATGCATGCAAAGAATCATGGTGATCAATGCATTAGTTGTCCAGATACTGGAGCGTTTGTGTCAAATTTTCATTTTTCTGGGGGGGGGGGTAATTCTGAGCCCAATAGTTCGGAGGATATGGATAATAGAGACCTAATCTCAGATTTCCAAGGAGATTTTTCATGGACATCCCAGCATGTCAAATTAGAAGATTCCAGGTTCAGCGGTTACGATTTGTGCCTGGTTAAGGACAAACGGACGGACGCCGGACAAAGAGTGATCGCTTTAGCTCAGATGACTTTTAATCAGCTGAGCTATAAATTAAAACGGTACATTAAATGAAAGAGTCATATCACAAATTAAATAAAATTTAATTTAAAAGATGTATTTCACTCTCTCTTCAAAAAACATTAATAGTTTGAGCACATTTCATATCTTCTGGTGACTGTTCGCAGAAGTGCTGCATATCTACTATAACACTTGTCCCCGTGACAGTTCTTACTGATGGCAACGTCGACAGGCGGTGATGTTGCGGACGGAGTGTGCTTAGTGGTTGATACCGCTGAAGTATATCTCTAGGATACATTGGCATTAAACCATGTCGTGCCTTATATACATACATTAAAGCTCGAACTGCTATTGCGAGTTATATATACACTATTGCTTTCCTGAAAGATAAGTCTGGTGACCTGGTTTACATGAATTCATCTGGGATGGTGACTTCGACATGCCGGCCGCCGGGACCGTTTGAAAGCGAAGTGTTGACGTCACCGTTTGCCCAGTGAGACTGGAATATTGAGTTTCGGTTGTGCTTTATATGCCTCAACGTCCTGGCCGTGGCCTCGGTGAACTTTGTCCGTTTTCCAAAGACATCACCGGGAATCTTGTCCCCCTCGTCCTCGAGCTTCCTGCCCAGCCGGTCCAGACCTTTAGCGAACTGTTTGCTGAGATCAATAACTCTGGCTTGTCCTCCTCTCCGGTGATATCTCGTCAGGCGTTTGACCATGCCCCTTCTTCCTGCCCGGACCGCCTCTTCGTCGTTTTCCGTGTCGTTGGTTGTCGTGGACATGGTTGACATTGTGTCCTCCTCCTTCGTCTTTCCCAGGTTTATCGCTAGGTTGATCATGTCGGCGACTATGGTGGTGTCCGACACCGTCACGGATTTCTTCTGACAGAACGTGATGGTTGTTGTGGCCACAATATGGAAGAAGGTCCCAAGACGATGTACCAACATGCCGATAATCTGTACAATCATGATTATGCCATACACCAGTAAAAACGTCAACCCCAATGGCTCGAGAACGAGAGATTTGCCAGTACAGTACCAGTCAATATTCAAACCATTATTTTTCTGTAACTGCATTGTGAAGACAACGGCCACAAACATAGCATTCATCAGCAAGAAAGCCAAGGACATCTTGTTTCTGAGCATCTTCAGTTCGAGGGCAACACGTTCTTCCCGGTCTTTGTCCTTAACCAGGGGGAACAAGTACTCCCTTATCAAGTCCTCGAAAAACTCTTTCTCTTTGACAGGAATAATACCTCGCGGTCCGTCAAGTAGGGCCTCGTCCTCAATCCACAAAGCACCGTCCGACACTCTGTTGTCACTCGGAGCTGTGTCGGCTGTAGAGTCTGGTGGTAATGCCTCTATGATCGACTCAGCAGGCTCTGACACCACAACTGTTCAGATTAAAAAGTCTTTGTTATGAACATTTTGCAGCACGAAAATATTTAATAAATCAACCGTTCGTTTTAAGTTGTTTCAACTTGGAGTAAAATGTACTTTGGTTTATGGAAGATACAGACTTTTTGATAAAATAACTATTCAAAACTTACTGTTGGCTGAGTTTGGTTCACATGTATCATGATCTTCACTGGGTGCCGTGGGGTCTGTGTGTGCGTCACCCACGTGGTCTTTGATGAAGTTGCTGAGACTGTCTATCTCCGACTTCAGCTCGTCCACCTTGGTGAGCAGAGAAGATACCCTCTGGTCCATGACTGGAGCCCCCGGCCGGGGACAACACAGACAGCGAAATACGTCACCGAAAGATAAGGTAAACCCTTCCTCGTTTGTGGTAGATTTGCCAACAGAGAGATGCTTCAATAAATTCTTGCTGCCCTTGGTCGTCGAGGCCTCCTGGGCCTCTTTTAGTTCCGCCTCTCTCTGTTTTTCACTTTGTGTTTGAACCACCTATGTCAGAAGAATCATTCATGTTTAACCAGTTACAATCACAAAATCATCCCCTAAAGCGCCCCATAATCATTCTTTAATATCTTCTACGTTAAGGATGGAAAAGGTGGCACACTTTGTGTTTCATTTTGCAAAATGCAGTTCGACAAAGGTGGTACCACCGGCTGCTCATAATCACAAAGCATATGATCAAATGTATAAATATATATAAATATAAAATAGGATCATTCTTTAATTTAGCGTTAATAGCTTAAGCTTTTGCTAAGATATCCAGTAACATATATTACATCATGTACATGTAAATACATCAAACTGTCAAATATTGTTATTGGCCAAATTTGACGTTTCGTAAAGATTCCAATTTGAAACCAAAATGACTCAATTCAAATTCGTTTAATTTCCTATGATATTAAAAAAGTGAAAATCTTTTCTGGGTGATTTACGGAAAAGTGAAAAATCATGTGGACTGGCAGAAAGTAGGTTGCGCTCCAAAAGCTTATTTTTTTCATATTCATTATATGTCCAATATGTCTGTAGAACTTCAAGACGACGGGTTTTTATAGAATTTGGACTGTGGACGCTACGCCACCGCATAAGTTCAAATTAAGAGTGTACAAAAATATATTATATATAAATAAATATATTTATAAAATATATCCCCATTATTTAAATGTCATAATTCCCTTCATAATTTCAAGCATATAACAATCTGTGAAACAAATGGTGTTGCAGTGCCCAAAGATCCAAAGGGATCGAAATTAAAAATATAACTTTAAAACTCGCAAAATACATTTAGCCAGATGTGGTATTGAGAATCATACTACGAATGATCCTACAGATTTAGAAATAAGAAGTTACCTCTCGCGTTCCCCAGGAGACCACGTGCATGTTACAGAGGGCGTATATGATAAGGAGCATGTACATTGAGGGGATGGACATGAAGTAGATGAGGCCGTGGAGGACACACCAGAACTCCTGAGGGTGGATGACGGCCGCCAGCACGAACGTCCCCGCCACAGCGTAGAAGAAGATGGCCACAGGCGAGCAGTGACCGTCAGAGTCTATCTGTATCAGGATCCCGATCAGGACCAGCAGCTGTACCAGGCTGTAAATAGCTGTCAGGATCTGGGCAAACCACAGCTGTGAGTCAAAATGCCAATACTACATTTATATTTAGTATTTTAAAATTATTACTGGATGGTTAATACATTACAGGATGATAACGTTTATTGGAGAATGGAAAATTGAGCATATTTATGGTTAACTTTAAATACTTGCTTTTAAGTGCAATAGAGAGATAGAAAGAGTGCATTTCTTTAGCATCATTAAATTTCAGAATATCCTGCACTGTAAATGCTTTTCTATTAGCTGAAATTAAGTCTGGCGACATTTCGTACCTGTGTGTCTGGTTTTGTGACGTAACACAATATTGTGAATAGCAAAACGGGAGCCAAGTTGACCAGCAAAGCTGTCACGTCATCAATTTTGTATGATGAAAAAGCCGTCTACAAAGTCACAGAAAGATATAAACGGACTTCAAACACTAGGAGGCTCCCTCATGATCAATTTTTTAATTTAGTACTTTTTGCAAGTTACGTTATGCAAGTTTTTAACAGATAGTAAGTATAATTTGCCACTCGCTATTTCATTACGATTCATGGTTACCAAAGTGCAAGAAAATGATATCTTGTATTGCAACAAGACAGTATGAAAACCACTGCGAGTTCAATCAACCAATTACTACAGCACTGACGCTGAAACTCTATAACAAAGAAACACAATTTCACAAGTCGTATAATTGTTTACACTGACTTTGTAATAATTTATGTTTTTCCCTTGTTGTATCTAAACAACGGACCAATGGATCACGGCGCTCAGCTGAAGTTTGAAATTTTTGCAAATGCAAATTATTCTATTGTAATGTTTTCATATATAGGCAATTAAATGAGAAGCTAAGAGGAAAGGGTCCCTCCCACTTGGTTATAGTTAAGTTCAAAATATATGAATGCAAAACCCCTTACAAAACTGTCATGAAGAAAAAAATTTTTGAGATACTGCGATGGATATGAAATATTTACAGATGGACAGGCAAGTGGACAGAATGGACTAATACCTTTATTTCACTTTCAAGGGAATATTGCATTTAAGTTTATATTCATGCCTATTTTTTAGCATATCCACTTTTTCATTAATAGTTTTTATCAGATTCATTTTTTTATTAACAAGTTTTATAAATTTGTAATAAAAAATTCTAAAAATAAAAGTTAAATTATCAGAATTCTAAGTTGCAATCAATATTTATCCAGAGTGTAGCTCATATCGGGTCAAATTATGCATACACATATATTTTATTTTTTTTAAATCACAAATTTATAAACCGAATTTAAAAGAAAATATGCCACAACATGGCATCTTCAAGATTATTCCTCGAATCACTATTAAAAAGTTATGCATATGGGAGTTTTCAGTTTTCATTTAATTCACCAAATAAAAGATTCAGTTAATTTGATAAAATAAAAACATTTTTTAAAATAAAGTATACACACTGTTGGTTGAATGTGGGATAAACGATATCATTGTGCTAATTACTATCTCAGCTATAATTTATTATTGGAATTAATAGTCAATTTCACACCTGGTGAAGTTTTTACTCTTCTGAGTAAGGAATTACATATCTGATGAACATCCACACTTTCATAGCAATACACCACTTTGTTGACACAATTAAATGTGCACTTTAATCATTGTAACCCTGGTGATACAATACAAAATCTAAAATGTAGCATAGCCCAATAAAAGAATGAATCAAATACAGAAAATGACAATATTCATCTAATTTATGCACCATCTGGGGAAAGAGGGGGGAGTGCAGGGCAGAGGGGAAGCCTGCTAGTAGTGGCCAAACTGAGCCAAGGCAAGCTGCCTGGAGTGGGTTACATAAAACAAGTGAAGGCTGTACTACTGGGTGGGCTAGATGTAAACAGCACTTGACATAGTGTATGAAAACTTGAAATATAAGCTACTGTTTTCAATCAATTCCTTTGAAATTTCAGATTTTTAAAGATTAAATCCTTATGTGTATATGATGCGAAAATTACATCAACAGTGCTTACTGGCTAAAAACGTGCCTTGCCAAATTGGACAAAATTTAAGGTATTAATTTTTAATGCTAATAACTTGAAAAAAATTGGAAATTCAGATCTAATTTAAGGTAAATAATTGAATCTTGATTGAATAAAGGTAATCCCTGAAAAAAAAGTCTCCAGCTTCAGCAGTTCTCATGTTAAGTGAGTGAATATATTTCCTGATTTTTTAAAAAATTGCATTATATTTGGGCCCATAACTTCAAAACAATAAGCAATACTGACCTAATTTTTGGTATGTTCAAAGAAAATGTATGGGAAAATATGAATACTAGATATGATGAAAAACAGATCAGTGGTTTTGATGTTAGGTAGCCTTGAAGTGTAACAATGGCTTTTTATGGAAAATTAAGGCTTTTCATTTATATCTTAAAGGAACGAAGTCCTAATGACCAAATTTTCGGTATGGTAGGAGATTTTGGGGACATCTAATTGTATGCAATATTATTGGATTTGTAGGTCCAACGGTTTCAAAACGTGCCCTGTTAACGGACGGACGGACGGCTGGACGGCCAGATGGATGACGGATAAAGGACCACGACTATAGCTCTGATGACTTATAGTCAGCTGAGCTAAAAATGATCTAAATGCAAAACAACTAATTATATAATGCGGTTTACTAAATACAGGTGTCAGAATAGCATGGCCATCCCTTAAATTGTGTGCACGTGGTAGGCCTACTTGCATCTTTTTTTCTGATATTACTGTTTACTCGCCTGCAGTGCCCCTGTAATGATGAGGAACGTCGTCCCCGGACCGAGGATTCCGGACAGGAATAGGATGGTTTGGTAGGCGATGTAGGGGAGGGAAATGTTTTCATTGATCTTGGTTGTCCTACGCCAGCTTCCAAGCAGGTCCATGATGTTAGCCATGGTGGACGGCGTCCAGCGCCGACGCTGATTGTAAAACTCGTTGAAACCTGGAGCCAAGAGATACAAGACCTATAGACGCATAAAGTTGTATTATAATTTGTATAGCAAGAATGAAACTTGAATATGAAAGGCTAAGAATGGTCAAAGCAGGAGGTCTCATACGAACGCACTTGATTAGAGAAAGTGCACGTACTGTCATATTACTGACTTCACCTATAGTTTACGGTAATTTATAGTTCATAGTTTGCATGCCAGGTGGCGCTTCGATATGTGAATAAATCCTTTACAGTAAGCATAACGTCATGTCCTCCTGGTAATTCTCATATGTTGAATGACATACGAACACATAACACGTACCACTGTTGAAATCTATGACCTTACAGGGCGCAAGTGAATATAGTCATATTAATAATGTTGCCTGAATGTCACGCCCCACGTGACCATGACTATTTTTGTAAGGATATTAAAGCAACCACAGGATATTGATAAGTTTGTCAAGATCACACGATGTAGGCAGGTCTGGCTCTGGGCCAGGGTCTGGAGTTTTACAGTCAGTACTGTATTTTTATTTTTATTGAATCGTTGAACTTGGCTCCAGGCTCTGGATGAGAAAATGGTTTTGGAAAAGATAATCTATAGGCCTACATGCATGGTTGGAATCCTGTCGGTCGTGTATGGAAGTCAAAATGGCCCAATTTTACAAATTTAAGAATGACAAAATCCAAAATAAATTAATGCCTGTGAACATTTTATTTATTTATTTCGGTTAAATAATATTGGATGAAGCTCGAACATCTGGCGGGGATCACGAGGATACAGAGGTAGGCCTAAACTAAAATATACCCAAAAGTCGAGTTACTGAATATAAAAAGGAATTAAAATCACACTGGTAGTTTTAGGTAAAAAAAGAACTTCTAAAATACGGTCCAAATTAAAATATAACAAAAATGATTATAAATAGCGATTACCTAACGGCAAATGTTAATGGCAATTTGTACCATTCGCTGGCCTTATCAATACCATGACCAGAACTAGAATTAAATTTCTGGCATTTATTTCACAGGTTGACTTATTGTTCCTACAACTAAACATTTCATAATGCCTTCATCAGATATCGCAGAGTACATGGTTATAGCCGATAACTTGCTGGGTTACCTTTCTTTATATTCAGGCTTTGTTACGTTACCTTCCGGTGCAAATGTGTTGGCATCTGAGGCGGCGCAGTATTCCACTCTGTATCCCGCCTGCAGGAGGAGCGTGCACAGCCAGCGGTCCTCTCCTGAATGTTCATACAATCACACTTGCTTACATGAAATATGTTCTAGTTACTCGTTTTAATGGGTTTTTTTTTGTCATTTGCATGAAAGCACGTGCGCCAATATTTGATTAACCTCAGACGCTTAATATCGAGCTGCAATACAATTTGGTGCAGAATTAATCGACGCGTAATTTCAGCGAACTCTTTTACTCTACGCAGTGATTAGGTTTTTACTCTGATCTAATTAATTCGCAAGTAATCATAAAACTGTTCCCCCGATAATATATCACGTAATGCCCATGTTATAATTCTGTCAGTACTGTAGGTAATGTGTAGTGGTCATTAGTGCTGGGCGTATTGCACGCAATGTCTATATCCTTACCCTGGTCATATTGAACGTAATGTTTTGGTTCAGTTGACATGGTGGTGTACATCTTCATGACGTTATCATCCATCAGGGCTGATCCTCTGAACAGACTGAAGCAGCCGGGACTACACAGTACGCAGCCCAGCACGTGCTCTGTCGCTTTCTGCATCCAATGACCCAGCGCATATTCAAACTTCTGGTACCACACCATTGGCCCTATATAACATTACAAGAATCAAGACTGCAACATATTACCAACCTGTAATATTTTGCCACAGACGTGGCAGCAAAACATTTAAGATGTGACAGTCCTATCAGTAGAGGAAGCTAATGTCAGACGTAATGTGCACTTTATAAATTGAAATGTTTGGAAAAGAATTGAACATTTGGCAAGTGGATTCTGATCAGCAATATTGCTCCCTGGGTTTAAAGGTGTCCAATCACCTACCTTTTAAAAATATATTTATGCGATTTCTGGCTTTCTCTTTGTATATGTTAATGATCTTGGGGTAATTTTGGTTGTGAAAAGTTCTTATAAGGCCTACGTGAAGGATGTGTGAACTTGTTTATCAACAACGAGTTTGTGAACACAACAATGTTGTCAAACGGGAAAAAAATGTAACCTGAGGTGGTAGGCTGCATTATATATGTCACTTGTTGCAAAAAGCCATTTGCAAAGCTCAGGCTAATCTAACTTGCTGCCAGATGCCCTTGTTGAATTTGTTTTAATTTCCTTCAAATATTATGAACACGTTGATATAAACAAAACAAGCTGCCTGTGTGCAGTGATATCAATGTTTTCTGGCCTATTTTCATGAAAGCAGATAGGTCGGGCCCCTTTAATTGTAAAGAACAATGGTCAGGTTGGGTAGGGATTGTCTTAAACTGGCAGGGGCAAGGGGAAGTTGACGTTACCACTTCCGGCGGGATGTATTCTGCCGCAGGCCGCGCCGACCTTGGTGTCTTTCTTCATCAGATCTACCAGCAGGAGGAGCGCACGTGGCTGGAAGTCAACGTCACCGTCCAGCGCCATGATGAACGTGTTATCGGCCTTTGTCTGCTTGGTCTTGACCTCCATAACCTCCCCCCACAGGCGGAACCCCAGCAAGTAATACATGTACATACACTGTAAAACACGTACCGCGAGCGAGTAATACATGTATATACACTGTAAAACACGTGACGAACAGTTAATACATGTATATACACGGTAAAACACGTACCCCGAGCGAGTAATACATGTACTGACACTGTAAAACACGTACCCCAAGAGAGTAATACATGTATATACACTGTAAAACACGTACCCCGGGCGAGTAATACATTTACATACACTGTAAAAACACGTACACCGAAGGAATAATACATGTACATACACTGTAAAACACGTACCCCGAGCGAGTAATACATGTACATACACTGTAAAACACGTAACAAGCAGTTAATGCATGTACATTGACTGTAAAACACGTACCCTGAGCGAGAAATACATGTATGTACACTGTAAAATACGTAATGAGCAGTTAATACATGAATATATACACTGTAAACACGTACCCCAAGCGAATATTACATGTAAATACACTGAAAAACACGTAACGAGCTGGGTAATACATGCATATTCACTGTAAAATACCTATGCCGAGCAATTAATACCAACAATACACATTACACAAATGGTGAATCCATTAGTTCGTGACATATTCTTGGGATGGCAGAAAAAACGGTTTCCAGAAAAAACACACAAGCTTTTGTGACAGTATCATTGAGAACCTACCTGACTCCATCTTTTCTTGTGTCTAATTTTCACCTTGTCCTTGAGGTGAGCGATAATCTTGTTGCCTCCAGGCAGACACCATTCCAGCTTCCCGCCATAAGGGGTTGCATACTTGTTAGGGGACGGCACTTTGATGTTCTGACCATGCACCGAACTGTAACATGAAACACATAGAGAAAATAAACAAATTTAGATACATAGTGTGTATTATCTTAAGTATTAATTTATAAATGAGAAAAGACAGATGATAATTGTTATTTTAACGCTACTTGATTTAATCTTCAGCCTGTGAGCAGTCCATTTCAGTCAAATGTGTTTTTCATAGGTTTCATACCTGTAATTTATGTTTTCCCAGCCCTGATCAGTAGAAGCTCATATCTCAGTTAAAATGTTACATGTTTGATACTCAGTAGATACTGGCTTACAAAGTCTAAGCACCTAAGTTTGGTAATTCTGGTGCAGTTGTGACTTCATATTCGCTGTAAATTTACCAGAACAAATTACCTGCCGGCTGCGTCCATCACTCTGACAAGAAGTTTTACAAAGTCGTTCACCTTGTAGTTCTTGTCGTCATCAGCATGGCAGCCAAAGGCGTCGTCAAAGAAAATATGAGCTGAAAACAAAATATTTAGAAAAACTTACACTAAATATAAACGATTATAAATGGATATGTAGTTTAATTAGTTTATCAGTTGTAAAAGTGCGGTATGGATTATTATTCCCTATTCCAATTCCGCAACCGGGAGTTGCGGACGGCTCCTCCTGCCTCCTGTTAAGGAAACAGGTGACACAAAGTATGGATGCAAGAGCAGGTGGTAAAAATAATAATCTACCCCCATTGGTCAGCAAACTCGTGTTGCTGACGGCAGCTATCCCATCTAGCGTCAGAAGCAACTGTTGGGCGGCTGGTGTACTCTAACGGGACATTTTTAAAACATAATTAATGTTCTTGTAAGTCAAACAGGCTTTTCATACCTTCAAATTCATAGTAATCCGGGTCATTGACATAAAGATAAGTCTGGGCGTTTCTCCTGGCTGCCTGGTCTATATCCAACCTGTGACAAAACTGACATAAATCAACATTCCTGACTTTCCAAACGGATTGATCAATCATAATCTCACCAAGACATGCCTCGACACACACATGTATTACAATCTAAAAAGTCAAACATCCTTGCAAACAGATTTGCAAAAAGAAATATGCATTTCATTAAAAAACGAACACCAGTCTACATAGACACGCCAAACAAACATACTTAGACCGTTTATGAGCTGCTTGAATTCACGAGCCTTTAAATTCCAGAGAAATCGCTTACAAGGATGTCCAGATGTGTTTCGTGAGGTAAATGCTTAATAGTGTCTTTACGATATGCATACTTACCTCCTTTATTGTAAATTAGGTTTTTGTCAATACATTTTTAACTAGAAAACATACACAATAGCCATTTATGTCTAGAGATTAGAGAACATCAATAAATCTGAAATTTTACCTTGGCAACTGCATGTTCTGTGCCACGTAACGAAGCTATAGTTACCATTTCAATCACATAAATACTCACCTGAATATCGACTTGAGCATTTGGATCATTTCTGTTTCAGTTTCGTGCCACATGGTGGCGCACAAATAGATGTGGGGAATCGTAGCTTGCTTTCTAAGGATCTCTTGCTGAGACACATTTCCCGCCTTCTGAATCTGTGAGATGTTCTTTATTGTGACAGGTCTGCGGTCTTGGCCGATGGACTAGGGAGTGTAATAAAACAGTGAATGTCTGAAGCAGCACCTTAAAGATACTGATAGACTGTTTTATCTTTCACTAGAAGACTTAAAAATGTTTCTTCATAGGACGAGACTTTAAACAAAAAGAAAACAAAGTAGATTGATGATGTACAAACCTTTTGTTGTTGTTTCTTCATTTCCTCGTCGTTTCTTGTTCGAGTGTGGAGCAGATGTTGTTCAAGAAGAACACCGTCCCATAACGGCATCATAAACAACCTGAGGAGAAAGGTTTCATGCAGGCATCTGGTCACAAGGGCCATATGAAACTACTGAACAAGGTTAAATGTTACAGACAGCTCTTACGAAAGATGCGGTTACGGAAAAACAGATAAGTTTTAAAAAGTCTTGAATTTTTACAGCATACAGGGAATAGCAGGAATGTGAACAATATTAACTAGTCCTGTTTCCCGAAACTTTGTTAAACACTTCGTCTAAAAGTAGCCGTTAATAGAATTACCATTTTTCCATTTGAATTATCGTGTATTTTCCTTATAACTTACTTTTCCGTGCTGGTCATTCTGTGGGCAGTGGGTGACCATACATGACGCGTGATCCATAACTGTGAGAGCCACCAGAGTATGGATATCCACAGGTGTTGGGACCGCAGCAGATAAAGAAAGCCGAGCTCTCGGTGGTAGCAATGGAAGACCAGGGAACCTCGGACACTGTAACATTAACGCTCAAACTAACATACGTTTTTTAGGAGGCCCTGTCAGTTATATTACGGGGTTTAACCTAAACCGAAGTCATAGTACAAAGTGGCTGAACAAGTTTTGACAGCATGTGACGACATGCAGCGACAACAGTATATTCACGGGTAGCTATTCAAAGTAGATATATATGTACAGTATACAAGTTACTTCCGTAACAGAACGAAAATCAGACGATTATATTTACTGGTGTTACCTGCTGGAATCCACACAGTGTTCATTCCATGCTTGACAGCTGACCAACAGGAGAACCAGCGAGGCAGGAGAAGCCATCCACAAAGGCAGAGCGTAACACAGTCGCTGGAGATGATACTTGGCCGCTGTACGTACACAGGTGTACACAAGCCAGCCAGCAGCGACGCTGATCAGCCAAACCCACACCCAGTCCAGACTGCCAGTATACTCAAAAGTCATGTGACTGCCACAGTCCTTGGAGAGGAATTCAAACAGATCCCTAACGGAGGAGCCGTGCATAGCCATGGCCATCATTATCGTCACAACACATTTCCATAAACTTGACGCAAGGTGTATTTTCGTTTTTGCTCGTTTGACGGTTTTCCTCAATTTGTACAGCTTTGCGCCAAGCCGTCCGAGGTGACTGTGTTCCTCCGCGTAATTCTCCCAGTAATGAACCGAGATCAGTATCACAGAGAGCGGTATTAGCCAGGTCAGTTGCCTTTGGTCTGTACTGGTCAACGTCCTGTTTTGTCGCACAAAGAAACCATCCCCATTTACTGCTATTAGTACAGGCCAGAAAATTACCGCCGATATCTGAAACAAAATGGCGATTATATCAAATGGCAGACGAACTTTACTGAAGATATGCTGGAAGCGCTTCGTACAGTCAGTGTCGCCCTCTGGCGGTGGTGTGACATCTCGGTTTTCGCTGGCTGGACGTAGCATGGCGCGGAGAATTCCTGGAACACTAGACACGCCTAGCAACAAGAAGACCCCGGACAGGACGTTCAAATATGGAAGTATTCCAAACACCAACAGAGTTAAACCTGTGGCATACGACGTCTCAAACAGTAGTACCTTTGAAAACAGGAAATCTAATATCAGGATAAAAATAAAAAATACTTTTAATCTGATACAGATATCATACACTACATTTGATACACTTTACGAACTCGAGGGATAAAACCTTGAACCCACTTGTAATGTATATATGTACTATATTTCCAGAGTCAGACAATACGTTGAAAAGTTCAGACTGTCTTGAATCGGCAATACGCTGAGTTTCGTTTTGATTGTCCAGGTATTATCTAAATGCAATTAAATTGGCGATCAAACGGACAAGATATAAGGACATAAGATTTTTACTATATAGACGATGTTGATAAATTAAACAAAGGTTTTTACCGGGATGAGGGCCAGCCATTTAGGGTTTTTCTTTTTCTTGAAAAATATTTTCCACAAACACCGAAAGAAGACAAGAATATAAGGTGAGCACGTGACCAGAACTGCTGCCCACACCCAGCGAATAGTGTCTTGGTCACAGCGCGTACTTCGCCAGGTTCCCGCTGGACAGGACGGACGGACATTTTCCTCGTGTATCATCTTACAGGGTATAATGGGAATTTCCGTGTGATTCTGTGGTTGGCTTGCCGTGGTGAGTTGTTGTGTGTCGTTCTCCCAGCACATCACTCGCAGCCCCGGTGTCAGGTTAGAGCTGACAAGCAGTACTGCTCCCTTGGAAACCAGCGTTCCACCAAGTACAAGGATGAAGAGGACGAGGATTGTGATGATCTTGAAGATTTTCCGGGAGAACTCGTAACAAGTCTCGTTCCGCTGGCCAGAATCTTCTGCCGCGACTGTACGGAACACATCCCAACTCGCCATGCGAGTCTTTAGACTGTAAATGATAATTTAAACTCCTGAAGTAAGAGTTTTGCCAATTAAACTAATTTTCATGTTATTCTTTTGCAATATTTCCTGTTACTGGAATTCGATTTTCCCGCTGTTCAACTCTTTTTTTTTATATACGAGTTGTAAAGCCCCCCACAATCATCATCAATTTTCAAAAGTTTCCAAAGTTACCGCACATGCATGTCAGAATTTATTATCATTGTTCCCGACGATGACAATACAAAAATGTCTTCTAATCTATTGCAGGAAAGAACAAGTGACCCATGCGCCATGCCGTTTATCTGACTTGTATGTTTTTTGGTATACAAGGAGATTTGCCAAGGACCTACCAGTATATTATAAAAAAAGTTTCTACGTCAAGCAATAACGATTTGTGCCTTGATAACAACAGACCAGCCGTTATTTCTAATACAAAAATATACAATAAAGAAATGCGTAAAAATAAGGAAATTGTAGAAGGCGCCACCTGTATTCCACAACTGAAAGGGATATCCATGATAAATTATCGTGCAAAATTTCAGAAAGATCCATGCAATTATTTATTTTATCTAATATTTTATCTTATGTATGATTTTACACATCAATAGCTGAAATGTTAAAATTTGCAACTGTGTCTGCCACAGTTCTGAAAAACTGGCACGGCCGTTTGTCAGAGAGATCCATGCAATCATGACTGAGATAATGTATTTAAAGTATGAATTTCCTACATCAACATCTGATATTGTTAAAACTTTGCCATTGTGTCGGCAACACTTATGAAGAACTGGCAGGGCCGATTTTCTTAATTTTTTGCATGGTACATGGTAACACTGTAATATATGCTGTTGATGCACATTCTTTTAGTTTAGTATTCCAAAATGTTTCTTTTGCAGCCCAGAACAATAACACAAGTTTGATTTTCTAAAGCTGAAACTACAGAAAAACCTCAGTCGCAAAATATAGGTACGTCACAGTAACATACTTTGTGGAAGGCAAGGAGATTTACCAAGGTGCTACCTTAATGTACAGTTAGAAGATTTTAGGTAAAGATGATTCGCTTTCTGCCTTTTTAACAGACGGACGGACAGACGAACGACAAGTCGGGCGACGGACAAAGGTTCATGGTCAGCTATGGTCAGCTGAGCTGAAAATACTTGTGGCGCCGCAAGTCTTCAGGAAATGATGAAACACTCCATGATCAATATTGCATGGAAAGAATCTTGGCAATCAATGCATTATTCAGATACTGGAGCTTTTATATCAATTTTTTAATTATTATGTGGGTACTTACGAGCCCCATAGGGCGAAGGATATAGGTCACAATGACATAATTTCCGGTTTCAAAGGATTTTTTATGGACCTCCATTGGTTTTCACTTAGAATTTCACTTACGATTTGGTAACGGCCGGACGGACAGAGGGACAGACAGACGGACACAGATTGATTGCTATAGCTCATATGGCTTTCATGCAGCTGAGCTAATAAAACCTTTATAAAACTTAAATGACTGTAAATGGCTGGGAGTATACGTGAAAATACGTGCAGCTTTAATTGGACCGACTTCGGTAGTCACGTCGTCACACTCGTCAGAAACTAGTATATGTAGCAAGATACTTGTGTCTCCAGAGTTGCCCTCAGTATAAAAAAACACACATTTATAAATATCACAAAATCAGCCCACTCTTTTGAGGAGTCTTGAGGTTGGTCTCCATTTTCCACTGAGTCGGATTCAGAAAAGTCCACAGATGGCGCTTCTGTCCCGTCACGTGACTCGTCTCTATCGGAAGCAACTTCAGTATAAAACATCGCGCCTGTCGCTCCGCCTTCCTGTCCTGACAGGAAACTGACACCCCGGCGTTCTGCGCCTGCGCTGATGGTCGGTATGCCCCCGTTCTTTCTATTATCATCACCCTGGTAAGCATGGTTTTTGATCCCTGGACGTTCCTCCTCTGATGGCTCGGATCCCTCTAGAAACCTGCTCAGAATGAACGAGTTTGATTGATGTTTGTGCTGGTCATCAGTGAATGATTTCAGGGTACCGGGTGGGGTAGGCCTTCCGGGGAACGAGGTCAGAATCCGCCCGCTGTCTTCCTCTAAGGTCTCCAGTACCCCCATGGTTCTCAGACTGAAAGGGGAATCGAACAGACTCGTTAAAGAAATGCGTCGGTATAATCGCTGCAGATATTCGAGAACAGGGGGCGCTATTACTGGGTTAACGGTTGATGCAAGGTATTAAGATATATATATATATATATATATATATATATATATATATATATATATATATATATATATGTACTATTATTATTATTATTATTATTATTATTATTATTATTATGTTAACTATATAAATACAATCTGGAGCCATACTTTCTTGTCAAATTAATTTCAGGTACACGGGGGAGTGTATGGGAGGGGTCCTCGGTATAATGACCCTGCAGAGTGTATTAATGGAAAGTCTACCTGCCTAAGTATAGACATTTAGATGCTATCATAATCACAGAGCTGTTCATTTATATCCTGAGCTTATAAATAAGAAAATAAAAATGTGGATAACTTTATTTGCTAGGTAATAAAAAGGATATCTAACCAATGAAAATTTATTACGAATAACTGAGCAAAGAAGTGATCAGATTTGAGATATCACAGCTCAACGGGGTACGCGCTGTGCCCCCCCCCCCCCCCGCCCTATATGATTCCGCAACTGCACTGAACATGCAGTATATAGCAGTGCTCCGATAAAAATTAGACTTCCTTTCAACTTTTATCTCCCAAGCCTTGAATTAATTTTTTAAATAGAGAATGGAACGAAGTCTGCCACAAACGAAATTCACAGGACAACAGCCCCCCCCCCCCCCCCCCCAACACACACACACACTCGGCCACTTCGGGCCAATGGGTCAGATGTACTCTAGCTGTGTCTAACTACAAATGTACAATAAAGTGTCATTGGGCATATATATTTATAAATATATATATAATATGTTATGCATGTGTACTCTCTCTCTCTCTCTCTCTCTCTCACTCTCTCTCTCTCTCTCTCTCTCTCTCTCTCGTGTTTTACAGTTTTAATATTTGTTTGGTATTAAATAGTAGGAAGTACTCATGCATGTAAGCTTTAGCCGGCGTCGCTCTTCATGAATAATACATACCAACGTTAAAAGTTGAATATGTCACACTTAAAGTGAGTGCTTTATCATGTAATCTGCTTAAGTATCAGGACCCGTCCGTCTACCACCGCACGCTATAGTGCTAATACCATATATACACTATGCAATAGCTCCTGTCTGTATTCCTGTTTCGGTCAACATTCTGTTTCGTACTTGTTAATTGGACACTTGTAATGGAGTGGTTGAGGAGCTCCGGGCTAACCCCGACGAATAACGCCATAACAGGTCACTAATTGAGCTGAACTCGAGAGGCTCAGGGGCTCGCCATGACGGAGATACGAACATTCCTCCTCGGGTCATGGTTACACGCTGTATACCCGCCATACTTTATCATATGTGATATGGGAATAACAAAAGTTTCTCCTTAAGAATATTTTCAAATGTAACAAAACTTTCCATTTTTATGAGAATACAATTTACATAATTAATAACAACATTTAAATAATCAAGTAAGTTACTGTCTCAGATAAAAAATGAATCATGTTTTTGTTTTTGTATTATGTTTCCCGTGCCTTCGCTTCCGATATTATGATATTTAGAAACTAATAAACGATTGTCTGTTTAAAAGATCTAAATGAAACATATATTAAAATGCAATATATATCAGCTTTATTTAAAACGGGAAATATATAAGCTTTATTTCTAATTTTTTGGTAGAAAATATAGCTTACAAACGTCTTCATAAAAATGACTGTTGATAACTATTTATCTCGCCGTGTGGTATGACTTTTATGTAACAGAATATGAAAACTGTTATTTTTGTGTGACTTTAGTCACAATGACTATCCCTTTTATATAGTTGCTGCTATTTTGTATTTTCAAATTGTATTTTCAGACTTTCTGACTATATCTGACTAATATAATCAAGGGAATATTGTAATATCCTGTGTCGGTAATAAACATGTATAAACAGACTATATATATATATAAAATTAAATTAAACTTGGTCATCTGACTGCTGTTTGTCCTGTTTTTTTTTATTTATGCTATAAATTCACAGTGTTAGATTTTCGTTCTTCTGAATAGGTAAACCATGCAGACGTACTCAAAATTATCCAAATATATAAAAAGTTCATCATAACATCCATATAAATTGCAAAATATGAATCATTATTTTACATACACCATACATGTTTACTGTCTATATTGTTAGGTCCAGGGACTCCTATGTATTGTATGATCAGTTAATATTGACAATAGTTAGGTACCTGAAGGGGTCTATTCCAATATGTTACTTCTAATAACTAAAGATAATTCCTTAAACCTTTTATAAACATAGGTCACAAAAACCAACCCATCCGCACACAGGCTATCCCTTTTTTTTTATATCCACTTGTTTATAACATGTTGGGCGCCAAAATAATCCAGACACATTCAATAAGGATATCTGGTGGCAAGTCGTATTGCAACTACTGAACTAGAGACCTTAAAACGTATGTACATAAGCAGCCAACCGCCTTCGGTTACATGGTTTTTGTCAGTTTAACATTGCTATGTGTTCTTAGGAATACATGTTTTTTTTTCGGTTTATCAATTTAACGTCACTGCGGTGTGCTCTTACGGTTACATGGGTTTTCTGTTTGTCAGTTTAACATTGCTGTGTGTTCGTACGGTTTCATGGTTTGTCTTTTTGTCAATTTAACATTGCTGTGTGTTCTTATGGTTACATGTTTTTTTTCTCGGTTTGTCAGTTTAATGTCATTGCGGTGTGTTCTTAAAGTTACATTGGTTTTCTGTTTGTCAGTTTAACATTGCTGTGTGTTCGTACGGTTACATGTTTTTTCTGTTTGTAAGTTTAACATTGCTGTGTGTTCGTACAGTTATATGAGTTTTCTTTTTTTTCTGTTTATCAGTTAAACATTGTTGTGTGTTCTTACAGCTTGTAGATAACCAGCACATACACCAATCACAGAGCGTTATAAGAACTTGTCCTGACACAGTACATTAATATGTAAGCAGAGGAAACCAGAAATCATATCAATTCCATAGAAAAGGCAGGAAAAATACGTGCCTTAACTGGACAAATGAGAGTTTAAATATATACGTTATATACGTTCACATTACTATATTAACGCTGTCATTCTATGTTCCAGATTAACCAAAGTAGGGGTCAGATACAAGACACACTGACTGTCATGTTGGTCATCAACTACAATGTGTATATATATATATATATATATATATATATATATATATATATATATATATATATATATTGAAACAGCCAGCCCTACGGTGAGGATTTCACATTAATTTCCCCCTCTATATATCCTGTAGTGTCATGCATTCCAAAAGGCTTATGTGTAAGCACACAGGATGTATTTAGTTCTTTGTTATGAAACAACAGACATGAAATATGATTTAAATCTATCCAGAATAAATGCTTAATTAAAAAATTTAGATGTACAGGTTATTTTAAACAACAACACAACAGTGGAACGATGACAGGTTTCAAATGATTTGTGTGTTTCCATGGCAACTGAACTTTCTCCTACTGCTGTGTTAAACTCATCAGGAAAAAATAAGTGTAAAGAAAAATGATAACATACAAAATGATAACATACAAAATGATAACATACAAAATGGTAACATACAAAATGGTAACATACAAAATGGTAACATACAAAATGGTAACATACAAAATGCAACTGTTGCGAAATACAGAATAGTATGGTGACTACTCTGGTGCATCGAATGATATTCTCTTGACCTAAAGATTTAATATAGGAAAGGTAAACAATGTGCTACCTGCATGCACAAAACCTATTGCATACATACCATGCGCGTCGTAATTTGTCTTTTTACATGAAAATAACATGCTGTATAGCTTAATTACCCTATTTCATACTTTTAAAAACTTTATGATACACATATGTTGAACACCACACATGTGTAGTTTAAAGTAATTACAAATTATTGAGAAAATGGTCATCAATATTTGTATTTATTCACATATTCCACGCTGTTATTGTAAAAAAAAACTGATTTGATATACTCAGGTCCAATCTAGTCATTCCAAAACATTTTGTGGTGTTAAGTACACACTTGCTAGACCAGAACTCATGGATTATGACCGATACAGCCTAGCATATACTAGTTCCCCACTAACTCTTTAAGCATAAATGTGTGTGTACCTTTGTCAGGGTCCATACAGCTCGCAGAGCTTCTGCCAGCAGATGTCATTGGGATAAGTTTTCTCTGCCAGCAGTCTGTGGTTGGAATGTTTCTTCCTGGACCTGCTTGAACTGACTGCGGGTCTGCCTCCTGGACGACCACTTATATACATATGCGTCTTAACCTAAATGTCTAGAGAAGACAAAAAAAACCCCACTGAGAATGGATCTGCCGGTACTTATAGCCAAGTGTCTTTTTGTTTTAAACACTTGAAGTGCACGTGTCCGCCTGCCCCTTATTCAATGTAACGTTCTATAAGATACCACGTGAGCAAGTTGATATTACGTGATCACGGTGATGTCACGTGATCAAGGGGATGTCACTCATAATTATATTAGTATTATTATAATACAATTAGTATATTTATATTAAATTGTTTTACTACCGTGCATTTCTTTGAAGTTCCTGTAGCTGCATGAAATCACAAACACTGGTTTAATATTTCAACAGTACGTACGATCTGGTGCTGTTCAACTTTCCAATCAATATAACATGGAGGGGAGGGTTTAAGGGGTAGATTAGTTTATTTTTCTATATAAAAATTTGGGTTATTATTTATTATGGATAAATTTTCGTGAGTCCCCCAGAATGCGATACCATCCATTACCTTTTTTTTTTCTTCCGCCCGTATTCGTGCTAGATCTCGAATATGGCTTGCTTCAAGAACTGAGCGTTTCAGCCAATATTAGTTATAGGTGACTGCTTTGCACCTGGTATAGATTTTTTACCTTGGTCTAATGGCCAATGTCGTGCACCCAATATTTCTCTATTATCGCTCAGTTGTTGGAGTCTTTCACTGACCGCACGGCTGTAACAAAGATCTATTGTAGGTTTATTATTTACTTCTTTTTAGGTTTGTGTTTACCCGTCACCATCTATTTAATCCTGGTCCATATGTAAAGGTGGCATTACATGTATATGTGCGGTTAGGTATACGTATGATGCGAATATGCAGCATAAATCGCACTGATTACATTCTCTTAATTGCATGGAGTGATTACATATAAGCGTATGCAGTAAGTATGCGCATATACGTATGCGAATATGCAGCACGTTTCGATCGTTCAGGATAACAAATGAAAACGCATATGCAAAGTAATGGACGGGGGAATTCCACACTTGGACGTCAGTGACAGGGTATACTTCTTTCAGATGACTTGTCTACGCCAACAGTGCATTACTTTATTCCTAGTTCTACTGCTTGCGTACCGCAAACGTATTAATAGAATAACAGGCATCCGTTTCTAGCCGGATACGCTGCCCATTATTCTATAATTTGGTGACTTGACTCCGTAGACTCCCGGGCAGAAAGATTGACTCTGATTGGTGTTCGATCCAGACCGAATCATAAAATGAAATACAGGCCTTATTCTGAAGAAATGGAAGGGTGTCGGCCAACACATTTTAAAATATTAGCAGCTAGCTGGTCAATTTAGAGTAAAAGCACACATATTTATTTATCAATAATAACCAGATATATTGCCTGGATATTTATATGTTCATGTTAATTTATGGGTAGGTACATCCTTGCAGCGCAGTCCACAGTTCAGTTTTTATGCTAAGAAACCTGTTTTGTGTTTTCACTATTACATTTTTGACCATGGCGTCACTTTTTCAAGTGTCACTGCTCGTCGTCAGAGCGCCGCGACCAAACGCCAACCTGCTTTAGCTTGAAATTAAATAAAGAATTTCAAATAAAAGCCAAGTGAGACACGAATTATTAGTATGTGATAGATTAATTGCATAAAATCATTTCCACTACAAAACATTCTTCGAGCATTGTTTACCAAACTCATTGTAACAAAGTTACTATAAATGGGAAACTTCAGACATTTCCGATGGTAGAAATCTGTTGAAGATTTAATATGTCAATATTAGGACCTTTCAAGAATACTTGGTGGCGAGCTATTCTGATACAATATGTACAATGCTGAGTGTGGACATTGGCTAGATTAGGACTGTGGCTGCTTCCAGTCCGTCTGACTAGTTTATCCACAGTCGGGTCGATATAACCAACAACCTATCAGTTATTTACTTAAAACAGTTCCACAGAAGCCTATATACATCTGTTTAACAAAAGAAACGTTTCGCATTTTTCAGGTATACCATACCAAAGCTAACACACAGGAATGGTCGCCCGCACATGAACTTTACACACACAGTTGCAACATACGTGTATTTACTTTTTTTTCCTCCCGATTCCTGTTGCCGGCTCGCTGTTCGGGTTTTGCACCGGCCAAACCCTTTAGTGTCTGACGTAATCTGCCCCTCCACGTGACCTCGTGGGAGACTTGAGGCTGAGAGAACAGCACTTGACACTTTCATCTTGTTAATCGTCTCTTCAGATGCGGCACGTACGTGGAGGGCATTCAAGTGGCTGCACCGTGTGGTCACAGCAGGAATCTCTATACCAAAATCCAACTCCCCTGGTTTTATTCCCAGCATTCACTTTACATCTAAATACTTTATGTGTATCAGCAATCATGAGTAAACACAAACTTTACTTCTGTTTCAAATACCTGTCATTTTGTTAATAACGCCCATGTTCTGCGAACTCATATAACTTTTTTCTCTCTCTGAACTCTTTGTTTACCCTTTTTTATCATGAAATAAGTTTAAATATAAGAATTGTGTTATATTTTTTGGCACTCAAACTTTCTTGGATAAAAAGGTATTTTTGAATGAATCCTGAAGAATTATAATTTGTAGTTCGACATTTAAATGTACGTTTCAACTTAGCAGCTGAACACGGTATGCGAAATGTGGTATAAACATGTGGAATTCGATTAATTCACATAGTGCTCGCGGTTTTAGCGACCACGGTGACATACGGATTCAGCGTGATGAGTTTTGACCGGTCCCATAACGTAATTTATCGCCCTTCGCTATTTTATGTTAGTGCATTAATGTGTTCGTGGTTTTATTAATGACCAAAGTTTTCCTTAGGTTAAGTTTTCATGGACGTGTTACAGAGGTGTTTAAATTATCTTTTCGTTGGGACGTTAAATGCCTTGTTCTGGTTTAATTTTTTGTGGTCAATGTAACCGTCATTTAAGATCTATATTACGTAGCTCACATGCCATTACCCTATGTGCCAGACCTGTGTCTTAATTAACACCTCGCACACTGCAGTTTTCCCAGGCTTATCACACAGCCTCTAATCTCCAGCCCCCCCCCCCCCCCGATCTGTAGACGGGTTTGATTTGTAGTGTTATCACCCGGACGGGTTTGATCTTTGGTGTTGTCATCGGTACGAGTTTGTTCTGTAGTGTTATCGCCTGGACGAGTTTGATCTGTAGTGTTATTACCCGGACGGGTTTGATCTGCAGTGTTATCACCCGGACGAGTTTGATCTGCAGTGTTATCACCCGGATGGGTATGATCTGTAGTGTTATCACCGGGACGGGATTGATCTATAGTGTTTTCACCTGGACAGGTTTGATCTTTAGTGTTATCACCCGGACGGGTTTCATCTGTAGTTTTATCACTCGGACGGGTTTGATCTGTAGTGTTATCACCCGGACGGGTTTGATCTTTGGTGTTGTCATCGGTACGAGTTTGTTCTGTAGTGTTATCAACAGGACAAGTTTGATCTGTAGTGTTATCACCCGGACGGATTTGATCTGCAGTGTTATCACCCGGACGAGTTTAATCTGTAGAGTTATCACCCGGATGGGTTTGATCTGTAATGTTATCACCCGGACGGGATTGATCTATAGTGTTATCATGCGGACAGGTTTGATCTTTAGTGTTATCACCCGGACGGGTTTGATTTTTGCTGTTATCAACTGGACGAGGTTTATCATTGCATTGTGTTGTCACCGGGACGAGGTTGATCTGTTTTGTTGTCACTAGGGTCTGAGGTGTTTGTAGACGTCCCTCTGCGCTCTTAATGGTTTCCGCCTTTCATTTTCCTTACACAAATATGAAATGTTTGTATCGCATGACATTCCACGACCGGCAGTACGTATCACCAAGTCAGCTCCCTCACTCATCACGATCAGCAGTGGGTTTAAGTACGCCACTCAAGTCTCCACATGTTCTATTTGCACGTACCGAAGGGTGGAGAGTAATCCATGAGCACAATCACTGCGTACTGTATTAGCTGTAATGTTAGTATATGTACAATGTGAGCATATGTGACCAAACTCATTTGCCGTCCTTTAATTTCTAAATTCATTATCCTAAATTATGTCTTACATGGATGACTCACTAAAACCCTGCATATCTAATCTGTGCCATCCGGATGTGTTATCGGAAAACACTTTTCCTATATGCAACGCGTATTAATTTATTTGGCACGTGTTATGTTGTTTTAAAATCAACTTTTTTATGCCTGATGTGATGCGAAATGAGACACGCGGGGGAAAAACGGAATTTAACGAGTTATAACATCAGGTCCCATAGGACATAAAACAGCAAGAGAATTTAAATACATCCGTAACATCATCGAAGTGTAATATAGTTCCATTGTCACAAAATCCCAGGGAAACTTAAATTCCTTAGGTTAAAATAGGGATGGCTTTCTATATGAAGGTATGTTTGTATATATGTTGGCCCGGGTGTCATTTTAATTCGGGGAAAAGTACACTTTTGACTGTGTTTGTTACAGTAGAGGGGAAATTTGACACAATTTACTCCAGGAAAATATTTGTATATGCAAAAATTTAAATTCTTTATTCAAACACCAGTTCTCATTCCTGAGCGGTCTATTTCAGTAATTTACAATCATGTATTACATGTATGTATTACTTCAAAATCTGATAACAAGTAAAAATATATACTTGTTCGCGCTATTCCGAAATATATCACATTTCTGTCATTGTACTCTAGAAAAGTGTGCAGGAGGATTTATTGTTTCAGATGGTGTTGACAGGTTTTTAGGTAAAACAAACCCGAAGATTTGTGGACGGACTTAATTCCCTTTAGAAGCGACGTATTAGAAAAACTAGTTGTGTGTTGTGTTGTCATGTGACAGTGACTACCTGCTATCCCCGACAGGATCCCCCTAATTAAGTTTTCAAGCTAATTCAACCTGTGTTCTCCAGAGTGTCACGTTTACTATATAACACCAGTTACAGGAGAACTGGATAAGTGTGTTCCTTATTGTTATCAAAGAATGTCCTTTTCCCGCGCTGGGATAAAAAAAATCGCCCCTCATCACAATGGTATATATATAAGCATTTGAAATAAAAATATATTTTGGTGATCCAGATTACTGTCACAATTTAATGGATTGTTCCTTTAGTGTTACCCTTTCCCTCCACAAGAGTTAATCAAAATCCCTTCATAAATTTTGTTTGCGTAACGTTGCTAACAAACGAACCAAAGAGCCAGGGGAAAACAGAATACCTGCCTAGGGGAGGTACAATAATCCGTTATATCTAAACAGCATGACTTCAGACGTGGTAACCATCCGCGCACATGCTAGGCTTGTAAACCTTGAACTCACATTAAACTATAGCATGAACTAAAAGAACGCGACATCTACCAGGCAAAGTAGGTACTTAAATCCATTTGATCGAGGACACACGTTTTCTTCCTCTTTGTATGCTTTATTTTTTTTAAACAGTTTTTTTTTAAATAAACTATAATTCTTTTTTTCTGCCAGGGGTTTTCTTGTCAATTTGGGACATTTGATTATTTGCATCCTTGCTCATGCGTTTTACATTTTCCATTGTACTCAGTCTAATCTTTTCCCAGTGATTTTTATTAAGAGACTGGTTCAAATTCAGGTATGTGAAACCGGAACATAACATATCATCAGTTCCACTTGCGCCTTCGTTTTCGCGCCGCTCAGCACAATGAGCTATTTTGATGAGTTTGTTGATTACTCTCTGTTTTACCTGTGATTCATGGAATTACGGTATTCAGTTTTTATAAGTATAATCAAGAGTATGTGTAGAGATGACAAAATCTTGAAAATATACCCGTCATTCATTCTGTCTGTTTGGAGGAGCTAGTGTGCTTTATATAATCTTTTTATTTTATTAGGATCTTTGTGTTGTCTTGAAACTACCTGGGTGCATTGCTCATCCTGAAAAAAAAAATTATTCAGCTAATTAGGCTTTATCTAATTGTTAATTTTTGACTCATTTTTTATGATTAAAGGTCTTAATACTCTCTCTTGAGTGTGTGGATATTCTTTCATTCTGCCTTTATATTACCCAAACTGCTGCCCTCAAACCAGTTTATATATTCTTAGAATTAAAAATGTTCTATACTCTGTAGTGTATGAAAACTCAGGATTTTTCACAATTCGTGTTTTATAAAGGTTATAATACTTTTAAAATCTTAGTATTTATAATTCAACTTTACATGGATATTTCTCAGCAAATAAATTACAAAACATTCCATGTTAACAACTAGTAGATTTCAAGCAATTTCCTGTATAAAAAAAATAATTCTTATTTTTACAGTATTACCAATAGTCCGATATTGTTCATGCACCCCCCCCCCCCCTCCCAAACAAGGGCGAGAAACATGAAAGAAGAAACACAGAAGAAACGAACCATCTCCGGACCCCTCCGGAAATAATCGTTATTCAATGCCTCCTTTAATCAAAGGTTGTTATCAGCAGAACTCATGATCTCCATGATTTGTTACAAAAACATCTTAGCCACATGAAAGTAAGGAAAAAAAGAGTACATGTATCTCACTTCATACGAAGTGACATTTTCCGTGGATAGATCTGTTCAATGTCCTTCAGGAGATATCACAGGCGCCACGCAAGTCGACTCCTTTATCGACAGGGCAGCCTTTATTATGTCTGCTATGTAGGGGGGGGGATATTTATGTATGTATTTATGTATTTATGCATCTAAATATACGGCTGAACGGCATTTACACAATGTCGCAGACGTGTCTGACGTTTATAACTGTCTATATAGGTTGGGCGCCATTTACACAATGTCGCAGACGTGTCTATATAGGTTGGAAGCCCGTTTTTACAATATCTCACTAATACCGATATGTTTAACACCATTAGAACAAATTCACAAACGTTTACATGTTGAGCGCTTTTTCAGAGTATATTTTAGCGTACAGAGCACCTCTATTTGTGCAAATGTAAATGAAAAATGTGCAGTTCTAAAATGTTTAATATTGTTCTAGTCACAGATTAACAAATACTTTTAAACACATGAGTAAGGCCAAAAAAAAAAATAAAAGGTATGGTTCTCAGGCACCGCTCGCGTCAATTTTAAACCCCCGCATTAAAAAAAAATATTTTTTTCAATAGAAATTTACCAATTTATAGCTCCAGCTGCTTGGACATTTCTTTCAAGAAGATAAAATAATGAAATTTTGATAAGATTTCCTTTGTAATGTTGTACTCTTACTTTTTAAGCAAAAAGATCTTTTACTATCATGCGTCTCTCTTATCATTTGACATTTTTATCGAAACATACAAAAAAATTTAAATTAAAACACCGCCCGCGTTGATTTATGGAAAAAGTACCTGAGAACCTAACCTAATTTTTTTTTGCCTAAATAATATTATTTTATCGATCACTGAGACACTGACTATACATCATATAATTGGCTCTTGCATATTTCTGTTTAAATATGTATGTTTTCATAATTTCATACACATATAATACTTAAATGAATATATTTTTTATCTATGGAATCATAACAGAACATCGGCTCTTTTGGGGAGGCCCTCGGTGTTATGACCAAGTGATGAGTACGATAGACACCGGGCCTGGTTGACACCGGTAAATATAATCACAATAGGTATTCCCTAATCGAAAGGGAATTTATTGAATGGTCATAATTATTATTAGATTAATTACAGAATTAGACATGGATTAGATTAAAAAATGAAATTTCATTGGAAACGTATTCAGAAAACTTAATCGATTACTTAATAAAAATATTTAATGTATGAGGAACATAACCTCATGTTCGCAAAAAAATCGGAATTTCACATGGTAAAGAATTAATCATTTTGGTCTTTATATGAACACTATCATAACTTTTTACATTTATGCTGATCTGATATGGTTCAAGGATATATTGATGCTGTCATAAAATCGATACCAACTGGTAATTGTTCAGTCTTAAAATTAAAAGGCCTCTGTGTCTGATGAAACTGGTCCTTTGGCCGTATAGTTTTTGCTTTATAGTTTGGTCCTATTGTTTTCTTTTTGTCCTGCTCGATGAACGTAGAATTGCATGTCGTGATGTTAAAAAAGTCCTTAAAATATACCCTGCCCCGTTTGAATAATGTCTGATACGTTCCTATATATACTGAACGCCTTTTAAACAATGTCAAACATGTTGGACAATGTATAAATGATAACTTTCACGTTCATAACTGTTTAGTAAAAATTTAAACATGCTTCTACGAAATTTGAACATTATCATATCAGTCTCTCTACGCTGGGCCATATTTGAATAATTAAACACACGTTACTACATGTATGACGCCGTTTGAACAATGTCACACACGGTCCTACATGTATGACGCCGTTTGAACAACATACCCCTTCACTTTGTAATTTATGAAACAATGGTATTTTTTCAGCCATTGATAAGCTAGGTACGGGCTGGAATTTGGAGTGTTTATGCGTGAATAATTGTATTAATCATAACGAACTTAGTATGTGTTTATATATGTTTACTTTGAGTCTAAATTTGTATTCACACAAGCAATAGAAAAATATCAACTAGCAGGGACAGCACCGGACACAGGGAAGCTCAACACATTCACGTGTTCATGTGGCCTCCCGCTCACCAAATAATCAAACTCTAATCTCAATCTATACGCCATAACGTATTTTAAGCTTTCAGCTTGAATCTCATCATACCATACAATAAGCGACACCTACTGCCTTCCGTTAGTACTAAATATAGCCTCTCAACATGAACCTCTTGAGATTATTTGAAAATAGTGTGGCTCAAGACGAAGAAACAATGCACTCTGCCCGGGTAAGCTCTCCTGGATCAAAAAAGACACTGCTGTATGATTATGATAACCCCGTCAGGCCGTGTTGTGGGGAGACCGTGACAGACAACATGCTGACGATGTCTTAGTTGTCAAGAACAAAGATTACCATCGATCGGTGGGGCCAAACAAAGATACATTTTAGTGTCTTTTGTGCGATTGTTTGCTTTTTTTTATTTGGTTTACCTATTTGTCAGTCACTAACCTTATTGTTTGTGTGTATTTGATCTCCTTGCTCTCTAATTGTCACTTTTTATTGAGTGTAATAATGTGTGTGTATTTGATTAGATTTGCTAATTTGTATTTGATCGAATTGCCTGTATATAACTGCTCTAAATGTCTGTATGTATTTGATATAATTGTTTATGCTTATTTGATAAAGCCACTTTCGTGTATTTGATGTAACTACCTGTATGTAAGTGATCTAGTGGTCTGTGTCGCTTCATGTGTAATCGATCCCTCTTGCATTTTAGGTATTTGAGCAATCACCTGAAAAAGCAAGGCATCTCAGCTGGTCGGAAAATCTGTGAGAATTTTAAAAAACTAGATACTTCCTACATTTTTTCTTTATTTTTCTTTGTTTTATATAAGTAATATCTGTGACATTTTAGGCGCTGTCGTTCGTGTGAAAGGGACGACTTCACAGCTAAGAAACATAACACATATCCCATACTGTGTACCATCAATTGTACACCAGTACAGATCTAGATTCCCTTTGTTTATTCTGCGATAGGGTCACCAATACAGGTCTCTATTCTCTTTGTTTATTCTCGGTTAGGGTCACAAATACAGGTCTCTATTCCCTTTGTTTATTCTGGGTTAGGGTCACCAATACAGGTCTCTTTTCCCTTTGTTTATTCTCGGTTAGGGTCACCAATACAGGTCTCTATTCCCTTTGTTTATTCTGGGTTAGGGTCACCAATACAGGTCTCTATTCCCTTTGTTTATTCTGGGTTAGGGTCACCAATACAGGTCTATATTATCTTTGTTTATTCTCGGTTAGGGTCACCAATACAGGTCTCTTTTCCTTTTGTTTATTCTCGGTTAGGGTCACCAATACAGGTCTATATTCCCTTTGTTTATTCTGGGTTAGGGTCACCAATACAGGTCTCTATTCCCTTTGTTTATTCTGGGTTAGGGTCACCAAAACAGGTCTATATTCCCTTTGTTTATTCTGGGTTGGGGTCACGTGTGCATTCTTTATTTTCCGTCATTAATTTTAATTAAATAAGGGTTCCAATGGATTTTTTTTAGAAAACGTTTAGATCCACCTGATACATTTACAGTTATCTGCGTTTTTTATCATATTTGTAAATTCAGGGGCAACATGTGAACACGAGGTTACGAACATATACAAATGTATATAGAGCTAAAGGCTGACAGCAAATAAAATCTCAAAGTTACATGCCACATTTTAGTGTCACATCATTTGAAAAGCATAGTGATTATCTCTCAGAAAAAAATAATATAAGCTTCACCTTTTTCACTATTATAAAGCATGCACTCATAAAATTCAGCTTTCCTATATAGGTCTGATTTCATGTGAAAGCATCTTATTAAAATTCCCCGAAACTTTCTGAAATATTTTAGATTTACGAAACTTGGCGACATTGTATATAGTGTCCTGTCCTGGTACGGATCACTTAGAGAACGGACACGTAAAATAAGTAATTGCACTCTTATTTGCACGTGATTTAGAAGGCTCCTGTGATATATAACTGGGGAAAATCCCTGACACGGAAATGTAGATTCCGTAGCATGAGATTCGCTAAAATTACAACCACTTATAACTGTGTTTTGACATCGCGTCCTGTTACGCACATAAGGTATCCAGGTGGGCTACTTCTTAGGGAATGAACTATAATCCCCCTTTGAAGCAAATATGTGTATTTTGTGGCCTTAATCATACATCCCAATCAGTGTTATCAGACAGCTAAATAAATCTGCAGGATAAAAAAACCTTGTCAAAAGGGCATTGTAAGTTGATTAGGCACACAGTATGACGACCAGCTCCGAAATATCAGGACAGGTACGCTCAAGGTAGGCAACCTTCATCAGGTCTCACTCACATATCGTTATTAAATGAGAGAGTTACAGAAAATTCACCTCAGCTGTACAGGTCAATATTAAAGCCAGAACACCTCGGACAAATCCAAAATAACCTGAAACCAGTAATATACATAGAGATATATGTTAAGATCGGTGTTGATATGTATAGTACAACATTTGCATATATTGTTCATAATTTAACAGCAATATAATGAAAAAAAGTATCACATATTTTAATATAATACAAAAATACATCACAAACATACACCTTTGAATTTGATGCTTGTATAACATGTGACATCAAATAATAGAACTTCAGATTTTCCAAGTACAAATACATTTTAGTATTCAGTCATTTTGGGGAAGAAATATGTACTGATGTGTGTATAATTCAACCTTCTGTTTTAACATTAAACAAGTATAACTAAAAGAGTTATGAGACCATGTATAGCTAGATTTCCCGCAGCCACCTGCAGTGAGTAGGCGGACAGACTACGCCCACGCCATAATTCAGGGGCCCTCCAACGTAGAATTTCGTTTTTTTTTTTCACAAGCATGCAAAAGGTTTTGATTTATGTTTTCGTGTACAGTGATTTAAGTAAGATAAGGTTAACACTCCTTAATATCACAAAGTTTTCTAAATATATAGGGAGAAAAAAAGGACCACCAAAAAAAAGAGCTACAAAAAAGAAAAGGATTTCCAAGTGCTGCTCAGCTTAGTCTCTGTTATTTAACCTCCAGCCTTCTCAAGAACACTGGCTTCTATAGAGAGGGTTAAGTGTTGTAGAAATTTGACGTTAATTAATAGTTATCACCAGCTTTAAGGTTAATCTGTGTTGCTAACGCCATAAAACTATCCTGCAAAACATTTATTATCACATTATAAATGATACACAAGTTGTCCTGTATCTGCCGTACTGGTAGTTAGTAATTCTCATGGGATATACCGGCCCCCCAAAAATTATCAAAGTTTATAATCTTGACACTGTCCCATCAGATATCATGCATGTAAATATTTGTGTAATAGTTGTGAGAACTTAAATATATAAACTTTATATTAACTCCTAGGTATAACCTTAGTAACACGCACAGACTGCATACCTCCGCCAACATTAAGGCTCATTAGATCCGGAATATTTCTAGGATCATGATGAGGCTTGGGTCTGTGGTTCAGAAGCGCAGAAAATCTATTTATCTAAGCCCTGAAAAATACGTGGCACGGTTCCCCGACTCGACGGTTGCATCATAAATCAGTCCTGCCCGCAGTTAGCTGACACCTGTACACATTGCAGGCGGAGAAACATTCACCCCATTCGGCCATTTATAGATAGGCATTAACGCTTGCCCCAAGCGAATAAAACGGTATTGGCTACAATGCTGGAAAAGTATATCGATATGTCAATAAGAGCAGAAATGTTGCTTCGATATAATTCGTGATATTATTTGCGTGCTCTAGATTTTGTCGTATATAGGGGAAACATGACTGCTAACAAATATAGGTACAATTCACACCTAACCAGTGGCGGATCAATGAGGGTTTCCGAGCTTAGAATGTTTAGGCTCATGAAAACTGTACACGTTATCAATGTTTCCTGGACTACGGTACTGTTTTTATCTTTTGCTAATTAACCTCCACTTCTTGGTTGTGCAAATTACATCAAGGAAAGCGAAAATGAGAAAAAAAAAACAATTTCGGTCCCAGAATTAGTATGGGCCCATCTCCAGATATTGAAGCAACTTTAAACTTGTCATTGCATGTGGGAACTGCGCGGGGTGATAGAATCCAGTGCACCAGTGTCAGGACCACGCATATACAAGCATTTACAAGGTGACAAATTATGTTAACCTTTAAAAACTATCTGTCAAAAGGAAATTATATATATACATATATATACATGTATATATATATATATATATATATATATATATATATATATATATATATATATAGTGTACATATATACACACAGATATATATATATATTAAATTACTAAATTTTTAGTAACTTTTCCAAAACTTGGCATCATGATAGAGTCACATGGGAAGTGATGCCTAACAAAGACTGTTGCCAATCAATGTGTCCTTTCACATATCTCAGATGTAGTTTGGTGTGTCGGCCTGAAATTTGCATAACAAAGATTTTGTATTTTTTTTCACACATAAAAGACTGGTGGTCGCAACCTGCAATCGTGTTCGCGTGGCGTTAATTAGTGCGTCTGTTTTGTTTGAAAGCGCACATATCTCAGGAGTGGTTGATGTACTGGAATGAACTGTCCCAGGTCCATCCGTCCTGTATAGCTTTCTCGTACAAAAGGCAGGTGACGCCACCTATGATCACTTTTTGTATTGTACACCCTTACACTTACCTCAGTTGTGTGATGAAATAGCCTATCATTTTACATATCCATAGATCATGAATATTTTTTTCCACATATACAAGATTGGCCTAGCTACCAACAACAGTGGTTTGCAATTCAGTCTTGAATTTTGCAAGTCCACTGATCTTGGGAAGCCTAGTTTTTTCTCTTGGCGGAGACTAGTAGCGCCACCTTGAATTATTTCGCATAACGAACATCCATGTCTGTTTAGAGATTTCAAAAGTGGTTTGATGTATTGGCCTTAAAAATATATTATATATCAATAGACCTAGGGTATATATATGTCTAATTCAGAACTGGTTGGGTTACCAACTATGCATTTTTTTCCATATACAGTGGTATTTAGCATCTAGGGATACTTTGGCATTAGAAATTTTTCCTTCAGGAGACATTCCATACCTCATTTAATCCATGCCCCTGATACACGTAGTCTGCTTGTCGACTTCCTTTAGCTTGCTTGTGTTTCAGCGAAATAATTTCATAATGGGTATTATCTGTATTTGTTCCTGTGCGGTTTATGGTTATTCGGAAAGGTCGTGTTCGATACAAGGTAAAACAAGTGGTCAAAGCCTTGGGGAAAATCAAATAAATTCAATAAAAAATAAAATAGGTATTTTTATAACCCTTTCATGTTGTTTAATACAAGCTTGTCGGATATGCTGGGTATGTTAATAAACCAGGAACATAAATGTTAATTTCAATTATCGAACGGTGTTAAAAATGCACATAACTCTGTCGAAATTTTGCCACCATAATATAACCTGGACACATGCTGCGAGCACTAAATTAATCAGATTAAATAACAGAATAGTGAACCTGCTGTTTATTCTTTGCATTTTTACTTTAGATATCCGACTTGCGACATCCATGTGTATAATGCATGGTGGCATATGAACTTTTTTTTAATATTTTAGCAAGGAATGAATGAGTCCGAACACGAAAATAAAACACGATGGTACTTCTATGGAAGTTCCAAAGCCCAAGTCTGTCTGCTAGACTGGCGGTGACTTGCTCGTAGCTACAGGGAAGAGGTCGTTTCTGGGACCTGCCAACTCTAATTATAAAAACTGGAAAAAATGGTGGGAAAATGGAATAAAATAAAAAGGAAATTTGATTCTTTTTTTTTTCGCGGGGCACACAAACGCGGCAGTCTTCTAAATATTATTTAAATCACCATTATCCCACGTGTTTCTGCCAAATTTTCGTTTAACGATTGTTTGATTTGATTTCGGCGCTTGTCGTTAATTTAGGTGGCAAAACACCCGACATGGTAACCCCAGTAACCATGACGACGCGGCATGCTAATTGGCTTGACAAATGAGATTTAGTATAGTCTCTGGGACTGACAAACGTTGGCGCCCCGTTTCCTCCACGGGGTTCATGTCAACTCATATACGAATATTGCCAACGTCCGTGCAGACATGTTTTTATATAATGAGCCCAAACAGGAAATGCAAACTGCCAGGGCGATTTCGAACGATCTCAGCTCAGTACTTTTGAATTCATGGCTTCGGTCGTCAGACACAGACTCTTGAAACTGAATCGTCGTTTCGAGAGGAAGGAACCACCCATTTCTCCAGGGAGACATTTTTAATATCTATTAAAGTGCTTTTTGTATTGCGTTAACTCTGTTCTCACTAAGCACATGTTTCCGCGGGCATATTGGAACTATTTTTGGAGACCGTTGTCCCGGGGATCGTTGACATTTGATTAACCTATGATCCCATACGATTTGTGTATCCTCATAGAAAAATATATCATGTCCGGAGTCGTGGCTCAAAGCTTGTTTTTCATTACAAAATCAGTTCCAGTTAAAACTGAACATATAAAAAGCTGTGTTGAAATCCATTGCTGGCTGTTGTCAGCGGCCGAGTTAAGCTCTTATCCTTGACCTCACCGTGTTGTTGAAACTGCGTCCCCAAATCTGCCCTGCTGTGAAATCCAAATTCACAGGTCATTTTCGTGGTTGATTCAACAGACTTCACTACTGTTTTTATCACGTTGTGGTTGTTGTTTTATTAATATTACTTAAAGATGAATATAAAAATGATGAGAAACGTAAAACTGATGCCAACGGCTTAAATCAGATTTGATTTTACCATTCTCAGTTGAGTGTAAAGTGAAGTTTTGCATGAAGTGAATACTTTAAAGAACGTACAATTGGCTTTGAGATTATTAACCACTGTCTATATGTAATAGAATATGGAAACCAAATATACGAAGTTTGTGTTATGATAACAGTTAAAAAGTTTCATATTTTACTTATATTAGTTTACAATAATCAATAGCATATATATCAATGACATGACTCCGTAACAAAATTAATTAACAATAATACTTTTTTTTATTTTTTCCCCTCCTCCTGCCCTAAAGATTTTTCAGCTCTGTTCGAGAACAAATGAATTAAAAATAATGGCCTAATAAGATGCCAATCAAATACCACCAAAAGATTTCATAGAAAGGTTATGGTATCTAAACTTAATTATAAATGGTATGATGCCATCACAGATTTAAGCCGCATGCTGAAAGGCTACACGATATTGAATGGCTACACCATATTTCTTTTTTTATGTTTGCTAGAATATTGTGTATGTGGATATTTTTCAATGTGTGTGTGTATTTGTCAGATTGTCAATTTTCAAATATATGGGCTATTTAGTGATAAACGTTTGCCTTAACGTGTAAGTATGAATGAAACAGAAGATCCGTGTTATCATCCCAGTTGAGGCAGGCCCTGTCTGTCTGCCCGTCGATCCCTTTTTTTTTCTTTTCTACATGATATATGTCATAAATATAATCCGATTTCATTCAATTTTGACCCAAAAGTTTGACCCGTTAAGAGCAGTGGAATTGTTTATGGACGTTCTGGCCGTCTGTCAAAATCCACAATACATCATATACATATTTTGTGTCCGCGCCATAAACTAAAATGTATTAAAATAACATTTCCAAACATTACATGGACAAAGATATTCCCTTAGAACAAGAAACCTATTTTAGGTGACTGTTGTAGCTCAGCTTAGCCTCTCCAAGGCCACTGCATGCGCAATAATACATGGATCTTGGACTTCTCTAACTTTAGTTTTATTTTTTTACCCCCCCCCCCCCCCCCCCCGCGAATGTTTAAAACGTGGGTAGGGCATGATAATTAAAATATCGGCCATATCAATCAATATATTCAATATTTGCTTATACAACAATGTTGGTCAGTTATTACAACATCGGTCGTGATTTCCTTGAGTCCGCAGCGGACTGAATCTTAGCGTATAGACAAGGATAGCCGGGAAACAAGTCATCTTAATTGGACAATCCCTTAATTCTTCTGTGATGTCACAAGTACAAAAGTAGAGCAAGTATCAACGAAATACAGGCGAATGCTATTTTCAAACAAATTCTCATGCACAATCACATAAAAAGTCCATGACATGGGTAACAAAATAACGTTTATTCTTCTAAATTATACATCCAAAGCATCAACTTTAAACCACGCTGGCTATATGTGAAATACAGTTCACAATGTAATCTGCTCCCAGTTTTAAATCCGCGTCATACACTATCTTGACCGTATGCATCTTCGATGGTTCTTTCATTGACCATCACATTTCTTTAACAACGCCCTTTCGTTAGGACTAAATGACCTTTGCCCTCTTTGCATGCATGGTCAGCTGACGCAGCTAAACACTTTCTATAAACTGCACGATGGACTCCCTGATAATTACACACGGAACCTCCAGCTTTATGCTGAAGCATCATGTAACACCACGAGAACTATCAAGCGGCTTATAATATAGTATACTGTTGGTGTAATGTTCCAACCATGGTTATCTTCTTGATCTTCTTAATTTTCGATGTATAATTGAAGTTCAGTATATTTAGAAACATAAATCTTTTACGACTAGACAAAGAATGCAATCAACCTGACAATGAAAGCATAAACAGATAACAGTTTCTGAAGCGATAATTTAAAGCAAATTAAAATAAAACTAAAGCGTTCATACGGCTACCGTAGCACGTGTGTAACTATTAGAATACCAGTAGATAAAATAAATATGGAGCACTCTATACGGAACATCAACTGATGTAGGAACAATATTGAATTCCTGTCATGAACAGTTGCACATTACGACCGATACTGTCTTATCTGAATCATTTCAGTGTTTTCTTATACGGTGTCCATTTCTCCCATTTAAAAAAGGTCCCTGTGATATATATATATATATATATATATATATATATATATATAGATAGATAGAGAGAGAGAGAGAGAGAGAGAGAGAGAGAGAGAGAGAGAGAGAGAGAGAGAATATGAATGTTTATAAACTTGAGTTGCAGTAAAGAAACACCAGATGTTTAACTAAAACTCCTCCACGGTCAGACATGTTTAATCAGGGACTTTCCGGAAGCTGTTCATCACAAGTCACTTGACACTCTCCGAAACAAAACATCTACGGCCTTGTTACGCGTTCTGTTGCCGGGCGTTTACCTAGGATTAATAAATCTCTCATAACGAGGTCTCAGTCTTTCAGATATAAAGGCGGGCGAGGATTGTTGAGGTTAATCAGGTGTCAGCGGAAATAGCTAAAAAAATAATTCTCTGCACGACCTGACAAAACTTTGATATATTTGATAATGAGGAGATAAGGCTGTTATATCTCGCCGTTATGCGTAACTGTGGCAGGTTTTCTCGCCCTCGTTGTACTTTCACCCCTCCACGCCATGCAGGTGAGGGTCATCAGCATTTCCTGAAATGGCCTTGGCGACCGCCCGCGGTATTTCTGGAATCAGAGACTTGTTCTGCTCCCACACCACCTGCGGGATAGACATGTTTTGATAGCTGCAGTGCCCACAATGATAGAACTGGTTTGATTTTGATTTATGTATTAATATGTAAAAAAAAATAATAAACCACTTATTCATATTATGGCCAGTGATAAAATGTGTATTTCAATGTATGATATGTGATAAATGTCATGTTTTCACACGATTTTTTTTAACTGCACTTTTCTGTATTATACTTTAGTAATATTTTATATGATATTATATAGTGCATTTTATATGTTTTATATGTGTTTACGTCTTGTTTATTTTTAAATTTATCATTAACTACACATAATGTGTTATCACTAAACCGCACATTTTTCTTTTTTTTTTATTAACCACATATTTTATGAGTCCAGCGCAAGCACGATTTTTATACTATTTTTATTAAACACATATTTTTGTAGCATTGTAGTGACCTCATATTTTAATATATATGTGATTCACTTTGAATTTTAATATAATATGTGATTCACTCTAAATTTTAATATAATATGTGATTCACTTTAAATTTTAATATAATATGTGATTCACTTTATCTATGTTTTATTTTTAGCACTTTATGATTAGCCACATTTTTAGTGGTTTTTGTTTCATATAATCTTTTTAAACAAAACAAAAACATATATTTTTACCTTCCGTCAGGTTTTCATATATGTTTAACATAATACAATATTATCCGAACTAACGTCGCTAATGAAGTATAACTAACACTTCATATGATACGGTTAACCACCCGAGGGAGCCTGGGTGACCGGATATATTCATGTGAAGGCGAAGGTCACGCGTGATGTAATAACCGATAGTAGGCGTGGGGCCTATGACAGCCCTTAAGGAGACAACCTCTGCTGGCCTGGTACTGCGCGAGCCTATAGCAGCTCCTGAACGACATCTCCTTATCTGCTTTGTCCGCATTATTTCACCTGATAATCAACACTCTAAAGTTAAAAGGTTAAGTGAGTTAATCTGCTCGGCAGTCTGTGACGGCCTTGTTGTTAGGAGAGGATGTATATATGATTGTAGATGATGTCTGGTAACTGTGTCACGGGTTCAGATCACGCTAATAAATCATTAAAAGTAAATAATTATTCCGTGATCGGTTAACACACCCAGTCTTATCTGACTCGGCGATGTCTCCCCGACAGAAAATAACAGATAACGTCATGTATTTATATTATGATTGATGTCATCACATGTCACTGATAGATTGCATGGGATTAGCCAGGCTTTATATGTAGTTTAAGCTTTGTTGACTCACTTTTTTCTTTATCGCCTGTTTCTAATCGACATTAAAATTGAATTTTAAGGAATAATAAGAAATTATCACTGAAGGTCTTCTAGACATAAAAATAAACATTTACTTCGGCCCTATTTTGACTTTCTACAGTAACTGACCATAGTGTCATTAAGTTTTACATATTTCATCTCACAGGTCACTGACCGTGGGGACTTCTCATGCATGGTCAACACTGGTTCTGTTTAAGTTTACAAACAATCACCGCCCTGTCTCTCCAGGTAGTTCACATCTTAAATACCAGGTATGACCCATACTCTGTCAAACCAGACAGTTATGCATGGTGATAAATTCAATACCAGGTATCATCCGTAACCGATCCAACAGCGGTGGTAACATTTCATTCACCAGGTATCATCCCTTACGGTCTTTGTCCGACAAGAGGGTTATGGTAACAATTTCAATACCAGGTATCATCCGTGACCGAGCTCACAGCGGTGGTAAAACCTTTACCAAAGGGAACATCCGTGACCATCCGTGGCCGTGTTCACAGCTGTGGTAACTTGATAAATGCTGAGGCGATAAGGAGTCGAGTAATATCATAATGGTTGTAATAATGGCAATGTAATAAATTCTAATTCATTAACTTGAATAGTAAAACCCTCTGTCTGAAGTACGTCCTGTTCCGTACAGGTATGACTCAGGAGAACGGCTGTGTAAGACCCCGAGCGGGCACCTGCCGTTGTGTAGACAAGGTTAATATCTTAATTGTGTTCATAGCTGTTTCCTATAGATACAAATCGAATAGACATAGACTTGTAATCATAACAGAATTTAAGTGATTTTATAACATTGACATTTTAACAGCGATAACATCCTGAAGTGGCTTTGTAAATACAGACCCCACAACAAAAAAGCATTACTACTTAAACGAATATATCACCAAGAACCCTTGTAGGGACTATAAAGTATATAGTAACAGTGTGACAGGACTGATCGTTCGATACAGGTTATACTTAAGCAAACTCTTGTGTTTTATTACAGTTAAGCATTAGGTTTATATAGTATCCCGTGCATGTGGCCGTTTAGACTTGCACCTTGAACTCTTTTCAAGTGGCAGAAAAAAACCTGCTGGTTTTGCTGTTTAATCATATAAGGTAACGAGAGATGCACTTTATATGGAACATTTACCCAGGAACCCTGAGAATTGACGACCCTGTCTGTAACAGGAATCTAACTCTGATCACTGACACAATGAGGACAAGCTTTACGGGGTTATCGGTTTTATGCATGGTTATTCATGTAACATGAATCGGAAGGTAGGTTGACTTATACTACACCTGCAACTTCATTTTTTTGGCCTTATCCGAAAAATTATTATTCAAATTTATATATTATGTTCATGCAAATAGGACACATACGAGGGAGCAAGCGTAAGGTAGGACACGCAAAATGTCAGGACCCTGATTCTGGCCAACACTTAATGGCGTGGTTGATACAGTGTGTATTATCAAAATGTCAAACAATAAATAGTAACAATTTACACCTGAAATGTCGCCAAGGAAAAATCAGATTTTAGGACACTGAACGATACTAGAAACTAGCTGGTGAACCATGTAAACCTAACAAAGTTCACTGACATCCCGTACCCACCAACGGTATCTGAAGATATTATCAAATATAAATTTATCAAATACTAAAGTATTATGTAATAGTAATAATACAGTCATTCACACCAAGGTCTATAAAGTAAGCCCCATTCATGTGTGTTAAATAAGACTACAGTACAATACGTATTCATGATTTAGCTGCTGATGTAATAGCTGTTAATTATCTGATGACGTCATCCCTAGTGAGAGTTCACAGAACTACGCATACCACTGTCAGTACTTCAGTGATCGTACGTGTGTCCTGAGGCAGCAGCCAGTTTGTTATTGCTGTTTCACCTGCCGAACAAATAAACAGTAATAGAAACAAATATCATTTCTTAATAATATTTGTGTTTATTCAAACTGTTTAGTATAACGGATTCCTAAAGCAGAATGGTTGTCAGATGAGCTCTCTGAGGTAACCTGGCAGGAGGCACGTACACACGTGATCAACCTGCCAGAATGCCCGCCGCCAATACCCCTTGAAGTCGCACCCAGGTCACGACGGGCTCGTTCAAAGAGACACTGAAAACACAGAGACACACTTCCGGGTTGATCAGTGCATGTACCAATATAGATTATAATGTTATCGATTATATGAGGTCAACGATACCTTTTTTTTTAATTTTAAATCGAACTGACATTTTGAAATGGAAAGTAAAAGGTAAAACGAGCACATACCTCACAATATTTAAAAATACGAGAACGATGAATGCAAATCATTAACAATCTACCTTAACTTCCATAAAAGATACTGTAAAACTATATGAAGACTTTGTATTTCAGACATGCTTCCTTTTATCATTGGTTCATGCACCTTACATATTTTCTATTCCTTTTGGAAATGGACTGCCAATTCTATGAATGCATCTATGACAGAGGGGCGAATACGACATCAACAAACACAGAAAAACACAAACAAGTTGTCAAAATTAAATGAATTTTTCTCTCGGTACACCAGGAAATTCTGATAGCACATGACCGGATATGACGTGTTCTTTGATTATAACTTGATATGAATAATTTCTGCGTGCGAGCCCAGCCCTTTTGAACCCCGATTTATCATTGTAGAGTCCACTTCCCGGTTGATAAGGAGATATATTAAGAAACTGAATAGACAAGATATATATACGTGGCGTTCATTACGTTATCATTTTCGCCGTCATAGGAGTGTTCGGGGGCTATGGTCTCTCAGCCTGTCTGTTTGTGAGTTACATTTTATTAACTATTACCTGATTATAGAGTAATAAAATTATCACAACAGTCCCTCAAAATGTTAGAGCGTGCAGGTACTGCATATCGAAGATCAGTATTAAAAACAGGCGAATAGGTTGTAACATTAGAACAATAGACGACATTTATGATTGAAAAAGGTCAGTAGGGTATTATTCTAATAGCAGATTTGGAAAAATCTTTTGACAGCCTACCTTGGAGCTTTATTAATAAAACTTTAAAAAATTTTACTTTCGGAACACGGTTCAGAAGATGGGTTAAAATTTTATACACAAACATTGAAAGTTGTGTGATAACCAACGGTAGTACAACCCGATTTTTAATTGGAGAAGGACATCCGGCAAGGGTGTCCAACATGTGCTATTGGAATATTATTAGTAAGAATAAGAAATTCTCCAGATATTCTGGGAATATCTGTAGGACAAAATAAATAAAGATTGGTACAACTAGCAGACGACACAACAATTTATGTTGAGAATCCGCATTCACTTTCGTCAGTTTTAAGAATATAGAAAGATTTAAAAAAGCCGCTAGATTAAAACTTAATGTTGATAAAAATATGAAATAATATTTCGAGGGAAGGCACGGCCAACAAGAGAGGCGTAACCTGGTATGAAAGTTAAAAAAAAATGAGTTGGGAGTATGGTTTAAAAATAATAAAATAGAGATGGACACATTGAATTTTTCATCAAGGTCAGATAATTTGATTGTGCGTTAAGTATTTGGAGACAAAGCAATCTATCCCTGGAAGGAAACATTACAATAATTAAAAGTATTGTACTCTCTCTGTTATTGTATGCAGTAAACTTGCTCTATGTGCCAGAGTGGGTCATTCATAAGGCCAAATCTTTGCTTTATACCTTTTATTGAAAAGTAAGCCTGATTAAAAAAATAAATATGCTTTATGTAATTAAATAAACAAAGGAGGCTTAAACATGATAGAGATCAAGAGTTTCGCAAAGTTTAAAATTATCATGGTGTATGCAGAATATTTTGTAACTGATGGTACCATCCGGTGTTTGATGTATATTTTAAAGAACACACCCTAAGAGACTTTATCACATTTTCATGTAGTCCGAAGGTATACCGATAAATAAACCTAGATTCTAAACAAAATGTTCCTGGAAATATTAAGTAAATTTTAAAAGGATTTTTGCAACAGTAATTCTAAATGTTTCTCTGGTTTATCAGTAAAACCATGCATGTAAGGTAGAAAGCAGTTTATTAAATAATTTTTTAACAAAACGTTATTTATGTTAAAGATGTAATAGAAGGTAAAAATAGATTAACATTTGAGAGAATTCAGGGGAGATTTAAATATACAGCCAGGAGATTACTTAAAATATTTTAGTTTGGTAAATGCTTTACCTATGGCATAGGGTTAAAAAAACAAATAAATGAGGGTCCATTAATAACAACTGAAAATGATGTATTTACACTTAGTCCATGGGCCAGGTGGCCTATCTTTGAATTCAGGTATATATTAAGGCTATATGATGTCAACGTTCCAGGTGACCGATTCGATTAGAAAAGTTTTACTTTTGTTGGAGACACCAGTGGTCCAGCAGGTGCGGAGGTTCCCGTGTGCATGAAATGTCCCTGATATTGCTCCTCATATTCGTGAACCAGACCATTAGACGTAACAAAAAAGTGGTGGTAGACTTCTGATAAAGTAGCAATAAATCAAAAAATGACGTCATTAGCCATGACCATGGCTGCTTAAAAAGAAGGCATTTGGGTTAACATAAACTGCTATATCTTTAGATCTAATGATAGCAAAATCATAAATTAATGATAGCTAAATCATAAATATAATCTTAGTGTTTTACATTTTGCACCATGTCGCAAGTAATTTGATTCCTCAGAATAGTTAATTATCCGGGTTTTTTTTTGTTATTGTTTTTTTTTTGTTTTTTTTTTTACTTTAAGATGTGATTTTGACTGTTTGTCTCTGTTACAACCTGTTAATAACATTTTACAAGTTCATCGACCATTAATGTTTCAACATTGAAAGGACTTCTTTATTTTTAAATTTATTTCTACCTGAAGGCTGTCACCTCTTACCCAACTGCATTGAAATATATTCGAGTTATGAAATATAAAAATATATTTTTGTATATAGAATCCAAAATAAATATAAATGTACACTATATTTAAGACCAATTGCACCAAAGAATCACAACACCTTATAAATGCACCAGGGGAAAGAGATCGGAAATAAAAGCAAGATAATTAGTTTCAATATACTTTTTTTGAGAATCTGAAAGTCAAAATATCTTTATTATATCCCTAGATGTCAGATATGTTGAAAGCGGTTTTTTTTTTCATTTATAAGGAAATATTGGCACTGTCATACTACATGTAGCAGCATATTTGTCGTGTGGCAATCTCACAATGAAGTCGCTAAAACAAATCGTGTACATGGATCCCTGATAATAAGTATAATCAAATTACCGGTGTACACTGAATAAGTTTGAATTGATTGACAATGAGCTCTAATTTTAGAGCAAACAATCTTTTTGTGCTGTTAGAGTAATTTCTATGAATAATTCCAGGATGTCATTTTTACAATTATTTTATATCAGCATGTTATATCATACCGAGATGCAGCAAAGCCAATTTACTCAAAGGAGATCCTAGAATATTTCCCAAAACTGTTTGATACAATTAAAAATCACCAAATTTGCAGAAAAGGGAATCAAAGCCCTGTTTCTTTATCATACACGTTAATATACAATTTAATCTGCAGTCAAATAATGATAATCAACTTAAACTTAAGCATCCAAGTAACAATATTTATATTTTTTCTTTCCATTGCAGAATAATAATAAAATGAAATAATCAAGGAGCGGGGTTTTATTCGTCTATGATCATTAGAAATAAAATATGATTGCCTATACAAAACTGTTGTTAATAAAATTTAGTAATAAATCAAAAACACACACACAAATATATGTATATATATATATATATATATATATATATATATATATATATATAAAATTTGTGCCTTGCTAAAGGATAGACCAATGTAACTTTCAAAAATACAAGTTAACTGTGTAAATATAAAAAGTTATCGTCTGTCAACGGAGGCACGGACAGTTGGACAGACGGCGGACAAAGGGCCATCTCTGTATATACATAGCTCTGATGACAGCCACACGCCATATAGTGGCACCGAATGGAGTGACTGCATGCTCAAGCATCTGAAGATGTTTTCGTTTATGTGTACCACTCTTAATCGAGACAAGTGTTAATTAGTAATCTTTTCATCTCTTGGTGGTGTTCTTTCACTGTTGTCCGATCCACATAATCTGGTGCATATAGATAAATCCCTAGGTTGCGCGCAAATACACATATATTAAGATATGCGTATATATATATATATATATATATATATATATATATATATATATATATATAGATATATGAATATATGTGTGTATATATATTTATTATTAAAATAATAGGACAACAGACTTTTTGTTAGGCATGTTATTTATAAGTAATGCCACATAAGTAATGACAAAACCGAAGTGGACACACAGCAGACAAGTTGTCATCTCGGTCTATGTAACTGATTATAATACACTCGCATTAATCATCTCACTATAAATAAGTGTATGTATAAAACAATGATGGTATGGCGATTTTGAGCAGAATTCGCTTGGAGGGGCCTGGAGGTTTAAAAAATGTACCACAGCGACCGAGTAACCGGCGAGTTTTACACATGGTTCCATTTTCATTTATTTTCAGTTTAGCTATTCTAAGCGCATAAAGATTTAAAGGTCATTATTGACTTGAAGCTACTCATTTGACACTGTTGTACGAACCATGCAGAGACGCTAAAGAAAGATCACAGGATATAAAATAGACATTAAGCTACTTATTTGGCATTGCTATCATACAGAAATGTAAAGCAGAGGTTATAAGCTTTCCAAATGAATAATAAAAATTGCCACCATTCTGATACCGAAAAAGTGTTTGGCCCATGGACTAACCTCTTATAACAGTGAAGGGGAAATACGTTTGTTAACAGCTACATTTAGGGACTTTTATCACATGTTTGTACAAAATGTATGTCAATACCCGTCATCAGTGGACAAACATGATGATAAAGATTGGTCATCTGCATTTAGCTGCCTTTCATGTTCATAGGGAGAAAAATTCAGACATTAGGCCAAAAAAGGTATTGTTTTCAGGCACTTTTATTTCAGAAATCAGCGCGGGCGGGTGTTTTTTTTTATTTTTCATTTCCCTTATTTGTATGTTTCGATAAAAATGTCATATGATCAAGGAAAAGCATGATTATAACATATTTTTTTTCTAAACAGGTAAAAGCACTACGTAACAAAGTAAAGATTATCAAAATTGTATTATTTTATCTTCTTGAAAGATGAAAATCAAAAGAAAAATTTTTGATGCGGATGGGTAAAAATTGACGCGGGCAGTGCCTGAGAGCCCTACCTTTTATTTTTTTTATTTTTTGGCTTTACAATAAAAATATTGACAGTGATTTTTCCATGAAATGAAAAATTATTTAAGTGGAAAATTATAAGCTCTCTTAGATGTAGTTATTGCTGTGAAATCAACTCTCTAGAACATTTTTGTTTGAATGTCATGTGATAAGTTAATTTGCTTAACATTACAGACATGATGGAAAAACATATTTGATCACTACAAAGAGCTTTGTTTGAGAGCTGTTATATTTGAAATACAATGTGAATGATTACAATAAAACGTGATATTAATATTTCCGTATTTAGAAAAATAAAAGTCTGATAAACCAGAATATGCCCAAGATCTTTGCCATTACGTTCAGGTTATATAAACATATTTTTTAATCACAGAACCTTTGCTTTGATTTAACAGTAATGATATTTTGATAATTCAGGGCTTTCAGCAATTTTCCATTCACTCCTAAATGACAGCATTAAAGTCAGTTTGTCACGAAATCCCTCCCCAGTTGTGCGGCTGCTGGATATAAACTATGGGACCGATTCTTGGCCACATAAATTATGTATAAGATAATAAAGTCTTTGCCCTGAAGTTGAATAAAAACGCTTTGATGCTACAAAAACTTTTTTATAATTAAGATTATGTAAACATCTTTGCAAACAATAGTGGGTACTTGAGAAACGTTATCTTATCCAAGTATCATTATATAATAGCGGGTGGGACGGCGCAAATATTTAATCTTAAGTAGGGACATGCACATACCATATAATAACATCAAAGTCTGGTATCCATATTCAAAGTAAAGCCAGGTAAAATTCGTGGAGGCCATACACGGTGTATTCAATGATAATTCAGAGTCTTATTGATTTTATACGAAAAATGGTGCTGATCTGAAACGTTAAAATTTGAAAACTTCGTACAATATGTCAATTTTAATAACAAATTTAGAAACATAATAGGTAAATATATATCGGCGGACAACGGAAAAGGTCTCATAACATGCACCAAAATTATCCAGCTTTACGAAATAGCTATGATTCGAAAACTATATCAACCGTTTTAAATCCTTAATATTATAATTTCAAATTCAAATATTAAAATCAGAATAGATTATTTAATTTTATAAAAAAATACTTCATATTTTATATAAAATTAATAATAATAATGGACTCGACACAAGAAAAGAAATCATATGTATACAGTGGAACCTGTCTAATGCGACCACCCAAGGGACTGGGCACAAGTGGTCGTAATAGACAGGTGGTCGTATTTGACAGGTTCTGAACATTTAGGAAGTGCACAAATCTAAATGAACTGTATGACGGAAATATACATATGAGACCATATTTATGACTATATTAGACCATCTTTATGACTATAAATAAAAACATATTTGCAGGAACGATCTTGGTGTTACGCACATTTTGTAATTGTACACAAATGAACAAGTACTTTTATGTGTAATTTGATGTGTTGATAAATAAAATGAATTGCCCACAGTTGATTAGAAGGTTTTATGTTCATGTTTAAATAATAACACATTTACATATTGGACACTTGTGCATCATATAAAATCAAGTATGAAATATGATAACATTTGCATTAAACACTGAATCTGAAAGAGATCACAGGGGCACAGTTCAAAGTTTACTTTGGGGGATCTCCATTCATGTGGATAAATAGGTCGTGTGAGCCAGTCACGTTGCCCGCCTGGGGCTCCAGGCATAGGATTGGCCCATGGCCCAATAAACACACCAGTCTGTGTACCGTAAACACGCACACCAGTAAACAAACAGAGTTGTGCAATTGACCGCAACTTCACGCATGGTCAATCAACCGACCGGTCAACGCTGGTCAAAGAGTGCCCGCATTAGGCAGGTTAATTTATAAGTAATATGTCAGTTTGGTCAGGAAAAACTGCCCGTAATCCGTAATAGCCAGGTGGTCGTATTTCACAGGTTTTATCTATAGATAATATAACGGAATTTCGATAGGGACTGATATCTAGTGGTCGTAATAACCAGGTGCCCGTATTTCACAGATGGTCGTTTAGACAGGTTGGACTGTATATATATTATATCCTGCTGGGTTTGGGATAAACTGTAAAGGAATAAATAATATTTGACAGGCCACAATTTAAAACGTTTTGAAATATATGAAAGTCTACGCTCTTTACACAGCGATTTAACTATAGGCCTACTTCCTATATGGTAAAGCGCTGTTTGTTATGACCTCGTATCCTGAATTGCTACACCAGAGGGGAGCACTGTATTTTTGTCCAATAAGATGAGACCTTGTGCTGGAAGACACGGCCAAGCGAGGAATAGACGGAGCCAATCATGCTCATTCGTTTTGAGTGACAGCTCATCGCCCCGGTAACCGTATGAATAGGCCACAGGCTCAGAGAGAATTGCCGCAGACGTGGTTTTAGGGCCTTGTGCACATAGGATGCCCGGTCGGGGAGCTGTAATTCAAACGAAACGTAACAAAAGGCTGCGTGCACACCTCGCTGGCTGGTTTCAGTTCTGCAGACACCAGACACATGGCTACGCTAACACAGTCATACTGTCAGATTCGAATCGGTCGATGATGCGAGAATGCAGAGGGAACAATTAAAATTCGAACGTAAACTTGTCTTCAAACGGTTCTTGAAGCGCAGCTATGGGCGGAGCCAGGATGCCTGTCGCGTGTTTGTTTATTGGCATCTGGTTGGCTGCTTATCACATCATACGCACGTTTTGCTCAGCGGACAACGAACCGCCATCTGGTGTCTAAATATATCATAAATGGTCAAAGCTGGCAGCGTGAAAATCAGTTGCTTCTTTAGAAGTGTAAGATTTCCGCTGCCTCGGGAGCGTAATGAAAGTCCTAATTTTAAACTTTCATAATTCTAAAGTTAAAAAATTATAAATACGACCGTATATAGTTTGTTGAACAATTAAGGATGGAAATAACAAAAGATTTTATTCAGTCTTGCTGGTTTTAACAGAATGTTTAAAGAGGTAAGGATAATTTAGATATATGAACACTTTGAGCATGCATATTTTAGAATTTAAAAAAATTCAAGTAAACTTGGTGTAATATTTACATTTTTTCTAATTTTAAGAACATTTAACTCTTCTATTCAAGTTCTTCTATCTTATTGTTTAATGTTTGGTTAGTTTTTGAATAAAAGCCAAAGCAAAATGCCATTTTTACGCTATTTAATTTATTAATTTCACTATTTTATTTTTTGTCAGTGTTTTCAACATTAGTGTGTTCCTTCTGGAGACATGAGGTGAAAAGATTCTTCTCGGTTGTATTTTCGGAAGTAATTTGCTGACAGAAATAATTACTTGTTCTACTCACTTTTTTTGGTTCACTTTTGATGTGATCTTAAGCTCATATCAAACAAACCATATTTTATTTTTGTGATTTTTTTCGTCTTTTTACTGATTATAGTTTTAATTACTCACACGTTTAAGGTTATTAAATATTTACCCTGTGACACATATAATCAATAGAAATTATAAATTTACTGTTTACATTCACAATATCGTTTCATGCATTTACTATGGAGAATGAAGAATCATATCATTTCATAATATTTACATGTTTGATGCCGTGATTATGACATCTGTGACTGTATTAGGTGTAGCCTATTGTAATAAATTCAACCTCTATTGTAATAAATTTCAAAATGTAAAATAAATATAATTATTTTATGTTGTGCCTGGGTAATAAACCCGTCCACGAGCGATACCTGTCGGTGAAGACTGATAGTGAGTACTCGGGTCCGTCATATTTGTTGCAACGCTCGGCCCCCTGTACCCCTAGCACTTGTGTGTTCTCAACCACATCTCGTTTGTACTCAAGCATAGTTCGTCGGCCTGGGACAGGATGTCATGCAAAATAACTGAGCAGTTTACTCGCATCGGCATTGGTGAGGTATAATTCATTAAACGCTTCTGCTTGAGCAGCTTTTATATGTCCCGGTCTTCAATTCCGTAGATCGATAAGAAACACCGTCTTCCTTGCCGATGTCATTTGACCTTTCCCTCCAGTGAATTTGATGAAAAAAGGGCACGGACGTATCCTTAAAGGGACATAATCAGGATCTATCAGTCCATTTTAGCTTTAAACAAAGGTTTCCCAGCAGAACCATCCCAGCACACAGTCTAATTCTCTCGCATACGACTGTTTAACACCTTGTTATGACCGTATTTGTTGGTAAACACAGTCCACGTTTGTCTGTTTACCATATTAAAGGCCGCGTGACTGGAGGTCGGATTAGTAGGGGCACCACGCGGTTTTTCAGCCTGCGGGAACATGTATTATTTTTTTGGCCAAGTCAGTCAGGGCATCTCCTGATTAACACGTGTTGAGGCTTCGCGCTGCACACGGCCCCACGCACTGTGTTTATGTTGACACCTGCCATTACGCCTGGTCCACTGTTTGCAACACTCGTTTTCAGGAGTAAGCAAACGGTTTCAAGGCAATGTTTTGGCAGGTACAGATGTATTTTAAAGGGAAGAAACAATTTTTCGTGTCAAGTCAACATGCTTTATTGGTGATTGGACCCCTTTAAATTATGCTTAGCAATAATCCAATATTTCTTATACGTCCAAGTCGTGAATTACGAATATTGAAAAGAAACACCGTGTTCCTCGGGTAAAATGGCATTAAGTTAATCATTAACTGTAGAAATAACTTGCTGCTAGACCCCTGTCCGCATTTCCGAATGTTCGTTTTTACGAATAAAAAGCTTGTCCCCCGACGCTTTCGAAAAAACGGCGCTCTACTGTAGCTATTTTTTTCCCGTTGTCTGCAGAACTGAAACCAGTCAGCGGGGTGTGCACGCAGCCTTTGTTGTTACGTTTCGTTTGAATTACAGCTCACCGGCCGGACATCCTATGTGCCCAAGGCCCGAAGCAAACCACGTCTGCGGCAATTCTCTCCGAGCCTGTGGCCTGTTCAGACGGTTACCGGGACGATGAGCTGTCACTCGAAACGAAATGAACATGATTTGTTCCGTGTATTCCTCGCTTGGCCGTGTCTTCCAGCACAAGGTCTCATCTGATTGGACAAAATACAGTGCTCCCCTCTGGTGTAGCAATTCAGGATACGAGGTCATAACAAACAGCGCTTACCATATAGGAAGTAGGCCTATAGTTAAAGCGCTGTGTAGTGCTATACCGCGCGCGGTATGCGGATCCAATTCTCCCCTGAGAATTACATTTAACCGCATCTCATGCCGCATACCGCGGGCCCGGTAAACGCTTTATGATAAAATAACTAGAGCGAAAAATAAACTTTTTCGCATACCGCTTACAGCATACCGCGCGCCCGGTAAAAGTGGCTTTATGTTAAAACAGTGCGGAGATAATGTTAAAAATTGTAGAATTAATACAAATGAGTGTGACCAAGTGTGACCAAAATCTTATCCAGTCAAAAAAGTAGAAATAGATGTGACTTATCCTGTTTGAGATATTTCATAACTCGAAAAATTATAAAAATCAACTCCAAAACTCATTCAAGTGTGACCAAAATCTAATCAGACAAGGAGATACTTGCCAAGTTATATTAAAAGTGGACCTGAGTGACAGTTTTTGTAGAAATCCTGTCTCATATGACATGTTTGATTATAAACATGAAAAATCTTAAAAATCATTTATGTGTGACCAAAATCTTATTAAAGATACACCTTCCATCATAATTAAAAGTTAAAATGTGAGAATTTTTTTTAGATATCGCAGCGCATAGAAATTGTTTACGGATGGAGGGACAGGCAGACGGACGGACCTGGTCACTATAAACCCCTGTCCCTGAGGCGGGAGATTACAACAGAGGGCGTTATTGCAATAGGTTGAACTTGCAACACGACACCCATACACCGCTAAGATTGATCATTCATAGGCTTTAAAATTATGTATGCTGCCAGCTTTCTGCATGAAAATCCCACTGGAGTTCATAACCTGACAACTAACCCTGGACTATTACATAGAGGTCATCCTGGCGTATACATCACACTGACATCTAAACGTTTGATATGGTTCAAGATATGAGAGAATGTAGGGAATTCATAGTATCTTACGTATTGCTTATGTATCAAATTTAATTCACTTTGCTGTATGGCTCGGTCCACTTGAAATACATATGATCTCTCCTTTTAACAGGGAAAAGTCAACGGTCATTTTGTGTAACAATTACTTATCTAATTCAAACGTTTCCTTGCTTTTGTTTGGATATAATTGAGTGACATGTTGATATCAAAGAACGACGGGACAAAAGAAGACTGCGTAGGGGCAGTGATTACGTAAAGTTGTTATGTTATCATGATAAACCCCCCTCCAACCTCAAACAACATCAAAAGTATCAAGGAAATGTCAATGTTCCCGGCAAGCATGATCTCATCCAGTCGAGTCTTTCCCTTTTCTTTGTGAAAAATCATTAAAGTTTCACTTCCAGTATTAGATGGGTTTAGTAAAACCCGCTTAATTTCAAGGACACCATAAAGTTTCCCACGGTACTTCTTGGTCAGCTGAATACATTATCAGGGTGCATGCTGAACGTGATGTAGATAAATGTGACAAGACAGGCCTACTAAATAATCAATCACCTGTGGAAGAGTCATGTTCGCACATTCCAAGAGTCACAGCCGCGCAGGGGAAAGGGGATAGGCAAGTAAGTTAGTGACTCTCGGAGGGAGAGATTGTTAGCATACAGTCATAACCGGAGAAATGGGAATTATGAGCAAGTAGTCACATTTAGAGATAGGGAAATTGTAGCACGAAGGGACACGTAGGGAGAGGGGATTTGTGAGCACTTAATCACAAGCAGAGAAAGAGTAATTAGGAGCATTGAGTCACAACCAGTGAAGGGGAAATATGATTACTTAATGAGAAACTGTGCCAGTAAAAGATTTAATATCGTAATATTGCCTTTGTTACTGGTGTTAATAGGAAGATATCGACCACCGTTTAACGTTTATTTAATTATTGGTGTTTTTGTTTAACTATAGATCATAAAGGTATGTCAAAACCCGCCAATACCTTTCAGGGATTTTAATGTGAGATATTAATGATTGTGCTTGTTTATAGGTATTGTGGGCTGTTAATCAATCACAGCTACCAAGGGATAGTCTCTGACTGCATAATCCTTATTGCATATAATGATCAAGAGCAGGTCTTGAGAATTTACGTGAAACTGCTATAATAGAAATACGGTTATATTAAATTTAACTCTAGTTGTTATGTTAACAATAACATTTTTTTAGTAGTCAGTAGTTTTGTTTTACAAGTTTGTAATAGCAATTTTCGTGCTTAATTCATTGATTGCTTTCCCTTTTTTTTTTTTTTTTTTTTTACAAAATATTAGGAAATCATAGATTTTATGACTGATGTTTTTTGTATCATTTATACAACGCGTCATTTATATCATTTAACTTATTCTTGAAGTGTCAAATCAGAGTCATTTCTCCTTTATTTTTTTTTGTCCACAGAGGATATGTCCATGGCGCACTTTATGCATTTTGTCTGTTAACTAAGCTCGGTCATCGACAAACTTGTTGCAAGCTTTTCGGCATTCGACTTTAAAAAGGTGTATCTTGGTAAATACTTGCCATATCCTTGATTTTTGTTTTTAACACCACATATTTTTTTGTCTTCTCAGTGGATGTACCTTTTTAGAATCAGGTTTCTCAGTAAAGGTTCAAATGCCCTTTTTTCGCTTCCAAATTCACGTTCTGTACACAGTTCACAAGAATTCTTCGCGTTCCAATCCGCATCGGTGACATCGGGAGGTAGCTTCGATACCGAACGCATTGAATGTACGCCTGTCGAATACCGTGTCCATGATGTATACACAAAAAGAAGAATATTTATTCTTATAATAACAGTTTAAATTATCACTTCTGCTTTAACTGCAAACAGATAGTGATATACGTGGATTAACTTAAAATGTTTTTATGGGGGAGGGGGGTGAAGTAAGAACACAAAGATATCGAACACCGCATGTTGAAATATAAATCAACATCGGGGAAAGCCATGTAACTCAACACGTGATCATTGGGAAAGCCATGTAACTCAACACGTGATCATCGGGAAAGCCTTGTAACGCAATACGTGATCATCGGGAAAACCATGTAACGCAATACGTGATCATCGGGAAAACCATGAAATAAATACGTGATCATCGGGAACACCATGTAACTCAATACGTGACCACTGGGAAAACCATGTAACTGAACACGTGAGCACCGGGAAAACTATATAACTGAACACGTGAACACCGGGGAAACTAGGGAAATCAATACGTGATTCAGGAAAACCATGTAACTCAATACGCGATCACCAGGGAAACTAGGGAAATCAATACGTGATTCAGGAAAACCATGTAACTCAATACGCGATCACTAGGGAAACTAGGGAAATCAATACGTGATTCGGGAAAACCATGTAACTCAATACGCGATCAACGGGAAACCCGTGTCAATCAATGTACGTGATCGTCATTAAAACTCTGTTACTCATTACGTGATTGTCGAAAAAAAAACCATCACAACGAGAAGGAAATAGAAGGACTTGGTTTTTGTGTGCACTAGCTGTGTGCTAGAAATATAAAAAGACCTTGTGGAACATAGATTTTTATAAATATATACGATTCCCAACGTTGACCATTTAGTTAGAGGCAGGGTTTTTAAATGACTGGTATATTTTATTTGTATACAGGAATGATTTTTTACTATTCACGCATGGTTTTAAATTGAAAGTCCGCCGCCTGATAGAATGAATGTATCAATTTTATCTGGTCAGTTAGCACCAGACATCACACTATTGTGTGTATATTTGTGTACTTGTTCTATATTCAGGGGTCTGCGTAATTCTGTTCTGAGGAAAACTACTCATAAGGAATCAGGAGGCAATGCTATGGTATGTTTTCACGCAGCATGCTAGAATTTATATGTTATAAAGAAACAATGTGTAAAGTATACCATCCTAGAACATTAGGTCGTTTTTCATCACACGATCAATCTACAGGTCACACCCTCATGCATATTTCAAGACTTAATCGACATTTTCTAAATATATGTAGAGCGCACAAGGAAGTCAGTGGTGTGACGTTTGATGGGTCATATAAATAACAGAACACATAAGGACATCAAAGGTTGAAAGTTTTTGATATAAACTTTGCCCATCAAACAGGACGGTCTAGGCCTCAGATCACGTGACAGTGATAAGTTCCTCGTGACTAGACCTCTCCATCTTGTTTGATCTTATGTCAACTTGGGCGCATAAAATGGAGGAACCTATGCCGCTTCATGGCATGTCGCCCTGAACTTTTTCTTTTTGTTTTTAGAACCTTCGAAAGAAAAACATACATTCTTTTCTTTCTGAGGCTGTTTATTTGTATTTTCAGTCCCAGTTTTCCTAACATCTCTGAGTATTTACATAATTTATTTGTATTTTCAATCTCAGTTTTCCACATATCTTTGTAGCTGCTCTCCTGGCACATGTATGTGAACAATTTAATGATAAATGTATTTAGCGTGCAGATATTCCCTAGTTGTATGGAGAGGAAATATAGAAGACGATAGTGATCTAAAGATATACGATCTTACTAAACCGCCTTTAGGTGTCCAGGTAATGCAGGGAACTAAAATATATCTGATTTGTGAATGACTGTTCAGCGAAAAAAAAAAACCGGAAAAGTATGTCACATCCATTTTGTATGAATCAACTGCTGCAAACACTTTGTTGAATGCTGGTAGCTCAGGCGAAATTGTATTTGGTGTGATGAATTTGGAAAACACATTAAGAGTGCCAGTTAAAAGTGGAACGCTGAATTACAATTACATGGCATATACGCCAGCTTGTCTGCTCATACATACTATATTCCAAAATCTTCGTCATATCATTCCATCAGATTTTAAATTTATTTTGAATTTTACGACCAATGAAAGCGAAGTACACCCACTTTGATATCAAGATCTCATTACGCTGAACAATGTTTGCCAAATTCCCGAGAGTAAAATAAATAATACGCACATATAAAACATTGGTGTTGTAGGGATATATATATATATATACCATAAATTATTCCTCATTTTATTTATTTGTTAACATATCTTTAGTGTGGCTTGTTCAGAATATACTGATCTTCTACAAGATAAATTGAATTTTTAAACATGATCAAAAAGCATGAGAGTACTTTACAAGTAAACATTTATGTGTAGAATATTGTAACTGAATATAAAATATATTGTTAGTTCCTGCACTTGTATGACAATTACTAAGAGTTTATTCAAGAATATTATTCAGAATATCATAGGCCATTCGGGTCAGTAACAACGTTATTAACATTGTATGAAAAGTCAAGAGAATAATACAACTACAAGTGCAATGTGTGCATGGTTATGTTAGTGTTTTTTTACTTACTGGTGTTCGTAAGCATAAAATGTCAACATGCATGCATACCATGTAAAAAGAAGTAAATATAGATTTTTTTTATGTTATGTCAAGGGCTTAGAGAACATATCTTAAGACCTTTTTTGAACTTATCTAAATTATCTGTCTTACGTAAAGCTTCAAGTAACTAATTTCATAACTTCGGTTCCTTATATGTAAAAGATTTCCGCATCAATTTAGTTCTAACGGTAGGTACTTTGATCTGACAAAAAACATTGTGTTATAAAGAGTTTATTTCGGAACGGATATTTTATATAGATAATTATGATAACCAGGTGCTAGGCCGTTCAGGCATTTAAACATGAATATATTAGAGGAGTAAAATAGTCGTTGAGTGAAGTTTTGCCATTTTAAGGCTGACATCAATGTTGAACTAGTAGTATACACATTATAATTCCCAGAAATTATACGGGGAACCCTATTCTGGAATTGCTGGACAACGTTCATGTTAGTTTGGCTTTGATGGCTCCAAATGATTAAACCGTTATCAATGTAGGGTTGTATGGTGGTCATATAAATATGAACGAGTTCTTGTGAATGTAAAACTTTACTCAGACGAGCAAGAGCGCCTAGTTTAGATTTTAATTTGGAAGCAAGTTCATTGATATGTGCTCTCCATGTAAGACAACTGTCAAGTGTTAATCCGAGATATTGAGCCTTATCAGTATACCGTAGGACTGTTTCATTTGACAAAATAGGTGGATATGACGGTGTTATTTTAGATAATTTTTGTCTATTGATGATCATTAGGTAGGATTTTTCTGTATCTATCGTGAGTTTATTCACTCGAAACCATTCAGATATTCTATTGATATCAATTTGAATTTTCTGTGTATATAAGCATGTATCATCAGCATACAGACTAATGTTACTAAATGTTTGTATGTTAAAAACATCATTGAGATAAATTAAGAATAAAAGTGGTCCGAGATCAGAACCTTGAGGGACTCCCAGAGAAATTTGCGAACAGTCAGACATTGATCCATTATATTTAGAAGCATGAGTCCGTTTAATTAAGATACGATTTAAACTACTCTAGTTCTCGATTTCGTATTCCATATTTTTAAAGCTTGTCGAGTAGCCTTGTATGACATATTGATGCAAAACATTTAAAAATATCTAGAAAGCAAACTACTGTTAAATGTCCTTTGTAGCATTCTTTTACCCGATCAGATGTACTGCTAAGTAGTGACGTAATGGTCGAGTGTTGTTTTATGAATGCAGATTGTGATGGACTTAAAAGTTTGTTTTCATGAATGAACGAATATATCTGCTGGTGTATCACTTTTTTCCATTATTTTAGCTTTATGCGAAATTACAGAAATCGGCGATAATTACACGGATCATCCGTAGGGCCTTTCCCTTTATAAATTGGCGTAACTCTTGCCTGTTTTAACTCGTATTTGTGTTTGGAGCAAGGATGTTCCCGGAAACATGGCGTGGGAAGCAAATGCAAATTTGTGAATTATGCCACATTTGGAGCAAGAATTTGTCCTAAATATCCTAAGAGATATCATTTGCTATAATCGGTTTAAAAATGTTTCATACCTGCTGTAGATCACGGTCCTTATGGGATGGAACCAAGAATAGATTGTAACATAAATGAAACCACCGGTATTTTACACACTAATCTCTGGAGAATACCATATAAAAATCCCTAAAAGTTCCACCTGGAGAACTTTATTTAACTTGATTATATTAATTGGCTAATTTGCGATTTACTTTTACATTACTTTGCGGAACATTATGAGTGACCACTCATTTAAAACACTTGCCCAAGGGGTTGGGAATATCCTGAGTACAACTTGCTCCTTTATGTGAAAGTTGCCCACTGGGTCTATGATGTGTCATACCACGTCCTTGACACAGTCCAAGGGAATATCAAATACAGGATTAAACATATAGAAATAGGGGGAGGGTATGATTTATATCACGATATGAATTATGGGGGAATAAGGTGTTCAATATCAGAGAATATTAGACATATAAATGGTGTTCAACCCCATATAAGTAAACTGTAAGCTAGATGGGACAAATGAATAACACTAAAGTTTTTCTTCTTTTGTTACCTAATAACCTTGTTATTTCATATTTTAAAGTATTTGACAAATGGAAAAAAAATACGATAATAGATTTGGGTACTAAAGAATTGTTTAATCTTTTCAATTTAAAAAAGGAAATGGGACTTAATGACAGATGTATAAATGTGTATCTTTATTTGCTGTATGTCATATAGTTTCAAAAATTAAAATCGTACATCGTGATATTCATCGGTAGGCATATCGACCTGGGTAAATTTGAGGAAAACAATCAGTTCAGAAAATGTATGTTACATTAATATCTTGCAGTTATACCAATAATCAGGTTAAATATCTTCATAGCTGCTTGGCTAAAGCAGTTTCATTCACGAGGCCGTTTCTGTACTTTGAATGTTACTAGTGTGTGCAAATTATCCTGGAACAAGTACTGGTTACAATCAATGGGAGGAAATAATGGAATCTTTATTCTTTAAAAAGATGAGTTACTACCACATTGATATATCCTATTCTATGTCACAGCAAAGATACTATAATATAATAGGTCCCTGTGACCCCACATGCATCGTACAATGTGACAAACCATGGTAGGAACTCTGTGAAAATGGTATTCTGGATGTATTTTCCGAGATGAAATATAAAATAATTCCAGATTATTAATTTCCTTTTTTTTATAAAAAAAACATAATTAAATACATGCAGAGTATCTTGTCAACATTAAAAGAAGAAAGGTAGCAGTTTAGGTAGGTGTTTACAGTCAGATGTAATGGTCGGTGTCAGTATCCTCCCACTATGGCTTCCAGGTATTTCGATCATTTCGGCCATTTCATTCTTGTAGCTTTTCTCACCACTCTAGCCTCCTTAACGGGCGAACGAGGGTTATTCGTTGTCCATTTGCCTTCCTTCTATAACCAATACCCATTCACTCCTGGGCCGAGAGAATGTACCGCTGTGGTAAAGACTTTGGCTACGAGTCTCAGCGCAGACGGCGGTCAGACCCAGCGCCCTAACCATTACGTCACCACGCTCCACATACAGAGAAATATAATACAAAGTTAAATAAAATAAGAGGACCAAATTCCCCTCCAGGATGGAATGTGGAAATGCTTGCTTTGAATTAAACGGAAACTGAGGCTTACAGAACTATATATGAAATATTGTATTTCATTTTTTTTTATTTAGGCATCACTTTTAGATAGGGGTATATCACACTCAAGTAAAATCAGTCTAGGACATGGTGTATCATAGTCTAATGAGGGTTAGTCGAGAGATACCTCGGATAATACTGATCAGTGATGAAAGATTGAGCCAAAATGCACAGTAAAATCGTCAGAAATGTAAAAAGGTACGACCAAAACATAATCACACGAGAAGGCCCACAAGATATAGGGGCCTACCTGCCATATAAATCGGAACTGGATATGATTCACAAATTTGAAATATGGGGTCGTATGTGAGATGTTGACAGCAGACAGATGGACAGACAGACTGAGAGGATAGATTATTCTCCAGATTTACTCTTCTCATATTTACTGACGCGTCAGTAACTGAATATGATGCAGACCAAATTAACAACTGTTGTGTTGCCTTAAATATACCCATAAAGTAGGCATCACAAAGCACAGAGCGGATGAGACGAGACGAGACTGAATCGAAATTGAATCCGGTCTGCTCTGTTTGTGGCACCTGGACTTCTTCGGACCCAATAAAAATGTTGATATTTCAGGACTGGTCCTGAGTAGTCCGGTCCAATCCATTTGAATCAGAGCTGTTTGCGGGGTTCAGGATCTAGCGCCATGTCGGCCTTCTAACATCACGACCAGATTACTGGCCTGCAAGAGTGCCTTTACATATAGGTCTGAGGAACGCATTAGAAGGCCACTTGAGGATGCAAATATTTTCGTCATTTTTGACAAAGCCTCATGGCCTGCAGATACACTGTCTGTTGACATTAACAAGACTAATCTTTTGTATTTCAGTGTACTTTCTCACAACTGCAAACGTGAACGAGAAAACTTCCATCCCTACTCAGCATATTGGTAATTCTTCCGCATGTTTGTTGAATTTCTTACCGCATGAATACAAGCATGGGTGCAGCCAACTTATACGCGGTAGAGGAAATGACTCGTTACCATAGAGACGTGTTTCAGTTTCGGTTGTGAGTTTATATGTATTCTCTTGCATTAATGCATCATTCGTAGCATAATGTTATGAAATTGGCTGTTTACAACAATATGAATGCAACATGATTGAAGACCACTGCGAAACATTCCTCGATACTGCTTGTATCACAAATCGAGTAGGCGTACCAGTCCAATTATCATTGCCTACTGAGTCGCGTTGGCACGGCTAGCAGGGATAGAGAATTTATCATTGACCATTGATAGCAGCACCATTAATCAAATGATAGGCGTACAGATTAGAAGATGATGAATTAAAGAAGGAAACTACGTGGGGGACACATGGAGATTCGTGTCCTATTAAGCTATATATATATGTGTGTGTGTGTGTGTGTGTGTGTCAAAATGATATAAGCAAATCCCTTTATTTGCTGGTAGACGCAAATGCATTGGACTAGCAGAGTAAACGGACCCGAACCGGTCCGGTCCGCTCTGTGTGCGCCCCTCTAGGACCAAACCGGACTGGGAAAGATTGTGGAGGACTCTACAGGATTCTCAGTCCTGTCCGGTCCGATTAGATCTTGTCTCATCCGCTCTTTATGCGGCCTGCTTAATATCATTTTAATTCAGTCAATACAACAGGACAGGCGTATTTATTATTTTAACTGGGCTTCATATTTTCAATTCATAACTGAATATATAACACATGTGGATCACTTCCTTTTTTCGTTTTTCTAGTCCTCGGGTAGAGAGTGCTTCTTTTCTATTTATGCCGATCCCTGTTGGTAACAGCCAAAATAACAACCTTTCATAATTGTTTACTTGAATGATTCCTAAAAAGTATTCTGTAAGTTAACTATTACAGTCATTTTTTTCTGTATCACATCCGTCTGAACCTACAGGATATTGTGTTATATGCTTGTGCTGGTGTCGGCTAGCTCTGAGAAAATCCTAGCATTCATTTTAATGATTACAATTCTGTAGGTCTTGCTTGTGACGCTAATGTCTTGCTAATGATTTAAGCCCAGTGATAGACCTAAATCACATTGTTACAATATGGGGTGTCATATTGGTTACCATAATGACACACAGATGTCCTCCAGTCATTAACATAAATTAAGTCAGGGTTTTTTTGGGGTTTTATCAAAGCTGAAGATGATGACAGTAAACTATTGATTGAGTCAATCAGTACGGCATGCATGTGATGCGTGAGGATGACGTATCTTTACTAGATTTTTATACAACTTAAATTGCTTATGCGTTGACCAGATTCTTAAGTTAATACAATGAACAAATCTTTTCTTAGCAAGAGTCAACATATTATATAGCGAGGGTGCAAGTGTTTTTTTCGATCCCTGTCCTGGTCATTATACATAAACTCGTTAATATTTGTAAAATTTACATTTTTAGTCAGATTCAATAGCCAGGCTAGAGATATCTATCAAATTGTTGATCACTCATACGGGTAAAGACCAAGCTTAATATGACAATGTGCAGATTTGTAAAGTGTAACTTATTTGTCAATAAGGTTACAAGTGGATGGAATTGTGGTCATCTCCCCTACCCCTAAAATGGCTGACGAAATCTTCAGTTGTGATAATACGACAAATAAAGGGGAAAAAAACAGCCAGGAACCACTTCTGAGTCCCAGTTTATTCATAGATAACATCCTTAAAATCTTAGTATAAGCATATAGCAATAAGGAAAAACTAGGATTGACTAAATGACGGGCGTCAGGCAAGGAGTTCCCTCCAGCCCATGGGCTATTGTAAATTTGTTCCGGTTTGGCTTAACGTCAAGAAAAAGGACGTATAGCCGATCTTTTATTTATTTTGTCTAAAATCGATATCGCCAACTGTTAAGTTTGACGCTGAGATGCTTAGGCCAGGCCTCTTTACGTTACAGTCTGTTCCACTACCATTGGTTTCCCACGGACGGCAAAAGGTTAGATGACCAGTGTGCCGGACCACTCGTCACGTGACCGCCACCATGCATGGTCACGTCAAACCAGTGGTAGCGGAATATTAGCTTATATATATATATATATACACAGTCAATATACAGTCAATGTGTAATATAAGTAAATTTGTAAATAGCCTCAAATTCTCGGTCAATTTACAAAGTGCCTGATTCACTCAGTTTATAAAAAAAAAATCAAAATTTAAATGATAATTCATCTGTTCATATATCTTAGTCTTTCAAAGAGTGATGTATTTTACATTATATTAATGCACAGTTTAATGTTTTATGTATTAAAACTTTCCATTTGGAGAAAGGATTATGTAATCATCTGAGATGGCAATATTATACCGTCTCAGGGGCACAATTTCCTTTTGCACTTGAGATGTATGTCTTGGGGGGGGGGGTGTCCCGTCCATCACTGTTTGAAAATTTTCCTTCTAAATTTCTGAAAATTAGTAAATATATATATATATATATATATATATATATATATATATATATATATATATATATATATATAGGTATATAAGAATCGTGCCTTAACATCTCTCGAACCCAAATCACCTAAAATACTGAATTCTGAAATATCTGAGAAAATTCAAACATTGTAAAGTCTGTATGAGAGAATAAATGATAGATTGTTTATCAGCGGTCAGTGTCTGAGGGAAGTTTGTGTTCGGGAGACAATATCCGAGGTGTGGAAAGCTGTAGCAAAAGATCAATAAGCGTAATAAAAACAAAGCAGCAAACACATAACAAGTTTTTCATTTGTTACATCTAGCCCATACAGCAAGTTTTCTTTTAATGTAACATATATAAAACAGATTATATAAGGTAAATGCTGATAATCCGTTAACGTTGATCGGACAGTATAGTGATTCCCGAATGACACTGTTATTCTGATCATGAACAAAATACTACCCCCCCCCCCCCCACACACACACACACTGTGACCTCCTCCAAACACAGCCAATAGTTCATGTCACGTCAGCTGATTGAACAAAGATATCATGGTTGTTGGGCTAGAACCTGTATCTTGTTGACACAATCATCAACAAATAATTAACAGTGGTGACTGGCTTATTTCTCAGTAGTTCTTATGTAGGGGGAATATCTCTGACTGGGATTTTCTGATGCGACGGTCTGACTTTTTTACAGGTCTGTGTGTTAAGTCATCATAGAATCTGCGTAGACAATAGGATCAACGCATCTCAACAGCAGGTTTGAGATTATTATAGGTATAGAAATAAAACTCATCTAAATTCCGGAAGGCACAAGTTGGCATACATTGCTCTTAAGCTAATTATCAAGTTTGCGATAGAAGTGACCATTTACTACATACAAACAAATCATTGCTTATATGAACTAAGTTAAGCCTTAGTTCCTGTTCTAACAAGGGTAATAATGGTAATAAGGGTAACAATGACTTCATGAAAAATTGCACATGTCATCCCACCGCTAAAAAAGAAGTCGCTCAACCCAGAAGAGTTTAAGAACCTCGGCCAATATTGAATCTCTTTTTTCTCTCAAAGATGTTTGAGCGTGTAGTCTTCAGTCAACTTTCGAACTAAATAACCTTCATGAACGGAAACAGTCAGCCTTCAAGCAACATCATGGAGTTGAGACAGCCTTGTGTAGATAATATTTTGTGTGCCCTTGAAAGGAAAAAATGTATGCCATTAGTTCTCCTTGACCTGTCGGCAGTTCTTCATTATAGAAAATGGTATTTTACTCAATCGACTGTCAAATCAATTTGGTAAAATCGATACTCTCCAGATTAGCAGACGATACACAGTTGTACTTAAGTTTCATTCCCGGAAAAGAATCCACTGAATTTTTGGTTATTGATGTTTGTGTTAAATTAGGTGGCTCAAAATTGTCTCAAACTGAATGAGGATAAAATTGAGGTACTGCTAATCGTTTCTAAAAATCAACAATAAAAAGAGCAATCGCCGTATGTCTAGTTTGGTAGAGGGGAGATTGTACCCGGTACTTCTGCTTGTAACGCTTATATTAATTCCGTCGTGAAGAGTGCTTATTTCCAACTACAGAATATGGCTGAAATATGGCGTTATTTTTCACGTAGTACAACTCAACTGCTTAGTCACATGCTTATTCACTTCTTACTTGTTACCATCTTACTTGATATACAAATTACAGTCTGTTCAAAATAGCACAGCACGTATTTTATATGGGGCAAAGAGTTTTCACAGTATAACGCCACTTTTTATTGATTTAGACTGGTTACCAATACATACGAAATATGTCTTATTACGTACATTGCGTGTATTTGTCTAGCCCCAAAATACATCGCTAAACTGGTTTCATCATTTTAATCACCTCGCGCCCTCAGATCTTCCAATAATTTCTTACTCGTTAAGTCAACAGAAAATTTATCCACGTTTGGTGGAGGGGCTTTTGCAAATGTTGCCCCAGAAATTTGGAACAAGCTCCTGTTAAATCTTCGTGGTTCGGACACACTGACTTGTTTTGGAATCATTTGAAGACTTATCTGTTTAGAGAAGCGAATTTTAGTGGTTTAGGTGTTTTCTGGGATGCTTATATTATTATAATTAATTATTTTGTTTTTATCTTATATTCATTTTAATGATTTTATAATATGAACAGTGCCTTGATTAAGCAAACTTGATTAGATATGTTGCGCCTTATGAATGTATATATTAATAATAATAATAATAATAACAATAATAACAACAGTCATGGATTATATCAAATGTTTTGGGATGATGATCGACAAGTATGAAATAATATAAAAACCAAGAATGCCAGTCACAATGTCAGTGAATACAATAAGAGCGTCTCAGATGCCTGCTGACTTGAAAGTATCAGAAGTGTGCAAGCAGTGACCTTTAAGTTTGTCGAACTGCAGGCCAAAATAATGTGTCACAATGAATACCAGCGTAATGATATAACACCACAGCCCCGGTAACTTTACTATAGGTGATAAAAATTATATATGTATATACATGTATACGCGTAAAAAGACATCGAACAGAATCTAACAAAATAATTAAAGTAGTCACAAGAATACAATTAGTATACACAAGGAATAAACAGAGGTGGTAAATACCATGACGTTCTCTCTTTGCCTATAAAGCACTGAAATATAACACTTTAAAATCAGGTTCAGTTCTTTGTTTAAAATAAGCTCACTATAAATATATTCCTAGTGGCATGGTTGCTCTTATTACTGCCAGGCAACTATTATTTTTAACAAAAATACTGGGATTAAATTCTTTATCAATTTCATTAATTGATCGATAACTATTTTTTTCGACGATATTGGCAATATACTGATTTATAAAAAAAAAACGACCATTTGTGAATTCACTGTGCTGTCCTTAACAAATAAATGGCTTAAAAACGCCTTATTCCTCAATTACGTAAGGTTTGGCCAGCTGCGTAACACACACACAAACACAAACATGACAAGATACCACTCTTAACATTATTTACATGAGGTGAATAACAAAAATCTAACAACTCGGTGTTTATAATCATAAAAAATAAGTGATTACATATATTTGTTGTTGTTAAATAAAATTTATCGATTGATCAAAAAGTATAAATAAGGTTTACTTTTTTCAAACAATTACAAAAACTTGTCTAAAAAGAGTAAATATGAAACATTTTTCAATGAACAATAATGATGATGTCAGTATTGTCTCGTTTTCTCACAACCTTGGTACCACAGTAAAGAAGACACGTGACAGATATTACCTCTGAGCCAGCAGAACACCGTGCTTGACTGACGGAAACACACAGAGTTAAAAGGACTGTAATGTAACCACGTGAATGGTCATTCATAAAAACTGAAAATCAATAGGCTGGCGTAAAGAAAGCCAACCGAATTCATAACTATCGGTGCTATTTCTCGACCCTCTGCACCAGTTACAAACTTTATGGTCGCGATTTAGGAACTTTATAGTGTTTTTTATCTATAAATATTTGGAATTTTGCTTTTATCACTGATAAACTTCATAATTGTCTTCATTTTAGGGGCAATGACATGGGGGATTCTAACGTCATACAAAACGATGGAACAGATAACACGAGCGACCCCGCGCTGAGAAGCATCAAATTCCCCGGGAGGCTGACGCCTTCCGGCACAGTGGCCAGCTTGTCGGAAACATCAAGTATAAGCCCAGAATGTCCAGAGGCTCTCAAAAACCTGTTCCACCGCTCAAAACGTCATAGTTTCCCTTCAATGGAAGCCATGGGCAAACTGAACCCGGCCTACATCCCCGATCCCACTGATGACGGGGACTCCGGAAACTACTCAGCGAACGGCCACAAACCAGAAGAGACTAAACCTAAACATAGTTTACCAAGAGGGAGAAAATCTCAGGACAGAAACAACGGGGCCGACATGTCCCAAGACAAGAAGTCCGTGGACTTTACAATTGGTCCAAGTCTCGACAACATCACGGAGGAAACGAGACCTCCCGATACCTACGATCCAGTGCAAGTACCAGACACAGTTCCTCTGTTACGTGGCGACATTAACACCGAACAGGAGGCTGAACCCGCAGCCAAGGGAAATCCGGAGTACGAGGCGTAAGTATGCCGTACGGCCACGTACAGCTTCCTGTACCTCTCACCATAAGAGGTGCCAGCTTTGTACGTGTGTCAGTCAGGGTGTATGCGTGTGGGAAGAGGAGAAGGGCATTGATTCGGCGTAATCTGTAACCTTATGCTGCCTATTTTACGGAAAGTCCGGTGTGAATCTAATATACGGCGTGGCTCGTCGAAAGTTTATTATTGTATTGGACTCCAGAGCCATATGTAACGCTAAAAGTAAGAAAATGATTATATACATTTTTCTTTGAATCACTGGACAATTAATTATGTCTGTTTTTGAGCGAAGAGTGTCATGATGTCGTTCTCGGGACTTCTTTAATTAATGACAATATTGTTTCGATTTATTAAGGATCTTACACAATAATTACATACACATATAATCCAATTAAAAGAATGTATATTTTTTATGGCTTAAACAAAATGAAACGATCAAACATTTGGCTCCTTTACTGCTTTACTACTCAGTGTATGTAACATGGGTAGCGTGTAACCCATTGTAAACCCACAATATACTAAATAAGTACGTAACATGTAGATAAGCCTTGTCTAGCGATCGCTAGCTTTACCATTCATATAACCACAGGCAAGAGAACTGCCAAGAGGTCAACCACAAAAATTATCAACTAAAAAACTGTAAAAAGAGTATCGTAGAGAAACCCATTAACTGAATAACGTAGCTATAAATTCAATATGAGTAATATGACGATGAATATATATATTTATTTTTACAGAAGACTATCCCGGATGAAAAGCTGGAATGTATTTCGAATCGTGACTGGGGACAATTTGGACGAGAATTCAGAACGACTGTACGAGGTGGTCCGCAAAATCATGAAGGTCATGACGTATATTATCATTTTCCTTATAGTCCTGGGCGGAACAATCATATCGAAGGGCACGCTGATGTTCATAGCCTCCAACATGAGGCCCGACCTGAACGTGTCCTGTGTAAAAGTTAACAGGACTCAGACTAACGGTAACATAACAACTGTCATACAAGAAAATGTGTGCGTGACACTTCTACCCGGAACTAACGGTACCCGGGGCCACTGCTTCTACGGTAACATACATAAACCTAAGATCTACACCATGTGCAAATCCGTTACACTGCGGTGGGTGTGGGCGGGGTTTCTAGTCGTGTGCACGCCGTACCTTCTAGTTTTCCTGAGGTCTCTGTGGAAGATCTGCTTTAAGAAGAAGAAAGCCGCAGCACTCGATATCCTGTTACTGGTAAGGGATACATACGTGATATATTCAACAGTGTTACAATATTAGTAAAGCCAAGGAGTAACAGGGTTTTCAGATTCAAAGTATCTTTCGCCTCGCTGTTTTTAACATTCCCACAGGTGTATAAAAAAAAACAAAGAATAAATCTCCACACTTATAACATGTGGTTCACTATTTGTATTATATAGCCTTCTTTCATCATTTGAAAATTCTTACTCAGTGTCATTTATTTACAGGTGATGATCGTTGAGAGCATGCACGCGGTGGGGGTAGCTATGCTAGTGTTTCGAGTCCTACCGTTACTGAATGCGACACAAGGTGTTCTGTTAATGCTGGGTTGTTCATTTTTGCCTTCTGTGCTCAAGACGTTTAACCGTCCTTTAGATGAGGAGATACGACAGAGAGTGTTACGTGTTATTCTGGACGTTACTGCTGTACTGACGCAAGTTCTGGTCCTCGCCTTCTGGCCGGCCATGATGTCAACAAATAAGGGTTTTTTCGGTGACCAATACGTTGGACATGAGGACGGCTTGGTCTGGCTCATACCAGTATCGCTACTGCTCATGTCTGTCCGTTACTGGGAGAATTATGTGGACAGCTCGACCAGATTTGGATTAATTGGTGTGGTGCTGTGCCAGATCCGGAAAAGAATCAGAAAAGCCAAGACTAAGATTTATGTTATAGTATCACTCTGGAAGTGCGTGATTACATTTGCCATGATGCTGGCGCTGTTGTCCGGTAAGGTCGGCAGTGGCCCCAGAGACCTCTTCAACTTCAGCTCTGACAATTCAACATGTCCGTCCCATCAAAACAAGGGGACCATAGAAATTATCCGTGGGTTACGCCTTGACTGGGTGTGGGTAAGCCTCATCAATATAGCGTGCGGTATGGTGGTGTACTACTGTGCCATGAATGCAGCCAAGATCCAGATCCAGCGTCTCAGCTTCGCCCTACCACTGGCCATGGCCACGCCTGTCTGTGCCGCTATCCTCACAGGGGCCTGTGCCGCCTGGAACACAAACCACTGTGCGTTTGGAAACGGGTAAGTTTCATTCATCTGTTAAAGTTCTGTTACTGCACATTGTTCCATGAATGGTGCATGGTTATCATGGTTATGTATGTGGTCATGTAACTTATTACCATTTACAGCTTGATTTTAATGCTCATGTAATAATTTATTATATCCTGACACATTGATATAAAGTTAAACAGCATTGCTATTGCATCATACTAATTGTTTTTAACATTTGAAGCCAAAATATATATTAATATACATGATGTAGAAAGCGGTTACCTTGTATCCATTTACATGTGAAGCTTAGCTCCTGTATTAATTTTAAGGTATGAGCCAGGAAGGCTTATGTAATGTTCACCTGAACAATGAGAACAAGTGTCATACAAATTCCACAAGATCACATAAAAACAGTATTCCTTTGTTCATTTCACCAGAAGTGCTTGTGTTTCGTCAGAGACTCTTTTACTTGAGGAATACCATATTCAAAATTCTCTCTGTTTGTCTTACAGAACAGCATACATATTTTTCCATTGCCACCCCGTACATTACCTGGGCCGCCCTCAGCACGTGTGGGTGGGCGTTCTGTGGTGGCTCTCCCAGCTCTGGATCGGTTGGCACATCTGGTGGCCCTCGGCTGACAGGCTGGCAAGGACAGAAAAGTTAGTGTTGCTTGTCTGTCAAGAAGGTCATAATTCTTCATTAAGCCTCACCTGTATATAGTGGACGATTATAGGAGTTAATGGGTTTATTTCTGCATTAATATTTCGGTCACTTTTTGTGGGTGGACTTTCTTAGGTTCTCACGACTTTAAACCATCGATTGCTAATTTGACGCAATTTCTAAATTTCCTAATGGGTAGGCTGCCAATAATCTACATTATAATGTAAAGATTTTTATGAGTATAAAAGAGAACTCTCATGCCGGGGCTAATATTAGTCTCATAAAACAATTAAAACCACTGTATCCGTGGTTATTATAATTGCATTGCATTTCAAAAGGAAAAGATGAAGACAAATATTATGACAAGTGATATACGATGATTTGACACGTGATATCCCGATTGCCCTCTTATTTAGAATATGCTGTACATGCAGCAGCATTTAATTTAACTGTTCAGTTCACGCGCACTCCCTGTATATAGGCTCAGCCGAATTTTTTAAGGATTTATTTTAATTAAATTGTTTTCGGGGAGGCATGTGGTATTTATCAGAGCTAAAATTTGGTAAAAAATATCCAGCTAAATAAAACATGCAGAAAAAGCAAAAACTTTAAAAAAGTAAAATAAAGATTGACAGAACGTTAGTGGAGCCATAGAATACCCCTGCTGCCATCTAGTGTCACCATGTTGACTTCCTCTAGCACTACGTATGTTTATTATATCTTTGTGTGTGACCTTGTTTTATTGGTTGGACACGTTGTATGACAGGTTGTTTGTGAAGCCCCTGTGGGAGGGTCCCTTACTGGAACAGAACCTAATGCACAACAGAGCCAGGAACGACGAGGAACTGAGACGTGTCGAGCTGACGGTAAGTCACTTCAAATAACTGTGGTCATATCTCTCCAGCTGACGGTAAGTCACTTCAAATAACTGTGGTCATATCTGTCGAGCTGACGGTAAGTCACTTCAAATTACTGCAGTCATATCTGTCCAGCTGATCGTAAGTCACTTCAAATTACTGTGGTCATATCTGACCAGCTGACGGTAAGTCACTTCAAATTACTGTGGTCATATCTGTCCAGCTGATGGTAAGTCACTTCAAATTACTGTGGTCATATCTGTCAAACTGACGGTAAGTCCCTTCAAATTACTGTAGTTACATCTGTCGGGCTGACGCAAGTCACATTATATTACTGTAGTCCAGAAGCGGATATGGGAGGGGGGCTTTTTTCAGCCGCCGAAACCTTTTTTAAGGACTACATATTTTGTTTTTAACCATTTTTATGACACACACTTAACGCTTTCAATAATGACCTTAATATCTTAAGATATTTAAACAACTTTCTGTAAAAGGTATCTATAAAACTGACGCAGCTGCATTTTTTCTTAGCAACTGAAATTTGAACCAATGAGTGACGAAGATGACACGGGGTTCAGGGACGAGAACAGTCGAATAGTGCACAAAAAGGTCACCACGCCATTCATATACTTGTGCGCCACCATGTGGCACGAAACCGCAGAGGAGATGATTCAGCTGCTCAAGTCTGTATTCAGGTGAGTAAGCTGTCAGTAAGACCACGTTCTCAGTAAACCATCACGTCATATCAGCTAACGACCAGTGGGCAATAAACCTTCACGTCATATCAGCTAACGACCGCCTGGTCAGTTAACTATAACGTCATATCAGTTAACGACCAGTGGGCAATGAACCTTCACGTCATATCAGCTAACGACCACGTGGTCAGTCAACCATACTGTCATATCAGATATCGACCATGTGGTCAGAAACAATCACGCGCGTCATATCAGCTAAAGACCACGTGCCAAGTAAACCATCACGTCTATCCCGCTGAAGACTATGTGGTCAGTAAAGACGTCATATCAGTTAAAGGCCACAAGGTCAATAAACCATCACCGTACATCAGGTAACGATCACCTGTACAGTAAAACATCACTCCATATCTGTTAAGGGCACATGGTCAATAAACCATCACAGCACATCAGGTAACGATCACCTGTACAGTAAAACATCACTCCATATCTGTTAAGGGCACATGGTCAATAAACCATCACCGTACATCAGGTAACGATCACCTGTACAGTAAAACATCACTCCATATCTGTTACGGGCACATGGTCAATAAACCATCACCGTACATCAGGTAACGATCACCTGTACAGTAAAACATCACTCCATATCTGTTAAGGCCACAAGGTCAATAAACCATCACCGTACATCAGGTAACGATCACCTGTACAGTAAAACATCACTCCATATCTGTTAAGGGCACATGGTAAATAAACCATCACCGTACATCAGGTAACGATCACCTGTACAGTAAAACATCACTCCATATCTGTTAAGGGCACATGGTCAATAAACCATCACCGTACATCAGGTAAAGATCACCTGTACAGTAAAACATCACTCCATATCTGTTAAGGGCACATGGTCAATAAACCATCACCGTACATCAGGTAACGATCACCTGTACAGTAAAACATCACTCCATATCTGTTAAGGGCACATGGTCAATAAACCATCACCGTACATCAGGTAACGATCACCTGTACAGTAAAAAATCACTCCATATCTGTTAAGGGCACATGGTCAATAAACCATCACCGTACATCAGGTAACGATCACCTGTACAGTAAAACATCACTCCATATCTGTTAAGGGCACATGGTCAATAAACCATCACCGTACATCAGGTAACGATCACCTGTACAGTAAAACATCACTCCATATCTGTTAAGGGCACAAGGTCAATAAACCATCACCGTACATCAGGTAACGATCACCTGTACAGTAAAACATCACTCCATATCTGTTAAGGGCACATGGTCAATAAACCATCACAGCACATCAGGTAACGATCACCTGTACAGTAAAACATCACTCCATATCTGTTAAGGGCACATGGTCAATAAACCATCACAGTACATCAGGTAACGATCACCTGTACAGTAAAACATCACTCCATATCTGTTAAGGGCACAAGGTCAATAAACCATCACAGCACATCAGGTAACGATCACCTGTACAGTAAAACATCACTCCATATCTGTTAAGGGCACATGGTCAATAAACCATCACAGCACATCAGGTAACGATCACCTGTACAGTAAAACATCACTCCATATCTGTTAAGGCCACAAGGTCAATAAACCATCACCGTACATCAGGTAACGATCACCTGTACAGTAAAACATCACTCCATATCTGTTAAGGGCACATGGTCAATAAACAATCACCGTACATCAGGTAACGATCACCTGTACAGTAAAACATCACTCCATATCTGTTAAGGGCACATGGTCAATAAACCATCACCGTACATCAGGTAACGATCACCTGTACAGTAAAACATCACTCCATATCTGTTAAGGGCACAAGGTCAATAAACCATCACCGTACATCAGGTAACGATCACCTGTACAGTAAAACATCACTCCATATCTGTTAAGGGCACATGGTCAATAAACCATCACCGTACATCAGGTAACGATCACCTGTACAGTAAAACATCACTCCATATCCGTTAAGGGCACATGGTCAATAAACCATCACCGTACATCAGGTAACGATCACCTGTACAGTAAAACATCACTCCATATCTGTTAAGGGCACATGGTCAATAAACCATCACCGTACATCAGGTAACGATCACCTGTACAGTAAAACATCACTCCATATCTGTTAAGGGCACAAGGTCAATAAACCATCACCGTACATCAGGTAACGATCACCTGTACAGTAAAACATCACTCCATATCTGTTAAGGGCACAAGGTCAATAAACCATCACCGTACATCAGGTAACGATCACCTGTACAGTAAAACATCACTCCATATCTGTTAAGGGCACAAGGTCAATAAACCATCACCGTACATCAGGTAACGATCACCTGTACAGTAAAACATCACTCCATATCTGTTAAGGGCACATGGTCAATAAACCATCACCGTACATCAGGTAACGATCACCTGTACAGTAAAACATCACTCCATATCTGTTAAGGGCACATGGTCAATAAACCATCACCGTACATCAGGTAACGATCACCTGTACAGTAAAACATCACTCCATATCTGTTAAGGGCACATGGTCAATAAACCATCACAGCACATCAGTTGCAAACAACTTGTAATGCAAACTATCACGTCATACCAATTGTAGAAAATTTGAACAGCAAACTTACAAGTCATTACAGTTGAAGACAGCTTGTATAGCAAACTGTCACGTCATATCAATTGTAGGCAACTTGTTCAGCAAACTGTCACGTCATATCAATTGTAGACAGCTTGTACAGCAAACTATCACGTCATATCAATCGTAGAAAACTTGTACAGCAAACTAAAACGTCATTACAGTTGAGGACAGCTTGTATAACAAACTGTCACATCATACCAATTGTAGAAAATTTGTACAGCAAACTAACGTCATATCAATGGTTAACAATTTGTACAGCAAACCGTCACGTCAAATAAATTGTAGACAACTTGTACAGCAAACTGTCACGTCATTTCAATTGAAGACAACTTGTACATCAAACTGTCACGTCATATCAGTTGTAGACAACTTGTACAGCAAACTGTCACGTCATATCAATTGTAGACAACTAGTACAGCAATCTATCACGTCATACCAATTGTAGACAGCTTGTACAGCAAACTGTCACGTCATATCAATTGTAGACAACTTGTACAGCAAACTGTCACGTCATATCAATTGTAGACAACTTGTACAGCAAACTTTCACGTCATACCAATTGTAGACAGCTTGTACAGCAAACTGTCACGTCATATCAATTGTAGACAACTAGTACAGCAATCTATCACGTCATACCAATTGTAGACAGCTTGTACAGCAAACTGTCACGTCATATCAATTGTAGACAACTTGTACAGCAAACTGTCACGTCATACCAATTGTAGACCATATTCCACGATCTTTTATTTTCTGTGATCAGTCCTAGTCGACGATGTACGTAGCTCAGGTTGGAAGGAGACTTAAGAGAGGTTTTATCTGCCTTACTGCAATACATTCTGCATGAACATTAACAATACATTCTGAGTGATAAGTGTTTATTATAAATTACAGGTTGGATATTGATCAGGCAGCGAGGCGCAACGTTCAAGATTTTTTCCATATCGAGGACCCCGATTATTATGAATTTGAATGTAAGTCAAGCCTTGGTAAATCTGAGAAAATCACATAATCTGAATATCTGTGACAAAGTTAAGAACAAATTCAGCGAGAAGTCTATTTCGCATGATTAAAATATTTAAAACATTTATTAGGCATTTAAAATGTCAAAACTATTAAGTATTTAATCAGTTGTATTTGGGTGATTCTATGACACATTTATTTTAGAAATTTGACTTTCTTTTAGGTCATATATTTTTCGACGATGCTTTCGAGTTTCACGGTGACGACGTCATGGAATACAAAGTGAACGATTTCGTCAAACGACTGGTGCAAGTCATGGATGTCGCAGCCAGGTATTTTTTTCCGATACTGGAATATTACATAAAAACTGGATACAGGTTTTGCTATTACAAGCTGGGACAGCATCACAAGGACGCCCTTCCTACAGGTCTAGTTAAACGTGAACAAATGCACTTATTATCGGACAAATCTTATCTAGATATCAATCCTCACCCTGTCGTACACTCTCCGTTAACATTGACAGTGCCCCAGTGAACGTAAAAGGTGCAAAGACATTTGTAATAATATGTGTATTATCTCACACCATTCTACCAGTCTCATGCTATTATATTCGATATTATATTGGATAAAAAAGTTTTCAAGCAAATAATCCCAGGTATATGGATTAACTATTTCCAATTCACCTGTTTCATATGTGTTTATAGTTCTGAGCGTGAGGTACACAGTTCATGCGTGTCAATAGTTAGACTGCAGTGCCAGAGGTCCGAACCTGTGCATGCCCGACAACTCCGAAAACAAGCTGAATAAACATGAAAGAAGTAACACAGAAGCGACACCAGATGGAAGCTTGGACGTGATCTGCGAACCTGCGTTGCACGGCCATCGGTTGCATGGCACGGCCATCAGGTAGTGTGACACGGCCATCAGGTTGCGTGGCATGGCCATCAGGTAGTGTGGCACGGCCATCAGGTTGCGTGGCACGGCCATCAGTTTGTGTTGCACGTCCATCAGGTAGTGTGGCACGGCCATCGGGTTGCATGGCACGGCCATCAGGTTGCGTGGTACGGCCCATCAGGTTGCGTTGCATGGCCATCGGGTTGCATGGCACGGACATCGGGTTGCATGGCTCGGCCATCAGGTTGCGAGGCACTGCCATCAGTTTGCGTGGCATGGCCATCGGGTTGCATGGCACGGCCATCGGGTTGCATGGCACGGCCATCAGGTTGCGTGGCACGGCCATCAGGTTGCGTGGCACGGCCATCAGGTTGCGTTGCTTGGCCATCGGGTTGCATGGCACGGTCATCGGGTTGCATGGCAGGGCCATCAGGTTGCGTGGCACGGCCATCAGGTTGCGTGGCACGGCCATCAGATAGCATGGCACGGCCATCGATGGCGTGGCACGGCCATCAGGATGCGTGGCACGGCCGAAAGGTAGCGTTTCATGGCCATTGGGTTGCATGACACGGCTATCAGGATGCGTGGCACGGCCATCAGGTTGCGAGGCACGGCCATCAGGTTGCGTGACACGGCCATTAGGTTGCGAGGCACGGTCATCAGGTAGCGTGGCACGGCTATCAGGTTGCATGGCAGTACCATCAGGTAGCGTGGCACGGCCATCAGGATGCGTGGCACACCCATCAGGTTGCGAGGCACGGTCATCAGGTAGCATGGCACGGCCATCAGGTTGCGTGGCAGGGCCATCAGGTTGCCTTGCAGTGCCATCAGGTTGCGTGGCACGGCCATCAGGTTGCTGACACAGCCATCAGGTTGCTTGGCATGGCCATCGGAATGCATGGCATGGCCATCGGAATGCGTGGCACGGCCATCGGGTTGAGTGGCTACAGTGGCATGGCCATCAGGTAGCGTTTCATGGCCATCAGGTTGCATGGCACGGCCATCAGGTTGTGTGGCACGGCAATCAGGTTGCATGGCACGGCCATCAGGTTGTGTGGCCCGGCCATTAGGTAGCGTTGCATGGCCATTGGGTTGCTTGGCATGGCCATCGGGTTGCGTGACAAGGCCATCGGGTTGCGTGGCACGGCCATCAGGTTGTGTGACATGGCCATCAGGTTGTGTGGCACAGCCATCGGGTTGCGTGGCATGGCCATCAGGTTGTGTTACACGGCCATCAGGTTGTGTGGCATGGCCATCAGGTTGTGTGGCACAGCCATCAGGTTGCGTGGCATGGCCATTAGGTTGTGTGGCACAGCCATCAGGTAGCGTGGCACGGCCATCGGGTTGCGTGGCACGGCCATCAGAATGCGTGAATCGTCCATCCGGTTGCGTGTTATGTTTATGTTTTGCGCAACTGGTAGAGCCCGATGGAAGTTACTTTTTACTTTGGCACAGGAGTAAGCAAATGGTTTTAGAATATAAGCGGCGTCTCACTGAACGATTATTGCGTCTCACTGAACGATAACGGCGCCTCACTGAACGAGAACGGCGTCTCACTGAACGATTAAAGGCGTTTCACTGAACGATTAAGGCGCTTAAGTGATCATCAATGGCGTCTCATTGAACGATAACGGCGTGTCACGAATCGTCTCACTGAGCGTCAAGGGCGTCTCACTGAACCATAAAGGCGTCTCACTGAGCGTCAATGGCGTCTCACTGAACGATAACGGCGTCTCACTGAGCGTCTTACTGAGCGTCAACGACGTCTCATTGCAATTTAATATCTTTACGCTCGTTACAGTTAGGTAACAGTTGCTCAAAATCAGAATGAGAGAAACAGATTTTCGTACTCGCAAATCGAGTTAACGTTATGCAGTGAAATTCAAATTGAATTGAATTATTAAAAAATCATATGAAATTTAGACGCCTGTTTACCGTCAACGGATGATTGACATTAAAGGGTCTAGATCCGCTGGAATAAATGTCCAATATGAGTCAGCCAACACATGAAGCAGCAAACGGGATTTCCAAGGAGACATCTTGACCATTTAAATTCTTCATACATCAAACAAGCCTATATAAAAGAGTTTTCTTCGTTTCGCAAGTCATTAATAAGCAGAAATAAATTTGACACGCAACATGGATTCACGAACCCCCCCCCCCCCCCCCCTCTTAACAAATGGTTCTCTCGCATTCTTATTTACCATTGTTGGGTTGTGTAGGAATAAATAAAAAATTATCTGCTTATAGCTCTGCTCACGGAGACAACATCAAGGTGCCGTCCCCCATCAAGTACCTGACGCCGTACGGAGGCCGACTGGAGTGGATCCTGCCGGGCGGAAATAAAATCCTGGCCCACCTCAAAGACAAGGTCAAGATCAGACACAAGAAAAGGTGGAGCCAGGTCAGTCACGTGGTCACCAACCAACTCCTGAATTTTTACTTTGAGGAAGACAATTCTAAATACTGCTCAAGACTTACCTGTTATTGAGTATACTTTATATTAGTGATTACAAATCTATGCATATTAACACTAATGAAATAAACATTCTTCATAATGTTAGTTACTCTTTTAATGCATTCACATAAAGACTTTTAATGTGCAGAGAACCCCATACGGTCGGAGGATCAACCAGCATATAAACTAATAAAACAGATTGGGCTCCTTGTTATATCACAGTGTACAAATTCCGACCACTGCTGGCTGTTATACTGCGGGAGTGTTATATCACAGTGTGCTTGCTGTTATACTGCGGTAATGGTATACCACAGTGTGCTGGCTGATATACTGCGTTAGTGTTATATCACTGTGCTGGCTGTTATACTGCGGTAGTGTTATATCACTGTGCTGGCTGTTATACTGCGGTAGTGTTATATCACTGTGCTGGCTGTTATACTGCGGTTGTGTTATATCACTGTGCTGGCTGTTATACTGCGGTAGTGTTATATCACTGTGCTGGCTGTTATACTGCGGTAGTGTTATATCACTGTGCTGGCTGTTATACTGCGGTAGTGTTATATCACTGTGCTGGCTGTTATACTGCGGTAGTGTTATATCCAAAGTGCTGGCTGTTATACTGCGGTAGTGTTATATCACAGTGTGCTGGCGGTTATACTGCGGTAGTGTCATATCACAGAGTGCTGGCTGTTATACTGCGGTAGTGGTATACCACAGTGTGCTGGCTGTTATACTGCTGTAGTGTTATATCACAGAGTGCTGGCGTTATACTGCGGTAGTGGTATACCACAGTGTGTTGGCTGTTATACTGCGGTAGTGTTATGTCACAGAATGCTGGTGGTTATACTGCGGTAGTGTCATATCACAGAGTGCTGGCTGTTATACTGCGGTAGTGGTATACCACAGTGTGCTGGCTGTTATACTGCGGTAGTGTCATATCACAGAGTGCTGGCTTATACTGCGGTAGTGGTATACCACAGTGTGCTGGCGGTTATACTGCGGTAGTGTCATATCACAGAGTGCTGGCTGTTATACTGCGGTAGTGGTATTCCACAGTGTGCTGGCTGTTATACTGCGGTAGTGTTATATCACAGAGTGCTGGCGTTATACTGCGGTAGTGGTATACCACAGTGTGCTGGCTGTTATACTGCGGTAGTGTCATATCACAGAGTGCTGGCTGTTATACTGCGGTAGTGGTATACCACAGTGTGTTGGCTGTTATACTGCGGTAGTGTTATGTCACAGAATGCTGGTGGTTATACTGCGGTAGTGTCATATCACAGAGTGCTGGCTGTTATACTGCGGTAGTGGTATACCACAGTGTGCTGGCTGTTATACTGCGGTAGTGTCATATCACAGTGTGCTGGCGGTTATACTGCGGTAGTGTCATATCACAGAGTGCTGGCTGTTATACTGCGGTAGTGTCATATCACAGAGTGCTGGCTGTTGTACTGCGGTAGTGGTATATCACAGTGTGCTGGCGGTTATACTGCGGTAGTGTCATATCACAGAGTGTTGGCTGTTATACTGCGGTAGTGGTATACCACAGTGTGCTGGCTGTTATACTGCGGTAGTGTTATATCACTGTGCTGGCGGTTATACTGCGGTAGTGTCATATCACAGAGTGCTGGCTGTTATACTGCGGTAGTGGTATACCACAGTGTGCTGGCTGACCGCGGTAGCGTAAAGGACTGATGGTTCTTTGGAGTACTTGAGTTCCCTCACAGTTTCCTCACCCATGATATCCTAACACATGTTTTATGTGTTTTCAGTTTGCCTAAATGTATTACATGCTAGAATTTCATGTTTTTATGTTTGCAGTGAATGTTCATGTATTACATACTGGACTTTCATGTTTGCAGTGTATGTACATGTATTACATGCTGGGCTTTCGACTATGGAATGAAGTGATGGACCTGAAAACCAAACAGAAAAGAGCAGACAACACGTTCCTGATGGCGCTGGACGGTGACGTGGACTTCCAGCCGAACGCTCTCACGTTGCTGGTGGACATCATGAAGAAGAACTACAAGGTCGGGGCGGCGTGCGGGCGGATCCACCCGATAGGAAACGGTGAGTACTAAGCTCAGGTTCCCACGTCACCTGTGGCCTTGATCCTCAATCAACCATTACCTTGATGTCAACTCACAGGGGGTTTGGTCAAAGGTTGTCCAAAGAGGAGGATTCAGAGGGTAGATGACCCCTATTCGTACTGTTGTAAATTAAAATGTGCAGTTCTAAATATGCAGTTTTCAGTTCTAGATTTTAAAGTCTTGTACCACTCACAGACTTAAAGCCTCTACGGGTTAATAATTGTATTTATCGAACACTCCATGAAAGTTTACACTATGTCATTGGGCCTGGTATCAGCTTCTAACATTGCTGTGATTCTCTAATAATTATATATAATCCGCCATATATTCTTATTCATAACCCACTGATAATACCAATATTGTGTTTATATTACCAATGAAATATCAGAGACCATTGACTTGAGTTTAGATTTGTTACTCACGAATTATACGCTGAGGTTTATTTACACACTGCCATAAACTGTTACATAGTTATGGTCAAACGCATTCAGCTTTGAATTACTTTACTATAGCCTCGGTAACAATGTCCTCATTTTATGCTGATCGGATTTGCGCAGTTGTAAAGTTTCCTGAAAATATACACTGTTAGAGGCTGTGGGGGGGGGGGGGGGAGGGGGCTATGTGTATAATAGAAGAGTATACGATTAATACCAAAATGCAGCGATGGAGTTTGCGTCCCTCACAGTTTTCTTCCCTCTGCTCCTGCATGCAATAGTGCTGTATAAAATCTACTGGCATTCTGGGCACACCCCTTTACCAGTCCCAATTAGATGTTGCGCCCCTTACCCAACTTTTTTTTTCTGGCGTCCTGTATCCACCCCTGGCCAAGGCCATCTTCCAGGAATCCAGGCCTCTTGTGTCACAGTGCAGAGATCTTGTCTCCTGGTTCGTTGCTTTGTTCATCATTCATGACCTTACGCTGGTCTCCTGGTTGGTTCCGTTACTTTGTTTATCATTCATGGCCTTACCCTGGTCTCCTGGTTGCTTCCGTTGCTTTGTTTATCATTCATGGCCTTACGCTGGTCTCCTGGTTGGTTCCGTTGCTTTGTTTATCATTCCTGATCTTACGCTGGGCTCCTGGTTTGTTCCGTTACTTTGTTGATCATTACTGATCTTCCGCTTAGCTCCTGGTTGGTTCCGTTGCTTTGTTTATCATTCCTGATCTTACGCTGGGCTCCTGGTTTGTTCCGTTACTTTGTTGATCATTCCTGATCTACAGCTTAGCTCCTGGTTGGTTCCGTTGCTTTGTTTATCATTCATGACCTTACGCTGGTCTCCTGGTTGGTTCCGTTGCTTTGTTTATCATTCATGGCCTAACGCTGGTCTCCTGGTTGGTTCCGTTACTTTGTTTATCATTCTTGACCTTACGCTGGTCTGCTGGTTGCTTCCGTTACTTTGTTTATCATTCATGGCCTTACGCTAGTCTCCCGGTTGCTTCCGTTACTTTGTTTATCATTCATGGCCTTACGCTGGTCTCCTAGTTGGTTCCGTAACTTTGTTTATCAATCATGACCTAACGCTGGTCTGCTGGTTGGTTCCGGTACTTTCTTTATCATTCATAGCCTTACACTGGTCTCCTGGTTGGATCTTTTACTTTGTTTATCATTAATGACCTTACGCTGGTCTCCTGGTTTGTTCCGTTACTTTGTTGATCATTACTGATCTTCCGCTTAGCTCCTGGTTGGTTCCGTTGCTTTGTTTATCATTCCTGATCTTACGCTGGGCTCCTGGTTTGTTCCGTTACTTTGTTGATCATTCCTGATCTACAGCTTAGCTCCTGGTTGGTTCCGTTGCTTTGTTTATCATTCCTGATCTTACGCTCGTCACCTGGTTGGTACCGTTACTTTGTTATCAATCCTGACCTAAGGTTGGTCTCCTGCTTGGTACCGTTACTTTGTTTATCATGCATGACCTTACGTTGGTCTCCTGGTTGGTTCCGTTACTTTGTTTATCATTCATGACCTAACGCTGGTCTGCTGGTTGGTTCCGTTACTTTCTTTATCATTCATAGCCTTACACTGGTCTCATGGTTGGATCTGTTACTTTGTTTATCATTCATGACCTTACGCTGGTTCCCTGGTTGGTACCATTGCTTTGTTTATCATTCCTGATCTTACGCTGGTCTCCTGGTTGGTACCGTTACTTTGTTTATCATTCCTGACCTTACGTTGGTCTCCTGGTTGGACCGTTACTTTGTTTATCATTCATGACCTTACGTTGGTCTCCTGGTTGGTACCGTTACTTTGTTTGTCATTCATGACCTTACGTTGGTCTCCTGGTTGGTACCGTTACTTTGTTTATCATTCATGACTTTACGCTGGTCTCCTGGTTGGTTCCGTTACTTTGTTTATTATTCCTGATCTTACGCTGGTCACTTGGTTGGTACCGTTACTTTGTATATCATTCCTGACCTTACGTTGGTCTCCTGGTTGGTACCGTTACTTTGTTTATCATTCATGACCTAACGTTAGTCTCTTGGTAGGTTCCGTTACTTTGTTTGTCATTCATGACGTTTCGCTGGTCTCCTGGTTGGTACCGTTACTTTGTTTATCATTCCTGATCTTACGCTGGTCTCCTGGTTGGTACCGTTACTTTGTTTATCATTCATGACCTTACGTTGGTCTCCTGGTTGGTACCGTTACTTTGTTTATCATTCATGACCTTACGTTGTATCTCCTGGTTTGTTCCGTTGCTTTGTTTATCATTCATGACCCTACGTTGGTCTACTGGTTGGTTCCGTTACTTTATTTATCATTCATGACCTTACGTCTGTCTCTTGGTTGGTTCCGTTACTTTGTTTATCATTCTAACGTTACGCTGGTCTCCTGGTTGGTACCGTTACTTTGTTTATCATTCCTGATCTTACGCTGGTCCTGTGGTTTGTACCGTTACTTTTTTTATCATTCATGACCTTACGCTGGTCTCCTGGTTTGTTCCGTTGCTTTGTTTATCATTCATGACCCTACGTTGGTCTACTGGTTGGTTCCGTTACTTTGTTTATCATTCCTGATCTTAGGCTGGTCTCCTGGTTGGTTCCGTTACTTTGTTTATCATTCATGACTTTACGCTGGTCTCCTGGTTGGTTCCGTTACTTTGTTTATTATTCCTGGTCTTACGCTGGCCTCCTGGTTCATTCCTTTGCTTTGTTAATCATTCATGGCCTTACGCTGGTCTCCTGGTTTGTTCCGGTTCTTTGTTTATCATTCATGACCCTACATTGGTCTACTGGTTGGTTCCGTTACTTTGTTTATCATTCCTGATCTTACGCTGGTCTCCTGGTTGGTTCCGTTACTTTGTTTATCATTCATGACCTTACGTTGGTCTCCTGGTTGGTTCCGTTACTTTGTTTCTCATTCATGACCTAACGCTGGGCTCCTGATTGGTTCTGTTACTTTGTTTATCATTCATGGCCTTACGCTGGTCTACTGGTTGGTTCCTCTGCTTTGTTTACCATTCATGACCCTACGTTGGTCTCCTGGTTGGTTCCGTTACTTTGTTTATCATTCATGACTTTACGCTGGTCTCCTGGTTGGTTCCGTTCCTTGGTTTATTATTCCTGATCTTACGCTGTCCTCCTGGTTCATTCATTTGCTTTGTTTATCATTCATGGCCTTACGCTGGTCTCCTGGTTTGTTCCGGTTCTTTGTTTATCATTCATGACCCTACATTGGTCTACTGGTTGGTTCAGGTTCTTTGTTTATCATTCATGACCCTACATTGGTCTACTGGTTGGTTCCGTTACTTTGTTTATCATTCATGATCTTACGCTGGTCTCCTGGTTGGTTCCGTTACTTTGTTTATCATTCATGACCTTACGTTGGTCTCCTGGTTGGTTCCGTTGCTTTGTTTCTCATTCATGACCTAACGCTGGTCTCCTGGTTGGTTCCGTTACTTTGTTTATCATTCATGACCTTACGCTGGTCTTCTGGTTTGTTCCGTTGCTTTGTTTATCATTCATGACCCTTCGTTGGTCTACTGGTTGGTTCCGTTACTTTGTTTATCATTCCTGATCTTAGGCTGGTCTTCTGGTTTGTTCCGTTGCTTTGTTTATCATTCATGACCCTACGTTGGTCTACTGGTTGGTTCCGTTACTTTGTTTATCATTCCTGATCTTAGGCTGGTCTCCTGGTTGGTTCCGTTACTATGTTTATCATTCATGACCTTACGTTGGTCTCCTGGTTGGTTCCGTTACTTTGTTTATCATTCATGACCTAACTCTGGTCTCCTGGTTGGTTCCGTTACTTTGTTTATAATTCATGGCCTAACGCTGGTCTCCTGGTTGGTTCCTCTGCTTTGTTTATCATTCATGACCTTACGCTGGTCTCCTGGTTGGTTCCGTCCCTTTGTTTATCATTCATGACCTTACGCTTGTTTCCTGGTTGGTCCCATTGCTTTGTTTATCATTCATGACCTCACGCTGGTCTCCTGGTTGGTACAATTACTTTGTTTATCATTCATGACCTTACGCTGGTCTCCTGGTTGGTTCCGTTACTTTGTTTATCATTCATGACCTAACTCTGGTCTCCTGGTTGGTTCCGTTACTTTGTTTATAATTCATGACCTTACGCTTGTTTCCTGGTTGGTCCCATTGCTTTGTTTATCATTCATGACCTCACGCTGGTCTCCTGGTTGGTACAATTACTTTGTTTATCATTCATGACCTTACGCTGGTCTCCTGGTTGGTTCCGTCCCTTTGTTTATCATTCATGACCTTACGCTTGTTTCCTGGTTGGTCCCATTGCTTTGTTTATCATTCATGACCTCACGCTGGTCTCCTGGTTGGTACAATTACTTTGTTTATCATTCATGACCTTACGCTGGTCTCCTGGTTGGTTCCGTCCCTTTGTTTATCATTCATGACCTTACGCTTGTTTCCTGGTTGGTCCCATTGCTTTGTTTATCATTCATGACCTCACGCTGGTCTCCTGGTTGGTACAATTACTTTGTTTATCATTCATGACCTTATGCAGGTCTCCTGGTTGGTTCCGTTACTTTGTTTTTCATTAAGGATTCAGGAGGAAAGGGAACCCATGAAGGCAGGTCTCGCTACCAATAATATGTCGCAGAAATTGTACAACTGGGCATGTACTGAGTGACACCTGGGCATGTACAAAGTGACAACTGGGTAGGTAATGAGTAGCAACTGTCAACTGGGCATGTACTGAGTGATGATGGGTGAGATCGATCCTGTTTTTAAATTCAATACATTAATTGTGCCGTTTATTTAATAGGCGCAATGGTGTGGTACCAGAAGTTTGAGTATTCACTGGGTCACTGGATGCAGAAAGCGACAGAGCACGTGCTGGGCTGCGTGCTGTGTAGTCCCGGCTGCTTCAGTCTGTTCAGAGGATCAGCCCTGATGGATGATAACGTCATGAAGATGTACACCACCATGTCAACAGAGGCTTCACATTACGTCCAGTACGATCAAGGTATACAGCAGATTCCTGTCATCTAACGGCTCTCGGTAGAACACAGGCCGTTACCAAGACAAATAAACATAAAGAAACCAAATCTTTATCGGATACGCACAAAATATGTAAAACGATCCACTTCTGACTGATAAACCGTCCGTGCTCAAAGTTTTGTGGAAAGCCCTTGTGGGGTTATTATTTGCGTAAATATGCTGAACTACATGCAAACCAACTCTAATCTGAAGGTAAGGTATACAACGCTAGTTAGTACGCACATTAACGGAGATTCACAGGGAAAGTTAGTCTGAGCAGTGCCACACGCGTATGTACACAAGAGAACAATCTTTCATCATTTTTGAAAGACAAATACGTACGGTAGTTATAAATATAGCAGTAGAAAATATATGATCAAGAGCTTCACCTGTTGATATTTTACATTGCAGCTACAGTATTGACTGATATGACTGTGATGTTTTCAAAGCTGGTAGTGTGTCTACTCTGTATCATAAAAAGTATCAAAGTTTTACTATAATTTCAGTAGGTGTATTCTGTTTAATAACACGCACTGTATGTTTTCTTTGATTTCAGGCGAGGACCGCTGGTTGTGTACTCTGCTGCTACAACAAGGGTACCGGGTAGAATACTGCGCTGCTTCAGACGCCTTGACCTATGCCCCGGAAGGTCAGCCATATATAAAACTGTGTATTTCATCACACACACACACACACACACACATATATATATATTATATATATATATATATATATATATATATATATATATATATATATATATATATATATATATATATATATATATATATATATACTAAACGTTAAGCACGCTGGAGCATCGTGTTATTACTCCGAGATCATCAGATATCTGACGCTTGTTGGGGACCCAGCTATTACTGTTATTTTCTTTTTACACGGTTCGGTGGCTTCACTAGCCTTCAGGTGTCGGCAACGGCGTGAAACTCCGAGTAATAACACCATGCTCCAGCGTGCTTAACGTTTAGTTAATCTGCTCTACCTTAGCTGTACCGAGCACTATGCTGCAAGCACTGGAACCAACTTAGGTATATATATATATATATATATATATATATATATATATATATATATATATATATATATAATACTGTCAAGTCACATCCTGTCTATTTTGTTTTAACCGCAGTCTTCAGTTTGATTGTTTATATGTCAACGATTACGTTTTGTGCTTCATTTACACACTGGTCATCAGATCTTGTTTGATTTTGCCATCGAGAAATCATTGTGTTCAATAACACATTAACGTATATCCGCATTCAGTTGCCAATCGATGCCCTTGGTTATACGCCATCCTCGCCCCCCCCCCCCCCCCCGCCCTCCCCCGCCCCCCGCCAATACTTCCTGTTCTCAAAGTAATTTCAAAAGAAAAGCTGGCTACCTAAGGATACTGAAATGATTCGCTGTCCCATTTTGGCCAATTATTATTTCCATAGCGTCCGTATACAGAGAAAACATACAATGGAATATATTTTACAAGGAAATCTGACCTATTTCCGATCAATTGTTGATTGCCATTTGTTGTTATTCCAGGTTTCAACGAGTTTTTCAACCAGCGACGCAGATGGATGCCGTCCACGATGGCCAACATTTTGGACTTGTTGAGAAGCTGGAAACAGACGACCCGAGTTAACGATAGCCTGTCTATCCCGTACATCATCTACCAGACCCTGCTGTTTGCGTCCTCAGTCATAGGTCCCGGCACAATATTCCTCATGATCGTGGGCGCAGTACAGGTCAGTCACACACACAAACACCTACACACACATACAAATAATTTAAACACTTTAAAAGTATGAATTTAATCAAATGTGTAAGGTGCAAGAACAATTTCATAACAGTTGATCCTCTTTCTGCTTCAATTGTCACGTCAATTTTTATTGTGCAAAAAAACTTTAATTGCGAAGACTAAGTTAAAAAAAGGTAATTTTTTAATTAAAATGCATACAAATCTGTTTCATACATCGATATAGTTGACAACATATTTTAAAAATGTTAAAGAACCATTATTTTCAAACAGTTATAAATGTCCGAGCATGCAACCCTGTCATGATGTAAACCTGAAGGCAACTAGAAAGAACATTTGACTGACATGAACGTGTAATGAGAAGCAGGCCTGTGAATTAAATTCAAACTCACTGCCATAAACGTGTAATGAGTACCAGGCCTGTGAATTAAATTCAAACTCACTGCCATGAACGTGTGATGAGTACCAGGCCTGTGAATTAAATTCAAACTCACTGCCATGAACGTGTAATGAGTACCAGGTCTGTGAATTAAATTCAAACTCACTGCCATGAACGTATAATGAGTACCAGGCCTGTGAATTAAATTCAAACTCACTGCCATGAACGTGTAATGAGTACCAGGCCTGTGAATTAAATTCAAACTCACTGCCATGAACGTGTGATGAGTACCAGGCCTGTGAATTAAATTCAAACTCACTGCCATGAACGTGTAATGAGTACCAGGCCTGTGAATTAAATTCAAACTCACTGCCATGAACGTGTAATGAGTACCAGGCCTGTGAATTAAATTCAAAGTCACTGCCATGAACGTGTAATGAATACCAGGCCTGTGAATTAAATTCAAACTCACTGCCATGAACGTGTAATGAGTACCAGGCCTGTGAATTAAATTCAAACTCACTGCCATGAACGTGTGATGAGTACCAGGCCTGTGAATTAAATTCAAACTCACTGCCATGAACGTGTGATGAGTACCAGGCCTGTGAATTAAATTCAAACTCACTGCCATGACAGTGTAATGAGTACCAGGCCTGTGAATTAAATTCAAACTCACTGACATGAACGTTTGATGAGTACCAGGCCTGTGAATTAAATTCAAACTCACTGCCATGAACGTGTAATGAGTACCAGGCCTGTGAATTAAATTCAAACTCACTGCCATGAACGTGTAATGAGTACCAGGCCTGTGAATTAAATTCAAACTCACTGCCATGAACGTGTGATGAGTACCAGGCCTGTGAATTAAATTCAAACTCACTGCCATGAACGTGTGATGAGTACCAGGCCTGTGAATTAAATTAAAACTCACTGCCATGAACGTGTGATGAGTACCAGGCCTGTGAATTAAATTCAAACTCACTGCCATGAACGTGTAATGAGTACCAGGCCTGTGAATTAAATTCAAACTCACTGCCATGAACGTATAATGAGTACCAGGCCTGTGAATTAAATTCAAACTCACTGCCATGAACGTGTAATGAGTACCAGGCCTGTGAATTAAATTCAAACTCACTGCCATGAACGTGTGATGAGTACCAGGCCTGTGAATTAAATTCAAACTCACTGCCATGAACGTGTAATGAGTACCAGGCCTGTGAATTAAATTCAAACTCACTGCCATGAACGTGTAATGAGTACCAGGCCTGTGAATTAAATTCAAAGTCACTGCCATGAACGTGTAATGAATACCAGGCCTGTGAATTAAATTCAAACTCACTGCCATGAACGTGTAATGAGTACCAGGCCTGTGAATTAAATTCAAACTCACTGCCATGAACGTGTAATGAGTACCAGGCCTGTGAATTAAATTCAAACTCACTGCCATGAACGTGTGATGAGTACCAGGCCTGTGAATTAAATTCAAACTCACTGCCATGACAGTGTAATGAGTACCAGGCCTGTGAATTAAATTCAAACTCACTGACATGAACGTTTGATGAGTACCAGGCCTGTGAATTAAATTCAAACTCACTGCCATGAACGTGTAATGAGTACCAGGCCTGTGAATTAAATTCAAACTCACTGCCATGAACGTGTAATGAGTACCAGGCCTGTGAATTAAATTCAAACTCACTGCCATGAACGTGTGATGAGTACCAGGCCTGTGAATTAAATTCAAACTCACTGCCATGAACGTGTGATGAGTACCAGGCCTGTGAATTAAATTAAAACTCACTGCCATGAACGTGTAATGAGTACCAGGCCTGTGAATTAAATTCAAACTCACTGCCATGAACGTGTGATGAGTACCAGGCCTGTGAATTAAATTCAAACTCACTGCCATGAACGTGTAATGAGTACCAGGCCTGTGAATTAAATTCAAACTCACTGCCATGAACGTGTAATGAGTACCAGGCCTGTGAATTAAATTCAAACTCACTGCCATGAACGTGTGATGAGTACCAGGCCTGTGAATTAAATTCAAACTCACTGCCATGAACGTGTGATGAGTACCAGGCCTGTGAATTAAATTCAAACTCACTGCCATGAACGTGTGATGAGTACCAGGCCTGTGAATTAAATTCAAACTCGTTAAACATAGAGGAAATAATGCATCCACAAATGTATCTTAACTACTTTTTATATCGCAATAGTTGTGTGCATTTACACAAATTTAGAATAGTTTTCTTCAACACCTATATTACAGATGTCAGTACATTTTCTGCATTTATGTTGGCCTCGAGTTCCCTAAGCCAACCACAATATATGTGGGACTCGAGTTCCGTAAGCCAATCACAATATATGTTGGACTCGTGTTTCCTAAGCCATCCACAATATATGTTGGCCTCGAGTTCCCTAAGTCATCCATGATTTATGTTGGACTCGAATTTCCTAAGCCATCCACAACTGCGATGTATTCAAGCATTCTGTTATCTACTGCGGTTGGCTTCATATAACCAAGGTTAAATTTTCATTTTTCAGTGTTTCGCAAAGGTTTCTTTTTTCGCGATCTTACCTTACAAAAAAAGTATAACCATTAGAATATTTATTGTTTATATCAAATAGTTAGTGTGCAACATCGTTATAATTTCACGGAGATCCATATGAATGGACTAGAACTCATTATTCTATATGGCAGATAAATTGAAAGATCTGATATCATATTTAATAACAATCTTTGAGCATGCAATTTATATTATTATATTCATTAAATTAATATTTACCTTTGAACTTGCCTTCAACGAAGGGAACTCTTTTTCATGCAGACTTTGTTTTCGCGATAATTCCCCTTTCGCGAGTATCGAAAAAAAAAACAAAGTATATTTAATTTTTAGCAAATATTTAACACAACACTGCTACTGACTGTTTTGTCTTTCTCTGTAGAATGCGATTCCTGGGACAACCCAAGACGTGGCCTTCATCATCAATTTTATACCTGTCCTGATTTTCATTATTTTGTGCTACGTTGCAAAGCCTGATACACAGGTAAGTCAGCATCACAATCCATGTAAGCTAGCGATATTTTTTTTCTGTGAAATCAATGACGGGCAAGCTTATAGCTCTTGAAATGGGGTAACCTTTCGCCAGATATAAATTCCACTCAAAACTAACCTCTCCTGTTTTGGAACTGTGTGACGGCCGGGACTACTTTCTCATCTGTCAAACTTCAAAATTAAAATCCATTTCAATTAAACAGGACCAAGTCAACACCTGTTAACATATATTTCACATGCGCATGCTTTCAAAATAATGCATTGTGGGTGTTAGATTTTGCCTCAAACAATCCCCAAATAGCAGAGCTGTACCCTTTTGAGCCCGAGTCTGCGCAGTGTGGTAAGGGGGCACGAGACAGTTTCGTTCAACTACTTTTGAGACACAACGACCCATACGACTTAATATCCGGAAGCAATACCTTCACCATCGTGGAGTCAATATTATAACATATATACCAGCATGAAGGTGGTTTTCCATAAGTGCACAGTGTGTATTCGTAGTCCGCATGCGTAGTCCGTATGCGTAGTCCGTATCAGCAAAGTTCGTTTTCCATATGTATGCATGCGTAGTCCGTACTCCGTGTTCATAGGAGCTCGATGGCTGAAAATCTTCTTTCTTTGTAAGCCATTTCACCATATATTTATTGTACATTCCCAAAAATTAGAAACAAAAGTTTGTTTGTTAAAATATGTAAATATTTACATTATATTTATATTTTCAAAAAAGATCTTTATTATTATTTTATACGCGGTTCTGATGTTTAAGGCTTAAGCATTTGGAAAACACGTATATGTTTAAGAGAGGACAACAAAATTCAACCAAATGCCAATGTTTGGTTTACGAAAGACTGATATCAGAAATGACAATTATACCAGTGGAAATAGAGATTGTTCATACAGCACGGCCTTGGATAGGGACTACACATACGGACTACGCATGCGGATGAATTGAAAAGGCCCAGATAAAAAGTCTACAAAGCCATTTTTGCGGACTACGCATGCGGACTACGGATACAGACTACGATCTTATGGAAAAGCATCTTAAGGTGGCCTGTGAGGTTGCGATATGTTTATGTGACAGTTTTTTTTTATTTGCTACAGCTGTTCTTCGCCCAGGTGTTGTCGGCTTTGTACTGCCTGGTCCAGATGCTGGTGTTGATCGGCATTCTGGTCAGGATAAGACAGGAAGGAATTTGCTCCCCCACAGCAATCTTCTTCTTCTTCGTGTTTGGGACGTTTGTTCTGGCCGCCCTCCTCCATCCACAAGAGTTCTTCAACTTGTTTTATGGAATTGTCTATTTCGTGTCAATTCCCAGTATGTACATGCTGCTTATAATCTATGGCGTGACAAACATGCACGTGGTCTCGTGGGGAACCAGAGAGGTTACCGTCACTAAAACCGAGAAAGAGATACTAGAGGCAAAGAAACTAGAAGAGGAGCAAAAGGATGCTGCCAAGAACAAATCTTCAGTGGGTGCACTCATGAGCAAGTTTAAAATAGGAGCCCATAATACGGAGGAGGAAGGATTCGCTTTTTCGCTCGGTGATTTGTTCCGTTGCGTTTGTTGCCCTCGACCCAAACTTCAGCAGGACGAGTACAAATACAATACCATCCTCGATGAACTGAAAGGGGTCAAGGAGGAACTTAAATTCTTATCCAGGCAACAACAATGTTTTCCCTTTGCTGACCCACCGAACTCTCCAAGTCATTTTGGACCAGCTCCAAACTGGAATCTTAACCACGGGGTTCTAGATGTCCATGAGATTGACCCTGGTAAGTGGGCCATATTCAGAACACTCCATGAAATGACAGTAAACGTTAATTATTGCTCTTTAAGTATTCAATGTTTAAACCAATTGAGGGTAAACAATATATTCTGGCCTTGTTGTTGGAGAAAATATTTTTACGTATAGGTGATAAAAAAAAGAAAAAAAAGCGACTATTTCGAAACATATGAATATTTTTAAACACTTTAATTTCTCCTTACTTCAAAGTAAATTCAGTGCTCTTATTGCTTAACTTTATTTGTTGTTTTATTGATTTATTTTTTGTTTATTGTTGCATTTATTTTATTCTTACGTTTGTTCAGACCACGAGGCACCGGAAGTGGTTACTGATACAGAAACCGAGAAAGGACACAATGAGACGCCAACATCCCCAACGTGGATAGACGATAACGACCTTCAAAACGGAACCAAGGGACAGCTGGACGATAAAGAAAAGCATTTCTTTGAGGACCTAATTAAGGAATACCTGTTTCCATTGGTAAAGGATAAGATCAGAGAGGAACGCGTCGCCCATGACCTCAAGGACTTACGTAACAAGTCCTCATTCTCCTTCATCTTGATGAACCTTCTGTTTATTGTGTCCATATTTACTATGCAGATGCAAGACACAACATCAGGGCTGTATATTCTTTGGCCTTGTCGCGATTCTAAAGGTAATAAGTTGTACCTCGAACCAATCGGGATAATGTTCTTGTTTGTCTTTGGGGTTATAATGCTGATCCAGATAATCGGGATGTTGATCCATCGTATCGGCACGGCTCTGCACATCGTCAGCACCACTCAACTGCGCTGTCGCAGACCGAAAGAGGTGCCGACTGATGATAACTTATCAGACGCCATGCACCTTGCCAAGCGCCTTGGAGAAGCCAAGCGAGAGGAAGATGCCATGTCAACCACATCCATGAACACCGCTGTGAGCGCCGAAGCTGACGAGGACTACCTGCCAGGTAGGCGGGGGATGGTGAAGAAGCTGCACAAATATGCCAAGAGAGAACCAATGAGAGTTCACACCATTAGCAAGGCATTCCATGAGCGGTTCCAACGGTTCCAAGAGAGGGTAGCTAACGAGGAGATGTCAGACGAAGAACTCCGTAAGAAGGTCCTAGGAAGAGAAGATCGGAATAATGGACGGAGGGACCGTGACCTTCGTGCGATACGGACCGTCAGGTTACGTACAATAGGTAGAAGGGGACTTCCGCGCCTCTCAGAAAACAACGATGTGTATGATATGGAGGCCAGGGCTGGAGTAAATTATTCAGCATGTGGAGGAGAGCCATGTGCGTCCTCTACAGCCGGCCTGGTGGAGGAGGATACCCCTCCGAATAACTCAAGGTATCGCAAACGTTACAACGCGCCGCCCCCGCCGCTCCAACGGGAATTCGATGGCCCAAATCACAATAACAGGAGACTGCAAAGACTTTCAATAGAGATGAACAGATTAGATAACAGGCGCTTTTCCTCAGTCGACGCCTGAGACATCTAACGTATTAAGTATCTGGTGATATTTCGCTGCCATTATATATTTTGTTAGGCGACCAGCAGATTTTTCCTGCAGACCGGGAGACGGTTAAATATAAATGAAGACGTGTATGAACGGTTCCTTCAATTATTTGAGCGGTACAACGATATATATATATATATATGTGTGTGTGTGTGTGTGTGTGTGTGTATGTGTGAAGACGAAAGAAAGCGAGAGAGCATAATTATATTTAGGAACTGATGATTTCAGTAACTTTTCTTATAATTCTGTACGGCCAGGCATGAATATTATTGGGAATTTCACACGGGGTGACTGAAATTTGGAGGTGACGACAGGCTGTAGGGTTGTTCTGCTGAAAAAGCGGAGGGCTGACGTCCAATTACACACAGAATAAACAATAATTGTTTGCGGCTACAGGGTCAGTATCAGTGGAAACTACAGCTAGAGCTATCATATCAAAGGCATGTTTGTAGCATGAATAGCAATATAACTATTAAATGTGTGCGTGAATGTGTGTGATTCCGAGTTCTGTGACAAATGTTCTTATTTATCTGTATAAATAATACTTCATAAGGCATGTATTGTGTGTACTTTATATTGCCCGAATGATATGTCCGGATGGGAGAGGCTGCACAAAAATAAACCAAACTCGGGGAAATACTAATCTACATTTGTTTGAATAGGTTTTTATGGAATAATATCATCATCGTCCGTTGTCTTCCATATGGTGAATGCAATGTCCAGGGGAGTGATGATACGATATGACGAATTCAGGGAGTGTTGTGGAGAAAGTGTCCTAGAGCTCAATATATATATATATATATATTAAAAAATAAGTCATTCTTGTGTATCAGGATAATACTGTATACTATTGCTCTACTGCTCAACTAATATTGACATGAATTTCACAGACCTGTCTGACTGGACACCTTCCAGCTGATAGTTTACACCTGCATGGTTGTTTCAAATATAGCATGAGTTATAAATCGTAACTGTTAAGTCTTGGACAGCAGTACTTGAGAAAGACGATTTGCGTATTTAAGAAATAAAAAGGGTATATTCCAATGTTTTTTTTTTTTTTTTTTCTTTTCTTCTGGAAAAAGGATGAATAAATATAACGCAAGATGAGTGAATGAATAATAACAAGATGAGCGAGTGAGTAGAAAACAAGGTGAGTGAATGAATGAAAAGCAAAATGAGTGAATGAACGAAAGGAAAACAAAATGAGAAACAAAACGAGCGAATAAAAATGTGAGTGAATAAATGAAAAACACGATGAGTGAAAGGATAAATAACACGATGAGTGAATGAAAGAATAAAAAACAAAATAAATGAATGAACAAATGAAAAACAAAATAAGTGAATGAAAGAAAAACAAGGTGAGTGAATGAATAAAAAAAAGATGCGTGAATGAATTCAAAACAAAATGAGTGAATGAATGAAAACAAAATTAGTGAATGAATCAAAAACACGATGAGTGAATTAATTAAAACAAGATGAATGAATGAATGAATGAAAAACAAAATAAATGAATAAACAAATGAAAACAAATGACAGAATGGAAGAAAAACAAGGTGAGTGAATGAATAAAAAAAACGATGAGTGAATGAATAAAAAACAAAATGAGTGAATGAATGAAAACAAAATTAGTGAATGAATGAAAAACATGATGAGTGTATTAATTAAAACAAGATGAATGAAAAACACGATGAGTGAAAAAATAAATGAACAAATGCAAAACAAAATGGGTGAATGAAAGAAAAACAAGGTGAGTAAATGAATAAAAAAAAGATGAGTGAATGGATGAAAAACAAAATGAGTGAATGAATGGAAACAAAATTAGTGAATGAATGAAAAACCCGATGAGTGAATTAATTTTAACAAAAGATGAATGACTGAATGAAAACCACGATGAGTGAATGAATGAAAGACAAAATGAGTGAATGAATAAAAACAAAAAAGTGAATGAATGAAAAACAAAATGAAGATGAGCGAATGAATTCAAAACACGTTGGATTAATGATGTAAACCCATTGGCTGTCAGTAATCGCAGGCAGTCCAGGATATATGCACGCCGACCAACAACCAATCGTAACAGAAACAATTCCAACAGTTTAGATCGAGTGATTACTACCTCTAAATAAAAAAAAATCTACATGAATCATATCAGGGAAACATGTTTTGAATCAGGTAACACTAATTAATAAAAAATACAAATTTAGTAAATATCATACCTTAGTTGCTAGATTTATATACATCAATGGTGATCCATCAAATGAAAGGATTTTAAAGTTGAAAACAGGTGCTGAACACTCTGTAGTTCAATCTTGAATCTCATACATATATATATATATATAAAATATATATATATATATATATATATATATATATATATATATACTCACAAATATCTGTATGTCAGCAGACTTGCACTGCATACATCCCAGTTCCTATATATGTTCTTTAATGAGAGTTTGCTCCTTTTAGTCTAAGACGTGTGAAAATTCCCACCAAAATTGTAACAGAAACAACTCGAACGTTTTAGAACTTAAAATTACTTCCAAATATCATACTAAAAATCTACAGGGATCCACCTTTCGTTAAAATCAGCTTAATTAATTACATTTTTTATTTTAAATATGGAATTTCTCAATTAGTCAAGGTGCTGTCAGCATGCCCAGAGAAAACAAAGTTCAGGTGATCGTCCGAATCAGGTCACTGGCCTGGTACATCCTCAACTTAAATAGCCCTGATGTATAACACGAACAAAATATCTATTTGGTCGAGGTCACGACAAATTTTGACATCACTACCATTATATGTGTGCAAGATTTAAACACATCTGTGTACAAAGTAATAAAAGTACGCTCATAAGCACTTTTGTGCTACTTGTACAATTCAATAGAAACTAGATGTGGTCGGACAATGGTCCTCAGAGGGCCCCGCATTTCTGGTAGTGCTGGACTAGTTTACATGTGGGTGAAAAATTAAGTTAAATTTGAAAAATATGACAAACATAAACAGGTTTTTATCCATATGCATGAGGGAAAAAATCCTACTGGATCAAATGATATTAGGAAGATATGTCTGAAATAATGTGTGCAATAGAAAATCACCAACATAGTCTGTTGGCCATATTTGATTTTGAGCAAGTCTGTAATTCAATAGGTCTGGAGTCCTCATAGGGACCAAGGATCCCTATAATTTTTTTAAAAAGCTGAAGTATGTTGTTGTTTAGTTATCACGCACGAAAGAAAATCAGCGATTGGGCAGTGGCGGCCATATTGAAATTCCAACAGGTCCGTAATTGAAAAGGTCTGGAGCCCTTACATGTACCAATCATCCCTGTGAATTTGGGTGCTGCAGGAGGTTGTTGTTGAGTTATCGCACACGAAAGAAAATCAGCGTTTGGGCTCTGGCGGCCATATTGGAATTCCAACAGGTCTGTAATTCAATAGGTTTGGAGCCCTCATAGGTACCAATCATCCCTGTGCATTCGGGAAAGCTGCAGGAGGTTGTTGTTGAGTTATCGCGCACGATAAAAAAAAAATCAGCGATCAGGCTGTGGAGGCAATATTGGAATTCAGACAGGTATGTTATTCAATAGGTGTTGAGCCCTCAAAGGTACCAATCATCCCTGTGAATTTGGGAAAGCTACAGGAGGTTGTTGTTGAGTTATCGCACACGAAAGAAAATCAGCGTTTGGGCTCTGGCGGCCATTTTTGAATTCCAACAGGTCTGTAATTCAATAGGTTTGGAGCCCTCATAGTTCCCAATCATCCCTGTGAATTCGGGAAAGCTGCAGTGTGTTGTTGTTAAGTTTTTGCGTGCGAAAGAAAATCAGCGATTGGGCTGTGGCAGCCATATTTGAATTCTGACAAGTCTGTAAGTCGATAGGTCTAGAGCCGTCAAAGATACCAATCATCCCTGTGAATTTGGGAAAGCTGCAGCATGTTGTTGTTGAGTTATTGCGTGCGAAAGAAAGTGTCACTGACGGAAGGACGGAAGGACGGATGGACGGAAGGACGGACTGACACGGTGACTGACACCGCTTGTCAAGCGGGGCCCTAATAAATATGTTAAAATCAATAACTAAATATGCGGCTGCCACATAACATTGATCCCTGTATCTATATTATAACTAAACATTTGTCACGCATCCCATCTGTGACCACCCTACGAAAATGCCAGTTTTTGGTCTTGGATGGTCGGAAACGATGCAAAGCGTGTCCTAAGCGGGGTCATTGTTTATTGTTTTCATTTAATCCTAAAAAATATGAAGCAGTGCCTTTTATAAAAAAAAAACTACTAAGAGAGTCCGTTTTGTCCCCATGCCAAGGTGTTGAAAATCCCAATTATTTTTTCCAAACAGCACTCCAAATTCTACCATTTACTGACTAATCTTTAAATAGCAAGGCTTGTGTTCTTTCGCCTTATGTATAATTAATGATTTGTCGAACAATCTAAGGAAATTACATAGGATAGAGACTTGTAAACATTGTATGCAGATTTTTATGAATGTATTTCATGTATAATCGTCCAGCCTGTTCAGTTTCAGTCACTCAAGCCGATTAACACTTTTGTTTAGTGACTGTTCCTTTACAATGCTGGAACTGTTTCTAATTCTACGTGACTTGTGTTACCATGAACTTTTATTAATTTGCTTCAAGAATTATTGCAAACAATAGCATGTTTATCATGTGACTTTGTCCAGGTTTAGATTAATTAAACGTAACTCCGTTCGCAGACAGAGACTATCCTCTGGACAGTTAATCTCTAGACATATAACTTCGACGTTCTTCACATGAAATTAAATTATATATAAACATCAGTCTTACCTCAAATACTGTGTTTCTTCTAATATATCGAGCAACCAAATAAACCCGACCGTTGACTGCATAAGTTCAAATGAAGCTGCGCATGCGCGTCCTTATTATCTGGGTATCTGGTCAAAGCTAGATTGCATCTAGAACCTCATTTTGAGTTATGGTCATGGCACGAACCTCAAGGTTCCATCTGGAACCTATTCATGGGGAAAAGAGTTCCAGAAAGAACCATGGTTCTATCCAGAACCATTTAGGTTCATAAAAGAACTATCAAGAACAATTTTGCACCAATCGTCCTGAAACTTATAGATAAAGTGTAAGATCTTTTCTCCTCGGAGCCTATTGTTTTTGGTCATGATCGGTCAAAGGTCAAGGTCAGTGTCACCAAAAAACCTAAAATCTTTATTTTCTTCATATCTTCGTAAATAATAATTGTAGCCGCATAATCTTTAGCTCATTATATTCCTCTTAATGTTAGCTTTCCAAGTGCTAGCACATTTTTCCCGTCAATGGTTACCATGGTAACGTATTTTTGGGGGAAAATCAGAAAATTCGAAAATTTCCTTCCAAATTTCTCATTTTTTAAGATAGAGAGGTCTAGTTTTCTGCATTGTGTAGCGTTTTATAGGTTATATGCAAAATTAATGCAAGTCTCGCAAAATCTCGTGCCATTTGTCGTCAAATGAGACTTTTCGAGATTTCATTAAATACCATTTAGAGGTGGCAGTTTTGCAGCTAAGATTCTGAAAGTGACATATTTTCTGTTGTTCTGTATTATCTCGAACTTGTTTTTTCATTTTACGAAAAAAGCCACCAGGGGGCGTGTTACTGGAAACACTACAACTTATCATTTTTCCGCAATATCTAAAAAAATATTAAGCATATAACAATTTTTTTTGTCGCATCTAAAACTAGGGTCATTGTCTTATTCCTTCGTACATATAGCCTTGTGCTGCGGTTACCATGGTTACCACATTTTGGGGTAAAACTTGACAATCTGAAAACATGATGTTTTTGGCTTTTATCTCTGTAAATATTTATGCTACAAGGGTCTAGTTTTTTGCATAAGGCAGCATTCCCTTGGTTCTAAGTCATTCAGTTGCAAATCTCGTCAAATCTCGCTCGGTTTTTCGTCAAACGAGAAATTACGAGATTTTAAACAAATATCTGTACCTCGGCTATTTTAATGCTACAAGGGTCTAGTTTTTATTGTTCTAGGATTTTTTAGTAGATTAAAGTGACACAAGTGAATATCTCGTCAAATCTCGCACTTTTTGTCGTCAAACGAGAACAGGGGACCATTTAAACAAAGGCCTATAATGCTGTCATTTTTTACACTACAGACATATAGTTTTCAGCATGTGACAGCGTCTGACACTCTCAGTCATATTATGTGTTTATATAGCATTTCTCGTCAAATGTCGCCTCGTTTTTTATCAAATGATGAAGATACATCCAATTGCCGTGAGCGCAAGTGGCTTCAGGCCATTACAGTTGCAAGTTGGCGTGCGCGGTCGTCCATGAATTTCACAAAGCAGCATTGAATAGAGGACAAAAGCCGCTAAATTTGAATTGAACACACCTGTTATTTTCATTGTGTCCCCTTGTGGTGCCACTTGTGTTGCCAGAAACCACTGGCAAATCTTTCAAACCAGGGACGGATCCCCGATTTTGAAGTTGGGTGTGTCAAAATATTGGCGGATCCCTGGTTTAGCAGTTTGGGGGGGGGGGGCAGGGGGTTAAATTTTAATTATACATCAAATATTTATAATAAAAAATATAAATTTTCGAAACTTATTTTTTTCTTTTAGAAAATAGCCGCCAGATGGCGCTGCAGCAATCATTATTGGGCCATATCTCCAAAACTATACACACTGTCACAACATTGATTGCAGAATCTGATACTAGATTTAATGCGTTTATCCTCCTGGGGACTCTGTCATATTCTACAGGGGTTAAATTTTAATTATACATCAAATATATATAATTAAAAATATCTGGGAAAGTATTTTTTTTCCTTTTAGAAAATAGCCGCCAGATGGCGCTGCAGCAATCATTATTGTGCCATATCTCGAAAACTATAGACAGTGTCACAACATTGATTACAGCATCTGAAACAAGATTTAATGCGTTTATCCTCGTGGGGACTCTGTCATATTCTTCCATTACCATGGGGACCTAATACACGTTACAATTATATTCTTCTTTTTCTTAAAATTCAAAATATGGAGTTTTATTCTAATAGACGGTTTTCCATTCTCCATGACAGGAGTACATGGCCTTCACATGGAGTTTTTTTCCGTCTGTCTGTCTGTTTGTCTTTTACTTATCTGCGACTTTTGAAAATCAGCATAACCACACAAAATTGTGCTTCTGTTTCCGCCATAATTGGGGTAATTCATTTGACCAGTTCCAAATGTAACCTGACTGTCTGCTGTATGTTGTCTACTAGTTTGACATTCTTATTTCCGCTTCCGGCAAGCGTTCGACCTCTGGTCGTCTAGTCTATCTTTCTGTCTGTCTGTCTGTTTGTTGGTTTGTTTGTCTGCACTCTCCTGGCCACAATTTTGCCACAATCACCTTGAAACTTTCAGAGATGATGAAGAATTAAATTTCTAGGTGCCCTATTGTTTTTGCTCAAAATAGGTCAAAGGTCAAGGTCAAGGCCATCAAAACTTCTCAAAACGGTTTTTTCTTCATATCTTTGTGACTATTAGTCGTATCTACTTCAACAATAGCTCATTTTAATTGTCATTCCAAGGCATGTCATCTGGTGTGTAGCTGACTAAAATTTGCCGTAACCATGGTTACAAATTTTTGGGGAAAAGTCATGTTATTCGAAAATAAGGGGTCTTATTTTTCTAACTTTGTCAGTTTTAAAGCTAGAGTGATCTAGTTTCTTGCATCAGGTAGCATTCAACTAGTACTACAAGATTTTATTACAAGTCAAGCAGTATCTCGTAAAATATCTCGCGAATAGAGATATTTCGAGATTTTATTCATCTTGCGCCAAAGGCCACATTATTGCAGGAATCTTTTTGAAACTGACATATCATAAGTCCTGCACTAGTATCTCGAAATTGTTTTTTCATTTTTTGAATATGGCTGCTAGGGGGCGCTGCATACGACCCTCACACACATATCATTACATTGGCCATATCTCTAAAACCCAAAGCCTCAATTACATAAACTATAGCTTATTTTTTCCCTCTGAAGTCTTCTCCATAAACTGATAATGTCATCTGGTCTCAATCTTGTGTCACTTTGTCAGTGTGTCCGTCTGTTTGTCAGTTGTCCCCAAATTTGGCTGCTTGCTGATTCTTGCGTCTCACATATAACATTCTACAGGCCACAGTTTTTAAAGAAGCATTTAAAAACTGATGCATATTATATTTTACAAAAATATCTCAAAACTTTTTTTTTTATTTTCCGGATATGGCCGCTAGGTGGCGCTGCACATGACCCTCACACACATATCATTATATTGACCATATCTCTAAAACCCAAAATCTCAATTACAGAAACTATGGCTTATTTTCTTTCCCTGAGTCTTCTCCATGACCTAGTAATGTCATCTGGTCTCAATCTTGTGTCACTTTGTCAGTGTGTCTGTCTGTTTGGCAGTTTTCCTCAAATCCGCCTACTTGCTGGTTCTTGCGTCTCGATCGATCATTTATAGCATTCTACAGGCCACAGTTTTTTTCAGGAATCCTTTTAAAACTGGTACATCTTATGTGTTACACTTATATCTCAAAACAAATTTTTCATTTTCCGGATATAGCCACTAGGGGGCGCTGCACCTTCACCTCCCCAACATATCATGTTTTGGCCATATCTCCAAAATTATAAACCTTATCTACATAAACTATCGCTAATTTTGCTCTTCTTTACCTTCGGCACTTTTGTCTGGTAATCTGTTATCACATATGTGTCAGTATGTCTGTCTGTTCGTCTTTTGTGGTCAGCCTTGTCTGCTTCCTCGTTGTTTTGTCTGATATGTCATTTTACAGGCCACAACTTCTCAGCAAACGCTGAGGGTCATTCAAATAATAGAAAACCCACAATATGTTCTGTCTGTCCATCTGTCTGTCATTTCAACTTCCGGCAAGCGCTCGACCTCTGGTCGTCTAGTTTTGTTTGTTTGTTTTTCGTTTTTTTTTTTTTTTTTTGTCTAGCTAACCGACTCCCTTATTATGCTCTCTTATCCAATTCTTAATCTAAGTAGGTACATCTGTAGAGTTTCATTTCGGTTTGGGACTACGTGATAGGGCGGTAGCACTCGTTTCCTATCATATTAGTTTTGTATCCTAGTGACACCAAGGCTTGGTTTCTGCTGCATCTGCATGTACATTAACTACTTTTTTAATCTTGTTATAAATTAATATATTAAAACCAAGTGTGCTTAATATACTGATTAGTAGGTCCTCGCCATGACACGAGGACATGACGACAAAAAACTGAGCGTCCTCGCAGGTTGTCCTCGCAAGATATGCGCTAAGTCAGTGCATCATTCTCACGTCTAACCAGCCTTTTTTATAAAAAAAAAGTATGCGATGATGAGTGCGTCTTTTACTGTTTTTTTTTTTTATCTCAGTGGCACTTCTTCCTCACTGTAGCGGAACTGCTGGTCCTCGGAAGTGCGGTGTTAAAGCTAGGTCCTCGCGGGTATGTTTATCCGCGTATGGGTGTGTTTGTGCGAGACAGCCGTGATTGGAATATATAACATTCTTATAACATTTTAATACCAAAAAGAGGAGAAACAATTGCCACAGCATAAATGAATATTGAGAATGGGTGAAAAGTGTTGATTATTAAAATCAATTTTAATTGTCAATAAGTTTTTATACGTTGTTCGTTTCATTTCATTGAACCAAATTGATAAATTTGAAAAATCAGAATTAACGTCTCTGGATAGATCTCTTTATGTGCATAAACTGTTGCAGATGAAAGTTTAATAAAAACATGACTGATATATTCGTTTTAAAAATTACTTGCAACTTATAATTTATCCTAAAACGCTCCTGGAAGATATATGTTAGACATAGAAAGTGATGTATTACTTCAACGAATACAGTGATATCAAACACACACGTGCACGCACACAACATCAGCAGTGATAACACACACACGTGCACACAGACAACAACAACAGTGAAGCCAGTGTGGAAAGTTATACCTTTTTTCTGTCTGTTTGTATCCCTTTTAGATCATGATATTGAGGGCGCCCCTTCCCTAACACCACAACAGAACTTCAGAATGTAGGATATACAATAAGTATGTATATATAAAAGAGGACTCGTCACCGCTCTTCAGGGAGGACTCGATTAGAACTTTAACGTTAACCGTTCAACCCCGGGGATACGGAGATTCAGTATTTTGCGGGTCGTCCTCCCCCACAAGAAATCATCATGGACTTTTATTCGTGAATAGGAAGGACTTTATTTATTCGCATATCTCTTTCTGTTTCTGTGGTTTGGCAGAAAATCTTTAGTTGGACTTTCGACTTCGGTTAAGCATTTGTTCAGTTACAGCAATTTCAAAAGACTTTGTTTAGAATTCATTATATATTAACTCTTTGATCTTTTTTTTATTTTAAAAGTTGTATATATATAAATATATTAATATAGCAGCATTTTTGCACTCAAAACTTCGTTCCTTTTATCTGAAAATATATGTCTAAGATTTTGTGCTATGGTTCGGCCAGTCTGATTTGCCGGGTGAAATAGATTTAAATAATATTGTGTGAAATATATATATATATATATATATATATATATATATATTACTATATTATATCATATTATACATACATACTAGTATACAGTCAATGTGTAAAATCAGTCAATTTGCCTGGAATTTTCGGTCAATTTACAAGCTGACTGATATAATTTTCAGGCACTTCACAAATTGATTTATAAGTGAGCAATAATATGAAAATGCGAAATTAATCACGTAGAACGGATAACCACAGTCATAGTTGTAAATATCCAAAACAAGGTATGGTCAGGTGAGTTTCTAAAGCTAAACCTAAAACACCATTACCGAATGTGTTTGCTACTTTTAAGAAGTTTGCCATCTACACGCTCTGAGTGGAACCAAACGGTGGTGACTGGTTTATAGTACTGAGTAAACTTTTAATGAGACAGTACATAACCGCAATTTAGTGAAGAACGAGATAGGGGGGGGGGCATCCCCCTTACTTTTAGAAAAATAATGTACATACCATCTTTCCTCCCCCCCCCCCCCCCCACTTTGTCAAATAAAAGAATGTCAGTTGCCATAAAAAATGGCTCTAATTTTAATCTGTAAAACACGAGTTATTTATAAAATGTGTGAGACAGTTACCTCAAATATTTACAAAGTGTAATCTTACAGAAATAACCTCACTTAACATCATGATTGATTTTATGGAATGATTCACTTATTTTCATTACATTATGGAACCAATGAATTAAAGCTCAAATAAATAATTCATGCAGATTGCGAGAATTCAAACCAAGACTTGAAGTTTTATTGTGAAATAAAGTGGCAGATCAAAGGGTTGTGGGAGGGGTTGCTGCCCTAATTATGTTTTAGGTCAAACCCTTTTATATGCTGTTCGTTTCTAAAGCAAGGATAGTCCCTGTTATTATATACTAAAACTGTTAAAAAAGAGTTCGGATTTTGAAAGGAAATTATTACATTTTTTCCGCACCGAGGAAGGTGGAAACCTCGCCCACACCCACTCCCAAAGTGCAAAAGGAAATTGCACTTAAACACTTAAGTTTGCAGTAATCTGATGTAAAATATATTGATATTTTGTAAGTGTAGGAAATATGAAACGAAATAAATTTCACAGCAGTGTTATTCTAAAACGATGTTAAGCAATAACTCGAAAAGTTTTAGAGGTACTGTCACCAAACTTGCAGCATTAATTGATCTTATCAAGGGCTAGGGAAATTTTGAACATGGGTGAACTTGTTGAATTTTTCAAGGTTACAGTAGCGATAATGCTAAAATCATGTTAATACAATATCTCAAAATAAATTTAATGTACAGTCACCAAACTTGCAGCATTGAATGACTCTTATCAAGGGCTATGTCAAGTTCGAAGATATATGACCTTGACCCATTTTTCACGATCACAGCAGCAATAATTCTTAAATGATGATCACGCAATAACTCAAAAAAAATTTCAGGCACAATCACCAAATTGTCAGCATTGACTTACCTCATACAGGGCCAGGTCAGGTTCAAAAATGGATGACCTTCATGCAGTTTTCAAGGTTGCAGAGGTAATCTGGCTCTGTGATATTGATCCATCTAAAATTTCATACATGTATTCACAGCTTTTTTTTCTAAATATTCCCACATCGGGCGGGGGACATACCAGATCTGTTACACAGATCAACTTTTCCCTTGTTATGAATGTTTGCGGTGTTTAGTTGACAAGAAAACAAAATTATTTTAAAATATTCATTCATGACAAAAATAAATATGCGTGTATATACATGCATAATGCCTAACGACTAACAGATAATTACACTTGAGGTAAAACGAAAACAACCTACTGAAAACATAGTGAACATAAGAAATTGCAGAATATGTGAACGACAGACATGTGGAACTAAAAAATGTTGAAACACTTTGTACAGAATATCATTCTTCACGAATGAGTCCAAAGTAGTATGTCGTTAGGTCACGCACGTAGAGCGCACGGCAAGGGGCGGTCAGATCCTCTTCCAAGGCATCTGCTGCATCGATCAGCTTGATGCAGTTCTTCTCCTGCAAGAAGCCCTTTAGGTCAGAGGCTCACCGTATAGCATCCGCGTATGTAGCAGCTTTCTTGGGCGCACCTCTCTTGGCCGTTAATTGGACCAATTAGGAACGATCTTATGTGACGAGTAGAAATACTAAGCTCTCATCCCCGTTGTAATACAAGCGATTACCGTGGAGCAATTAGCATCGCTAAGTTCATACAAGAGCCGCATGACCCCATGCCAGTCAGCCGGGCAGACCTGTTAATTAAAAGACAGTCCGCCGGTTGGTCTTTTCACCCGAGCGCTCCCCTGGGTTCACACCTGGCATTGCTCTGATCCACGTAGGGCTACAGAGCGCTCTGACTGTTTGAAGAGAGCTACCATCACGCGCATGACAACTGTAGATTTAAACTGCATTCAGTACAAAAGCATCATATTCAATTATTTACATTATATTTGTTAGACCATGCTCAATCCTAAGTATATATTATTTCTCTCTCTCTCTCTCTCTCTCTCTCTCTCTCTCTCTCTCTCTCACACATATATGTATGCATAGCATTATATTATGTTATATAATTATGGTATCCAGTATTTTATTGTTAAGTATATATATTTATAAACTGACCCCAGTCCACAGGTTACCCTCTTTGATCTATCACGTAACCCTTTGTGAGTCTCAGAGCGGATACCGAGTCAGGAAGATATGCGTCACAAGATGAACATCGAGTTTGGAAACCGTGTTACCCTCTTAGATCTATCATTAAGGCAGCTGTAACAAGGCGCAGCCATTGACTCGTGACAAATGTTTTCGGCGTTGTCGCATTAGCGGGGTCGCAGTACCGCTGGGGCCAGAAAATCTACCCGTAATTCTGAATTCCGGGGTGGTCGTAATTTTGAGTCATTTATAAACATAAATAACACTAAAAAGACATTTGGGACCAAGAAAAGTGGTCGCAATTGTTGGGTGGTCGCAAGACGGGGTTTCATTGTATATATATATATATATATATATATATATATATATATATATATATATATATTCATTGTACATATATATATATATATATATTTGTGTGTGTGTGTGTGTGTTTAATATGCCTACTTTATCCTTTGTACAAGCTATTTATATTTTTGCAACACGTGTAATTAGCAATATTATATAACATTCCTGTACGTCTGTCAGCAGGGAAACCTCTGACGTACAGGGTGGCCCCGCCCATGCAGTGTATGGATGCGGCCCCAGTGTCTGCTGTGTGAGGGCCGAGCGGCTTGTATTCAGAGCGGCTTGTATTCACCGTCCGTGTGAGCCCTTGCTCGTTTTGTGAGTTACCTAGCTTGTTCTCAGGTGTTGTGGTGGCAGTGTAAATAAGAATCAGCCAGGCGTCACATCAGATGTAGGTCAAACACGGACCCCTTTAACCCGGTCAGACAAAACTGTAACCACGATATCACAAGAATGTCCGACTAATACGAAGGATTGTTATAGAAAATGTCGCCAGCAGGAAGTAAGGTACGTACGGTGCGCTTTACCAGATGCTAAAGGGATGTGACCAGCTGCGGTGTAGGTGCAGGTATAAACAACGTCACGGTTCGTGTGACTTTTGCGAAGATGAGCAGCTTACATGCTCCTGTTATCGACTACTAAACGAACATTTTTAAATGACCAGTCATTACTCTAATATACACATGTTGTATCCATATTGGGCGTGGTCATTTCATGAGGCTGCTAAATAGAGCTTGTAATGTAATCTTACATGTAATCTATATTTACTTCCTCATTGTATGCCAACAAGACTGGGGGTGTTGTCACTAGTATTTCATTATCGGATCGCTAGATCGCGCCACAATCGCATGATGCGGTCAACAACATACTCATGCGTTTCGTGGATATAATTGTTGCATATATCTGTTGTAAGGATAAACAAATTAACTCTCTCTTTCTTTGTTAGCTGACGACATTCTGTTAAACGGGATTAGGCCAAAATAAAAAAAGTATGGTTTTCAGAAACTTTTTTTCATAAATCAATGCGGGCGGGCTTTTTTTTTATTTTTATTTTTTTTTTGTATGTTTCGATAAAAATGTCAAATGATAAGGGAAAAGCATGATAATAACAGATTTATTTTGCTAAACAAGCAAAAGAACTTCATAACAAAGGAAATTGTATGATTTTGTCTACTTGAAAGAAATATCTGAGCGGCTGCAGCTCAAAATCGGTAAGTTTCCGTTGAATATCGGAATATAAATTTTTGATGCGGGGGGGGGGGGGGGGGGTAAAATTGATGCGGGCGGTGCCTGAGAACCATACCCTTAATTTTTTTTGCCTTATATCTCGTTGACAAAGGCGCGGTTTATGTGTGACTCGTGTCTCAGTCATTTTAGCTTAGCTGACTTTCAGTCATGCTAAGCTATAGTGATCACCATTTGTCCGTCGATCTTCCGTCCAGTTGTCCCGGCCGTCCGTCTGTCAGGTAGCGAGCACACTAATCGAAACCGTTAGACCTAGAAACTTTGTAACTGTAACTCATCTAGGGAGGCCCTTAAACATTTCCTTGGAAACCTGAAACGAGGTAACTGTGACCGATATTCTTCGAGTTTTTAGGTTTGTTTGTGCACCAAAGAATAATATAAGTAAATAAGTCAAATATAAGTAAATTTCAATACAAAAGCTCCCGTATCTCAATACTTCTTGAATTGCCATGATTCTTGCTTTGCTATTTTATTATGGACAGTTTCATCAGCTGCTACAGATGGGTGGCGCCACCTGTATTTTTTCTCTGATTTTCTCTGATTACAGCAATGGTATCAGTTTCTGTGCTGTGGTTTCATATAGTTTCTTGAAACCAAGTCGATTTATTAACCATGACTAGTTATATCAGTTCCTGGGGAATGGTCCTGCCATTCCTGGTGTGTTTATTGATCAAAACTTTTCATCAGTATCTCTTATTTTTCTATTTCACACGTTTTCCCTCTATTATAAGACCGTCATTTGACGTATCAGTTTTTCAGCCATGGTTTAGTCTAGCATCCTTCAACCTGATATGTTTATTGATCATAATTAGTTTTATCAGTTCCATTAGGCTGGTGGACTTTTTCTATCGTCCTGCCGCCCAGCCGTCAATCATTTCTATTTGACTTAGAATAAGAACTAACATCCAGAGAGGTCCTGGAGAAATCTCCTTTGAAACAGTAACCTATATTCTGTGAGATACACTGCCAAAACATGCATTTAACATAATAAAAGTCGTATTCTCCTGTGTTTGATGTTCTGAATATATCCTTTCAATTTGATATACAAATTGTTTCAACTTTCACCTCAGATGAAATTGAAAACTGGTGACGTTTACCTCGATCTTGAAGTTCAAGTCTGCGGAAATAATGTATATGTTCCTTCAGTTTATCCAATAAGTGCCCATGGGTAGACATGTGCATGTTTTTGTAAGAAAAAGCCGTTCTAATTTACATATATGTCCCAGTCAGCATTAAGAAATTGAAAAAATAGTCAATCCATTTCTTCAGAAATCTGACTGTACTCTTATACAACCTGCATAGGCTAGTCATGATTTGATTCAGTCTTCACATATGTGTGACCCTTTACTTAAGAAAGCAATTTGGTGTCAGACGGTAAAACGTCAAGAAGTTAATCTCAGTTTGGTTTTGAGATGGAGAAATTCCTTATGTGTATGCCAGTCAACTGAGCGTCACGACCAACGGGTCACATGCTTTTACCAGTAGTATAACCGCCGTCATAAGCTTAACTCTCAATACCGTATGTTTGAAACTTGCCTCTGCTATAAACTATTACCATTTTCACGACAATCACCAAACTAAACCTCATACATCACCCTAGCATTAGCTGGTCTGGTTCATTTGGGTAGTAGAATTTTGATGAAAGTAAGCCAAATAATTTTTTAACGATTTGATACACTCAAATAGGGTTCATTTATGTTTAACCGTTCAGCGTGAATAAGATTTTGGGTTGTCAGGTCCGGCCCTACTGGGATTGTTAATGATATGGACCTGAAGAGTAAGCATGTATTTATTTTGTTTGTTCAGAAATGGACCTGGAGGGTGAGCTTAATTGGTGTGTGTCTGTGTTTATGATAAAGACCTGGAGGGTGAGCTTAATTGGTGTGTCTGTGTTTATGATATGGACCCTGGAGGGGGAGCATGTATTTATGAGTGTCTGTGTTCATGATATGGACCTGGAGGGTGATCATGAATTGTCGTGTGTCTGTGTTTATGATATGGACCCTGGAGAGTGAGCACTGTTTATTTTTATGACTGTCTGTGTTTGTAGGAGCTTGGTGGAGGACGGGAGCCGCTCCTCGTCATGAATTTATGACTGTCTGTGTTTGTAGGAGCTGAATGGAGTACGGGAGCCGCTCCCCGTCCTGTATTTATGACTGTCTGTGTTTGTAGGAGCTGGGTGGAGGACGGGAGCCGCTCCTCGTCATGTATTTATGACTGTCTGTGTTTGTAGGAGCTGGATGGAGTACGGGAGCCGCTCCCCGTTATGTATTTATGACTGTCTGTGTTTGTAGGAGCTTGGTGGAGTACGGAGCCGCTCCCCGTTATGTATTTATGACTGTCTGTGTTTGTAGGAGCTGGGTGGAGGACGGGAGCCGCTCCTCGTCCTGTATTTATGACTGTCTGTGTTTGTAGGAGCTGGATGGAGTACGGGAGCCGCTCCCCGTCCTGTATTTATGACTGTCTGAGTTTGTAGGAGCTTGGTGGAGTACGGAGCCGCTCCCCGTTATGTATTTATGACTGTCTGTGTTTGTAGGAGCTGGGTGGAGGACGGGAGCCGCTCCCCGTCATGAATTTATGACTGTCTGTGTTTGTAGGAGCTGGATGGAGTACGGGAGCCGCTCCCCGTCCTGTATTTATGACTGTCTGTGTTTGTAGGAGCTGGGTGGAGGACGGGAGCCGCTCCTCGTCATGTATTTATGACTGTCTGTGTTTGTAGGAGCTTGATGGAGTACGGGAGCCGCTCCCCGTCCTGTATTTATGACTGTCTGTGTTTGTAGGAGCTTGGTGGAGGACGGGAGGCGCTCCCCGTTATGTATTTATGACTGTCTGTGTTTGTAGGAGCTGGGTGGAGGACGGGAGCCGCTCCTCGTCCTGTATTTATGACTGTCTGTGCTTGTTGGAGCTGGATGGAGGACGGGAGCCGCTCCCCGTCATGAATTTATGACTGTCTGTGTTTGTAGGAGCTGGATGGAGTACGGGAGCCGCTCCCCGTCCTGTATTTATGACTGTCTGTGTTTGTAGGAGCTTGGTGGAGTACGGAGCCGCTCCCCGTTATGTATTTATGACTGTCTGTGTTTGTAGGAGCTGGGTGGAGGACGGGAGCCGCTCCTCGTCCTGTATTTATGACTCTCTGTGTTTGTAGGAGCTGGATGGAGTACGGGAGCCGCTCCCCGTACTGTATTTATGACTGTCTGTGTTTGTAGGAGCTGGATGGAGTACGGGAGCCGCTCCCCGTCCTGTATTTATGACTGTCTGTGTTTGTAGGAGCTTGGTGGAGTACGGAGCCGCTCCCCCTTATGTATTTATGACTGTTTGACTTTGTAGGAGCTTGGTGGAGGACGGGAGCCGCTCCTCGTCCTGTATTTATGACTGTCTGTGTTTGTAGGAGCTGGATGGAGTACGGGAGCCGCTCCCCGTCCTGTATTTATGACTGTCTGTGATTGTAGGAGCTGGATGGAGTACGGGAGCCGCTCCCCGTCCTGTATTTATGACTGTCTGTGTTTGTAGGAGCTTGGTGGAGTACGGAGCCATCTCCGTTATGTATTTATGACTGTCTGTGTTTGTAGGAGCTGGGTGGAGGACGGGAGCCGCTCCTCGTCCTGTATTTATGACTGTCTGGGTTTGTAGGAGCTTGGTGGAGTACGGAGCCGCTCCCCCTTATGTATTTATGACTGTCTGTGTTTATAGGAGCTTGGTGGAGTACGGAGCCGCTCCCCGTGATGTATTTATGACTGTTTGTGTTTGTAGGAGCTGGGTGGAGGACGGGAGCCGCTCCCCGTCCTGTATTTATGACTGTCTGTGTTTGTAGGAGCTGGATGGAGTACGGGAGCCGCTCCCCGTCCTGTATTTATGACTGTCTGTGTTTGTAGGAGCTTGGTGGAGTACGAAGCCGCTCCCCGTTATGTATTTATGACTGTCTGTGTTTGTAGGAGCTGGGTGGGGGACGGGAGCCGTTCCTCGTCATTTAATAAGAACTGTTTGTGTTTGTAGGAGCTGGGTGGAGCACGGGAGCCGCTCCTCGTACATCCAGGACACTCAATCTGGAAGCTGATACTGATTCTGTTATGCGACTTAGGTTATATTGCCATGGCAACATGGCATCTCTATGAATATCTGTCGGAGCAAGATTATAGAGTACGCATCGGTAAGTCGTATCAAACTTGGGTTTACGGGTTACCTGGAACAATATAAAACGATTAGAACTACAAGGGAAGTGGCTCATGGTGACACTCCTTGGCAGATCACAGATTTTGCGCCATTGTTTCTTCAGTCATGCTCAAGTAGGCCAATATAATTTGCTAAAATAAAGACTAAATGTAATAAAAGGTAAAACAATTATTAAGTCCAAATCTGTTTTTTGTGACTATATCTCTTACTTTAGGTCTGTTTTGACAAACGTATTGGAAATCCAGCGCAAACCATGAGCAGGAGAAAAAATAAGAATAAAGTCATCAACCCGGGGTATGGGAGGCGTATTAATATCAATTCAGCATAAGAGGAGGAGCCGTATATTTTAATTACACTTCTGCAAGTCCTCCTTAATGTTTGTCAGTTTTTATTTTTTAGAAACTCCCACCTACACAATATTGCGCTGTTGAAAATGTATAAATAGTAAGTTTGGTGGTGTCATCATTCTTCACAATTCACAATAATAAGAAATAATTGTCCCATTAGTCACCAGTACACTTAAAATCTTTTCAACCATGCTTTCCTAAAGAATAGTCTATCAGGGGCAGTTCTGTAGAGAAATATTTGCTGACACAATGTATAAAACATTTTTTTTTTTGTAAAAATGAAACCGTCCCTTTAAATTAATATACTTCCTTCAACAATATACAAGGCAAATCTAACAGGAGATGCTCTGGTGATTTAGATTAAGTATATATCATTAGGACACTGTTATTTACATATAGATTTTAAATCTAAATTTAACAAAAGTAGTTTTTAACGGGGCAAATAAAACTTCTACTGAAATGTTCTGCTAAAGAAATTGCTGATTCTGGTACACATATTCGCCCTGGTATTATCAACTTGATTGTTTTAAAAGGGCACTACCTGAATTTGAATACCTTATGAATTAATGGATAAACTACATTAGTTATGGAGTGGACATGGACATCAAAATTTGTAATCACCAGAAGGATTGTATCGCATGTTTGCCATCGTTTCTTCAAAGGTAAAGACGTTAATGCTCGTGTAACCATTTTGGGGTAGGGGTAATCCTGAAATACCAAAGCGGTCATATCTTTCTACATGAATATAGTACTTCGTCGAAATTTTTTTTCAAGACACAGCTAAGATATCATAGAATGTACCTCGGTATAACATACAAAATATGTGTATGGATGAAAGGGATGAGAGTCTGTTAAATTACCCTAAATACACAATAGTTTATGAAGAAAAAATCACCTAAAATCCTTTTATCCAAACTATATTGAAGTGATATCTAATGTCATCACACCATTAGTTTTGCTAACTTTGTATCGTGAATGGAACTGAGGTACAATGGAAATGGGGATTTGTAATGTCATTCGTTTCAAAATCTCATATTTTTTAAAAATTGCTACTCCGGATATAAAAAATAACGTAATATAATCATATTTCCCACAGGTTGATTCGGTAGACTTTTAGTATATCAAAGTACACACCTAAGTACCTTTATTGTTTGACTTGTTCCCTCTTACATATAATTAATGTGTCCTGTAGCATAGGCTTTCTTTATTTTTAATTTAACTGAATAATTGGCAAAGTATGATATGTTTAGTTGAGAAGAAATCCATATTTATTATCCGACGCCGGACTCCTCACCACCGTCAACCACTCTGAATCGGCGGCCTCTTGACTTTTACTGAGCAACAAGGCCGAGTTCAGCGTGGGGGGGGGGGGCTGACATTCACGTTTGAAATACAGCCTTTTCAAATCGCAAAGTCTTACATTTGTATGACCAGGTCTTCAGCCTTGAAAAGTAAAAATACAGTCATGATTTGCTGAAATTTTTCTAACAGGTATAAAAAGATTTGTCATCTTGCGTATGGAATTCAAACTAATGCCAAAATAAAGCACAAATATATTTACCAACTGTAATAATCAGTAGTTACATGTTATTTCAATAGCAGAAATTGGACTACCTCTGGAATTGTATTCTGTTTCCAAAAGGCTCAGACTCGAGGTTTATTGACTTAGACTCGATAGCTATGAGACTCAGAACTGTGACTATACAGACTTTTATGGCGGGTTTGCTCATTAAATGGCGTATATACAACAGTAACAAAAATGATAAAAAAGGATGAAGTGAGGAACTGATTACCACATACAGAGATCTTAATGCAATCAGTTCTTCCTCCTGCTGTCCTGTTTTCCTGCTGTTTGTAAAGATTCTTTCTCTTGGAGGATTTTATGAACTATTTACTCGTTGTTGTCATGCATAGCTTGTTTCTCAATTCACTTGAACACAGCGGGTGAGCTTTAATTAATTTGGTATATAAGCGGTTTCTCTGGGTTCGTAATTTCATCATTTCTGCATGTAAAGATCAACGTATTTAACGCGGTTCTCTCCTCAGGTGTGATTGATCAGGAAAACGCTACCACCCCGCTGCCGCTGGATATATCTCCCCACCCGGTGGTCAATATAGTCTGGCTTATCCTGTATGTGTGGAACTTTGTCTGGGTGGTCTACAGCCTAGCACTCCTCTGTAGGAATACTCAACTTGGTGAGTACCATACGACTTTAATACGCTCTGTATAGGATATGTCTTAGCTTTTTATACGCCCGTCATGGTATACCAACTGTCCGTCGTGCCGTCCGTCCGTTAACTTTAGTATTGCCGCGATAACTTCCCGGGGCTTTGATGGATTTTCATCAAACTAGCCATAACGACTTATCACCATATTATCTCGACCGAGTTCGATTATCGGCAAAATCTACGCATATTTAATAAGGTCATGGGTCACTAGGCTACTTTGTGCTGTCACCGCGAAAACTTACGAAGAATATGAAGGATTTTAATAAAATTCGTCAGAAATGTTAATCAATAAAATATCTCGCCAAAAATCGATTTCCAGCAAAAGCCACGCATACTGGAGGCACCATGGTGACTTAACAATAATCCTATCGATTTTCATGAAACTCAATATACATATTTACCAATAGAGTTTTTCACTTCATTTAAATTCTCAACAGGATTCAAGCATATTTAATGATGTCAGAGGTTACAAGGCTGCTTTGAAGTGTTATTATCTGCTTTGTGGTGTCGCCGCGATAACTTATGAATAATAAAATTCATCAGATATGTTAACCAGTAAAATATCTCGCAGAGGTTCGATTTCAAGCTAAATCCATGCAAATTTAATGAGGTCAGAGGCCACCGCACTTTGGAGGCACCAAAACTCCTATGGATTTTCATGAAACTCATTATATATATCTACCAATAGAGTTTCTCACCTGAATTAGCTTCTCATCAAAATTCACGCATAGTTAATGAGGTCTGAGGTCATCAGATACACGACGGGCGTATAATGCACGTTTGCGGTGCTCTTGTTATTGTTGTTATGTTTTATAAAGGTTTCATCAAAGATTAGGCCAATTTTAATAGTAGTCACGTTTAGTTAACGTTTTCGGTTTTATTACCGTACTAAATAGCAAATCTGATTGTTAATCATACCATTTTTTCATCCAGGTTATTTGTACTGCTCACCAGGGGGCGGTGTGGTTCCGATTGCCACCTATCTGCTGTTGGCGGTAAGCTTGGTGATACTTCGTCTGCGGCTCGTGGACGCCGTGAGCAGCGACATGGCTATTAAAACCCTGCTGTATCTTCTTACCGGGGTCATACTCATACCAGCACTCGCGCTTTCACAGTGGGGACTCTGCAAGGTCAAGGCCGATCTGGAGGCGGCAAAATATGACCTTGACCTCTGGTCGGTCAGACTTTTGGTGCACAATGGACTTGGAATTTTCGCCTCATGGATGATAGCGACTGGGATTCTGGTGGAACTGAACACCACGCTGACGTACCAGGCCGGCCTGAACCAAGACGTGTCATCTAGTATATGTATTGGAATCCTGGCATTCTTCATGGTTATTTATGCCGGCGTGGACCTGGAGAAAGTATGGGTTTACTCCATCTATACCCTGAGTCCTTATGTCGTGGTGCTCTACGTCTTGTGTTGTATTATTCATAGAAACTGGAGATACGGTGACCGTAATGCCATCATGGTGGCCGTCATGATTGCCTTGACCGTAGCCATGTTGCTCCTCAAGTTACTGAGGATCAGTTTTGGTCTTATGAAGTATTGCTTCGATAAAAAATACACAAGACAAACTGTTTATTAGATTATGGAAACACCTCCAAGATAGTCTCCTGTTAAATCAACTTAAATTTAGCAGAGACCTCCGGAATATAAACAACTGGGAATATTCATACTGATGTCCATTGGCAATACCGCAGTTTTTGCTCTAAAGTAAAAAAACTGATGTCATAACATCACAAAACGCTAGACTATCTGCCTCGTTTCGTGACACTGTTTCCATGCGATACCGTGCATTAAATGAATTATCGATATGATTAAAGATAAAGTCCGATCTGAAATGTCAGACAACACGTACTGGAACACCTGAGCCCATCGTCAAAAACACGCTCAAACGCATGCTGTGATGGAGAAGGAGGATTTTAATAAAGATGTGAGGGAAACGCAGCTTAGTCCAGCTGGGTATACCTTTTTTCAGGACCGGGCATACTTATATATATATATATACGTGTTTATTTGTGATTAAAAGATATATATTATACATGTCACAACATTTTTAAACTAGCTGTCTGTGCATCATGCCTACTGCCATAAAATACATTGGTTACTGCAATTTAAATTGCAGGTATTTAAGCACAATAGGTAGGGTAACTTTTTGTTCAGAAACTATATACACATACTGTATATAATAAAAACAAATGTTACATATACACGATTCTTAGTATTTTATACTGTTAGCACGGTTTATGGCCTTAAAGTGTAATATTCCTCGACGTCAGTACACTGACCGTCCTTACACCTAGGCATCCTGCCAACCTGATCGTCCTTACACATAGGCATCACTGCCTACACTGACCGTCCCTATACCCAGGCATCATTACCTTCACAGCTGACCGTCCGTATATACCTAGGCATTACTTCCTATATTGACCGTCTTTTTACCTTAGCATCACTGACTTCACTGATCGTCCTTACACGTAGGCATCACTGTTTACCCTGACTATCCGTATACCTTTTACCTAGGCATCACTGCCTACACTGACCGTCCTTTACCTAGGCATAAATGCCTACACTGATCGTCCGTATATCTAGGCATCACTGCCTACACTGCTCGTCCGTATACCTAGGCATTACTGCCTGCACTCACCGTCCGTACACCTGTGCATCAGTGCCTACACTGACCGTCCTTTACCTAGGCATAAATGCCTGCACTGCTCGTCCGTATATCTAGGCATCACTGCCTACACTGATCGTCCGTATACCTAGGCATTACTGCCTGCACTCATCGTCCGTACACCTGTGCATCACTGCCTACAATGACCGCGTCCTTATTCCTCGGCGTGATGATTGCACTAACCGTCCTGTAAATGCTACTCAGCGTAGTTATTTTGATACACCTGTAAATGACAGTCCGTGTAAATATCCGTGGAAACATATATATGAAAGTCAGCATAGTTATTTTTGGAAACGTGTAAATGAAAGTCAGCGTAATTATTTGGAGAAACATGTAAATAACAGGCAGCGTAGTTAAACTGTCTCTATGCTGTAGTATGCGGGTTTTTTGGGTTTTTTTTTTTTTTTTTGCTTTTTTTTTTGCTGTTAACCCTAAGACCAGTCTAGACAAGCAGGCAGGCTACTGCATACAAAGCATCCGTGACATCTAAAATACACATTAAACATTTATAATTATTACAGTTTCAAATTAGTGAATATTTTACCAAGTTCACCACATGTGCTACACATGTTAGCTTGCCGATAAGAGACAGGTCTCTCTTTGTCAAGCTTCTAACGTGCAACCATTTATACGTAACTCTTTTATCGTGTCTGCTACACGTTCAGTAGACATCGAAAACTCAGTTCTCTTGGAGTATATTATTATCCCTGGATATTCGAGCCGAGTACTTGGTTTTACTACCTTTTTCTTGTAGCACAGCTTGTAACAGCATTCTAGCATGGTCTCAACATTTATATCACATAGAAGGCTTAACGGAGAGCCGCATGTGAAATAATCATCCAGGAAATGTTCTACCTCAGTGACTCCGTATTCTTTCATGATAAATTCCAGTTCATTTGCAAAATCATTAAACAGTTTCGGGGAACTTCTAAGACCAACTGGGAACACCAAATCCACATAATATTCACGCACTTCATTACCAGATTACCCGAAGAATCATGCTTTTCCCACGTAGATCCTAGTAGTTCCCAGTCATGCGGGTGCACTACTATATGTTTGAAGGCATCCCTTAAATCTAACTTCGCCATGAGGGTGCCTTGACCATAACTGCATTAAAATGCGGCGATATCCAGGATCCTGGATACCGCCGCATAAAAAGCTTCAGAGTAAAGTGGAGAAATTAAAACCATATTGTTTGGAAGAAATCATGTAAAATCAAATATATGGTTTATGACAAGGACACTAAGTAATCAAAAGAAGATATAGTACTATATTCGAATGACCATGAAATTAAGCTAAATATTATGTTTTTGTATATAAACAAGACTCGCTTTTAAAAATCTGTAACCCTGGCGCCTGAAACTGTCTCAGAATCTGAAACAATGAACTGCGTGACCTCTGCTCGCTGAGCCAACACGGCCCGTTACCACTGGTTACACAGGCGGCTGCCCGCCAGCCGTGGCTGGGGGAAAACCCAGAGCACACATCGTTCCCCGCGTATAACCGTTTATTGGGACAAAGTATATTCTTCTAATCAACATTTAGCGTGGACAAACACTGACTAAGTGGTATGTTATAAGCGCATTTGATAAGAATATCTTTATTTTATAACGCATAACACATTTTTAGACGAAATATAAGAATTTAATTGTCATGTGGAATGTCTCCAGTTTCCTCAAACCATGTTCTAGGGCTCTCGCGCGACCACCTGTTGAGCTGCAGTATCTCTCATTTTATCTAATTTCCCAATTTTCGTTATTAATTTTTTTTTTTATTAATAAATTTTCAATTAGATTTTATTAAAGTTATCTGCATTTAATTACTTTCAAATTTTTTAGTTGAGTATAAGGAAATTTATGAACAGCAGCAGAGCATCATGCCCTGGTTGGGGTCGACCGTGAACAATCTCACGGCTCTGGTGATACCGGTACTCAAACTCGCGGTCTGTGCTCTTAGGAGTCCTGTGTGCTGTCGAGACTACGAATCCCATTAAAATGCAAAGGTTAACATAAAACTCATATATAACACATCAGTTATTTCACTCCGAGCATTACATATAAAGAAACATTTTGCAAGGTACAAACGTAAATGCGCCTTTGCGCCATTGACTTGTTTGAAAACGATTGAAATTTTACATCCTAATTTTGAAGAAATATAAATATTAAATATTGAACCTCTTTATAGTTTGACTGCATGACGCAAAGTCTTAAGGGAACAGTTTTTCAGGAACAGGAAATCCTCATTTGTTGTGAAAATTGCCTCAAAATGTCCTCCTTACATTGCATATTCAAAACATTTCCCAATATGGCATGGGGTTTCCCCCTCCCATACCCTCCCCATGTACCTGTAACTAATCTTAATCAAACCTTGGTTCATAATTGGAAATTTTAAAAAAATCATATTTTCATACACTAAAATATATAACGTATAGTAATAATAATATTAATAATAATAATAATAATTATATTTATATATATATACGTGCATTTACACGTTTATATAACTGTTCATAGTACCCATACATGCACAATAGCGCCCCTTTAGCCCCCCCCCCCCCCCCCCCCTTTTCGAATTTCTAGCTCGGCCACTGATCATGGCCCCAACCCCTTCCTCAATCCTAGCTACGCCCCTGTAACGGTTTGTACGGCAGCGTTGTATTTTTTAACTGATGGTAAAATATTGCTGTGTCTGGAAGATCGATTTCCTTTGTATTCTATACAAACACCGATGTTGATAACCTGGACGAGTTTTTTTTCTGGCTGATTAACTATCTAGATGATTGGACAGTCCGACCCGCCATTCTTTAGAATTCAAGGGTGACACTGTTCTTATTACAGTGTTGGCATTTGTATTACGGCTCAGGACCTCTGCACTGTCTCATACGTGGGCTCGTTCATATGACTGGACGCGACATCGACCGGACTGGTAGTTATTACATCCCTCACGCTGCTCGTGGCACCAGCGGTCAGTTATATGAGACAGAATTGAATAAGTTTGGATTTTGTTTTCAGTCTTCTCCATCTCGGCTTGTTACGAGCAAAAGGGGGGTTTTTCTGGACTACATGATTAAATGATTTACATCTGAAACACTGAGATGAATTACGTTTCACTGCCGTTGCATGCAATATTGTGACGTACATGTTAGAATCAATTTCATCAAAGGCGACCGGATGGAGGCTACAGCCATCTGACTGCGGAAACGCACATCGTAAGCCATACCGGCAGACAACATCATATCCCTGAATGAAGGTTCTGTATTTGGCGAACCTATCATATTTATCTGGGTACCTATGTAGTACTGCTACGCGTATCGAGAACACGCTTGAAGCCACGTGGAACATTATTTATTGTTCTACGTGACCTCTTTTGTCGAAATTCTAAATTATCAATAACACATACAGCCTCGGCTTCTCTAGCTGTTCACAGGTTCTGAAGGAATATATAGAAAATCAGGCAAATAAAAAAAATAACCATTCTGTGCAGCCTGGGCATACTTTTTTTTAGAGATGACAACCACGAGCACGTGTACTGGTGTGTCAGCTGGCTTGCAAGGAGTTGTATTTCTGAAATCGAGTCTAGCACAGAAATTTCTTTATCTGAATGTTGTAAACATGTAAATTATAGTCAGCGTAGTTATCTGGTTAACGTGTAAATGATAGTCAGCCTAGTTATTTGGTTAACGTGTAATTGATAGTCAGCCTAGTTATCTAGGGAAACGTGTAAGTGATAGTTAGCATATCTATCTAGGAAACGTTTAAATGATAGTAAGCATAGTTTTCTGGGGAAAACGTGTAACCGATAGTCCGCCTAGTTATCTGGAGAAACATGTAAAAAACAGCCTAGTTATCTCGGGAACGTGTGAATGATAGTTAGCATAGTTATCTAGGTAAACGTTTAAATGATAGTCAGCCTACTTTTTTAGGTAAACGTGTAAATGATAGTCAGCATAGTTATATAGGTAAACGTGAAAATGATAGTCGGCCTAGTTATCCGAGGAACGTATAAATGATAGTAAGCATTGTTATCTGGGGAAACGATTAAATAATAGTAAGCATAGTGTTATGGAACCTAATAACAACAGATCATGTAGTCGGGACGAGCATAAATTTTGTTATGGAGATAAAAAAAAAATTAGATTTTGTAAAATCAGTAAATCAATACAATTACACAGTATAATAAATAAAGTGATCAGTACCAGACCGAGTGTACGGATCCTAGGCTTTTCTGGAAACTATCACTGTCACAGATCAACAAGTCCATTAAAACGTATAATCCAGATGAACAGTTCACGTAAATCTTCTCAGCGAATTATCCAATGTAATCCCGAAAACAATCTGTTGTAATACAAAAGTGAAGTTCTGCTAATAATCCCAAAGGTAAACTGAAGACTGTATATCTGTTACAAATTTCGAAAAATATCTATAAATGCTGCAAATATCGTAAAGGTCCACAAACTGACTCACACTCTTCCGTGTCCGCTGGAATATTTCTCTCTCTTCTCCCTAGGCTCTAAACACAGCTATTTATAATTTTTTTCATCCGAAAATTCTAGAAATGGTAAACTCCATAGAACAATACACACGTTACAGGAACTGACTTGAAACACCTAGAACAAAGAACGCTGTTTCTCTAAACTTCAGACCCCCACGCGTCTCCCATGGCAACGGACTTTGCTTGCCTAACAGGCACATGCAACACTCATGGGCCACAATAAACCAGTTTCTGCCTTATACACGAATCAGAATGTCAACAGACAGATGTAATAATAGTTATCTGGGGAACGTATAAATGACAGTTGTTACAGGTGCTCTTTTTATTGTGTGACACGGGCGTAACTCCTGTTGTGACACCCTCGCCGGGCCGTTTGTTGCATTCTATGTTTAATCCGTACTGGTTGAACTCTCGTTGTCATGCTAGCTAGGGGCTTTCTCGCCTGGTCGTGAGTCACCTGTACACCATGGTGTGTAGAGACACACAGCGATGTTTTTCTAGATGATTTTTGTGGCGCGTGTTTAATGTGATCTTATAGACTGTTCGAGAAGTGGAAAATTCTCGGCTTGGGGTGAAGAGTATATAAAGGGGCTGCGTTTTAGAGTCGGGGGGAGAGAGCAGAGAAGATTTTCAGCGGACGCAGAAGTGTGTGTCAGTTTCTGGGACCTTATCCGACGTGTGCGGCAATTATAGATTTTCTTCAGAGTTTCTCCTGGATTTTGTGCATTTGGACTTCAGTTTACTTTCTGGATTGTTACAAGAGCTTTACACTGGACTGTCATTCTCCGAGAGTATACATTTAAAGAACTTATCGTTGTGACGGTGTTGGTATCAAGGTATTGTGCACATTGTTTATTTTTCTGTGTGATTGTATTGATTTGTTGTTATACCGCTGTTTTACTGTATAATTGTATTGATTTGGTGTGTTGTAATGTTGGGGTTGTTTTAAGAAATTATTTTATTTGTTAATCAAAAACCACTCCCTTCTTTATTCTTTCCCCTAGACATTTCATGCTGACTAGTGTTACAGAATCTGATTTTTTTATCTCCGTTACAGAAATTGTGTTCATCACGCATACGTGATCTGTTTATATTAGGTTCCGTAACACAGTAGACAAGTTATCTGGGGAAACTATAAATGATAGTAAGCATAGTTATCTGGGAAAACGTGTAACCGATAGTCCGCCTAGTTATCTGGAGAAACATGTAAATAACACCCTGGTTATCTCGGGAACATGTGAATGATAGTTAGCATAGTTATCTAGGTAAACATTTAAATGATAGTCGGCCTAGTTATCTGGATAAACGTGTAAAGGATGGGCAACTTAGTTATCTGGGAAAATGTGTAAATGATAGTCGGCGTAGTTATCCAGGAAAACGTTTGAATGACAAAAACTATGCAGGGCAAACTATGCTCTCTGCGTCTCTCTACGAATGTTGGTTTCTTCAAGATACATTATGGCTAGGTAATATACAAGCAAATGCTACATGTAAAGTTGAACAAATGTTTAATAAAAATATTTTAAAGGAACATAACGGATGTTTTGGATTCTCGGAAATTCGTCAATCTTTTTAATATCAATTAGACTTCACTTTCCCAAATGACAGTCAAATGTTAAAATTGTTAAGATGTTAAATCTTGAACAGCTGAGCCCTGACTGCAGAGACGGTAAACCTCACATTAAGTAAGAAATCCTCGTTCAAGGTTGTTTTCAGTATTTCATTTTTTACATGAATAGATAAAAAACGGGAGTAAAGGTATCGCAGAAAAGTTAAACCGTCATTAGCCAATGATTTGTTATTTTCAAATAATTTCTCTCCCTCGTTAGTTAAGCAGGCAACAAGAATTAACCATCATATATTATAGTTGTGTAGCAACAATAAAATAATAGTCTCTGAATCAGGAGGGACATTCTTGGGTCGGCGGGTAGAACTTCAGACGGGGCATAAGAATTTTATCTCATAATCACAGCACTGGCAGTGTCGTCCGGCCAGCACGGCCGTGTTCTCGTCCTCACACACGCTGCCTCCTAAGCTGGTACATGTATTTCGCTGATGCTTCCGTCGTTGACATCGTCGCTGATGTGAGTTGCAGCGTGTTCGACTGGACTGCCTGCACACCGCACACAGGGGCTGGATGTTCCCGCACGGTCTCTGAAGCACACAATGAACAATCGTCATTCAGTACAGACGGTATCAGCCACGTGTTCCATAGTTGTCAACAGCACGAATAGCATGTACAACATTGGGTAGACATGTCAAACTGTACCTTTGCTCGCCGGAAACACATCAAATTTAAATGCGGATCTTGACCTATAGATACCGCCACATTTGTCCTCCTTTTTCTGCTATTTATCCAAACAGTACTGGAAAAAAATGATCAACCCCAACATCAAATCGCTATCATCTTGGCTCAGTACTAGCCATTATGAAAATTTCAGTTTTATTAAATACCGTTTTGAGATATGGAGACGTTAAAGAGATGAAGGTAACGCGTCATAATGGAAGCTTATGGAAGTATAGTGCGGTAGCCACATTACTATAGGATGACATGAAAGTAGAACTGTAACAGAATGACGTTCACCAGACAGGTGTAAGGAAAGTGCTGTCTGATTGCAGGTATGAAACAGGAGACGTACCGGAGACGACACAGGCTTTTTGAGACAGCTAAGCGGGCCACTTTATGTCCACTATCGCTCCAGACTGCGTTAAGTTTCAATATATCTATTTTTTTAAAGATGCCCATTCACCTAACTTTGGAAAAATAACTTATGTGATAGTTTGTTTCCTCTGTGCATATATAAATGGTCTAACGGTAATTCTGGTTAGGAAAAGTTCTTATAACGCCTCCGTGCAGGATGAGCTTGTTTATCAACAACGTTTTTTGTAAACACAGCAATGTTGACAAAGAGAAAACATGTAACCTAAGACGGAAGGTTGTATATGTACGGAGGCAGAAGGGTCACCTGTTGCGAAACGCCATTTGCAAAGCTCTGGATTATCTGACTTGCCCCCTTATGCCTTTGTTGAATTTGTTTTGATTATTTTGGCGGGCCCCCGCATATAATAAAGATGTTGATATAAACAAAACGAGCAGCCTGTGTACGGTGATATCCACGTTTTCTGGCTTGTTTTTCATAAAAGCCCCATCGTATTACCCTTAGTTTAGAAAGGTCAGATAGGTGATTTGGCCCCTTTAAATTCATGGGAGCGTGTGCCATATGTTTCATGGAAGCGTTGATTATAGTTGAAAAGCAAAATGGGTCAGATTTTAGGTGGGTCTGGATACAGGTCCAAGCGGTAGCGGAGGTATTGATTTTCTAGTTATCACTTGTTGCAAATGATATTTTTTGTAAGAACTACAATTCCTATTATTTATTAATAAGTAATGGTCCCGAAATTCAACTGACCTGCATGTATGATCACTTAGGTTTTTCTTAAAGATTATTGCAAACAGATGTCAGCACATGTAAGTGCATCACAGGCATTACTTTGCAACAATGAACAAGGCGGGAGAGACAATCCAGCGCTATAATGGCCCCGCTACTGTGAGCTAGTCATTAAGTATATCATTCAACGGGTAAAACAACAATATTTTCCTATTATTTCAAACAGTGTGAATGTCCACCATTACAATAATACTTTAATAATTTAAGGTATTTCAGAACATATTACTTACTATACTGAGAGTGCTCTCAATGTCTCTGCCGTCTGAGGGTGTATCCGTGTTGTAAAACTGTGTCCATTTACCTGAAACAGACGATCTTAAAAGCAAACAGACCCTTCGAATATCCTGCATATCGTCATTATACTCATATTTCATAAACTAGGGCATCTGTCACCGTTCAAGCAGATCCTAGTATAAGTTAATATGCTCATCGCTGTAGTCGAATAAATTGTAACGTTCTTGTTTATACGTTTTTATTTGATGTGACACGGACGATGGTCCATCATGTTTATATATGTTTATATGATGTGACACGAACCATGGTCCATCTTGTTTATGCATGATTGTTTGATGTGACACAGACGATTGTTCATCATGTTTATATATGTTTATATGATGTCACACGGACAATGGTCCATCTTGTTTATGCATGATTGTTTGATGTGACACAGACGATGGTCCATCATGTTTATATATCTTTATATGATGTGACACGGAAAATGGTCCATCTTGTTTATGCATGATTGTTTGATGTGACACGGACGATGGTCCATCATGTTTATATATCTTTATATGATGTGACACGGACAATGGTCCATCTTGTTTATGCATGATTGTTTGATGTGACACGGACGATGGTCCATCATGTTTATATATGTTTATATGATGTGACACGGACAACGGTCCATCTTGTTTATGCATGATTGTTTGATGTGACACAGACGATGGTTCATCATGTTTATATATGTTTATATGATGTGACACGGACAATGGTCCATCTTGTTTATGCATGATTGTTTGATGTGACACAGACGATGGTCCATCATGTTTATATATGTTTATATGATGTGACACGGACAATGGTCCATCTTGTTTATGCATGATTGTTTGATGTGACACGGACGATGGTCCATCTTGTTTATATATGTTTATAAAATGTGACACAGACAATGGTCCATCTTGTTTATGCATGATTGTTTCATGTGACACGGACCATGGTCCATCATGTTTATATATGTTCATATGATGTGACACGGAAAAATTGTCCATCTTGTTTATGCATGATTGTTTGATGTGACACAGACGATGGTCCATCATGTTTATATATGTTTATACGATGTGACACGGAAAAATGGTCCATCTTGTTTATGCATGATTGTTTAATGTGACACGGACGATGGTCCATCTTGTTTATATATGTTTATAAAATGTGACACAGACAATGGTCCATCTTGTTTATGCATGATTGTTTCATGTGACACGGACCATGGTCCATCATGTTTATATATGTTCATATGATGTGACACGGAAAAATGGTCCATCTTGTTTATGCATGATTGTTTGATGTGACACAGACGATGGTCCATCATGTTTATATATCTTTATATGATGTGACACGGACAATGGTCCATCTTTTTTATGCATGATTGTTTGATGTGACACGGACGATGGTCCATCATGTTTATATATCTTTATATGATGTGACACGGACAATGGTCCATCTTGTTTATGCATGATTGTTTGATGTGACACAGACGATGGTCCATCATGTTTATATATGTTTATATGATGGGACACGAACCATGGTCCATCTTGTTTATGCATGATTGTTTGATGTGACACAGACGATGGTCCATCATGTTTATATATGTTTATATGATGTGACACGGACGATGGTCCATCTTGTTTATGCATGATTGTTTGATGTGACACAGACGATGGTCCATCATGTTTATATATGTTTATATGATGTGACACGAACCATGGTCCATCTTGCTTATGCATGATTGTTTGATGTGACACAGACGATGGTCCATCATGTTTATATATGTTTATATGATGTGACACGAACCATGGTCCATCATGTTTATATATGTTTATATGATGTGACCCGGACAATGGTCCATCTTGTTTATTCATGTATATTTGATGCGACACGAACCATGGTCCATCTTGTTTATGCATGATTGTTTGATGTGACACAGACGATGGTCCATCATGTTTATATATGTTTATATGATGGGACACGAACCATGGTCCATCTTGTTTATGCATGATTGTTTGATGTGACACGGACGATGGTCCATCATGTTTATATATGTTTATATGATGTGATACGAACCATGGTCCATCTTGTTTATGCATGATTGTTTGATCTGACACAGACGATGGTCATTCATGTTTATATATGTTTATATGATGTGACACGGAAAATGGTCCATCTTGTTAATGCATGATTGTTTGATGTGACACAGACGATGGTCATTCATGTTTATATATGTTTATATGGTGTGACACGAACCATGGTCCATCTTGCTTATGCATGATTGTTTGATGTGACACAGACGATGGTCCATCATGTTTATATATGTTTATATGATGTGACACGAACCATGGTCCATCTTGCTTATGCATGATTGTTTGATGTGACACAGACGATGGTTCATCATGTTTATATATGTTTATATTATGTAACACGAACCATGGTCCATCTTGCTTATGCATGATTGTATGATGTGACACAGACGATGGTCCATCATGTTTATATATGTTTATATGATGTGACACGAACCATGGTCCATCTTGTTTATGCATGATTGTTTGATGTGACACAGACGATGGTCATTCATGTTTATATGTGTTTATATGATGTGACACGAACCATGGTCCATCTTGTTTATGCATGATTGTTTGATGTGACACAGACGATGGTCCATCATGTTTATATATGTTTATATTATGTAACACGAACCATGGTCCATCTTGCTTATGCATGATTGTTTGATGTGACACAGACGATGGTCCATCATGTTTATATATGTTTATATGATGTGACACGAACCATGGTCCATCATGTTTATATATGTTTATATGATGTGACCCGGACAATGGTCCATCTTGTTTATTCATGTATATTTGATGCGACACGAACCATGGTCCATCTTGTTTATGCATGATTGTTTGATGTGACACAGACGATGGTCCATCATGTTTATATATGTTTATATGATGGGACACGAACCATGGTCCATCTTGTTTATGCATGATTGTTTGATGTGACACGGACGATGGTCCATCATGTTTATATATGTTTATATGATGTGATACGAACCATGGTCCATCTTGTTTATGCATGATTGTTTGATCTGACACAGACGATGGTCATTCATGTTTATATATGTTTATATGATGTGACACGGAAAATGGTCCATCTTGTTAATGCATGATTGTTTGATGTGACACAGACGATGGTCATTCATGTTTATATATGTTTATATGGTGTGACACGAACCATGGTCCATCTTGCTTATGCATGATTGTTTGATGTGACACAGACGATGGTCCATCATGTTTATATATGTTTATATGATGTGACACGAACCATGGTCCATCTTGCTTATGCATGATTGTTTGATGTGACACAGACGATGGTTCATCATGTTTATATATGTTTATATTATGTAACACGAACCATGGTCCATCTTGCTTATGCATGATTGTATGATGTGACACAGACGATGGTCCATCATGTTTATATATGTTTATATGATGTGACACGAACCATGGTCCATCTTGTTTATGCATGATTGTTTGATGTGACACAGACGATGGTCATTCATGTTTATATGTGTTTATATGATGTGACACGAACCATGGTCAATCTTGTTTATGCATGATTGTTTGATGTGACACAGACGATGGTCCATCATGTTTATATATGTTTATATGATGTGACACGAACCATGGTCCATCATGTTTATATATGTTTATATGATGTGACACGAACCATTGTCCATCTTGTTTATGCATGATTATTTTATGTGACACGGACGATGGTCCATCATGTTTATATATGTTTATATGATGTGACACGGACAATGGTCCATCTTGTTTATGCATGATTGTTTGATGTGACACAGACGATGGTCCATCATGTTTATATATGTTTATATGATGTGACACGAACCATGGTCCATCTTGTTTATGCATGATTGTTTGATGTGACACAGACGATGGTCATTCATGTTTATATATGTTTATATGTCTGACACGAACCATGGTCCATCTTGCTTATGCATGATTGTTTGATGTGACACGGACGATGGTCCATCATGTTTATATATGTTTATATGATGTGACACGAACCATGGTCCATCTTGCTTATGCATGATTGTTTGATGTGACACAGCCGATGGTCCATCATGTTTATACATGTTTATATTATGTGACACGAACCATGGTCCATCTTGCTTATGCATGATTGTTTGATGTGACACAGACGATGGTCCATCATGTTTATATATGTTTATATGATGTGACACGAACCATGGTCCATCTTGTTTATGCATGATTGTTTGATGTGACACAGACGATGGTCATTCATGTTTATATGTGTTTATATGATGTGACACGAACCATGGTCCATCTTGTTTATGCATGATTGTTTGATGTGACACAGACGATGGTCCATCATGTTTATATATGTTTATATGATGTGACACAGACGATGGTCCATCATGTTTATATATGTTTATTTGATGTGACACGAACCATGGTTCATCTTGTTTATGCATGATTGTTTTATGTGACACGGACGATGGTCCATCATGTTTATATATGTTTATATGATGTGACACGGATAATGGTCCATCTTGTTTATGCATGATTGTTTGATCTGACACACACGATGGTCCATCATGTTTATATATGTTTATATGATGTGACACGGACAATGGTCCATCTTGTTTGTGCATTATTGTTTGATCTGACACAGACGATGGTCCATCATGTTTATATATGTTTATATGATGTGACACGGACAATGGTCCATCTTGTTTATGCATGATTGTTTGATGTGACACAGACGATGGTCCATCATGTTTATATATGTTTATATGATGTGACACGGACTATGGTCCATCATGTTTATATATGTTTATATGATGTGACACGAACCATGGTCCATCATGTTTATATATGTTTATATGATGTGACACGAACCATGGTCCATCTTGTTTATGCATGATTGTTTGATGTGACACGGACGATGGTCCATCATGTTTGTATATGTTTATATGATGTGACACGGACAATGGTCCATCTTGTTTATGCATGATTGTTTGATGTGACACAGACGATGGTCCAACATGTTTATATATGTTTATATGATGTGACACGGACAATGGTCCATCTTGTTTGTGCATGATTGTTTGATGTGACACAGACGATGGTCCATCATGTTTATATATGTTTATATGATGTGACACGGACAATGGTCCATCTTGTTTATGCATGATTGTTTGATGTGACACAGACGATGGTCCATCATGTTTATATATGTTTATATGATGTGACACGGACAACGGTCCATCTTGTTTATGCATGATTGTTTGATGTGACACAGACGATGGTTCATCATGTTTATATATGTTTATATGATGTGACACGGACAACGGTCCATCTTGTTTGTGCATGATTGTTTGATGTGACACAGACGATGGTCACTCATGTTTATATATGTTTATATGATGTGACACGGACAACGGTCCATCTTGTTTATGCATGATTGTTTGATGTGACACAGACGATGGTCCATCATGTTTATATATGTTTATATGATGTGACACGGACAACGGTCCATCTTGTTTATGCATGATTGTTTGATGTGACACAGACGATGGTCCATCATGTTTATATATGTTTATATGATGGGACACGAACCATGGTCCATCTTGTTTATGCATGATTGTTTGATGTGACACAGACGATGGTCCATCATGTTTATATATGTTTATATGATGTGACACGGACGATGGTCCATCTTGTTAATGCATGATTGTTTGATGTGACACAGACGATGGTCCATCATGTTTATATATGTTTATATGATGGGACACGAACCATGGTCCATCTTGTTTATGCATGATTGTTTGATGTGACACAGACGATGGTCCATCATGTTTATATATCTTTATATGATGTGACACGGACAATGGTCCATCTTTTTTATGCATGATTGTTTGATGTGACACGGACGATGGTCCATCATGTTTATATATGTTTATATGATGTGACACGGACAATGGTCCATCTTGTTTATGCATGATTGTTTGATGTGACACAGACGATGGTCATTCATGTTTATATGTGTTTATATGATGTGACACGAACCATGGTCAATCTTGTTTATGCATGATTGTTTGATGTGACACAGACGATGGTCCATCATGTTTATATATGTTTATATGATGTGACACGGACTATGGTCCATCATGTTTATATATGTTTATATGATGTGACACGAACCATGGTCCATCATGTTTACATATGTTTATATGATGTGACACGAACCATGGTCCATCTTGTTTATGCATGATTGTTTGATGTGACACGGACGATGGTCCATCATGTTTGTATATGTTTATATGATGTGACACGGACAATGGTCCATCTTGTTTATGCATGATTGTTTGATGTGACACAGACGATGGTCCAACATGTTTATATATGTTTATATGATGTGACACGGACAATGGTCCATCTTGTTTGTGCATGATTGTTTGATGTGACACAGACGATGGTCCATCATGTTTATATATGTTTATATGATGTGACACGGACAAAGGTCCATCTTGTTTATGCATGATTGTTTGATGTGACACAGACGATGGTCCATCATGTTTATATATGTTTATATGATGTGACACGGACAACGGTCCATCTTGTTTATGCATGATTGTTTGATGTGACACAGACGATGGTTCATCATGTTTATATATGTTTATATGATGTGACACGGACAACGGTCCATCTTGTTTGTGCATGATTGTTTGATGTGACACAGACGATGGTCACTCATGTTTATATATGTTTATATGATGTGACACGGACAACAGTCCATCTTGTTTATGCATGATTGTTTGATGTGACACAGACGATGGTCCATCATGTTTATATATCTTTATATGATGTGACACGGACAACGGTCCATCTTGTTTATGCATGATTGTTTGATGTGACACAGACGATGGTCCATCATGTTTATATATGTTTATATGATGGGACACGAACCATGGTCCATCTTGTTTATGCATGATTGTTTGACGTGACACAGACGATGGTCCATCATGTTTATATATGTTTATATGATGTGACACGGACGATGGTCCATCTTGTTTATGCATGATTGTTTGATGTGACACAGACGATGGTCCATCATGTTTATATATGTTTATATGATGTGACACAAACCATGGTCCATCTTGTTTATGCATGATTGTTTGATGTGACACAGACGATGGTCCATCATGTTTATATATCTTTATATGATGTGACACGGACAATGGTCCATCTTTTTTATGCATGATTGTTTGATGTGACACGGACGATGGTCCATCATGTTTATATATATTTATATGATGTGACACGGACAATGGTCCATCTTGTTTATGCATGATTGTTTGATGTGACACAGACGATGGTCCATCATGTTTATATATGTTTATATGATGTGACACGGACTATGGTCCATCATTTTTATATATGTTTATATGATGTGACACGAACCATGGTCCATCATGTTTATATATGTTTATATGATGTGACACGAACCATGGTCCATCTTGTTTATGCATGATTGTTTGATGTGACACGGACGATGGTCCATCATGTTTGTATATGTTTATATGATGTGACACGGACAATGGTCCATCTTGTTTATGCATGATTGTTTGATGTGACACAGACGATGGTCCAACATGTTTATATATGTTTATATGATGTGACACGGACAATGGTCCATCTTGTTTGTGCATGATTGTTTGATCTGACACAGACGATGGTCCATCATGTTTATATATGTTTATATGATGTGACACGGACAATGGTCCATCTTGTTTATGCATGATTGTTTGATGTGACACAGACGATGGTCCATCATGTTTATATATGTTTATATGATGTGACACGGACAACGGTCCATCTTGTTTATGCATGATTGTTTGATGTGACACAGACGATGGTCACTCATGTTTATATATGTTTATATGATGTGACACGGACAACGGTCCATCTTGTTTATGCATGATTGTTTGATGTGACACAGACGATGGTCCATCATGTTTATATATGTTTATATGATGTGACACGGACAATGGTCCATCTTGTTTATGCATGATTGTTTGATGTGACACAGACGATGGTCGATCATGTTTATATATGTTTATATGATGGGACACGAACCATGGTCCATCTTGTTTATGCATGATTGTTTGATGTGACACAGACGATGGTCCATCATGTTTATATATGTTTATATGATGTGACACGGACGATGGTCCATCTTGTTTATGCACGATTGTTTGATGTGACACAGACGATGGTCCATCATGTTTATATATCTTTATATGATGTGACACGGACAATGGTCCATCTTGTTTATGCATGATTGTTTGATGTGACACGGACGATGGTCCATCATGTTTATATATCTTTATATGATGTGACACGGACAATGGTCCATCTTGTTTATGCATGATTGTTTGATGTGACACAGACGATGGTCATTCATGTTTATATATGTTTATATGATGTGACACGGACGATGGTCCATCATGTTTATATATGTTTATATGATGTGACACGGACAATGGTCCATCTTGTTTATTCATGTATATTTGATGCGACACGAACCATGGTCCATCTTGTTTATGCATGATTGTTTGATGTGACACGGACGATGGTCCATCATGTTTATATATGTTTATATGATGTGACACGGACAATGGTCCATCTTGTTTATTCATGTATATTTGATGCGACACGAACCATGGTCCATCTTGTTTATTCACGATTGTTTGATGTGACACAGACGATGGTCCATCATGTTTATATATGTTTATATGATGTGACACGAACCATGGTCCATCTTGTTTATGCATGATTGTTTGATGTGACACAGACGATGGTCCATCATGTTTATACATGATTATTTGATGTGACACGGATGATTGTCCATCATGTTTTTACATGTTTATTTGATGTGACACGGACGATTGTCCATCATGTTTTTACATGTTTATTTGATGTTACACGGACGATTGTCCATCATGTTTTTACATGTTTATTTGATGTGACATGGACGATTGTCCATCATGTTTTTACATTTTTATTTGATGTGACACGGACGATTGTCCATCATGTTTTTACATGTTTATTTGATGTGACACGGACGATTGTCTATCATGTTTTTACATGTTTATTTGATGTGACACGGACGATTTTCCGCTGAGATCAAGTACAAGGTTATGGGAGTGAAGAGTTAAATGACTGAAATTTATAAATAGTATTCACTGCTCATTAGACTAAAGAAATTAGACATAAGCAATTGGAGGAAATAGATTTAGACATTCAGTTAAAAGATTCCGTCAAACCTTGTATAAATAAAGTGGTTGTGTATATGGCGTTTTGTGTGTGTGTGTGTGTTGTTTTTCTGTTTGTATGTTAGTATAACGCACATTGATTCAACTCTGTTATCATATTCAGCAGCAGGACTTTCAAGGTGTTCAAATTGTGCCCCCCCCCCCCCCCCCCCCCCAGTAAAATATTACTGTGGATTACTTTAAGGTTTCCAAGGTGTCATAAACAAGGATTGGATAAAGGTATATGTTTTATTCAGGAATCCCATTCTGATACAAAATGTGAACAAGCATGGAAACACCAATGGAGGGGTCATAGTTTCTTTTCCCATGGTACAAATCAGGCCAGGGGAACATTAACCTTAATTGGGTCAAAACTAGAATTCACATTGTTGGATAGTAAAGTGGACGATGCAGGAAGATTTGTCATGCTATATTGTATCATTCAAGGGTCACACTTTTTGCTGATTAACGTTTATGGTCCTAACAGTGAGACTGAGCAATTATTATGTTACGAGAATATTTATAATATAATAAATGATAATTTTCAGCCCGACGAAAATACTAAGATAATTTGGGGTGGGGACTTTAATTTTTGCTTTTCTGATGAGGATGCTGATGGAGGTAATTTTACGCTTAAGTCAAAAACAGTCGACATGATTAAGAGGACTATGGAATTATTAAATATATGTGATATCTGGAGAGTTCGAAACCCAAAAGTTAAAAAATTCACCTGGAGACGATTATGTCCACTTACACAACGGAGATTAGATTTCTTTTTAGTGTCATCGTCTCTGCAACCCTATATTTCACACTGTGATATTATACCCAGTGTTGGCTCGGATCATTCAGCTGTACATCTGGCACTTAGGTCACTGAACACTGATAAACATGGGCCTTCCTTCTGGAAATTTAATTGTTCACTTATCAAAGATATAAATTATATAAACAAGATGAAGGAGAATATTGTTACAACAAAGCAGGAGTTAGATCACTCAGAGCTAGATGCACGAGGTAAATGGGAGTATCTGAAATATAGCATTAGGAAGTTTACAATTACTTATTCTAAAGAAAAGAATAGAAGATTTAAAGATAGATACCTTTCATTAGAAAAAGAAGTAAAAGAAATGGAATGTGCCATCAGTAGTAATCCGAGTCATGAAAACTTAGAAAAATATGAAAAGATCAAGAATGAATTGGAGGAATGCTATAATAAAATAACGGAAGGAATTATAATAAGGTCAAGAGCACAATGGCATGAGCAAGGTGAAAGAAATAATAAATACTTTGTAAACTTGGAAAGGAGAAATAAGAATAAAACTTGTATTAGAAAATTACTTATCGATGGAAATGAGGTAACAAATCAGGAAAATATTATGAAAGAAATATATAATTTTTACTGTAAAATATATGAGAGACATATAGATAAAAGCTTTAATGATTGTGAACATTTTTTAGATAGTTGCTCTAACTTACCAGTATTAAGTACAGATGAAGCAGAGTTGTGTGAAGGTATGATTACTATAACTGATGTACACAATGCATTAAAATCTATGGCGAATAACAAGACTCCTGGAAATGATGGGCTTTGCAAAGAATTTTATTTATGCTTCTTCAGTGAATTAGGAAGTTATTTGACTACATGTCTTAATGAATGTTATAATTTTGGTGAACTGACTACAAGTCAAAAACAGTCAGTAATCACTCTTCTTGAGAAACCTGGAAAAGATGTAAGATTCATAAATTCATGGAGACCCATCAGTTTAATAAATGTTGACTGTAAAATCCTTAGTAAAATACTTGTAGCACGTTTAAGTAAAGTTCTGAATAAATTGGTTGATATGGATCAAAATGCATTTGTTCCAGGACGCTACATAGGGGACTCAGTACGCCTTATATCAGATATGATTGAATATTGTGAAGTAGAAAACATAACTGGAATATTGTTTGGTGCTGATTTCGCTGCAGCTTTTGATTCCGTAGATCATGTGTTTATGCTATCGGTATTGAAACGGTATGGATTTGGACCAATGTTTATCAACTGGATAAAATTAATTCATACAGGTTCACAAAGTTGTGTTTTAAATAACGGATATTCAACCAGATATTTTCCTATGTCAAGAGGTACTAAGCAAGGTGATCCAATTGCACCATATTTGTTCATTCTTGTGATAGAAATCTTAATGCATATGGTTAGATCAGAAAAAAATGTTAAAGGCATTTATATAGGTAGCAATGAAGTAAAACTAACAATATTTGCTGATGATGTTACTTTTTTCCTGTCCAATGTGGAGTCATTTAAATATTTGATATCAATAATTGACACATTTGCTAATTATACTTCATTAAAAGTGAATTATGAAAAATCAGATGCAGCTTGGTTAGGAAAATGGAAGAAAAAGGAGGAAACACCAATTTCATGTAAATGGGTTAAATTAACAAAATCTGCTATTAAAATTCTTGGGATATGGTACACATACAATGAAGAACTTTGTTATAAGTACAACTTTCAGACAGTGGAGGAAAAACTTAAGTTACTGTTTAACATTTGGTCAACTAGAAACCTTACAATATTTGGACGTACAGAAATTTGTAGAACTTTAGCCTTACCAAAGATTTTGTATGTTTGTAATATGTGCACCGCACCAACAATATTTATTAATAATATCACATTACTCATGAGACAGTTTCTATGGAAGGGTAAGCGACCTAAAGTCAAATATGAGACAGTCATTGGGTCCTATGACCGGGGAGGTTTGAGCTTCCCAGATGTTGGTACAAGATTAAAAACTCAGTATGTAATGTGGATAAAAAAATTAACCACAGGTTCAGATAGAACATGGAAAACAATACCTCAGTACTATTTGAAAGCAATTGGAGGTAAAGATGCAATTTCAATGAATTTTGATATAAAGAGAATTCCATGTCAAATGTTGCCATTTTATAAGGAATGCCTGAAAGAGTGGTCATATTTTGTTAAAAAATACCCTGAATCAGCCCAGGAAGTTATCTTACAACCTTTGTGGAATAATTGTTATCTGAAGTTCAATAAAAAGTCTTTTTTTGTAAAATATTTTGATAGCTTAAACATAAGAACGGTGAAAGACCTTTTAACAAATAATGGTTATGTGTGTACTTGGCACGAATTGAGGGTAAGGTACCCACCATTATCATTTAGCAAGTATTTGTCATTGAGATCTGTTATAGGTTCAATACCTCAAGACTGGATTAGTTTATGTATATCAGAAGAGTTTGTAGAAACTAGAGGACAGTGTGTTGTTACAGATACCGGAATTATTGATTTAGCAGAGATTACATCTAAAAGGGTGTATGATTCACTTATCAAAAAGAAGAGCACTCAGTCAACAACATTAAAGAAGTGGGCTGAAAGAGGGGAAATTAGTTGTGAACAATTTACACAATATTATGTTGCAGCCCATCAAATTTCACTTGATATGTATAGCAGGGAATTCCAATATAAGATTTTACATAACTATTTACCTGTCAACTCTCTGCTTTACAAGTGGAATCTTTCTGACAGTCCGCGGTGTTCATATTGTTTTCTTGAATACGAAACGGTGATTCATTTGTTCTGTGAATGCTTTGTGTCCAAAAATGTATACTTTGGAATTCAGACATGGCTGAAAACAGCGAATATATATTTGCCTTCTCTTAATGTCACAACTATATTGTTCGGGGTATTACCTGTTAAGGAAAACCTCTTGCTGAATCAGCTTATTATGACCTACAAAATGGTTATTTATTTAAAAAGAAATGACCCTGACACTAATTTATTTGCGTGTTTTATTAATAAATTGAAACTATTGCAAAATATTGAATATGAAATAGCTCAGAATAAAGGAAAATTAAATGTACATCTCCATAAGTGGGGGAAAATATTACCACAGTTGTTTTAATTAATATATTAGACTGAATATAAATGCTATGAATGAGAGGTTATCTGTCCTCATTCAATAAGTCATTATTATATTACAATTTTTATTGTTTGATAGTATATCGTATGATACTATTTATGAGGAAAAAGTATCATTAAGTATGAAATGTTGTTAATATGTCTGTAAAGTTCTTGTTATTGTATAATGTCCTGTTTGTATTGTATAATGTTATTATGTTTGTATTTGTAACTGTTTGTAATTGTATGTATATATGAATAAAAAAAAAAAAAAAAAAAAAAAAAACTTTAAGGTTTCCAAGTATATTCGGATCCTGATTGAATTTCACGTATGTGGTTTCTGGGTTCGTTGTTATGGATATGCCCTGCTGACGGAAGAGCAGACGGAAGCACAGCAGCAAGGATTATTTAGAAACTCAGCATGTGCTTAGCATTAAAGACATTTAAATACGTATCATGAAAAGGACAAAATTGTTGAATTATTCACACCAGCGAAGTAGATATGCGTAGAAGTCGTAACACTTAAAATAGTTATTAAAAAGGCCTGAGAAATAGCTGTTCTGGTAGAAACATCACTAATTTCTTCATATATGTTATTGTTCTGCTTCTAATAATATGTTCTTCTCAAAAACATTGATTATATATATATATTAGCATTATAAAACTTATATCGTCAGCCGACTTACTGCAGACTGGACCATGACTTACCATATCTGCCGAGAACAGAGCCGACTTACTTTAGACTGGACCATGACTTATCATATACGGTGAGAACAAAACCGACTTACTGCACACTGGACCATGACTTACCATATCTGCCGAGAACAGAGCCGACTTACTATAGAATGGACCATGACTTACCATATCTGCCGAGAACAAAACCGACCTACTACGGACTGGACCATGACTTACCATATCTGCCGAGAACAAACCGACTTCCTGCAGACTGGATCATGACTTACCATATCTGCCGGGAACAAAGCCGACCTACCACAGACTGGACCATGACTTACCATATCTGCCGAGAACATAGTCGACTTACTGCTGACTGGATCATGACTTTCCATATCTGCCGGGAACAAAGCCGACTTACCACAGACTGGACTATGACTTACCATATCTGCCGAGAACATAGTCGACTTACTGCAGACTGGATCATGACTTACCATATCTGGTGAGATCACAGCCGATTTTCTCGAAGATCGCGCTACACATTCTTGACACGAGAATATACTGACTGAACTTTCTGTTTTTCCGGCATTCGTGTGGATGCTTCACTGTTATCCCAATAAGTGCATTTCCTATTAGCATGGGCCCACCTGCGTCGCCATAGCAGGGTCCCTGGTAACCGTATTCCTTGGAACTTTTCCCACGTGCACATATATATGCAGATGAGCGTAGCCTACATCTTGCCGGGTCGACAATTTTGATTGTAGTAAAACGTAGGGGACCAGATAATTCTCCCTCTACTGACGATGAACCCCAGCCTACAACATTCACCATTTGACCAATCAGAGACTGTGCTGTGGCTGAACAGTCAGGCAGGAAGTAATCCACACATTTGGCCTTGGTGACCGGATGAATTTTGTCCATGTCCATCTTCTTGTCCAGTTTGAGTAGAGCCACGTTGGCTGCCCTGTCACAGGTCACTATCTCTTTCATCATCCGTTGTTGCTCACATGGTTCGCCTGCTACACTGATGTCATGGTCACCACAGTGTACTCTGAAAAATATGTTATACCACATCCTGATCTGTTCTTACTATTCTACAAAACTGGTATTGCGAAATTCTTCCATGCATATTACTGATATACAAGTATCAGGGCTGCAACTTGGCATTTTTTCTACATTGCCATTTACCAGAGTTAATTATAAGTGTAAGAATTGATAAGTTACACAATGGAGGGTTTTTCAAAATTGAAATATGTCAGAAATTGAATGAAAAGAATATAGAATAAATTATTGGTGGCTCCAACAACCCTGTGCAGCAATTAAATTTCAAGTCCAAATAGCGCACATATTTTCATGACAATATATCGAGTAGTTCCTGAGAAATATGGCTTTTTTGCAAGTCTTTTTACTTACAGGAAGCACATGAGTTTGCTCACACTCTACATGATTTGTGACAGGTATTATAAAGTGACATATATTCTTTGAGGTACTGGGCACCCATGAAGCTGACACTCCGGTTTTGTTAAATGTCTCAGAAAAGGCCCGATTGCTCAGTTATATCTGGATGCATTAGTATTAAAGTTTGTACATGAATTGACCCTAGGGAATTTTATATAGTTCTACTTAAGCTACTCGGTGAAATTTTAGGTCCACTGACCGATTTTATTTTTCCGCTTCGTTGGGCAAAAAATAATGTGTATTTCTAGGAGGGAACACTATATCTTGTACACCTAATATGACTAGAAAATCAAAGGAATCCTTTAAACTTCAGATGTGTTTTTTAAGTTTACCTGAACAGGATTATTAATGGTTCTAATCTGCATTCAGTGCAATGTAGCCAGAGCTGTAGTGAAAATTCAAACTCGGGAGGTGGTTAATACAATCATGTGGACCCATAGAGCATAATATTCTCTTTGTAATGATACATGCAAACAATAATAAACGTACCTCTATTTATTGTAACTTACAAACAACAATAAACGTACTTGTATGTTAACTTACATACAAACGATAATTAACGTACCTCTATATTAAGTAACATACAAACAATAATAAACATACCTCTATGTTAAATTACAAATAAAAACAATAGACGTACCTCTATGTAATGTTACATACAAAAACAATAAACATACTTCTATGTAATGTTACATACAAACAACAATAAATATACCTTTATGTAAAGTTACGTAGAAACAACAATAAATGTACCTCTATGTAAAGTTACATACAAACAACAATAAATGCACCTCTATGTAAAGTAACATACAAACAACAATAAATGTACCTCTATGTAAAGTTACATACAAACAACAATAAATGTACCTCTATGTAATGTTACATACAAACAACAATAAATGTACCTTATGTAAAGTTACATACAAACAACAATAAATGTACTTCTATGTAATGTTACATAGAAACAACAATAAATGTACCTCTATGTAAAGTTACATTGAAACAACAATAAATGTACCTCTATGTAAAGTTACATACAAACAACAATAAATGTATCTCTATGTGAAGTTCCATACAAACTTTAATAAACGTATGTGTATGTGCTTTTATATATAAACACAAATCAACGTATCTCCATGTAAGTTACATGCAAACAATAAAACACGTACATCTATGTCATTTTACATACAAATAATATTAAACGTACCTCTATGTAATGTTACATACAAACAATAATACACCTACCTTTATGTAATGTTACATAGAAACATAATGTATATTTACCTGATGGTACTTCCGGAAAATGCGCGCGCACAGTCACATGATGTGATGAGGAACTTCGGGGACAGCAGTGTGGCCTGGCAGATCAGAGTATTCGGTTTGGCAGTGTTGTCTAACCAGCACACGTTAGGAAAACTGTTAGACCTAGCAAACGCTCCTGTAATCCAAATATAGACATCATTTTAACAAGGGACCATAGGGCTCAAAGCTAAGCTGAATTTGTCTTTAAGGATATGTTTATGAGCCTTTTTCAAAATATGAGTCCTGTGACCCCAAATTCCAAAAGTTTCTGCCACTATTTGGAGATTAAAATATCTGAAAGATGGAAGGTTTGAAATGGAAGTTTTGCTAAAAATACACTCTTTTTGAAGAAGTGGGTCGTGTGACCTTGACATAATCAAAAGGGTTCTTACATTATTGGTGAGTCATATATAAGTCAAGATTGAAACCAATTAAGTCAATCCAAACTGGAATTATCATCCGGGAACAAATATGTGGACAGATGGTCCCTTTGACCTTGACCTTTGACCCTGTGACCCCATAATCAATCAGGTTCTTGCCCCCTTGGCAGGTAAGATATATGTGCAAGATGGGAGGTGTGGGATGAAAAGTGTGGCTTAAAATGAATCCATAATCTTTCTAAATAAGTGGGTCATGTGACCTTGAACTTTGACCTCATGACCCCAAAAACCAATAGATTGAGTCTGAGGTTTTGTATCAAATAAGTCAAGTTTGAAATCCATCTGTTATACCAAACTGGAGTTATCATCAAATTTGACGGACAAAGAGAAAGACGAACAGACGAACCGCCGGCAGGAAGATTAATCTAGGGCATCTGCTTATTAAAGCAGGGCCCTAATAAACGTATAAGATTTCAGGACACAGATGAAACCAAATTTGCAAATCTGATAGTATCAATATAATTTAGAAGTCCCATAAAAATGGAAAAAATACAATAAAATAGAAAAAATACATATGGCGCCACCAGTCTTCAGGAATTGAAGAAACCATTCATAATCAATAAACACACTGGGTTTCAGGACACTGGATGAACCCACAGCTTAGAAACTGATATAACTGCTGTCATTTGATGGTCTCAAAACCAGGAAAAATCGTAATTAGAAAAAAAATATAGGTGGCCGAACCAGTTTTCAGGAACTGACAAAATTAGTCATGGTCAACATTCAAGGCAAGATTCATGGCAATCCATGCATTTATTAACAAGATACTGGAGGTTTTGTATCAAATTTTTAATTATTCTAGAGTCAGAAGGGTGTTTACGAGCCCCATAGCTCGTAGGATATAGATTGCACTAACCTAATTTCAGGTTTCCAAGGACATTTTTTGTTACACTATCTGGATCTACAGTTACAAGTTTCTAGGGTTAGCGGTACAATTCGTGCCCAGATAACGGACGGGCGGACGCCCGAACGACCAGACGGAACGGAAGACGGACAAAGCGCCATTCCTATACCTCAGTTGACTTTCAGGCAGCTGAGCTAAAAAAAAACTATTAATCTTCTTTCAGTGATGCAAAGAAACGTACTGAATGTATTGAAATAATGTTCCTTTGTTTACTTGATTGGGGAATAACTTTTGTCAGGACCACAGCAACTATTTTAATTTTTTTAATACTTTGAAAGAAGATCGATATATATATTTACCTTATATATATACCTGCATATTTATTATAATGTAGCAGATACATATAATCCAAAAAGTGTGGTTCACATATTGTTACACATAAATTCAATAGTTACTTATGTAAATTAAAATACTTTGAATCAGACGATGTCCCGACGTCATGTTAATAATCAGTTAGTCACATCAGAACATGTCAACAAGGGCAGACCATTTTTTTAACAGCCTTACTCGCGAATCTGAAATCAGCGGTCCATATAACCGTCAGTTTGGTATCAAATACACATGTACAAATTTACAAAGTTACCAGGGTGCTGATAATACATGTATATCAACGCGGTATCTAACCATCACTATCCCAAGCGAAAGTGGATTACCTCTGACTATAGCTTGACATGGTCGTCCAAGGAGTACTCCGGCTACCAGTAACAAACACGTCCAGGCCATGGCTGCTCATCACATCAAAACACGCTAAACGGGGTCACTTGTGCGGTCTGGATTCAGGAATTCGGGTCATTTTACGTTATAGGTTTATTTCTTATTACCTGCCGCTGCATTTGTATCTCGTGGCATGATGTCACTATGTTTATGCTTGGTTGCCTGACAATGAGATAGGTGTGATATTAAACAGACCTGAGCATGATGTTTACATATTTCATGTACGACCATGTCCTCCCCGTATGACATAGGATCTTTCTCATTACCAATGACAATGTTATAATTGCATCTCTCTAACACTCCCTCTCTATGCCCGATCTATGTGCCCTGGGTTATTCTATCTTCCCTTCATTCGTAACGCAGAATTGCTTGATCATTTTCCATAGATAATTCTTCAAATTTCAATAAAATAGTGTCATCATGATTGATTATTGATTATAGATTTTGAAACAGATAAAAGCCCACAATCCTCTAAAAATAAAATAATAATGAATCCCTCTTCAAAAAAGGCCTAACTTTACAGTTTTTTCCAACCCTATGTAATTATTAAGGTTTTTGAAAATATTGCCCCTGTGTTTTAGATTTAAAAAAAAAAGAAATTGGCAAATTTTATCGATTAATCTTTGTACTGATATTATCCAAAACAGGATTTATAAATAGTCCCATATCGCTACAGAAAATATGTATCAATGACAATTATTACTAACTGTTTGTAGTGAGCCCTGCATGCTATGGCCAGATAGACGAACAACACCCCGCTAGGTTTTTAATATTACATGTCAATGAATATTTTACAGAAAAACAAATGTACATTTATTCGCATCATTTTATTTTGGTATAACCGGCTATGAAATGTGTGAATACATTATATGGTTCGAATTTAGTGAAGTGATATCATATCTATAATTAAATATGGGCATAATATGGATTCTCTAATCATGACGCGTTGAAATATAAGAACAATATTACGGGAATAATCAGTCCACGTGTCATCTTTAATTGCCTATGATGATAACTAAGATTGCTCTCAAATCATTCGTTGTAAGGGTTATAAAAACTGTCTGAATACTGGTGGCTGTGGTGTTCAGGCCTTCGTCACTGAGTGGGCGTGGGTGCTGCTGCCCTGCTGGATCGTCCCACTTATCGTCTTGCCCACAATGCGGCTGGTCTGGAGCTGACCTGGATCATGCGTCTTGGATACTTTTGCGTTTGCCTTGGAGTGGCATCTACAAAATTACAGCTTAGGCTATCTCACCTAAAAACAATATTTTCTGCTTAAAAATGGACAAAAATAATTTTCCATAAAAGTCCATGACTAGCCACTTAAACCTGGTTTAGGCAGCTGGCTTGGCCGTGTCTACGGTTAAACGTCTTCCCCGTCATTAACTTAGCTTTAGTACTCACTCTTTGTTATGGTTCATCCTTTCATTTTAGCTGTATACTTTACAGTCAAGACAAAATCACTTGTAATGCACTTTATACACTAGTGTACATATATATATATATTAAATATATATATATATATATATATATATATATATATATTCATTTATTTTCCAAATATGTATCTCTTACTCTAAGTCTAACAGTGTATTTCTTTATTTTTATAAAGTGTATATATATTGTCTTTTTTTTCTTTCTTACGCTTATAGATTTCTTTTTCTTTTTATCCACAGATGTACATATAAATGTACACGTTTATAGTTGAAAACCTACCATTATAGAAGCAGACACTGGTATAAGTGACATACAATTATAATATAGATCAAAGGTGTGGAAATCTCCCTGACAAAAAAAAAAAAAAAAAAAAACAGGGCTCCGTCATAGCGTGACGGAGGTGACGGGTGTAGTCCCCTTGGTACCTCACGTGGTGTGTTGTCGTGTCCGCCACTTTCACTATGTCCGTGTTTACGTACAGTATAATAAATCTGTCATGTAAAACATTTCACAGTTACTTCCCTGTTCGGTAGTGTCAGTTATCTGTGTATTGTTCTCCTTGTCTCTCGAGGTTTGTTCACAGCAACACTGATGTACGCCAGTGGGCTTGTCGGAGCAGGAGTTCCCGGTGTTGCTGACTAATTAAATTTGTCACATTTCGGTAATTGTTTTTTTTTCTTTTGCAAGATGTTGTGGTCGCTCAGGAGCGTTGCGGATTCGCCTGGACGAGCACATGTGACATGGGTGTTTCCAAATACAGCTCACGATCAGGCAGTTAAATAAACTAACATATTAGTCCAGGGTCAGTTGTCAAGTTATAGCCTCCCGTAGAAATATAATGAAGAAAGCTGGCAACATACATCATTTTAAAGCTTATAACCTTATGTTGCCTTTTATCCCTACAGTTTCAAGGTCACTTAACAAGGTCAAAGTCATGGCTTTTAATATATATTGAATTTTAACATTATCAATCTAAAAATCCATAATGCAATTTCATATGTGCAGTTTCAAGGTCACCAAACAAGAACAAGTAATTGGGTTTTGATGTTTATTAAATGTTTCCTTGGTTAGTTGTAATTCCATGGGGACTTCATGAAAATAACTGACAATCTACATAATGTTAAAGCTTATACCCTCATCAGTCTACGAACATATGTTGCCACATTTTCTTTATATGATAAAGGTCAATAAACGAGGTCAAGGTAATGGCCTTATATATTTTTTTCCTAGTCTGTTATTCCGTGGTGATTTCATGAGGAATGCAAGCATCTAATACTTATAAAAGGAATTCAGTTCACGTTTTGCGCAATGTTCTCTAAAACTGCGCTATGTACAATATTGTGCCATACATCATTTTAAAGGTTATTATCCCCGCAGTGACATAGATGATATGAAAATAAATAATTTTTAATATACATATAATTTTGAGTGATTTTTCCATTTTTTTACCGAGCACAGCCGAACTGTCTTCGGCAATTACCGGAATGCGTGCATCGTGGTCACTTAACCCCTGACACTAAGGACTATTGTTCATATGAATAGCGCTTGCTTTCAAAGAGGGATTTGACCCACGTGCGTGGTCAGTAAAAGAGAAAAAAACATGTTTCTCGCTTTATGATATGGAGAGTTCAACCCAGGAGGATTAATAACAAAACCTAATTCACGGTCCAAATTTCAGGAACATGCGTGGGGTGGGGTGGGGTGGAGGGGTGTCTGGGTTTTCAGGCCTCAAAATTTGTCTGATACGATAAAAAAAAAAAAAACATTGCGGCGGTTGGAATTCCGTTGGGTCCGCTTCTGCTACTTACGAGGTATGCAAATTTCTGTTTCTTTCTTCAGGAACAGTTTCCTTGCAACGTACATTTAATAAATCTTTCATGTGTTCCTCACATCAACCTAATCTTTATACGTCCACCGATAGAATCCAGTCAAATATAATCGAAAACCTGAATGCCCCCGCGTCTCATTCCGGTTCGCAATGTCAACACCATCACTGGCCAGATCATCAAGGTAAACATACCGTGGTATAAATTTCTTGCCACGAGGACAGAACCACAGAATGAATGTTAAAAATATTGGAGCGACTGCAGGATCACTCACGCACTGTCTCCACCAGATTATGAGTTTATACGGACAGACGGTATGATGTTAAGGATTCATGTAATTTAAAAGTAAGTGGCAAAATTAAGATACAAGCAGCAGTACATAGAAACGTTTTCTGTTCACAGAAGTGTTGTGAGGTGCGTGAGTTATTCTGCAGTCGTGCCAAAATGTTTATACATATCTTATGGAAAAAGTTTCCCACTGAAAACCTATATTTTCTGTTAACTTTTGGATTAAAAAATGAGCCAACATTTCACATATCATGAAGTTAATAAATCTCCCCAACCCCGGCAATAAGCCCGGTATACCGGGTCTATCAGCTAGTCATACATAATGTTAAAGCTGATAACCATATCATTTTTTTTTTTCACTTTTTTCTCGTAGATTCAGGGTCGAAAGATTAGGTCAAGGTCGTGACATTTTTTTTATTTTATTTTTTTACTTTGTAAAATATGAATGTCAAAGAATCACCTCCTGTGGCATGTCCCTGGTCAACAGTAATTTTTACTTGAGGATAAACCTTTCTGAGGATCAAGGTCATCACTCAAGGTTAAGGTCATAATTAAAGGTCAAAGCACTGAACAGAACACTGAAGTAAACACAAACACATCCAAATAGAAAAAAAATGTAGCTGCAAAAATTTAAGTGAAATCTCTATTGTTTTAACTCTATATTTTTGTTAAATTGTACGATATGTGCAGCAATAGAATATTAAAATAACCTGAATCAAATAACCATGACGTAAATATAGGTGTTATATTTTTAAATAATGAAATATGTTCAAGTAAATAGGTATATTTTGCATCGCCAACTGCTACTTAACTTTGTAAACATTACATCTGCAAATATCCATCAATAAAATACTATACAGGGGTATGTGAAATCACTTTTGACTCATTAACTATTGTCTAAAAATGAGTTGTATATCATTTTAAATCAACAAAACTTTTTGCTGTTATTGCCAAAATGCTGGCTGAGCAATTAAAGACAGGGGACATGAAATGGAGAAGGCCTCTTGCAGTTCACCCCTATCTAGGCAAACCAAACGGTTACCTAGTCTGACCACTTGCGCTCTGTGCGATCTGTGCATACTATATGGATCTTAAATAATGACATGTCTCCAGGAAAACTAATTGCTTCACAAAATTTCACAATGGGCTAGCCAGTGCGTTGGATTAAATCTATGTAGAAAGGCATTATTTGAAAACCGGAAGTGTTTCCTTCCTTTCTGGAAGAAACGAGATAACAGTAAACCAGGTTTAGGTTTGGAAGTAAAATTCACACAAGACTCACTGTACAACAGCTTTTTAAATCATGTGGTATCACGTAAATAGTTAATAGACTGAAGTAAGCTGAGCTTATAATAAAATGGCTTGTATGCAGAGAAGTCGGCTCTTGTTTTTAGCTCAACTAACTTTCCATCATCCTGAAATGTACAGACCTTAAATTTCTATCATCCTTCCTCCTGGCCTACCGGATAGCTGTACATTAGACGGGCACAAATCATAACAGCTATCTTTCGATCATCCTGAAATGTACAGACCTTAAATTTCTATCATCCTTCCTCCTGGCCTACCGGATAGCTGTACATTAGACGGGCACAAATCATAACAGCTATCTTTCCATCATCCTGAAATGTACAGACCATAAATTTCTATCATCCTTCCTCCTGGCCTACCGGATAGCTGTACATTAGACGGGCACAAATCATTGCAGCTATCTTTCCATCATCCTGAAATGTACAGACCTTAAATTTCTATCATCCTTCCACCTGGCCTACCGGATAGCTGTACATTAGACGGGCACAAATCGTAACAGTTACAATAAGCGTAGGCTTTGGATCGTTTTTGAAAGGGGGGGGGGGCATTATACAAGGGTAGTGAGTGTGACGGCGCGTTTAAGCGCCCGAAGGGGTTGGGTGTTGGAGTTGGCCTCCTTCTGACACGCTGTGGAGAATTTTGAAAAAAAATTACACATAAAATATGCATTTTCAATGCAGTGATTCGACAATTTTCCCAATTTGTAATCAAATGCTGCACCACACAAACATTACCAAATTCTGAATTTACAGATTCATGTGTGCCAAATTGATAATATTTATATCTTCATAAAGTCATCTTCAAATATCAATCAAACTTCAGATATATTACATTTTTTTTTATTTTACTCAAATCCTTAGGCGTGTATGATATAAAAAACACAAAAAAATATACTGAGAAGCAAAGGATATACCATTTACAGACTTCCATGAAATGTAAGATGTAATTATCAAATCAATAGTAACATGAACAGTATACAGAACACTGGTGTACCTGATTTCAATCATATACAATCACACAATATGCAAAGTTGTTATATTTCAAAGCGGACTTTTGTACAAAAAAATTAGTTTAAATATTTAGCATTCCACATTCCTACCGTTCTCACAAATATTTAATTGCATTTTATTTAATTCAATTACCTCCAAAAAAATTACACAATACTGAACTATATTACTAAACACAATCGAGAAATAAAGTCCGAGTTGTTTTCATGTAAGGTATTTAGACTGAAGAGAATTACAATAGAAATGCAAATTTTGGAATTTGCGTTAGAAAGGGAATACTGATCCCCATGCTTTGGCCAAAAATGTGTTTGGTGTGGGTTGTTGAACAAAGATTTACCATAGGAGCACAAAATCAAAATAATGTAGTTCATTGCCTTGCCATATTATTCTCTGTCAACATGAGAAATGTCTTTTCGAAAAAAGGTCTTTAAAAAAGTCACTAACAGATTGGATGATATCACTGTAATCAATCAACGTCACGTAATAAATCATAAAAAAGCTCTAATTTTGCAACACTAAATTAATGAATTAAAACCTATAATAGATGGATTGTTTTAAGATTTTTACTATCCTTGTTCATACCTGGTAGCTTGTGTCTAGACTAACGCATGACAGTTATGCCCAAAGATAAAGAACTTAACTGTAACCCTGGAGACAGTCATACGCAGTCTCGCAATGTACTTTTCTATTTTAACTGTTCTCTGCTCAGGGCACAGATATTTGTAAGTGTTGCCCAGATATTGGAAATTGTGAAAATTGCGAAAAAAAACTTGATATTTGATATTGAGCTTTTTGAGAAAAAAAATAGCAGTACATGTTCTTTTAATTTTTATGTCTTGAGCTTCAGTATATATTGGCTCATCCTTTCAATGAAATCACAAGACAGATTATAAATAAGCAGACGACTGGCCGTTAACTATCAATTCAGTGCATTGATCTTTAATTAACTTGACCTTGCATTATGATATGAACATCGGTGAAGCTAAAACCCATAAATTCTACAGGACAGGAATATGCCTCTAAAGAAAGTCCTTGGCATACATAAATTCCACAGTAAAAAAGAAATATTAATAGCCATGACCTTGACCTTTTTTGTTGACCATGAAACTGCATTGTAAAAAGGCAAAAAAATTCATATATTTTTATAGTTACAAGATCTAAAAGATCCTGGCCTGTGTCTGTTGTCATGTACCTGACCATGGGCACGCCTACAATGTTTTTATTATTTTAAGTACCAACATGCGCGAACATTTCCACGAACGCATGTGCTAATCAATTATGAAATGCATAATTGAAAGAATATTGAGCTCATTATAAAAGAAATAGAAAGTTGAAAAAGAAAATATATTACCGAAATTGCTATGTATAAACTCACACGTGTTATCAACCATTATGTGAGGGGACATCTAGTTATTTGTCCCCATCATAGTACGTTTGTCCCCATCCCTGAAAAAGTGAGGTATCCCCCCAACAAAAAGACTCTTTATTATTGACACTGCGTTAATGATGGAATCGATAATCATATTGCATATTGCTTCCCTCAAATCGTTTATTTAATTGTTTGTTTGTTTGTTTTTTTTTTTTGTTTTTTTTTTTTTTGTTTTTTTTTTTTATTTTAAATATTTTTGGGTGGAGGTTGCTGCCTCCATTTTTAATGCTAACTTAACTACATATATGTACATCTGCAGAATTCCATTTCGGACTACGTGAAAGGGCAGTATCACACGCTTCCTCTCATTTTACATCCTGGCAATAACCAGGCCCGGTGAATACTGCACCTGTGGGCCCTGGGTGCATAATCGTCCCAATAAATGGGTCATATCACCGAGGAGCCCCCGAAAGGCGAACTCGTTTGTGAGTGAAACACGGCCGTTGGGCACGGCCTTCCCATTAAGCCCGCAGAGCGCTCACACTAGGTGGGGGCCGACCGTGAAATCTCGTGAATCTCGGCTGAGATTCGAACTCGTGATCTCCCGGCTTTGAGTCCTGCACTCTACCCCTGAGCCACAGAAGCCGGTGATTATTTAATTGTTTAAGTCTATGATCACATTATGGAAAGTAATCCATTATTTTACCTCCACATGGTTAAGTGTTAAGGCCCTATCATACTTCTGCGTTATCAAATCCTTATATATGAGTTCCTTTTCAGATTTTTTCAATACGCAGCCGTGCGCTAAAATTTCGAAATTTTTTGACTACATTGACTTTTTTACTGTACTGAGCAAAAAAGCGAGCGGAAAAGACGAACAGGAATCGACTTTTTTTCATCGCGATGAATGCAAGCTCGATGAAAAGCGTATATGGATATGCTACAACTTGTTTGAACTGTCTCGACTTTTCTGCGCGATGAAAAGCGCGTAGATAAAGCGTACATGTAAAACGGGCCTTACCTGCGTAACAGCGTACGCAGCGTTGTTTTGTGGATGCCCAAAACTTTCCAGCGTACTGGGTCGTACTGTCTGCGGACATAAAACTTACACAAAACTATTGAGATGCATATGAGGTGCTTATTGTTCATACGACTCCGTATAAAAATAATGTCAATGCGCTTCTTATAAGGAATTAGGATACGCAGGAGTGAGGTAGGGCCTTATGCGCAGTAGTTTTTCGAGGTCCTCTCTTAGCGCCTATACACTGCAGTCATTCAAGACATCTTTTCGTGGAACCGCATCTTGGTATGTCAAGGTTCCCTGGACAGGAACACCATTGTGCGCACAGAGCGCGTTATCGCATTGTGCATCAAACTCAAATTTGCAACCCGTTCAGGCATAGGGTCATGAGTCAGACCAACGAGAGCTTGATGCACAATACAATATATACCTTGGTTTCAGTGGTCTGGTTACAAATTTGTGCTCTGTGCGCACCCTGGTGCTCCAGTCCAGAGAACCCTGCCATACCAAGCAGCAGTAACACGAAAAGATGTCTTGGACGCCTGCAGTGTATAACCACTAAAAGAGGAGCGAAGTCATGAACTGTCGGGATTGTTGTCAAGAATATTCTTCAATTTTCCAATATTTTTCCTTAACTCTCTAGAACTTTTTACAACACTTTGGCGTTGAGGCTATCATGGACAGATCTGAAAGAAACAACGCGTATCGTTTATCAGGCAGGTGAACTCGTAATATAGAACACAAGGTTGTCGGAAATCGTAATTTAAAACATAACAAAAGCTTATTATAAAATTATTCATTTACTGACTGGAACATGATCACATTTATAAATACAGGAAAAAAGGCATTGTGATTCAAAATAAATTTTTGTTTAATGTTATAAAAGATGCAATACTTAGGTATTCCGCATATTCAAAGGTTTCACCATAACAATCAAGTTTTCTCCGGTAATTCATAAGGTGCATTAGTTCACTCGTCACAAAATATATCAGTATACCTACGATCTTATTTATGTTTATGCAGCAGTTACAATCTTAACCAACAGCGACACACGCTGTCTCGCTTAATACGACATTACATCTAGAATATAGTTGTACGGTATGCATCACTGAACATATATAAATCTTAAATTGTTTAGAAATATTGTGGAACAAGATGGCAATTTGTGGGAAAAGAACATTTTATGCTTCGTATTGCCATGGGCTACACAACAGAAAGCATAGAAGAACAAAAAAAATTCAGACGACGCCCAATATAACAGCATTTGGTGGAAGTTTGTGCTTGCTGAACACCTCTAATCTCTTACAAATTGTAATCATAATTCTAATATTGGTTCTTTGTTCCGGTAAATACCACATTAACCAAGTCTTGTTAATTTTATTTAAAAACTACCTTGGGATTTTTCACGAATGAGTGTTTGTCTCTCTCTCTCTCTCTCTCTCTCTCTCTCTCTCTCTCTCTCTCTCGTCAACTTTTGAATCCTTGTGTCAGAAAGTACGGTTGATTGAAGGTAAAAATGACAGGATAATTGACCCTTCCGAAACTGCGTACAGAAATTAAAAAAAAACCTCCTACTTTTATGCAGGTTCTATGGAACAGCTTTCAGGTAAAACTTAAAAAATATGCCAGCAATCTAAAGAGCTTTAAAAGGCTAACGCGCTCATATTTTATAGCATTTAAAACCAATGTAGTATTAGTTCTTTCATGTTCTACTTGTAAAGTTAAATAATACTCATATATCTGAGCGTCATCTCATTGATCAATTACCGTATTTAAAATTTAATAACGGCAAATTTTAACATGAATATTCTTCAAGAGATATGGTGCCTGATTAACAGCAAACTGGGTTTTTTTCTGCGACAGACTTCATGGCGGGCAGGCAAACTTAGCCTCGTAATCACAGCAACGGCAGTGTTTGCCGTTGATCATATCGGTGAGATCGTCACTACAGATCATCCCCGTCAGTAAACTACACACAAGGTTCTGCTTGCTCTTTGACTGGCAGCTCGACGAGGGTGAGGAACGACAGCGACCAGAGAACTTGACCCGGCACTCCAGACAGTGCGGCATCTTACCCTTACACGCCGCCTGTTTAAAACAAGCCATACAGCGAAAGTTAGAACACTGAGACCATTAGTAATTATATATATCATGAGTATTCGACACTTTTATATAGGTGTGTATATATATATATATATAAACTCGGAGGTGTCGCTGATGATGTCTTGAACAATGTGTCGTTACTCAATGACAAGGTTTACAGATGGCGCTTTTTTCCTAATGTTCAGAAATTAAGCTTTATCGTCACATGTCGTTAAGTCGTAATGCTCTCGTTGCCAGCCCGTGTGCTGAGGCTGACCGACTTAAAATGTCTTCTCATGCATAAGTTAAGCTACGATTCGTTTTTCGTGGTTGCGGTACGATTCAAGCAGGTGGTTTCTTATTCTTTTCCTGTTATGTTTCACAGTGCAGGAATAATTATTATCATTATCATTATTTTATATATATACATATATATTATGCATATAATTTATGTGTATTACACATACCTATACATACATACATTCATACATACATTTTATCCGCAACAGTGGCCGCATAAATGGATCGGCCTTGCCGCAACCGCGTAAACGGAATCGTAATTTTGATAATTGATTTTTATTCATTGTACTGTTCTTTGGGTTTTCTTTTAGATGAACTGGTTCCAGTTTACCTGTGTCTTAATTCATTTGTCTAAATCTAGAATTTTATTGTCATAAGATTATCTGGAACTACTAGGAATAAGAGTGAAAGTATATAGCTTGGATATATTGCTTTTTGTCTGATGGATATTTTGTCCCAGTGGGATTTACCCCCAGGGTAGTGATAAAGTACCCAACACCGAACAGCAAATTTGAGTGGCGCAAAATGTTTTAAAGCTGACTGCGTCTATACATGCACGGGGAAGAAGGGCATTTATGTGCAGCATAACATTGTGTCATAAATATTTTTTTAACATTTCTATAGGTAACAGATAATAGATGGTACACCGAATTATTCATGTTTGAATTAAGCAACTACACCCAGTCAATTGAAATAACTGAGAACAATTTTATTTTGTACGATTTTACATGGTATATAACTGTATTGACAGGGTCCTGTGGCAGATCAGGTAATCTTGTTTGAATGGGTTACTCGTATATATATATATATATATATATATATATATATATATATATATATATATATATATATATATATATGAGTAAATATATAGATAAAAAGGGGGAACAGGGCAGGTGGTGTTTAAGAAAATATATAGATAAAAAAGGAAACAATGCAGGGCCACCTATCTTCAAAACTGATGTAGCAATCAATGGTCAGTTTGTAACAAAGGTCAGGTCAGCCAGTGCAGTGGTTGCTGGTACTTTCAATCGTCCATGGTATACACAGTATAGTTCCATGACATATATGTTCTGCTTCTAATTCAACTTTGTTTATTGTGCACTTTTCTGTGACAGTGTTCCTGTTCCTTCAAGCATTGAAATTAGGGACATGTGGCAAAAACTGAACAAAAAAAAACAGAAAAGCATGAAAATAGAAATTTGTCGTGCCATCTTTGGAATGTGTGCCGAAAAGAAGCTTATGGCCCTTAGATCGTAAACAAATCAGACCACTGTTATCTCAATTGAAAATCAAAAGGTCATGCATACACCTGTATGGTCACTGGATACAAATATTTCTCCTGAACTAATTGTTATGACTTGTTCCCGGCTGACAGACAGAGAGCCACTCCTCTAGGGGTCGTGAAAACGCCCTTCCGGAATTTTCAGCCTCAGACAGGCAAACACGCGCACGGAAAGGCATTTTTCGTTTTGTACCTATCCGTTGGAAATATGAACACTTAGATGTTTTTCACATTAGTAGTTGATAAGTAGTAACAAACATGACAAAAACGAAATATTATAGGTGATCTTCCACCGACTCTATAATAAAAGGTCTATAATTTCTTATACTTTCCGGTAATTATGCCTTCATCTCCTATATTTACCTGAGCAATCGTGTTTATGATATACATAGATGATGATGATAGAAATAGGTTTATACTAAGCAAAGTGTTACTGAAAGTTTATATTGTTACAATGCATCTTTAGCAGAGAGGCACTTTTATTGCGGAAAGGTTAACCTGTAGTAATGCCGTTCCGCTGAAGAGGTGAACATTTCAAATTATCCATTATTCTGCCTTCACCTGCAGTCAATTAACAATAACAAAAAGACAAAGACTAGTTTAAGGAGATCGCTATCTATTTGTATTAGTAAAACATGAATTGTGACCACTTTTACCTGTGGGTTCTTGCCCTCGTGGTCTAAGCCGTCTTTATACGGATCATCCTTCGGGCTCCACTCCCACTTACCTGTAATTAAAGTTATTAATATTTATCTCTCTCCCTCTCTCCCTCTCAGTACGTGATTTTAAATGAAAGCAAATGATCATAATGAAATATATCTAGACTTACTCATGAATGATTACGAATAATACTTAGAATTATACATTTACCTTCATGAATATCATTAAGATTGAGACATTAAGCATAATAATTAATACTTAGATTTTGAAATAAATATAAGATTTAACATGAATAAATGGAAAACAAAGTGGTTGAAAGTCCGGTTGACTTTCTTAATAATTAAGGTTATCTGAAGATTTTAAATGCAGATATAAAAAGGTCATGGCGGCAAGGAGTGGTATAAAGACTTGGCACTTGTATAATCAATGGGATCCTATTAACAACAAACGTTAAACTTACGATTATAAGCCCTCTACCTTAAGCTAAGCCCCACTGTGCTTGACAAGTACCTGATTTTGGGAGTTCACATTTGATTTTTGAGAGGACTCGGTGACACAGGGAAGAAATCAAGACATAAGGACTCATGCCGCCGTCCCCTGTACAGTTGTCAGGGTTTCCTGTTGCCATGGCCACCAGTGTTTCACCTATGACGAGTGGAGATCCGGCGTCACCGTAACACGGGCCTCGGTACGGCTCATTTTCGTGGCCTCGGGTACACACGTGAGTTTTCGGGTTCATTCCGCACTCCTTTCCTTTTAGTATTTGTATAGTGATTAACCTGAGTTTATCAGCCAGCATGGTACCATGAGATTCGTAAACACCCCATCCACCTGTATTTGCATACGCATCAATATACCTGCTAGGTGGCGCTAGGCAGTCCGGGAACAGGTACGTGGTGCAGGGTTTGTTGGTGAGCGGATGCCTCCTCGTTAAGTCTACGTCGTTATCCAGCATTAGGAGAGCCGCGTCGAGTCTGTTTTTGCAAACGATGGTCTTCTTTACGCCGATCACTTGTTCACAGGGTTCGTTATGTACACTCAGGTCATAGTCACCAAAATGTGCCCTGCAAGAAGCAAAAGCAGCGTGAGGCCATACGCGTGACAGTAAGTAGGGATACATCCGCCAAGATGAAGTCTAGATTAACAATAATAAAATACTAACCAGTATCATAAAGCGCAAATCCATATGGTCATCTCAAAGGGCTCTTAGGATCTTTAAAAATTTAGAAAACATTAGAGATGTTTCAACAAAAAAAGGGATGGACAGACCAAAATCAGACTGATATGTTATATTTACGGGCACCCGGGGTGCATATATTATCGTTAATCGAACTACTTTTCCTAATGAGGACATAATAACCCAAAATATACCGTCACCTGCTCAAAAACGACTTAAATATAACTTTCATACATTTCTTAGCATCCCATTTCCACTGGTACCCAGAGAAAGAGAAAGGTATGAAACCTGACATCTTAAAAAGAGACACTAAAATGCCAAGACTTCATCTTGAATGTAGAGAAAAATTCAAATATTATAAACACTAGGCCCAGCAGTGAAGATGTCTACAGAAACACAGGGCTGTGCAAGTTCATTAGCATAAGGAGGCTAACCTTAAGGCAGGTCCAGTATTCAGAATACCTTCCAATCCAGTAGCAATACTTATATTACACTATTTTACATCCTGAACACTCCCAAACCGCTGCATATTCGGGTAATTTTACGGTTACTGAGCAAAACGGTGTCCTGCACATGCAACCCAGATTACACACATTGCTTATGTGGGAGCAGTTTTCAAATTAAACTTGCTGCTGATCTGCTGCTTGAAATAGATATTCTAAAAAATATTTTTTTAAATGTGGCATGGCAACCTGTTATAGACATCACTTGGCCACATAACCAAGAAGAAATCAGTTGTGATTGTTGATTTTGATGTTCATCACCTATTAGTTATACTATGTATAGGCTTTCAGTCGGCAAAAAAAGTAGGGTCCCAAATGTGATAATATACAAAAATAGGGAGAATAAGCCCCCATTCCCATGTCTGCTTACAGGTGGGACAGGCTGAGTATACAAGTATATACCTAACATACATAATACACAAGAGATTCGTGTGGAAAATCCACGGCAGGGCAATGTTTCCCAGCGAGGTATTCACTACATTCACTACGATTTAAGGCAACTTTTAATTTTTAAAATGCAGAACGCCCTAAAAGTTCACGCAAATCTTCACTGACCAAAGGCCACATAACGTTTTACCTTCATACATAAAACCATGGTCGAAATGAGTTTGCATGTGTTGTCATCTAGTGAACATCAACTGAACAACTTTTCAGAAAGAAACGAATTAAAAGGGATAATTATACAAGAATAATTTCCTGTCCTGCATTTGTTGTATGTTGGTCACATATGTCCCCAGTTAACTGATCTATACAAACAGAGCTATGATAAGTCACTAGTCTACATTAAAAAAAACAAATTCTAGAAAAAGCCTAAGATTTTTGGCATTTAAATGTTTGTCAAAAGGATATACTTATTATTTAAAACTAAGGAAACTACAAATTTTAAATAAAATTTATTTTATACTTCTCGAATGGTAGAGAATGGCAAGATAACTAGAAACATGTATTTCAGGCTATAAACATAAACAGAAAGTTTTATATTATTTTAATTCATTTTATTATAATTATTTATTATGGTCTTATTATGGTCTATATATAGCCATGCGGCCACTTATTTACTCTAAATGACAATTGAATATGTCAAAACACTGGTGCGCCCACTTGCGCAGACGGCAATCACATATGAAAGTAATTACATTTTTGTATATACACGTAATAAACATGTTGTGAATGTTAAATAAACTTACACATTGACGTATGCATATAAATGCAGTTACGCATTTCTCAGCATTATCATTACTGCACACAATGTAAAGTAAATTACCATATACATTTATTTCATTTATAGTCAAAAGGACAAACACACTGCTAGTGGTAAAGAATAGCTATTCATATTTCTAATTCCTATCCTGATATGCCTTTTAACTATTTATCAATTTGCCTTTTGACAATGCAATCGTGTTTATAAATACTACAAAAGTATGTTCAGTAACTTCAGTGTGTACAGTTAAACTTACCATTCCTAATTACTAAAGAATATTCAAGATGGAGCATTTTATATAGTCTGCCTGATAGGTAGCTGATGGAATTCATCTGAATCCGCAAAAAAACTGAATGGACGGTGGGCTAGCTGTTCATCTCCTGGTGAAATTACAAAATCTCTTCAGGACATATCGCATACAGTCTAATGCATCAAGCATTAAGGCAGGTGATTATAATAAAGGTTAAGTGAGATTACTCCTGCCATTTATCATCTAACAATATAACTTATTGTTGCAAAGCGCATGAATAAAACACCTAACAATACAAATCAGAGTTGTTTGCTGCTACAATAATGTAAGTTATCAACTAATATTATAGATGCGATATTTTAATATAAAAAAGACTTCTCCATGATTACTTTCCTCATGTGCTTATTGAGGAAATAAAACTGAACACGGAACATGATTTTATGATCTTGTACAATCTGTGAATATAGGAGAGCCTACTCCGAGACAAAATTATGTTTAGTATAGAATGGTTTATGGCTGAAGATGGAGCTGTCCATTAAAAAATAAATGTGTAAGATGATATGTTATTAGATCTTTTGAACAACTTAAATATTTCTTATTTAGTTTATATAAGCACAGAGCTATGACTTAAATAGTTATTAACTGCCATAATCTGAAGACATTAGAACAAAGCTTTTTTCACCAGCTTGTTTTGGAGGCAATTTTTTATACTGAACCGGGAAAATTCGGCTTCCACACTAAACGTGCCTACCAAAAGGCAAGCTCCTACCCAAATCACATTGTCAAAGTTTGTAACGGAGATACACTTAATTTTTTTCAATAACGAAAGACCTCATTGTATATTAAAAACTAAAATATATTCGAACACTTATTAATGTATTTTAATATATTAATATATAATTTGTTTAAATAATGAAAAACTTTAGATATGAAGTTTTACATAATACATTGGTTAGGTCTTGAGATGATATAGGTTTCATCGATGATTGTTCTAATTTGCATATTTCAATATAAAAAGTGAACAACTAACATGGGTTCGGATATTCTTATTATAACCGTTGTCCATGGAACCTGAGGTCTGGAAGCCATGTTCAAACAATTATCACGGTGTCTTATCTTTTGATAATGAAAATAAGATTATCCTCATTGGCCAGTCTGATTTGCATATAAATATTTTGTTTAAATTTGATCAACTTAGTTTCACCTAATGTGCACATGAAAAAAAAAATTAAATACAGGCACAGCCATTGTTCAAATAAATTCATATGAATCTTTGACTTTAAAAATCTAAGTGTAGAAACATTGTGTGACCAATTACTTGTTGGTATATTGGTTGGTATATCACTAATATGCATATTACAAAAGTTGCCAAATGTTGCCGTGAGGACAACCATTTCAAATTGGTCAATGTTGGCGAAACGTAGAATATGTCTTTGGTGACCAGTGAACATTTCCATATGATAATGTTGGAAAAAACGTATAATTATAATCTCTCAAGAAACTACTTGAAATCAAACACTTTATTTCAACTGAAAAACCTGAAGACAATTCTTATATGAAAAAGCACTTCCAGCATGAAACATTTGTTAATGAACCATTTGTGACTGTAATTTTGAGACAAACGTAATATTTATCTGATTATCTTGAAATGTTGCATGGTCTGAAGATGTAACTGTACATTACAAATTCTCTGATGGCAAGATATACCAAAAAGAGAAACGAAAATAACCGGTCCGCCCTAAATGCAATAGCATTATAAGTCGTAAAAAATGTAGGTCGAGAAACTAATTTGGTTAAAGGACCGCTATGCTCAGCATATAAAGCCTATACATGTGTAAAAACGTTTGTGATAACAAGACAGTTCAATGAGAAAAGCTACATGATGGATGTGCCATGGGATAGCTCGATGTCAAAAATGACATTGTTGATGAAATGAATTCCACAGCTCGTGTCTAATACTGGCCATCCCGAGGCTATGAGTTTGTTACTAATAAAATCCTTTAACTGTACGTTACTTAAACAAATCTCAGGGAAGCGTAATGACATCTGGATATTCTGCATTAACATAACTTTCGAAAAGCCTATGGACAGGGCTCTCAGCTAAACCTTCAATAATCTAAGATTAAAAAATATTGTAATGAAAGGCTTTCAGTAGAGTTTTCGCCAAGCAGGTCTTTTATGGACCAGTTAAACTCTTTATTATATGAAACCAAACTACAGTTACCTGGCCTTGCCGGTGAATGTTTTGGCACATTTACATGTTGTGAGCACGTGTCTGTAGCCAACAAGTATTGCAGTGCACACCAGCCTGTCCTTCAAGGTCAAGGATAAGACGCCCGTATCCTCCAGCCAGGCTATGTTTGGAAAGGCATGCGGAATGGACTCAACACCTATTAAAACAACATGTTTGTGTTTTATACTCAGCGTTTGCGTCGTTAACACTGAAGAAACTTTACCATACAGACAAGGAAGTTCCAGAGTTAGCATGGTCAAGCAGGCAATTAAACAAGGGAGAGGTTTAAAAACAAACCAACCAGGTATGATGTAAAATGAAGTTAACCACTTTGTTCAACTATTAAAATGCGAAGATAATGTACGAGTCGCCTATAGATCACTATGATCTCAGGCTTCGTCATGTTGTCTTGGTGATACTGGTAAAATGTGTCATATTATATAGCCCGTTATATACTCAGATTGCTGTTTATAACATATTAATGTTTTAAATGATTGTAACACTCATGATTATTAAGAAATCAGTGCCTAATTTCCAAAACAAGCCTTTCACAGAGCGATATTCAGATATTCCTTAGAAAATCGTAGGATATCGCTATGTGTCAGAGCATCTATGACAAATTTCTGTCATAAAAAATCGTAGCGTAGGCCTCGCAGGAAATTGTAGCGAATCGTCGGTTTTCGGTCATGTTCAAAAGCTGTGAACTCGTCGTTGCATAGCCTACAGCAAATGACATATAATGATATATTCATTAGTTCAAAGCACACCATATATGGGGCAGCTGCAGAAAATCATATTGTGTTTCTTGACTTTTTGCTAACAATTGGGTTGCAAACAGACGAATGCAAGCAAGTTGTGTGCGCTTATACGCTTCGTAGCCTTATTATAATCGTATCGTATTTTTTCGAGCATGTTAAAAATTTTCGTTTCGTAACTGACAATCGGCTCATAAGTGAAAGCCATAAAAATAATCTCCTCCTCTTCGGTCCGGTAGATTCTCTTCATTGCAACCTAATAATTAGGCTACGAAGCGCATTAAGCCAATTTTCTGCAATATATAGTTTTATTGGCAGCGATGTTGCTGATCAGTATTTGAAGTAATTATCCCGTCCCCTTTTGCACGACATTCGTATAATGTACGAAGAAATATGACATGGATCTTGGGTATTTACGCTACGACATTGCGATAGGAAATTACAAAATCGTATCGTATCCAAATTTCGTAACGTGTACGTCAGGCTTAAGACCTATGTGGTAGAGTTTTGAACATGTTCATTTTTGTCACCGTCGTATATTATTCTTTACGTCAGACTGATCTAAGAGGTCTGTTGTATATCAGTTGTTTATCTGAAACCCTACGAACCGTAGAAATACGACAATTAAACGATTGCCGAATGTTCTACTAAAGACGCTCCTTCGATTGTTCTACCGTTGTAGGTCATTCCTGCGACCGCCGTTTGTCTTAACCCTACTATACGAAGCCAAGATCGTAGGACGTCGTATCGAATCTCAACATACACGTTGCGATAAGAAGCCGGGATTTCGTGTCGTATCCTGCTTCCTATCTCATCGTATCAAAATTTTGTAACGTTTATGCAGGGCTTAAGACAGATTTTTCCGTCGCAAAACACCTGGATTTCGTACGACACACCTACGACAATTCAAGGAATTTCCCAATTTACTGTCGAAGACATGTCGTAGATATATTGTGTGATGAATGTGACTTACCTTTACGACCGATAATTTAAAACAGTACAGTATGGTGTGCTACGATTTTCTTCGATTTCTGTGACCGCCGAGTGTTTATTTATAATAGGCAGCATTGTCTGTGAATGTCTACCATTTTCTGCGAACACTCAGTTAAAACACGCTTCAGCACCCTCGATATAGAAACCTTACACACTACGATTTTCTACATTTTTTTTTATATTGTGTCTCTGGGGTAAACAAAATTAGCTTAATGGTTTTACTGATATTATCATTATAGCAGTTTGATCAGGGATACGTGGATGACCGTCATACAATACTCACCTCCAACGATACCAGCACTCGTGTTTATTTTTATCAATATGACCAATGAAGTTAACCAAACATAAGGAATCCAAGCTGGAAGCATTCTGGTGATGGAGCTGCCGGCTGTGTGGGTTACTATGAGTAGGCTGGTCGTGAGAGGCGCGGTCTTGCACTGACGACTCAAACACCACCTAACCACACCAAAACAGCAGCAGAGACGTGCCAGATGACCAGCAGAGATACCCATTGTTTAGGTGTCAGTCAGAATTACCATACTCCCGGTCTCCATTGTTAAACAACACCAGCTTTGATTTATGACTTCAGCTATCACATATTTGTTGTTACTTTTACCATTCAAAGAGCACTAAATAAAAACAGCGGTGTTCTCTGAATGGTAAAGTGTTGAAAATAATATGTGTGTGTAATTGGCTTTCACATTTAAACTTATGTTCCCTTAAGAGACATTTTTAAATATATAGTTTATGTAAGAAAAGTGAAATATCTGGATACCTTGCATGCTAAGGTGACCCAGAGCGCCCGTCATACGAAGTTATGCGTGTATAAAAACGCCTATAAGTAGGGCTAGTTTATATATGAATGCTAATGTCTTCATCTGAATGTTTTATCAAATTTACCAAATATCATTGATAGTCGCGAAACTGGAGATAAACAGTGACAGAACAGTGAATTTTACTAATTATTCTTTGTCACGAATAGCTGTCCCTCCGGCAAATGCTTTTCTGATTTCTCAATCTTACATTTATCTTAAATGAACACAGTCCTCATCAGAGTCAGTCAGCGGTAAAAGGTGGTGGGATGAGTATGTGTAAGGCTGTGAGTTTTAAGTGTATTCCTTATCTATATTTGACTCTCCCTTTACTTCCTAGGCATTGTTACGTACGCTGGCGTACATCATATAACTGTCAGCTCTCTTTACTATCAAACACCCAATCAGCTTCCCACTTGCTCTTGTCGCCATGAGAACCGGAGAACTACAAGAGAATCGCAAGACTGCATGTGTTGAGTAAAAATCACACCTATATCAGGAGTGGCTGAATTTGATAGACTGAAACTTTATATTGATATAAAATAGTTTTTATCCGTACACAAGACTGGTAGTGCCACCTATGATTGTTTCCTCCATCCATGCTCATATCACAGGAGTATGTGATGTATTAGCCTGGAATCTCGGATGCGAGAAAGTTCGGCGGTTCTCACGTCATGTCTTCTACGCCTGACTTAGTCCTAGGGGTGAGCTAGAGGGTTCGGATCAATTTTAGTAAAGTAGATAAACTCACCATTTCTGACCCTACTTCGCCATGTTTTTCCTGCAATTCAAACCGTTAATTTCACAGTTTTGATAAAAAATGTTACCAAATGTATCTCATATCAATAACTAATAATTATCACATCTCAAATTAACTTACACATCTACGTGCCATGATATTTCATAGCAAAGGCCTTTTTCATCACCAAATTGCCCATATATCACTTCATGAAACAAATCCTGTCGGAAACGGTATGTGAGATTGCCGTGGGCCTACAACCGGCTCAGCCCACTGTTTATAACTACAAATCTGGTAGCATGATTCCCGGCCCATGAAGTCCGTTTTTTAGCGAACCCGTGAGGTGCGTTGTGCGTCGTCTGTACGTTAACCATAGCTAACTCAAAAACGGCAGGTGCTAGCATCACCAAATTTTTAGCAAATAATCAGTCATCTGAAAAACTCTGTCTGATTTTGTTTATTTTTTTCTAACTTCATTTTCTCAGATTTTATAAGGAAAAGGCTAAAAAAGCTTTAAAAATCTTTTAAAATTTTAGAAGACTCTGAAACTGTCCAGCCAAATTGTCCCATATTTCACAGAAATGATCCCTGGAACAATCTCTCTCAAGTTTGTTCGAATGGTTCCAGTTCGGAGATTTTTGGCCGAGTTATAGGAGGTGAAACTTAGTCATCTGTCCAAAAAAGCACACATAAATTTCAATCTCAGAAACGGCTAGAGCTATCATCACCAAATTTTATGCCAATGTTTGTCATATATGTCATATCCAAAATAGAGTAATTTGTGGCGCCACCTACATTGATCTGTTTTTTACAAGCGAAAATGTAATTTTAGACTCTTCTAGCTTATACACTGTTTTATGATGAAACTGTTAAGCTGATTACAAGAATCATTCTGTGGGAGGGTTCTGCCAGTTTTATAAGAATGGATTGGGTATATGCAGCTTTAAAAAGTAGTGTAGCCAATTGAAAAAGGCTCCCTGTGTTTGAAAACAGATTTAAAACATGCTGAGTTTCAGCAGCCAAGTCAAGAGGTCACTCAGTAAAACCAGGTGGGGTCCAGACATCACCATGGCAACTGACCTGGCTCCGTCTAGACGTCTAGACACATCGTCTAGATGCAGAATGCCCAGATTAGAACTATTGGAACTTTATCTTTTAACTGTTTGAAAAAACTTGGTTTGCATTTTTAGCGCAACTGTGACCTTATTTAAAATTTAGGATTATGATTGGGTCACATGTGAACTGCTGCACCCTCATTTTTGGTTGACCTCTAACCTTTCCTCTCAGGGTTCATTGTGCGTCTGTTTCCACAAATAAACCCACATATTTCGGGAACCGTTTGACCAATCAGGCTAAAAGTTTTGCACAAATGTAGCCCTTGGATAGCTTTATAACATACACTAAAAATGGTGGCGCCAACTGCAACCATTTTTCCACAGCGTCCATCTATTCATCTGCCTTGGGATAAAATCACTCGTATCTCTGCATTGGTTGGACATATCCACCTGAAATTTTGCATGTGTACATCCTCGATAGCGTTCTTGATTTTATGATAGTTGGCGCCACCTACATTCACGTTAACGCTGCAGACATCCAAGCTCATATCTCCGGAACCGTCTGACCGATTGGGCCAAAATTTTGCATGTCTTAAGATCTCTCATAGTTTTTCATCATACACAAAACTGGTAGCGCCATCTGCAACCATTTTTGCACATCGTTCATCTGTTCATCTGCCTTGGGATAAAATCACTCATGTCTCGACAGTGGTTTGACTTATCCACCTGAAATTTCGCAGGTTTATACATCCTGGACAGCTTACTTGATTTTATGACAGGTGGCGCCATCTACATTTACGTTAACGATACAGACATCCAAGCTCATATCTCCGGAACCGTATGAACGATTGCGCCAACATTTTGCATGTTTATAGATCTCACATAGCTCTTTATCATATGCAAAGTTGGTGGAGCCCCCTGTAACCATTTTTGCACAGCGTCCATCTGTTCATATGCCTTGGTATAAAATCACTCATGTCTCGACAGTGGTTTGACTTATCCACCTGAAATTTCGCAGGTTTATACATCCTGGACAGCTTACTTGATTTTATGACAGGTGGCGCCATCTACATTTACGTTAACGATGCAGACATCCAAGCTCATATCTCGGGAACCATATGAACGATTGCGCCAACATTTTGCATGTTTATAGATCTCACATAGCTCTTTATCATATGCAAAATTGGTGGAGACCCCTGTAACCATTTTTGCACAGCGTCCATCTGTTCATCTGCCTTGGGATAAAATCACTCATATCTCGGCAGTGGTTTAATTTATCCACCTGAAATTTTGCAGGTTTATACATCCTGGACAGCTTTCTTGATTTTATGACAGGTGGTGCCACCTACATTCATGTTTACGCTGCAGACGTCCAAGCTCATACCTCAGGACTGGTATGCTGTATCCTTCTGAAATTTTGCATGTGTATAGATCTAACATAGCTTTTTATCATACAAAAAATTGGAGGCGCAACCTGCAACCATTTTTGCACAGCGTCCTTCTGTTTGTCTGCTACGGGATAAAATCACTCATATACAAGTAGTGGTTTGACTTGTCTGCCTAAATTTTTGCATATGTATACAACCTGGGGGTATTTCTACAGAAAACGTCGCATTTCAAGGGTTTTCTTGGTGATTTTTTTTTAAATCTTGATTTTGATATAACAAAACTTAATTTGTAGAAAAATATCGTTAAAATTGTAAAATAATGCAAGTAGTGCACTTTTCAGTTTCCGTTTTGTTATAAATAGTCCAGGTAAGGGGAAAATATGAACCTTTTTCTCGACACCGTTACACGCAGTAAAATCTCACTTGCACATTTGAGAAATTGTTTTGACTAGATTTTTTGTGATTTTCGATAAAATTAAAATTAATAGCCTTTGATAAAATCAAAACATAAATTTCAGTTATGAATTTAACAAAAAAAAGTGTGTAAAAAGAACATATTTTCTTATTTTTAATTAACTTTTGAAAACAGAAATTGTCTCTATTCCTATTTTTGCTTCCAGAGGAGTGCATTTGCAGGGATTTACCGGACAAGGTACTTTGGTACATGTACCTTCAGAATTTGAGTCGAAATACCTTGTTAATTTTTTTGGATGCACAGAAAATAAAATTTAAACATGGTTTCAAATCCTCTAGGTAACGGTGTTGAGCATAGATAACGGAGTCGAGCTTCTGAAGTAAAAATAGCCGTAGTGACTACTTGAATACCAGTATTATGTATTAAAACAAGCAAATGCCTGTTTGAATAGAAGAAACGCAAATGTTTAAAATATTTAGCCCAAAATATGTTTCAAATTCTATTTCAATAATTTGGATTTAATACCAAGTTCTCGACAACGTTACCTTGCTCTCGACACCGTTATTTTTCATGCAGGTAACAGTTTCGAGTGGTAACGGTGCTGAGTTTTTTTCATCTATACCGTCAAATGCAGGACAAAAATTACTTCCATACCGTCCCTTAGGGGGCAGCACGAGTTATCACTGTATGAACAACAAGAGGAAGCCATTTTCGAAGAGTTATATGTGACGGTTAATTTTTCGCAGGTGTAACGGTGTCGAGTCCAAATAAACATACGGTGATTTTTTTAACCCTTTAATGATTAACAGAGAACACTGATATGACAGTTACTAAATTTAATTGTGGATTATGTGTACAAAATTTCCTGAACTCTAATAAACGCTGCTCCCTGCATCAGCAAAGTGGTTTCTGTTCACGCGCTGCAAGGTCAAAAGGTCAGGTAACGGTGTCGAGTATATTTTGGGAGACATACTTTTTATATCCAAATTTTTGTATTAAAAACAAAACGGTCAGGAAAAATCAAGCAAAAATATCATCTTAATAAACTTTCACCGCTGTGACAACGTGGAAAACAAAATCTATATAAATGGAACAGTGGTTACAGAAAAACGCTGTTTTGAATTTAAGATCCAAGAGAAAGGGACAACGGAAATTTAAGGGTATAGTAACATTTGCAGCTTTTTTTCTGTATGTATTTCTGCCCCGATTTAAATTATTTTTATCTCATAATAATGGTTATATCTTTAGCAACAATCTGAATGGTTATTCATTTCATTTTTAGCATTTGCTAATTTCTCAGTAACAAATATAGTTTTGGGACATGAAATGCGACATTTTTGTAGAAATACCCATGGACAGCTTTCTGGATTTTGTGGTAGGTGGCACAACCTTCATACACATTTCGGCTGCAGACATCCATGCTAATATTCAACACACTTCACTCTATTTTCCCTTGCCACTCAATCCATGCCTCACTTCACCAGTCCCACTCTGATTTCGGCGGATACACGTAGTCGCTTGTCGGCTACCCGTGTCCTAGTTTTAAAATGTCCTGATCCGAAACTTGCTGGTCCGAAACGTCCAACTTGCTGAAATCATAATGACTAAGGTAGATATGCAGGACATAAGATGATCAATATTAAATTTTAAAATAAACCTCCATTCATACTCCCAAACTTTGCACAGGTTCGCATTAGGCATGTAGGCCTTGTTTAATAAGTGCTGCGAGTCATTTTGTCATGGCGAACTTAGTCCGTGCCCCATATCCATTCCCCCTGACAATGCAGGTTCTTCGACTGTCGGTATGACGAAAGGTATTGGTTGTATCCTGTCACGTGACCCATTAATTACCTTTATCGCTAATAAGTACGATGGTACATATCACAATATCAATGGGCTGAATTCGACCAGACCCGGAAAAATCGCTCTGACTTTTAAGTGACCGCGTTGATATCGTTTCCTTCAGTGAATAGTATAATTCTCTAAATAGGTTATAGCTGGACACGCCAAACGGTATTCTTAAAAGGTGCTGTAAACTAATCCTACCGTCTGGCGTCAAGGTCGATCCTCAGATCCTCTGGTCATAAATTCTTGCTGTGCATTGAGTAGATATAGTCGATATAGAAGTAACAGTACATCTGCTTCAGTTAAACACACAAATTAGTAATTAACTGCATTCCAGAAATTATAAGTTACGTAATTTGAAACAAAAGGTAGGTTTCCAACAACATGGGCGATACAAACATCCGTGATTTTTTTTAAAAAAGCAAGCAAGACTTCCATACCAAAAAAAATCCATTGTAGTTAACAAAAATACCATAAAAATAAACTCCAACTTAATGTCAACCCATTGCCTTTTAGTTTTCTTTGGAAGATAAACCTGTAAATATATGTTTCCTATTGTTCTCATGACAACTGAAATAAACGCCATCTATCGACAGAAAATGGAATTATCTTTGTCAGTGAAATTTTTTATTTATTTTTTTTTTTTTTGGTTCTTTCTTGGGGGATATTTCATTTCGCTTTTTCCAAGAAATAGGTATTTATATATTTTATTTGCCCTCAATCTCGTTTAATTTTCGGCGGTCCTCATGTAACATCAGTTTAAGTCTCTAACATTCACACTTGCGGTTCATCTTTACGGACCTAAGATAAGTAAGGATTCTAGTGGTATTCACAAGCCTGTAAATATAAACCAAATCTGTGAGATATCTGACATTACTGACCAAATATTAATTTAGAAAACTGGATTTCAAAGGACTACAATCCTCCTTAATGTGAGGGGGCGGGTCATTATTGTGGGATGCAGACGGTCGCTCACCACAGAAATGAGAGCACATGTTTCAACTAGAGGCCCATGGGCCATGACGCTCAGCTAAATTCAAGGAATGTTGAACAATGAGCAAAATGACTGCCAGAGTGCCAACAAATCATGAATTTTGTGATGAGTCCCTAGCAATTGGTTTCAGTAGGCTTTTGGACAGATGACCACTTCATTTGAAGGTTTCATAAATAGAAGAAAAATGCATAAAAAATTGAAAAAATTCAGGTAGTGCCACCAGTCTGCAAGAACTGATGAAACACTCCATGATCAATATATATAAAAAATCATGGCTATTAAGGCATTAGTTATTCAGATACTGGAGCTTTTGTATAAATCTAAAGCACATGTATTGATAGACGCCACAGGAAAACGATTACAGATGGCACCACCAGTCTTGAGTACAAGATAGAAGAGTCCAAGATCTATAGGTATGCACCATTTCAGGCCACTACGGCAAATCACTCCTGAGAAAAGGCCATCAATTTATTCTACTAAACCGGAAGGTAGGTGGCGCCACCTGTCTGGTTTATGAGAAAACTTTCCAAGAAGGATAGCCATGCCAAATTTCAGACCAATATCCTGAACCATTCCTGAGATTCCTGAGCAATTTTCATCAAAAGCAAATATACCGATGGACACCACAAAAAAAGACTGCAGATGGCGCCACGAGTCTTGTTTATGAGATGTAGGTGTTGATGATCTATGAACTTGCACAATTTCAACCCAATACATTGAAGAACCATTACGAAGAACAGATGGGAAATGCACAGATGGACACTACGCAAAAAGTATTGTTGGTGGCGCCACCAGTCGTGATAAAGAGATAGAGAGATCCAAGATCTCTGGACATGCAAACATGCAGCTTGATACATATAGACACTTCTGAGATATGGGTTGTTATCTAAAAGACACCCAGATTCGTACTGCACAGAAAGGATTGCTGGTGGTGCCACCTTTCTTAGTTAGGAACAACTACATAGGTGAGGGAACAACTAAGTTGGGTTATGGAAAGATAGGTCCAAGGGTCTCAGAGGAGTTCTCTGGAAACGAACGGAGAGTTTTGGTATCACATTTTTTTTTATTATTGTAGGGGGTACTTACGAGCCCCATAGCGCAGAGAATATGAGTAACAGAAACCTTATTTCAGATTTCCATGAAGACTATTCATGGACCTCCCTAGATGTCAATGATGAAAATTCTAGGTCCAGAAGTTATAGTTTGTGCCCTGTTACAAGATGAGGCTTTATTTGAAGGTCTCAAAAATAGAGAAAAAATGCGTAAAAATCCGAATGTCTCATAAAAAGAGAAAGATGTGTAAAAATTAAAAAATAATACAGGTGGCACCACCAGTCTGCAGGAAATGATGAAACACTCCATGATCAATAGGCATGCAAAAATCATGGCCATCAGTTCAATAGTTATTCAGATACTGGAGCTTTTGTATCAAAACATATGGTAATTATGAGCCCCATAACTCGGAGGATATGGGTAACAGGGACCTAATTTTGTGCTTCCACAGAGACTTTTCATGGACCTCCCTTGATGTCAAGTTAGAAGATTCCAGGTCAAGTGGTTACAATTTGTGCCCTGTTAAAAGATGACAACTTCCTTGAAGGTATCAAAAATAGAGATAAAAATTCGTAAAGATTAGAAAAATACAGGTTGCGCCACCATTTTTGCAGGAACTGATGAAACACTCCAGGACCAATATTCATGCAAAGAATCATGGTGATCAATGCATTAGTTATTCAGATAGTCGAGCTTTTGTATCAAAATTTTTAATTATTCTGAGGGGGATTTAAGAGCCCCATGCATAGTTCGGAGGATATGGGTTACAGAGACCTAATTTCATGTTTCCACATAGACTTTTAATGGACCTCCCTCGATGTCAAGTTCAACGATTACAGGTTCAGCAGTTACAATATGTGCCCTGTTAACAGATGACAACTTCCTTGAAGGTATCAAAAATAGAGATAAAAATTCGTAAAGATTAGAAAAATACAGGTTGCGCCACCATTTTTGCAGGAACTGATGAAACACTCCAGGACCAATATTCATGCAAAGAATCATGGTGATCAATGCATTAGTTATTCAGATAGTCGAGCTTTTGTATCAAAATTTTTAATTATTCTGAGGGGGATTTAAGAGCCCCATAGTTCGGAGGATATGGGTTACAGAGACCTAATTTCATGTTTCCACATAGACTTTTAATGGACCTCCCTCGATGTCAAGTTCAACGATTACAGGTTCAGCAGTTACGATATGTGCCCTGTTAACAGATGACATCTTCTTTGAAGGTGTCAAAAATAGAGAAAAAAATGTAAAAATTAGAAAAAATTCAGATGGCGCCACCAGTTTGCAAGAAATGATGGAACACTTCATGATCAATATTCATGCAATGAATCATGGTGATCAATGCAGTAGTTATTCAGATACTGAAGCTTTTGTATCAAATTTTTAATTATTTTGAGGGGTACCTACGAGCTCCATAGCTCGGAGAATATTGGTAACAGAGACCTAATTTGAAACTTTCATAAAGAAATTTCATGGACCTCTCTTAATGTCAAGTATGAAGATTCTAGGTCCAGGGGTTACGATTTGTGTCCTGTTAACGGACGGACGGCCGGACAGACGGACGCCGGACGACGACTGATCGCTATAGCTCAGATGACTTTCGTCAGCTGAGCTAAAAACGCTATGCGAACACTGAATGTTCATACCTTGAAATAGCCGTATTGCAGATAAATCCTGGAAATCCTTACACCTAAGTGCAATGCGCTCCACTGTGACCTGATCGTGCCACGCGGGTGCACACGAGGCTGGACTGCATTCACTTATATACCCTATCCCCAGGGTAATTCGTGCATATGTGACAGCACATTTATGAACTATCCAGGAAGTCCTTCCTTGATTGTGATCACGAGCTGGGTATACACCTTAATCTAATTGCAGGGTTGGTTGATTCAAATCATTTTATTTAAATCAATCATTAAAGTTATGCTTAAAATAACTAAAATAATTCAATGTTTTTTTTTTCGTTTCCAGGAATATAAATTATGTATTTCGTAAAAAAATCGTGTTTGAAAATGATTTCCGTCCAGATATGATTGAAAATTATATTGCCTTGTTAGTTTAGGTACCAGGCTTTGGTTATATTATAGACGGGTCAAGATATGAGTAACCCTCAACAAATTGCAATAAATTGTTTTATGGTTATTATCTGTACTATAAGACCAGCTCAACAACTTATCAAAAGTTTACCAAAATTGGACTCCGCCAAAGTTGTTATTTTAAAAATGGCGTCCAAGATGGCCGCCAAGCTCCTCAGATGGCAATTAATTATTTAGTTTTCATCATAGAGATTAAATTTTAGTATCTGCTCCTTGGTTTTTGGGGTCAAGAAATTCATTGGCACCAACGAAACATCATTACGTTTTTACATTACTATCGAATAAAAGACTGCGTTCAAGATGGCCGCCAAGTCCTAAAATGGGTATAAATCATTCATTTTTCATCAAATATAGAGCTGTAATTTTAGTAACTACAACTTGTTTATCAAAAACATAATTCCGTATTAATGTTACTGGCAGATCCAATATGGCGACCAAAATGGCCGTTGAGTTCTTAAAAATGGCCTTAAATAATTTATTTTTCATATAAATGTAATTTTGGCATCTACTATTAAATTTGTGTTTGGTTTGTTAATCCATTGATACCAGTCGAAACATCGCTATATAGTTATGTAACTGGCAAATCAAAGATGGCTCAAAATTGCTACTGACTACTTAATTTACAGTCACTCCTATAGTAATGAAAAGTACCAGCATTCCATTCACCTGTCGTGGCTAATACCTGGTCGCTAATGTAAACTTATATATATATATATATATATATATATATATATATATATATATAATATGAATATGTAACAAATTTAATAAAAGTATTTAAATATATATGACATAAATATATTATTAGAAAAGACACATAACAAGAAATACGGTAATATGAAATGTATAGAGATTGTCGCTCTCCCATAGTTTACGATTACAGGCCTTTTGATGTAATTAATGTTGTAATAACAATAACTTGAGTCCACCTCATTCCCCGCTTGGTTATTGAGCAGATCTCTAATGAACAAACATTGTGTCATAAACAACAGTCGAACGATGAGAGAGAAAGTGAGAGAGACGGAAAGAGCGGGAGCGGGTACAGGAAGATAGAAAGATTATGAACGGATAATAAATGATATTGAACGGAGAGATGGATAGGGAAAGCGATAAAGACCGGAAGAAAGATAATAGGGAAAAGAGAGAAAGGATAAAGTAAAAAAAAGTAAAAGGAGAGAGAGAGAGAGAGAGAGGGAGGAAGAGAGAGAGAGGAAGAGAGAGAGAAACAACGAATGTTAGAATGCTTAGAGGAATGAGAGAAAAAGAGAGGAGGGACAATTAAAAGTGATATACATAAAGAAAGTGAAAACGCATAAAAAGAGACATAGACAGACAGTGGAAAATGAGTAAGAACACAAGAAATATATAAATTAAATACATAATTAGATATAAGACAGAATTACACACAATTCATTGATCATCCCCTGAGACTGTTTATTTAAGTGCTCCTTTTGAAGTGCAGTTTCGTGCCCGCGTCGGGTGAGTGGTTTTGCCTGGGAAGGCGTTCTTTACATACTCATTAATACTGAGCAGATTGCGAAACAATATGTACTTGTGACCCATATATAACATAAAAACTGATATCAGTAGTTCAAAAGTTTGAATATATGAAAGAAATATTGTTAACATTTCTAAATTATTCTTGAATCATTAAGGAAGCGTCCCACCACTTTATATCTGTTGTCACTGCGGAAAAGTATGCATTTCACGTATGCAGCTATTTAAGACACCTGCAAGTCAGAACATATATAAAACGGAATAGAGGACCATAAAAACCAGAGTGATAATATATAATATTAGAACATACCATTTTACAGATTTCACAATTATAACGTTTGGTCAATGTGTCCGCCTTAATTATTCAACTTTCTCGCATGTATAGTCTATCGGAGCGATAAACTTGATAAAAATCATGAAATCATGTGAATATGATAATGATTATTAGAATAAATCTGTTTGAGAACAGTTTTGAGAACAATTGGAAAAAATCTTTGACATTGTCAATATTTTTATGTTGTAAATAGCTCGATTTGGAGTGATCTTAGCTGAACACCTGCATGTCCGCGAGTACCATTAGAGTTTAGTGAATACGGTGTTGTTACCGGACCTATTTCAAGACACTTGTCGTTTCGCTATACATGTGCCAGTATTTGGCACATTTTGTCCATAATAATCTTTATAATAACAGTTTAATGTACAGTAAAATGCATCATTATCGATAATTGACAATTATATCGATAATTAAAAATTCCCTTGGTCTCTAAACCTCTCTAAGCACACAATAGTAAGATCCGCCTAACTAGGCTCGTCTTTCTGGGTATCGTCCAGCTGGGCTCGTCTTTCTGGGATTCGTCCAGCTGAACTCGTCCAGCTGACATGTAATCGGCAAAAGCACCAAGTTCCGAATCACAAGTCGGGATATCAGCTGCGACCGGGAATCGGACACGGTTCGCTGGCACAGCAGTCCAACAGGCAAATCAGCTGATGCCATAGATATGGGAACTGTCAAGTACGGTCCGGTTACAGCGTCTTGTTCCTACAGGTGGTATGTGAATTTTTGTCCATCGAAAGATCGTCATTTTTTTGTTACCTCGGCAATATTTTCTCATCTTATGAAACCTATGAGATCTTGGCTGTCCAGGTACCATCGGTCCGTCAATTTGTTTTCTCAACACTGTGCCGGGAGAGATTCACGAAATTTCCTGCATGTGCAAACCATCATGAATGTGGGTAGCTCACTTCCTTAACTAAGGCTCTGTTATGAAGAGTTTGTCAACTAAGATATTGTGGATTATTAAGGACAATGGACTTTTACACCAACTCGACCTGACTGTCAAAACTAAAATGTGTCTGGGGTTGGACGCAGTGACTCAGGAGGTGAAGGTGCCCGGGTCGGTTCACAACACAAACCTAAACCATATTTCTTGGCTTTACTTATGGAGTGTATATGGTATATTCATTGGTTTTACTGCGTTACATTTACATTACAACATTAAAATGAACATTAACATACTAATGATGAGGACCTAATACTTGTTAGAGAGAGAGGTCAAAGAGAGACAGAGAGAAGAGAAAGCTTGTTTATGAACAAGCAGGTATCGGACGAAGCACCATTTCATTAGCAAATTACCAGAGATAAAATCATTATGCAAAATGCTTCCCAACAGAGGCGTCTGTTTATTAACATATGCTGGGTATAAATGTACTTTCAATGAATTAATATTTATTAGACATTGTTTATTGTTCAGTTGTTCTGATATGTTTATTTGTTCCGTGTTCAAAACATACACTCATTCTCATTATGTTATTTTGGTCTGGGGGCGCTTCATTAAATATTTTTTCTATTATTTCTGTACTCTCATATACAAACAGACCGGCCACCCAGTTTATCAGAGCGTGACATACACGTCACGGTGCTGACCTGTACCCCCCCCCCCCCCCTGATACACCATCCATCTGACTGACAGCCCGGACTATACCTGCCTCACAATGTACAGATGGTCCACGGCTTTACCCCTAACCACGCGCCTGTGGCCGGCTCTAGGTCTTATCATTATGACCAATATGGACATCTGTACAGGAATTATTGGAGGTGAGGGGTTTGTTCCCGAGAAATAAAACATAAATATGTTGGTATTCATTATGCTCAGTTAATAGTGCGTCTAAATGGTAATGTACGCCTTATACTATACTAGTATATTGTATAGGTATGGGAAAATACATTTTATCCAAGGAAATGAACCTTCCTAATTTCCATTACATTTATATATTATGTAGAGAATATGGATTCTTATGGTGTTTTAAAATATATGATATCATGGAGATCAAATGTCAGTCTCGTAAAACCTGTGTTCGATGAAATCTTTATGAAATAAGCCTTGAATTCTGGAGGTAGACATGGGATGCCTCAGATGTAGATCATAAGTACAAATGACCCTCGTGCTTCTCATCATAAGGGATAGTTGATCTTTTTAATATATTCTTTAACAGTTATCTGTTGTTTTTATGGAATAGTTATTAAAGAAATGTTAACGTCTATTTTGCACATGGTTATTGACCGTTTACTTGAATACTATAATTATGTAGATTATAAACGTAACCAGAATGATCTGAGTGATAGTGTTGTATTTTTTAAATGGAAAAGTGTTTTGTTAAATTTGGATAAGAAGGAAATGTCAGGGAATATATCGGCTGCTGACAGCTCTGTGAATCACACAAAATATGTCTAATATAAGACAGATGCAAACAGGCAAATATTGGTTGTTTAGCCTGTAGAAACGGACTTACTGCAGGCTCCGTAACTGGAAGCATACACACTTTCCGCATTTTCATAAACAAGAAGTCTTTCTTGGCATTTCCTTTATGAAATCTTACACCTCGCAAGGCAGACGGGGCGCTTAAAGCCAAATGATCACTCAGCCAATCAAAGAGCCTTCAGTGATTATGAAACACTTCTTGCCGCCCTCAACAGACTAAACAGTCTTAGGATCACATGGTGTAGGTGAAGCACTATGTAATGCCTAGATTCCTTATGTATGGATTGCGGAATGTAGCATGCGGAATGCGGGATGCGTATAAAATCGCTATTGACAAAATTAATAAGGTGAGATTCCCTTTGCGCGGATCCGGCATACGGAATGCGTATCCGGCAAAGCGAATCGCTACATATGTAGCGGGGTTTTTTTGGCCGGCTCCGCTTGGTATCCTACGGAGCCCGGGAGACGACATGGTGAAAAACATTTATTAATTCGTGCGCACGAATTACTAATCCGTGCGCACGAATTACTAGGTGTGAAAAATATATTTCCAAGGTGGAAAAAAATATTTATTAATTCGTGCGCACGAATTACTAATTCGTGGCCACGAATTAGTGACCAATGAGAACAGCTCTCTTATGTTGCTGGCTCAATGCTCATTGGCTACTAATTCGTGCGCACGAGTTAATAATTCGTGCGCACGAATTACTAGCCAATGAGAAGCAAGCACACATCGACTCAGTCTAGGCACAGGCTGGCAGTTTCAGCGGGCACACACGGTTGTCAAAATGAAGCCCAGCGCCTTCCGACAGTTCCGTGACTTCCTACCTTGGAAAATTCGGAACTCTGTATATTGAAAATAGAAAGGGCTTTAAGCGATACTTAAAGAATATAAATATAAAAGTCACAGATCCAGTTGCCGTGCATAGTGGAAAATTTCTAAGGCTTTCTCTGGTAAAAAAAAAAAAAAAACAACAACCTACCTTATCATCGTTCGGGCATAATGGGAACATTATTATAGACAAAGCCGACCAGGCTGAAATTTTTAACAGTTATTTTGCTTCACAAAGTAACTCCAGTTACAGTTCTCAATCGCCATTTGACCGTGATGCTAAATTGCAAATTACGCATAAACTAGGTGAAATGAACTTCACAGAACTTCTCATGTCATATTTGGGATTCGCTTTCCTGACAGGAACACATAAACATGATATGTTTGAAAGCCAATAAGCGTTTGGAAATTTTGAAAAAATTATAAATTCCAATTCTCTATGAAAGTTTTAGATCGTATGTACAAATCATTAATCCGTTTAGTACTGGAGTGTGGTGTTTTAATATTAAACAATTATTCTGTCAGACAGTCATACCAACTGGAGAGTATACAACGGAAAGCATGTTTAACATGTACTGGACCGCTCTCGACTTCCAGCACTGGAGCTATGGTAAAAGAGCTATAATGGTCAAGTATAAAAATAAGAAGAGAGCTGGCTATACAATCCACATTTTATGAAATGATTAACGGACTAGCACCAGATTATCTGCTAATATATCAACTCAAACTCTGTCTCATGCTCCGCCCTATAGAGTCCGCGAAAATCGCATTTCAAACGGAAAGATTGTCGCTTTTCTTTCCTTCTAATTTTCTTTTCTTTCTTTCAATAGCCTGCAAACTTTGGAACAGTGTCATTTATTTAAGTCTACTTCAATCGATTCCTTTAAGGAAAATGTACGTGACTATTTAAACCCTGCCTCTCGAGAAATATACAGTTATTATTGCGACAATCATCGTCAACATGAAATTATCTAGACTCGGTTACGACTAGGTGCCAGTTACTTAAATCAATACCTATTTTCAATAGGAAAACTGATGTTTTTAATCTAATTGTTATGGTCGATATGGACTGAGACGTACGCCTACCAGTAATAATATATGTATAAGTATCAGTGTATGTGGAATGTCAATCCGTATTAACGTATATTATGTAACTATATAAATATATATTTATATATCTTATCGTGTGTGAATATATGTGCACTTTTCCAATCTGATCATTTAAATATACATATATGCATTCATGTTAATTTTTCACTTTCTTTTAATTTATATATGCAGGAGAGCAGTTGCATTAGCCTTATCGGCTACTTTGTTATCCTATTGAAATAAATATTTTTCCACCTTGGAAATATATTTTTCACACGTAGTAATTCTTGCGCACGGATTAGTAATTCGTGCGCACGAAATAATAAATAATTTTTCCACCTTGGAAATTTATTTTTTTCACACCGAGTAATTAGTGCGCACGTATTAGTTATTCGTGCGCACGAATTAATAAATATTTTTCACCATGTCGTCTCCCGGGCTCCGTAGTATCCAGAAGCAACACAGAGAAAATATGCATGCTGCCGTGCCGGTTTATTTGAAATTTCTTAACACACGTTCCACATTCTTCATGCCGCATGCCTCATTCCTTACCTAAGGAATTAATCTTAGCTTTTCGAGAGTAGATGTCTTTATACGCTAAAATATATTACAGCTGTCACTTTCCTTGTCGTAGGTACCACGTCCATTCAACATGCCTTCCCAAACATTGCCTGGCTGGAGGACACGGGCGTCTTTTCTCTGACCAGGAAGGACAGACTCCGGTGCTCTGGGATACTAGTCGGCTACAAGCACGTGCTCACTACATGTAAATGTGCGAGGTCATTCTCGGGCAACATCAGGTAACAGAGACCCTCCGTCGATGAAGCCCAGTCCGTTAAACACAATTTATTTATGAAATGGCCTAGGTGTATAAATTGTTTCCTGTATGTTAGTATGTTAATATAAAATAAATAATGAAATAGTGGTCGCCCCTTGTCAATTATTATAATTTGCAAGGACCAGAAATAAGCATGAGGGTATAAACAAATGATCTGAGATAAACAAGGTCAAGTAATAGAAAACATGAGGAAACACTTGAGGGCAATAATCTGTCGAGATGAAAAGAGTTATTGAACACTCACCCTGCACAAATGTCAGATATAAACTTGTGTGCACACACAGTCATACAAATATCCAGAAACATGGATATCAGATTACACGCCTGAATTAACCATCCTCTTCACCGTCCTACAGGTTCTACTGTCAAAAGTAATAAGCCTACCTGCAAGCCCAGCTTTCGATCAATCCGGGCTGGATGTAGATGGAATCCGTGACATATTCGAGAACTGGTGTATTAGGTATTTTCCGTGCCAACCAATTAATATAAGGTTTGTCTTCTGAAGTTCACATGCACAGAAAGTTGGGTTTGCAGGTGGTGGAACCTTAAGGATTTTGTGTTAGAAAGTGGATTATATGTACTGACAGCGCGTGAATGAAGCCAGCGTCTTTTTTAGTAGGGATAATTATTTTCTAAATATTTTCCTCATTGTGAGCTGGAGTTACTTTGCCGCTCTCTGGACAAGACGTAAAATTAAAACAGGTCACAGAGTGAGTGTCACAAGAAGCGGATCCAGGGGGGGGGGGGGGGTCCAGGGGGTCCGGAACCCCCCCCCCCCTTTTTCATCAGAAACAACGTTTTTTAAGGGCTTCAGACAAAATTTTGCCGCCTGGACCCCCCTTTTACAGACCCGAGGACCTTTTTTTCAGGGTTTTCATTTGTCCTCCTGGGTTTGACCCCCCCTTTTCCTAAATCCTGGATCCGCCCCTGGTCACTCAGGCAGGTGGAGTGTCACAAAGGCAGGTGGAGAGTCACTCGGGCAGATGGAGTGTCACTGGGGCAGGTGGAGTATCACTCGGGCAGGTGGAGTGTCACTCGGGCAGGTGGAGTGTCACTCAGGCAGGTGGCTTGTGGTGTTAGACTTATTATTGTCACGAGTCCTGAGCGTCTAATGTTTTCTGAAGTAAAAAAGGGTTCATTTACATATTTCTCTGATGGTATATCTAGAGTTCATCTTTTTGTCTCTACATCCTTAAGGTGACATAAATTTGTGATGGTATATTGTTAAGGAACTTAAAACAACAGATCACGTATTCGTGACGAGCATGCATTTTGTTATGGAGATAAATAAAAATCAGATTCTGTAACACTAGGAAGCGTGAAATGTCTAGGGGAATGAATAAAGAAGTAAGTGTTTCTTTTTTTTCTGGTTTTTTTTTGTTAACAAATAATTATAATTTATTCTTAAAACAACCCTAACATTACAATACACTAAATTAATACAAATACACAGTATAACAACAGTGTAACAGTAAATCAATACAATTACACAGTATAATAAATAAAGTGTACAGTACCAAAGTGTCCGGATCCTAGGCTTTTCTGTATACCACCACTGTCACAGCTCAATATGTCCTTTAAAACATATAATCCAGATGAACTGTTCACGTTACTCTTCTCAGAAAATAATAGTCCAATTCAATCCCAAAATCAATCTGTTGTAATCCAAAAGTGAAGTTCTGGTAGTAATCCCAAAGGCAAACTGAAGACTATATAAAATCCGTTACAAATTTCGAAGAAGATCTATAACTGCTGCAATTATCGGAAAGGTCCACAAACTGACTCACACTCTTCTGTGTCCGCTGGAATATTTTTCTCTCTCCTTTCGGCTCTAAACACAGCCCCTATTTATAACTATTCACCTCAAGCCTAGAACTTTGCATTTCACGAACAATCCAAAGAACACAACAAGACACGCGCTCATAGAGCGCGAACAGCCCAGAAATTCCAGATTAGCACGAATGCTGTGTCTTTACACATCAGACCCCGCACGTGGACCGGCCCGGCTCGGCTCGCGCGTCTCCCATGGCAACGGACTATGCTTGCCTAACAGACACAGGTATCACTCTTGCGCACAATTAACCAGGGCCTGCCTAACACAAAGCAGAATGACAACAGCTCACAATAAAAGAGACACCTGTAACAACATATTATAGTTTATCTTTTTGTCTAAACATGCTTAAGGTTGAATAATTCTGTGATGGTACATCTAGAGTTTATCTTTTTGTCTGTCCATGTTTAAGGTTGCATATTTCTGTGATGGTACATCTAGAGTTCATCATTTCGTTTATCCATGCTTAAGGTGACAATTTCTGTGATGGTAAATCTATAATTCATCTTTTTGTCTTTACATGCTTAAGGTGACATATTTCTGTGATGGTACAACTAGAGTTCATTTTGCCTATACATGCTTAAGATGACAAATTTCTCTGATGGTATATCTAGAGTTCATCTTTTTGTCTCTACATGCTAAAGGTGACAAATTTCTTTGATGGAACATACAGAGTTTATCTTATTGTCTATTCATGCTTCAGGTTGTATATTTCTGTGATGGTACATCTAGAGTTCATCTTTATGTCTATACATGCTAAAGGTGACAAATTTCTTTGATGGAACATACAGAGTTCATCTTTTTGTCTATCCATGCCTCAGGTTGCATATTTCTGTGATGGTACATACAGAGTTCATCTTTTTGTCTATCCATGCGTCAGGTTGCATATTTCTGTGATGGTACATACAGAGTTTATCTTATTATCTATTCATGCTTAAGGTTGCATATTTCTGTGATGGTACATCTAGAGTTCATCTTTATGTCTATACATGCTAAAGGTGACAAATTTCTTTGATGGAACATACAGAGTTCATCTTTTTGTCTATCCATGCTTCAGGTTGCATATTTCTGTGATGGTACATCTAGAGCTCATCTTTTTGTCTGTACATGCTAAAGGTGACAAATTTCTTTGATGGAACATACAGAGTTTATCTTATTATCTATTCATGCTTAAGGTTGCATTTTTCTGTGATGGTACATCTAGAGTTCATCTTTATGTCTATACATGCTAAAGGTGACAAATTTCTTTGATGGAACATACAGAGTTCATCTTTTTGTCTATCCATGCTTCAGGTTGCATATTTCTGTGGTGGTACATCTAGAGCTCATCTTTTTGTCTCTACATGCTTAAGGTGACAAATTCCTCTGATGGTAAATCTAGAGTTTAGCCTATCTTTTTGTCTATACATGCTTAAGGTGACAAATTTCGGTGATTGTACAGCTAGCGTTTAACCTTTTGTCTCTTCATGCCTAAGCTGACATATTTCTGTGATGGTACATCTAGAGTTTATCATTTTGGTCTACATGCTTAAGTTGACATATTTCTGTGATGGTACATCTAGAGTTTATCTTTCTTATATACATGCTTAAGGCGACAAATTTCTGTGATGGTACATCTAGAGTTCATCTTGTTGTCTATATATGTTTAAGACGACATATTTCTGTGCTGGTACATCTAGAGTTTAGCTTTCTTATATACATGTTTAAGACGACAAATTTCTGTGATGGTACATCTACAGTTCATCTTGTTGTCTATACATGTTTAAGACGACATATTTCTGTGATGGTGCATCCACAGTTCATCTTGTTGTCTATACATGTTTAAGACGACATATTTCTGTGATGGTACATCTACAGTTCATCTTGTTGTCTATACATGTTTAAGACGACATATTTCTGTGATGGTACATCTAAGAGTTCATCTTGTTGTCTATACATGTTTAAGACGACATATTTCTGTGATGGTACATCTACAGTTCATCTTGTTGTCTATACATGTTTAAGACGACATATTTCTGTGATGGTACATCTACAGTTCATCTTGTTGTCTATACATGTTTAAGACGACAAATTTCTGTGATGGTACATCTAGAGTTCATCTTGTTGTCTATACATGTTTAAGACGACATATTTCTGTGATGGTACATTTACAGTTCATCTAGTTGTCTATACATGTTTAAGACGACATATTTCTGTGATGGTACATCTACAGTTCATCTTGTTGTCTATACATGTTTAAGACGACAAATTTCTGTGATGGTACATCTAGAGTTCATCTTGTTTTCAATACATGTTTAAGACGACATAATTCTGTGCTGGTACATCTAGAGTTCATCTTGTTGTCTATACATATTTAAGACGACATATTTCTGTGCTGGTACATCTACAGTTCATCCTGTTGTCTATACATGTTTAAGACGACATATTTCTGTGATGGTACATTTACAGTTCATCTAGTTGTCTATACATGTTTAAGACGACATATTTCTGTGATGGTACATCTACAGTTCATCTTGTTGTCTATACATGTTTAAGACGACAGATTTCTGTGATGGTACATCTACAGTTCATCTTGTTGTCTATACATGTTTAAGACGACAAATTTCTGTGATGGTACATCTAGAGTTCATCTTGTTGTCTATACATGTTTAAGACGACATATTTCTGTGCTGGTACATCTACAGTTCATCTTGTTGTCTATACATGTTTAAGACGACATATTTCTGTGATGGTACATCTACAGTTCATCTTGTTGTCTATACATGTTTAAGACGACATATTTCTGTGATGGTACATCTACAGTTCATCCTGTTGTCTATACATGTTTAAGGCGACATATTTCTGTGATGGTACATCTACAGTTCATCTTGTTGTCTATACATGTTTAAGACGACAAATTTCTGTGATGGTACATCTACAGTTCATCTTGTTGTCTATACATGTTTAAGACGACATATTTCTGTGCTGGTACATCTACAGTTCATCTTGTTGTCTATACATGTTTAAGACGACATATTTCTGTGCTGGTACATCTACAGTTCATCTTGTTGTCTATACATGTTTAAGACGACATATTTCTGTGATGGTACATCTACAGTTCATCTTGTTGTCTATACATGTTTAAGACGACATATTTCTGTGCTGGTACATCTACAGTTCATCTTGTTGTCTATACATGTTTAAGACAACATATTTCTGTGCTGGTACATCTACAGTTCATCTTGTTGTCTATACATGTTTAAGACGACATATTTCTGTGATGGTACATCTACAGTTCATCCTGTTGTCTATACATGTTTAAGACGACATATTTCTGTGCTGGTACATCTACTGTTCATCTTGTTGTCTATACATGTTTAAGACGACATATTTCTGTGATGGTACATCTACAGTTCATCTTGTTGTCTATACATGTTTAAGACGACATATTTCTGTGCTGGTACATCAACAGTTCATCTTGTTGTCTATACATGTTTAAGACGACATATTTCTGTGATGGTACATCTAGAGTTCATCTTGTTGTCTATACATGTTTAAGGCGACATATTTCTGTGCTGGTACATCTACAGTTCATCTTATTTGTCTGTACAGGGTTCATTTTGGTGACCATGACCTGAGTATTGAGGGTGAACCCTGTGAACAGGTGCATGACGTCAGAAAGGTGCAGCTGTGTAACAAAAAACTGGACGCAGCCATTCTTGTGTTAGAAAGAAATGTTGACTTGACCACAGTGCACCCAGTGACCGGGGAAGCTTGCGCTATGTATCTCTACCCAGACTGCCTTGCGCCACCGGAAGCTTACTTCAACAAATTTGCTAATGCAATAGGATGGGGATCAAATGAAACTGGTGCCAACCACATCCCCGACAAGATGCAGTTGACGACACTAACAATCAGACCTGGAGGAACGTGTAACGTCAATGAAAAGACCCACGTGTGTTGTGGCGGGAGAACCAGCGCGAGATATCAAGGGGCGTGTCATGGTGACGCTGGAACACCACTCGTCATTGGTCCAACGCTAGTCGGCATGGCAACGGGAAATTCACAAGACTGTGACAAGGAAGGCGGTTCGAGTCCCTACGTCCTGATGTCAGCCTTGTGCCACAGGGTCCTCTCCAGAATCAAATGTAATCTACCGAAATCAGGTATATTTTACACGACATGTCACCCTTTTAAAATCACTTTAATCCTATTGTTATTATTATTATTAGATTAGATTAGATTAGATAAGATTAGATTAGGTAGGCCTAATGCTTTATTTCAGACTCACGGTTGATGTACATACATTCATAGGTATACACAAGGTATACACATAATATGCACACACAAAAATATAGACACATATATAAATATATACATAATATATATATATATACATAATTAACGTTATATATACCTACATATTCATACACACACATACCAACGCATATATATATATATATATATATATATATATATATATATATATATATATATATACATATGTACAGATCATTATGATAATGATTGTCGCATTGTACTCAAGTGTTGAGTCATTGTAAACTGTTTTGCTATATTTTGGATTATTTGTCAAATACGAATTACTCGCAGGTAAGACATTGTCATTCAGAACTTTTTTATATAAACATATAGGTCTTTATTTCTTTGAATAGACGCCCGGGCGTTTATTTTTTTTTCAAACAATGTTGATTAGATATGACTTTCTGACAGGTTCATGGAGTCGGGTTGTTAACACCGATGTTAATGTAAATTGAATATGACTGTCTGACAGGTTCATGGAGTCGGGTTGTTAACACCGATGTTAATGTTAATTGAATATGACTGTCTGACAGGTTCATAATTGAATATGACTGTCTGACAGGTTCATGGCGTCGGGTTGTTAACACCGATGTTAATGTTAATTGAATATGACTATCTAACAGGTTCAAGGAGACAGGTTGTTATTACCGATATTAATGTTAATTGAATATGATTGTCTGACAGGTTCATGGAGTCGGGTTGTTAACACCGATAATCCTTTTGACGGCCTCGACCAGGAGCGGGCGGATTTCAAGGTAGGGTGTACGTCGTGGTTTTCTGGTGTTGGCCTATGATTAAAATTCAGACGAAACGGTGTAATCTTACAATAGATATGGAGAGAGAATTTCCAGAGAAGCAGAGTTGTTATTTGACGCAGTGTACCTTCTCTGTGCATTATCAGGTTTCAAAGCTCAGTTATACAAAAACTTTCATGTTGATTAGTCATTTCAAATGTTTGCTTTATATTCCCAACATGCTACAGGTATGGCCATACAGGTAGGAGTTCAATTACAGACATCATAACAGCGGTATTTCATTGTTTTCCGTCGACGGCGGGGGACATAGAAATAGTGAGCGTCCGTCCTTCTTTCCATCGGGCTGTCTGTCCATCCGTCCGTCCGTCCGTCACACAATTGTTAACAAAATAACTCAAAAAGAATTTAAAGTACAGTCACCAATCTTGCAGCATTGATGCTTCTTATCAAAGGCTAGGTCAAGTTCGAACATGGATGACCTTGACACATATTTCAAAGTCACAGTGGCGATAATGCTAAGATGATCTTAATACAATAACTCGAAAAGAATTTGAGGTACAGTTACTAAACTTGCAGCATTGATGCACTTTATCATGGGCTAGGTCAAGTTCGAACATGAATGACCTTGATGCACTTTCCAAGGTCACAACAGCGATAATGCTAAAATTAGGTTTACGCAATAACTTACAGTGGTAGGCTAATCCTGGTGTGTGACATTGACCTATCTCAAATTTCATACATGTTTTCACAACCTTTTTTCCAGCTATTCCCACAATAGGCGGGGGACATACTAGATCTGTGGAACAGATCAACTTTTCCCTTGTAAATCTAGAATCTGCATTCTAATGAATGAAAGCCTCCGTATTTCACTTATTGGTCCCATATTCCCAGGTTCATTCGTGTATATGTTGCTGTGTATTAATTTGTGAAAATTACTTGATGACTTTCCTCGATCCGGATTATGTGTCACAACAAAATTTAATCGATTCTTCATTTGTCCATTCCAATGCTTTGTAAATTTCATGAAATCCGTTCATGATTGTTCTGCTGTGAACAAGCACACAAACAATGTGATTACTTATATTGGTGACCTGTGGATGTTTGTTGTTGACAGGCCTACTGCCGAGGGAAGATGCCATACTGCATGCAATGTAAGGTGTTTAGCAATAAAAGATGCAGCAAGTCGCATTCACCGGAGTGCAAGTCCAAGAGACGTCAGAAGCTGATGTGTAGTTTACTGACTGGGATGATCTGTAGTGACGATACCACCTCCGTCATCATGGGAAAACCGTGTCCATGTTGTGACTACCAGGCCAAGTACGCGTGTCCGCCATGAAAACAAACTAGAATAAATAAAACTCATGTACCGTGTTTTATTGACTTTTTATTATATTTTATTCTAAATGTATTCTCGGCATCTTGCTCCTACACTCACTATACACACCACATGTAGGCTATGTGGGAACATTTGAAAAACGCGGTCTGCAGCACGTGGCCTCCTACAAACTCGGAGTTTAGCACTCAATAGTTGTATTCATTAACATAATACTAATACAATGTGGAACTTCATAGCTGCGGCGTGTTAAGGGGGGTATGAGGTATGATGGTATGAGTCCATGTGTAGTCGCTTGGTGTTAATGCTTTCCAAAACTACATTTCTTATGGTTCGAAAAGATAGGAACGATGTGCTCCATCAGAAAGGTATCCACGTTACTCAGTGTGTCACGTGATTATGCGTTGTTTCCGCCTCCACTCAGTCAAGAAATCTAGAAAAGAAAGCACCAGAAAGAAAAAAAATGGGGCCTTCTCAGTAAAGTCTGGTATTTATACAAATATACAAGATTTTAGCAAATATCGTGTAGGAAAAAAAATTACTGCTATTTCGAATCTTCTTCTCAGTAAATAGCTTTAACACTCCGTTCTAGACTTTTGTATTCATCATTCCCCTACAAACATTTATACCCGCTCTCTCACAGACGGGGCGCATCTTCTCTCGTTTTCTAATCTAAGTTGTACTTTGGCAGCGTTCTCTGTCAAATCTGTTCATAAGTGTTCATTATCTTTCCTGGTCAGTACATCAGATCTTTTATTTCTCTCATTTGTATCGTCCTCTAACCGTCAGGTTTGTGATTATATGCCTTTTAGAAATAATTGCGATCAATCTAAATATAAACAGAAGGACATGTATCTCTTCGAACTGTTGCAGGTGAGTCTAAGATTCAATATGAAGTGTAGGTCAACTTCATCTGCAAATGTATGTCTATATTCTACGTCTGTGAGTAAGCTGAAATGACTGTAGTGATTTGATAGAGTTGATAATGAAGGTAATAACTACCTGCCGATCCTGCCTCTGCCGAGCCCCGTGCCGATGATGGCGACCACGATTACCAGGATTAACGTGAAGATAACGGAGGCCAGGATGATGGTGTTGACCATGTAAATACTGGAGGAGCCTCCGGCCGCCGGAACCACGTCTGAAAACACTCACGACTTACTGTGGTTTTATAAACACGAAAACCTCTCTGGCAGAAGAGTCAGAGCTAGGCGCTTAAATCTATCTTGGTACAAATATTGGCTTAAACCGTCTTCAGATACCTATACATAAACCCCCATAACCTTTAATTAGCATTAAACTAGGAAACTGATTACCAGTGACTCATTTATTTGAAGAAACAAGGCCGTCATCTTTATTTGCAACTTTTCTTCCCATCCATTAATTTGTTGACCTGCGCAGTTTTTTTGTGACTGTAATCATTAAATATATAGACTGGTATCCAGCACTTATCTCAATGTTTTATATAATTGTCACACCCCCGGACATAGACGATCAGTTTCTTTTAAACGGTAAACCAAACCGGCTGAACTCTCGAGGATCACATACACTCCAAAAGATAAGTGTTATGTATTTTGTCAACGAGGTAGCAGAAACCCACAAGACGTTCACTTGACTTACAACTTTAATACCCGACTAGCGGAACACAACTTGATGACGTAGCATACACATTCCGCTACGTATTACACATACAAACTGGTGTCGCATATATATTAGTCTGCAGAACGATTACACCTTGGAAATATTACGTTTAGTCATTATCATCTTTAAATAATTGCAAATACATGACAATAAGGATCTATAATTTAGCTATAATGAGTAATTATTATATAGATGAGTAATAATTGATTTTTTTGTTGATTTATTTTTGTTTAACCGTAGACTTAGGTTTAAGTGATAAACTGTATTAACCAAATATTACAACAAAATAAAAGTTTAAAAATACTGTTTTAGAACTTTTCTAAAAAGTAACAGATAATGGATCTAAAAAGCTATTGAAACTAAAAAGCTCAACCTTTGACAGACATGTTCCATTTACAATGTCAAAGTGCAGTTCCAAGTTTTATACTTTTTTAATAATATGCAAATCACTGCGCTGGGCTGACTCTTGTTGTATGACTAGAGTATTAACCGACCTGTCGTGATGTACCTGTCGGCTGGGTTGACTCGTATAGGATTACCTACCTGCCGTTTGTGTACCTGTCCGCTGGGCTGACTCTAGTTGTATTACCTACCTGCCGTTTGTGTACCTGTCCGCTGGGCTAACTCTAGTTGTATTGCCTACCTGCCGTGTGTGTACCTGTCGGCTTGGCTGAGTCTAGTTGTATTGCCTACCTGCCGTGTGTGTACCTGTCCGCTGGGCTGACTCTAATTGTATTGCCTACCTGCCGTGTGTGTACCTGTCCGCTGGGCTGATTCTAGTTGTATTACCTACCTGCCGTGTGTGTACCTGTCGGCTTGGCTGACTCTAGTTGTATTGCCTATCTGCCGTGTGTGTACCTGTCCGCTGGGCTAACTCTAGTTGTATTGCCTACCTGCCGTGTGTGTACCTGTCCGCTGGGCTGACTCTAATTGTATTGCCTACCTGCCGTGTGTGTACCTGTCCGCTGGGCTGATTCTAGTTGTATTACCTACCTGCCGTGTGTGTACCTGTCGGCTTGGCTGACTCTAGTTGTATTGCCTATCTGCCGTGTGTGTACCTGTCCGCTGGGCTGACTCTAGTTGTATTGCCTACCTGCCGTGTGTGTACCTGTCCGCTAGGCTGACTCTAGTTGTATTGCCTACCTGCCGTGTGTGTACCTGTTCGCTGGGCTGAGTCTAGTTGTATTGCCTACCTGCCGCGTGTGTACCTGTCCGCTGGGCTGACTCTAGTTGTATTGCCTACCTGCCGTGTGTGTGTCGGTCGGGTGGGTTGATTCTAGTTCCCCCATTACGTCGGTGGTAACATTGCCCGTCGTCAGGTAAGTGTACATGCCAGGTTTAAGTCTGAAAGAAAACCTCCGCCTAAATCTAGCTGATACGTTGAACCGAAGAACAAAGATGTAAAACTTGAATTGTTTCACGAGAGGAACACGAATTCTGTTCATTTGTAATTTCACTTGCTGGCGGTATACTATATTTTCCGACATGATACCCTAAATGACCCCCCCCCCCCCCCCCCCCCATGAGCGATTTCCGTTAATTCTATGAGGTCAGTATTTGATAAGGACTCAGAAATATGACAGGAAAGCACTTATTATAGTCAGATTTGTGACAATTATAGATAGATTAAACATATATTTAATATGCGGGTTAAATAAGTAGAGAAATACAGGACAATGGCGACCCAAACAACAGGCAATGTTTCATGTGCTGATATATAGTTTTGAAATCCCTGATCTTTAGGAAACCATAACGCGCATGTGCAGGTCGTAACTGTGTGGTGTCACTGAGTGTGTGTCTCAGACTGAAAATGTTTTTCATCTGGAGATTTTTCTGTAAGACAAAACACGAAGGTTATTTTACAAGTTTGGTAAACCTTGATGAATCTAGGCCCAAGGCAAAATGAATAACTTTAATAATTATTGCAAAGCTTTTGGCGTCAATAAACACGATATGAATACTCTTTAAACACAAATAAAAAAAGTGGGGTGGTATATAACAATAACTTTTTTCCAAAAATGAGGACTTACCTATCACGACATGCTAACGCTGGGCATTAAATTATTGTCTGTGTGTGTCCTATGTGAGCAATAATAGTGCCTGCTTCCATTAATGATAACATTTCCAATATACCATTTATGATCTTAAGGATCCTTATGTCTTACAAAACCCTCTGTTTATTGTTTGTTGCCATTCAGAAGAAATTTACCATAATATACTGTTTAAAGATGTGTAGATATTTAACATACCTGAACCACGAAGGAATGCCCGCTACCCATGTTCTGTTAACATGGACGCTGAAGACACGCCACACAGGTCGGGATCTATAACTAGTCTTGGGAGCTTCGATCACTCTCAGTGAGTAAGGTGACATGAACGACATGAATCCAAAGTTAACATAGACTCCTCAATTATTAAACTAAAGCATCCGAATCACCTGTACTCAGAACTGGGAGACAGACCGTGTAAACTGACCCGCCGGCGTCAATATGGGAACCTTAAACGAGACCATATCGGCTGAACGAGCATTGATTTGATGGTGAAGCCGCAGCAGCAGTAATGACTGGCAGTCACGCACCGACAGGGGACTGAACCCCATGTCACAACCTTCATCACTTAACGGTGATAGTGACCTAAGGTACCCACACATATTACAGTGTTTCACATTACAGCCCGTCACATACAATGGCCCGATCCGCATTCTCCTAATAAGCACCTCACATATTCGCCGGGGTCGGCCTTCACCTAGGCTGGCGGAACCTCCTTATCTCAAAAACATCTCATAGGCTGCGGGGCTTCCTTATCTCATAGCTATTCTCTTAGGCTGGCGGAACTTCCCTGTTCAAAAGCCCATCTCCTTGGCTGGCGGAACCACCTTATCTCAAAGCCCATCTCCTAGGCTGGCCAAAAACCTCCTTATCTAAAACCCCATCTCCTAGGCTGGCGGAGCATTTTCATCTCAAAGCCCATCTCCTCGGCCGGCGGAACCTCCTTATCTCAAAGCCCACCTCCTACGCTCGCGGAACCTCTTTATCTCAAAGCCCATCTCTCAGGCTGATAGAACCTCCTTATCTCAAAGCCCATCGGCTAGCCTGCCGGAACTTCTTAAAATATGCTCTTAATGGATAATATTCGTGAGGTGTCAGGAATCATCGATAATCATGCAATAACGTTTGATTTTTCGGACAGGAAAGCCAAGATAAAATGTGACGATTTTGCTAAATGTATTAAGGGTTGTTAAATACAATATAGTAAATTCATATTGGTTTCAACAACAGTCATTCCTTAAAATCAAAGTGATATTTGACCAGAGCTGCGACTGATTACAAAGCAGCCGGTCGAGTTCCGGGTGGTTTACTTTGATTGACGATCCACGAGTCAAAAAGAATGTTCGCTTATACAGTGATAAAAAGTACAGTCAGAAAAAGACAGACAATGGGAATATATATGTAGAGTGCTTTATTATTTGTGTTCGTTATTATTAGGCCTTTTTCGCACAGTAATTAAGAGAAATTTCACCAGTCGGGGAAACTAATAATATTATGAAGGGCGTATTAAACGTATAAATGCGATCTAGTAATATTAGTAAAGCTGTTAAATTGGATATATCTCATGTGAAAATAACCAGTTTAACATATTAAAGCAACTCTTTTGATGAAGAAGGGAGGACCTACGGCAGAAATATACAATGGCCCCAGAGCTGACTTAGAACCTAACCACTTTATCTTTTGAACTAATTTCTTTAGCATTGCTCCAAGTTTTAGTGATGATTTTTTTTTTTAAATATGAATTAAAGGCACAAAACTTGATTTTGGTCTTTTGAAGAGTTATTTAGACATTATAATAGGATTGTTGTCGAATAAATCCTGATGAAATCCCATGAAGACGTGGACGCATATAGATGTATATAAAAACGACGGGTCTGTCACCTGACCTGATGTGGATCACTGTATGACCACTGAAGCAGGTAACACAATCATGTACTGTGTATGTAAGCGAGCTCGCTTCTGATATGATATTGTCAGTTCAGATTTTAGATTTATATAACGGTTTAAAATACAAGTACAACAATCCTAAAATGTTTCGCCCATTCCTTTTCTGTAACATCGTCTGTTCCCCAAAGGAACACAGTTTAGTCCTTGTCCACTGGTCATCTTACACCGTTTATTACAAGTTTGTGAAGCATTGTCTGATATTTTACTGTGGTTAATAACCTGCTTTGAATGTCAGAATGAATCAGTTTTGGGTATTTCCCCTTCAGGAGATCCTGCCTCATGACAGCGTGTCCTCGGACAGAAACAAGAGCAGATTCTTTCTCTCTGATGGACCAGGTTGAATTCTATCATAAAACATGTACATACATAATCAATTATCGTACAAGAATACATACATATACAGTAATTATATTATCCCTATCCATATATAACAACCCTACAGGTAAATTCATGATCCTGCTTCGATGCAGATTTTTCATTTCTTCCTCTGGAAATCATCACGCGTCTTGTGAGGATGGCTCCTGCGCTGATCTTTGCACGGAAATGTCTAGATTATGACTTTGCTGCTTGGTTCTTACATTCACGAACCTCAAGAGAACTGAAAGCAGGGAAACCCGTGTAAAAGAAGATATAGAACGCATACTCTTTTTATTTTAGTGAACAAGATCACGTTGAATTCATTGACCTTAGCTGGGATATATAGTCAAGTCATTATGTACACTCATCACAGAAATATAGTCAAATCATTTTGTACACTCATCACAGAAATATAGTCAAGTCATTTTATACACTCATCACAGAAATATAGTCAAGTAATTTGTACACTCATCACAGTAATATAGTCAAGTCATTTTGTACACTCATCACAGAAATATAGTCAAGTCATTTTGTACACTCATTACAGAAATATAGTCAAGTAACTTGTACACTCATCACAGTAATATAGTCAAGTCATTTTGTACACTCATCACAGAAATATAGTCAAGTCATTTTGTACACTCATTACAGAAATATAGTCAAGTACTTTGTACACTCATCACAGTAATATAGTCAAGTCATTTTGTACACTCATCACAGAAATATAGTCAAGTAATTTGTACACTCATCACAGTAATATAGTCAAGTCGTTTTGTACACTCATCACAGAAATATAGTCAAGTCATTAAGTACACTCATCAAAGAAATATAGTCAAGTCATTTTGTCACTTATCACAGTAATATAGTCAAGTAATTTGTACACTCATCACAGTAATATTGTCAAGTCATTTTGTACACTCAGCACAGAAATATAGTCAAGTCATTTTGTACACTCATCACAGAAATATAGTCATTTTGTACACTCATCACTGAAATATAGTCAAGTCATTTTGTACACTCATCACAGAAATATAGTCAAGTCATTTTATCACTCATCAAAGAAATATAGTCAAGTCATTTTGTATACTCATCACAGAAATATAATCAAGTCATTATGTACACTCATCACAGTAATATAGTCAATTCATTATGTACACTCATCACATAATTATGTTTGGATGCACATATTTAGTCGACCAAAGTGACACTGTTCTTAATTTGCATAAATATAACATGTCCCCTTTATTTTCTTCCCATCCTGTGGGTATTATTTATACAGCTGTCGTCCAGCCATTTATAAATACAGCCAAGTTTTTGTCCCATCTTTTTTAAGTATTGTAACCAAAAGTAATGGTTAAATGTGTTCTGGAGATATGCGTTTATGCTAGATCTTCTTAAATTTGAACACTATACACGTAGCACCATTCAAACTGACATGTGGTCGTGCTGTATCAGTACTTGACTATATAACCCTTCGATTCTGTTCGTCCACTATTCTCTGTCAAATTACCGAACACATACAGGTAAAATATTTATTTTATTTTAGAAAACATGAATACCAATTTAATCCTTGTATGTACACTATAGGCTGACGCATAAATACTGATCTACGATTGATCATCAAATGGATTGATGCCCAGGTCCGCGGCATATTCGTCACCATAGTAAATCATGAGCTCTTGTCCCGGGACCAGGTCCTTCACAGTCATATAGTAGATCTTGCCGTGACACTGCAGCATCTGAACGTTCTCCTCTGTGGAGTTGCGGGCACAGTTCACGTAGCGGAGCCAGTTGGATGTTGCCGGGTCAGCGCCGTCCACGAAGTACAGGAGCTCTTCGTCCTCCTCAACCTGCATGGGGTCAGTCATATTATATATATGTATATAAATATAAATATGTAATATAATTAAGCTTGTAGTAAATACAGCTATACCAAATGAGTTTTTTAATGTTATTCATAAAATATCGATTTTTTCTGAAAAGTGAGTCTTTATAATTTTTTATTTAAATAACTACATTGTTTTACTGAACATAACATAATATATCCCCTGTACAATATAATTTCCATGTGGTTGTATTGTCCGACACCTGTAGCTTTACGATACCTGTGTAGTTGTCTTACTGGCCACCTGTAACTGTGTGACACCTGCGTGGTTTTCTTACCCGCCACCCAAGCTGTATGATACCTGAGTGGTTGATTCACCCACCACCCTTGCTGTGTGATGCCCGTGTGGTTGATTCACCCACCACCCTTGCTGTGTGATGCCTGTGTGGTTGATTCACCCACCACCCTAGCTGTATGATACCTGTGTGGTTGATTCACCCACCACCCTTGCTGTGTGATGCCTGTGTGGTTGATTCACCCACCACCCTTGCTGTGTGATGCCTGTGTGGTTGATTCACCCACCACCCTTGCTGTGTGATGCCTGTGTGGTTGATTCACCCACCATCCTTGCTGTGTGATGCCTGTGAGGTTGACATTCCCGCCACCCTAACTGTGTCCTACCTTTTGTGGTTGTCTTACCCGCCACCCTAGCTGTATGATACCTGTGTGGTTGACTCACCCATCACCCTTGCTGTGTAATGCCTGTGTAGTTGACATTCCCGCCACCCTAACTGTGTCCTTCCTTTGTGGTTGTCGTATTCGCCATCCTAGCTGTGTGATACCTGTTCGGTTGTCTTACCCTCAATCTTAGCTGTGTAATACTTGTTTGGTTGTCTTACCCGCTGATTATGGTTGTGTGATACCTGCGTCGTTGTCTTACCCGCCACGTAAAGTTGTGTGATACTCGTGTGGTTGTCTTACCCTCCACCTGTAACCATGTGATACCTATGTATTTGTCTTACCGGCCACCTGAAATTGTGTTATGCCTGTGTGGATGTGTTACCCGCTTCCTGTAGTTGTGTGATACCTGTGTGGTTGTCTTACCAACCACCTGTAACCATGTGATCCCTGTGTGGTTTGTCCTACTGTCCACTAGATTTTGTGTGATGCCTGTGTGGTTGTGTTACCCGCCACCGAGTCATTTTGTGATACCGCCACTATGTCTTACCCGCCACCCTTTGGCTGTGAGATACCTGTGTGGTTTTCTTATCAGCAACCTGCTAATGTGAGAAACCTGTATGGTTGTCTTACCCGCCACCCCACCTGTGTGCTCCTGTGCGGTTGTCTTATTCGCAACCTGTAACTGTGTGATATGTGTGTGATTGTTTTACCCGCTACCCTAGCCATGTGATGACTTTGTGGTTGTCTTACCTGCCACAATTAGTTGTGTAATACCTGTGTGGTTGTCATACGGTTACCCGCCTCGTATAGTTGTGTGATACCTGTGATGTTGTCTTCCCCGGCACCTGTAACTGTGAGACACCTGTGTGGTTGTCTTACCAGCTAGGCATAGTCCTGTGATACCTGTGCGGTTGTCTTACCCGCCACCTGTAACTGTGTGATACCTTGTAAGGCTGTTTTACCCACCACCTTAGCTGTGTGATACCTGTGATGTTGTCTTCCCCGGCACCTGTAACTGTGAGACACCTGTGTGGTTGTCTAACCAGCTAGGCATAGTCCTGTGATACCTGTGCGGTTGTCTTACCCGCCACCCTAACTGTGTCCTACCTTTTGTGGTTGTTTTACCCGCCACCCTAGCTGTATGATACCTGTGTGGTTGACTCACCCATCACACTTGCTGTGTAATGCCTGTGTAGTTGACATTCCCGCCACCCTAACTGTGTCCTTCCTTTGTGGTTGTCGTATTCGCCATCCTAGCTGTGTGATACCTGTTCGGTTGTCTTACCCTCAATCTTAGCTGTGTAATACTTGTTTGGTTGTCTTACCCGCTGATTATGGTTGTGTGATATCTGCCTCGTTGTCTTACCCGCCACGTAAAGTTGTGTGATACCCGTGTGGTTGTCTTACCTTCCACCTGTAACCATGTGATACCTATGTGGTTGTCTTACCGGCCACCTGAAATTGTGTTATGCCTGTGTGGATGTGTTACCCGCCTCCTGTAGTTGTGTGATACCTGTGTTGTTGTCTTACCAACCACCTGTAACCATGTGATCCCTGCGTGGTTTGTCTTACTGCCCACTAGATTTTGTGTGATGCCTGTGTGGTTGTGTTACCCGCCACCGAGTCATTTTGTGATACCGCCACTATGTCTTACCCGCCACCCTTTGGCTGTGAGATACCTGTGTGGTTGTCTGACCCGCCACCTGTAACTGTGTGATCCCTGTGCAGTTTTCTTATCAGCAACCTGCTACTGTGAGAAACCTGTATGGTTGTCTTACCCGCCACCCCACCTGTGTGTTCCTGTGCGGTTGTCTTATTCGCAACCTGTAACTGTGTGATATGTGTGTGATTGTTTTACCCGCTACCCTAGCCATGTGATGACTTTGTGGTTGTCTTACCTGCCACAATTAGTTGTGTAATACCTGTGTGGTTGTCATACGTTTACCCGCCTCGTATAGTTGTGTGATACCTGTGATGTTGTCTTCCCCGGCACCTGTAACTGTGAGACACCTGTGTGGTTGTCTGACCAGCTAGGCATAGTCCTGTGATACCTGTGCGGTTGTCTTACCCGCCACCTGTAACTGTTTGATACCTTGTAAGGCTGTTTTACCCACCACCTTAGCTGTGTGATACCTGTGATGTTGTCTTCCCCGGCATCTGTAACTGTGAGACACCTGTGTGGTTGTCTAACCAGCTAGGCATAGTCCTGTGATACCTGTGCGGTTGTCTTACCCGCCACCTGTAACTGTGTGATACCTTGTAAGGCTGTTTTACCCACCACCTTAGCTGTGTGATACCTGTGTAGTTGTCTTACCCGCCACCCTAGCTGTGTGATACTTGTGTGGTTGTTTTACCCGCCACCCTATCTGTATGATACCTGAAGGGTTGTCTAACCCACCACCTGAAACTGTGTCACCTATGTGGTTGTCTTAACAGCTAGGCATAGTTCTGTGATACCTGTGTGGTTGTCTTACCAGTTAGGCATAGTGATGTGTTACCTCTGTGGTTTTCTTAACAGCTGTAGCTATGTGATACCTGCGGGTTGTCTTACCCGCACGTATAGTTGTGTATTTCTTGTGTGATTGTCTTACCCGCCACGTATAGTTGTGTGATACTTGTGTGGTTGGTCTACCCGCCACCTTTAACTGTGTGATACATGTGTGGTTGTTTTACCGGCCGACTGTAACTGTGTGATACCTGTGTGGTTGTCTTACCCGCCACCTGTAGCTGTCGTCCAGTTCTTCATCGTCCATATCTTCTGTTATAATTATGCCTTCGTACTCCCCTAGCCACGTGTGTTTGGGTATAAATGTTTCAGCGAATACGCCAAGTCCAGACCCGGGAATCGTAGAAGTGTGAACGGAGAACGAGGCTGGGACCGTCCGAAGAGCCCGGTCCTTCAGGCCAAACGGAAACTGTAAGTAAAATGTGCATATAAATCTACGTCCCTGTTCCAATCAGAACGTGCAAAGGGTATTTTTGAGATTCTGAGTTTTGCAAAGCTTCCAAACCATGCACCTGGTGACTGGAAATCTCTATTTTCGATACGTACAACATATGCAAAGATGGCGGACCGGGAGATATTCCAATGCATAAACTCTAATAACTGAAGGAAGCTGAATGCACAATAATAATTAATTCGAAAAACTGCTATTTATGTTCTTCGATACGATCATGTGGTCGTTAATTTAATACTAATTATACACCCTCAATCATCGCTAAGCTTATTTTAGTTTGTAATCGGAATACTTCCAACTGTTGAATTCCCCACACCAGAGCGCACAATTCGCACAACCTGTTTTGAAGACAATTGTTAATGTGTATGTTTCATATTCATTCAAGATTTCATTCATTTGCACTCCGGAATAAAAGGTACGCGGAACAAATCAATTTTATTTCATACGTATAGCAAAATGTAATAAACAGTGTTAACAAATTTACGAGAAAACAGTCAAGTTCTGCACATAAAACTGATCAAGGACACAAGTTTATTTACTCGCTTGGGAAAAACGATTAGGGACGTCATTTTGTGTTTAAAAGTAAGGGTTTTGTAAAAAAATGAAAGAATTGCTGTGACAGTCAATGTTTATGCGTTTCATTCCTATGCTGCGATATTTGGACTAAATAGACTCAGAAGAATTTAAGGGATACCTTGTAGGGCCACATCATAGTCTCGGTTACCTCACCAGGACAATCGGCGTCTGCAAAGTCTTCATTGCTCGACTGTGCTTTCACTAGCGACAACACTGCAGAATTAGAAACTTATTTTACTGAGAACAGTTGCCTGTATTCTCAGTTTACAAAGATAACATGCACAGAATGGATGCAATCGACTTGTAATATTTCGTGAAGTAAATTTAAGCTCCACAAACCTATGCAGTGACCAAAATGCTTTGCTGAAAAGTATCAATCGGATGGATTTGCGCATGGCTCTCATCAATAAAGGTGTTAATAAGGCTTTGTTTTATGAACAGTGCTAATAATAGCTTGATGTGTGTTACAAAACCGCCCAGGATTTGAACACATATAAAATTAACAGGTAAATTAAAGGATTAAAGTCCAAAGCTGTGTTTCCAAAAGCTCGTTTAAACTCGTATTCATGCGCATATGATATATGCGTTAAAATGTGTTTAAACCCATTTGTGCGTTGATACTGCGTGAACTGGGAGAAGTGTATAGTGGTTCACTGGATCTATCGGGTCTTCCCCAAAACAATGTTCGTGAGACGTATTTACAGGATTCCTTGGTTCACGCAGACCCTATGCATGAAAAATTGCTCAAAACGTGTGTGAGTAAGAAATTACAGGCAATCATTTGTTCAATCGTCCAGTTTTGTGCAATTAAAATTGAGGATGTATGAAAGATATAACAAGAAAAATGTAGAGATATTTTGATGTACTTCAAGATAATGCTATTGTTTAATCACAGGCGTTTGAATTACTATTAGTGTAGCTTTCGGTTAAATTTGCTACTTTTCTGAGTCATTTCCTTATAACTAAATATTTCTAATCTGACATTTTCCTATAGCGTTTTCACACTATATGATCTATATTTTAATTACAAGTACTAAACGTCCCAAATATTGATTGAATAATTAAGAGATGGACCATATAGTGTGAAAAACGCTAGGAAATTGTCAGATAAGTAATAGTTATAAGGAAATGACCCAGAAAAGTAACACATTTAACCGAAAGCTACACTAAAAGCAACTTAAGCGCCTGTGATTAAATGCACACTCGTAACCAGATGTGAGATAGACTGTGTTATGCCAAGATTAAACTTTTGCTTTGAATTTTAAAATATTTAAACAAACAATAAAACCTTTAATCATGTATAACAGATGAGATAGTAAATACTCCAGGGACTCGCAATATGTATATACTAGTATCACAGGAGCTTAATGTTTGAAGATAAAGTTAAATAAATCGAGTTGGCAGATATTCAGAGCCTACAGCGGGGTAAATTGATGCCCATAGGCAGTGCTGCATGGCAGGAATGATTTAATAAAACAGCCGATGTTTAAAACTGAGAAATCACCGAAATAAAGTAAAAACAAATTGCGGTTGCTACATACCTGCAATCACACCCAACAGCTTATACATCTTCCTGAATGGTATCTTAATTTAGATCATGATCGTGGCAAAATCAGCGCAGTACCTCTGTGGTGTATAGTCTTCTGGTGTACCTGAAAACGTAAGTATAGACTACAATGTACAATAAGGTTTGACAATCATTACAAGGTCATAGGATGTTTACAGCTGGAAAATATGACGTCATTATTAATATGACGTCATAATACACTACATCACGTGTTCTGATACATAACATGATGACTAACGTCCAAGTCGCCTGTGATTACACACACATTTACTCTGTTCCAATCATCGGCCGCTTGAACGGTCCTGTCCGCCTTATTTTCCGCCATATTTCTTTCATGGCCCCCAAAAAATCTTCAGCATGTATAAATACTATATTTAAATAGTATGTAGTTTTGTGATATATGTGACAATTTGATAATTATGAAAAAGTTTTTATGTCCAATGAGAACATTATAATCATATTCTCAGTGTCTGAGAATACAGTTAGACTGAGTAGGCCCTATACGTCGATTCTTCTAAGGTATCAAAGTAATTATACGATACTTATTTAATAAAATTAATTTTTTGGTTATCTTAAAAGTTCTTTGAAGATCACTTCACCAAAGTCGACTTTTGGATCCGTTGTTAATAAGAATAATCGGCAATGCAAATGCCGGGATGTAGGCCGACTGCGAAATGTTCGAAGTGATGACCCAGACAATAGACCAGGTGTTTGCAAAAACGTATATGAAATTATACTGGTACCGTCTTCGTATTGATGAGGATAGTCGTATGCGAAACTTTTTGAGTCTTAATTTGGAACAAAAGGGGAATTCCAGTCAGATCTATGACGTCATAGCAGACACCGTAACAACCCCCCCCCCCCCCACACACACACACACCAATGCAACAAACAGCAACGCAAAAAAAAGGGTGTTATTTTATGAAATATACATCTTTCTCATGAATTAATATATCATCTGAAAATATTATTATTTAAACGTGAAAATTAAAAAGACAGTGAATTATAGACCTATATATGGATTGCATCATCTAGGTAATCTCCTTGCAGCTGTAATAACTCGCATAATCTCATTCAGTATTCTTACATCTGAACATTTGAAGGATTATGCACAGTTATATGTTAAAAAAGCCATGTATAATTAAGAATATTTCTTACCTCCAATCAAACCAGGTAAATGTAGATGTATGTTAAATATATTCAATTTTTCAGGACAAAGTTTGTTTTTTATTCAAGGTCAATCTAAGCGTGTTAATTTATTTTTTATAGTCAGGCCAAGAGAAATTTCTCAGGCATTAAATTAATTGTTTTACTCAACGTTTTTGCAAGGTATGGTGATGATTACCATCAAAATTATTACTAAAGTATTGCGGTTCATTTATCAGGCTGAGCATCAACTAACTTTGTGCAAAAATATCATGAAACTGACGGCCACCCCTTCGTGGGACAGACTATTTAGAAAACTTGTTGACTTTTAGTACAAATTATATTGAATGCTGTTAGGTCTTGGTCGTTAAGAGCAGTGACCGCCCCATCCTGTACCTGTATTCGTTCATGTTGACCTGTGGGTCTGGTACTAGGAAAGCATTTTTCATTTCTCATTTTTTTTCGGTGTTATGTAATACTTATGACTCAACTCCTTAATTTCATTTTCCCCTCAGAAAAAAAGAGGTGGTTTTGTTTATCGTTTAGTGATAAATGACAGTTTCTTATATGGGCCATAGGTGTCGATACCGATAATAAAGAATGTCTCTTATGGCGTGAACTTTCTAACGTGCAGTTTGCACCTTGTTGCCATGACACACCCGAGGACTTCTTTCGTCAAGACTAAATACCATATGATAGTGCTTATAAAATACTGTAACTTTATATTTAATTGGTTAAGTATTCATGTTTAGACGATGCTTCAGGATGAAGTTTGTTATGGAATTTACCATGCAAGTGTCTAATGCAAGTTCACTTTTGTTCCTGGAGTGCACGGTTTATAGAATATATCCATTTCCATAGATAAACCCCAGTCTAAATGTCTACCGAAAACACTCGAAGATGAGGTGTCCCGAGTGGCATTTCATCAACAACATGCATGTACCAACATCAAACCAGGAAAACACGGGACTGCCACTGTTCTGATTTCTAAGATGTCTCCTACCCCCCCCCCCCCCCAGCTATTACCAATACATTAGCCTTAAGTTAAATAATACCTAATATCATCTGCTACCTGCATTATGTGTTCTCTTGCAATCCAGAAGTCACTGCCGGGACGCTATAACCTGAAAGTTACTCCCTTCCCCAACGTGACGTACGACCATACCGCTGCGGGATCTCTTGAAGTTCCAACTGAATTTCTCATCTACAGCTTCCGAGTAATTTGTAATTCATTTTTCACATTTTCACAAAAGAGGTAAAACGATGATTACATAATAGAGATTGATCTTAATATGTTTTAAATTATGAGTTCTTGTTATGATAAGTTTTAAATTATGAGCATTATGAATGTACAATTCTTTTAAACTCAAACATTTTAAGTTGGAGTGGGCCGGGTACAGCTTTCTTTCACCGCTTTAACTATGGGCGCCAAGTCGATTCAGTTAAAATCTAATCCCATTTTAGCCATTCTATAAAAGTAAAATGTCGTTTGGTTTAATGAAGAGAAATTTTAACATGACTGAGCGTCAAATTAGTCACCCGATCTTTCAAAACAGTCAGAAGCAGTCAACTTGGCAGCTTGTCAATTACTGCATTTTAAAAATACAAGAATTGTGGTGTGTTTTCCTATAACTTATCTTTTTAATCTTTATGTTTACTATATTAAAACGCAACAAATAAGAAAATATGGCCATGATCGGACACTGGCGGCTTAACAGTCTGACTGATACCTGTTCTTTTCTGATCCAAAACCCAATCATATGAAGTTTTAAGAATGAAACGGTGTTACGTTATCAAAACGCAAGATAAAATGAGGAGATTTATGTGATTTTCCAGCGTGGTCCATGGACTTTGATGCACATATGATGACACGGAGTGCCACCAGATGGCAGTACCGTCTTCCTAAGCCTCAATGTGTCCAGGAGTTCATCGTCTTATCCGAACTTTCAAGGTCGATTTAAAAAATGTATGATTTCAACCCAAACTAAACACAGTTGATACTGTAGCGCAACGATAACAAAACACTAACAAAGTATATGGATAATTGACAAATATCAAAATTTCAACTTTACAAATAATTAATCAAGTATATGTAGATAATATAACTGGCTATTTGTGCCACATTATAACATGCATATAGATATTCAAGGAAACTGCCATTTCTACGATAGAACAGCTAGGAAACATCTTCTTAACATAATATTTCATGAATGACCCCTCTGCTTGTGATATTTTTAATCAGAAAAGAACTCAAGTTTCACATCTTGCGACTCCGCTTCAAGATTGCTTGTGGACGGTAGATGGTAAGGGGTAATTAATAATTGAGTGAGGGGTTTATATGATACTATAGAAATTAAATTCAATGGACAAATTCTCCGGGCATAGCTGTTGCCGTCTGCACGAGACATATGACTTGTGTAATGTCCGCTATTTACCATCTAAGACACCTTGATTTATTTCACGTCATGGTCACGTGACTGTCATAGCCGTTTATATTTTTATTTATGATATGTACATTTATTTCACAGACTGTATGAGCTCTGCATCCTATACGGCTCCTGTAAACACTCCCAATTTAATAACTGATTTTCATATTAGAAGTTTAATAATTTGATGACCCAATGTTCTTTCCTGGAAAATCATTGTGTGCATTCTAAGGAAAATATCAAACGCTATTATCAAAAATATAAGTAAACGTTGCGTGGAATTTTAATTAATTATAAGTTTCAGTAGTAAATTAAAGAGCAATCAAACAATTTATACTTAAAGGGGAAAGTATACGTGACTGTCTGAATGAGTGTATGATGAGTGGTTCTGTTGTGTGGGGACATGTCGTGTTGTTATGCTCAATATAATTCATTAAGTTGTTCAAACTATAACGGTATTACGGGAACTTTGCTGTTATTTGAACAGTGAGCAGTACACAGGGAGGACCTAAACTTGACCATCCTTTGTTATGAATGTGGGCCCTTTCTTTAATATTAACTTAGTCAATTCTAATAATTATTTTGAAATCGCCAGTACTTAGAAACACGGGACATCATTACTTATACAGAGTTATGTCAAGCCAGGTCTGGTGGGTGTTTTGCTGTAGAAATTAATGAGATTATAATGACTATTGATATATTAATTAATAATCTAGAGACAGAAAACAACTCTGTAAACGTTTCTTTTGTGCTTTTGTGATAAAGTAATACATAATGAGACATATACTGATTAAAAAAACTTTTAAGTTGCGCGCATGATAGTGATATCACAGAAGGAAAGTTATTAAGGTAAACTCCAGTGAGGCCAGGATTAACCATTCATTATCTTATGGAAGAAATGGGATTTTATGACTTTAAGTTGTAGTGGTATCACAACAGAACCAGAAAATATAACACTAAACTTCCATCGTCACCAAAAATTACATTTAATAGTTAACTAAGTAAGATTCCTTATGCTAAAACCTATGTTCAAAAATACTGGTATCGATTCCTAGATAATTTGCATAATCTTCTCCGTAATAGGTGAGCAGCTCTTGGCCGGGAGCCAGATCCTTTAACGTCATGTAATATATCTTTCCAAAGCACTGGTGAACGTAGATGTTCTCTTCTCCGGGGTGACGCGCACAGTTCACGTAACGGAGCCAGTTCGAGGTCTCCAGGTTATAGGCATCAATGTAGTATATTAACTCCCCGTTGTCATAGATCTGGAAAAAAATAACCACAAATAAAATTAAGCTCCCGCTTGATATTCACCGATGAAGCATATAAATTGTCGATATGTTGATTATCGCTTCTCTAGAAAATAATAACGCAAAGGAAACTTGCACAATTTTGTTAATCAGCAGCAGGTGATTATTATTAATCAATATGAGGAGAATGAAAATTCTGTATTGTCATTCTTAACAAAACAAGTGTTCGTCACCTACATGTCAGACATATGGTGACCAGGGGCGGATCCAGGATTTAGGAAAAGGTGGGGTCCAACCCAGGAGGACTAATGAAAATCCTAAAAAAAAGGTCATCACGTCTGAAAAAGGGGGGGTCCAGGCCGCAAAATTACGTCTTAAACCCCTTAAAAAAGGTTGCTTCAGGTGAAAAAGGGGGGGTCCGGACCCCCTGGACCCCCCCCCCCCTGGATCCGCTTCTGGTGACCATATTATAATTACCCGCCACATGTAAGTATCGTCAGTGTCGTTTGCCATCATGCTGTCTGGCAAGATAGTCCCTTCATACTCGGCCAGCCACGTGTTCCGAGGGACAAAGGTCTCGGCGAACACCCCGACACCGGCTTCTGGTATAATGGATGCCCGAATAGAGAAGGACGGAGGGACGGTACGCAAGGCGCGGTCCTTCATCCCGAACGGAAACTAAAACGAGGCCGAGACCAGGGAGAAGTACTCACGTGATAACCGTGACAACACGGACAGTGACTGATGAATTCTAAACATCTGTGGAACAGAGTGTCATGCTGTGAATGAATCTGACATAGCTTTGTCATCATTTAGATTGAACATGCAGGGGCTGCATGCTGTGTTTTTCTGTAAGCATTTTTTTACTCAAAGACTAATTTTTTATGGGGATTAACATGCATGAATATTTATCTGTCGTACAGAGGTTACTTAAACAAACCGCAAACAATTACTAGAATATGTAAACCCTAAGACTAAGAGCATGGATTTAATAAAGCCTGCCAAGGAATTAAAAAAAATTAACTCTCTTCAAGTTCTCATTGAAATGCCTTAGAATGTATCTGTTTTCAAAGTAATATATTTATCCAAATCAGTCAACTTGAACAATATTCGAAGTAATGAGTGTATGGATAAAGCCTTCGTTGTTTGTACATTAATTTACCATGGTGTTTACATGAACGTCGTGAACCACAACGTTTTCTCACCTTGGCCGACCAGAGGACAAAGTCGTTCAGCTCTTCCGGGCAGTCCTGCTCAAACTCTGCGTCATAAGCCGCCACCAGTAACTTTGTAAACCATACTGTGAACAGAAAGATTACAGGTTTGTAACTTTGTAAACCGTACTGTGAAAAAGAAAGATTACTACCATCACACACAGGTTTGTAACTTTGTAAACCAGACTGTGAAAAGAAAGATTATCACCATCACACACAGGTTTGTAACTTTGTAAACCATACTGTGAACAGAAAGATTACAGGTTTGTAACTTTGTAAACCGTACCGTGAAAAGAAAGATTACTACCATCACACACAGGTTTGTAACTTTGTAAACCATACTGCACATGTGAAAAGAAAGATTACTACCATCACACACAGGTTTGTAACTTTGTACACCATACTGTGAAAAGAAAGATTACTACCATCACACACAGGTTTGTAACTTTGTAAACCATACTGTGAAAAGAAAGATTATCACCATCACACACAGGTTTGTAACTTTGTAAACCATACTGTGAACAGAAAGATTACAGGTTTGTAACTTTGTAAACCGTACCGTGAAAAGAAAGATTATCACCATCACACACAGGTTTGTAACTTTGTAAACCATACTGTGAAAGGAAAGATTACCACCATCAAACACAGTTTTGTAACAACATCCAAAAACATTATCAAAGGTATTTAATTGCAACATTTTCTGTTCTTTCATTAGTTAGGCAGTTAACAATGAGTATAGAGTCGGTCTCTTTCACCTGTATCAGGTATAACAGTATTTACAGTATGAACATTTGCAAAAATATATGTTTTACCTCACGCTGTTAACTCATATTAGGCCAAAAAAAAAATAAGGTATGGTTCTCAGGCACTTTTTTTCAGAAATCAGTGCGGGCGGGCGGTATTTTATATTTGACCTTTTTTTGGATGTTTCGATAAAAATGTCATTTAATCAGGAAAAAGCATGAAAATAACAAATTTTTTGCTAAACACTACATAAATTGTATTATTTATCTTCTTGAAAGATAAAAATCAAAATAAAAATTTTTGATGCGGGGGGTTAAAATTGACGCGGGCGGTGCCTGAGAACCATACCTTTTATTTTTTTTGGCCTTAGTTGAACACAATTAATATACTAGGTTTACATGCACACGGAAGATATGGCTCTGTGTGTGAATAAACACAGTCCACGTGTAACTGTTTACCAGAACAAGACTGCATGAGCAGAGGTCCGATCTCCTAAACCAGGAGAAGTAACATGACAAAAATGACACTGGAGAAAGAAGCTTTAAAAAATCTTGATTTGTGGTGTCTCCTGGCACTGCAACCAGATGGCGTGCGCACTATGTCAATGTTTCGCTTTCCTGATCGCTACTTTTTTCACGTGTGTACATGAGTAAGCAAACGGATTTTAGAAAGGAAGACTGACAGATACCAAATATATTAAGGAGAAAACACTGAGCAGCAAACTGAAGGATGTAGGCCTTGCTGGTCCCCGTATAATTGGTCCGCACAAATTTAGACATTCAGGGAACACAAGGCCGATGGTCTTATAGCACCCACCACAAGTCTGGTAAGGTCCGCCAATTGTCTATTAATTACAATCCACGGAATGATCAAATTGAGTTTCACAATGTGCAATCCATTTCCGAATTAGACGTGTATAACAATATAAGCTGGTCTGAATATTATAGACGTGCGGGTATATAAGCTGGCCTGAACGTGACAGACGGGCAGGGATACTAGTATTAGCTGGCCTGAACGTGATAGACGGGCAGGGATATTAGCTGGCCTGAAAGTGATAGACGGGCAGGGATATTAGCTGGCCTGAACGTGATAGACGGGCAGGGATATTAGCTGGCCTGAAAGTGATAGACGGGCAGGGATATAAGCTGGCCTGAACGTAATAGACGGGCAGGGATATTAGCATATTTACATGAAATGAATATTTCTATACTTGGTTTTATGATACATCAACTCACGTGTTTCAGATTTGACAAAACTGTTAATCTTACATTCTTTAATATCGAACATTAGAACCTGATATATTCTTCTTCTTAGATAAATTGAAGAAATGTTCTGTGTATGTTTTCTGCATGTCTTCAACGTCCTGCCACTTGCCGTGTCAGTCCTTGAATCACTGTCATCATGTCACAGAAAACTGCATGTGGGGTAGAAAAAAAAACCTAGGTGTGGTTCACATCAATATATGGTTTTTACTGTTTTGAATTTTGGCCATATTGTTAATACCCTACTTTTTTACTGATTCGGACGTCTTAAAGTGCCAAAACAATGCTTGCTTTCGGGACATATAATTGGACATAATAGTTCGCCTCTATGCAGGGAGATACGCGGGCTTTCAGGTGCGTTGGCAACATTTATTATGTTGTAAACTGTCTGTTATTAAAGTTGTTCTAGACTGTTCATGGATTCCATTACCATTTCGGGGGTTCGGCTGCTCTAAATCAGACCCGAGGTGGTGTAAAAAAACCCGCTCACGTGACTGACAGTCATGTTCACGTGACTCACTCCTCTCCGTGTCCTTTATGAGCAGAACTAACCACAAGCACTTGGTTTAACAACAAAAACGACGTTGACTTTGCTTTTCCTCAGTACGTCCCGCTGCTTGCCATCACAACAGTCATTTATCTATGTCAGCTGGCGTTTCTGTTTGCTCTTTGTCTGAGCGGCTCATGATGGACTGAATCCTCTCTCAGCAATCAGGAAAACAAAAATTGAAAGATTCAGTTACATCAACACCAAATCAATAAAAAAGTCCACAGCTAAGTATATAAATAAAATCATTTTATAGATAGGTACTCTCTCAGAAAAAAATGATAACATAATGGCACTCAATCCAGCTGAAAACTATTTTTATTATATATATTTTTTTCATTATTTTAAACATTATTGTCTCCCTATTCGCACTTAATTCTCGTATAAATCTTTATTTCATGTCATTTATTTGAGCACGGTCATTCAGCTTTATACAGCAGTGTATCCATTACCCTGTTTCCCTGTTTCAAGTTTTGTTTCATGAGAAGTAAATAATATCACATAACGTTTTCAAAATTTTCAGTGAATTAGGTCTAATGTGGAATATTGAATTATGTTGTTTAAATTTTTGGGCGAGTGTGGATGCGGTTACAGGTGGTGATGGGGGGGGGGGGGGGGGGAAGGGATGCGCTTTTTGAATGTTTTCCATACAAACGTTTCTTAAATGTACATTCAGGCGGCTGTAATATCTGGGAAATTTAATAAGTCTTGGATATTAGTTTTCCCTAGAGGATTCACTGAACATTACTTCCTCTGATAGAATGTTAAATCGCTCTAGAAGTGAAGTTCCACATGGAAATAAACTACTAAACAACGGCCCGCCTGTGTCTGATATACCCTTAGAAAACTGATATACCAAACACTTGTATAAGCGACTCCTTGGTGAGTACATGCGTTACTACACGACAACTCGACGGAAGTGGGGGCGCATTCATGGGTAGGGACAAAGGCGCCCCCCCCCCCCCCCCCCGTCCTTTTTTTTATTCTGCTAACACCTATGCCAGTCAACTTCTGGCAAGAGGTATGTTTTAAAACTAACATTTATTTTATGTTCGATTATTTAAGTGTACGCACACATTTATTCATTGTATTTATTTAATTATCAAATCACAGCTCTACCTCGGTTCCCTGTACCAGTTACAAATAAAAACGTAAATTAACTAATTTATTAAATACAATACTTTCATTATACCATGGCTAAGAGTATAAAACATGAACATTGTAATTATGTGAAATCTTAAACATACAAGCATATTTAGAAAGTATATACATTTATATTCATTAAAGGGCGCAGAGTACTAAAATATCACAGTCAGTATATATCTGTCATGTGAGCTACGAAGCAATTATAATACAATATTCTGTTACATTGATAAACTTGGGCATAGCAATATTCTTTATAAGCAACATGGAGAAAAGTTAATTATAAGTTTTATATGATGAACGAATGCTAAGTAAAAAGAATGCTACACACACCAACACAAAAATATGCAACTGTACCATACGTCATGTAGCCGATGAATTCTCTAAGATTTCTCGTTCAATTCGTTTCTTGAAAGAAGCACTTGATGTAGCTGATCTAGAATCGATGGATAAACTATTCCAGATTTATAGGCCTAGCAGATCGTGAAGACTTTTTCAAAAATATTTAGTTTTAGGTGGAGGAACGACTTGATTTTTACTGACAGCAGATGGAGTTCCATGATTGTGAGCTTCGTTAACAAAATGAAAACTATCCCCTCGAGAACCAGGAACAATAAAGTAAACATATTTATACATTAGCAGTGCAATCTGATATGTATAGCGGTGATGTACGTTCCTCCATTCCAGTACACTTACTAGCATCATGGAATTTACATTGCTATCGTAGTTTTGGGTTGTAATTCGGGTAGCTCTGTCTTGATTTTTTTTGGTACCATATTGTTATTAGACGATCAGGAGCAACCCCCATGCTTAAAGGGTTTAATAGTCAGTATGTGATTGAATGATTGTCGCATAAACCTTGGTCAATGATTGCAGAGAAATAACGCTTGATATACAGTAAAGAACTCCTATATTTGATAGTTGCATTATGAGTTAACATGCGGACTCCACGATAAATTACCATCTATTATCACGCCAAGTAAATTAGTATCACCAGAACAGGTAAAGTTGAATCCGATACTGATATCTGGAGTTACTGATAAGGGATCCTTTTTGAATTACCTATTAATGAGCATGACGTAAGATTTATTATAATTTAGAGTTAGTAGGTTTTCGTCATACCAGATTGTTACTTGATCTAGAGTACGCTTAATCTCAGCTTTATCGGCATTTATCCATAGCAAATATTCTGTGACGTTATCTGCATCTGCGTACATCATAATACCATCAGTATTTAGCACAGCTGGAAGATCATTTTTGCATATTAAAAACAGAATTGGTCCAAATATCGTACCCTGAGGACATCTACATTCAATCTGTACCGATTATGAGGGTATGTATGAAACCAGGCCACTGACATGTGTTACTAGCAAATCTATAAATGTATGCAGTTTTTCTAGTAATTCACTGACATTTTAACAAGGTTTTAACCCATTTCAATAGAAATAAACACCAAAATAACAACATAGACTTGTGACCATTTCAGGGTATCAATGGCATTTTTACACTGGCGCCATCTTGGGTTTTCCAGTCACATACCCTCGGTGATACACTAGTTGGATTAAATGGATTCTTAGACTGTGAAACCCTAATGATAGAAATTTACGAAAATGTAACACAGTCGTGGTTGGAGATGTACATGATCAAGATGCAATATCTCCTGTATCCCGAAACTCAGCATGACCAGGGCTGGCCAAGGGGCGGTGATATTGACTACCTCATGTTTCCCGGTGATATTGACCACCACATGTTCCCCAGTGACACTGACCACCCCATGTTCACCTAGTGACGCCCACCCCATGTTCACCTAGTGACGCCCAGATCTGTCTTACTCAGCAAACAGCATGTGTGGTACGTTACAACGTGACGGAGTCTGAAAGGTAAATTATGTCTGTGCATGTAAACTGTAATAGTCATCTATTAACTATGGAAAAGGAGAGGGCATAAGGGCTGATTATTGTGACAAATGTTTATACTGATCAGCGGTCTAAGTTCACTGTTATGAGGATTAACAATCAATATTTGTATGATCATATATAACTGAGAATAGGTAAGATTTATTTATATCACGGTACCAGACGGCGGTTCTGAACATTAAAGAAATGTTATGTCTTGTCACAAGAGTTCGTTTTTTTCGCTCCGAAAAGAAGACAAATAAATTATAATATGCTGAAGGAGGGAATCCCAATAGATCTATATAACAAGCCACTATTAGCAGAATTCGCATTGCGGCCGGACTAAGTTAAGAGTGACGAAAAGAGCGACCCGAGTTAGTCATATAGTGTGAGTCAGCAGTAAAAATCTAACCGGGGTTTACTGAAGATGCATGGTCTGTGCCTGGGATGGTTTTTGAGGCTGCAGTAATTGAAGAGTGCCAGGTACAGCGCCCCGGAATGTAAACATACACATCTGTGCCGGCACGTCATCCACCATTCATAACATACACACACCCGCACATACATATACACATACAAACATGATGATTATGACACAAACCTGACATACTTTGAGACATTTTGACATATATTGATAGATGTTGACATATCTGGACGTGTGTAATGGTTATGCCGGATTTTGTAATTCAAACCAGTATTGTAGAACTGAATGATTTTAAAGCATTTCTTACTGATTTCTCATTGCACAGGATTACTAAACTTGAACACCGTTTAAATATTGATTGCATCCAAACTTGGTTGTGAAATGTGCTATCCCCTTCAGAGCCGGTAAAATAGCAGCTAACACTATTGGTCCAATCACAGGGCATTATGACACCGTTAAGGAAACGAACACAGCCTTTCAGTTATTTCTTAAATCGATTTTTAAGTTTCAAATAATCAGCCACAAAATTATCACCGTGCACAGTTAGAAACACCTGGCTAGTCTCTGTAAGACCTTCCCCAGAAACCCTGGTTGAACGTAGCTTAATTATACATGCAGAAACACATCGCTATAGATGATGTAATAATCATTACTCTTAGATAAATTGACGCCTTGTTTTCCGTTGATGATGTAATAATCATTACTCTTAGATAAATTGACGCCTTGTTTTCCGTTGATGATGTAATAATCATTACTCTTAGATAAATTGACGCCTTGTTTTCCGTTGATGATGTAATAATCATTACTCTTAGATAAATTGTCGCCTTGTTTTCAGTTGATGATGTAATTATCATTACTCTTAGATAAATTGACGCCTTGTTTTACGTTGATGATGTAATAATCATTACTCTTAGATAAATTGACGCCTGGTTTTCCGTTGATGATGTAATAATCATTACTCTTAGATAAACTGACGCCTTGTTTTCCGTTGATGATGTAATAATCATTATTCTTAGATAAATTGACGCCTGGTTTTCCGTTGATGATGTAATAATCATTACTCTTAGATAAATTGACGCCTTGTTTTCCGTTGATGATGTAATAATCATATTTCTTAGACAAATTGACGCCTTGTTTTCCGTTGATGATGTAATAATCATTACTCTAAGATAAATTGACGCCTGGTTTTTCGTTGATGATGTAATAATCATTACTCTTAGATAAATTGACGCCTGGTTTTCCGTTGATGATGTAATAATCATTACTCTTAGATAAATTGACGCCTGGTTTTCCGTTGATGATGTAATAATCATTACTCTTAGATAAATTTACGCCTGGTTTTCCGTTGATGATGTAATAATCATTACTCTTAGATAAATTGACGCCTGGTTTACCGTTGATGATGTAATAATCATTACTCTTAGATAAATTGACGCCTAGTTTTCCGTTGATGATGTAATAATCATTATTCTTAGATAAATTGACGCCTTGTTTTCCGTTGATGATGTAATAATCATTATTCTTAGATAAATTGACGCCTTGTTTTCAGATCGTTTAGCAGTAGGCCTAGTTCAGAACTGAACGCTGACGGGATGCTTTGCTCCCGGTTGTAAGTAGTTGTAAGGCCCGTCAGCGTCCAGTTCTGGATTTGTTTATCAGTAACTGCTTAAGTTATGAATAAAGTAATGTTTTGGCTCATAGATTGTTGAACCACCAAACCAGGCTAAAAAATACCTGACGAGCTTGCTGATGCCGACCGGAGAACATATATTGGGCCACCGTCCTCATGAGAAGAACTTGATGGCATTCTGCGAGCCATATAAACCGAGGCTTATTCCTCCCATCCCAGGCCATTCAGCTGTTTATTTATTCAGTACCCGGCCAGACGTAAATTTTTTAATCCCACAGGAGATTGTTATTGCATCCAGTCATCTCGCTTTTGTGCTGTGCTGAGATCGTTTGCGGTAAGCTTTCCAGATCAGGTTCCCACCAAAAATCAAGGGATTTCGTATCTGCTTGTGGTAAAGAATTTACCATAACTCCAGAGAAAACATACGTCCCTGTCACCACAGAGCGGTCAGAAAAGGCTGTGAAATACAGACGACAGCTCCTGGTTACAGGCTTACAGCCGGGTTAAGTAGTTGAAATAGATACAATTTACATCTTCTGATGTTATGCATGAGAGGAATGGTTGTACATGTTCAGTAAATATGTATGAGGATATGAACTGCCGATCCTCTCATTCATAACTACTGAACATGTACTGCCATTCCTCTCATTCATAATTACTGAACATGAACCGCCGATCCTCTCATTCATAATTACTGAACATGAACTGCCGATCTTCTCATTCATAATTACTTAATATGTACTGCCATTCCTCTCATTCATAATGGCTGAACATATACTGTCATTCCTTCCATACATAACTACTGAACATGTACTGCCATTCCAGTAATTATGTATGAGTGGAATGGCTGTAAATGCTCAGTAAAATTGTATGTATTATCCATTTACACAGGTTTTTTCATAATTTTTCATCACTGAAACCTGGGCCACTGTTACTTTAGGATTCCGACATGTATATATATATATATATATATATATATATATATATATATATATATATATATATATATATATATATATATATATATATATATATATACGCCTTGTGACTTCAAACAACAGTAGCATCTTATAACTTATTTTCTTATTTCTATTCCAGTTCTCACGTTTGTCTTATATTGTCTCATTAAGTTCTCGCATACTATGACCACAGTTTCTTTGAAAGCATAGAAACTTGGTGGCGTGCGGTGGGGAGTGGGGGTAGGGGGGCATGCAGTATGTAATCTTCGGTCGCTGGTTCGAGGAAGGACGAAACGAAGTAGAAATTGCATATTAAGCAGGTGTTCTAGTCAGCTACATATGTTTGTCTGTCTGTGAGTCTGCCAGTCTGTTTGTCAGCTCTCCACTGTGCTGATTAAAATTTTTATGGCAACAGTTCTGACAATTTTATTAGTAAATTCCCCTAGGCCCATTGTTTGTAACGAAAATCGGTCACATTTCAATATCACCCCAAAAGTAAGACTTTTTGCCCTTATAACTAAATTTAAAATGACCGTATTCACAAAAAAGCACGAGTTATAAGTTTCCGCAATGAATCTTCATGAAGCTGGATATTTATTTGGCAAAGGTCAAATCATTTGAGCTACAGGGTGTCAGAACCTTGTAGCGCCACCTGTCTGTTTGTTTGTCAACACAATATCTATTTTTTTTCTAGTAATTTCAGTTAAACTAAGTTGGAGGGGCGTCCATTTGCTACTGTTTTAGGTAGTGCCGGATTAAAGCATTTGGAAGGCTTGAGGTTAGAAGACATTGAAAGCGTATACATTCAATCGCATCTGGAAATAAAATATTATTAGTCTCTTCTAAATGTATACTCAGAGAAAATGTTGAAAATGTAAGCAGTGATTTAAAAATAGTTTATAAATTTATATTCTTTAATAAGTTTACAAAAGTATAGAATCAATGAAGACGTTCACATGTACAGATCTTTTAACATTACAGCACCTACCAAGCCAGAGCAGAATCTTCTCAACTCTTTTGAGATTCAAACATATACATTATATCACTAAAATCATTCGAAAGGAACTAAAAAACAGTGGTACTTTTGGTTAGAGGGCGCTGGTCTAATGTGCGACAGCCCGGGTGATGTTCCGTTTGCACGTTGTTTAGGGTTAATCGGTTTAATTTAAGGACGAATCCGAAAGGGCGGATCAGCCTTTTTAGCCTGTTTTCTACTTATTTATAAATAAAATAGAATAAATATATAAATAAAAATAAATCCCCAAGTTCTAAACCCTGCTCATGAGCCTAGAAATAAGTAATGTGTCTCTGATGAGTAATTAATACAACTTTTTACGACGGTAAAGTCTTGATATCTGATACCTGTGTATTCAGGTTTCATTGACGGAGGTGTGTTGGCAGAGGTAAGTGCTCTCTGAGTGTTTACCGCTGCGTTTATTAGGGTGAAGCTGGATTGTATTATGTCGCCAGTATATGACACTGATGACAGATAAATCATATCTTTCTATATCAGATGACATGATGTATACAAGCTGTAGATATCAAGCTGTCATTAGATACGTCAACAGTAGTCTGGCGGCCTACAGCGTCAACGTTTAACGTGACTACACGTTACGTACACTGGGAGGGCGGGAACTGATGGAGCTCAAAATGTGTGATTACAAAAGCTGATGTTAATGGTTGCCAGCGGAATATAAAAACTCACAGAACACTAAACCACACCAGCCTTTTATGGTCGAAAGTGTCACAATCCCAAATTCCTCTTTACCACTCTGACATAGCTCACAAGGTACAATTGTTTTTGTTTGGTCTCTTAACACCCAGCTAAATACTGTACTAACAACATACTGCATCGTACTCACATCCAAACTATGCTGAAATAACACGCAAATATATTGTACAAAGAAACCCACTACATTGTATTCACATCCCACTGTACTGTTTATCCGTTCCTCTGTACCTTGTGGTGCTTATTTTCTTGAACATAAATATTATCGCAGTTTTGCACCGGAATGGATGAAGAACTGGGATGTGGGCTAGAGGGCCCACTTTGCTACAGGACTACTAAGTGGATGAAGAACTGGGATGTGGGCTAGAGGGCCCACTTTGCTACAGGACTACTAAGTGGATGAAGAACTGGGATGTGGGCTAGAGGGCCCACTTTGCTACAGGACTACTAAGTGGATGAAGAACTGGGATGTGGGCTAGAGGGCCCACTTTGCTACAGGACTACTAAGTGGATGAAGAACTGGGATGTGGGCTAGAGGGCCCACTTTGCTACAGGACTACTAAGTGGATGAAGAACTGGGATGTGGGCTAGAGGGCCCACTTTGCTACAGGACTACTAAGTGGATGAAGAACTTGGATGTGGGCTAGAAGGGCCCACCTTGCTACAGGACTACTAAGTGGATGAAGAACTGGGATGTGGGCTAGAGGGCCCACTTTGCTACAGGACTACTAAGTGGATGAAGAACTGGGATGTGGGCTAGAGGGCCCACTTTGCTACAGGACTACTAAGTGGATGAAGAACTGGGATGTGGGCTAGAGGGCCCACTTTGCTACAGGACTACTAAGTGGATGAAGAACTGGGATGTGGGCTAGAGGGCCCACTTTGCTACAGGACTACTAAGTGGATGAAGAACTGGGATGTGGGCTAGAGGGCCCACTTTGCTACAGGACTACTAAGTGGATGAAGAACTGGGATGTGGGCTAGAGGGCCCACTTTGCTACAGGACTACTAAGTGGATGAAGAACTGGGATGTGGGCTAGAGGGCCCACTTTGCTACAGGACTACTAAGTGGATGAAGAACTTGGATGTGGGCTAGAAGGGCCCACCTTGCTACAGGACTACTAAGTGGATGAAGAACTGGGATGTGGGCTAGAGGGCCCACTTTGCTACAGGACTACTAAGTGGATGAAGAACTTGGATGTGGGCTAGAAGGGCCCACCTTGCTACAGGACTACTAAGTGGATGAAGAACTGGGATGTGGGCTAGAGGGCCCACTTTGCTACAGGACTACTAAGTGGATGAAGAACTGGAAAGCGGCCTAGAGGGGCCCACCTTGCTACAGGACTACTAAGTGGATGAAGAACTGGAAAGCGGCCTAGAGGGCCCCACCTTGCTACAGGACTACTAAGTTGATGAAGAACTGGGTTTATGAGCTATTGGGGACCACCTTGCTACATGACTACTAAGTGGATGAAGAACTCGGTTGTGGGCTAGAGTGGCCCACCTTGCTACAGGACAACTAAGTGGATGTAGAACTCAGTTGTGGGCTAGAGGGGCCCACCTTGCTACAGGACTACTAAGTGGATGAAGAACTGGGATGTGGGCAAGAAGTGCCCACCTTGCTACAGGACTACTAAGTGGATGAAGAACTCAGTTGTGGGCTAGAGGGGCCCACCTTGCTACAGGACTACTAAGTGGATGAAGAACTTGGATGTGGGCTAGAGGGGCCCACCTTGCTACAGGACTACTAAGTGGATGAAGAACTCGGTTGTGGGCTAGAGGGGCCCACCTTGCTACAGGACTACTAAGTGGATGAAGAACTCACTTGTGGGCTAGAGGGGCCCACCTTGCTACAGGACTACTAAGTGGATGAAGAACTTGGATGTGGGCTAGAAGGGCCCACCTTGCTACAGGACTACTAAGTGGATGAAGAACTAGGATGTGAGCTAGAGGGGCCCACCTTGCTACAGGACTACTAAGTGGATGAAGAACTCGGTTGTGGGCTAGAAGGGCCCACCTTGCTACAGGACTACTAAGTGGATGAAGAACTCACTTGTGGGCTAGAGGGGCCCACCTTGCTACAGGACTACTAAGTGGATGAAGAACTCGGTTGTGGGCTAGAGGGGCCCACCTTGCTACAGGACTACTAAGTGGATGAAGAACTCAGTTGTGGGCTAGAGGGGCCCACCTTGCTACAGGACTACTAAGTGGATGAAGAACTCACTTGTGGGCTAGAGGGGCCCACCTTGCTACAGGACTACTAAGTGGATGAAGAACTCGGTTGTGGGCTAGAGGGGCCCACCTTGCTACAGGACTACTAAGTGGATGAAGAACTCGGTTGTGGGCTAGAAGGGCCCACCTTGCTACAGGACTACTAAGTGGATGAAGAACTCACTTGTGGGCTAGAGGGGCCCACCTTGCTACAGGACTACTAAGTGGATGAAGAACTCGGTTGTGGGCTAGAGGGGCCCACCTTGCTACAGGACTACTAAGTGGATGAAGAACTCACTTGTGGGCTAGAGGGGCCCACCTTGCTACAGGACTACTAAGTGGATGAAGAACTTGGATGTGGGCTAGAAGGGCCCACCTTGCTACAGGACTACTAAGTGGATGAAGAACTTGGATGTGAGCTAGAGGGGCCCACCTTGCTACAGGACTACTAAGTGGATGAAGAACTCGGTTGTGGGCTAGAAGGGCCCACCTTGCAACAGGACTACTAAGTGGATGAAGAACTCACTTGTGGGCTAGAGGGGCCCACCTTGCTACAGGACTACTAAGTGGATGAAGAACTCGGTTGTTGGCTAGAGGGGCCCACCTTGCTACAGGACTACTAAGTGGATGAAGAACTCACTTGTGGGCTAGAGGGGCCCACCTTGCTACAGGACTACTAAGTGGATGAAGAACTCACTTGTGGGCTAGAGGGGCCCACCTTGCTACAGGACTACTAAGTGGATGAAGAACTTGGATGTGGGCTAGATGGGCCCACCTTGCTACAGGACTACTAAGTGGATGAAGAACTTGGATGTGAGCTAGAGGGGCCCACCTTGCTACATGACTACTAAGTGGATGAAGAACTCGGTTGTGGGCTAGAAGGGCCCACCTTGCTACAGGACTACTAAGTGGATGAAGAACTCACTTGTGGGCTAGAGGGGCCCACCTTGCTACAGGACTACTAAGTGGATGAAGAACTCGGTTGTGGGCTAGAGGGGCCCACCTTGCTACAGGACTACTAAGTGGATGAAGAACTCAGTTGTGGGCTAGAGGGGCCCACCTTGCTACAGGACTACTAAGTGGATGAAGAACTGGGATGTGGGCAAGAAGTGCCCACCTTGCTACAGGACTACTAAGTGGATGAAGAACTGGGCTGTGGGCTAGAAGGGCCCACCTTGCTACAGGACTACTAAGTGAATGAAGAACTGGGTTATGGTCTAGAGGGGCCCACCTTGCTACAAGACCACTAAGTTGATGAAGAACTTGGATGTGGGCTAGAAGGGCCCACCTTGCTACAGGACTACTAAGTGGATGAAGAACTTGGATGTGGGCTAGAAGGGCCCACCTTGCTACAGGACTACTAAGTGGATGAAGAACTGGGCTGTGGGCTAGAAGGGCCCATCTTGCTACAGGACTACTAAGTGGATGAAGATCTGGGCTGTGAGCTATAGGGGCCCACCTTGCTTCAGGACTACTTAGTGGGTGAAGAATATTAATATATTAATGTATTGTTATATTAATTCCGTATATATTAATTTGTAACAGTTTGTCATGCTGATTCGGAATGTTATTAGTTTAAGTTAGTCAATTAGTTTTTATAGTGTTCTATGTGTGCTTTAGGAAATGATCTGCCCTTTAATTACATGCCAAAAAATATGCACCCCATGTGGTGCAGACTATATAGGCATATATAGGCGTCTCCTAATTTGAGAGCTCTGCCTATGTTACATCAAGGTAATTCAACCGCAAACGTACGACAGACCTTTTTGCGTTTTCCATACGTTACCTTAACGCAGATGCAAATTACATCTGTTTCTATACTGGCGATACCGTCGCAAATAAGTTAAAATGCACAAATATTACTGGATATAAAAGAGGTCGTGTGACGGGGGTCGGGGGTACATATGCAGAAGCATAAATATTCGTATAATAGGCCTGGAGATCGAGAGGTATACTTTGGCGTTTGTCATCCTCAATACGACACTCGCTGCACATGAAGGACAAAGGGCATTGTCTCCCTAAGTGTGTATACCATACCCTTTTATAAGGCCCCAGACGGAAAGCAAGTCATTTCGCCGATTTCCGAGAAACTCTGTAATCTGTCACAAACCGAGCCGAGCTGCCGTCAGGGCCTACACCACTGCATGGTTAACCAAGAACAAAAGAAGATCACAGGGAACCAAAGATTTTAAACCGAGGCTGGGGTCTCAGAGTCAATGATTTGGACAGCTATGGATGGCTATGCGGCTTAATTTCAAATGGCATTAAAGGCAGGTCCACCGTTTCATGTTAAATTATTTTTTGGCATAATCTGAGATGAAATGGACAGTGTCGGTGGAGTATTATTAGTAATCTTGACAAGCAGTACCATGGTGTACTGTTGCTTGATTGAGCCTTTTAGGGAAGGAGGGGGGGGGGGGGGAGGGGGGATTTTTTGGCTTCAAAAATTTCGGGCCAGAATTTGTGGGGAAAATATTGTTCCTAGCTCCTTTCCCCTTAAAAATAGAAAATGCAAGGTATATTTTAAAATCAGAATTTGGTTATGACGTTGTCGAAAATAAAATCAAAATAGTAATATTTGATGCAGCCCATGACGACAGATACCAGGGTACACTACACTTAGGAATGTGTAAGCCACCTCATTGTGTGAGTATACACGTACAGCACGGTGGTACAGTACAGAGCTTGCAGTAACTTAGACGACCTGAACAAGAGTCAGCCTGACAAGTACAGTGACCCGGCCCTGCATGATGGTCCCGGAAAACACATGCATGAGGAGAGCTGGTGGACGCATTAACCTACAGCCGCGACCTCTAGCGGTACTCCAGACGCGTTCGTACTGTCTTGTGAACGGGACCTTAGATCACTGATATCACTGATATCAACAAAAAGGCACAAAAATTATATTAATTTGTAAACTTTTTAATGAAACTGTTAAATATAAAAAATACACTATCATTTAGAATACCGACAATATGACCCTCATTCACACAAAACGTGAAATATAATCACAGGTGCATGGTATTAATAAAATATCATGCAGGCGCAAACTTGCGTTATAGGCGATCGGTACATCTTAAAAGAAATTGTTCAGAACAGACCGCAAGCTACCTTTATGTGAAAATGCTGTTTAGCCTACCTTATTATTTGTATTCGATCATTTATTGACAGAAGATTCAAGATGACCCATGCGCCAGCATCCATTTAAAAGCCAACTAAAAACAAAATATCTGCGGAATATGTGAAGCAGATATCCCGGGAAAAGACAAAGCTCGGCTGCAGGAGAGTTGCATAGCTGTCTCTAACTACTAGCTAACTAATGACACTTCAAGAACTCGTACGACTCAAGTTACAACATGTTCCACCAAGTGCACGGACTTAAAATACTACCAAACTGAACGAGCCCGCCATGGCTTCAAAATACAGCAATAAAAACCTCTCAGGGCTGAGGGCAATATATGCCAATGTGTTACCGTGTACTCTCGTCGACGTGCTTTCTCCTTTATCAACGTTTGGTTCCCATGGTTATTTATAATGAAAATATAATTACTTATGTTGTCTGTTTTGTTGCAGTCTATTCAGAGTAAGATATTTACGAAGATTGTGGATGTTGTTCATACAGATATTACAGGTATAGATACAGAAAAGTGAATCGTATAAAACGATAATAAGTCAGGCGGAACACGTGATGCCGCTTTGCGTGTCAGATTGGTTTGTCTTTCACAGTACACGTGTATTGCTAGTGAGTTACAATTCTAGTCCAGACGCTAGTTAAGTTAGCGTTTAAAGTTCGGATGATTATTCTGGTTTAGGTATGGACTCTACTGACTGGGTGCTTTTGAAAGATATATATATGTATGGTTTATGTATCGATCCATTCAGTTTACTAATTTCTTCCAAGACAGGTCCAGTGTCTCTGTTACAAAACTTAATGTTAAGGTGGACTTCCCAGGTCATATTTGATTTAATCACCCATATAAATTAGAAAGGGATTACAACTTTCAGTATAGTATATGATCTTCTAAATATGACGTTTGCCGTTGAATTATCACTTTAGTTTACGTGGAACGTAATAAAATAAGGCTTAATAAAGATAAACACATATTGTATAGCTATATTCCAGATGTAAGCGAAATGATATAAGAACAAACGCCTGTGTGTGGCGTGTGACGTACCTAGTAAGAGATGTAGAGTAATCCACATGGTCGTCTGGCCGCGTCACGTGCAGGTATCAGGAGGCAGGTCTGCCAGCACTGTCACAGCCTCACACACAGCCATTCATCATATTCCGGTCCCCTACAACACCACGTGGAACTGTGCTTCACAGCGATTACAGCACTGCAAGTAATAGCTGAAAACCAGAAAGGCAAAAGAATAGACCGTCCAACAAAACTGGTTGGGCGCTATGAGGCCAGGCCAAGTAAATACCTCATCAATCTCTCCGCTAAGGCGTAAAGAAATCACCATCCTGAGATAAGTAACAGTCATACATGCTGCAGCCAGGACGGTGCTCAATTCACCTGGTTCTGTCCACTAAGAGTGCTTAAAACATAAAAGTATATATTACTACTATTATATTTCAGTGTGTTATAGCATTATCACGTTTTAATTATTTTCTGCATTTTTTACAACATTATATTTATGTCTCTTTCAGGGATAATGGTTTTCAGTATATATCACATGTAATTCAACCTTTTGGTTTACACCCTGATTTCTTCTAACTCCTGCCTGGTCATATATACACACACGTTTTCGTCCGATTCAAATGTATACACACACACATTTCAATGAGGGTTTAATAATGTCAAAACCCGTTTTTTTTATAATTATCTAGATCTAAATTATACCAAGAGAAAGTCGGAAAGTCAAAAACAACAAATCAAGATTCTAGAAAATAGCACTGCATCGCCAAGAATTGTTAGCATCCGAACCAGGTGAATGACAGGCACGATGCTTTGATATTAAGGATTCTCTAACGGAAATAAAAAAAATTGTCAAGTCGTAGGCTAGGATTCTCCAAAGAAAGCAGGCCTTTATATCATGTAAGAAATACTAGGACATCATTACGTCATCTGATGATCAGTCATGATATTTCGGAAATATTTCGAAATAAACCAATAAAAATTCTACCTGGGTCACAAGCTGTCCAATCTGCCTTACGCTCCATAAACAGCGGTTACGCTATGCTCAACTATTCGCTACACTACCCGCTGCAATAAACCGCGGTTGCCAGTCAGGTTTGGCCACCTGGCGGTGCTGTCTCTGTGGTATTCCCCTGTTTCTGCGTAATATTTAACCAATCATATTGCAGGTATCACTTGCACTATCGGATGTTCTTTGAGGTACCGGTCACTTTGCACTGCGGTGGAAAGCGCTTGGTAGCACAGACGTTTCTATTGGAATACACACGATGCAATCGTCAAATTCAACACAGTCTCTATACTGACTTGCTGGTGTGGCCTGACGTAAGTTATCCCTCATCGTCTGCATATTTCCTTTCTTGCAGTGCTACACGAGTTTGCTTCGGGCGCAGCCATGTTTGTTTACACGCTAAGCCAATCAAATTTCTCAGTTCTGCAGATTTGTTTAAACGCTGAGCCAATCAGATTTTAGTTTATCCAGCGTAAACTGACTGGGTGTTTGGCACTTTGCCAAACCTGCAGAATCCTACTATTTCTCACCAGCAGGTCACGTGCTGTGTTCAGAGCGTTAACCTGTCTGGGCCCGTCAGACTCTCCTCTACTCTGCTGCGCTTCGTTTTATTATGCCTCTGTGAAGTCTGTCAGTTTCCCCCCTAATCTACTGCTCCTCGGGTTTATTATGCCTCTGTGAAGTCTGTCAGGTTTCCCCCTAATCTACCGCTCCTCGGGTTTATTATGCCTCTGTGAAGTCTGTCAGTTTTCCCCCTAATCTACAGCTCCTCGGGTTTATTATGCCTCTGTGAAGTCTGTCAGTTTCCCCCCTAATCTACTGCTCCTCGGGTTTATTATGCCTCTGTGAAGTCTGTCAGTTTTCCCCCTAATCTACCGCTCCTCGGGTTTATTATGCCTCTGTGAAGTCTGTCAGGTTTCCCCCTAATCTACCGCTCCTCGGGTTTATTATGCCTCTGTGAAGTCTGTCAGTTTTCCCCCTAATCTACAGCTCCTCGGGTTTATTATGCCTCTGTGAAGTCTGTCAGGTTTCCCCCTAATCTACCGCTCCTCGGGTTTATTATGCCTCTGTGAAGTCTGTCAGGTTTCCCCCTAATCTACCGCTCCTCGGGTTTATTATGCCTCTGTGAAGTCTGTCAGGTTTCCCCCTAATCTACCGCTCCTCGGGTTTATTATGCCTCTGTGAAGTCTGTCAGGTTTCCCCCTAATCTACCGCTCCTCGGGTTTATTATGCCTCTGTGAAGTCTGTCAGGTTTCCCCCTAATCTACCGCTCCTCGGGTTTATTATGCCTCTGTGAAGTCTGTCAGTCTTCCCCCTAATCTACCGCTCCTCGGGTTTATTATGCCCCTGTGAAGTCTGTCAGGTTTCCCCCTAGTCTACCGCTCCTCGGGTTTATTATGCCTCTGTGAAGCCTGTCAGTTTTCCCCCTAATCTACTGCTCCTCGGGTTTATTATGCCTCTGTGAAGCCTGTCACTTTCCCCCCTAATCTACTGCTCCTCAGGTTTATTATGCCTCTGTGAAGTCTGTCAGTCTTCCCCCTAATCTACCGCTCCTCGGGTTTATTAAGCCTCCGTGAAGTTTGTCAGGTTTCCCAACCTTAATGCTGCAAAGGTTGACTTGGACAAGCAATTAACGTAACCGACCTTCTCAATAAACACGGTTACTCTTCTCTTTTTTTGTCCAGCACAAGTATAATAAAAAAATATGTTTATTCAACGTGTACTTATTGTTATGTCCTATTGATTTTGAGGTACTTGAGGACATTGATGGTAGAGCGAGGCTTAATGCTTATACGCTTACCCCAACAGACCCGACCATACCTTACAGTGTCCATGGCACAGACTTGAAAATGAGACAACAGAATTGCAAAAAAAAAAAAAAAAACGGTATATTTTTCTTCTATGTTATAACGTTTATTTCTACAGTTTTACCCATTGTTTTACATTGTTACTACCGCAACTGCAGACTGGGACATCAACATTTATGCAGCATAATTCATATACCACAAAAATGGAAAACTTTTGAATGATAAATAAAGTATCAGTTATTGCAACCAATCTTTATCTCAGTTTTCCGTTGTTGAATGCATGATTTATTGACTCCAGTGCCTTATTTATCTCGTGACAGCAGAAATAATATCCCGGGATAGACCTCTTTTTATTAATGATTTGTTCCAAATGAAAGAATACAGTAATAAAACAAAGTAAACATGACCGCTTTTCTCATTCTTTAAGTATTGTAAAAATTAAAATATTACTTGTAGATATTTAGTGTCTGAAATTTCAAATTAGAGAAAACATTATCATCAATGTTGCGTGCAAAGTCTTGAGTGCGGGGTGGGAGCCTGTGCACCCAGTGGTACCCCCGGCTATACGGAACTGCATTACTACAACAAAAGACCCCCAGGACATGGTGTTTATTTCTGTATATTGATTACCTGTTAGTGTTGTCAAACTGACCTTTATTTTTATCAATAATTGTGAACCTTATTCCTACATTGGTTGAGCTGCCCCACAACTATTAAATAACGTAAACAAATGTTACATGAACATTCACTTTACTAGCGTACGGGTGTGTAATACTAAAAATACATTGCTGTGATTGGGATTTTATTGTACTATAAACACAAATAGCTGGTGGCCGATCCAAGTAGGCCTTCATGTATATCGTTTTCTCCTGTCCAAGCTTTTTCATGTCCGGTGCATATCAGTTTACCACAGCGGCCAGCGGACCAACGTTGTTAATATAAACACATATTGTTAATCGTGTGTGATGACCCTATCGTCTATTTAAACCTAAATCCCTGCAAAAGTGCGCGTGTGTTTATCAATTAACTCGCCCCTGGGACACGCTGCTACTGGCGATATGTTTACTTGGCTTGGCCACATGCATGGAAAGCAGTTCAAGGCACTTCATGAACGGTTCAACAATCAATGCGGACAAATTGGCGGTGGCGATTGCGAAAATTCTCTTGGGAAAGTACTAGTGTAATTATGGATGTAGAGAGCGGATAGAGTGTTGATTGGATTGAATATCCAACTCAAGATCAAGCGGATTAACATTAACGTAATATCAAATAGTTGCGGGTGTGATCCGGTGAGACTTGACCTTTTTCAGCAGCCATCTAATGTTAATAAACCGCGGGCCCTGCTCCTGACCTGCCCGGGGATGGTTTTCTGTATCGTTTATCATGGCGTAGTTTGTGGAGGGACTTGACGTTCACGCTTCACTGCCTCTCCGTGTAATATCCACGCTAACGGGATAATTGAGCCGCTGGAGCGATGGTCCTCACGGAGCAATTCGATAACGATATCAATCTGGTGGTACCGGTTTTAGCTGGCTGACTGCCTGTCTCATGACGGTGTGTCCCCGCTCAGCAAACACGCCACTCAGCCGGGTCTGAATCATTTTGATTGACAGTCCGGTTCAACAGGATTCAATATTGTAACATTAAAAATAAACAGCCCCCGCTCACCTAGACTACCAGGGGTTTAGTTTATTTAAAAAGGTTTTTGAAAAAGAACAAATCGTTATACGTCCTCTGGAACAACAATATGGAGGGGCTTTTTTAAAGTCTGCCCATCTAAACGAAATCCGTAAATTGTTGCAAACGTGCAGGAGCAATAGTAAAATGTGTGACCCCCTGTGATTTTTAAAGAGATGAATATTAAAAACTCAAAATTTGATCCCTTTTCTGTTTAATACCTATGTTAATAAACGTGTGTATTGAAGGCATTAAGACAAGTGCTCTCAAATCTGATCCTTCTCAAATAGAAGCGGCACACACATTCACACTGATCCTTCTCAAATAGAAGCGGCACACACATTCACACTCTGATCTTTCTCAAATAGAAGCGGTACACACTTCCATACACTCTGATCCTTCTCAAATAGAAGCGGTACACACTTTCACACACTCTGATCCTTCTCAAATAGAAGCGGCACACACATTCACACTCTGATCCTTCTCAAATAGAAGAGGTACACACTTTCACACACTCTGATCCTTCTCAGATAGAAGCGGCACACACATTCACACTCTGATCCTTCTCATTAGAAGCAGGCAGCACACACATTTACACTCTGGTCCTTCTCAAATAGAAGCGGTACACACTTTCACACTCTGATCCTTCTCAAATAGAAGCGGTACACACTTTCACACACTTTGATCCTCTCAAATAGAAGCGGCACACACTTCCATACACTCTTATCCTTCTCAAATAGAAGCGGTACACACTTTCACACACTCTGATCCTTCTTAATTAGAAGCGGCACACACTTTCACACTCTTATTCTTCTCAAATAGAAGCGGCGCACATATTCACACACTTTGGTCCTTCTCAAATGGAAGCGGCCAATCCTTGGAGCAATTATTTTTCTTGTATGGCTTGACTTGAATTTATAGCGACCGGATCTATTTTTAACTAGAAGGTGCTTATCAAATGATGGTCGTCCTTATACATTACTAGTTCACGCCTGTCCTTTTTTAGTCAACTGTTTTAACTTCACTACGAAATTACTTTTTCAATATAAGGAACAACATTTAACTTATAAAACAGTATATTAATCGCTCTCTGAAATGACCGTTTCTTTAAAAATAAAAGGGTATGCAGCTTTACATTTAAAAAAGACTTGATGCCTCCATAATATAATAACCAAAAGCTTTACACCAGAGAAAAATAATTTTCTGTCTACGCTCAAGGGAGAGAATGGTGCAAAATTTAATCAAGAAAAAAATATCAAACGAGATTCAGACAAGCTTTTATCATCTGATCAGGGGGATAATAGCAGTGCCTTCCCATATAAATCTAAATTGTTCCGTTAAATCAAATAACACTGAAGCCCATGTCGTTTCGGTGGTCCTTTTCACCGTGACCTTAGCCCACGTTACCCCTGTTGTTCTGGAGCCCATGTTGGTCTTACCATCTCTGCCAGATCATTCCGGTGTAGTCCAGCAGGCTGTACGTGACAGGCTTTGTCTCCAGCCCTGACCCAGGCTCGTCGTACTAACAGCATTACCTACTGCAGGGATAATGACTGATTTATTTCTTTGTCCACGTAACATTTACAGAGCTGACTCGATGTTCTGATAAGGATGTTCGGTGATGGACGCAAAAATCTTCTGAATGCACATAAATAAATTTACCATTTTAACTGCAATAGCTTTCGCTTATCAATTCTCATTAGTTGGGTTAAGATAAGATAAGATATGTTAAGTAATTCACCGTAAAGCACTATATGACAGTACAAAACATGACTGGATGCAACATACATGCATTCCTTATAAGATATACGTAAATGAATACAACTATCATGCACGGACGAACAAATAAACACACATAAAAACAGACGGACTGCTGCATATTAAGATCTAACTAATGCGAAAAAAAAGAAAAGAAATCTAGCGAGTAAAAATGTATCTTAAATGTTATGCATATATTGGAGCACCATTTAAACATCAATAGAAATTTATTTTACATGGATTGTACAATTAGTTATATTAACTAGGAGGCACTCTCCATGAGAGTGGGACTGGGATGGTGGCGTACGGTAGTCTTAAGAGGTGGGGGAAACCGGAGGACCCGGAGAAAACCACCGGCATTGGACGGGTCACTACAACCCACTCTCATGGCCACGCCGGGAATCGAACCCGGGTCGCCAGCGGAAAGAGCCGAGCATTTTACCCCTGGACTGTCCAGGCCCTAGCATGTCCATCTGACTGTCCGTCTTGTCAGATAACATAACTTGTACCGGTAAGGCCGATGAAGTCCAAACTTCCCAATCAGAAAGGTCCTTGTGTGTCCAGTGTGGAAAACATACCTATAATTCTCTGAGTTAGGGCACGAAACTCTGTTTCAGCACCCCACGACTAGGGTTCTCAGGAACGGCTTGGAGGATTTTTGTTATCCAAGGAATGGTTGGACAGGTTTCATGAAATTTGGAACTTGATCACGGAATACCTTATTTGCTGACGACTGGTTCCTAACAGCAATCTTCCCATTTTATGCATTTTCTGTATGTTTGAGGATGATAGTCTAAAGACATTAGTCTAAGCTTCAGCATGGCACAACAACTGTCAAAAGTCAGACCCTAGCAACAGTAGAACCTGGAAATTTCAACATGCAAACTAGTTATAGATAATTTTTTTTGAAGCCCCAGATTATGTTAATGTGACGTATATTGGTGTTATGGCGTCTAGTATTCTGGATTCAGCTGAGCATCATGACCCTTGGGCCATTAGTTTTATATATTTCGAGACGGTCCAGCCACAGAATAATGTTCACAGTGGCTTGGCGAGCGATAAGTCACAATCGATTCATAATTTATAATGACCAGTACTTAATTAATCGCCAAGTCATTTAAACATATATCGATTCTCATTTATCCGACTGAGTGCGTTCTTAAATCAACTGTGTAAAATTTGCAATTATACACTCCCAGTCCTTTCGATATGTCGAAAGGTTAACTCATCCGGTAGACATGGGTTCAGAGATAAGTACGGGCAGTACTTGTACTAACGTATTGTTTATGATGACTTTGTGTTTATTTAGCGGAGACAGTGACCTTAGTGACATGCGGACACCTGAGCTATGACTGTTGGCCTGTTCTTTTAGCTACAGGACTGTCATTTAACACCGTGCCAGATGGGCTGTCTGTGGTACAGTTCACCGCTTTTTCACTGTATGTTACCATATCGTAATGACAGACTAAGCTCCCCGTGTCGTTATTCGTCACGCGTGCGGACCATGGACACTCACAAACTCATGCACTTAAAACTCATGTCTGGCCGGCAAATACGAACAAACTCCCCTCCCCCCCCCCCCCGCCTCTAACACATCTTGTATCACAGATACATCAATCCACCTATAACACCGGACCATGGGAAATTGGTTTCAGGGGGTAGGGCGGGGGAAATTCTACTCCCTTTCTAAGGAGGGGCAAAGGACTTTAAGTTCAACCCAATCCCTCAAATAAAAATTTTAGGTGAAAACTCCGTAATATTTAAAGCAGAGATTTGATAGATATTTCGGTAATACATTCAATTTATAATTTCTTCATATTTTCTCTGATAATCTTTTTAATTATGCAGTCCATATTGAGACAGTTTAAATATTGTTGACCCATTTGCCTCACTGAATATATTAAATGCTCTAATTTGACATTTTGTTGCAATATCACTTAATTTTTGCCGTTCTTAAGGAAACATGTCAAGTTATATAATCAAATACTGTCATATTGTAAATAAAGGAATGTAAAATTGTGTATATATAATTAGAAAGGGACATAATAATCCCTTTACCATATGATGTAGGGATGATATCAGCCAACCCTGTATACCACTACCCTGGATGGAGTGAAACGGTAGAGTGATAACAGAAGTAGTATCTATATATATAAGACCTTTCCCTACTCTCTATCCCTTCCCATATTTATTTTTGTATTTACACAAACCTTAAGACATTTTACTAGTAGGACTAGCGGCTGGATAGATGTGCTAGATGAGAAGGATAACCCAGTTAATTGCGGATTTGAAGAGTAACTCTCAAACGGAGTGGCTTCCCTCATTATACTCTTTGTTTTATTGGTTTGCGGTTTTACCCCCGCGTGGCTCAGGCCCGAGACCGTATAGTTTTCCCTGATATACGAGACCAGCAGCTGTTGGTAAATTGACTAAACATATTCCGTCATTTATATCACACCGCTACAACAAGCATGGAAATAGAAACATTTCCTTTGAGGTAAAAAAGAAAACGATATACATCTGCCAAAGAAACGAAATGGGCGCCAGCACTCAATGAAACGCTGTACCATCCAGTCATGTTGTGCAATATTAAGTGTTGTTTGTAAATTTCCGAAATAATCACATTCGCCTTTTTTTACTTTCCTCAAGGAGAACGCACTCACTGGGTCTACCAGGTGGCGCCATTTATGTTGCAGATCATCCGGGAGTGTGCATTAAGCAGAGTGTCTGCTGGTAGGACTGAGCGTCCCGGAAAATGACCATATACAGAGTGTCGCACCACGTTCATTAAACAGAGTGTCTGCTGGTAGGACTCAGAGCCAAACAAAATGTTAATACACGGAGTGTGGCACTATGAGCATTAAGCAAAGAGTTTACTGGTAGGCCTGAGCATCCAGGAAAAAGTTAATATACGGAGTGTGGCACCACGTTCATTAAACAGAGTGTTTACTGGTAGGACTGAGCACCCCGAAAAAAGTTAATATACGTGGTGTGGCACCATGTGCATTAAACAGAGTGTTTACTGGTCGGACTGAGCACCCAGGAAAAAGTTAATATACGTTGTGTGGCACCACGTTCATTAAACAGAGTGTTTAGTGGTAGGACTGAGCACCCAGGAAAAAGTTAATATACGGGAAGTTGCACCAGGTGCATTAAACAGAGTGTTTACTGGTAGGACGAGCACCCAGGAAAAGTTAATATACAGGGTGCGGCACCATGTGCATTAAACAGAGTGTTTACCGGTAGGACTGAGCACCTAGGAAAAAGTTAATATACGGGGTGTGGCACCATGTGCATTAAACAGTGTTTACTGGAAGGACTGAGCACCCAGGAAAAAGTTAATATACGGAGTGTGGCACCATGTGCATTAAACAGAGTGTTTACTGGTAGGGCTGAGCACCCAGGAAAAAGTTAATATACGGGGTGTGGCACCATGTGTATTAAACAGAGTGTTTACTGGTAGGACTGAGCACCTAGGAAAAAGTTAATATACGGGGTGTGGCACCATGTGCATTAAACAGAGTGTTTACTGGTAGGACTGAGCACCTAGGAAAAAGTTAATATACGGGGTGTGGCACCATGTGCATTAAACAGAGTGTTTACTGGTAGGACTGAGCACCCAGGAAAAAGTTAATATACGGAGTGTGGCACCATGTGCATTAAACAGAGTGTTCACTGGTAGGACTGAGCACCCAGGAAAAAGTTAATATACGGGGTGTGGCACCATGTGTATTAAACAGAGTGTTTACTGGTAGGACTGAGCACCCAGGAAAAAGTTAATATACGGGGTGTGGCACCATGTGCATTAAACAGAGTGTTTACTGGTAGGACTGAGCATCCAGGAAAAAGTTAATATACGGAGTGTGGCACCATGTGCATTAAACAGAGTGTTTACTGGTAGGGGTGAGCACTCAGGAAAAAGTTAATATACGGGGTGTGGGACCATGTGCATTAAACAGTGTTAACTGGTAGGACTGAGCACCCAGGAAAAAGTTAATATACGGGGTGTGGCACCATGTGTATTAAACAGAGTGTTTACTGGTAGGACTGAGCACCTAGGAAAAAGTTAATATACGGGGTGTGGCACCATGTGCATTAAACAGAGTGTTTACTGGTAGGACTGAGCATCCAGGAAAAAGTTAATATACGGAGTGTGGCACCATGTGCATTAAACAGAGTGTTTACTGGTAAGGGTGAGCACCCAGGAAAAAGTTAATATACGGGGTGTTGCACCTTGTGCATTAAACAGAGTGTTTACTGGTAGGACTGAGCACCTAGAAAAAAGTTAACAACGGGGTGTGGCACCATGTGCATTAAACAGAGTGTTTACTGGTAGGACTGAGCACCCAGGAAAAAGTTAATATGCGGAGTGTGGCACCATGTGCATTAAACAGAGTGTTTACTGGTAGGACTGAGCACCCAGGAAAAAGTTAATATACGGGGTGTGGCACCATGTGCATTAAACAGAGTGTTTACTGGTAGGACTGAGCACCCAGGAAAAAGTTAATATACGGGGTGTGGCACCATGTGTATTAAACAGAGTGTTTACTGGTAGGACTGAGCATCCAGAAAAAAGTTAATATACGGAGTGTGGCACCATGTGCATTAAACAGAGTGTTTACTGGTAGGGGTGAGCACTCAGGAAAAAGTTAATATACGGGGTGTGGGACCATGTGCATTAAACAGAGTGTTTACTGGTAGGACTGAGCACCTAGGAAAAAGTTAATATACGGGGTGTTGCACCATGTGCATTAAACAGAGTGTTTACTGGTAGGACTCAGAGCCCCGCAAAACACGTGCACATCGGATTTTTTATAAATTATTATCTTATTTAAAAATTATCCGAATATGAATTTAATTATATATATTATGTTTTATCAATATTAACAAAAGAATGTAAATGTAATTTTATCTTTAATAGAAAAGAATGTTAAATACAGGTATGTACATATATAACATTCATAAATATACTGGTCCGATGAGAGGGCATAGAAACACACATTCACAGACACGAACACACTTATTTATTTAGTTGATTTCATTATATAATTAAATTCAAGAATAAAACTTTTAATATACCCCCAGCTAATCAGATCATGAGTGCATCATATATATTTACAAATTATAACGTGCAACTCAACATTAGCAATACAAAAGATACTAATATTTATACATGTTCTGAATACATTCACATGTAAAATGTATTTATGTATGCTTGTGCATCATATGATATGTATAATAATTTTGTTGGTGATACACTTTCATACACACTCACCCTCACGCTCAACCTATAATGAATGGGAATGAACCAGGAAACGTACAAATACTTGCTTTGACATAAAATGTACATTTAACATTAATTATATCTTATCAAATATTCTGGAGATGGAGACTGTAAGTGATGACGGTAGAAGTTTGGAGAGTAAGATGATTTTTTTTTGGTTAAACATTTCTACTTTATCTGTTGAGGAGGGCGATCACAGCTCCCAGTGACGTCACAGCTAGTACCAGAACACTTGGTCTCACATGTCCGGAACCCATCTGAAAATTTAAATAACATAAAATAGCAAATAAAAAGCAGATATAAAACGTTATAAAAATGCCAAATTATACGTGTTTGCAAAGTAACGATTTGGCTGTTGTGTTATATCAGTTCTATGGAGTATTTCTGTTTTAAAACTTGACTGATGTGATTCCTCGAGGACGTATAAGTCTATCTACCTTTAGTCATTACTAATAGTAATTTTATAGTTATTAAAACATATCTTAGTAATCATATGACTGGAGAGGTGCATTACTGAACTATGAAAACAATGTTTCCAAGTACCAATAAAAAGTCAAATGAGTATTAGCACGTGACCACTAAGGACTAATTACGATGGCATGCGTATGTACGTCAGGAAGACTCAAGTGACTCAAGTAATCAGATAGAGTAAAAGTTGGTCAGGTATCAGATATATAATATAGGTGACGCAGGAAATCAGGTTGATCAGGCTAAGATATAGGATACGTGACCTGGGTATAGGATACGGGACTGGGGACGAAGGTGTAATAAATATAGGACTGGTAAAGCATGTGTCAGACAGGACAGGTGATGTAGGTATTATATATGACAGGTGACCCCGGTATGATATATACGACAGGTGACCCTTGTTTTATAAATAATACAGGTGATCCCAGTATAACATTAAGGACAGGTGACCCAGGTATTAACTATAGAACAGATGAAGCGGGATAAAAGGTGCCCATTCACCTGCCTTTTGAAAAAGAATTTATGTGATTTCTGGCTTCCTATGTGTATATATAAATGATCAAAAGGTAATTTTGGTTGAGAAAAGTCCTTATAAGGCCTTCGTGAAGGATATATGAAATTGTTTATCAACAACGTGTTTGTAAACACAGCATTGTTGACAAACAGGAAAAACATGTGACATAAGGTGGTATATGCATATATGCGGTGGTAGAAAAGTCACATTTGCCATTTGCCATTTGCAAAGCTCTTGCTTATCTGACTTTCTGCCAGATGCCCTTGTTAAATTTGTTTTGATTATTTTAGCGGGCTCCCAAATATTATAAACACGTTGATATAAACAAAACAAGCAGCCTGTGTGTGGTGATATCCATTTTTTCTGACCTACTTTTATAAAAGCTCCAAGAGATAACCTTTAGTTTATAAAGCTCAGATATAGGTGATTGGGCCCCTTAAAGTATAGGGCATGTGACCCAGGTATTAACTATAGGACAGGTGACCGAGGTATTAACTTCAGGACAGATGAAAGCGGTATTAGCTAGGACAGGTAACCCAGGTATCAGGTATAGGAAAGGTGGCCCGGGTATTAACTATAGGCAAGGTGAATCAGGTATTAGCTATAGGACAGGTGAAACAGGTATTAGCTATAGGAAAGGTGACCCGGTTATTAACTATAGGACAGGTAAAACAGCTATTACACATAAGAAAGGTGACCCAGTGTTCAGAGTCACGGTTACTCACCGTTGCGTAGTAGTTACATAAATCTCCATTACAACATTCGATGCAGGACCAGTCATTAAACCAGTCACGTTTGCAGTGCTTCATCATATCGGCCTTCTTCTGTTCACAGCTTTGCAGCACGTCACAGTCCTTCCAGATAAATATCATGCGCTCTCCGTACGGCGTCCAGTAGGGGGGCACTGTGAGGACAATATATATAACAGAGTTGGATAAAAATGCAAATGAATTTGCATTTAGATTTTACACATTTGCATATAAATGCAGTATACTTGAAAAGCCGCGAGCGGTACTTGCATTTTCATATAAATGCAATGGTGATGCATTTGTATTTACATTTGCATTTGAAATAAAATGCTGTGGGTTTTCATTTGAAATATCAGTCAAATGTCAAATGAAAATTCTTTAAAACATTAAAAGCCATAGTGATTGTCTATTATTGTGTCAAAGGCCAAGTTCAGCGACAACGTGTGTGAATAGTCAGTTTGCCATCTTGTGTACTTACCCTCAGTTATTTATTTTCCTGTAGTAGTTGACAGAAGTAATATTAATACACATGTATGTACCTACATACAATGCTTGTTCAATTGTCGGGATATCTTGCAGCTTCAACTTGTTTAACGTCATGGATATGGAGTCTGATTCACTTTTGTGATGTTTACACTGTAGTGGTAAGCACCTCTACATTCTACACAGTCAGTGTAATTAGATATGAAGAATGAACTCATTGTGATTTAAACGTGTTTTATTCATAATGCTGTGCTGAGTTTTCTGTTTAATGGTATAATTCTATTTTGTTATTCCGTGTACAAAATTGTATCAGTGGCAAATAAAAGGTATTCAGACTGCGTTTATTGGGATTTAAACATTTTCAATAAGATTTAAATGCCCTTAAAATTATGCATTTATATGTGAAAAAATACTTAAATGCATTGCAATTGCATTCATATGCAATGACTGATTAAGCATTTGTATTTGCATTTGGAAATATTTAAAAAGAAAAGACTGATAAAACATTTGCATTTGCTTTCATATGCAATGACTGATAAAAGCATTTGCATTTGCAATTGAGAAAGCAACATCGCAAAGGGTATGCGTAAACACAGTGATTCTTGATGTCACACCGTCATCTCTGTATTGATTGGAAGGAAAGACCTGCCAGATCCACTGTAGTACTATTATACTTCTGCCAGTTCACGTATATAGTAGATACACAGACCGAAAACCGGTCTTATCAAACATCCCCTTAAGTACTACATACATGTTAGAACTTGTGCTGCCGCCTGGGGATGCTGAATAGTACCTCATTAAATCCAGCGTCTCCAGTTGTGGCAACCTTGAAACTAGTTGGACAGTTTCAGTCGAGGGACGTGTTAAAATAAATCTTTCATCTCCATTCCTCCTCCATTTTATGTCTCAATACTCTGACTATAATGTATTCCCTAATTACTGGACAATGCTCGGACAATAACGTACTCTCTAAATACTGGACAATACACATTGATCTAATGCTAATATACGGTTCTCCCTAAATACCTGACAGCCTTTCAAAACTATGATTTCCGTTCGGAAAAGAAATGCTTATTATTCCAAAAGGCGTCACTTCTGTTTCACTTAGAACGGTGAACAATGACATACAGCGAAAACATATGTCAAGTAAATAACAGTGACAACGAAACGTTCTTAATTTTAACTTGGTGGTATTTGTGCTACTAATTAAGACACATTGATCTAATACTAATGCTAATGCTATTTTTACTATTACAACTACTACTACTACTACAACTAATAATAATAATAATAATAATAATCGTGATGAAACTGAAACATTCAACGGACTCCCTAAGGGATAGAACTGGCGATAGATCACAACTTCGTCAGGAGAGGGCAGCACCAGCTGCTTTCCCACTCAGTTAAAGTTAATGTTTAACTTATATCGAACTCGTCACACATCGTGACCCCGGGTTGTGTTTACTTTACACGGATAGTTCCACCAAGGATATTACACATACATTCAGAAGATGACGCATACGACCTGTCCAAGAATGTGTGATTGCTGCATGACATTTATTAAATGATGTCAATACACCTCATTCAGGCTCATTGCCAGTGTTACATTCAAAGGAATTTGTTACAGACAAAATATTATAATACCAGTATTTGGTCGTACTAATACCATTGACATACTAGTATATATTGGCAGGAACTCTAAATAATTATATATACATGTCATACAGATATATTATATGGCATTGTAATTTTACATATATAATTAAACAATAATAATTAAACATATATTACAATTAGTATTACTTTTTATATGTTAACATAACAGACGCTATGTGTGAAGAATTTACTGACTGTGTGAAGGACAATAGTACGGGACGCTTGTATAGGTAATGTGATACTTTGGGTCAGTAGCAGTGGTGATGCTGTGGGATACTTTGGGTTAGTAGCAGTAGGGTGCTGTGGGATACTTTGGGTCAGTGCATGGCAGTGGGATGCTGTGGGATAATTTGGGTCAGTGGCAGTTGGGAGCTGTAGGATACTTTTTGTTTGTAGCAGTGTGGTGCTGTGGGATACTTAGGGTTAGTAGCAGTAGGGGTGCTGTGGGATACTAAGGGTTAGTAGCAGGAGGTTTGTTGTGGGATATATCCTATACTTAGGGTTAGTAGCAGTAGGGGTGTTGTGGGATACTTCGGGTCACTAGCAGTGGTGGTGTTGTGGGATACTTTAGGTCACTAGCAGTGGTGGTGTTGTTTAGGATACTTTGGGTCACTAGCAGTGGTGGTGTTGTGGGATACTTTGGGTTAGTAGCAGTGGGGTGCTGTGAGATACTTTGGGTCACTAGCAGTGGTGGTGTTGTGGGATACTTTGGATCACTGGTAGTGGTGGTTTTGTGGGATACTTTGGGTCACTAGCAGTGGTGGTGTTGTGGGATACTTTGGGTTACTAGCAGTAGTGGTGTTGTGGGATACTTTGGGTCACTAGCAGTGGTGGTGTTGTGGGATACTTTGGGTCACTAGCAGTGGTGATAGTGTGAAATACTTTGGGTTAGTGGCAGTGGGGTGCTGTGGGATACTTTGGGTCACTAGCAGTGGGGGTGTTGTGGGATACTTTGGGTCACTAGTAGTGGTGGTGCTGTGAGATACTTTGGGTTAGTAGCAGTGGGGTGCTGTGGGATACTTTGGTTCCTTAGCAGTAGGGATGTTGTGGGATACTATGGGTAGGTAGCAGTAGGGCATTTGTGGGATGCTATGGGTTAGTAGCAGTTGGGGTGTTGTGGGATACTATTGGTTGTAAGCAGTTGGGTGTTATGGGATACTTAGAGTTAGTAGCAGTAGGGGTGTTGTTGGATATATCCTATACTTAGGGTTAGTAGCAGTAGGGGTGTTGTGGGATACTTAGGGTCACTAGCAGTGGTGGTGTTGTGGGGTACTTTGGGTCACTAGCAGTGGTGGTGCTGTGGGATACTTTGGGTTAGTAGCAGTAGGAGTGTTGTGGGATACCTAGGGTCACTAGCAATGGTGGTGTTGTGGGGTACTTTGGGTCACTAGCAGTGGTGGTGCTGTTGGATACTTTGGGTTAGTAGCAGTGGGGTGCTGTGGGATACTTTGGGTCCTTAGCAGTAGGGTGTTGTGGGTTACTTTGGGTTAGTAGCAGTGGGGTGCTGTAGGATTCTTTGGGTCACTAGCAGTGGGGATGCTGTCGGATACTTAGGGTCAGTAAAAGGAGGGTGTTGTAGGATACATCGGGTCACTATTAGTGGGGGTGCTGTGGGATACTTTGTGTTAGTGGGAGTGGCGGTGCTGTAGGATACTTGGGTTGATGGCGGTATGGCTCTGTGGGGTAAATCCTCAGGCATATTTTAATAACAGAGAGTACTGAGTGTGAGCATGTATGAATCGTTCTAAATTAGTTATGGTTAAAATATACAATTTTAGAAAAACAATTATGTATTATCACACGATGTTTTATTCTGTCACCAAGGTCGTGCGTGCGTGTGTGTGTGTGTGTGAGAGAGAGAGTGAGAGAGAGAGAGTGACAACCTGTGTGTATGTGTGTGTCTACTCACGTCCCCATCTCATCCTTGTTATACATATATCCTGGTGTTCCTCGCATTGTTTACTTGTTTTGATACATTTGTCTCTGTTGTTGTCCTGGTTGTCACAAGCATAACACTCTAGAGACCAAGCTAAAATAAACAAGTTAACAAATCTTGACATTCCAAAAAGCAATCTGAAACTATCAAGAAAATCAGTACTATTACATTTCCAAGACCGGCCTAACAATATGAATGTATGGGTTGATATCGTCATATGAAATCATCAAACAGTGACTGCCATAACTATCATTTGCCAGGAAAACAATAGAATTAGAGGCTTATTATTATTTCTCACTCCATATATAATATGTTATAATCACTGTCGTGGCTTTTTATAAAAACATATATACATTTTATCTGCATGTTAGCCTGTATTTGTATACAAGTAAAATCGGGATACAGCTCAAGGGATAGCAGCCCGGTTTATCAACTTTATACTGATTTTGACCCATGTTTTTTTTTCTATGGACAAGAACCTCCTATTAGATATTATTATTTTACTACATAAGGACACATTTTAATGTTGAGAAAAATACCTTACCTGTTTGCAGCATAGGTATCAATACCAGTATAAGAACCGTAAATGAAGACAGGTTCGCCATGTTGGCGTGGTTTGAAGACGCTGGCCTATTTACACGTTAATAGGTAAGTAGTTAATGTTTCATCTAGACTCTCAATGCGCGGGTCAAGAGGTCGCGCTGATAAGAAATACGATTAAACAGCGACATCTGGCGACGAACATGAGCACTTAACATGCGAAAGTCCGCGTCCATGCCTGGTTCTCTCACCCTCTCACTCTCTCTCTCAGTTTGACAGTGCCTTGGTTACTATATACATATGTGCTCATTTTCAAGATCTCTTGTAAATTAACGATACAACTAAAATATTGCATATAAGCAATGAAGAGCTCAAAATTAAGGGTGAAATTAAACATACTGCGAGTAGCGACTTCAATACGCAAGTTTTGATTTATTATTCATGACGTGCACACTGTATAAATATATAATATTTTAAGTCTTAGTGTTTGCCTTAAAAACAATGTCATAGAATTTTCCACATCCTGTGGTATTCTGACATTTTGGCTATTATTATAAAACATTTTCATATTCATGCGCGTAGTTCGGCCGAGCAAAATTTAAAGGCCCTTGATATAACTGCTAACAATTAATAGCACTAGCTACAGTATATACCGCTTGACCATGGTTGACATGAATAGCGCTACAGCCTTCTCTGGTGAGAGTTTACGCGACGGATCGTTGAACAGATCTGTCCAAAGACGTTTGCGTGCAGGTCCCTGTGTAGCATGAAAAGAAAAAATGACCCCTACATATAATCATTAATACATTTGTTTTCCTCTGTGACCAAAATTACTGCTGAATGATAAGTATACCCGAAAGTATGGGCGCATACTGTGACGATGATGAGATTTTAACTTCTCCACTACGGGGTACCTTCCGGTTGTAACAGCAATAAAATACCATATCGTATTTATGTTAGATAATTTATCAGTTTAGCTTATAGAAGCCATTCCATACTGACCTACCATTCAATGATTCAATATGATTGAAAAAAATCTGGCTCTAATACACCAATGTTGTTGTTTAGATATTTGCTAGATGACAATTATACATTATTATATGCACTGTAGACATTTGAATGGGTTATATTGTGATCATCGAAAATTAAAATTCCGTAAAGTTAACACTTAAACAACACTACAACAAATTCCGTAAAGTTAACACATAAAAAACACTACAATATGGGCAGTAGTTAAAGCGAAAATTAAAATTCCATAAAGTTAACACATAAAACACTACAATATGTGCAGTAGTTAAAGCGACTACGTGTATCCGCCGAATGACAGGAGCATGGGTTAAGTGAGGGGATGTCTCCTGACGTGAGAGTACTCCAAATGTCTAGCATAAGAAACACTAAAGTATCGAAAAGACTTATGGGGCTGTCACACTCAGGCGACTCTACAGGCGACCAGGCTGTCGCCTCATGATCGCCGGGGGGTCGCCTGTTGTCGCCTGTAGTCGCCCAAAGACGCGTAGCGTCTTACCTGTCACCGCTGCATTTTCAACATGTTCAAAAATCTCAGGCGTCAGCTTTTATGACGCCAGTGTTCGTAGCCTGTCTTCGACAGGCGTAGGTGCTATCGTAGCCTGTCGCACGGTGACGTGGGTTGTCGTAGGTCCTGTCGTGGGCTGGTGTACTTGATACAAGGGCCCATCCTTGTCCCCGGCTCCTCACAAAGTTCAGGGTAGAGAATCTTCGAAACTTGTCGCGAGTGGACGTAGCATGAATTCTGGTGTCGTAGGTTGTCGCCAGTGTTGTCGTAGGTGATTGTCCTTTGTCGCGGCGATTGTGTCGCCGATTGTCTGCAGCTTGACTTTAGTTTGTCGTCAGAAAGTCGTCAACCTGTTGTAGCTTGTCGTAGAATATTACCACTGCAGTGTAGGTTTTTTCGGCGACCATGAGGCGACAGCCTGGTCACCTGTAGTCGCCTGTAGAGTCGCCTAAGTGGGACAGCCTTGTTACTAATGCGTGTAAGAACAAGTGACCCATGGGTCATGACGCTCAGGTGACTGGGAAGAGATTCGCTAAAGGAAATTTTATCATCAGAATGGTAGCATATACCCATTCAACTGAAGCATCAAACAGATTAACCAACAGGCCAAGATTTAGTCTGTATTTATATATCTGAAAAATAGAGAAAAAATGTGTAAACTTTAAAAACTAGAATACGGGTAGCCGACAAGTGACTACGTGTATCCGCCAAAATCAGAGTGGAACGGTTGAACTGAGGCATGGATTGAGTGGCAAGGGAAATAGAGTGAGGTATGTTGCATATTAGCATGGATGTCTGCAGCCTAAATGTGTATGTAGGTTGTGCCACCTACCACAAATCCAGAAAGCTGTCCAAGTTGTATACATCTGCAAAATTTTAGGCAGAAAAGTCAAACCACTACATGCATATGAGTGATTTTAGCCGACGGCAGACAAACAGACAGACGCTGTGCAAAAATGGTTGCAGGTGGCCCCTCCAGTTTTGCGTATGATAAAGAGCTATGTGAGATCTATACACATGCAAAATTTTGGCCCAATCGGTCAAACGGTTCCTGAGATATGAGCTTGGATGTGATCAGCGTGAACGTGAATGTAGGTGGCGCCATCTGTCATAAAATCAAGAAAGCTATCCTGGATGTATATGCATGCCGAATTTCAGGTGAATAAGTCAATTCACTGCAGAGATATGAGTGATTTTAACCCAAGGCAGATAAACAGATGGACACTGTGCAAACATGGTTACAGGTGGCGCCACCATTTTTGTGTATGTTATAGAGCAATCCAAGGGCTACATTTGTATAAATTTTATTTCCTGATCGGTCAATCGGTTCCCGAGATATGAGGGTTTATGTGTGGAAACAGACGCACAAATGGACCCTGGATAGAGGGGAAAGGTCAGAGGTCAACACAAATTGGTTAGGCACTAGTTCACATGTGACTCGATAATTGGTGAAAGTTTCGGAAAAACTGGTCCTTTTTTCTCAGAGGAGCTCTCTGGAAACAAACGTGGCGGCGGCGGAGGAACCTGGTCAAAAACATAGTATCTGCAAAACTTCATTTTTGGAGGATACAAAAATACAGGTGGCTCCACCAGTATGCAGAAACTAATAAAAACACTTAATGGTCAATATCCATGCAAAGAATCATGATGATCTCCGTATTAGTTGTTCAGATACTTCAGCTTTTGTATCAAATTGTCCATTATTCTGAGGTATACTTCAGAGTCCTATAGCTTGAAGGATATGGGTAACAGAGACCTAATTTCAAGTTTCCACAGGCACTCTTCATGGGCCTCCTTGCATGACAAGAATGAAGTTTCTAGGTCCAGTTGTTGCAATTTGTACCCTGTTGACAGATAACCACATCTTTAAAGGTCTCGAAAAAAAGAGAAAAAAAATTCGTAAAAATTTGAAAAAAATAGAGGTGGCGCATCCAGTCTGCAGAAACTGATGGAACAGCTCATGATCAATATGTATGCCAAAAATCATGACCATCAGTGTTGTAGTTATTCAGATACTGCACTTTTTGTATCAAATTTTCCATTATTCTGGGGGGTATTTTGGAGCCATACAGCCTTAAGAATATGGGTAACAGAGACCTAATTTCAGGTTTCCATGGAGAATTTTCATGGGTCTCCCTGTGTGTCAAGAATGAAGATTCTAGGTCCAGTTTTTATGATTTGTGCCCTGTTAACAGATGTTCATATCTTTAAAGGTCTCAAAAATAGAGAAAACATTCCTTAAAAAAACCCGAACAAATACAGGTTGTGCCACCAGTTTGCAGGAACTGATGGAACACCTCTTGATCAATATGTATGCCAAAAATCATGACCATAAGTGATGTAGTTATTGAGATATTGAAGTTTTTGTATGAAATTTTTGACTACTCTGGGGGGTAATTTGGGGCCCCATAGCTCGAAGGATATGGGTAACAGAGACCTAATTTCTGGTTTCCATGGAGACTTTTCATAGGTCTCTCAGTGTATCGAGAATGAAGATTCTAGGTCCAGTCGTTATGATTTGTGCCATGCTAACAGATGACAGCATCCTTAAAGGTCTCAAAAATAGAGGAAGAAATCTTAAAAAAATCAAACAATATAGGCGGCGCCACCAGTCTGCAGGAACTGATGGAACATCTCATGATCAATATGTATGCCAAAAATCATGACCATCAGTGATGTAGTTATTGAGATATTGAAGATTTTGTATGCAATTTTTGACTACTCTGGGGGGGGGGGGTACTTAAGGGCCCCATAGCTCGAAGGATATGGTTAACAGAGACCTAATTTCTGGTTTCCAAGGATATTTTTCATGGACCTCTCTGTGTGTCAAGAATTAAGATTCTAGGTCCAGTCTTTACGATTTGTGCCTTGTTAACAGATGTTCACATTTTGAAAGGTCTCAAAAATAGAGAAAAAAAATTCGTAAAAAATTGAACGATATAGGTGGCGCCACCAGTCTGCAGGAAGTGATGGAACATCTCATGATCAATATGTATGCCAAAAATCATGACCATCAGTCAAGTAGTCAATGAGATATTGAAGTTTTTGTATTAAATTTTTTACTTTTCTTGGGGGTACTTTGGGGCCCCATAGCTCGAAGAATATGGGTAACAGAGACCTAATTTCTGGTTTCCATGGAGACTTTTCATAGGTCTCTCAGTGTGTCGAGAATGAAGATTCTAGGTCCAGTCGTTATGATTTGTGCCACGTTAACAGATGACAGCATCCTTAAAGGTCTCAAAAATAGAGGAAAAAATCGTAAAAAAATCGAACAATACATGTGGCGCCACAAGTCTGCAGGAACTGATGGAACATCTCATAATCAATATGTATGCCAAAAATCATGACCATCAGTGATGTAGTTATTGAGATATTGAAGTTTTTGTATGAAATTTTTGACTACTCTGGGGGGGGGGGGGGTACTTAAGGGCCCCATAGCTCGAAGGATATGGTTAACAGAGACCTAATTTCTGGTTTCCAAGGATTTTTTTCATGGACCTCTCAGTGTGTCAAGAATGAAGATTCTAGGTCCAGTCGTTACGATTTGTGCCATGCTAACAGATGACAGCATCCTTAAAGGTCTCAAAAATAAAGGAAAAATCGTAAAAAATTGAACGATACAGGTGGCGCCACCAGTCTGCAGGAAATGATGGAACACCTCTTGATCAATATGTATGCCAAAAATCATGACCATCTGTATTGTAGTTATTGAGATGTTGCAGTTTTTTTAAATCAAATTTTCCATTATTCTGGGGGGTAATTGGGAGCCCCACAGCTCAAATGATATGGGTAACGGAGACCTTATTTCAGGTTTCCATGGAGACTTTTCATAGGTCTCTCACTGTGTCAAGAATGAAGATTCTAGGTCCAGTCTTAACGATTTGTGCCCTGTTAACAGATGTCCACATTTTTAAAGACCTCAAAAACAGAGAAAACAATTCGTAAAGAATCGAAAAATACAGGTAGCGCCACCAGTCTGCAGAAACTGATGAAACATCTCATGATCAATATGTATGCCAAAAATCATGACCATCAGCGATGTAGTTAATGAGATATTGAAGTTTTTGTATGAATTTTTTCACTATTCTGGGGAGTACTTTGGGGCCCCATAGCTCAAAGGATTTGAGTAACAGAGACCTAATTTCTGGTTTCCATGGAGACTTTTCATAGGTCTCTCACTGTGTCAAGAATGAAGATTCTAGGTCCAGTCTTTACGATTTGTGCCCTGTTAACAGTTGTTCACATTTTTAAAGGTCTCAAAAATATAGAAAAAAATTCGTAAAAAATCTAAAAATACAGGTGGTGCCACCAATCTGCAGGAACTGATGAAACATCTCAAGATAAATATGTATGCCAAAAATCATGACCATCAGTGATGTAGTTAATGAGATATTAAAGGTTTTGTATGAAAATTTTGACTATTCTGGGGGGTACTTTGGGGCCCAATAGCTCGAAGGATATGTGTAACAGAGACCTAATTTCTGGTTTCCAAGGAGATTTTTTCATTGACCTCTCAGAATGTAAAGTGACAAGATTCTAAGTCCAGCGGTTACGATTTGTGCCAGGTTAACGGACAGACGGACAGACGGACAGACAGACGGACGGACAGACGGACGACGGACAAAGGGTGATCGCTATAGCTCAGCATGACTGAAAGTCAGCTGAGCTAAAAAGCTGTCCAAGATGGACCGACATGCAAAATTTCAAGCTGAAAGATCAAATCACTCCCGATAAATGTATGATTTTCATCCAAAAGAGACGCTAGGATGGACGCCACGCGAAAACGGTTGTAGGTGGTGCCACTATACTTTGGAGGAGACAAATTGTCCAAGATCTGCGAACATGCACCTTTTCAGGCTGATACATCAAACCACTCCTGATAAATGTGATTTTCAACCAAAACAAACCGACAGCTGGACGTCACGGGGATATGATCTTAAGTGGTGGTCACAGTTTTGCAGAAGAGATAAAGCTATTCGAGATCTGTGGACATGCAAAGTTACTGGACGATACTTCAAACCACTACTGAGATAAGTGCATGATATATTCAACGGAAATGTGATTTTATGTGGCGCAAATTTTCTTTTTTTTTTATCGGAAAGCTTTCCGAGATGGACGGATCTTAAAAGAAATATCAGGCTGATACGCAGGCACCACTTGACATGAACAAGTTTATAAAGATATATATATTTATTAGTGGCAGCAAGATTGAAAGACAAAAACACGAACCGATGATCGATTATTAATCGATTATTTTATGTACCATCTATGTTACCGTGAATTATGCTGTATAGGATTATACCGAAAAAAATACTGATCGCTCTGAAAGGTCAGGTAATGGACGGGTTGTTGACACTTATTTGTTGCACATGGTTAAAATTTAATGTTGTTCGCTGTTTCGTTTCCCGTCTTTCTTTTATCTCTGACGGAATAAAACATCTTATCGGGATGTTTCTCCTTTTGGCGCGCTTACATAATCGTATGTGATCGATCGTGCAAATCAATCGATTAATTCAACATGTAAGAAAATGACCAATCATCGATATCATCGATTAATTGGCATAGTCTACCAATAGTATAATATATATATATATATATATATATATATATATATATATATATATATATATATATATTGAAAATCTACTGATTTCTCCTAGATTTTCATATCAAGTCTCAGTTGGCTGAAAACGGAAAAACGATTGAAGATGGCGTCACAAGTTTCGTGTACAAGATAATAATGATCTATTTGACAAACTTTTAAATCGTAAACAATCTGTTACCACAATATGATATTAAGTTGTGTCTCATACAATGTGGAATTCCATAAGGCTCAGTCCTTAGGCCGATCTTATTCTTTTGATACATCTAATACTTATAAAAGGAATTCAGTTCACGTTTGATCGCAATGTTCTCTAAAACCGCGCTGTGTACAATAATGTGCCATACAACATTTAAAGGTTATTATCCCCGTAGTGACATAGGCGATATAAGAATAAATAATTTTTAATGTACATATAATTTTGAGTGATTTTTCCGGTTTTTTTTTACCGAGCACAGCCGAACTGCCTTCGGCAATCACCGGAAAGCGTGCATCGTGGTCACTTAACCTCTAACACTAAGGACTATTGTTCATATGAATAACGCTTGCTTTCAATGAGGGATTTGACCCGCGTGCGTGGTCAGTAAAAGAGAAAAACACATGTTTCTCGCTTTATGAAATGGAGAGTTCAACCCAGGAGGATTAATGACAAAACCTAATTCAAGGTCCCAATTTCAGGAACAGGCGTGGGGTTGGGTGGGATGGAGTGGTGTCTGGTGTTTCAGGCCTCAAAATTTGTCTTATTCGATGAAAAAAAAAACATTGCGGCGGAAAATAAATACGGACTCTCCGTTGGGTCCGCTTCTGTTACTTACGAGGTATGCATATTTCTGTTTCTTTCTTCAGGAACAGTTTCTTGCAACGTACATTTAATAAATCTTTCATGTGTTCCTCACATCAACCTAATCTTTATACGTCCACCGATAGAATCCAGTCAAATATCATCGAAAACCTGAATGCCCCTGCGTCTCATTCCGGTTCGCAATGTCGACACCATCACTGGCCAGGTCATCAAGGTAAACATACCGGGGTATTAATTTCTCTTGCCACGAGGACAGAACCACAAAATAAATGTTAAAAATATTTGAGCGACTGCAGGATCACTCGCGCACTGTCTCCACCAGATTATGAGTTTATACGGACGGACGGTATGATGTTGAGGATTCATGTAATTTAAATGCAAGTGGCAAAATTAAGATACAAGCAGCTGTACATAGAAACGTTTTCTGTTCACAGAAGTGTTGTGCTTCAGAGAGGTGCGTGAGTTATTCTGCAGTCGTGCCAAAATGTTTATACATATCTTATGGAGACAGTTTCCCACTTAAAACCTATATTTTCTGTTAACTTTTAGAACAAAAAAAATGAGCCAACATTTCACATCTCAGTTAATAAATCTCCCAAACCCCGGTAATAAGCCCGGTATACCGGGTCTATCAGCTAGTTAGTGATATGGTTAATGTATCTCGTGAACTCTTTCCCATATTATTTGCAGTTGACAGTAATGTATTTATTAAAAAAACAGGCCTAATGCGAACCTGTGCAAAGTTTGGGAGTATGAATGGAGGTTTATTTTTAAAACTTAATATTGATCATCTTATGTCCTGCATATCTACCTTAGTCATTATGATTTCAACAAAATGGACGTTACCTGCAAGTTTCGGACTAGGACATTTTAAAAATAGGATGTATCAGTCAGGATATTTTGGATATGTTCTTTTTTGCCAGGGTAGATTATTTGGACAGATGAACGGACAATTTGGCAGGATGGTTTCGGAGAAGATTATTTTTTAATGTTTTTTAGCTTCTTCCCTATAAAATCTAAGAAAATGCAGTTAGCCAAGAAATAAGCAAAATCCGATAGAATTTTTAGATGACAATTTTTTGCAAAATATGCTAGCTCCTGTCCTTTTAAGATAGCTATGACGCACGACGGACAACGGTAGACGGACGACGCCACACCATTGCATAAGCTCACAGATACGCTAAAAATGCAAACCTAGGTTTTTTCAAACAGTTGAAAGATATAGTTCAAATAGTTCTAATCTGGGCATTCATCGTCTAGACGCTGTGTCTAGACGTCTAGACGCTGTGTCTACACGTCAAGACACCTTGGCTAGACACCAGACAGGGCCAGGTCAGTTGCCATGGTGATGTCTGGACCCCACCTGGTTGTACTGAGTGACCTCTTGAATTGGCTGCTGGAACTCGGCGTGTTTTTAATCTGTTTTCAAACACAGAAAGACTTTTTCAATTGCCTACACTGCTTTTTTTAAGCTGCATTTTTCCAATCAATTCTTATAAAACTGGCAGAACCCGACCATAGAAAAGCTCTTGTAAAGTTTAAACCAATCAGCTTAACAGTTTCATCATGAAACAGTGTATACGCTAGAAGAGTCTAAAATGACATTTTCGCTTGTAAAAAACAGATCAATGTAGGTGGCGCCACCAATACCTCAATTTCAGAAATGACTTAATGAACATTGGCATAAAATTTGGTGATGATAGCTCCAGCCGTTTCTGAGATTTTAATTTTAGTGTGTTTTTTTGGTTAGATGACTAAGTTCAACCTCCTGTAACTCGGCCAAAAGTCACCAAACTTAAACCTTTCGAACAAATTTGAGAGAGATTGTTCCAGGAATCATTTCTGTGAAATATTGGACAATTTGGCTGAACAGTTTCGGAGAAGAAGATTTTAAAGTTTTTTTTAGCTTTTCCCCTATAAAACCTAAGAAAATGCCGTTTTCAAGATAGTATGGGTTAACGTACAGACGACGGCCGACGGACGCCGGACGACGCCACACCATCGCATAAGCTCACTAAACAGACTGTTGCCAAATCTGTTTACACATACTGAATGACTATGGCTAAAATGCTTTTTCGAGCTGAGATATTCATAAGAATTTTTCATCAAAATGTTTAGGATAGTAACAGATGCCTTCTGAAAGCTAAATCAAAATACTGATATATTTTATTCATGGATTTATCTTACATATAAGTTGGATATGAACACCAATTATTTGTTGCCTGTACAGCTCTGCTTATATACCCACAGGGCTCAGTCTGTTAATGCAATAAGTCTGCTAGCTTTGTTTACCAATGTATCTCACATTCCAATAATGTGAAACACAGAAAAAGATCAATAATTCAGAAAAAAACAAGGGAAATAGGGGTCACGGCGTTCATCTGATATGTAACATCACAAAATATGATTTGGAAGAGGGGGTAGGTAAATGTTTTGGTAGGTAAAAGTTTTGTGTGGTAATATAAGCTGTATTATGAGATGAAGGTGTTTCAGTCTAGTTAAGTAAGATTTGGATAAACTCCTGGGATATAGGGAAGAGGATCAATGTCGTTAAGATTATTTACATTTGGAAATGAAGTGCTTTTGTCACACAAGTTTTGACTTTGCCTGACGCTGCAAGTATACACCATTTTATCAGTTTTATCATGTAATTTTTATCTCATGAGTATTTATTCAGTTTCAGTCAAACAAAATTGTTGAGAATCAAGGATATACAAATTTCACAAATTTAAATAATGATCATAGGTACCTGGTTCTATGGCTTTATTTATATATTAAAAATAAAAGTTATATTCACTTTTGAATACTTTCATATCAATCTTTACATTAAACATAGCCAGAGTCTTATGATAATTATTGAGTACTTGTCTGAGTAATATTTTAAATTTTTGACATATTTTAATTTTTGCAATAAATATAAATTAACAAACCGAAACACTTAAAAAAGACCTGAAATTTTTTTATTAATTTAATATAATGAACTGCATCCTTGTGCAAAATTAATTTGCTTCATATAATACCTAACATTAATGAACAATTTAATTTGATTATTAATTTTTTTTCATTATTTGAATTGAAATTGAAAATACCTGTAGAGTGTGCATAAACTCCGCCCGAGTTTGTGTTTTGATGAGTTTGTGTTTTACCTAATGCATATCTGACGTCAGTAGCTGCCATCTTGATCTTGTCGTTATATACCGCCATGTGTAAAAGCCGTGTCAGAGGCTGTCTGTATACAGTTATGTCATTTGGACTATAATAAAGGACATACATGGTGTCAGAAGTGGGATTAGCACTTCGATACGTACTTCAGTGAAAAAAACTATCGTAAGTAGCCTTGAACTGTATAAATAAAGATGGAATGCCTCAGAAAGCCAGGTCCACTTTCGTTTGAGGGGAATGTCGCTGAAAATTGGCGTTTGTTTGAGATGCAGTATGATATCTTTATATACTGTGCATGTTCTGATAAAAGTGATCGCGAGAAGGCCATGGTTCTTCTAAATTTAGCTGGAATACAGGCTATAGAGCATGAGAGAGCTTTTGTCTATCAGCCAGAAGTACGTGATGTCAACGGCAGGGTCGTGCGAGTTGCCGAGTCACGTTATGACCCCTCCGTGTTGAAACAGAAGTTTCAAGAACTATGTAGCCCCAGAAAAAACGTTATTATGGAACGACATGCTTTCAATACTCGTAACCAGAGGCCTGGAGAGTCATTTAATGCGTACATCAGTGATCTGAGGATTAAAGCTGCCACTGATTCGTGATCGCATTGTGACAGGTATCTTAAATGATGGTGTACGTAAACAGCTGTTAAAAGAAAAAGACCTGACTCTTGAAAGAACTGTACAAATATGTCGTATTCATTAACTGTCTGAACAGCAGACAACCCAGCTCTCAGGTCAGGATTTAGATGTTGATGTAAATGCACTTCACATGAGACCAAGAACTAGTAGAAGGAAACCTGTTGTTAACAATCCTAATGCACAGGAATCTAGATATAAGAGACCTGCAGCTTCATCTCAGCATTGTGGCAAGTGTGGCTACAGCCATGATAAAGGCAAATGTCCAGCATTTGGGAAGAAATGTCTTCGATGTAACAGATGGAATCACTTCAAGAAAATGTGTAAGTCAAAATGTAAAGTGCCAGTACATACACTAGAGGATGATAGTGATGATGATCTCAATGATCACCAACCATTTATGATTGAATCAGTTGACACAAAATTCCCAGAAAATAAATCTGAGATGATAGTTTCCCTGAATGTGAATGACAAGCTAGTCAACTTCAAACTGGACACTGGTGCTAAGTGTAACATTATGAGCAGAGATGTGTTTGATCTTGTACGTACCAATGAGACTATTGACAAAAGTCAAGACTTAGTTGCATTTGGTGGTAGTACAGTGAGTTCATTGGGTGCAGTGACATTCAGATGTACTATATCTGATAGTGATATTACTCATGACATTAAAATGTATGTTGTTGATAAACCAGTACAACCACTGTTAGGGTTGAAAGACTGTATCAGATGTAACTTGATCAGTGTCAGCAAAGATGTTCATGAACTGAAACCACAGTTCAATACAATGAGTAAACTCATAGATGATTATAGTGAACTGTTTGATGACAACCTTGGCAAGTTGCCAGTTGAGTATAAAATCAAACTAGATGAATCAATCACACCTGTGGTGCATCCACCAAGGAAAGTTCCTGTAGCCATGGCTAGTAAAGTTAAAGCAGAACTAGAACGCATGGTAGATATAGAAGTGATAGCTCCAGTATACGAACCTACTGACTGGGTCAATTCAATAGTTGCCACACACAAGAAAGGCAAAGATGAGATTCGCATATGTTTAGATCCACGTAGCTTAAATAAAGCTGTGAAAAGACCTTATCATCCGATGCGAACTATTGAAGAAGTGTTGGCTAGAATCACACAAGCTAAGTATTTTACTGTGCTTGATGTTAAATCTGCATTTTGGCAGATTCCGCTTGAACAGCAGTCCTCTCACTACACAACGTTCAGTACTCCATTTGGGAGATATAGATATCTCCGGATGCCCTTCGGAATATCGTCAGGACCGGATGTCTGTCAGAAAACAATGGAACATTTGTTCTCAGGATATCCGTGTGAGATCATCAAGGATGACATACTTGTGTGGGGAGAAACTGAGCAACAGCATGATGACAGACTGGAAACAATCCTTGATCGTGCGCGTGAGGTAAACCTCAAACTGAATGCTCAGAAATGCAAGTTCAAAACAGATGAGGTAGCCTATATTGGTCATGTGCTAACAAGTGATGGCCTTAAGCCAGATCCAAATAAAATCAAGGCTATACAGGACATGCCTACCCCAGAGGATGTACCTGCATTACAGAGATTTTTAGGTACCTGGCAAAGTTTATTCCAAACCTAAGTCAAACTGCCAGTCCCTTGAGAGAATTGGTTAAGAAAGACTGTGAATGGGCATGGATGCAACCACAGCAAGACGCATTCAAGAAAATCAAAGAGTTGATCTCGAGTCCACCAGTACTCCGATATTATGACATAAACCTACCTGTTGTGTTGACAGGAGATGCGTCACAGACAGGTTTGGGAGCAGCCTGTTTACAGGAAGGCCAGCCGATAGCATATGCTTCGAGAGCTCTGACGCCTGCAGAAGTTAATTATGCGCAGATAGAGAAAGAACTTTTAGCAGTGTTGTTCGCCTGCAGTAGATTTCATGATTATGTGTACGGCCGGAAAGTGATAGTGGAAACAGACCACAAGCCACTGGTCTCAATAATAAACAAACCTCTGTACTTAGCTCCAATCAGATTACAGAAGATGTTACTGAAGCTTCAGAGATATGACATTGAACTTGTGTACAAGAAAGGCTCAGAACTATATCTGGCAGACACACTGTCACGTGCATGCTCTCAGAGCACAGCAACATCTGATGAGACAGAATTTGAAGTGTTAACAGTAAACCATTTGTCAACTCATCAGACTGAAAGAGTTAAAGAAGCCACATCACATGACAGTATGCTACAGAGATTAGCGCAGATAATTCGTGATGGTTGGTCTTCTAGCATCAGATAAATTCCAGCAGATTTACGTCCATTCTATAATATCAGGGATGAACTCATTGAGGACAAAGGTATTTTGTACAAAGGACAAAGACCAGTTATACCAAGGATCCTGCAAACTGAGTATGTCCAGAAGCTACATGCCGGACACCCAGGTGTAGAAACTACTAAGCGGAGAGCCAGAGAAGCAGTATTCTGGTTGTCCATGAACAAGGATATTGATAAAGCAGTTTCTCAGTGTGATATCTGTAATAGTCAAAGGGCTCATCAGCAGAAAGAACCACTGAAGTCCTACCCAGTCCCTGATATGCCATGGTGCACAATAGCAGCTGATCTGATGGAATGGCACAATACCCAATATCTTGTACTAGTTGATTCATATTCAGGATGGTGGGAAGTGAATTCTCTACAGAGTACAACATCGAAAGCTGTGATTACAAAACTAAAGAGTCACAGCCGACTGTACCACAAACCAGTACAGAGACAACGCAAACCAAACCAGTTGTTGTTACTCGCTATGGCCGTGTGTCCAAACCCAATCCTAAATACTTAAGTGATAATTAAGATTTTGCATGATAACATGTGTCCCTGCTACCAAAGACTCTGACAAGTAATTCAGCATAAGAACTTTTTATTTGTTGCATATTTTCATATATGATCAGAACTTATTTAAAGGAGAGGATGTAGAGTGTGCATAAACTCCGCCCGAGTTTGTGTTTTGATGAGTTTGTGTTTTACCTAATGCATATCTGACGTCAGTAGCTGCCATCTTGATCTTGTCGTTATATACCGCTATGTGTAAAAGCCGTGTCAGAGGCTGTCTGTATACAGTTATGTCATTTGGACTATAATAAAGGACATACAATACCCAAAGGTGACCACCTGGCGTCATTTGGAAAACACTTGGGGCCTTCCATACAAGATCCACAAATTCAGTAATTGCAAAGTAATTCCCTGTTTCTCATAAACTATAAATTCCTTTTCCATTAAATTTCTTAAAGTTGTTATTATACACAATAAAACTTTATTTCAATTTTGTTTTTGTTATGCTATTGGCCAAAACAACTACTAGAGGAGGGGGTTTGACACCTGGCCGACTGCCCAGTATGCTCCGCTTCAAGCGTGTACAAAAGGCCTGAAAGATCAACAAGTGTGACATGCAGATGACTGAAGAGGGGCTTCAGTATAGCCTAGGTGCAATTATAACTTATTCTCATAAAAACTTTAATTAAAGTTACAGATCTTGGTCAATTCTTTTCAAATTTCAGAATTTAGAAGCTGAAATCCTTGTGTGCATGCTATGAAAAATTGAGAGAGCTAACAGGAAAAAATCGTGCCATGTCCAAAATTTAAGGTACTGATTTTATATTTATGCTTATTTCTTTAAAAAATTTGCAAAATTCAATCTAATTTTTGGTATACAATGGAATCTTGATTAAATAAAGTTATGTCCCTGAAAAAAAGTCTGTAGCTTCAACATTTCTCATGTTAAATGATTAAATATCTTTCCTGATTTTTCACAAACTGCATTATCTTTGGGCCGATAAGAAATTACACAATACTGACCTAATTTCTGGTATGTCCATAGGGAATTTATAGAGGAATAAATCGATTAAAATATGATCAAAACAAATCAGTGCTTTTGATATTAGGCAGTCTCGAAGTATGACAATGGGTATTTAACGAAAATGTGTGGTTTTTCGAAGGAACGAAGTGGTAGTGACCCGATTTGCGGTATGGCAGATTTTGGGGACATTTAACTGTATGCCGAATTTCGGATTCGTAGGTAGAACAGTTTCAAAAAGTGCCAGTTTATTAAGGACGAACAGACGGACGGAGAGCCGACGGACAAAGGACCATCGCAATGGCTCAGGGAACTTATAGTCAGCTGAGCTAAAATATCATTTAAGTAAACTATAGTCAGCTGAGCTAAAATATCATTTAAGTAAACTTGAAAAAGGCTAACTTAGTCATTTTTGTGCAATGACTGTGAAACAAGTGTTTTTCAGGAAAGACTATTACATCCCCTCAGTCTGATAGAGGTTTACTTGGCCAGCTCTTCAGCTCTCTATGACTAAAAAAATCAATGAACCAGATCTATCTTTATACAAATGAGACATCATTACAGTGGGATAACTTTTGCGAAAAAATAAATCATTCGGTTGACAGTTTTATTTCTAATGTAGTGGCTGAAAGAGGCTAAAACTACGAGGTTTTTGCTCGTAAAAAACAGGTCTATGAAGGTGGCCAACATTTGCACAACACTTGGTGATGCTAGCTCCTGTTGTTTTTGAGATTTTTATGTTAGTATGCTCACTTGGCCTAATGATGAAGTTCAAATTCCTGTAACTTGGCAAAATTCATCAAACCAAAACAATTTGAACAAACTTGGGAAACGTCATCTCTTGGATCAGTTCTGTGAAATACTGAACAATTTGGCTAAATTATTTCGGAGAAGATTTTCAAAGGTTTTTCAGTTTTCCCCCGTAAATGTAAGTTGATGCAGATGGCGCCACAAAAAGCTCAATTCCACAAAATTTGACATGGGACTGATTTTGGCATAAAAGTTGGGAATGCTAGATTATGCTGTTCCTGAGAAATTATGGGTTAATGTACTGATGACCGATGACCCCGTACAAAAAAGGTCGATGCAGGTGGCGCCACAAATACCTTTGTTTCAAATATGATTCATATGACCAACATTTGCATAAAATTTGGTGATGATAGCTCCAGCAATTTTAGTATGCTGTTTTAGCCGAATGACAAAGTTTAGCTTCTCGTAACTCAGTAAAAAATCACTGAACTGAAACCATTCGAACAAACTTAAGAGAGATTGTTTCTGGGATTATTTCTGTGAAATATTGAATAATTTGACTGGACAGTTTAGGAGAAGATTTTTATAGGTTATTTTACCTTTTTTTCTCTGTAAAATCTAAGTCAAAGCAGACAGCAAAAAATACGCTCAATCCGATAGAGCTTGACATGTGACCGATTCTTCCATAAAATTTGGTGCTGCTAGCCGACGGTTTTTGAGATGGCACGTAAGGACGACGGACGACGGCGGATGGACGACGCTGCGCCATCGCATAAGATCACATGTTCGCTAAGAAATGAACCAGAGATAAGTGATGTAAGATGTATTCATCAAAAACATAATTGCTGGTGGCACAACTGGTCTTGTGTGTGAGAAGACAATCCAATATGAATGGATCTGCGGACTCTGAGGATGATACATCAATCCCCACTGAGATTTGTTTGACATGCCACGTTGAAGCGATTAAGGAGCCGCCACCAGTCTCGTGTACAAGATTAAGTTATACACAGGCAGGCACAGCAAATCTCACCTGTGATCATATTAAATTTTCACCAAAAACCGACAAACAGATCGACATCATGTAAAAATTACTGTAAATGGCGTTACCAGTCAGAGGTTTCAGAGCATTACTCTGGAAACTAACGCCGCGAGGCGGCAGCGGTAAACTCGTCTAAAACATAGTTACCGCGGCAGATCTATACAATATTAGTTCACACTCATTTGATTACTCTTTCTCTCATGAACAGTTAACCAACATTTGAGAGTAAAAAGTTAAAATTTCTGACACACGGGGAAAGGTAGGATATTAAAGGTCAATATGAAATTTCATGACTATTAATAATGCTTCAAAGAAATGCATGGCAACCAATACAGAAAAACAGGCCTGTGACATGTTACGGGAACATTTTCGGTACGTTGCGGGAACGTTCCTGGGTCGACAAAATGACCATGCAAACTGGTGTTGAGGGACGTTCCTGCAATATTCATGAGGCTGTTTATTGGATTTTTAATTGGACGATGGGATACCTACCGTTCCTGTAACGTTCCCACAATGTACCCACATGCCTTATACTCGTATGAAACCGGCCTCTCTAAACTGGAAGGCATATATCAATTATTTCTTTTCAAGTTTTCACAATGACTGTAACTGTTTATCATGCTTTTTTATTTATTAATAAATATTCTACATATTTTGAGTGTAATTTCCATTGAAATGTATATTTGCAGAATTATAATAATAAATATAACTTTGTAGTTAGTTTTTTTTCTGTTAATTCCAGAAACTTGTCCTATACATTATGATTTACATAAAAATAGATTTGTTTCATGTACTACATACATGTAAAATATTAACAGAATCCCAGAGTGTGGTGAAATATTAATAACACGGTTATAAAATTTAAACATCTTTTAAACAACAAATAATGAATATGCATGTTCTGATTGAATATTTAAAATCATCAAATAGATATGAAATATAACAATACACCTTTAAGGCAGCATTTGAGTGCAAAATGTTCAACTTGATTTAATTCATTATTTAGACAAAATGAGAAAGAAAATATCATTTACGGTTGAAAATTTGCAGTGTTTGTGATATTAATATATTATCTATGCCAACTTACAGAACTATGAGCTTTGTAGTTCACAATTACTGATGGTAGTAACTTAAATAGCCTCCTCTTGTCCTCCCTGTCTTCGACCAAGTGATTGTATGTTCTAATCAATATACTGAGTATGAACATGTTTACTCTACTGAATGTCATTCTACTTGAGCTCCTTGCCACAGATCTTCATATTTTTCAGGAGCTGACAAAGCATATTTACCAAATTTTTCCTTCCAAAATCAGTTTTACCAGCTAGTGGGAACGTTCCAGCTTGCTTGTTCCATTGCTAGTACGCTGCTCGAACCCTATATACCAGCTATGGGAACGTTCCAGCTAGTTGGTATGTTGCTAGAACCCTATATACCAGCTAGTGGAAACGTTCCAGCTAGTTGGTATGTTGCTAGAACCCTATATACCAGCTATGGGAACGTTCCAGCTAGTTGGTATGTTGCTATAACCCTATATACCAGCTAGCGGGACGTTCCAGCTAGTTGGTATGTTGCTAGAACCCTATATACCAGCTATGGGAACGTTCCAGCTAGTTGGTATGTTGCTAGAACCCTATATACCAGCTAGTGGGAACGTTCCAGCTAGTTGGTATGTTGCTAGAACCCTATATACCAGCTAGTGGGAACGTTCCAGCTAGTTGGTATGTTGCTAGAACCCTATATACCAGATAGTGGGAACGTTCCAGCTAGTTGGTATGTTGCTAGAACCCTATATATCAGATAGTGGGAACGTTCCAGCTAGTTGGTATGTTGCTATAACCCTATATACCAGCTATGGGAACGTTCCAGCAGGTTGGTATGTTGCTAGAACCCTATATACCAGCTATGGGAACGTTCCAGCCAGTTGGTATGTTGCTATAACCCTATATACCAGCTAGCGGGACGTTCCAGCTAGTTGGTATGTTGCTAGAACCCTATATACCAGCTATGGGAACGTTCCAGCTAGTTGGTATGTTGCTAGAACCCTATATACCAGCTATGGGAACGTTCCAGCTAGTTGGTATGTTGCTAGAACCCTATATACCAGATAGTGGGAACGTTCCAGCTAGTTGGTACGTTGCTAGAACCCTATATACCAGATAGTGGGAACGTTCCAGCTAGTTGGTATGTTGCTAGAACCCTATATACCAGATAGTGGGAACGTTCCAGCTAGTTGGTATGTTGCTATAACCCTATATACCAGCTAGTGGAAACGTTCCAGCTAGTTGGTATGTTGCTAGAACCCTATATACCAGCTATGGGAACGTTCCAGCTAGTTGGTATGTTGCTATAACCCTATATACCAGCTAGCGGGACGTTCCAGCTAGTTGGTATGTTGCTAGAACCCTATATACCAGCTATGGGAACGTTCCACCTAGTTGGTATGTTGCTAGAACCCTATATACCAGCTATGGGAACGTTCCAGCTAGTTGGTATGTTGCAGCAACATTGTTGGAATCCTATACCAGCTAGTGGGTATATTCCAGGTACTAGACAGTTCTTGCTGTGGCAACATGAATTGTGCTGGTTGAATGTTTCAGTAACATTTCGGGAACGTTCCAGGTACATTTATTTTTCTGTTTGGGAAAACTGGATGGTGTAAGATTAGAACTGTTGATATTTTACTGGTAATAAGGGTCTAGGGGGTCTCTCTCTCTCATACACATACAACGGCATTACAAAACTAGTGTAGTAGGATGCATATACAGGATTTAGAACATTTTATTCCAGCACTTTATCAGATTTGTACTGTTTTAGCACATTGCTCTAGGGAATGGCAGTACACAAGAGCCCAGAGTAAATAAAGAATCTGACAGAAAATTCTATACAAATTGTGACCAGCAGCCAGTGTGCTGTCAGACACAAGTCAGTTACCTATCATATATATATATATATGTAATTAGACATCACTGTTGAATGTGAAGGCTGTACATTAATGACTCTGGATATATGTAGCAGAGTTTCTTAAAATTTTTAAAGGGCGGGCTCACTTCATTACACCATAATATCATCACAAACAAATATAACAAGATGACAATGTCAAAAATGACAATTATAGCTTGTGAAACATCTTATCATTCATTAATACTTCACAATGATATGTACATAATCAAGAAACATGTAAATCCTGCGGTCCTTCAGGTGTGTCCCTGTGTCATTCACGAACACTGACGTCATCATCTGAGCAGGCTTATGCTGGTACAGAGGCTGGTCACCACTCTAAGGAAAAAAGGCATCCTGCTCAGAGGTTTATATACAAGATTTTCACGTCTGTTGTCACTTTTCTCATGATTCATTTTAGGGTTCCTTGTTCAGCAGCGAGCCTCTGTTCATATTCCTGCGGGTCAAACAGCATACAAACAGCAGGCCGGTACCCGCGCAGGCTTGGGCCCTGGCTATGTATAATTCAAGTCAATGCGTTCTGTATTCTATTATATTATCATATATCGCCAAAAGAAAATAGCTGGGATTCTCAAGCACCGCGTGTATCAATTTCACCCAAAGCATCAAAATGTTAATTTTGATTTTCAGCAGAAAATTAATTACCACCCTAAGGCTCAAGATGGACATTCAATAAGATGAAGAAAAAATAAAATTACATTTCGAAAATATTTCCTTTTGTCATGTGTTGCAGGAACTTGTATAGAAATTATTCTGTTATCACCAAGCCACCCCCAGATGATATTCAATTTTTCCTGAAAACCTAAAATATAAAGGAAAATAAATGTCTGCCCACACTGATTTCTATAGATTTCAGACCTTTCTATTGCCGAATACAAGTGCCTATGAAGAAATTACTATTAAAAAGTTTGCATAAACTGAACACATTTCTTGACAAAATAAAATTTTAATTTCAATTTCCACAAAAGCTGTATTCTGTGGGATATGTTAAAAGGCTGTCAGTACATTCCTGGGCGCAGCAACTCTACAGTATTGTCAACCAAAGGAAAAAAACCCTGTGACAAAACTTTCTCAATATAAGCATAATATTTCCGACACTTCTGGTACCAAAGTTTTAATAAAAGATTAAAGTAACATGTACTGCCAAAATGACCCAAATTCTCGATTCAGTCTCTGAAGTCACACTTGCACCAACAAATCAAATACAGCTTGATAACTACGGTGATAGGCTATACGCTTCATGAATGGTATGGTCATAAGTGTACAGACAACGGTTCCAGAGTAGATTTATTCACTAACAAACGATGGTTACAGCCCCACCTAAACTGTAATTAATACAAGTGACCCAGGGGTCATGACGCTCAGCTGACCAGGAAGACATTGACAAAAGTAATTTTATCATCTGAATGTCAAATTTGAATGAAATACTTTTTCCAAACTTGACCTTTTGTATAAAATCATCCAATATTCATTGGGGTACTATGGAGCTCTGTAGCATGAAGGATATGGGTAACAGACACCTATTTTCAAGGTTTACAAGATGACTTTTCAGGGGTCTCCCAGCATGTCAAAAAATAAAATTCTAGGTCCAGTTATTATGATTTGTGCCCTGTTAACAAATCCAAATGTTTATTCTGGGGGGTATTTCAAAGCCGCATAGGATGAAGGATATGGGTAACAGGGATGTAATTTCAGGTGCACAAGGAGACTTTTCAGGGGCCTCCCAGCATATCAAGAAAGGAGATTCTAGGTCAAGTCATTATAATTTGTGCTCTGTTAACAGATGACCAAATCTTTATTCTGGGGAGTACTTCGGAGCCCCAGAGCATGAAGGATATGGGTAACAGGGACCTTATTTAGGGTTTCCATGTAGACCTTTTATGGGCTTCCCTGGAGGTGAGGACAGAAGATTCTAGGTCCAGTCATTATGATTTGTGCCCTGTTAATATATGACCAAATCTTTATTCTGGGGGGTACTTCAGAGCCCCATAGCTCACAGAATATGGGTAACAGGGAACTTATTTCGGGTTTCCATGTAGACCTTTTATGGGCTTCCCTGGAGGTAAGGACAGAAGATTCTAGGTCCAGTCATTATGATTTGTGCCCTGTTTACAGATGACCAAATGTTTAAAGATCACAAAAGTAGAGAAAAAAAATCGTAAAAAATATAAAAAATTATAGGTGGCGCCACCAATCTCCAGAAATTGATGAAACACTCCATGATCAATATCCATGCAAAGAATCATGGCGATTAATGCATTAGTTGTTCAGATACTTGAGCTTTTGTATTAAATTTTGCATTATTCTGGGGGGTACTTCAGAACCCCATAGCTCAAAGAATATAGGTCACAGTGACCTAATTTCAGGTTTACAAGGAGAATTTCCATAGACCTCCCAGGATTTCAAGTAAGAAGATTCCCGGTCATGCGGTTACGATTTGTGCCCTGTTAACAGACAGACGCCTGGATGGCCGGACGGACGACGGACAAAAGGTGATCCCTAAAGCTCAGATGACTTTCAGTCAGCTGAGCTAAAAATTGAAAAAAATACAGGTGGCGCCACCAGAATGCAGAAACTGATGAAACATTTCATGATCAATATCCATGCAAAGAATCATGGTGATCAATATAATAATTGTCCAGATACTTGAGCTTTTGTATCAAATTTTCCATTATTCTGGGCGGTACTTAGGAGCTCCATAGCTCAGAGGTTATGGGTAACAGAGACCTAATTTTAAGTTTTTAAGGAGACTTTTCATGGGCCTCTCAGCATGTCAAGAGAGAAGATTCTAGGTCCAGTTGTTACGATTTGTGCCATGTTAACAGATGACCGCATCTTATGAGGTCTCAAAAAAAGAGAAAAAAATTCGTAAAAATAAAAAAAAATACAGGTGGCGCCACCATACTGCAGAAACTGATGACACATTCCATGATCAATATCCATGCAAAGAATCATGGTGATCACTGCAATAGTTGTTTAGATACTTGAGCTTTTGTATCAAATTGTCCATTATTCTGAGGGATACTTCAGATGACTTACAGTCAGCTGAGCTAAAAACACTTAATGGTCAATATCCATACAAAGAATCATGATGATTTCCGTATTAGTTGTTCAGATACTTCAGCTTTTGTATCAAATTGTCCATTATTCTAAGGGATACTTCAGAGTCCTATAGCTTGAAGGATATGGGTAACAGAGACCTAATTTCAAGTTTCCACAGGCACTCTTCATGGGCCTCCTTGCATGACAAGAATGAAGTTTCTAGGTCCAGTTGTTGCAATTTGTACCCTCTTGATAGATAACCACATCTTCAAAGGTCTCGAAAAAAGAGAAAAAAATTCGTAAAAATTTGAAAAAAATAGAGGTGGCGCACCCTCTCTGCAGAAACTGATGGAACAGCTCATGATCAATATGTATGCCAAAAATCATGACCATCAGTGTTGTAGTTATTGAGATACTGCACTTTTTGTATCAAATTTTCCATTATTCTGGGGGGTATTTTGGAGCCATACAGCCTAAAGAATATGGGTAACAGAGACCTTATTTCAGGTTTCCATGGAGAATTTTCATGGGTCTCCCTGTGTGTCAAGAATGAAGTTTCTAGGTCCAGTCGTTATGATTTGTGCCATGCTAACAGATGACAGCATCCTTAAAGGTCTCAAAAATAGAGGAAGAAATCGTAAATAAATCAAACAATATATGTGGCGCCACCAGTCTGCAGGAACTGATGGAACACCTCTTGATCAATAGTTATGCCACAAATCATGACCATCAGTGATGTAGTTATTGAGATATTGAAGTTTTTGTATGAAATTTTTGACTAATCTGGGGGGTACTTTGGGGCCCCATAGATTGAAGGATATGGATAACAGAGACCTAATTTCTGGTTTCCATGGAGACTTTCCATAGGTCTTTCAGTGTATTGAGAATGAAGATTCTAGGTCAAGTCGTTACGATTTGTGCCATGCTAACAGATGACAGCATCCTTAAAGGTCTCAAAAATAGAGGAAGAAATCGTAAAAAAATCAAACAATATAGGTGGCGCCACCAGTCTGCAGGAACTGATGGAACATTTCATAATCAATATGTATGCCAAAAATCATGACCATCAGTGATGTAGTTATTGAGATATTGAAGTTTTTGTATGAAATTTTTGACTACTCTGGGGGGGTACTTTGAGGCCCCATAGCTCGAAGGATATGGGTAACAGAGACCTAATTTCTGGTTTCCATGGAGACTTTTCATAGGTCTCTCAGTGTATTGAGAATGAAGATTCTATGTCAAGTCGTTACGATTTGTGCCATGCTAACAGATGTTCACATTTTTAAAGGTCTCAAAAAAAAAAGAAAACAATTCGTAAAAAATAATAAAAAAAAAAAATAGAGGTGGCGCACCCAGGCTGCAGAAACTGATGACACACTCCATGATCAAAATCCATGCAAACAATTATGGTCATCCCTGCATTCGTTGTTCAGATACTTCAGCTTTTATATCAAATTTTCCATTAATCTGAGCTGTACTTTGGAGTGCCACAACTTAAAGGATATGGGTAACAGAGACCTAATTTCATATTTCCATGGAGACTTTTCATGGGTCTCCCTGTGTGTCAAGAATGAAGATTCTAGGTCCAGTCGTTACTATTTGTGCCATGCTAACAGATGACAGCATCCTTAAAGGTCTCAAAAATAGAGGAAAAAATCGTAAAAAATTGAACGATACAGGTGGCGCCACCAGTCTGCAGGAACAGATGACACATCTCATGATCAATAGTTATGCCACAAATCATGACCATCATTCAAGTAGTTAATGAGATACTGAAGTTTTTGTATGAATTTTTTTACTTTTCTTGGGGGTACTTCGGGGCTCCATAGCTCGAAGAATATGGGTAAAAGAGACCTAATTTCTGGTTTGCATGGAGACTTTTCATAGGTCTCTCAGTGTGTCAAGAATGAAGATTCTAGGTCCAGTCTTTACGATTTGTGCCTTGTTAACAGATGTTTACATTTTGAAAGGTCTCAAAAATAGAGAAAAAAATTCGTAAAAAATTGAACCATATAGGTGGCGCCACCAGTCTGCAGGAAGTGATGGAACATCTCATGATCAATATGTATGACAAAAATCATGACCATTAGTCAAGTATTTAATGAGATATTGAAGTTTTTGTATGACATTTTTTACTTTTCTGGGGGGTAGTTTTGGGCCCAATAGCTGGAAGGATATGGGTAACAGAGACCTAATTTCTGGTTTCCATGGAGACTTTTCATAGGTCTCTCAGTGTGTCAAGAATGAAGATTCTAAGTCCAGTCATTACGATTTGTGCCTTGTTAACAGATGTTCACATTTTTAAAGGTCTCAAAAATAGAGAAAAAAATTCGTAAAAAATCGAAAAATACAGGTGGCGCCACCAGTCTTCAGGAACTGATGGAACCTCTCATGATCAATATGTATGCCAAAATTCATGACCATCAGTCAAGTAGTTAATGAGATATTGAAGTTTTTGTATGAAATTTTGGACTTTTCTGGGGGGTACTCTGGGGCCCCATAGCTCGAAGGATATGGGTAACAGAGACCTAATTTCTGGTTTCCAAGGAGATTTTTCATGGACCTCCCAGGATGTCAAGTAAGAAGATTCTAATTCAAGCGGTTACGATTTGTGCCCTGTTAACGGACAGAAGCCCGGACTGCCGGACGGACGACGGACAAAAGGTGATCCCTATAGCTCAGATGACTTTCAGTCAGCTGAGCTAACAACAAAACTTCAAGTGTCCACTTCCTTGCTATGTTTTTCACTCTCCCAAATAAAACAAAGCAGGAAAGGCAGCCAGGTCTACATAAACAAGTGACCCATAGGTCATGGTGCTCAGCTGTCTAGCATGATTCACAGGTTAACATTCACAACATGAATTTTGTCATCTGAAAACCAAATAGAGACTAATTTCAAATGTGATTTTGACCTTCTGACACAAAAGTCAGGACGATTTTTCCTTAAGTGATGGTCCACAGATATGTGAAGACTGAATTCAATCATATTTACTCCATACAGTTTGTACAAGAGAAGAATAAGATCAAGTTCACCAGTTCTCAAACTCCTAAAGGAACTTGAAAGAAACAGACTTGTGAGTCAAATTTGAGGGACATATATGCAATCAGACCAATTTGATCTCTGGTGGAAACATCAGTCCGAAATTAAGTCTATTCAATTTAGTATTCACTGTTTTCCCCTAGCTCCAAGGAATCCTTGCTTATGATTTGAAGGCTAGTGTTCTTATTTAATGACTTATCTGAAGGATAGGGAAAAACACCAAAAAACAAAGTTGGCACCACCTGCAGGGTATAATCACGTCAGTCATGTGCTGAACAAGTCAGTAAAATTTGTTGAAGAAAGCAGCAAGGGTCTGAGGGATCTGTGGTAAAAGAATGGGGTGGGATGGACAGACGGATGCATACCATTTCAGTAGTCCTCCCTTATATGGGGGGGGACTAATAAATACATGGTGGGAGTGAAGAAGATTTTTATATTATGGGGTGTAAGCTTTTGTTCTCCTTGACATAATTATCCCCCTCACATTCTTTTAAAATGAGACCCTTTTTTTAGCTAAGTATCCTGCATATAAATGGCCACAAAGACTGAACAGTCCTAAGTAAAAGTATATCCTTGTGAACCTGGGAAACATTCACATCATTGCCTAAACTTAAAGGTATAAAAATGTACCACCATGTGTGTTCATGTTATAAACGGTCATGTACATACAGGTGTCTTGGCCATGAGGCATGTCATGTTTGAGATTCAATTATAATAAAGTCCATCACAACCAGCATGTTACAAATACTGTGATACAGGCCTGCATCAGGTAACATTTCCACAGTCCATTACAACCAAAATGTTACAAATACTGTGATACAGGCCTGCATCAGGTAACATTTTCATAGTCCATCAAACCCAACATGTTACAAATACAGTGATACAGGCCTGCATCAGGTAACATTTTCACAGTCCATTACAACCAAAATGTTACAAATACTGTGATACAGGCCTGCATCAGGTAACATTTTCACAGTCCATTACAACCAAAATGTTACAAATACTGTGATAAAGGCCTGCATCAGGTCACATTTTCACAGTCCATTACAACCAAAATGTTACAAATACTGTGATACAGGCCTGCATCAGGTCACATTTTCACAGTCCATTACAACCAAAATGTTACAAATACTGTGATACAGGCCTGCATCAGGTCACATTTTCACAGTCCATTACAACCAAAATGTTACAAATACTGTGATACAGGCCTGCATCAGGTAACAATTTCACAGTCCATTACAACCAAAATGTTACAAATACTGTGATACAGGCCTGCATCAGGTAACATTTTCATAGTCAATCACACCCAACATGTTACAAATACTGTGATACAGGCCTGCATCAGGTAACATGTTCACAATTACCAAATGTTAAGTAAGACCTGATTTAGGTTACTTTTCTATAGTCCACCAAAAACTACAATATCCAAAAATACTGACTTGCATTAGGTAACTTAATTGTTCACAAAAAGAATTTACCATTCAGTCACAAGAATACACCTGGATTAGGTAACTTGTTCAGAGACCATCTCTTTAGTATTTGATGAACATAATTGCTCTGGTATCAGCTGATCAACTTTAACCTCTGACTTCTGACCTCTGCACTTCTCAGATCCAAGGTCATTGTCACTACAAGATGCTTCTTGTTTCTCGATTTGACTTTGACCTTCCTGTGTTCGTTCATCTTCCTCTTCTTCAAGCATCCCATCTTCTGGATGGTGGAGTTTTGCTACAGCAGACAAACAGCAGGTGTTAAAATGTCACATGATTGAAGCAGACAATCAACAGGTGTTAACATGTCACATTACTTGAACAGATAAACAACAGGTGTTAACATGTCACATTACTGGATTAGATAAAAGACAGGTGTTAACAGGTCACATTACTGGATCAGATAAACAACAGGTGTTAACATGTCGCATGATTGAAGCAGACAATCAACAGGTGTTAACATGTCATATTGCTGGAGCAGATAAACAACAGGTGTTAACATGTCACATTACTGAAGCAGACAAACAACAGGTGTTAACATGTCACATTACTCGAACAGATAAACAACAGGTGTTAACATGTCACATAACTGGAGCAGACAAACAACAGGTGTTAACATGTCACACTACTGGAGCAGACAAACAACAGGTGTTAACATGTCACATTACTGGAGCAGATAAATGACAGGTGTTAACATGTCACATTAGTGGAAAAGATATACAACAGGTGTTAACATGTCACATTACTGGAGCAGATAAACAACAGGTATTAACATGTCACATTACTGGAGCAGACAAACAACAGGTGTTAACATGTCACATTACTGGAGCAGATAAACAGGTGTTAACATGTCACATTACTGGAGCAAACAAACAACAGGTGTTAACATGTCACATTACTGGATCAGACAAACAACAGGTGTTAACATGTCACATTACTGGATCAGACAAACAACAGGTGTTAACATATCACATTACTGGAGCAGACAAACAAAAAGTGTTAACATGTCACATTACTGGAGCAGATAAACAACAGGTGTTAACATGTCACATTACTGGAGCAGATAAACAACAGGTGTTAACATGTCACATTACTGGATCAGACAAACAACAGGTGTTAACATGTCACATTACTGGAGCAGAAAAACAACAGGTGTTAACATGTCACATTACTGGAGCAGATAAACAACAGGTGTTAACATGTCACATTACTGGAGCAGACAAACAGCAGGTCTTAACGAGTCACATTACTGGAGCAGATAAACACCAGGTGTTATGCTCCCCCAAGCAGGGGGTAACCCTGCACCATATAGTTCTGATTTGTACATTTAATTTCCAAAAGGCAAACACTCCAATAAGTATGCAAATTTTAAAGATTATTTGTCAAGTTTTACAAAAAGTGAGTAACAGGAAATTATATGATGCATCTTTATGCTAAAGAATTATCATCCACTTAACTATAATTATGTTACATGATATTCATGCCCATTGCATGTCTGGGAGACTTCAGTGTCATTACTGACAGACATTTTATCATTAGCGGATAAAATACCTAAATAAAGCTTTAGGAACAAGATTGTAAAAGCTTCAGATTAGTCCTTCATTTATTCCACTTTGTTCATTAATGTAACTTGAATTATCATTCCTGGTTTTACAATCAAAGTGTTTCACGGAATTAATATTATTATTACAATTAGGTTTATAATTTGGAATGCCAGTGTTTCATAGTCCAGTGCACAAGGTTCATGTAACATCAGGCATAGGAGTTAATTAGTAAGTGTCTAACTCTCAAGGTGCCAGGAAAGGTGAATTGATTAACAAACTGTCTGGCATTAATTAGATTGTGTATTCACCATTTGGCTTTGATAGGTAAAGAACTGAGATGACGTCTACTTTCATGTATTAATGTATATGTGTTATGTAATATGTGCCTTGTATGATCTGCTATAGAAATGTTAATGTCAATTATGAATGTTGAACATGTATATATATGTGTACTGGTTACTAAACCAGGCAGTCAGTGTCTGGACTTCATCAGATACAAGTGATTATAATAAACAAGTAAACTGCAACAGAGTTCTTGTGGATTCAATTTAACCACATATGACAGAGCATCAAGAGGAACAAAAATCTACACGGCGATAATACCATGTATTCGCTACCATTATGCAGTGTTATTACTGACAGACATACCATGTATTCGCTACCATTATGCAGTGTCATTACTGACAGACATACCATGTATTCACTACCATTATACAGTGTAATTACTGACAGACATACCATGTATTTGCTACCATTATATAGTGTAATTACTGACAGATATACCATGCATTTGCTGCCATTATATAGTGTAATTAATGACAGACATACCATGTATTCGCTACAATTATGCAGTGTAATTACTGACAGACATACCATGTATTCGCTACCATTATGCAGTGTCATTACTGACAGACATACCATGTATTCACTACCATTATACAGTGTAATTACTGACAGACATACAATGTATTTGCTACCATTATATAGTGTAATTACTGACAGACATACCATGTATTCGCTACCATTATGCAGTGTCATTACTGACAGACATACCATGTATTCGCTACCATTATATAGTGTAATTACTGACAGACAGACCATGTATTTGCTACCATTATGCAGTGTAATTACTGACAGACATACTATCACTGGGATGTTTGGTATATGCTGGTCTGTAGATGAATAAAAATTAGATCCAAGTGATGTTGAATATAAAGATGATTTATTGAAGAAGATTCTTTTGAAAATAACAACTAGAATACAGGTTGTCGACAAGCCACTACGTGTATCAGCCTAAATCAGAGTGTATCGGGTGAAGTAAGGCATGGATTGAGTGGCAAAGGGAAATAGAGTAAGGTGAATTGCATACTAGCATTGATGTCTGCAGCTGAAATGTACGTGTAAGTAGGTGGCACCACCTACCACAAAATCCAGAAAGCTATCCAAGTTGTATACATATGCAAAATTTTAGACAGATAAGTCAAACCACTACTTGTATATGAGTGATTTTATCCAACAGCATACAAATAGATGGATGTTGTGCAAAAATAGTTGCAGGTGGCACCTCCAGTTTTGCGTTTGATAAAGAGCTATGTGAGATCTATACACATGCAAAATTTCAGGAGAAAACTGCAAAAAAGTCTTGAGATATAAGCCTGGATGTCTGCAGCGTAAACATAAATGTAGGTGGCACCACCTGCCACAAAATCCAGAAAGCTATCCAAGATGTATAAACATGCAAAATTTTAGGCAGATAAGTCAAACCACAGCCGATATATGAATGATTTTAGCCCATATGATTTAGAGATATGTGAGATCTATACACATGCAAAATTTCAGGGGGATATGTCAAACCAGTCCTCATATACTGTGGTTGCCTTTTTGTTCGCGAGGGTTTTAATTTTGCAATATTCGCGAATGGGAAATAATCGCAAAAATGACACCCTCGGGAATAATTGGCCAATTGAGTGTGTCCTTCTGATTAAGCGTAGCCAATCCTTGAATGGGAATAGGTTAGAACAGTGAGAAATCTTAATATAAGTTACATCCATGCAGGTATAGGGAAAACATTCCCTTAAATTTGAACTAAAGAACCTGTGCTGTGTGTAACGGCCCATCTTTATATGAGGAGAATATCACAAGCTCATGAATTATTCTCAAATTATAATACACACAGCAATGGCTTTACCAAAGATTTGATATAGGTTCTGGTGAGATCGTGAAAATGACACCCTCGCGAAACATTAAAAATGGAGAAATCGCGAAATTTCAGCCTCGCGAATATGAAGCCAACCACAGTATAAGCCTGAATGTCTGTCACGTATACATAAATATAGGTGGCGCCACCTGTCATAAAATCCAGAAAGCTGTCCAGGATGTATACAAATGCAAAATTTCAGGTGGATAAGTCCAACCAATGCAGAGATATGAGTGTTTTTATCCCAAGGCAGATGAACAGACGGAAGCTGTGCAAAAATGGTGGCAGGTGGCGCCACCAATTTTGTGTATGATTAAGAGATATATGAGATCTATACACATACAAAATTTCAGGGGGATATGTCAAACTAGTCCTGAGATATAAGCCTGAATGTCTGCTGCATATACATAAATGTAGGTGGCACAACCTGCCAAAAAATCCAGAAAGCTATCCAAGATGTATAAACATACAAAATTTTAGGCAGATAAGTCAAACCACTGCTGAGATATGAGTGATTTTATCCCACAGCAAATAAGCAGACAGATGCTTTGCAAAAATGATTGCAGGTGGCGCCACCAGTTTTGCATATGATAAAGAGCTATGTGACCTCTATAAACAAGCAAAATTTTTGCCCAATCGGTCAAGTGGTTCCTGAGATATAAGCTTGGATGTCTGCAGCTTAAACGTGAATGTAGTTGGCACCATCTGTCATAAAATCAAGAAAGCTGTCAAGGATGTATACACATGCAAAATTTCAGGTGGATAAGACCAACCAATGCAGAGATATGAGTGTTTTTTTCCCAAGGCAGATGAACGGATGGACGCTATGCAAAAATAGTTGCAGGTGGCTCAACCATTTTAAGTGTATGTTATAAAGCTTTCCAAGGGCTACATTTGTGCAAAATTTTTAGCCTAATCGGTCAAATGGTTCCCAATATATATGGGTTTATCTGTGGAAACAGATGCACAAATGGACGCTGGGCAGAAAGGAAAGGTCAGAACCAAAAATGAGGACGCAGCAGTTCTCATGTGACCAAACATAATTCAGAATTTAAAACAAGGCCTACAGGCCTAATGGGAACCTGTGCAAAGATTGGGAGTATGAATGGAGGTTTATTTTTTAAATTTAATATTGATACCCTTAAGTCCTGCATATCTACCTTAGACATTATGAATTCAGCAAAATGGATGTTTCGGACCTGCAAGTTTCAGACTAGAACATTTTTTAACTAGAATATGGGTAGTCGACAAGCGACTATGTGTATCTGCAGAAATCAGAGTGGGACGGGTGAAGTGAGGCATAGATTAAGTGGTAAGGGGAAAAGAGTGAGGTGTGTTGCATATTAGCATGGATGTCTGCAGCGTAAACCTGAATGTAGGTGGTGCCACCTGTCATAAAATCGAGAAAATTGTCCCAGATGTATAAACCGGCAAAATTTCAGGTGGATAAGTCAAACCACTGCTGAGATATGAGTGATTTTATCCCAAGGCAGATGAACAGAGGGACGCTGTGCATAAGTGGTTGCAGGTGGCGCCACCAGTTTTCCCTATGATGAAATGCTACGTGAGATCTATACACAAGCAAAATTTTGGCCAATCAGTCAAACGGTTCCCAAGATATTAGCTTGAATGTCTGCAGAGTAAACATGAATGTAGGTGGCATCACCTGCCATAAAATCAAGAGAGCTGTCCAGGATGTATAAACCTGCAAAATTTCAGGTGTAAAAGTCAAACCACTGCTGAGAAATGAGTGATTTTATCCCAAGGCAGATGAACAGAGGGACACTGTGCATAAATGGTTGCAGGTGGCGCCACCAGTTTTGCCTATGTAAAGAGCTATGTGAGATCTATACACATGCGAAATTTTGGCCCAATCGGTCAAATGGTTCCCGAGATATGAGCTTGGATGTCTGTAGAGTAAACGTGAATGTAGGTGGCGCCACCTGTCATAAAATTAAGAAAGCTGTCCAGGATGTATAAACCTGCAAAATTTCAGGTGGAAAAGTCAAACCACTGCTGAGATATGAGTGCTTTTATCCCAAGGCAGATGAACAGAGGGACACTGTGCATAAATGGTTGCAGGTGGCGCCACCAGTTTTGCCTATGTAAAGAGCTATGTGAGATCTATACACAAGCGAAATTTTGGCCCAATTGGTCAAATGGTTCCCGAGATATTAGCTTGAATGTCTGCAGAGTAAACGTGAATATAGGTGGTGCCATCTGTCAAAAAATCGAGAAAGCTGTCCAGGATGTATAAACCTGCAAAATTCCAGGTGGACAAGTCAAACCATTGCAGAGATATGAGTGATTTTATCCCAAGGCAGATGAACAGATGGATGCTGTGCATAAATGGTTGCCTGGGCGCCACCAGTTTTGCCTAAGATGAAGAGCTATGCGAGATCTATACACATGAAAAATTTTGGCTCAATCGGTCAAACGGTTCCAGAAATATGAGCTTGGATGTCTGTAGAGTAAACGTGAATGTAGGTGGCGCCACCTGTCATAAAATCGAGAAAGCTGTCCAGGATGTATAAACCTGCAAAATTTCAGGTGGAAAAGTCAAACCACTGCTGAGATATGAGTGATTTTATCCCAAGGCAGATGAACAGATGGACGCTGTGCAAAAATGGTTGCAGGTGGCGCCACCAGTTTGCCTATGATGAAGAGCTATGTGAGATCTATACACATACAAAATTTTGGCTCAATCAGTCAAAAGGTTCACGAGATATGAGCTTGAATGTCTGCAGAGAAAACGTGAATGTAGGTGGCGCCACCTGTCATAAAATCAAGAAAGCTGTCCAGGATGTATAAACCTGCAAAATTTCAGGTGGAAAAGTCAAACCACTGCTGAGATATGAGTGATTTTATCCCAAGGCAGATGAACAGAGGGACACTGTGCATAAATGGTTGCATGTGGCGCCACCAGTTTTGCCTATGTAAAGAGCTATGTGAGATCTATACACAAGCGAAATTTTGGCCCAATCGGTCAAATAGTTCCCGAGATATTAGCTTGAATGTCTGCAGAGTAAACGTGAATGTAGGTGGTGCCATCTGTCATAAAATCGAGAAAGCTGTCCAGGATGTATAATTCTGCAAAATTCCAGGTGGACAAGTCAAATCATTGCTGAGATATGAGTGATTTTATCCCAAGGCAGATGAACAGATGGACGCTGTGCATAAATGGTTGCCTGGGCGCCACCAGTTTTGCCTAAGATGAAGAGCTATGCGAGATCTATACACATGCAAAATTTTGGCCCAATCAGTCAAATGGTTCCCGAGATATGAGCTTGGATGTCTGCAGAGTAAACGTGAATGTAGGTGGCGCCACCTGTCATAAAATCGAGAAAGCTGTCCAGGATGTATAAACCTGCAAAATTTCAGGTGGAAAAGTCAAACCACTGCTGAGAAATGAGTGATTTTATCCCAAGGCAGATGAACAGATGGACGCTGTGCAAAGATGGTTGCAGGTGGCGCCACCAGTTTTTCTATGATGAAGAGCTATGTGACATCTATACACATGCAAAATTTTGGCTCAATCGGTCAAACGGTTATCGAGATATGAGCTTAGATGTCTGCAGAATAAACGTGAATGTAGGTGGCGCCACCTGTCATAAAATCGAGAAAGCTGTCCAGGATAAATAAAACCTGCAAAATTTCAGGCGGAAAAGTCAAACCACTTCTCAGATATGAGTGATTTTATCCCAAAACAGATGAACAGATGGACGCTGTGCGAAAATGGTTGCAGGTGGCGCCACCAGTTTTGCGTATGATGAAGAGCTATGTGAGATCTATACACATGAAAAATTTTGGCTCAATCGGTCAAACGGTTATCAAGATATGAGATTGGATGTTTGCAGAGTAAACGTGAATGTAGGTGGCGCCACCTGTCATAAAATCGAGAAAGCTGTCTAGGATGTATAAAACCTGCAAAATTTCAGGCAGAAAAGTCAAACCACTTCTGAGATATGAGTGATTTTATCCCAAAGCAGATGAACAGATGGACGCTGTGCAAAAATGGTTGCAGGTGGCGCCACCATCTTTAGTGTATGTTATAAAGCTTTTCAAGGGCTACATTTGTGCAAAATTTTTAGACTGATCGGTCAAACGGTTCCCGAGATATGTGGGTTTATGTGTGGAAACAGACGCACAAATGGACGCTGGGCAGAGAGGAAAGGTCAGAGGTCAACCAAAAATGAGGGCACAGCAGTTCACATGTGACCTATCATAATTCCGAATTTTAAAAAATTCTGCCCAGTGGTTATGGAGGAGTTCTCCGTAAACCTATGCAGCGATGGGGGCAGCGTCGGCGTCCGACTGAAAACATAGTATCCGCAAAACTCTGTTTTGGCGGATACAATTATTGTAGCTTACAACACCAGTCTTATATACAACAAAGAGATATATAAATATGCCCAATGTCAGACTGATATGTCAAACCCCTCCTGTGAAATAAGCAGGGACATAGACTGTGCAAAAATTATTGTAGGTGGTGCCACCAGTCTTGTATACTATAAAGCTACCCGATATGTATAAACATGCCCAACTTAAGGCTGATGTATCAAATTCCTCTGTAGAAATAAGCATGCCCATACACTGCAAAAGTCAATGTAGGTGGCACCACCTGTCTTGTAAATAAGAAAACCATCAAAGACGCATAGACAGGTCAAAATTTCTGTCCAATACATCAAACTTCCCCAGAGTTTTATGCACTGGGCTGACCAGGCTTAGGTGAGTAAGGCAGTTGCCCCCGAGTGACCTGTGACAAATTGCTGCCTCAAGCTACTGCACTGAGTGAACTCTTGACCTGCACCTGGCTAGACTGAGTGAACTTTTGACCTGTACCTGGCTGCACTGAGAGAACTCTTGACCTATTGCATAATCTGACACAGTTGGCAGTCTGCCAAAGCTATAAATAGATTCAAGCTGAACTTTGGTGCCAAATATGATGCAGTGAGCAGTCTACCAAAGCTATTAATAGAATGCAGCTACTGCACTGAGTGAACTCTTGACCTCTACCTGGCTGCACTTCTTCCAATCCTGGCACTGTGCCAAAACTATTTATAGAGCTGACATCATCTTGGCTAATGGCCAACATCAAGGCACTGGCAATCTGCCAATGGTAAACCCAGTGCTGCCATCTGTACACAAAAAGGGTCCCTATTGAAATAACTTTGAAATTTATTTTCCCAATACAAAATGCTTTTCAGCTGACTTTTTATAAAAAAGAAATCAGGAATATATGTAAAATTATTACGGATGCATACTGAATGCAAAATTAAAATAAAGATATATCTAATTGATGGCAAATTCTTGAATTTAGTTGAGTAGGGATACCAATAATTTATAATCCATGTACAGTTGTCTTTATATAGCCACAGAGAGCTGAATATCCATGATTGTAATATTGCCTGGTATGATGAATAACTTAAATCATAAATCTAAGTTTTTTAAAAGGTTTTAAAAAAAAATTTCTTGTCAATATTAACCAAAGATAACCTGAAATCTAAATGTCTAGTGGCATGATGTAATAGATGCTGATTAAATAGTGCCAGGCTAGATCTAACAGCATAACACAGCTAACATATATGGTAAAATGACTTAATTCAATTTCCATAATTCAGCCAAAAATCATTCATGTGGAACCATTAATGACAATTATTATAAGAATTATTGTTGGGATTATTCTTGTAAAATATTTAACAAACTGGCTTCAGTGGCATCAGTCGAAAAACGTTTCGCAGGTTTATAACTCATATAGGAAGATACAGCAAACTGGCTAAGTTCAGCTTCCCGTAACTCAGCCAAAAAGCACTGAACCAAAACCATTTGAACAAACTTAAATTATCAACATCTGCGGATAATTAATGTGTGAGATTTAGGAATTTGGCCCAGTGGTTTTTGAGAAGAAGATCTTTGTAGCCACCGAGCTAAAATTGGCTATTATGGGATAGGACTAAATTCAGCTTCCCATAACTATGCCAAAAGTCTCTGAAAAGAGACCATTTGAACAAACTTCAGAAAGCACTACCCTAGGATCATTTCTGTGCGATATTAAACATTTTGGCCATATGGTTTCAGAGAAGAAGTTTTTTGTAGCCCTCAGTGTGTTACAGGCACTGATGACTCCGTACAAGAAAGGCCAATGCAGGTGGCGCCACCAATACCTCAATTTCAGATATGACCTATGTGACCAACATTGGCATAAATTTTGGTGATGATAGCTCCAGCTGTTTCTGAGATTTAAATTTTAATATGCTTTTTTGCACAGTCAACAAAGTTCAACCATCTGTAACCCTGCCAAAAATCATCGAACTGGAACCATTTGAACAAACTTGAGAAAGATTGTTCCAGGGATCATTTCTGTGAAATATTGGACAATTTGGCTGGACAGTTTCAGAGAAGAAGATTTTTAAAGCTTTTTAAGCTTTTTCCCTATAAAATCTAAGAAAATGCAGTTAGAAAAAAATAAACAAAATCTGATATAGTTTTTTGGATGACTGATTATTTGCAAAACATTTGGTGATGCTAGCTCCTGCCGTTTTTGAGATAGCTATGGTTAACGTACAGACGACGCACGATGCACGACACACGACCGACGCTGCCGCACCATTGCATAAGCTCACAGGTTCGCTAAAAATTCTGCCCAGTGGTTATGGAGGAGTTCTCCTGAAACCTATGCAGCGATGGGGGCAGCATCGGTGTCCGACTGAAAACATAGTATCCGCAAAACTCTGTTTTGGCGGATACAATGATTGTAGCTGGCACCACCAGTCTTATATACAACGAAGAGATATATACATATGCCCAATGTCAGACTGATATGTCAAACCCCTCCTGTGAAATAAACAGGGACATACACTGTGCAAAAATTATTGTAGGTGGAGCCACCAGTCTTGTACACTATAAAGCTACCCGATATGTATAAACATGTCCAATTTCAGGCTGATGTATCAAATTCCTCTGTAGAAATAAGCAGGCGCAGACACTGCAAAAGTCAATGTAGGTTGCACCACCTGTCTTGTAAATGGGAATACCATCAAAGACGCATAGACAGGTCAAAATATCAGTCCAATACATCAAACTTCCCCAGAGTTTGATGCACTGGGCTGACAAGGCTTAGGTGAGTAAGGCAGTTGCCGCCCCCCCCCCCCCCCCCCTGAGTGACCTGTGACAAATTGCCTCCTAAAGCTACTGCACTGAGTGAACTCTTGACCTGCACCTGGCTAGACTGAGTGAACTTTTGACCTGTACCTGGCTGCACTGAGTGAACTCGACCTGTTGCATAATCTGACACAGTTGGCAATCTGCCAAAGCTTTAAATAGGCTGAACTTTGGTGCCAAATATGATGCAGTGAGCAGTCTGCCAAAACTATAAATAAACTGCAGCTACTGCACTGAGTGAACTCTTGACCTCTACCTGGCTGCACTTCTTCCAATCCTGGCACTGTGCCAAAACTATTTTAGAAGAAGATTTTTAAAGCTTTTTTAGCTTTTTCCCTATAAAATCTAAGAAAATGCAGTTAGAAAAAAAAATAAAAAAAATCTGATACAGTTTTTTTGGATGACTGATTATTTGCAAAAAAATTGGTGATGCTAGCTCCTGCCGTTTTTGAGATAGCTATGGTTAACGTACAGACGACCGACGCTGCCGCACCATTGCATAAGCTCACACACAGGTTCGCTAAAAATTCCGCCCATGGGTTATGGAGGAGTTCTCCAGAAACCTATGCGCAAGTGGCGGCATCCGATGGAAAACATAGTATCTCCAAAACTACAATTACAAACTGGAAGTACTGGATCAACATGGTTATTCCAAATTCAGGGCAGCAATCTTCATACATGGTTGACTGACCTAAGATTCCACATTAATTAATGATATATTTTGATCAGGCTTGTGTATATGTGTATTAAAGGGGCCCAATCACCTATAAAGCATGATGAATTAACATGAAAAATAACCTCTTCTCTTTAAAATGAATTGGTACCTGCCAAACTTTTGCCCTGAAACCGTTTGCTTACTCAGGTAAATGAGTTTAAAAACAGTGCACTGGGCGTGATCACAGGTGTAAACATAAACACAGCACATGCATCGCCGGGCTACAACACATGTCAACCTGGAGATTCTCTGACTTCTTTGGCCAAAAAATGAAATGCATGTTCCTGCTGGCTGAAACATCACGTGTTGCGGCTCACAATCGGACCTCCAGTCACACAGGATTGTGTTTGTAAACAAAGACACGTGCACTGTGTTTATCAACACACAGAGCCATAACAAGGAGCTAAACCGTCATGTGCTAGGTACTGAGCCTGCGTGCTGGGATGGTTTTGCTGGTAAACTTTGTTTAAAGCAAAACTGAACTGTGAGTGTGGAAAAGTAGGCAAGTATTGCTCCTGATTATGTCCCTTAAAGATGTTATTTCATAAACTAGATATAACTATCTAAAACACAACATAACATTTTCAGAATTACCGTACAGTGATAATACCATGTATTTGCTATCATTATGCAGTGCGATTACTGACAGACATACCATGTATTCGCTGCATTCTGGGTAACCTAGCTGGTGTATTTTTCCTTCTCAAGACCTTGCCATTTCCCCCTCTGACCTTTGACCCGGGTTTAGCTTCTTTCTTTTCTGGTACTCCATTTTCTGTGAATCGCACTTTTGTTGAATTGATGTCTTGGTCTTCTGACATGGGACAGTTTAATTCCACCTCCTCTTTCTGTTTGTGCTGGAAAAGTCCTGAAATAGAATCAATCAAATAAACATGAGATCACCACAAATATACAGGCGGGACATCTGTGAACACTCAAACTTTTATAGCATGGTAAATAGTGTTTTGTGTTTGGCTTTATTCTATAACAAGTGACCCATGGGTCATGACGCTCAGCTGACTGGGAAGAGATTCGCAAAAGGAAATTTTATCACCAGAATGGTAGTATATACCCATTCAACTGAAGCATTAAACATATTAACCAACAGGCCAAGATTTAGTCTGTATTTATATATCTCAAAAATAGAGAAAAATGTGTAAACTTTTAAAACTAGAATACAGGTAACCGACAAGTGACTACATGTATCTGCCAAAATGGGATAGTGAGGCATGGATTGAGTGGCAAGGGGAAATAGAGTGAGGTATAATGCATATTAGCATGGATGTCTGCAGCCTAAATGTGTATGTAGGTTGTGCCACCTACCATAAATCCAGAAAGCTGTCCAAGTTGTATACACCTGCAAAATTTTAGGCAGAAAAGTCAAACCACTACATGTATATGAGCGATTTTTGCCCATGGCAGACAAACAGACAAACACTGTGCAAAAATCTTTGCAGGTAACCCCTCCAGTTTTGTGTATGATAAAGACCTATGTGAGATCTAAACACATGCACAATTTTGGCCCAATCGGTCAAATGGTTCCTGAGATATGAGCTTGGATGTGTCCAGCGTTAACTAGAATGTAGGTGGCGCCACCTGTCATAAAATCAAGAAAGCTGTCCACGATGTATAAACCTGCAAAATTTTAGACAGTTATGTCGAACCACTACAGAGAAATGAGTAATTTTAGGCCACGGCAGACTAACAGACAGACGCTGTGCAAACATTGTTACAGGTGGCGCCACCATTTTTTGTGTATGTTACAGAGCTATCAAAGGGCTACATCTGTATAAATTTTATTTCCTGATCGGTCAAACGGTTCCCCAGATATAAGCTTGGATGTCATCAGCGTGAACGTGAACGTAGGTGGCGCCACCTGTAATAAAATCAAGAAAGCTATCCTGGATGTATACACATGACGAATTTCAGGTGAATTAGTCAAAATTTTAGGCAGTTATGTCGAACCACTACAGAGAAATGAGTGATTTTAACCCAAGGCAGATGAACAGATGGACACTGTGCAAACATGGTTACAGGTGGCGCCACCATTTTTTGTGTATGTTATAAAGCAATCCAAGGGCTACATTTGTATCAATTTTATTTCCTGATCGGTCAAACGGTTCCCAAGATATGAGGGTTTATGGGTGGAAACAGACCCACAAATGGACACTGGATAGAGAGGAAAGGTCAGAGGTCAATGCAAATTGGTTAGGCACCAGTTCACATGTGACCCGATAATAGGTGTAAGTTTGGGAAAAATCGGTCCATTAGTCTCCGAGGAGCTCTCTGGAAACAAACGCCGCGGTGGCGGAGGAACTCGGTCAAAAACATAGTATCCGCAAAACTTCGTTTTGGCAGATACAAAAATACAGGTGGCTCCACCAGTCTGCAGAAACTAATAAAAACACTTAATGGTCAATCATAATCCATGCAAAAAATCATGGTGATCTCTGCATTAGTTGTTCAGATACTTCAGTTTTTGTATCAAATTGTCCATTATTCTGAGGGATACTTCGGAGTCCTATAGCTTGAAGGATATGGGTAACAGAGACCTAATTTCAAGTTTCCACAGGCACCTTTCATGGGCCTCCTTGCATGACAAGAATGAAGATTCTAGGTCCAGTTGTTGCGATTTGTACCCTGTTGACAGATAACCACATCTTTAAAGGTCTCAAAAAAAAGAAAAAAATTGGTAAAAATTTGAAAAAAAAATAGAGGTGGCACACCCAGTCTGCAGAAACTGATGGAACAGCTCATGATCAATATGTATGCCGAAAATCATGACCATCAGTGTTGTAGTTATTGAAATACTGCAGTTTTTGTATCAAATTTTCCATTATTTTGGGGGGGGGGGTATTTTGGACCCATACAGCTTAAAGAATATGGGTAACAGAGACCTAATTTCAAGTTTCCATGGAGACTTTTCATGGGTCTCCCTGTGTGTCAAGAATAAAGATTCTTGGTCCAGTTTTTATGATTTGTGCCCTGTTAACAGATGTTCATATCTTTAAAGGTCTCAAAAATACAGAAAAATTTCGTAAAAAAAAACGAACAAATACAGGTGGTGCCACCAGTCTGCAGAAACTTATGAAACACTCCATGATCAATATCCATGCAAACAATTATGGTTATCTCTGCATTAGTTGTTCAGATACTTTAGCTTTTGTATCAAATTTTCCATTATTCTGATCTGTACTTTGGAGTGCCATAGCTCAAAGGATATGGGTAACAGAGACCAAACTTCAGGTTTCCATGGAGACTTATCATGGGTCTCCCTGTGTGTCAAGAACGAAGATTCTAGGTCCAGTCGTTACGATTTGTACCCTGTTGACAGATAACTACATCCATAAAGGTCTCAAAAATGGAGAAAACAATTCGTGAACATTGAAAAATACAGGTGGCGCCACCAGTCTGCACAAACTGATGAAACATCTCATGATCAATATGTATGTCGAAAATCATGACCATCAGTGATGTAGTTAATGAGATATTGAAGTTTTTGTATGAAATTTTTTACTATTCTGGGGGGTAATTTTGGGCCCCATAGCTCGAAGGATATGGGTAACAGAGACCTAATTTCTGGTTTCCAAGGAGATTTTTTATGGACCTCTCAGAATCCCAAGTTACAAGGTTCTAGGTCCAGCGGTTATGATTTGTGCCTGGTTAACGGACGGACAGACGGACAAAGAGTGATCGCTATAGCTCAGATGACTTTCAGTCAGCTGAGCTAAAAACAGATAATACAAGGGAATAATGCTCATGGTAAGTTTATAACAAGGCATAAATCTCTAGTGTAAGAAACACATATTGTTGGTAAATCTTTGTGTTTATTACTTATTATATCCCTACCCTTATAAAAACTAGGGACTCATGGCTCTCAACACTCAGCTGAATTTGTCTATAAGGATAAGTTTATGAACTTTTTCAAAAGCTTTTTCCTGTGATCAAATTTGTAGCCAATCTGTTTGCCCAAACTGGAGTTTTCATCCATAAACTGATTAAAAAGTTTGGCTCAAAATGCATCCACAATCTTTCTAAATATGTGGCTCTTGTGACCTTGACCTTTTAGATCATGACCCCAAAATCAATAGTTCTTGCTTTGAGGTGGGGCATATAAAAGAAAGGTTTGAAATCCATATCTTAATCGAAACTGAGTTATCATATGGAAAAAAATTTGACGGACATACAGAAAGATGACAGATGGACTGAGTGACGAACAGGGTGATACTTTAAAGCATCTGGTTTTTTTGTGAGGCCCTAATAAACACACAAGATTTCAGGACACCAGGAGAAACCACAGTATCAAAATAATTTGGCAGTCTCAAAATAAAGGAAAAAATACAAAATAAATTAAAAACAAGTAGCCCATGGGCCATGAAGCTCAGCTGAATTCAAGAAGCCTTGAACAATGGGCAAAATGACTCCCAAGAGTGCTCATAATTATGCATTTTGCCATCAGACCTTCGATAAATGTTACAGTAAAATTGTTCTACATCAAGCTAATACCATTTGTGCCTATCTGACTAAAAGAATGTTAAAATCATGTTCTTTCACACAGCTAGTAGAAAACAAGTCACAGTGAGATTATTTCAGATTTCCAAGGAGATTTTGGACCTAGCTGAAAGACATGTATGAGGAGTATAGGCAAAATGGATCCAATTTGTGCCCCTTTTGACTCACCGAGTGCTTAAAATCATGTTTTCTCCCCTGATTTGCAAAATTAGATGACTTTCAGTCCACTGAGCTAAAGACTGACATACCAGACCAGGCCTGTCTACCATCAGCTATATCATTTTACTAGCTGATAAACCAGGTATACCAGGCTTTTTACCGCAGTTTGGGAGATATATTTACTGAGATATTGAATGCTGGGTCGATTTTTATTATAAAAGTTATAGATATACATATATATATATAGATATATACATATATAGAAAATATAGATTTTTAGTGGGATATTCTCGGAATACGATATGTACAAAAAATTTTTACTGTTATTTTGTGGCGCTATGCTCATGGCAAAAATCATATCCCGGTATGTTTACCTTGAAGATCTGGTCATTGAAAGCAAGCATCATTCGTGTGAACAATAGTCCTTAGTGTTAAAGGTTAAGTGACCACGATGCACGCATTCCGGTGACTGCCGAAGGCTGTTCGGTTGTGCTCAGTAAAAAAACGGAAAATCACTCAAAATTATATGTATATTAAAAATTATTTATTTTCATATCGCCTATGTCACTGCGGGGATAATAACCTTTAAAATGATGTATGGTACAATATTGTACACAACGCGGTTAAAGAGAACATTGCGAACAAACGTGAATTGAATTCCTTTTATAAGTATTAGATAAAATGACATAAGCAAACCACACTGAGACAAATTTGCTTGTTCTTTTATTTAAAACAATGCCTACAGACCTAATGTGAACCTGTGCGATGGGATATACATCAGGTTTTATGCTTCAATGATAACATGCTTGACCATTATTGGAAAAGTACTTGATTAGTTTTCAAGTACATATGTGACATGTACATGTACAAAGCAAACAAAGAACTGAAAAATTTGAACCTGTTTACAAGCACCAATCACACAAACATCACTCCTGAAATACCCCACAAGTCCTGTATATGACTAAGCTATCCGAAATTTACAAATAGACACAATTTCAGGCTGATCAAACCCCTCCTGAGAAATAAGCACTGTGCAAAAATCATTGCAGATGGTGACCCCAGTCTTGTTTTAAAAAAAGTGTCAAAGATGCACGGACATACCAAAATTTCAGGCCGATTGATACATCAAACTTCCCTCTAATTGGGTTCACTCAGCTGACCAAGCTCACTCGAGCAGGGCAGTTGCCTCCTAAGTCAATGGTGGCTAAGTGCCAGGTGTAGCTACTGCACTGAGTGATCTCAAAAACTTTTGCCTAATCTGATACAGATGGCAGCCTGTCAAAGCTATAAATATATGCAGACTGCAACTTGGCCTGTTGCCAAATCTGAAATAGTTGGCCAAGCTAATTGAAGATAAAAATTATTTATGTTGCCTGCACAGCTCTGCCTGTTACTACTTTAAATCTACCAGCTCTGTTTTCCAAAGTATCTCACAGGCCTTTCAAGGTTAAAGGTCCAATAATTCAGCCAAAAATCATTTAAGTTACTTTGAAAAAAGGCCATCTTAGTGTTATGTGGTAAGAGGTGTTAATATCGCCACCTTAGAATCAGTTTTGTACAATAATACAGAATTTGAAAAAAAATCTATTTTGCAGAAGAAGAATCAGCCCTCGGTGTGATACTTGGCCACAAGACTAACCTCAGCTTTCTATGACTCTACCAAAAATCAATGAAACTGATCTATTCTTATATATTTAAGACAACCTTAACCTAGGATAATTCTTGTGAAAAATTAAACTATTTGGCTTAAGTTTCATCATAAAACATTTTTATGTAGAAGCTGGAGGAGGCTAAAATTAGGAGGTTTTTGCCTGTAAAAATCAGGTTGATGTGGCAGCTCAAAACCTCAATAACAAATATGAGTCATGTGACCAACATTTGCACAAAACTTGGAGACGCTAGCTCCTGCTGTTTCTGAGACTATTATGTTAGTATGCTTACTTGGGCAAATGACTAAGTTTAAATTCCTGTGACTTGGCCAAAATTCAATGAACCCAAACCATTGGAACGAACTTGAGAGAGCTCATCTCTGGAATTTTGTTTTTGGTGAAATACTAAACAATTTGGCTGAATGATTGCGGAGAAGATTTTGAAAGTTTTTCTAGCTTTTCCCCCATAAAATGTAAGTCGATGCAGGTGGCTGACAAAACGCTCAATCCCACAACATTTGACATGTGATTGATTCTTCCATTAAATTTGGCACTGCTAGCTCCAACAGTTTTTGAGATAGCATGGGTTAATGTATGGACAAGAGTGGATGGACGATGGCGGATGGATGCTGCCACTCCATCGCATAAGTGCATAGCCCCATATTGGCCCTCTGACATTAAGATCAGATTACAGGCTGTCAGAGTGCCTACACATCTAGGTCTGAGGATCGAATGCATTAACAGGCCACATGAGAATGCAATTATAATCTTCTTTTTTTTCAAAGCCTCATGGCCTACAGGTACACTAGCTGTCAATTGACATAAACCTGACTAATTGTTAGCACTTTTAGTGTACTTTCTAACAACAAGAAACATGAGCAAGAAAAATTCCATTTTAACTCAGCATATTAGTAAACCCTCTGCATGTTTATTGAATTTCTGTCCATTTACAGGCATGGCTCACAAGGATTACTAGACACAGCCAACTTGTACAAGATACAGGAAATGACTCATTACTTTTGTGTTTGTTAGGCGGCCAAGTCACGGAGTCATACTCAAGGAACAACAGCTTGGCATAAATTTATTTATTATTGTAAACATAACAAACAGCAATATAGTTCAGATGCGACCGCAAGGTGGCGCACCAAGTCAGTACACTACAATTACCATAGAGACAGGGTTTCAGTTTTGGATGCGAGTTCACATGTATTCTCTTGTGTTAATACATTACTTGTAGCAGAATGTTAAGATTACTGGCTGTTTACCACAATATGAATGTAACATGATGGGAGACCACTGCAATGCATTCCTGGATACTGCTCGTATCATGACTCAACTAGGCTTACCAGCCCAATTATCATTAACTACGGAGTTGGGTTGTCAAGGTTGATAAGCAGACAGGTTCACTAATAAGAAAGATACTTCATTTAGTGGTGAAAGTACTATAACCAAAGCTCTAAAATTATTGCCTTCTATTAGCAAAGATATATATATATATATATATATATATATGCTGTGGAACATTCAGGAAAGTGTACCTACAGGACCTTAAATACTGGTTAGAAAAATATGATTATTGATATATTAATGCATATCTATCTGAAACTGTAATGTGAATATTGTTGTTATTTAATCATTTTCAAAAATAAAATCAATATTTAAAAAAAGACTGATTTGTTTAAATCAGGAAAGAGAAATGTCAATGAACCACGTACATGTCCACTGTGAGATTCAGGCATCTGTCTGTGATACATGTACACTGTGAGACTCAGGCATCTGTCTGTGATACATGTACACTGTGAGACTCAGGCATCTGTCTGTGATACATGTACACTGTGAGACTCAGGCATCTGTCTGTGATACATGTACACTTTGAGACTCAGGCATCTGTCTGTGATACATGTACACTGTGAGACTCAGGCATCTGTCTGTGATACATGTACACTGTGAGACTCAGGCATCTGTCTGTGATACATGTACACTGTGAGACTCAGGCATGTGTCTGTGATACATGTACACTGTGAGACTCAGGCATCTGTCTGTGATACATGTACACTGTGAGACTCAGGCATCTGTCTGTGATACATGTACACTGTGAGACTCAGGCATCTGTCTGTGATACATGTACACTGTGAGACTCAGGCATCTGTCTGTGATACATGTACACTGTGAGACTCAGGCATCTGTCTGTGATACATGTACACTGTGAGACTCAGGCATCTGTCTGTGATACATGTACACTGTGAGACTCAGGCATCTGTCTGTGATACATGTACACTGTGAGACTCAGGCATCTGTCTGTGATACATGTACACAGTGACACTTAGGCATCTGTCTGTGATACATGTACACTGTGAGACTCAGGCATCTGTCTGTGATACATGTACACAGTGACACTTAGGCATCTGTCTGTGATACATGTACACTGTGAGACTCAGGCATCTGTCTGTGATACATGTACACTGTGAGACTCAGGCATCTGTCTGTGATACATGTACACTGTGAGACTCAGGCATCTGTCTGTGATAGACATGTACACTGTGAGACTCAGGCATCTGTCTGTGATAGACATGTACACTGTGAGACTCAGGCATCTGTCTGTGATACATGTACACTGTGAGACTCAGGCATCTGTCTGTGATACATGTACACTGTGAGACTCAGGCATCTGTCTGTGATACATGTACACTGTGAGACTCAGGCATCTGTCTGTGATACATGTACACTGTGAGACTCAGGCATCTGTCTGTGATACATGTACAATGTGAGACTCAGGCATCTGTCTGTGATACATGTAAACTGTGAGACTCAGGCATCTGTCTGTGATACATGTACACTGTGAGACTCAGGCATCTGTCTGTGATACATGTACACTGTGAGACTCAGGCATCTGTCTGTGATACATGTACACTGTGAGACTCAGGCATCTGTCTGTGATACATGTACACTTTGAGACTCAGGCATCTGTCTGTGATACATGTACACTGTGAGACTCAGGCATCTGTCTGTGATACATGTACACTGTGAGACTCAGGCATGTGCCTGTGATACATGTAAACTGTGAGACTCAGGCATCTGTCTGTGATACATGTACACAGTGACACTTAGGCATCTGTCTGTGATACATGTACACTGTGAGACTCAGGCATCTGTCTGTGATACATGTAAACTGTGAGACTCAGGCATCTGTCTGTGAAACATGTACACTGTGAGACTCAGGCATCTGTCTGTGATAGACATGTACACTGTGAGACTCAGGCATCTGTCTGTGATAGACATGTACACTGTGAGACTCAGGCATCTGTCTGTGATACATGTACACTGTGAGACTCAGGCATCTGTCTGTGATACATGTACACTGTGAGACTCAGGCATCTGTCTGTAATACATGTACACTTTGAGACTCAGGCATCCGTCTGTGATACATGTACACTGTGAGACTCAGGCATCTGTCAGTGATACATGTACACTGTGAGACTCAGGCATCTGTCTGTGATACATGTACACTGTGAGACTCAGGCATGTGTCTGTGATACATGTAAACTGTGAGACTTAGGCATCTGTCTGTGATACATGTACACTGTGAGACTCAGGCATCTGTCTGTGATACATGTACACTGTGAGACTCAGGCATCTGTCTGTGATACATGTACACTGTGAGACTCAGGCATCTGTCTGTGATAGACATGTACACTGTGAGACTCAGGCATCTGTCTGTGATAGACATGTACACTGTGAGACTCAGGCATCTGTCTGTGATACATGTACACTGTGAGACTCAGGCATCTGTCTGTGATACATGTACACTGTGAGACTCAGGCATCTGTCTGTGATACATGTACACTTTGAGACTCAGGCATCCGTCTGTGATACATGTACACTGTGAGACTCAGGCATCTGTCTGTGATACATGTACACTGTGAGACTCAGGCATCTGTCTGTGATACATGTACACTGTGAGACTCAGGCATGTGTCTGTGATACATGTAAACTGTGAGACTTAGGCATCTGTCTGTGATACATGTACACTGTGAGACTCAGGCATCTGTCTGTGATACATGTACACTGTGAGACTCAGGCATCTGTCTGTGATACATGTACACTGTGAGACTCAGGCATCTGTCTGTGATACATGTACACTTTGAGACTCAGGCATCTGTCTGTGATACATGTACACTGTGAGACTCAGGCATCTGTCTGTGATACATGTACACTTTGAGACTCAGGCATCTGTCTGTGATACATGTACACTGTGAGACTCAGGCATCTGTCTGTGATACATGTACACTGTGAGACTCAGGCATCTGTCTGTGATACATGTAAACTGTGAGACTCAGGCATCTGTCTGTGATACATGTACACTGTGAGACTCAGGCATCTGTCTGTGATACATGTACACTGTGAGACTCAGGCATCTGTCTGTGATACATGTACACTGTGAGACTCAGGCATCTGTCTGTGATACATGTACACTGTGAGACTCAGGCATCTGTCTGTGATACATGTACTCTGTGAGACTCAGGCATCTGTCTGTGATACATGTACACTGTGAGACTCAGGCATCTGTCTGTGATACATGTACACTGTGAGACTCAGGCATCTGTCTGTGATACATGTACACTGTGAGACTCAGGCATCTGTCTGTGATACATGTACACTGTGAGACTCAGGCATCTGTCTGTGATACATGTACACTGTGAGACTCAGGCATCTGTCTGTGATACATGTACACTGTGAGACTCAGGCATCTGTCTGTGATACATGTACACTGTGAGACTCAGGCATCTGTCTGTGATACATGTACACTGTGAGACTCAGGCATCTGTCTGTGATACATGTACACTGTGAGACTCAGGCATCTGTCTGTGATACATGTACACTGTGAGACTCAGGCATCTGTCTGTGATACATGTACACTGTGAGACTCAGGCATCTGTCTGTGATACATGTACACTGTGAGACTCAGGCATCTGTCTGTGATACATGTACACTGTGAGACTCAGGCATCTGTCTGTGATACATGTACACTGTGAGACTCAGGCATCTGTCTGTGATACATGTACACTGTGAGACTCAGGCATCTGTCTGTGATACATGTACACTGTAAGACTCAGAGACTGTTGGCCAAAAGAGGGAGAAAGCCCCATGTTAGAATACTCAACAAATGGATACAAGTTTTAAGTTTATTTTCATTGCATATGATCAGATATATGCTCTTAGAATTATTAAGCAAAAAGTGATTAATATGCCACACATACATAAACTATTCAAACGGCTGGCTATAAATGTCGAGGCTTTGCTGACCTGCTAAAGTGAACACAGCCTTCCTCCATAGAGAAAACTTGTGTAGGCTGGTAGATATAAACAAAAGAGCAGCCTTTCCAGCCACACACTTACACGATAGAAAAGCAAAGTTTCACAGGTGAGAACACCTGCCTGTTAATGAACCTGACTCTCTCTGTCTTCAATTCTGCTGGGGACTGTTTGAACCATACATATTCATTGAAGGCTGAGATGCCAGTCAGCTTACATTGAAAATCACACAGAACCTATGGTTACCTGAGCTTGGATTGGACATCACACAGAACCTATGGTTACCTAAGCTTACACTGAACATCATATGGAACCTATGGTTACCTGCACTACAATCAACATCACACAGAACCTATGGTTACCTGTGCTTACATCGGACATCACACAGAACCTATGGTTACCTAAGCTTACACTGAACATCATATGGAACCTATGGTTACCTGCACTACAATCAACATCACACAGAACCTATGGGTACCTGAGCTTGGATTGGACATCACACAGAACCTAAGGTTACCTAAGCTTACACTGAACACTATATGGAACCTATGGTTACCTAAGCTTACACTGAACACTATATGGAACCTATGGTTACCTGCACTACAATCAACATCACACAGAACCTATGGGTACCTGAGCTACAATGAACCTCACACAGAACCTAAGGTTACAAAAGTTTACAATGAACAACACATGGATCCTATGGTTACCTGTGCTTACATCGGACATCACACACAACCTATGGGTACCTGAGCTTACACTGAACATCACAGTACCATGGTTACCTGAGCTACCATTAACATTGAACATCACACAGAACCTATGGTTACCTGAACTACAATGAACATCACACATGACTATAGTTACCTGAGCTTGAAATGATTATCACAGACAACCTTTAGTTACCTTCCATGCGTCTGCTCCCTTGATCCTTGTCTAATGCTACGATTATGTCTAGATCTGCTGCTGGCAGGAGTGGCTTTGTTCCCAAGGTCATTAATTCCAGCTCCCTGTGTACTACAGGTACAGTAATTGTAAACCACCTGGAGGGCGTGGTGCCTCTTTATGGCAGCAGGAGAGCTGTGCAGCACCATTACATGCTCTCATCAGCGTTGTCAAGACAACCACTGCTGGTACAATTAACAAGTGTACTGTCAAACATCATCTGTTATAGTCATATCTTCATATTGCCTTATCCTTATGTGGCCAACAAATATAACAAGTTTTGATATCATGCAGTTATAATTTGATCAGATGTCCTATATGTAAACCATGATCCTCAGGCAAGGTTGGGCAGCAAAGGGGCCTCAAGTTGAAACCAATTAAATGATTCTAAATTCTTAGCTACAGCAGTGTGCCCCCTAAACACAGGAAGCAATGGGTACTTAAAAATAACATGAAAAGGGAATACTGTAATTGCGAGAGGAGATGGCAGAAAAACAAGACCCATGAAAACTTACTGCAAATGCATAAAACACCTAATATTTACCACTCTTGTATTACAAGGACAGGCTATTTGTCAGAGAGTGTTCTTAAATGTGGAGCTGACCAATGAAATCTTTATAGATTAATGAACTCAAATGTTCAGAAAGGCTGTGAAAACACAGTATCTGATCCATGATTCGCCAACATAACTGGCTGAATCTTTTGCCAACAGGCCTAGTGCAAACCTGTGCAATGGGATATACATCAGGTATAATGCTTCCATGCAGGACTGTTACTTTTCAAGTGCATGTGTGACATGTATATGTACAATGCAAGCACTGAACATTTTGAACCTGAGTGCATGCACCAATTACACAAACATCACTGCTGAAATAGGTGCACACAACACAAAAATGAATGTAAGTGGCACCACAGTCTCGTGTACCAGAAAGCCATTAAAGATGTATGGACACAAACAATTTCAGGCTTCAAACCAATCTTCTGCTATTTGCACAGATGCATGAAACAACTGGAAACAGGTAGTTTAAAGCAACTATGTGTATCCACTGAAATCAGATTAGTACAGGTGAAGTGAGGCATTGATTGAGTGGTAAGGAGAAATAGAGAGATGGATGTCTGCCACGTAAACATGATTGCAGGTTGCAACACCTGGAACAATACTGCAAATCACTCCTGAAAAAAAGGGCATTCATTTGTTCAACAAAAACAGAAAGGCAATTATGTGCCACCTGTCTGGTTTACGAGAAAACTTTCCAAGACTGTGGATGAACATGCCAAATTTCCGACCAATACCTTGACCCATTTCTGAGATATGAGTAATTTTCACCAAAAGCACATGTATGAATAGATGCCACAGGAAAAGGATTGTAGATTGGGCCACCAGTCTTGATTATAAGATGAAGGAGTCTGATATCTATGGATATGAACAATTTCAGGCCAATACCACAAATCGCTCCTGGGAAAAGGGCATTAATTTTTTCTAAGAAAACCAGAAGCCAGGTGGCACCACCTATCTGGTTAATAGGACATTTTTCCAAGATGGATGAACATGCCAAATTTCAGGAAAATACCTTGTCCCACTCCTGAGATATAGGCAATTTTCACCCAAAGCACATGTACAGATGGCCCCTACAGGAAAACGATTGCAGATGGTGCCACCATTCTTGAGTACATGATGGAGGCGTCAGAGATCTAAGAATATGCCCAATTTCAGGCCAATATGGTGAATCACTCCTGGGAAAAGAGCATTTATTTATGGCACCACCTATCTGGTTAACAAGAACCCTTCCAAGATGGATGAACATGCCATATTTCACAAATTGCAAATTTCAAGTTCCCTGCTTGAAAAAAAACTTTGAAAAAAACTTTGAATTAAATAGACCTGCATTGATTTGTTTTAAATAGTAAAATGAACTTACCATGAAAACACCACACCAAGCTGCTATAGTAGTCAGACTGCAGCTCACAAGCCTCTTCCAATCCTGGCACTGTGCGAAGGCTATTTATAGAGCTGACATAATCTTGACCAATGGCCAACATCCAGGCACTGGCAAATCATGGCAATCTGCCAAAGGTTAACCAAGTGCTGCCATCTGTACACAAAAGTGGTCCCTACTTGAAATAATATTGAAATAAATTTTCCCAATACTAAATTCTTTTCAGCTGACTTTTTTATAAACAAGGCCTACAGGCCTAATGCAAACCTGTGCAAAGTTTGGGAGTATGAATGGAGGTTTATTTTTAAAATTTAATATTGATCCTCCTAAGTCCTGCATATCTACCTTAGTCATTATGATTTCAGCAAAATGGACGTTTCGAACCTGCAAGTTTTGGACTAGGACATTTTAAAACTAGAATATGGGTAGTCATCAAACCACTATGTGTATCCGCAGAAATCAGAGTGGGACGGGTGATATGAGGCATGGATTAAGTGGCAAGGGGAATAGAGCGTGGTGTGTTGCATATTAGCATGGATGTCTGCAGCTTAAACGTGAATGTAGGTGGTGCCACCTGTCATAAAAACGAGAAAATTGTCCAGGATGTATAAACATGCAAAATTTCAGGTGAATAAGTCAAACCACTGCCGAGATATGAGTGATTTTATCCCAAGGCAGATCAACAGATGGATGCTGTGCATAAGTGGTTGCAGGTGGCGCCACCAGTTCTACCTATAATGAAGAGCTATGAGAGATCTATACACATGCAAAATTTTGGCCTAATCAGTCAAACGGTTCCCAAGATATGAGCTTGGATGTCTGCATAGTAAATGTGAATGTATGTGGCGACACCTGTCATAAAATCGAGAGACCTGTCAAGGATGTAAAATACCTGCAAAATTTCAGGTAGATAAGTCAAACCACTGCTGAGATATGAGTGATTTTATCCCACGGCAAATAAACAGACAGATGCTGTGCATAAATGGTTCCAGGTGGCACCACCAGTTTTGCCTATGATGAAGAGCTATGTGAGATCTATACACATGCAAACTTTTTGCCCAATCAGTCAAATGGTTCCCGAGATATGAGCTTGGATGTCTGCAGAGTAAACATGAATGTAGGTGGCGCCATCTGTCATGAATCGAGAAAGCTGTCCAGGATGTACAAACCTGCAAAATTTCAGGTGGATAAGTCAAACCACTGCTGAGATATGAGTGATATTATCCAAAGGCAGATAAACAGATGGATGCTGTGCATAAGTGGTTGCAGGTGGAGCCACCAGTTTTGCCTATGATGAAAAGCTATGTGAGATCTCTACACAAGCAAAATTTTGGCCCAATCGGTCAAACGGTTCCCGAGATATGAACTTGGATGTCTGCAGAGTAAATGTGAATGTAGGTGGGGCCACCTGTCATAAAATCGAGAAAGCTGTCAAGAATGTAAAATACCTGCAAAATTTCAAGTGGAAAAGTCAAACCACTGCTGAGATATGAGTGATTTTAACCTAAGGCAGATGAACAGATGGACGCTGTGCATAAACGGTTGCAGGTGGCACCACCAGTTTTGCCTATGACCAAGAGCTATGTGCGATCTATACACATGCAAAATTTTGGCCTTATCGGTCAAACAGTTCCCGAGATATGAGCTTGGATGTCTGCAGAGTAAATGTGAATGAAGGTGGTGCCACCTGTCATAAAATCGAGAAAGCTGTCAAGGATGTATAAAACTGCAAAATTTCAGGTGGATAAGTCAAACCACTGTTGAAATATGAGTGATTTTATCCAAAGTCAGATGAACAGATGGACACTGTGCATAAGTGGTTGCAGGTAGCACCACCAGTTTTGCCTATGATGAAGAGGTATGTAAGATCTATACACATGCAAAATTTTGGCCCAATCAGTCAAACAGTTCCCGAAATATGAGCTTGGATGTCTACAGAGTAAATGTGAATGTAGGTGGCGCCATCCGTCATAAAATCAAGAAAGCTGTCCATGATGTATAAACCTGCAAAATTTCAGGTGGATAAGTCAAACCACTGCTGAGATATGAGTAATATTATCCCAAGGCAGATGAACAGATGGAGGCTGTGCAAAAATGGTTGCAGTTGGGCCACCATTTTTAGAGTATGTTATAAAGCTATCAAAGGGCTACATTTGTGCAAAATTTTTAGCCTGATCGGTCAAACGGTTCCCGAGATATGTGGGTTAATGTGTGGAAACAGACGCACAAATGGACAGTGGGCAGCAAGGAAAGGTCAGAGGTCAACCATAAATGACGGCGCAGCAGTTCACATGTGACCTGATGATAAACCCGATTCGCTTAAAATGCAAACCAAGTTTTTTCAAACAGTTGAAAGATATAGTTCCAATAATCTGGGAATTCTGCATCTCAACATTGTGTCCAGACGTCTAGACGCTGTGTCTAGACGTCTAGAACATTGTCTAGACACCCCCCCCCAGAGCCAGGTCAGTTGCCATGGTGATGTCTGGACCCCACCTGTTTGTACTGAGTGACCTCTTGACTTGGCTGCATGAAGTCAAATCTGTTTTCAAATACAGAAAGCCTTTTTCAATTGGCTACAATGCTTTTTTAAAACTGTATTTACCCAATCTATTCTTATAAAACTGGCAGAACCCTACCATAGAATAATTCTTGTAAAGTTTAAACCAATCAGCTGAACAGTTTCATCATAAATCAGTGTATAAGCTAGAAGAGTTTAAAATTACATTTTCACTTGTAAGAAACACATCAATGTAGGTGGCGCCACCAATACCTCAAAATCAGATATGACATATGTGACAAACATTGGTATAAAATTTGGTCATTATAGCTCTAGCCGTTTCTGAGATTTTAATTTTAGTGTGCTTTTTTGGACAGATGACTAAGTTCAACCTCCTGTAACTCGGCCAAAAATCTCCAAACTGGGCCCATTCGAACAAACTTGAGAGAGATTGTTCAAGGGATTATTTCTGTGAAATATTTGACAATTTGGCTGGACAATTTCAGAGAAGAAGATTTTTAAAGGTTTTTTAGCTTTTTCTCTATCAAATCTAAATTAATGCAGATACCCAATAATAAGCTCCAGGGCACCAAGTTTCACATGTGACAAATTCTTACATGTAATTTGGAGCTGCTAGCTTAGACAGTTTCTGACTTACAGCCATGGACGGCGGAAAGCCAGCCCTGGACCGCGGACGGCTGACGACGGACGGACGACGCTGCGCCATCACATAAGCTCACAGGTTCGCTAAAAAAAAGAATTTAGGAATATATGAAATATTATTACAGATGCACAATGAATGCAAAATTATAATGCAGATACATCTCAATGATGGCAAATTCTTGAATTAAGTTGAGTATGGATATCCATTTTTTATAATCCATGTACAGCTGTCTTTATATAGCCACAGAGAGGTATTTATCAATGGTTTGCCTGGTTTGATGACTAATTTAAATCATAAATCTTAATTTTTTAAGAAGCTTTTGTCAATATTAACCATAGATAACCTGAAATCTCAATCACTAGTGGTATGATGGGATAGACGCTGATAAACTAGTGCCAGGCTAGATGTACCTGCTTCACACAGCTAACATATATGGTAAAAGGACTCAATACAATTTCCATAATTCATCCAAAAATCATTCATGTGGAACCATTAAAGACAATTATTATAAGAATTATTCTGGGGATTTTTTCTTGTAAAATATTAAACAAATTGGCTTCAGTGGCATCAGTTGAAAAATGTTCTGCAGGTTTTATAAAATCATATAGGAAGATACAGCAAACTGGCTAAGTTCAGCCTCGCTTAACTCAGCCAAAAATCACAGAACCAAAACCAACTGAACAAACTTGAATTTGGCCCAGTGGTTTTTGAGAAGATCTTTGTAACCACTGAGCTAAAATGGGCTGTTATGACATGTGACTAAATTCAGCTTCAAACAACTCAGCCAAAAGTCATTGAACAGAGACCATTTGAACAAACTTCAGGAAGCACTACCCTGGGATAATTTCTGTGCGATATTAAACAATTTGGCCATTGCATAAGCTCACATGTTCACAAGAAATTAGGTCCGAAATGGATAATACAAATTTAAATGAACAACAGTATGAATGGAATGCACCCATGAGGTGTGTCTTTTCAATTGTTTCAGAAGAAGACATCAGAAAAACAAGTTGTGATCAAGATTCTATTCCAACTTGGTTACTTAAGCAGAATGCTGATATACTTTGTCCCATTGTGACAAGAATTATAAATATTCCTTGATCTACTTGATCTTTTCCTACAGAATGGAAAAAAGCATTACTAATTCCAATTTTGAAAAAGACTGGGCTTGAAACTGACTATAAACACTTCAAACCTGTGAGTTATCTCCCTTACATATCCAAATTATGTGAAAAAGTAGTTGTTAACCAAATTAATCATCACTCAAGCCAGAATGGCCTTTGACCTCCAATGCAATCAGCATATCCTCCTTTCCACCCGACTGAAACCTCTTTGTTTAAATTTGTATCAGACTGCCCGATGAAATTTGATAAAAAGGAATTACCACTACTTGTATGTTTTAATGATCCATTTGAGTGATGCCTTAGACACCGTGACAGTGGACCATAATATTCTATTAAACCAACTTGAAACCTGATTCAGAGTCAATGCTGAAGAGACATAATTTTTGTGGATCAAGAGGATCTACATGGATGCCAGCAGGCTGTCAGCATAGAGGGCTCCACTTCCACCTTCAAGGTTCTACCGTTTGGGGTACCACAGGGGTCATGTTGTGGGCCATACCTCTTACTGTGGTATGCAAGCTCTCTGTCTCAAGTCATTGGAACCCATCTTCCGAAATGTAATGGATATGCAGATGATCATTGTTTGTTTTATCCTTCAAGTCAGATGATGAATACGTGGAACATCAGGCCATTAATGCTATGATGAGATGCCTATTAGATATCAAACAATGGATGTCGGAGTTTATATCAAAGATGAATGACTCTAAGAAAGAATGTATTGTACTTGGCTCCTGACAACAACTGTCTTAAAGCTCATTCACGATTATATATGTGTAGTTAGTGAGACCATCAGATGTGTTAATGATGTCAAATATCTTGGTGTATGGCTTGATGCACAACTCAAGTTTGTTAAACATATAATGCCAAAGTGTAAAGTTGCTTCCCACAGTTTACACTGTATAAGATCCATTAGGAAACTTCTTACACCCGAGGTCTGTCAAATTCTAAACCATGGACCTGTGCACAGTCATTTAGATTACTGCAACTCCTTGCTTCATGGAGCCTCTGCATACTTGCTTAATTGCTACCAAAGGACTCATAACTGTGATGCTAGATTAATTTTTAAAGTTAACAGGTTCACCCCTTCAAAACCTCTGTTATTCAGTCTCTATTGGCTCCCTGTGTCCTTCAGGATAAAATTTAAAATTTTTGTGTTTATTTATAAAGCACTTTATAAAATGGCACCATCCTATATTATAGATATGCTTCAGGTCAGACATAACACCTATTCCTTGCAATCTTGGGCTCATGGCAGTTTTTAATTAGTTGCACCGAGAACTAGCAGGAAAACTTTTGGTGATCAAAGTTTCTATGCCTGTGCACCCAAACCATGAAACCAAATTCCCATATACTCACTACCATTGACTGCAGACTTCACTAACCATTATAAAATAAGGGACCCATGGGTCACGGCACTCAGCTGAAGTTTGAAAATTTAGCAAATGCAAAATATGATGATTTCTGTTGTAATGTTTTTCATATATAAGCATTTGAGAAGCTAAGAGGAAACGACCCTCCTACTTGGTCATAGTAAAGTTCTAAATATATGATTGCAAAACTAATACTCACCAGGTGTGAAATTGAATATTAATTCCTGTAATAACTTATAGCTGAGATAGCAATTAGCATAATGATATTGTTTGTCCCTCATTCAACCAACGGTGAGTTTACTTGATTTGGAAAGATGTTTTTATTTTATCAACTTTACTGAATCTTTTATTTCGGTAAATGAAATTAAGTATGTTCTGAAAACTCCAATGTACAAAACTTTTTAATAGTGATCCAAGGAAAAATCTTGAAGATGCCATGTTGTGGCATTTATTTTCAATACAGGATGGGATGATGGTCTACTGGACAGAGCTACAGTCTACATGATGTGATGATGGTCAATTGAACAGAGCTGTAGTCTACAGGGTGAGATGGTGGTCTACTGAACAGAGCTGTAGTCTACAGGATGAGATGGTGGTCTACTGGACAGGGCTTCAGTCTACAGGATGAGATGGTGGTCTACTGAACAGAGCTGCAGTCTACAGGATGAGATGGTAGTCTACTGAACAGAGCTGCAGTATACAGGATGAGATGGTGGTCTACTGAACAGAGCAGCAGCCTACAGGATGAGATGGTGGTCTACTGAACAGAGCTGCAGTCTACATGATGAGATGGCGGTCTACTGGACAGAGCAGAAGTCTACAGGATGAGATGGTGGTCAACTGAACAGAGCTGCAGCCTACAGGATGAGATGGTGGTCTACTGAACAGAGCTGCAGTCTACAGGATGAGACGGTGGTCTACTGGACAGAGCTGTAGTTGACAAGATGAGATGGTGGTCTACTGAACAGAGCTGCAGTATACAGGATGAGATGGTGGTCTACTGAACAGAGCTGCAGTATACAGGATGAGATGATGGTCTACTGATCAGAGCTGCAGTCTACAGGATGAGATGGTGGTCTACTCATCAGAGCTACAGTCTACAGGATGAGATGGTGGTCTACTGGAGAGAGCTGCAGTCTACAGGATGAGATGGTGTTCTACTGAACAGAGCTGCAGTCTACAGGATGAGATGGTGGTCTACTGAACAGAGCAGCAGTCCTCAGGATGAGATGGTGGTCTACTGAACAGAGCAGCAGTCTACAGAATGAGATGGTGGTATACTGGACAGAGCAGCACCTACCACAAAATCCAGAAAGCTGTCCAAGTTGTATACATATGCAACATTTTAGGCAGATAAGTCAAACCATTACTTGTATATGAGTGATTTTATCCCACAGCAGACAAACAGAAGGACGCTGTGCAAAAATGGTGGCAGGTGATGCCACCATCTTATGTATGATTGAGAGCTATGTGAGATCTATACACATGCAAAATTTCAGGGGGATATGTCAAACCAGTCTTAAGATATAAGCCTGAATGTCTGCAGCATAAACATAAATGTAGGTTGCGCCACCTGCCACATTATCCAGAAAGCTATCCAAGATGTTTAAACCTGCAAAATTTAAGGCAGATATGTCAAAACCACTGCCAAGATGTGAGTGATTTTATCCCACGGCAGACAAAGAGACGGACGCTGTGCAAAAATGGTTCCATGAGGCGCCACCAGTTTTGCGTATGATAAAGAGCTATGTGAGATCTTTACATATGCAAAATTTTGGCCCAATCGGTCAAACGGTTCCTGAGATATGAGCTTGGATGTCTGCAGCGTTAACATGAATGAATGTGGCGCCACCTGTCATAAAATCAAGAAAGCTATCCTGGATGTATACACAATGTGTATTACACATGCAAAATTTCAGGCAGATAAGTCCAACCAATGCAGAGATATGAGTGATTTTATCCCAAGGCAAATGAACAGATGGACCCTGTGCAAAAATGGTTGCAGGCAGCGCCACCATTTTTAGTGTATGTTATAAAGCTATCCAAGGGCTATATTTTTGCAAAATTTGTTGCCTGATCAGTCAAACAGTTTCTGAGGATGCTGGGCAGAGGAAAGGTCAGAGGTCAACCAAAAATGAGGGCACAGCAGTTAACATGATGTACAGACCTAGTTTGTGGAGACTACTGGTGATAATGTGTGACTTATTCTTGACATGTATTACCACAGTCATCCTAGAATAATGTTCAGTTCAGTAGCACCCTCCTGTGTGAGATCATGTTTTCTTCATGTCATTTATATCTCCCTTTCCTATTCCTATGCAGATTACTTCCTGGAGTGAAGCTGATGAACCATTTTTGACGGATGTTTCCCTGGCTGCTCTCCTGTGGGTGACTTGTGATGTGATTAATTCTTCCAATCAGAAACAATCAGGGTCAGGTCACAGAGTGCTTGTTAAGACCAGCAATCAACAAGGCCGGCTGATTCTGAGTGGGCCGCAGTGTCAGCCATCTGTGAGTCAATCATTCTCATCAGAATCATATTTATCAAGCTCTCGCTTTCCTTTATACCTGACTTGACACAGTCAGGGAGGTTCTAGTGGGGCTGGCCTATCAGGATAACTAGGTAAACACTCAATGATCCATGCTTTATAATTTTGTTTTATATTGAATATAAATACCAGTCACTGCCTTCTCTACATATATTAATCAAGAGACTGTGGAGACGGACATGAGGAAAACGTTTTACAAATCTATCTACCAGACTGAATGATTCACCCTTCTACGGACAGCATCAATCACAGAGTCACAAGTCTACCTCCTTCACATGACAGCAGACCTTCAAATATCCATGAACGGGTCATGTGTTTACAGGTCAACCTAGGCCTGTCTATAGTTAAGTTGTAGGTGTCCAATTGTCCAACCAACACATGACAGTCACCTTTGGCCTGTCTATCATTAAGTTGTATGTGTCCATCCTCCGCCATTTCTATCTTCAAGTTGTAGGTGACCATGCAATACATTAGTTACCTTCAGCCTCTCTATAATTAAGCTGTAGGTGTCCATCCAACACATGACAGTCACCCTCGGCCTGTCTACCATTAAGCTGTAGGTGTCCATCCAACACATGACAGTCACCCTCGGCCTGTCTATCATTAAGCTGTAGGTGTCCATCCAACACATGACAGTCACCCTCGGCCTGTCTATAACTGAGCTGTAGGTGTCCATCCAACACATGACAGTCACCCTCGGCCTGTCTATCATTAAGCTGTAGGTGTCCATCCAACACATGACAGTCACCCTCGGCCTGTCTATAACTGAGCTGTAGGTGTCCATCCAACACATGCCAGTCACCCTCGGCCTGTCTATCATTAAGCTGTAGGTGTCCATCCAACACATGACAGTCACCCTCGGCCTGTCTATCATTAAGCTGTAGGTGTCCATCCAACACATGACAGTCACCCTCGGCCTGTCTATCATTAAGTTGTAGGTGTCCATCCAACACATGACAGTCACCCTCGGCCTGTCTATAACTGAGCTGTAGGTGTCCATCCAACACATGCCAGTCACCCTCGGCCTGTCTATCATTAAGCTGTAGGTGTCCATCCAACACATGACAGTCACCCTCGGCCTGTCTATAACTGAGCTGTAGGTGTCCATCCAACACATGACAGTCACCCTCGGCCTGTCTATCATTAAGCTGTAGGTGTCCATCCAACACATGACAGTCACCCTCGGCCTGTCTATAACTGAGCTGTAGGTGTCCATCCAACACATGACAGTCACCCTCGGCCTGTCTATCATTAAGCTGTAGGTGTCCATCCAACACATGACAGTCACCCTCGGCCTGTCTATCATTAAGCTGTAGGTGTCCATCCAACACATGACAGTCACCCTCGGCCTGTCTATCATTAAGCTGTAGGTGTCCATCCAACACATGACAGTCACCCTCGGCCTGTCTATAACTGAGCTGTAGGTGTCCATCCAACACATGACAGTCACCCTCGGCCTGTCTATAACTGAGCTGTAGGTGTCCATCCAACACATGCCAGTCACCCTCGGCCTGTCTATCATTAAGCTGTAGGTGTCCATCCAACACATGACAGTCACCCTCGGCCTGTCTATCATTAAGTTGTAGGTGTCCATCCAACACATGACAGTCACCCTCGGCCTGTCTATAACTGAGCTGTAGGTGTCCATCCAACACATGACAGTCACCCTCGGCCTGTCTATAACTGAGCTGTAGGTGTCCATCCAACACATGACAGTCACCCTCGGCCTGTCTATAACTGAGCTGTAGGTGTCCATCCAACACATGACAGTCACCCTCGGCCTGTCTATCATTAAGCTGTAGGTGTCCATCCAACACATGACAGTCACCCTCGGCCTGTCTATAACTGAGCTGTAGGTGTCCATCCAACACATGACAGTCACCCTCGGCCTGTCTATCATTAAGCTGTAGGTGTCCATCCAACACATGACAGTCACCCTCGGCCTGTCTATAACTGAGCTGTAGGTGTCCATCCAACACATGACAGTCACCCTCGGCCTGTCTATCATTAAGCTGTAGGTGTCCATCCAACACATGACAGTCACCCTCGGCCTGTCTATAACTGAGCTGTAGGTGTCCATCCAACACATGACAGTCACCCTCGGCCTGTCTATAACTGAGCTGTAGGTGTCCATCCAACACATGACAGTCACCCTCGGCCTGTCTATCATTAAGCTGTAGGTGTCCATCCAACACATGACAGTCACCCTCGGCCTGTCTATCATTAAGTTGTAGGTGTCCATCCAACACATGACAGTCACCCTCGGCCTGTCTATAACTGAGCTGTAGGTGTCCATCCAACACATGACAGTCACCCTCGGCCTGTCTATCATTAAGCTGTAGGTGTCCATCCAACACATGACAGTCACCCTCGGCCTGTCTATAACTGAGCTGTAGGTGTCCATCCAACACATGACAGTCACCCTCGGCCTGTCTATCATTAAGCTGTAGGTGTCCATCCAACACATGACAGTCACCCTCGGCCTGTCTATAACTGAGCTGTAGGTGTCCATCCAACACATGACAGTCACCCTCGGCCTGTCTATAACTGAGCTGTAGGTGTCCATCCAACACATGACAGTCACCCTCGGCCTGTCTATAACTGAGCTGTAGGTGTCCATCCAACACATGACAGTCACCCTCGGCCTGTCTATAACTGAGCTGTAGGTGTCCATCCAACACATGACAGTCACCCTCGGCCTGTCTATAACTGAGCTGTAGGTGTCCATCCAACACATGACAGTCACCCTCGGCCTGTCTATAACTGAGCTGTAGGTGTCCATCCAACACATGACAGTCACCCTCGGCCTGTCTATAACTGAGCTGTAGGTGTCCATCCAACACATGACAGTCACCCTCGGCCTGTCTATCATTAAGTTGTAGGTGTCCATCCAACACATGACAGTCACCCTCGGCCTGTCTATCATTAAGCTGTAGGTGTCCATCCAACACATGACAGTCACCCTCGGCCTGTCTATCATTAAGCTGTAGGTGTCCATCCAACACATGACAGTCACCCTCGGCCTGTCTATAACTGAGCTGTAGGTGTCCATCCAACACATGACAGTCACCCTCGGCCTGTCTATAACTGAGCTGTAGGTGTCCATCCAACACATGACAGTCACCCTCGGCCTGTCTATCATTAAGCTGTAGGTGTCCATCCAACACATGACAGTCACCCTCGGCCTGTCTATAACTGAGCTGTAGGTGTCCATCCAACACATGCCAGTCACCCTCGGCCTGTCTATCATTAAGCTGTAGGTGTCCATCCAACACATGACAGTCACCCTCGGCCTGTCTATAACTGAGCTGTAGGTGTCCATCCAACACATGCCAGTCACCCTCGGCCTGTCTATAACTGAGCTGTAGGTGTCCATCCAACACATGCCAGTCACCCTCGGCCTGTCTATCATTAAGTTGTAGGTGTCCATCCAACACATGACAGTCACCCTCGGCCTGTCTATCATTAAGCTGTAGGTGTCCATCCAACACATGACAGTCACCATGGCCTGTCTATCATTAAGCTGTAGGTGTCCGTCCATCACATGACAGTCACCCTCGGCCTGTCTACCATTAAGCTGTAGGTGTCCATCCAACACATGACAGTCACCCTCGGCCTGTCTATCATTAAGTTGTAGGTGTCCATCCAACACATGACAGTCACCCTCGGCCTGTCTATCATTAAGCTGTAGGTGTCCATCCATCACATGCCAGTCACCCTCGGCCTGTCTATAACTGAGCTGTAGGTGTCCATCCAACACATGACAGTCACCCTCGGCCTGTCTATAACTGAGCTGTAGGTGTCCATCCAACACATGACAGTCACCCTCGGCCTGTCTATAACTGAGCTGTAGGTGTCCATCCAACACATGACAGTCACCCTCGGCCTGTCTATCATTAAGCTGTAGGTGTCCATCCATCACATGCCAGTCACCCTCGGCCTGTCTATAACTGAGCTGTAGGTGTCCATCCAACACATGACAGTCACCCTCGGCCTGTCTATCATTAAGTTGTAGGTGTCCATCCAACACATGACAGTCACCCTCGGCCTGTCTATCATTAAGCTGTAGGTGTCCATCCAACACATGACAGTCACCATGGCCTGTCTATCATTAAGCTGTAGGTGTCCGTCCATCACATGACAGTCACCCTCGGCCTGTCTACCATTAAGCTGTAGGTGTCCATCCAACACATGACAGTCACCCTCGGCCTGTCTACCATTAAGCTGTAGGTGTCCATCCAACACATGACAGTCACCCTCGGCCTGTCTATCATTAAGCTGTAGGTGTCCATCCAACACATGACAGTCACCCTCGGCCTGTCTATCATTGAGTTGTAGGTGTCCATCCAACACATGACAGTCACCCTCGGCCTGTCTACCATTAAGCTGTAGGTGTCCATCCAACACATGACAGTCACCCTCGGCCTGTCTATCATTAAGCTGTAGGTGTCCATCCATCACATAACAGTCACCCTTGACCTGTCTATCATTGAGTTGTAGGTGTCCATCCAACACATGACAGTCACCCTCGGCCTGTCTACCATTAAGCTGTAGGTGTCCATCCAACACATGACAGTCACCCTCGGCCTGTCTATCATTAAGCTGTAGGTGTCCATCCATCACATGACAGTCACCCTCGGCCTGTCTATCATTAATTTGTAGGTCTCCATCCAGCTGTAGGTGTCCATCCAACACATGACAGTCACCCTAGGCCTGTCCATCATTATGTCAGTGTGACATAATGTTATAATTATGGACGGTTGTGACATTCTGTAATCACACCCAAAGTTTTTATTATGGACAGCTGTGACATTCTGTAATCACACCCAATGTTTTAATTATGGACAGCTGTGACATATTCTGTGATCACACCCAATGTTTTAATTATGGACAGCTGTTCCATTATATCATCACACCCAATGTTTTGATTATGGACACCTTGACATTGTCATTACATCTGATATGTTAATTATAGATGACTGTGACATTCTGCCCTATAACTCAGAGAAAACAGGACACAGTGACCTAATTTTTAGCTCAGCTGACTGTAAGTCATCTGAGCTATAGCAATCACCCTTTGTCCGTCGTCCGTCTGTCTGTCTGTCCGTATTCCGTCCGTCCGTCCCTTAACCTGGCACAAATCGTAACCGCTGGACCTAGAAACTTGTAACTTGACATTCTGAGAGGTCCATGAAAAATCTCCTTGGAAACCAGAAACTCTGTTACCCATATCCTTCGAGCTATGGGGCCCCAATATACCCCCCCGAATAGTCAAAAATTTCATACAAAACTTCAATATCTCATTAACTACATCACTGATGGTCATGATTTTTGGCATACATATTGATCATGAGATGTTACATCAGTTCCTGCAGACTGGTGGCACAACCTAATTTTTTTATTTTTTACGAATTTTATTCTCTATTTTTGAGACCTTTTAAATGTGAACATCTGTTAACAGGGCACAAATCGTAAAGACTGGACCTAGAATCTTCATTCTTGACACACTGAGAGACCTATAAAAAGTCTCCATGGAAAACAGAAATAAGGTCTCTGTTACCCATATCTTTTGAGCTGTGGGGCTCCCAATTACCCCCCCCCCCCCCCCCAGAATAATGGAAAATTTGATTAAACAAGTGACCCATGGGTCATGTCGCTCAGCTGACAGGGAAGAGATTCCCTAAAGGAAATTTTATCATCAGAATGGTAGTATATACCCATTCAACTGAAGCATCAAACAGATTAACCAACAGGCCAAGATTTAGTCTTTATTTATATATCTCAAAAATAGAGAAAAAATGTGTAAACTTTAAAAACTAGAATACGGGTAGCCGACAAGTGACCACGTGTATCCGCCAAAATCAGAGTGGAACGGTTGAAGTGAGGCATGGATTGAGTGGCAAGGGGTAATAGAGTGAGGTATGTTGCATATTAGCATGGATGTCTGCAGCCTAAATGTGTATGTAGGTTGTGCCACCTACCACAAATCCAGAAAGATGTCCAAGTTGTATACATATGCTAAATTTTAGGCAGAAAAGTCAAACCACTACATGTGTATGAGTGATTTTAGCCAACGGCAGACAAACAGACAGACGCTGTGCAAAAACGGTTACACTAGGTGGCCCCTCCAGTTGACCTATGTGAGATCTATACACATGCAAAATTTTGGCCCAATCGTTCAAACGGTTCCCGAGATATGAGCTCGGATGTCTGCAGCGTAAACTAGAATGTAGGTGGCGCCACCTGTCATAAAATTAGGAAAGCTATCCAGGATGTATAAAACTGCAAAATTTTAGGCAGATATGTCAAACCACTGCCGAGATATGAGTGACATTATCCCACGGCAGAAAACAGACAGATGCTGTGCAAAAACGGTTGCAGGTGGCGCCACCAGTTTTGCGTATGATAAAGAGCTATGTGATATCTATACACATGCAAAATTTTGGCCCAATCGGTCAAACGGTTCCTGAGATATGAGCTTGGATGTGATCAGCTTGAACGTGAATGTAGGTGGTGCCATCTGGCATAAAATCAAGAAAGCTATCCTGGATGTATATGCATGCCGAATTTCAGGTGAATTAGTCAATTCACTGCAGAGATATGAGTGATTTTAACCCAAGGTAGATGAACAGATGGACACTGTGCAAACATGGTTACAGGTGGCGCCACCATTTTTGTGTATGTTATAAAGCAATCCAAGGGCTACATTTGTATAAATTTTATTTCCTGATTGGTCAATTGGTTCCCGAGATATGAGGGTTTATGTGTGGAAACAGATGCACAAATGGACGCTGGAAAGAGGGGAAAGGTCAGAGGTCAACACAAATTGGTTAGGCACTAGTTCACATGTGACTAGATAATTGGTGTAAGTTTCGGAAAAATCGGTCCATTTTTCTCAGAGGAGCTCTCTGGAAACAAACGTGGCTGGGGCGGAGGAACCCGGTCAAAAACATAGTATCTGCAAAACTTTGTTTTGGAGGATACAAAAATACAGGTGGCTCCACCAGTTGGCAGAAACTGATGAAAGACTCCATAATCAATATCCATGCAAAGAATCATGGTGATCTCTGCATTAGTTGTTCAGATACTTCAGCTTTTGTATCAAATTGTCCATTATTCTGAGGGATACTTCGGAGTCCTATAGCTCAAAGAATATGGGTAACAGAGACCTAATTTCTGGTTTCCATGGAGACTTTCCATTGGTCTCTCAGTGTGTCGAGAATGAAGATTCTACGTCCAGTCGTTACGATTTGTGCCACGTTAACAGATGACAGCATCCTTAAAGGTCTCAAAAATAGAGGAAAACATCGTAAAAAAAAACAAACAAATACAGGTTGTGCCACCAGTCTGCAAGAACTGATGAAACACCTCTTGATCAATATGTATGCCACAAATCAAGACCATCAGTCAAGTAGTTAATGAGATATTGAAATTTTTGCATGAAATTTTTTACTTTTCTTGGGGGTACTTTGGGGCCCCATAGCTCAAAGAATATGGGTAACAGAGACCTAATTTCTGGTTTCCATGGAGACTTTCCATTGGTCTCTCAGTGTGTCGAGAATGAAGATTCTAGGTCCAGTCGTTACGATTTGTGCCACGTTAACAGATGACAGCATCCTTAAAGGTCTCAAAAATAGAGGAAAAAAACGTGAAAAATCAAACAATACAGGTGGCGCCACCAGTCTGCAGGAACTGATGGAACATCTCATAATCAATATGTATGCCAAAAATCATGACCATCAGTGATGTAGTTATTGAGATATTGAAGTTTTTGTATAAAATTTTTTACTACTCTGGGGGGTACTTTGGGGCCCCATAGCTCGAAGGATATGGTTAACAGAGACCTAATTTCTAGTTTCCAAGGATATTTTTCATGGACCTCTCAGTGTGTCAAGAATTAAGATTCTAGGTCCAGTCTTTACGATTTGTGCCTTGTTAACAGATGTTCACATTTTGAAAGGTCTCAAAAATAGAGAAAAAAATCGTAAAAAATTGAACGATATAGGTGGCGCCACCAGTCTGCAGGAAGTGATGACACATCTCATGATCAATAGTTATGCCACAAATCAAGACCATCAGTCAAGTATTTAATGAGATATTGAAGTTTTTGTATGAAATTTTTTACTTTTCTTGGGGGTACTTTGGGGCCCCATAGCTCAAAGAATATGGGTAACAGAGACCTAATTTCTGGTTTCCATGGAGACTTTCCATTGGTCTCTCAGTGTGTCGAGAATGAAGATTCTAGGTCCAGTCGTTACAATTTGTGCCACGTTAACAGATGTTCACATTTTGAAAGGTCTTAAAAATAAAGAAAAAAAATCATAAAAAATTGAACGATATAGGTGGTGCCACCAGTCTGCAGGAAGTGATGGAACATCTCATGATCAATATGTATGCCAAAAATCATGACCATCAGTCAAGTATTTAATGAGATATTGAAGTTTTTGCATGAAATTTTTTACTTTTCTGGGGGGTACTTTTGGGCCCCATAGCTGGAAGGATATGGGTAACAGAGACCTAATTTCTGGTTTCTATGGAGACTTTTCATAGGTCTCTCAGTGATTCGAGAATGAAGATTCTAGGTCCAGTCGTTACGATTTGTGCCTTGTTAACAGATGTTCACATTTTTAAAGGTATCAAAAATAGTGAAAAAAATTCGTAAAAAATCGAAAAATACAGGTGGCACCACCAGTTCTCAGGAACTGATGGAACATCTCATGATCAATATGTATGCCAAAAATCATGACCATCAGTCAAGTAGTTCATGAGGGGGCGTTTTTGTAGGCTCTCTGCATGGATGGATACCAATGACACCTGGTGGATGACATTTTGTATCAGACATTGTACCTATACGATTTTGTTTCATCAGGGGCGTAAAACACATGGTTTTATGCAGTGCCTTTCTTGTAACATATTAAGTTTGATATAAGTAAAAATAACATTAAATAAAATCACAAAAATCAATGCAATACATGCACATTTTTACATTATTTAATTTTGAAGCAGAACTGAGAATTCATTATCAATGTTCACAGCATTTTCCATAGAGCAGATTTGTCAACCATTTTACTTTTGTTTTCAGATAGTCTGGTCCTGGTATCAGTAGCTGATCTGTGTTTCAGCAGCCATGACTTTATGTAGGGTGTTGGATTGAACTTATTCAGTGGTGGTCCATTTTCATATTTTGACATAAGTTTGCTGTTTCTGGTCCAGAGAGATCTTGTATACAGAGCATGTGGTCTAAGACTATGTACTAAGGCTTCTCTCACAGTCAGATCACCGTATTTGATACAGTGTATCAGTTCTGACCCGGCTCAAGTTACCGCACGTGATACGCAGGACTGCGCAAGACCCCGGCAATTTCAAATCGTATGGAAACACGATTGTGGCAAGCTTCAAAGTGACAAAGCAATATATATATTTTAAAAAATCACTTGTAAAAAATACACGTTGATAAACGATCTTGTTAGGCAAAATAAGTGCGTACACACTACATGCTTTGAATTGCTTTCTAAAATAAGTGAGTATACTCGCGTGTACGCCCGACTACAGCCCTGGTGCTAGCGGGGGATGTAGAGCTGAATCCCGGACCTCCTACCAGCCCTACCAAGACCAGTAAACAGGGACAAGGGCAAGGTAATAGACAAGTACCCCCAAACACAACGACTAGATTACAGTCTAAACTTGTTGCAAATGCAGAGGGTAGCATTACCCTAGAGGGGACAACTGTTGCTGACTCAAGTTTTACTTCGACACCGGTCAGTAGCAGTCAGGGTAGTCAGCCACATACCCCATCCCAAATGACAACCACTGCCAGTGAGGGAGACCCTATTGGTATACACCCAACAGGTCTGTCAAATGGGCAACAGCAACTGTCAGCACTTGCTGGACATATCAAAACCCTGGAGTCTAGGCTGCAGAATGTTGTTGAGAGAGTGACGGAACTGGAACAAGAAAACAAAGACCTTCGTAGAAAATGTAATCAGCTTGAGGACCAATCCAGAAGGCAGAACGTGATTTTTCATGGAATTCCAGAGAGCGAGGGGAAGGAAACTTGGAAAGACTGCGAGGAGAAAATCAGAAAAGTTGTGAAAGAAAAGCTGAAAATTGACTGTGATACAGACGATAAACTAGGCATAGATAGAGCACATAGGCTACCTGTTAAAATAGGAGGGGTAAACCTAGGCCTGTTATTGTAAAGTTTACACGGTACAAAGAGAAAGAAATTGTAATGGAAAAGGCTAGGGAGCATTTGAGGGAATCAGAAATAAGAGTGGTAAACGATTATAGTGAAGCAGTGAGGAAAGTTAGAAGTAACTTAATACCACATATGTTAAAGGCCAGGGAAGATAGCAAATCAGCATACCTTAATTTTGACAAGCTGGTCATAGATGGCAAAACTTATGTATGGGACAATACCAGTGAGAACATAAAGCCAGTTAGGGGGAGATTCTAGGAAATAGGCAGGGGTCTTAGTAAACTAAATTCATGTGAAAATCCTGATCAAATTAATCTGTTCTCTGTTACAGGTTCACCTCTGGAGACCGACCTTCTAATACCTAACCTCCCAACTACACAAACTAACAATGGAGCTCCTGCACAACAGCCAGAGGTTAGGTGCACCTTTACACATTTGACCCATAATACTGTTTTTACTAATAGTCACATTATGAATACAAAAGGATGTATTTCTCTGGTATCATGGAATGCTAATGGACTTAAAAATAAACTAGACACAAGTGACGTAAGAAAACTAGTACATGAGAGTCATATAATAGGTATTACAGAAACCTGGGCAAATGATGATGATGACTATATACATGCTTTTACAGATTATAAAGGATATGGTAAAGCAAGGGGGGAGCTGGGTAGAGGTGGGGTTTTGGTATATGTTCACAAAACCACTGATGTTGTGATTAAGAAGGTTATTAAATACACAGATATTATTATTTTGATTATAAAGGAAGGTACGTTGGGTGTGTTGACTGACTTGGCTATAGTATGTTGTTATATTGCCCCGATGGGTTCTCCCTTTTATGAAAACGAGACAGAAAGTGATGGGATCATTAGACTAGAAAACATATTAACAGAAACTATTACAGAATATGGTGATTTAGATTTTATCATTATGGGAGACTTTAATGCCAGAACTGGAAAGTTAACAGATATAATTGAAAATGATTCACTGAAATACCTTGGGGTGGACACCTCTGTATCGGGCATTACATGTAATGTACCAAGAATATCAAAAGATTGTGTAACCAACAAATTTGGATATACTTTACAGCAGTTATGTTGTGAAACAGATTTATTTATACTGAATGGTAGGGTGAGTCCAGATATACCGGGTGAATTCACTTGTATAACACACAGTGGTTGCAGTGTGGTTGACTATGTAATAGTTAGTAGCCAGATATTTAGTTTAATACAAAGTTTTACGGTTTTGAATTGTGATATCTCTGACCACTTTCCTGTAAGATGTATACTTACTGTTGACACAATGGAAGAAAGGAGTGAGGAGGCATTACCAAAATTCACTGAATTAAGGAAATGGGAAAAATATAAGATTTCTACAATGGATTTGGATAAAATATGTTCAGAATTACAATAAGGTGTAGGTGTACAATTATTACATTCATCTAAGGAAGAGCTAGTAACAAATCCTGATAAAGCAGGTACAATATTCACAATGATTCTTCAGAGACTTTCAACAAAGTGTAAAGTAAAGAATTATGATAATAGAAAAGTATTACAACCAGATTGGTGGGATGCTGAATGTGAATTGATGAAAAATAATAAATACTAAACAGATATAGAAAGTCCAATGTAATAACTGACCTTAACAATTATAAGCATGCAATATCAAAATTTAAACACATCTGTAAGGTAAAGAGAGAGAAGAGATTAGCTGATGAGGCAAACAAAGTATTAAGTGCATCAGATATGAATACTATGTGGAAGAACATAAAAATGATTAATAGAAAACATAGAACTACAGAAATTGAACCCAGAAACTGGTATGAGCATTTTATGACACTACTGAATAATTCAAAGACTGAAGTTGATATACAGTTTAAACAATACGTCAGTGACTTCTTGAAACAGGAAAGTTACTGTAATTGGGAAGATGATATATTAAATAGTAAAATAACAATGGATGAAGTTAAACAAGCACTTAATCAAATGAAAAATGGAAAATCGCCAGGCCCAGATGGAATAACAGTTGAAATATTAAAACAGACATTCATTTATTTGTCAGAATATATCCTACAGTTATTTAATAGTATCCTTAATAAAGGTGTTTTTCCATCGGAGTGGTGTGAAGCTACAATATACCCTATTCATAAAAAGGGCCCAACAACAAATCCCCAAAACTATAGAGGAATTTCTCTTCTAAATACAATTAATAAACTTTTTACAAAGATATTAAATAATAGACTACAGTTGCATGTGGAAGATAAATGTGTCTTGTCAGATGCACAAGGTGGATATAGGAAAGAACATATGACAGTGGACAATGCTTTTACTCTGATGGGGGCAATACAGAAATACTTGTTGAAAAAGAAAGGAAGGTTTTATTGTATATATATAGATTTTACAACAGCGTTTGATTGTATACAACACGATTTATTATGGTATACACTAATTAAATCTAGTATAAGAGGGAAAATATTAAAGGTATTACAATCTATGTATAGTAACATGAAATCATGTGTTCTGACAGATTATGGATTAACTAATTATTTCAGGTGTAATAATGGGACAAGTCAAGGATGTATGGTGAGTCCATTGTTGTTTTCTATTTTTATAAATGAGTTTCATACACAAATTAATGATGCAGATTGTCAGGGAATCTTTATAAACGAAAATCTACCAAATCTGAACACGTTAATGTATGCAGATGATCTAGTTAATTTTAGTGATACAGTAGGGAGATTACAAGATCAAATTAATCAGTTGTATAATTATTGTTTGAAATATGGTATGAGGGTTAATGTTGATAAGACAAAGATAATGGTGTTCAGGCATGGTGGACCTCTGAAAAAAGTTGAAACATGGTATTATAATAATAGAAAAATTGAAATTGTGCCATTTTATAAATATCTGGGTATATATTTTACAATGAAATTAACATGGTACAAAACTCAGCGACAACAGGTACTACAGACAGAGAGAGCATTTGGTATTATTAAAACATTTCATAGAATATGTAGTCACTTAACAATGAAACAATTATTTTATTTGTTTGATTGTTTAATTAAACCAATCTTGTTGTATGGGTCTGAATTATGGGGTTATGAGAGGAGTGAGATTATAGAAAGAGTTCAGTATAAATTTTGTAAATATGTCATGAAATTAAATTCATCTACATCTAATTTAGCTGTATTAGGGGAATGTGGTAGATATCCATTGTATGTTAATCAAGTAATCAAATGTATTCAGTACTGGGTTAAATTAATCAGATATTCAGATTCGAGGTACCCAAAGCACATTTACAACATGTTGTATAAAATGGATGAAAAGGGAAAGATAACATGGGCAACACAAATAAAACACATACTTTTTAGTGCAGGATTTGGATATGTATGGATGGCACAAGATGTAGGGGACTCAAATTTATTTATACAAGGATTAAAATTAAGAATAAGGGATATGGTTGTGCAAAACTGGTATAGTGATGTTCAGAAAAGTAGTAAATTGGAACTATATAGTAGTTTTAAATCAATGATTACTTTAGAGAAATATCTTATTTGTGTACCAAATAAAAAATATAGACAAGCATTAGCTCAATTAAGATGCTCAAATCATAACTTGCTAATAGAGAAGGGTAGACACATTAATATCGATAAAGAAGAGAGAGTAGGCCTATGTCAGTATTGTATTAACTATGGTATAAATGAGATAGAAGATGAATATCACTTTTTGTTAAGATGTTTAATGTATGATGATTTAAGAGAAACATATTTGAAGAAAACATGTCGTAATGCATCAATTGAAAATTTTTTACATATACTTCAGTCTGACAATAAAATAGAGATTTGTAAATTAGCAGCATACACTTACCATGCCTTTAGGAAGAGGGAAGCAACTATTTAGTTATAAAGTCAGTAATTAAATAAATACACATATCATAATATTCCGATTACTTATATTCTAGAGCCAAATTATCTCTGTTTAATTTAAAAGTCTGCACTTTAAATTAAAAAATTCTGCTGAATATATGAATACTGTATTATATAATTTTTATACTGTAACGGTTCACTGAACTGTAATAAAACTTGTTTTATATTTCCATAAAGGAGACATGCAGAGGTAAGATATCTCTAGCTATTATTTAAGTGTTTATATATTTTTCTGTTTATCTGTTTGTTTGTTATTTGTTTACATATTTTCTATTATGTTCAATTTTTTTTTTTTTATATATACTGGTAAATGTTAAATATTTTCAGGCAGATAAATGTGTAGAACTTACATGTGCGCACTGTTTATTTAAAGAAAATATATGCATATGTTATTGTCAGCATTTATTTTGATAATTGTCATTTTGTTTGCATTCACTGTCTATTCTGCTTTAGAATTCTGCTTTATTTAGTTCTCTGTGTTTGTATTAAGTTTGTTCATTTAACTGACTGTATTCAGATCATTTTCATTCAGTTGTTAAATAAGAACTTTAATTATGTCAATCATGTTGGGAACTGTAGGCCCTGTGGCCATTTTTCCTGAATAAAGTTCTGTTCTGTTCTGTTCTATGGCACTCCAAAGTACAGCTCAGAATAATGGAAAATTTGATACAAAAGCTGAAGTATCTGAACAACTAATGCAGGGATCACCATAATTGTTTGCATGGATATTGATCATGGAGTGTTTCATCAGTTTCTGCAGACTGGTGGCACCATCTGTATTTTTTGATTTTACGAATTTTTTTCTCTATTTTTGAGACCTTTAAAGATATGAGGATCTGTTAACAGGCGCAAATCATAACAACTGGACCAAGAATCTTCATTCTTGACACACAGGGAGACCTATGAAAAGTCTCCATGGAAACCTGAAATAAGGTCTCTGTTACCCATATCCTTTACGCTGTATGGCTCCAAAATACCCCCCAGAATAATGAAAAATTTGATACAAAAACTGCAGTATCTGAATAACTACGACACTGATGTTCATGATTTTTGGATACATATTGATCATGAGATGTTCCATCAGTTTCTGCAGACTGGGTGCACAACCACTATTTTTTTTCTTCAAATTTTTACAATTTTTTTTCTCTATTTTTTTATACCTTTAAAGATGTTGTAATCTGTCAACAGGGTACAAATCGTAACAACTGGACCTAGATTCTTCATTCTTGTCATGCAAGGAGGCCCATGAAAAGTGTCTGTGGAAACCTGAAATGAGGTCTCTGTTTCCCATATCCTTCAAGCTATAGGACTCCGAAGTATCGCTAAGAATAATGGAAAATTTGATACAGAAGCTGAAGTATCTGAACAACTAATGCAGAGATCACCATGATTCTTTGCATGGATATTGATTATGGAGTCTTTCATCAGTTTCTGCCAACTGGTGGTGCCACCTATATTTTATTCAATTTTTCTAATTTTTTTCTCTATTTTTGAGACATTTAAGGATGCTGTCATCTGTTAACGTGGCACAAATTGTAACAACTTGACCAAGAATCTTCATTCTTGTCATGCAAGGAGGCCCATGAAAAGTGTCTGTGGAAACCTGAAATGAGGTCTCTGTAACCCATATCCTTCAAGCTATAGGACTCAGAAGGATCCCTCAGAATAATAGAAAATATGATACAAAAGCTGAAGTATCTAAACAACTAATGCAGAGATCACCATGATTCTTTGCATGGATACTGACCATATGTTTTTATTAGTTTCTGCAGACTGGTGGAGCCACTTGTATTTTTTTTAAAGTTGACACATTTTTTCCCTATTTTAGAGATATATAAATACAGACACAATCTTGGCCTGTTGGTTAATCTGTTTGATGCTTCAGTTGAATGGGTATATACTACCATTCAGATGATAAAATTTCCTTTTGCGAATCTCTTCCCAGTCAGCTGAGCGTCATGACCCATGGGTCACTTGTTGAAAACCTCCATGGATGCTAAGTTATAAGTTTCTACATAAAATCAATACAGGTAGCTTAAAGTGGCAAGGACATTATCTGTGTCTATGATATACATTTGGTTATTACTGATTCAATAAGGGACCAAAATGCATCAAGTTCATTGGCCACTATCCTGTTTCCATGGAAATCATACCTAGAATAATATAAGAATTCATGATGAGAAGTTTATAAAGCTATCAGTGTATTATTATTTTAAATGACTACATGGTTGCAAAGGAACAGTTCATGCCATGAAGTACATTAAGAATTCCACCATACTTTTATTAACTGTCATAAGGTTGTTATATATGGATACTCTACGCTTACTATCAGCTTCACAGGCTAAGCCTCAATGAAAGTCTGATAATACTGAAGTCCGGTAACAGTTTATAATCACTTTATTACTCATGCACCTCAAATAAAGACATAGTGATTATGTTTTTTTTAAATATCTGGTCTGTAAGTTTCAACAAATCTATGTTCAGATCATAATGATATAAGACCAAAAGCAGAATTCTCTCTCACTTTATGGAAAGAGCAAGATGTTTGTTCAGAAAGTACTTACTTTCTCTGAATTCCACTGCCTTCAGTTTCTGCTAACACTAATAAAATAAAATTGTGAAGATATAGATAAATATGATATCACATTAATGTGCTTAAATGAATATAAATTCTAAATTTAACAAGGCCTACAGGCCTAATGCAAAGCTGCGCAGTTGGATAAAGATCAGGTACAATATACTTCCCCCTGATAACATACTTGATTACTTTTTAAGTACATTTGTGATAATACATGTACAAACCAAGTACTAAAAATTTTGAAAATGAGTATAAGCACCAGTAACACAAACAACACTCCTAAGATACTGGCACTGATGTATATTATGCCAAAATGATTGTAGGTGGTGCCAACAGTCTTGAGTACAAAAGAAGACATAGAAGGGGTATGCATGGACAAAAACAATTTCAGACAGAAATCTCTCGAGTTATTAGCACAGATGCATGTAATGCAAAACCAACTGTAGTTGGCACCACAAGTTTTATACAACAAAACTACCCTGGATGTATGGACATGCACAGTTTAAGGCTGATATGTCAAATCATTCCTGAATTACAGCCAGGGATGTACACTACACAAAAATTATGTGTTTTGGTGATGCAGTTGGTACCACAAAATCAACAATTTCAACTAGAATACTGGCAGACTATGTGTATCCGCCAAATCACAGAGGCATGGGTAAAGTAAGGCACTGAATGTTCCTGACATGACATGACTCCAAATTTGTTGCATCAGTGATGCCAATTATACTTATGTGATATGAGCAATTTTCACTCAAAGCAAAATCACAGATGGACACTACGTGAAAATGATTACAGATGGCATCAGTAGTCTTGAGTATGAATAGAGTTATCCAAGATCTATGGATATGAACAATTTGAGGCCAAGGAGAAAAGGGCATCAATGTATTGTACAAAAACGTGAAAGGAGATGGTGCCACATGTCTGGTCTATGAGAAAACTCACCAAAATGGATGGACATGCAAACTTTCAGACAAATACATTGCACCAATCCTGAGATATAAGTTATTTTCACCCAAAGGAAATGGATGGACGCCATGCAGAAACTATTGGAGATGGCACCACCAGTCTTCAATATAAGATGGAAGTATCCAAGATCTATGCATAGTCATGCACAATTTGGCCCAATACTTAAAACCAACCACTAAGGTGAACAAATGGCAAACACATAGATGGATATCACGCAAAACCATTGTAGTTGGCGTCACTTGTCTCAAGTATGAGATGGAGAGATATAAGATCTATGGATATGCAAAATATTAGCTCAATACATTGAACCACTCCTGAGATATTGGCTGTTATCTATGAAGACACCCAGATTCATACTGCATAATAAAGATTACAGGTGTTGCCACCAGTCTTTGTTACCTACAACTGCACAGGTGAGCAAATAACTATGCCAGATTTCAGAAAGTTTGGTCCAAGGGTCTCAGAAGAGTTTTCTGGAAACAAACTAGGCCGTGGAACCAAGTCAAACATTGTATCTGCAAAACTTTGTTTCTGTGGATGCAAATATGATTCATGTGAACAACATTTGCACAAAACTTGGCAATGTTAACTCCTGCTGTATCTGAGATTGTTATGTTAGTATTCTTACTTGGCCAAATGACTTAGTTCAGATTTCTGTATCTTGACCAAATTCATCAAATCCAAAGCATTTAAACAAATTTGAGGAAGATCTTCTCTGGGATCATTTCTGTGAAATACTGAACAATTTGGCTGAATGATTTTGGAGATGAAGAAATTTTAAAGGTTTTTTAGTTTTCCTCTGTAAAATGTAGTTCAATGCAGATGGCTCCAAAAAAAAGCTCGATCCCACAAAATTTGACATATGACAGATTTTTCCATAAATTTTGGTGTTGCTAGCTCCTGCTGTTCTTTAGAAATAATGCTTTAATGTAATGATGACTGATAACCCCCTACACAAAAGGTTAATGCAGGTGGTGCCTCCAATATCTCAATTTCAAATATGACTAATGTGACCAACATTTGTATGATAAATTTGATGATAATAGCTTCTGCCATTTCTGAGATTGTAATTTTAGTATGTTTATTTGGCAAAATGACTATGTTCAGCTTCCTGTAACTCAGAAAACAAGCGACCCATGGGTCACGGCGCTCAGCTGAAGTTTGAATTTTCTGCAAATGAAAAATAATCAGTTGTAATGATTTTCATATAAACAGGCATATGAGAAGCTAAGAGTAAAGGGGCCCTTCTACTTGGTTATAGTAAAGTTCAAAATATATGATTGCAAAACATATACTCTGACAAGACTGTCATGAAGTAAAAGAGTAAAAGTTTTGAGATACTCTGATGCATATGAAAAATTTTCAGATGGACAGGCAAGTGGACAGAAGGGACTAATACCTTTATTTCACTTTCAAGGGAATAATGCATTTAAGTTTATATTAAAGCCTATTTTTAGCATATCCTGTGATATCCTCCGTCTGTGACATCCGCAATATTCCAGGTAATAAATCCTGGACAAAATATGTACTCGACACCGGAATAAATACGTAGTAGCCAGCTAAAGTCTCTATGTGGTTTGCACGCCCACAAGCCGGAATGAATGTGTGTATTATCTAACCCATCTAGAGCAAGACACCACATATCCTTTTTTCCATTAATAGTTTTATCAGATTCATTTTTTTTATTGACAAGTTTTATAAATTTGTAATAAAAAAATCTGAAAATATAAGTTAAAATATCAGAAAAGTAAGTTACAATCATTATTTATCCAGAGTTAAGCTCACATGAGGTCATATTATGCATACAAATATATTTTTATTATTTTTTAATCACAAATGTTTAAAAAGTTTCGTACATTGGGGTTTTTGGTACATGCTTAATTTTATTTACCAAAATAAAAGATTAAGTAAATTTGATAAAATAAAAACATCTTTCCAAATCAAGTATACACAATGTTAGTTGAATGAGGGACAAACAATATCATTGTGCTAAATACTATCTCAGCAATAAGTTATTACTGGAATTAATATTCACTTTCACACCTGGTGAAGTTTTTACTCTTTTGATGTAAGGAATTACTGATCTGATGAACATCCACACTTTCATAGCAATACACCACTTTGTGGACACAATTAAATGTGCACTTTAATCAATGTAACCCTGGTGGTGCAATAAAAAAAGCTTAAATGTAGCATAGCCTAGGATAAGAATGAATCAAATACAGAAAATTATAACATTTATACCATCTGGGGGAGGGGTGGGGGGGAGTGCAGGGCAGAGGGGAAGCCTGCTAGAAGTGGCCAAGCTGGGCCAAGGCAAGCTGCCTGGAGTAGGTTACATAATGCAAGTGAAGGCTGTACTACTAGGTGGGCTAGATGTAAACAACACTTGACATGGTGTAGGAAAACTTGAATAAAAGCAACTCTTTTCAATCAGTTCCTTTGAAATTTCAGATTTTAAAAGATTAAATCCTTATGTATATATGCTGAGAAAATTAAATCAACAGTGCTTACTGGGGTAAAAACATGTTGTTGCCAAAATTGGACAAAATTTAAGGTACTGATTTTTTATTTATGCTAATAACTTGAACAATTTGCAAAATTCAGATCTAATTTTTGGTACACAATTTAATCTTGATTAAATAAAGTTATAAAGTCTCCTGCTTCAGCAATTCTCATGTTAAATGAGTAAATATATTTCCTGATTTTTTAAAAACTGCATTATATTTGGGCCCATAACTTCAACACAATAAGCAATACTGTACTAATTTTTGGAATGTTCATAGAAAATGTATGGAAGAATATGAATACTAAATATGAATAAAGAGGTTTTAAAATTAAGCAGTCTTGAAGTGTAACAATGGTTTTTTATGGAAAACCAAGGTTTTTCCTTAATAGCTTGAAGGAACAAAGTCCTAGTGACCCAATTTTCGGTATTGAAGTGTTTTTGGTGACATCTGACTGTATGCAAAATTTTAGATTCGTAGGGCCAACAATTTCAAAATGTGCCCTGTTATCGGATGGCCGGACGGCTGGACGACAGACAAAGGACCATGACTGTTGCTCAGATGACTTATAGTCAGCTGACCTAAAAATCACCCAACCGCAAGCATTTGATCACACTTGAGAGAAAATGTTCCTGGGATTATTTCTATGAAATACTGAACTATTTGGCTGAACCTTTTTAGGAGAAGAAGATTTTAAATTTTTTTTTAGCTTTCCCCTGTAAAGTCTATGTCAATGCAGATAGCCAAAAAATAAGCTCAATCCAACACAGATATATTTAGATGGACTTTTTTTTCGCATAAATATTCTCCTGCCATTTTTTAGATAGTATTGGTTAATGTTCAGATATCCCCAATAGAGGACACCACACCATCCCATAAGCTCACAGGTTCACTAAAATACAGGACTGTCTGACCTTCATGGAGATAAAAAGCATGCTTTTGCTTGGTACTCACAGAAAAAAGGCCACTGTGACCTAATCTCAAGATTCAAATGAATTTCATTACAACCTCAAAGGATGATGGTCAAAGACCTAATTAGCTATAACTCTGCAAGACTGAGAGTCAGCTGAGGTAAAACTACTGGTGGTGCAACCAGTCTTCTGATGAGTGCCGTTTTTCTAAATGCTGAATTTCCAAAAATTCATTTTACCGAGATTTAAATGGGGAACCAAAAATTTGTTCATATATAAGACATATTTTTCAAGCTCATGCAGTGGTGATCTTAATTTGTTCTTGGCCGATGTTATTGCCACGGTAAAGGTGTGAAAACTACAGCAGCCCCGCATTGCTATAGGGTCCATTTCTCCTAGAAAGTGGCTGAGCAGTTTATCCAAGAGGGCCTGAGTGTTATCAACCATATCTGGTTTGTACTCAAGCCTCCAACTGGGCTGGGTTGTCAAGCCAAACACCTGAACAGTTTACTCGCATGAGCATTTGTGAGATTTCATTCATACATTGCTTCTGCTCTAGCAGGTTTAGGTGCAAGCAAAAGCATGCTGGCCTTGCCATACAAATTAGCAGTTGATTTCCAAGAGCAATTGTGTCATCTACTTAAGCTTGCTGTTATTCAGCTTATTCATTTATCACTTTTCCTGTCAAGAAGAACACTACTCAAACACTATCATCTTGCTGTCACATGCCAGAGATATGGAGTTGAAGAAGAGAAAACAGACAGCATAATGCTTTGCTGACAAGCTGACAATCCTTGAGCAGCTCAACCATTGTGACATGCCTGCCATCATGCAGATGTTAAAAATATAGAGAAACCATTCTTATAAATGGAAGTCAGGAAGTTAAATGTGCAAATAAGGCTAGGGTATTCAATTAGTTTTAACCTAAGTTAGATCTGAAAATTATAAATTATCTATTTTAATTAGTAGGCTCTAGGATCATTCAAAAACTCTTAATTCCCTTGACTTACACTTGTGTTGGGTTTGCCGAACTGGCCCCACCTGTTGGCTGTTAAAGTCACTAATTAACCTAGCTTCACCAATGGCAAGGTAATTTGACCTTCCCCTCTGGTGATTTTGTTAAACAAGGCCTACAGGCCTAATGCGAACCTGTGCAATGAGATTACACCAGGTATAATGGTTGATAACACTCAGCTTCAATGCTGGACTATTACTTTTCAAGAACATGTGTAACATGTATATGAACAATGCAAGTACTAAACACTTAGAACAAGAAACAATGGGTGCACACAACACAAAAACTAGAATATGGGTAGTCAACAAGCGACTATGTGTATCCGCAAAAATCAGAGTGGGACGGGTGAAGTGAGGCATCAATTGAGTGGCAAGGGGAAATAGAGTGAGGTGTGTTGCATAATAGCCTGGATGTCTGTAGCCGAAATGTGTATGTAGATTGTGCCACCTACCACAAAACCCAGAAAGCTGTCCAAGTTGTATACATTTGCAAAATTTTAGGCAGGTAAGTCAAACCACTTCTTGTATATGAGTGATTCTATCCCACAGCAGACAAACAGAAGATCGCTGTGCAAAAATGGTGGCAGGTGGCACCACCAATCTTGCATGTGTATGATTATGAGCTATGTGGGATCTATACATAGGCAAAATTTCAGGGGGATATGTTAAACCAGTCCTGAGATATAAGCCTGAATGTCTGCAGCGTATACATAAATTTAGGTGGTGCCACCTGCCACAAAATCAAGAAAGCTAGCCAGGATGTATAAACATGCAAAATTTTGGCCCAATCGGTCAAACGGTTCCTGAGATATGAGCTTTGATGTCTGCAGTGTAAACTAGAATGTAGGTGGCGCCACCTGTCATAAAATCAAGAAAGCTGTCCAGGATGTATAAACCTGCAAAATTTTAGGCACATATATCAAACCACTGCCAAGACATGAGTGATTTTATCCCACCGCAGACAAACAGACCGACGTTGTGCAAAAATGGTTGCAGTTGGCCCCTCCAGTTTTGTGTATGATAAAGAGCTATGTGAGATCTATACACATGCAAAATTTTGGCCCAATCGGTCAAATGGTTCCTGAGATATGAGCTTCGATGTCTGCAGTGTAAACTAGAATGTAGGTGGCACCACCTGTCATAAAATCAAGAAAGCTGTCCAGGATGTATAAACCTGCAAAATTTTAGGCAGATATGTCAAACCACTGCCGAGACATGAGTGATTTTATCCCACAACAGACAAACAGACAGATGCTGTGCATAAATGGTTGCAGGTGGCGCCACCAGTTTTGTGTATGATAAAGAGCTATGTGAGATCTATACACATGCAAATATTCAGGATGATCCATCAAACCAGTCCAGAGATATAAGCATGGATGTCTGCAGCATGAATGTGAATGTAGGTGGGGCCACCTGTCATAAAATCAAGAAAGCTATCCAGGATGTATACGCATGCCGAATTTCAGGTGAATTAGTCAAACCACTACAGAGATACAAGTGATTTTAACCCAAGGCAGACGAACAGATAAACACTGTGCAAACATGGTTACAAGTGGCGCCACCATTTTTTGTGTATATTATAAAGCTATCCAAGGGCTACATTTGTACAAAATTTGTTTCCCGACCGATCAAACGGTTCCCGAGATATGTGGGTTTATGTGTGGAAACAGACGCACAAATGGACGCTGGGCAGAGAGCAAAAGTCAGAGGTCAAAAGCTAATTGGTTAGGCACCAGTTAACAATTTACCAAATAATTGGTGTAAGTTTCAGAAAAATCAGTCTAGTAGTCTCAGAGGTGTTCTCCGGAAACAAATGCAGCGGTGGCAGCGTTACCCGGTCAAAAACATAGTATCCGCAAAACTTCCTTTTGGCGGATACAACTATTCTGAAGGGTACTTACAAGCCCCATACCTCAGAGTATATAGGTCACAGTGACCTAATTTCAGGTTTCCAAGGAGATTTTTTATTAACCTCCTGTATGTATAATTAGAAGCTTCTTTGGTTATGATATGTGGTTCCTAGGATGGCCAACGCACAAAGCACTATTCCAGTACCTCAGCTGACTTAGTCAGCTTCACTTAAAATGTGTGAAAAAATTCACATGTAATTTGGCTTTGTTTCAGTGGCATACAATAAGTGATAAAGGGATGCTTTCTACAGCTTGTTGCCCAAAAGCATACAGTTTTATTAGCCCTGACAGTTTTAAAATAGCTACAGATGTCTTGTATGACATTCTGAATTACCGGTAGATTTTGTTTATCATATGCTTAGATTTCTCAGGACTCTTGCAATCAAGAACCCTACAGATATACAAAAAGCCAATGTAGTTTCTCTTGCAATTTCTTCCATGTTCAGTGTAAAATTTGTCAAGGTTGATTGGACTACTTGCATCATGAACCACTTATGTCAAAACTGGCTTCAGATCAAGAAGTCTTATTATCTGTTACTGTGTTACAGAGGAGCTTCATGTTAATTTTTTTTTGTTCTAGCTACAAGGTCTGACTGTGAATGACAGTGCATGACTGTGCTTACAGTGACCTCATCATTCAGAACATCTAGACACTGTGACAGGCATCATAAAGGTCAGCAGAGATTCAAATGAACTCACCACAACAGCTAGTCCCACTCATGCTGCCCAACAAACAGTTTATCTGGTTGGTACTAGTAAATCCAATATGTACAACTGTGGAGCTACCTCAACACTGTTTCCCACACAATTCGCGGTGGTTTCAATGATCAATATTTGCATTAGCTTTACTGAATGTTTTTCTTCTCAACCCTGTTGGAGAAGTTCATCGTGTGCCACCTACTAAATCAGAACTTTCACTAATCACAAAGACAGAACCTGTGGACCATTGTGATAATTATTTTTCCAGGAAACAATGGATAACAGATGGTCCAGCGTAATCCTGGCAAGTTGTTAGATTTCTTCATTCTTCTTTGGTCATGTGGTGGGTGTCAGCTTATATTGTATCTGCAACAGAATACAAAGTATCCATAGAAAAAAGAAGCTTTCCAAGATATTCACAAAAATATACCGGATTTTCCCTAATGATGGCCTGCCCCATGTAACTTTTTAAATATGTCATGTTGCTGATTGCTAATCAGTGGTAACTTTCAACTGCTTCCAAGGCACAATTAGTCAGCCACCACAAAATCATGAGAGGGTACTTGCCTTAATATGGTACATATACAAGATAACATGGATGAACGATAATATCACCAAAATTAAGACAGATGCCATCCACTCAGAAATGTGTCTTGTCCCAGCAGGAAATAAGGTTCTTGTAACATTATAATAATCAAAAACTTTAAATCCCTTTTCTCCCACTGGAGAATTGTTATGATTTCATTAGCAAAAACCTGAAACAAGATGTGCCCTATACTTTTCCTTCTGATTTACTCCTGCTGAAATTTTAATTCAAACCATTTTATTAGTTTCAAAATACTGTACTTACAGGTAATAATTCATATGACTTGTAACTATTTCACAATGGTAATCCTGCTCATAATAAATAATGACTGAGCAAGTTATGTTAATACTTTGTACTAAACATATCATGTTATACTGCTTTATAGTATTGAGGGTTAGGGACACTTAGACTTTTACAAAGGACCCAACATTAAATTACATCAAAATGGTCTTTATATTATCCTATGTAATGTAATACCTAATAGCAAGGTTATTTTTTAATTACATAATACTCTTTTATTATATCATATTTTTATAGTATTATACTACCACAATATATATATTACATTATATAAGATATAACAAGAAGCCCATGGGCCATGATGCTCAGCTGATTTCAAGGAACCTTGAACAATGGGTAACATGACTCCTAGAGTACTCAAAATCATGCATTTTACCAACAGACCTTAGATATATAGGTTACAGTGCATGACCTTATTCTACTTCCAGCTGCTACCATTTGTGCCCATCTGACTAACAGTGTTAAAATCATGTTCTTTTATACAGCTTGTAGGATATAGATCTCAGTGACATTATATCAGGTTTCAAAGAAATTTTTACAGGAATCTCCCTTGAACTTATATTAATCAAGTTAGAGGTTTCTAGGTCCAACTGTAACCAATCAGGCAAATCTGTCTAATAGGATGCTCAAATCATGTTCATTCACATATCTTGCAGAATATAGGTCACAATGACCTAATTTCAGGTTTCCAAGACGATTTGCCTAGGACCTCACTGGATGAACAGTTAGAAGATTCCAGGTCTATCAGTTACAGTTTGGCCCCATAAACAGCCAGACTGCTTCATTTGAAGGTCTCAAAATTACAGAAAAAAAAAATTGAAAAAAGCTGGCTTCACCAGTCTGCAGGAACTGACCAAACATGACATGATCAATATACATGCAAAGAATCATGGTGATCTATGCATTATTTATTCAGATTATTTCAGTTTCATAGAAATTTTACAGGAACCTCCCTTGATTTTAAATTAATCAAGTAAGAAGTTTCTAGGTCCAACTGTAACCAATCATGCAAATCTGTCCTATATATGCAGCCTTACCAGCCCTACAGCTCAGAGGATACAGGTAACCATGAAGACCCAGGAGATTCTTCATGGACCTCCCTGGGTTTAAAGTTAGATTTTAGGTCCAATGCCTATGATTTGTGCCCTGTTAAGGATGGCCATATGGCCAGACCGACGACAGGACAGATGATGGACACAGAGAGATCGCTATAGCTTAGATGACTATCATTCAGCTGAGCTAATAATGCCTCATGTAAAAAATAACTGGTAATTCATATGAAAAATATAACTTTAAGTCAAATAATTAAGTTCACAAAATTACATATATGATTCGGTAATACATTCTTCACACACATAAATCAAAATTGTCTTTTCAAATTAGTTTTCAAGTTTAAGAAATGTATGATAAACTGGCTGTGCCACTTTTGCATTCCAGCTGTAAAGTAGGTATGTTATAACATTTGCCTAAGAAACAGAGAAATAAAACTTGTTAGAATGGAGGCTGTGTGTGTTTGCATAAAACCCCTTTCACACATACACGTTCTTGCCACCACGATCACCACGTTCTCGGGAAACGTGGTAGTCGCGGTGTTGAACGTACAATGGTCTCCAAAGGTCGTCCTCAGGTCGCCATGATCACCAACCCTCTACGACAAAGTTTTCCTGTAAAACTTGAGCACGGTCGATCGCGACAATCGTGCCGAAATGTACTTCAGAACGTATGGGACATACAAAAAACGTAGTGGACGTACAAAGGACATACAAAGGACGTACATAGAACGCGGGTGGTCGCTACCATTTCTTGACTGCGTTCTCGGCGTCTATTGTACGTCCATACTACGTTCATTGTGCGCTCTAACAACGTCCTCAGCGCGTCCTCGGCGTTTTGCATACGTTCTCTTTACGTCCAGGAAGTCCCAAGTAGGTTCTCCCCACGTTCTGTGTACATCAATGGCGTCTGTTGTACGTTTCAGCACGTTCTTACTACTTCTTCTCGACGTCCTCAGTGCGTTTCCAGTGACCTACTATTGTTCATCGCGATTCGCATATAAATAGGGTTGCGTCAAATGTGCCCCATTGGATGCTGTGATACCGGGTTACCTCATTGTGCCTCAATGAAAAAGAGCCAGACCTCGCAAAGCGGACCCGGAGCCTGCAAAATCATCATCGCCTTCTCCCACTCCGTAGGAGTGCCTCCATACAGTCTCGCCAACAACCTAACCAGGGACATGGCAGAAGAGCCTCACCTGTTGGTCCATCTGTGCCTTCACCAGACTTACCTACCTCAGACTTGCCTGCTTCTCAGCCTTCCAAGGAGTCTCCCAACCACTCTCCTACCGATAGTGATGCCAGTGAGGCATCACAGGTTTCTCGAACATCAAAGAAGGCCAGGTGATTTGTGAATCTGACCCCTGAGCAAGAAGAGGACATGGCTAACTGGCTTTTGGACCATCAACAATTCTATGACAAATCCCTTCTAGCCTTCAGGGACACCAAATCCAAGAAGTATATCTGGAACAAGAAGGCCGAAGAGATGGGGTTGGACCCAGAGCTGCTAGAGGTCTGGTATAAGTCACTGAGAACAAGATTTGGCCGTCTCCTCAAAACTGGACCTTCTGGAAGCGGGCCCAAGGAGTTGACTGAGAGGGACCAGTTTGTCTTGCGGGTTTTCTCATTTCTTGGACCTCATATTGTCAGAGTACCCAGCAGGCAAGGAGTGAATGTAAGTACAATTTAAAATAAATATTTTTTTTATGATAAATTTTAATATTTACATTTAATTAATATTTGAACATAACAAAATAAGTACTTATGTGTTATGCAATTTAAACTTTGAAAACAATTATGATGCTAAATATAGTTTTTCATGTCTCACAGCATGACATATTATTATAAATGAGATTAACTACTTTTTTTGCTGTATTCTTGCAGATCAGGCAGTGGATGTCTTGTGCTTCTGCTTCTGCAATAGCACAGAGACCTAACGGTGAGGAGGAGAAAGATGATGATGATGATATATCGACACCATCAGCCACCCCGCCTGTCTCCAGGTCCCAGACTGAAACCACCTCAACCAGTAGCCAGGGCGAGCCGAAGGGCAGGAGGAAAAAGACACAGCGAGGTGAAGAAGCAATGAAGCTCCTTGCTGAGAGGGCTCAGTGCACGGGCCAGCTGGTTACACGGCTGGAGAAACTCATTAGCTCCCCCGAGAAGCATGAGGAGCCTGTGGGAGAGAGGAGACAGTGGGCCAGGTGGCTGGAGACCAAGTTTGACTCAATTCATTCCTCCCTCTGGGATGACTTCCAGGGCGACATGTTCAACCTTGTCAGTGGTTATACAAGAAAGTCAAAGCCAATGTTCGAACGTGAACAGCAGCTGCAGGGTGGTCCACAGCTTCAGCAACAGCAGCAGGCCCAGATATATCAGGCCAATCACTTCATGCCACCGCATTCTTCTGCGTCTATCGTGCAGAGGACCTATACCGTTCCAGCGCAGTTTCCAGCTCCAGGTCCCCTTCAGCCAGTGTCCATCCACCAGCCCTCCCAGCAGTTCTTCAGTCCATCAACTCCTCAACCTCAGGCCTCTGCACCGATCACATCCCAGGTGAGAAGGACCTTGGCACAGTCATGGTCAACCGTCGGGCCTTCCGCGCCGACAGCAACTTTGGTGGACTTTAGTGATACTTCACCATCATTTTGCATGTCACCATGAACTTTCACAAGCAAGCTCCCTGGAGAACCTTCTCAGCCTCCCAGTGTAAGAGAACTGAATACACCACAGCCCCTTTCAGATTCAGAGTGTAATGACATGTAGAATGAAAATTTTAAAGTGACAGTGATATTTTTTTCTGTTATACAAAGGACTCTGCTAATTATCTATTTTTTATTTTAACTTTTAAAATTTTCTTAGTTAAGGTTTGCCTGCTATGCATGAAAATAGTGACAAAGATGACAAATGCTCGTAAAATGATTGTAATTGTTATCAGTTTTAATAAAGGTATTTATTATTTTTAAACAAATCTTATGTTGTATTTAAATTTATAGTTTTAAAAAAAGTAAAGTCCAAATATCGAAACGTAATAAAAGAAATCATAAACTTCGTCCCAATTCCTTATTCCACAATACCCAGAAATGTTATAATTAATTCTAGTTTAGACCAAAAGAATAGTTCTTTTTTTTCAGATGGTTACACACTGTTCATCACTCTTCATTGGTTTGACTGTTGCCAGATTTAGGGAAGACCCTCTCATTAAAAATAACATAAGGGATATAAGCATAACTTCGGGAACATGAATAACTAAGATTAATTGGCATGTGTTTATTAAATTACTGTGAGCAATTACATTTTCGTATTATTAAAGTGGTAGCAAATGTATTATTTCATTTTTACCAATAAGGTATTTGAATCTTGTACCAACTGCCGAACTACTGGGTGTATGGAGAAATAAATTTGTAATTTTTACATATAATAATTACTTTTTTACTACATTTTTAGACTATGGGACAAGGCATATAATTAAGTAATAATTGCTATTGAAAAGGCAAATGGACAATCAACTTTTAATAATGATAAATGAAAAAATTATTTACATTTTACACACCTTAAAATTCTTGCATACATTAACATTGTACAAAACCACATTTCAGCATAGCAAAATTATTATTGTTTAGTGTCTCTTGTTACGAACAGAAATGTTGCTTTGAATCTTTCATCGTTCTGGGAAATGAAAAGATGGTATTGATACCATCATACTGAAAATGAAAGCTACTCAAAACACCCTGGGTTTATATATACCAGTACTAGAGTCATACAAAAGACCCACCAAAAACGTACTGAGCATCCTACGATCACGAAATACGTAGTACACACGTAAATCGATCGTAAGGATGACGTGATACAGCGTACAATCATCGCAGTCAGCGTATTAAAAACGTAAGAATATATAGTACAGGGGCGTTGTGGACGTACTGAAAGCGTACGGGGGTCGCACGTTTTATTTCACGATGCAGTCGTACGTCGAACATACTGGACGTAATTACAACGCATGACAGACGAACAATGAGCGTACGTCAGCGGCGACCATTTCCAACCTCTACGTCCACCCACATTCTCCGAGAACGTGGCGAAACGCGGCCAGACGTACGATCAAACCTGTATGTGTGAAAGGGCCATAAGCCGGTTCCAATACCATGCACAGACTATAGGTATAAGTATCTGATTGACGAAGCATTGTTTTCCTGTGTTGTGCAGATGCATCATCCCCTTTTGTTCATGTAAGTGTATTAGGCATCTTATTCCCGAGGGTTTCATATTCGCGATTATTTCCCATTCATAAATATTGCGAAATAAAACCCTCACTAATGAAAAGGGAGCCACAGTGTTCGAAGCCATGTGAATGTAAAACCTGAAATCCAGATGGATTTATAGTGACAAACCATTCTTACCAAATAAATTTCTTTAATTGACATTCAACAAAGAGTGCCACTTACAATCTTAAGACAGAATTATTAGCGAACCTGTGAGCTTATGTGATGGTGTGGCGTCGTCCGGCGTCCGGCGTCTGTACGTTAACCCATACTAACTTGAAAACAGCAAGAGTTAGCATCACGAAATTTTATGCATAAAATTATTCATCTGAAAAACTTTATCGGATTTTGCTTATTTTTTGGCTAACTGCATTTCCGTAGATTTTATAGGGAAAAAGCTAAAAAAGCTTTAAAAATCTTCTTCTCCGAAACTTTTCAGCCAAATTGTCCAATATTTCATAGAAATGATCCCTGGAACAATCTCTCTCAAGTTTGTTCTAATGGTTTAAGTTCGGTGATTTTTGGCTGAGTTACAGCTAATTGAACTTAGTCATCTGTCCAAAAAAGCATACTAAAATTACAATCTTAGAAACGGCTGGAGCTATAATCACCAAATTTTATGCCAATAACAAATACAAATAACTTCTTCTCTGAAACGATATGGCCAAATTGTTTAATATCGCACAGAAATGATCCTAGGGTAGTGCTTTCTGAAGTTTGTTCAAATGGTCTCAGTTTAGTGACTTTTGGCTAAGTTATGGGAAGCTGAATTTAGTCATATACCATAACAGCCCATTTTAGCTAAGTGGCTACAAAAATCTTCTTCTCAAAAACCACTGGGCCAAAGTCTTAAATCTCACACATTAATTATCCTTAGATGTTGATAATTCAAGTTTGTTCAAATGGTTTTGGTTCAGTGATTTTTGGCTGAGTTATGGGTAGCTTAACTTAGCCATTTTGCTGTATTTTCCCATATGAGTTATAAACCTGCAAAACATTTTTAGACTGACGCCACTGAGGCCAATTTGTTTGATATTTTACAAGAATAGTCCCCTGAATAATTCTTATAATGATTATCTTTTATGGTTCCAAAGAATGAATTATGGCTGAATTATAAAGATTGAATTAAGTCATTTTACCATATATGGTGGCTGTGTAAAGCAGATTCATCTAGCCTAGCACCAGTTTATCAGCATCCCTTACATCATGCCCTAGACCTTCAGATTTCAGGTTATCTATGGTTAATATTGACAAGAATGTTTTTTAAAAGCTTTTAAAAAATGTAGATTTATGATTTTAGATATTCTTCATACCAGGCAATGTTAACAATCACAGGTATACAGCTCTCTGTGGGTATATAAAGACGGCTATACATAGATTATAAATAATTGGTATCCATACTCAACTTAATTCGAGATTTCGCTATCAGTGAGATGTATCTGTATTATAATTTTGCATTCAATATGCATCTGTAGTAATTTTTAGTGAGCCTGTGAGCTAATTTGATGTTGTGGCGGCATCCATAGTCCATCTTCTGTAAGTTAACCCATACTATTCGAAAACGACTGGAGCTAGAATCATGAAATGTAATGTAAAAAATTAGCCATCTGAAAAACTCTGCATTTTCTTAGATTTTAATGAGAAAAAAATTTAAAAACCTTTAAAAATCTTCTCCAATGAAACGGTCAAGCCAAATTGTTCAGTATTTCACAGAAATAATCTTTTATATCATATCTTACAAGTTTGTTCGAATGGTTCAAGTATGATATAAAAGATTAAAAAGTATTTTAGCCAAAGCCTTTCAGTATGTGTAAACAGATTTACCAACAGGCCAAGATTGTGTCTGTAATTTTAAATAGGTTGAGAAACTGCCAACTGTTTCAGATTTGGCAACAGATCAAGAGTTCATTCAGTGCAGCCAGATATAGGTCAAGAGTTCAATCAGTGCAGCCAAGCACAAGGCATGTGATTACCTCATGGGTGACATGTGAACACCTCATGGGCACCATGTGATAACCTCATAGGTAGCATGTGATCAGCTCATGAGTATCGTGTGATCACCTCATGTGTGTCATGCCCCTCAGGGCTTCATGTGGAGCCAATCTGAGAGCTTATGCAATGGTGTGGCTATTATTTCAGATTAGGCAACAGGTCAAGAGTTCACTCAGTGCAGCCAGGTATAGGTCAGGAGTTCACTCTTTGCATTAGCTGCATTCTATTTATAGCAGTGGTAGACTGCCCACTGCATCAGATTTGGCACCAAAGTTCAACCTGGATCTATTTATAGCTTTGGCAGACTGCCAACTGTGTCAGATTATGCAACAGGTCAAGAGTTCACTCAGTGCAGCCAGGTACAGGTCATGAGTTCACTCAGTGCATTAGCCTGAGCCAGTAATTTGTCACAGTTCACTCAGGGCAACTGCCTTTCTCACCTAAGCCTGGTCAGCCCCATGCATCAGACTCAAGGTAAGTTTGATGTATTGGCCTAATATATTGACCTGTCTATGTGTCATTGATGGCTTTCTCGCTCACAAGACAGGTGTCGCCACCTACAATGACTTTTGCACAGTTTGTGTCCCTGCGTTTTCTCAGGAGGGGTTTGATATATCAGTCTGAAATTTGGCATATGTATATATCTCTGTTAGCTTTGTTGTATACAAGACTGGTGGTGCCAGCTACAATCATTTTTGTGTTGTGTGCACCCATGCCAGAATTTCAGCAGTGATCTTTGTGTAATTGTTTCATATTCAAAATAGTTAGTACTTGCATTGTTCATATACATGGAAAGTAATGGTCCAGCATTGAAGCATTATACCTGGTGTATTTCCCAATGCACAGGTTCGCATTAGGCCTGTAGGCCTTGTCATTTATTAAATCTGTAAGACTTGTAAGAATTCAATAATCAATAATTACTCAAATATGTAAACAGCAAATATGACTAAAAGTAGCTGTAGAAATGTTATCCATAAGCAGCTGCGGGGAAAAAAAGCAAATGCAGGAATGTACATAATAGACAGCTACAGGAAATTAAACAACATGCACCTGCAATAATGGAAAATAACAGGCAGCTGCAGGAATGTAAACAACAAGCAGCTGCAGGATAGGGCAGAAAGGAGTACTCGAGTACTCGAGCTCAAGTAATACTTACCGAGTACTCGAGTCCAAATTTTGGAATCGAGTACTTGTGTATGTACATGCATATCTGAATATTACTGCAAATTTACGGGCAGTCTGTAGGCCTATTTATTCATTATCGTAGCATGGCATAGGGCTCTAAACATATGCTAGTCAAATTAACAGAGGTCTTGTAATGACATATATCTATTCCTTCGTTGGGATAAAGTTAAGCCGTCACAAAGTCAAATTTATGCATATTTTGCCTCCGTAAAGAAATATCCGTTTTATCTTTACAGCGTTGCCATGGTAACGAGTACTCAAGTCCGAGTCGGGTAATGCCTGTCGGGTACTCGCGTCCAAAATTTTGTACCCGTTTCAGCCCTACTGCAGGATGTAAATCACAGGCAGCTGCAATAATGTGAATAACAGGCAGCTGCAGGAATGTAAACAGACAGCTGCAGGAATGTAAACAACAGACAGCTGCAGGAATATAAACAACAGACAGCTGCAGGAATGTAAACAACAGTCAGCTGCAGGAATGTACACAACAGTCAGCTGCAGGAATGTAAACAACAGTCAGCTGCAGGAATGTAAACAACAGTCAGCTGCAGGAATGTAAACAACAGTCAGCTGCAGGAATGTAAACAACAGTCAGCTGCAGGAATGTAAACAACAGTCAGCTGCAGGAATGTTAACAACAGACAGCGGCAGAAATGTAAAAGACAGACAGCTGCAGGAATGTAAACAACAGCAACTGCAGGAATGTAAACAACAGTCAGCTGCAGGAATGTAAACAACAGTCAGCTGCAATAATGTGAATAACAGGCAGCTGCAGGAATGTAAACAACAACAGGGTACCCACAAGGCTCATGAAGAAATATAGGAATTTTTAGGAGCAGTTGAGGACTAAATATAGGAGTTTATATGAATTTTAAGCCAGAAATATATAGATAAAATATAAGAGTTTCACTGCATAATCACAATGAACTTGGTTACCGACCATGACCATCTGTTCTTGAATCATCATCTAAATACATGTTAAAATGGTTTAGCCAGCTGTTCTTGCAACACTTAATGAAAGCAACACTTACATGCACAGTTCTTCTAAAGGAGTTCAATGTTTTCAATAACAGCAGGTTTATATAACTAGAATATATGCAGTCAACAAGTGACCACACACATCTACCAAATCACAATGTCAGAGGATGGATAAAGTTAGGTATGGAACCTGTCCTAATGGGACAGCCCTCCAAATTTGTGGCATCATAGGTGCCCAAGTATCCCAAGACGCACAGATGGATGAAACTAAAGATTAAAGTAGGTGTCATCACCAGTTATGTGTACAAGATAATGCCATCCTTGATCTATGGACTTGCAAAATTTATGGCCGATTTGTCAAACCACTGCCGAGATAAATGCATAAATGTATTTTACTAATACATGATTGTAGGGGATGTCACCAGTCTTTTGTTCAAGAAAGCTACCTAAGATGGATAGACATGCAACACTTCAGGCCATTACATTGAATGCACGACTCCTGAGATGTGTCTGGTTTTCACCAAAAACAGATCTATAGATGGAGGCCAGATGAAATGAATTGAAGGTGGCACCACCAGTCTAGTGCACAAAATAAACCATTCCAAGATCTATGGATATGCACAGTTTCAGGCAGATACAAGTAACCCCTCCTGAGAAATGGACACTAATGTATTAAAAGAAAACGGAATGGTATGTGGTAATAAAATCAAGTGCTTAGAGAAAAAAAAGCTACTGTCAAAGTATGGCAAAATTTACATTTATATGCTAAAAACTTGCAATAATTTGCAAAATACTGCTCTAGTTTCAGAATACATTTAAATCATATTCAAATATACTTCAATGCTTGAAAAAGGTTCTTAAGCTTCAAAAGTTATCATGTTAATGAGTGATATCTTTCCTGGATTTTGACTAGGTACATTATGTTGATGTCTGTAACTTCTTCAAATTATGCAATATTGACCTAATTTCTAGCATGTACACAGGAAATATATGGAGGAATATTTATGCCAAATATAAATAAAACAACACTTGTGGCTATCAACGTGGGCGTTTCTGAAGTGTTACAATTAAGGCTTCATATAAAAACAATGACTGACTTGGTCTTCAAACAAATTTCATACAAGCCAAACTTTGTTAACAATTGCTTTCAAATTTCACCTTATATAAACTCAAAACCTTATCTATCCATCAAGTAAAAATAAAAGCAATTATACTTGCAGGAAAAAAAAGCTATATTCAAAGTAGGGCAAAATTTAAACCCTTCCACCCCAATGCTATGGTGCCCTCTAGTGCCCGCAGTTTGTCACAGCTCTAGAATATAATATGTCTTAAAGCATCCTCTAAAAATCATTTTACATACCCTTAATTCGCATAAATTAATCTGAACAGTTGGAATGGGACAATCCGCAGGCTGACTGAACAGTTAAGGTGATGATTTTACAATTATTCTAATAACTTAAAACATTTACAAAATTTTTTTGTAATTTCTGGTATACAAATGAAACTAAATTTAATATAGTTATATGCTTGAAATAGGCATTCTAGCTTTGAACAACAATTATCAAGTTAGTCAATATCTTCCCTAATTTTTACAAAGTGCATTTTGTTCAGGCCAATAACTTCAATAATTTACACAGATATTGACCTAATGTCTGGCATGTTCCTGATCACAGGATATATGCAGATATAGTCATGCTAAATATGAACACAACAACTACAGTGGTTTTCATTGTGTGCAGTCTTAAGTGTCACAATAGGTTTTCTATGGAAAGTGGAGGGTTTTCCTTAATATTTCTAAGGAAAGAAGTCACACTGACCCACTTTCCGGTTTGGTAGGAGTACTTGGAGACATCTTACTGTATATAGTATATCCATTTCATTTGTCCAATGGTTTTAAAATGTGACAAAGGACCATTGCTATAGCTCAGATAACTTTCTGCTGAGCTAAAAACCTGATTACTATAAGGCCCCCACCTTGGTGCAGCCCCAATAAAAAAAGATGTTTTAATTCCCATTTGTGATTTTAAAACTATATTTGTTTCACATGCAGTATTTCCATACTAATGTACACTAAGTTTGAGTTGGGTAATACGTATGAGTACTGGAGTCAAAAATTTGTTACCCCTGCAGTCGTCAGTGAAGATATATGAATATGTTTTCCATTGCTGTATGAGGCAGAATGAAACGCTGTCATCTGGGAACAAGAATAGAAGCTGATCATAGAATTTCAACAGTTTAATTAAGTGACATGTTTGAAAATGAAGTTGCTTGGAAAGACACCAGACAACGGTCGACCAGAGAGATTTTGAAATCCATGGAAAAGCAAACCTAGACAACCAACAAAAAATATAACTAAAAAAACTTTAATAAGAAATAATGTGTCCACATGTAGAGCCGAAGGTGCAGATATGCACAGAAACCCTGTCACTCATTATTTTGTTAACTGCCTAATTATAAAACACAATAAAACTAAAATCTGCAAAACTGTATTTGTTTAATTTGTATATGTACCTTCCTAAACTAGATGTAATAACAGGTGAGTTTTTAACCAGCTGTGTGTGTTATGGCTTAGCATAATGTTATGTGTCTGTGAATAAAAATATGAGATGAGAGAGGGAGAGAACAGGCAGAAAAGCAAAGAACATGGAGCATTTAATGTTATAATCACAACAAAGTGAAATACTGCATCATACAAACTCAATACTGCTTGTTTGCTAATGAAGCACTTGTATTACATTTATAAAAAAAAACAAAATTTAAAAAAGTCAGAAATTGCTAAAATTGCAATACTATACTTATCACATGACTATTTCTGTAGTACTTGATACGGTACCTAAATGAAGACTTATATTTTACCTCTGAAAAATGTCATTGTACACAAGCAGGGTAACCATCCACTCCAAGTAACAAGTCAGCATGTGACCTGCCTACCCAGCAGCCACTCACTATCAAAGCACAACGTAAGTGTCTATGCCATGTGTGAAGCCAGGGTCACCACCTCCAAGGTGTCATCATGCCCACAAACGACCATGGACATCCATCAATCCACCCGCCAGCTTACGCTTTAATTCATCTTTGTGGTGCACACTTGGCTGGCTTCTTAGTTGGGCTTTTGGGAGTGTTCTCACTGTCAAATTTGGAAGTTAATCAATTTCTTGTCAGACACAGTTTCTTGTAGCTGCCTCTGCCGATTACGGACACCCACACTACAAGTTAATGCTGGGACCCCGTGCCCGCCCGTTATTTTCTGCACGTATGGCTGTTGATTGATTCGGTTCTGGCAGGTTCAGACCACGTGTTCATTTAGTCTCATTCAGCCTGCTAGTGTAGAGATTCCTTACAGGCTACCTAGTCAAGGAAATTACACCTAATGCAATACATGTCCTGTGTTCTTTAGTGTAAGTTTAACAGGCACTGAAGGTCAGCAACACACAGGTCAATACTGGCTCTGCTGGAAGTTTTCTACTTACTCAATATAACTCAAAGAAAGGGGACTCCAGAATGAGAGAGGATGTTAAGTATGTCTCCACTAAGAGCAAGACTAGATAATATGTTATTGCATATAAAAAGTCTAATAAAAACCATAAAAATAATGACTTTAAATTGCAACAATCTGGGTGCATGCATGAATGCTCATGCCTGAATGAATTCATTAATAGATAAAGTTCTGACTGTTCACATTACAGACTTTGTCTATTCAGACAGCCCTGAGAGCCCTATTCTGAGAGCCCCTTTTCTGAGAGCCCTGTTCTCACTGGAAGTGGAGAATTGACATCCTTGATTTAACCTCAAAATAAAGAAACTATATCTCACTATTGGAACAAGTGACCCATGGGTCATGACGCTCAGCTGACTGGGAAGAGATTTGCAAAAGGAAATTTTATCATCTGAATGGTAGTATATATCCATTCAACTGAAGCATCAAACAGAATAACCAACAGACTGAGATTGTGTCTGTATTAATATACCTCAAAAAATAGAGAAAAAGTGCGTAAACTTTAAAAAAAATACAGGTGGCTCCACCAGTCTGCAGAAACTAATAAAAACACTTAATAGTCAATATCCATGCAAAGAAGCATGGTGGTCTCTGGATAAGTTGTTCAGATACTTCAGCTTTTGTATCAAATTTTCCATTATTCTGAGGGATACTTTGGAATCCTATAGCTTGAAGGATATGGGTAACAGGGACCTAATTTCAGGTTTTCACAGACACTTTTCATGGGCCTCCTTGCATGACAAGAATGAAGATTCTAGGTTGAGTTGTTACAATTTGTACCCTGTTGACAGATAACCACATCTTTAAAGGTCTCAAAAATAGAGAAAATAATTCGTAAAAATTTGAAAAAAAATAGAGGTGGCCCACCAGTCTGCAAAAAACTGATAAAACATCTCATGATCAATATCCATGCAAACAATTATGGTGATCTCTGCATTAGTTGTTCAGATACTTCAGCTTTTGTATCAAATTTTCCATTATTCTGAGCTGTACTTTGGAGTGCCACAGCCAAAGGATATAGGTAACAGAGACCTAATTTCAGGTTTCCATGGAGACTTTTCATGGGTCAACCTGTGTGTCAAGAAGGAAGATTCTAGGTCCAGTCGTTACATTTTGAACCCTGTTGACAGATAACTACATCCTTAAAGGTCTCAAAAATAGAGAAAAAATTGTAAAAATTTGAAAAACACAGGTGGCGACACAAGTCTGCAGAAACTGATGAAACATCTCATGATCAATATGTATGCCAAAAATCATGACCATCAGTGATGTAGTTAATCAGATATTGAAGTTTTTTTATGAAATTTTTTACTATTCTGGGGGAAACTTTCGGGCCCATTGGCTCGAAGGATATGGGTAACAGAGACCTAATTTCTGGTTTCCATGGAGACTTTCATAGGTCTCTCAGAATGTCAAGAATGAAGATTCTAGGTCCAGTCTTTACAATTTGTGCCCTGTTAACAGATATTCACATTTTTAAAGGTCTCAAAAATAGAGAAAACAATTTGTAAAAAATAAAAAAATACAGGTGGCGCCACCAGTCTGCAGGAACTGATGGAACATCTCATGATCAATGTGTATGCCAAAAATCATGACTATCAGTGATGTAGTTAATCAGATATTGAAGTTTTTGTATGAAATTTTTCACTATTCTGGGGGGTACTTTGGGGCCCCATAGCTCCAAGGATATGGGTAACAGAGGCCTAATTTCTGGTTTCCATGGAGACTTTTCATAGGTCTCTCAGAATGTCAAGAATGAAGATTCTCCGTCCAGTCTTTACAATTTGTGCCCTGTTAACAGATGTTCACATTTTTAAAGGTCTCAAAAATAGAGAAAAATATTCATAAAAAAATAAAAAAATACAGGTGGCGACACAAGTCTGCAGAAACTGATGGAACATCTCATGATCAATATGTATGCCAAAATCATGACCATCAGTGATGTAGTTGATCAGATATTGAAATTTTTGTATGAAATTTTTCACTATTCTGGGGGGTACTTTGGGGCCCCATAGCTCGAAGGATATGGGTAACAGAGACCTAATTTCTGGTTTCCATGGAGACTTTTCATAGGTCTCTCAGAATGTCAAGAATGAAGATTCTCGGTCGAGTCTTTACGATTTGTGCCCTGTTAACAGATGTCCACATTTTTAAAGGTCTCAAAAATAGAGAAAAAAATTTGTAAAAAATAAAAAAATACAGGTGGCGCCACCAGTCTGCAGGAACTGATGGAACATCTCATGATCAATGGGTATGCCAAAAATCATGACCATCAGTGATGTAGTTAATGAGATATTGAAGTTTTTGTATGAAATTTTTGACTATTCTGGGGGGTACTTTGGGGCCCCATAGCTCAAAGGATATGGGTAACAGAGACCTAATTCCAGGTTTCCAAGGAGATTTTTCATGGACCTCTCTGGATGTAAAGTAAGAAGATTCCAGGTCCAGTGGTTACAATTTGTGCCTTGTTAATGGACGGACGACGGACAAAGAGTGATCGCTATAGCTCAGATGACTTACAGTCAGCTGAGCTAAAAATGGTGGCACCACCTGCAACCCTTTTTGCACAGCGTCTATCTGTTTGTCTACCATGGGATACTATCTCGCCACTTCTATCTCGGCAGTGGTTTGACTTATCTGCCTAAAATTTTGCATGTATATACATCTTGGATAGCTTTCTCAATTTTGTGGCTGGTGGCGCCACCTTTGTTTACTTTCAGGCTGCAGACATCCAAGTTTATATCTCAGGACTGGTTTGACATATCCTCCTGAAATTTTGCATGTGTATAGATTACACATAGCTCTTCATCATGCAACCATATTTGCACAGGATCCATCTGTTTGTCTGCTGTGGGATAAAATCACTCAAATCTCGGCAGTGGTTAGACTTATCTGCCTAAAATTTTGCATGAATATACATCTTGAATAGCTTTCTCAGTTTTGTTGCAAGTGGCGCCACCTAAATTTATGTTTATGCTGTTGACATCCATGTTAACATCTCAGGACTGGTTTGACATATCCCCCTGAAGTTTTGCATGTGTATAGATTACACATAGCTCTTCATCATACACAAAATTGGTGGTGCCACCTGCAGCCATTTTTGCACAGCGTCCTTCTGTTTGTCTGCTGTGGGATAAAATCACTCATATACAAGCAGTGGTTTGACTTATCTGCCTAAAAGTTTGCATATGTATACAACTTGGATAGCTTTCTGGATTTTGTGGCAAGTGGCACCACCTACAGCCACTCAATCCATGCCTAACTCCACCTGTCCCACTCTGATTTCAGCAGATACAGGTAGTGGCTTGGTGACTGTGGTATATCAGTGCTGCCACCTATCGGACTGCAGTCAACTTAAAGTTTTACAAGGTACTGTATGGTAAAAAAAATAAAATGGCGGTTGTTTAAGCCAGCCGGAGTTTCTTGTTTCTGTTACAACTACATAACAGTGACTACTGTATTCTAGTTTTCTTTTAAGAAAAGGTCAATGGCCTGTTGGTGCCACTGTCCATTTATTGAAGATAAAAGTATCCATATGATAAGAATGATATGTTATCATTAAGCCTTCTGGATTTCAGGTTTTATATGCATGGGGTTAGGAATAATCCAGAAGTCATATTAACTATGTCTTTAAGACAGAGTAAATATCTGAGGTTCTATAACGAGATTTCACCGTTATGCCATTCAGGCACAGGCTGAGTTTGAACTGGGGACCTTCAGCTCTGAAGTCCAACACCTTAACCACTATTTTACATCCTACCCCAAAATAAACAAAAAAAATATAAATGTTCAAACTCATCTACACATGAAAGAGGTATCAGTGGTCCTGGCTTGCATATGTGTTACACTATAGCTATGATATAAGAATTATTTTGTCCTGACAGAAGTTGACTTGTATCTGAGGCTTGTTACATCAGATAATAAGCTGGCCTGACATAGACTATCTATGTATTAGAGCACCATTTCTCAACTGTTTCTGTAAGATTGGCCACAGTTACCTATACACAGTAATAAAAGGTGTCTAACTGACACAGAGCTGGCTTCAATGGATGGACTGCTGGAGGATAAGAGACAAGTATGGAGGCAATAAATCAACCTGACTGAAGGTCCACACACAAAATCCAGCCATTCTCTGTGGCCAAGAGACAGTGGTCTAAAACAGCAGTTAGCATTATAGGTGGTGTACTGTAGTACCTTCAACAGCAGGTAATTTTAAACATATTATTTTGTATTTCACAAGTTATATTATATGAAATTACACCTTCAAACACAGGCACATACACAAGCCTAAGGGGCGTAGCCAGGATTGAGGGAGGGGAGGGGGCCATCATCAGTGGCAGATCAAGAAATTCTTAAACAGGGGGGGGGGGGGGGGGGGGGGAAGGGCGCTAGCTAATATGCATGTATGGGAAATATGAAAACAGTTATATATACAAGTATAAATTTTATAATTATTATTAGTATTATTATAATTTTTACTATACTTTATATATTTAAGTGTATGAAAATATATATATTTTTTTATTTTCAATTATGAACCATGGTTTAATTGTTAGGGTTTCCCCCTCACAAATTGGGACATTTTTTTAATATACAATGTAAAGAGGACATTTTGAGGCAATGTTCACAAAAAATGAGGATTTCCTGTTCCTGAAAAACTGTTCCCTTATGTCTTTGCGTTATGTAGTCAAACTGTAGAGAGGTTCAATAATAAATATTTATATTTCTTCAAAATTAGGATATAAAATTTCAAATGAGTCAATAGCGCATAAGTGCAATCACATTTGTAACTATCAAAATATTATTTTTTAAATGTAATGTTCGTGGTAAAATAACTGATAAGCTGAATTATTATGTTAAACTTTGCATTTTACCGGGTTCCGTGGTCTCGAAAGCACACAGGACTCCTAAGAGCTCAGCACAGATCGCGAGTTAAGAGTACCGGTATCACAAGAGGAGCTGTAAGATTGTTCACGGTCGACCCCAACCAGGGCCCGGTGCTTGATCGATCTGCAGTTGTTCTGCAGTTGTTCATAAATATCCTTATACTCAACTAATAAATTTGACCCCAACCAGGGCCCTGTGCTCGATCGATGTGCAGTTGTTCTGGTTGTTCATAAATATCCTTATACTCAACTAATAAAATTGAAAGTAATTGTAACTGCAGAAAACTTAAATAAAGTCTAATTGCTTTTTAATAATAAGAAATATGAAAACGATAATTTATCACGAAAATCGGAAATTAGATAAATGAGAGATTTTGCAGCTCAACAGGGGCCGCGCGCCGAAGGCGCCCCCTCTGGATTTGCTACCTATAGCATATATTTTGATCATAAAGCTAATGTCCACATCCTCTGACTGGACCAGTTCTGTGTGGCTGTACATTAGTCCACACCCTCTTACTGGACCAGCTCTGTGTGGCTGTATATTAGTCCACACCCTCTTTCTGGACCAGCTCTGTGTGGCTGTATATTAGTCCACACCCTCTTACTGGACCAGCTCTGTGTGCCTGTACATTAGTCCACACCCTCTGACTAGACCAGCTCTGTGTGGCTGTAAATTAGTCCATACCCTCTTACTGGACCAGATCTGTGTAGCTGTACATTAGTCTACACCTTCTTACTGGACCAGCTCTGTTGCTGAACATTAGTCCACACACTATGATTGGACCAGCTCTGTGTGGCTGAACATTAGTCCACACCCTCTGACTGGACCAGCTCTGTGTGGCTGAACATTAGTCTACACCCTCTGACTGGACCAGCTCTGTGTGGCTGTACATTAGTCCACACCCTCTTACTGGACCAGCTCTGTGTGGCTGAACATTAGTCCACACCCTCTGACTGGACCAGCTCTGTGTGGCTGTACATTAGTCCACACCCTCTGACTGGACCTGCTCTGTGTGGCTGTACATTAGTCTACACCCTCTTACTGGACCAGCTCTGTGTGGCTGTACATTAGTCCACACACTCTGACTTGACCAGCTCTGTGTGGCTGTACATTAGTCTACACCCTCTTACTGGACCAGCTCTGTGTGGCTGTATATAAATCCACACACTCTGACTGGACCAGCTCTGTGTGGCTGAACATTAGTCCACACCCTCTGACTGGACCAGCTCTGTGTGGCTTAACATTAGTCCATTCCTCTGACTGGACCAGCTCTGTGTGGCTGTACATTAGTCTACACCCTCTGACTGGACCAGCTCTGTGTGGCTGTACATTAGTCTACACCCTCTGACTGGACCAGCTCTGTGTGGCTGTACATTAGTCCACACCCTCTGACTGGACCAGCTCTGTGTGGCTGTGCTCTGTGTGGCTGTACATTAGTCCACACCCTCTGACTGGACCAGCTCTGTGTGGCTGAACATTAGTCCACACCCTCTGACTGGACCAGCTGTGTGTGGCTGTACATTAGTCCACACACTCTGACTGGACCAGCTCTGTGTGGCTGAACATTAGTCCACACCCTCTGACTGGACCAGCTCTGTGTGGCTGTACATTAGTCCTCACACTCTGACTGGACCAGCTCTGTGTGGCTGTACATTAGTCCACACCCTCTGACTGGACCAGCTCTGAGTGGCTGTACATTAGTCTTCACCCTCTGACTGGACCAGCTCTGTGTGGCTGTACATTAGTCCACACACTCTGACTGGACCAGCTCTGTGTGGCTGTACATTAGTCCACACCCTCTGACTGGACAAGCTCTGTGTGGCTGTACATTAGATCACACCCTCTTACTGGACCAGCTCTGTGTGGCTGTACATTAGTCCACACCCTCTGACTGGACCAGCTCTGTGTGGCTGTACATTAGTCCACACCCTCTGACTAGACCAGCTCTGTGTGGCTGTAAATTAGTCCATACCCTCTTACTGGACCAGATCTGTGTAGCTGTACATTAGTCTACACCTTCTTACTGGACCAGCTCTGTTGCTGAACATTAGTCCACACACTATGATTGGACCAGCTCTGTGTGGCTGAACATTAGTCCACACCCTCTGACTGGACCAGCTCTGTGTGGCTGAACATTAGTCTACACCCTCTGACTGGACCAGCTCTGTGTGGCTGTACATTAGTCCACACCCTCTTACTGGACCAGCTCTGTGTGGCTGAACATTAGTCCACACCCTCTGACTGGACCAGCTCTGTGTGGCTGTACATTAGTCCACACCCTCTGACTGGACCTGCTCTGTGTGGCTGTACATTAGTCTACACCCTCTTACTGGACCAGCTCTGTGTGGCTGTACATTAGTCCACACACTCTGACTTGACCAGCTCTGTGTGGCTGTACATTAGTCTACACCCTCTTACTGGACCAGCTCTGTGTGGCTGTATATAAATCCACACACTCTGACTGGACCAGCTCTGTGTGGCTGAACATTAGTCCACACCCTCTGACTGGACCAGCTCTGTGTGGCTTAACATTAGTCCATTCCTCTGACTGGACCAGCTCTGTGTGGCTGTACATTAGTCTACACCCTCTGACTGGACCAGCTCTGTGTGGCTGTACATTAGTCTACACCCTCTGACTGGACCAGCTCTGTGTGGCTGTACATTAGTCCACACCCTCTGACTGGACCAGCTCTGTGTGGCTGTGCTCTGTGTGGCTGTACATTAGTCCACACCCTCTGACTGGACCAGCTCTGTGTGGCTGAACATTAGTCCACACCCTCTGACTGGACCAGCTGTGTGTGGCTGTACATTAGTCCACACACTCTGACTGGACCAGCTCTGTGTGGCTGAACATTAGTCCACACCCTCTGACTGGACCAGCTCTGTGTGGCTGTACATTAGTCCTCACACTCTGACTGGACCAGCTCTGTGTGGCTGTACATTAGTCCACACCCTCTGACTGGACCAGCTCTGAGTGGCTGTACATTAGTCTTCACCCTCTGACTGGACCAGCTCTGTGTGGCTGTACATTAGTCCACACACTCTGACTGGACCAGCTCTGTGTGGCTGTACATTAGTCCACACCCTCTGACTGGACAAGCTCTGTGTGGCTGTACATTAGATCACACCCTCTTACTGGACCAGCTCTGTGTGGCTGTACATTAGTCCACACCCTCTGACTGGACCAGCTCTGTGTGGCTGTACATTAGTCCACACCCTCTGACTGGACCAGCTCTGTGTGGCTGTACATTAGTCCACACCCTCTTACTGGACCAGCTCTGTGTGGCTGTACATTAGTCCACACCCTCTGACTGGACCAGCTCTGTGTGGCTGTACATTAGTCCACACCCTCTGACTGGACCAGCTCTGTGTGGCTGTACATTAGTCCACACCTTCTGACTGGACCAGCTCTGTGTGGCTGTACATTAGTCCACACCCTCTGACTGGACCAGCTCTGTGTGGCTGTACATTAGTCCACACCCTCTGACTGGACCAGCTCTGTGTGGCTGTACATTAGTCCACACCCTCTTTCTGGACCAGCTCTGTGTGGCTGTACATTAGTCCACACACTCTGACTGGACCAGCTCTGTGTGGCTGTACATTAGTCCACACCCTCTGACTGGACCAGCTCTGTGTGGCTGTACATTAGTCCCCACTCTCTTACTGGACCAGTTCTGTGTGGCTGTACATTAGTCCACACACTCTGACTGGACCAGTTCTGTGTGGCTGTACATTAGTCCACACGCTCTGACTGGACCAGCTCTATATGGCTGTACATTAGTCCACACGCTCTTACTGGACCAGTTCTGTGTGGCTGTACATTAGTCCACACACTCTGACTGGACCAGCTCTGTGTGGCTGTACATAAGTCCACACGCTCTTACTGGACCAGCTCTATATGGCTGTACATTAGTCCACACGCTCTTACTGGACCAGTTCTGTGTGGCTGTACATTAGTCCACACACTCTGACTGGACCAGCTCTGTGTGGCTGTACATTAGACCACACCCTCTTACTGGACCAGCTCTATATGGCTGTACATTAGTCCACACGCTCTTACTGGACCAGTTCTGTGTGGCTGTACATTAGTCCACACACTCTGACTGGACCAGCTCTGTGTGGCTGTACATTAGACCACACGCTCTTACTGGACCAGTTCTGTGTGGCTGTACATTAGTCGACCAGCTCTGTGTGGCTGTACATTAGACCACACCCTCTGACTGGACCAGCTCTGTGTGGCTGTACATTAGACCACACCCTCTGACTGGACCAGCTCTGTGTGGCTGTACATTAGTCCACACCCTCTGACTGGACCAGTTCTGTGTGGCTGTACATTAGTCCACACACTCTGACAGGACCAGCTCTGTGTGGCTGTACATTAGTCCACACCCTCTTACTGGACCAGCTCTGTGTGGCTGTACATTAGTCCACACCCTCTGACTGGACCAGCTCTGTGTGGCTGTACATTAGTCCACACCCTCTGACTGGACCAGCTCTGTGTGGCTGTACATTAGTCTACACCCTCCTACTGGACCAGCTCTGTGTGGCTGTACATTAGACCACACGCTCTTACTGGACCAGCTCTGTGTGGCTGTACATTAGTCCACACCCTCTTACTGGACCAGCTCTGTGTGGCTGTACATTAGACCACACCCTCCTACTTGACCAGCTCTGTGTGGCTGTACATTAGTCCACACCCTCTGACTGGACCAGCTTTGTGTGGCTGTACATTAGTCTACACCCTCTGCCTGGACCAGCTCTGTGTGGCTGTACATTAGTCTACACCCTCCTACTTGACCAGCTCTGTGTGGCTGTACATTTGACCACATACTCTTACTGGACCAGTTCTGTGTGGCTGTACATTAGTCTACACCCTCTGACTGGACCAGTTCTGTGTGGCTGTACATTAGTCTACACCCTCTTACTGGACCAGCTCTGTGTGGCTGAGCATTAGACCACACGCTCTTACTGGACCAGCTCTGTGTGGCTGTACATTAGTCCACACCCTCTGACTGGACCAGCTCTGTGTGGCTGTACTTTAGTCTACACCCTCCTACTGGACCAGCTCTGTGTGGCTGTACATTAGTCGACAGGCTCTTACTGGACCAGCTCTATATGGCTGTACATTAGACCACAGGCTCTGACTGGACCAGCTTTCTGGATTTTGTGGTATGGGGGGCAACCTACATACACAATTGGGCTGCAGACATCCATGCTAATATGCAACACTCAATTTTCCCTTGCCACTCAATCCATGCCTCACTTCACCCGTTCCACTCTGATTTAGGCGGATACACGTAGTCGCTTGTCGACTACCTGTATTCTAGTTGGTAATATATTATTATATATTTTTCAGATCTCTACTACCTGTCTTATTTACAGTTACATTTCATTTTCAAGAAACACAAAATTAGTTACGAGTACACAGAGAATATGTATTGAGTACACACTTTGTTCGTTGTTTGTTTCTGCCATTTAATTAAACTACCGTATGTTTGCCCCTTAATTTCAAGTGAAAAACCGGAATAAACCTGGTATTTTGGTAGCAATCATTAACATATTTTTTATTCAAATTTCAGAATAGTGTGCAGATATTCATGTATCACATCATTTACATTCACATTTTTGAGTACATTTCCTATCTGTGCCATAAAAAATATGGAAACAAATTACATATTGTGAGCATATATTTCTTAAACTTGTATTATATATATAATGCCGTAAAAATGATCATTATTTTTATTTTTCTCAGCACTCACAAACATAGGCATATTAATGTCCCTCCTTTGTTCGGGGGGGGGGGGGGGGGGGGTGAAAGGGTTGATTTGCCCAAATATAAAAACCACATATAAAAATATAAAAGTACCAGATTCTGGTAAAATGTCTGTTCGCCAACCCACCATACAAATCACACATAACAAAACTTGAAAGGAAAGGGGCCTATTTTTTCTAATTTTTCTTGCCGCAAAAGTGTCAATCATATGATCAAGATTTTGGCCAACAGAAAAAAATTTTAAGTAATGCTACACTATTTAGTTGTGTCTAGCCTATGCTACTCCGCATTTGCCAGGTGTCATACATGTACATTTAATATTTATTACATTTTCATTACCATACAACAGCATACAGCCCTATATAATTTGAGGGGGGGGGGGTACATTTTGAGGGGGGTAATATAAAAGAATACACTTACAAAAATCTTATAGGAAATCCTTATATATAGAAGGATACTAATGAGGGCGAAATCTGCAGGAAAGGAGGGGAGGATGTGAGAGGGGGCCATCCCAGTCCCAAAGTGTGGAAAATATTTAAATTCATTTTGTAATTAGGAACAAGTCATAATATCTTTGAAAACCAGCTGGTGGCCCATTCAAAATGTAATATAAATATTTCGGTTAATTTTAAAAAATTGAAATTGAGGACTATTAAAGAAGTCATCTGATAACTCTCTTTACAAGCCATTCGGTATTGGTTCTTGAGTCTGTATCATATGCAGAAAAATTAGTTTCTAATGATCATACCCCTGAGACACTTAGAGGTAGAATAGGGTGTAATTCCTGAGACAAATAACGCCTTTTCCTATTCTTTGTTGGAAGCATGTACATGGTGCTAGATGGACCCACTTGGACTTGGTTGTCTAGAACTTAAGGAGCAATCACAGACCAAGTGTCAGTGTACATTGTAATGTCAAGTGGGTCAGTAATTGACATACTCCAAGACTTGTATCTCCTGTATATTTAGATGTATGAATGAAGAAAAGGCATTTCCTTTGTATTATACATTGTCCAGGCTCATATCCATTAACAAAACACAAACAAGAAATGTTAGAAGGAAATGTTGACACATCATTAAACCTCCAAACCATCTTATAACATTTTACTAAATTACTGAAGCTGACAAGATTTTATGCTGTATAATACCCTGCTTTTATTCAATTATGATGAAACATGTGTCACTTCACAAGATTTGTTTGAGCTGAATGCAGACAACATGACACTTTAAATGATTAAATTAAACTAAAGAGTGGGACATTTCCTAGGAACAAAACTAAAACAGCATGAACTGTCGGTTTAATGTTTAGACTGGAGCAAATTTCCAGTCAAGGCAGGCATATTATGCCCAGCAAACTAGCATTTACAGACACATAATCAATAAGAACATGCCAGGCTTACGGTGTGTGACCCACCAGCATACAGGCTGACACTCACTAGTCTCTTATTGGCTTGGCTGGTGAAGGATGGCAAATTATTTCCTTTAGTCTGCCACTTTCATCATTCCATTTTTTACAGTTTTCTAAAATGAGCATAGCACTGAGAAAAATTACATTTAAACTGAGCCAAGGTGTTTTCTTCACAATACCAGTGTAACAGATCTGCAGATGGAAACACAATGCAAAATTTGAGGCTGAAACACCAATTTACAACTGAGAAAAAGCACATCAATGTATTCTATGAAACAGAACAGCAGGTGGTGCTACCTTTCTGGTCAACAACTAATCTATCCAAGACAGATAAGCATGCCAAAATTTCAGGCTGGAACATCTATCTAATCCTGAGAAATGAGCGATTATTTACCCAAAGCAAACAGACAGATGAACACCATGCCAAACAACTGCAGATGACACCATCAGTCTTGAATACAAGATAGAGATATCCAAGATCTATGAACATACCCAATTTCAGGCCAATTTGGCAAATCACAATTGAGAAAAAGGCATTAATGTTCTCTACAAAATCAGGAATGTAGGTGGTACCACCTGTCTGGTCTATGTGAAAACTCTCCAAGACAGATGGACATGACAATTAAATTTAAGACCAATACACTGAACCACTCCAGAGACATGAGCAATTTTCACCAACAGCAAATGTACAGATGGACACCACACAAAAACCATTGTAGATGGTGCCCCCAGTCCCAAGTTTGAGTTTTCGAAAGATCAAAGATCTATTGACACACAAAATATCAGCTCAGTACCTTGAATGACTCCTGAGTTATGGGCTGTTATTAAAAAGACACCAATATTCTAGCCTGGTACCCCGCTCTATTATGGCACCACTGCTCTAGGCCAATTATAGAGACGTCATCTTCAGTACTCCCGGTAGACTGGTTCCAACTCCAGTATGTATTATATATGATAAAAAATAAGCATTTCCTTTGCTCAGAGAAGTTGTCAAAAGTTGGCTTTACATTTCTTGTGACATTTATAATTAGATTAATAGATATTGATAACAAGGGACCCATGGGTCACTGTGCTCAGCTGAAGTTGACCTTGAAGGTAAAAATCTAAAATAATATCAAATGGAGATAAAGTGTAAGAGGAAGAGGTAATATAGGCCATTGTTTGTTTTATATGATTGGTTTATATTGATGAGCAAGAAATTTTTGCAAATAATATTTTGTGACCTGACCATGTGTTTCCTAATGTAGAAACTGAAGCATGTGAGCAGTCTGTGAACACATGATCTGTCCTGGTACCATGATCATTAGTTGGCTTTTTGATTAACTGTTGACATTTCAGTAGTTTACACATTTATTCAATTGAATATATTTTATATAATAATATATTAAAATATATGTATTTTTTTTATTTTTTAAATGTATACAGTTGAAATATAACTAATGTCCACAGTCCACAGATGTATTGGACTTGGTGGTGGGGGGGGGGGGGGGTGGAATGGTGGGAGTTGCAATATATCTGTGTTATTGTAGTGTATATACATAGGATTTTCACTTAATTCAACAATGCTTACAGGATAAAAAGAGTTCATTCATAATTACATAATACTTAAAAAAGACAGACAGACTGGTAGAAAAAAGCTGATAATATATGAAGTTTAAATCATTTCTTAATTTTCTATTATATCAATTTTTCTTTAAGTCTAACTTCTGCAATAATACACAACTGAATATATCATTTGCTTTCAAATTTCAGACTTAAATAGTTTAATTCCAAACACATACAGCATATGAAAGTTATTACAACAGTGCTTATAGGAAAAATTTCATAATTAATATATATTTAATGATAACGGAGAGATGACAGACAGAGCTGATCATTTATGTTGCATTCTCCTAAGGCAAGAATATGTTTCAATAAGATCTTAATTTTTTCTTATCCTATTATTTTTTTAATTAAATAAATTTTACACATTTGCAATAAAAACTAATGTCCCAGTGCACAGGAATCAATGGCAGCAGGGGATGGGGGGGGGGGGGGGGGGGAATCAATGGCAGCAGGGGGGGGGGGGGGGGGATGGTGGGATAAACAACACTTCTGCATATACATACCAGGCAAACATAGCTTGATATCCAATTCTGCTCAGGCAGGAAAATAATTAACAAATGTTTGTATTAAAATTCTCATTTTTTATCGCATCAATTTTTTATTATAAGTTTATATTTCTATACATTTCCAATATTACATATATATCTGAATATAAAAGTTGATTCATAATTCTAATTTGCATCATCATAAATCTTAATCTTGTCAGACAACACCACATCATGCATACAAATGTTTATTTAATTTTTACCACAAAAATAAATTTGCAAAACAATAATATCTAAAAATAATACTTGATTCAGATTTCACAATTTTAAATTGTGCCTTTTTTTATCCATAATTTGCTTCATATTTTATAAATTTAAGCATACTGATGGGTTTAATTATATTTTTTAAAATCATTTAAAAGAAAATTGATTTCTTTAAAAATGCTACATTAACACAACATGGCATCTTCTTGATTACACCACGAATTACTTTTTCAAGGAAAGTTTTTGTGTATTGGAGTGGAAACAGCATTTCAATTAAGGAGTTACAGTGAAAACAATGACAACTAGAATACGGGTAGTCGACAAGTGACTACGTGTATCCGCCAAAATCAGAGTAGGACAGGTGAAGTGAGGCATGCATTGAGTGGCAAGGGGAAATAGAGTTACATGTGTCACATATTAGAATGGATCTCTGCAACGTAAACATGATTATAGGTGGCGCCACCTGTCATAAAATCAAGAAAGCTATCCAGGATGTATACGCATGCTGAATTACAGGTAATTTGGTCAAACCACTGCAGAGATATGAGTGATTTTAACCCAAGGCAGACAAACAGATGAAAGCTGTGCAAAAATGGCTGCAGGTGGCGCCACCATTTTTGTGTATGTCATAAAGCTATCCAAGAGCTACATTTGTGTAAATTTTTTTCCTGATTGGTCAAACGAGTCCAGAGATATGAATGAATGAATGAATGAATGAATGAATGAATGTTTTATTCTGAAAATATAAGGCCTCAGGCCCATTATTCCATAAGTAATTACATAATACCATCCGAATACAATATGATGGTAATAAATAAACAATTGATTAAACAAACAATTTCTTAATACATGCATTCAGAAGTATCAATGAATATAATAATATAGTTTAAGAGGTCATTACTGCAATGTACAATAAATAGAAATAAGATATTTGTATTCATTAATATTTAAGAAAACCATATTTCAAATTAAACAATGCACACATACAAGTACACGTATAAATATATATATACATGCACAAATATATATACACATACATACACATGCACATATATATCCACATTTAGAGATATCTTTACATCTATAAATACGCAAATATTTAACAGGTTAGGATATCTGTCCAAAATACTTTATAGTACATTTTACAAGTATACTTTATGAAAGCTACTTTAATACTTCAACAATAAATAAATAAATAATAAATAAAGAAATTAAATACTGGCTTATATTTGATCATTTCTTCTTTTAAAAGCATGATATACAAAAGCTGCTAAATTATTAATGACTGCTGGGTTTTTATTTGTCATAAGTGATACAAAAGATATTTTCCCATGCTTAAAAAGGTATTTAATTCTCAAATCATTATATAGTGGACACTTCATCATAAAATGATATTCTGTTTCAACTAAAGCTTCACCATGATTTAAACAGAAGGGACAATTTCTCTCTGTCCAGTGTATCTTATCATGCCTTCCTTTTTCAATTTGCAGATTATGAGAGGAACATCTTAATTTGGCTAAACTGGTCTTGTAGTTAATATTCATAACAACTTTCAAATACATTTCCATGGTTAATAATGATTTAAACACTGAATATGTTTCTAAACGTTTGTTACTTGAAATATTGTTTGACCATTCTTGGGAATAAATATCCTTTAACCTTTGATGCAACTGTAACAGAAATAGTTGTGTATCCCCTAAGTCATGAAATATCCAAATATAACCGAAGCCAAGTGAAAAAAGTAGATTTTTAATTTTTGTTGCCCAAGTTTTCCTTCCAAGTTCATCTAGACGATATAGCTTATAATATAGTTGTTTGGGATATCTGTTTGGTGTCATTTTTAATATTTTTGTCCAATACTTAATACATCTAAATACATAATGAATTTTCAAAGGCAGTCTTCCACATTCACCAAGTGCCGCAGCTGTTGTTGATGAATAATTAATCTTTAGAATATACTTGCAAAATTTATTTTGTACTGATTCAATATTGTCACAACTTTCATGGCCCCATAGTTCACTACCATAGCATAAAATTGGTAGCACCATCCGATCAAAAAGAAAGAGAGATTGATCAATTGTTAAATGTTTATACCTACTTATAAATTGTTTAATCATAATAACAGCTTTATTTGCTTGAATTCCTAAGTGTTCTTTCATTTTTGACCATTTTAGAAAACTTGTGAAAATTCCTCCTAAATATTTATAACTACTAACTACATCAATTGGCTTTCCTTTATAATACCATTTTTCACATCTTCTCAAAACACCACCATTTCTAAACACAAGAATTTTTGTTTTGTTCATATTAACTTTCATTCCATATAAGTCACAGAAAGTTTCTAATTTATTAATTTGCATTTGTAACCGGCCAACTGTATCCGCGAAACATACAACATCGTCCGCAAACAAAAGCATTGAAAGTGATCTGGTTTCTGAACTTATAAATATACCTTCTTCTTCAGAATGCAATTTAAAATACAATTCATTCATAAAGAATGTAAACAATAGAGGGCTGATCATGCAGCCCTGCCTAGTTCCTGTAGTGCATGAAAAATAATCTGTTAAACCATTTTCAGTCAGTACACAAGATTTTAGCTTTGAATACATAGATTTCAAGATGTTGTATGTTTTCCCTCTAATTCCAATTTTATGCAAAACATGAAATAGTAATTGATGTTGTATCGAGTCAAAAGCTTTAGAAAAATCTATAAATATAGCATAAAATCTACCTTTTTTCTTTGACAAATATGATTCAGTTAAAGCCATTAAAGTAAACATATTATCTATTGTACTATAATTTCTTCTGTAACCAGCTTGTTCTTCCAGAAATCTGTTGTGATTTTCAGCCCATAACATTAATCTTTCGTTCAAAATTTTGGTAAATAATTTGCCTACTGTATTTAAAAGAGCTATGCCTCTGTAGTTATTTGGGTCATTTTTATTTCCATTCTTATGCAAAGGAAATAAAATTGCTTTAGACCATTCGTCGGGAAATTGTCCACATGAGAAGACTTGATTAAATAATTTTTCTAATAGTGGTACTAAAATAACCTTATTTTCTTTTAATAATTCTACAGAGATACCATCAGGTCCAGGTGTTTTACCATTTTGTAGTTTAGATAGTTGTCTTGATATTTCAGTTTGATTTATATTATAATTTACTTCCATGTCAAAAATATTATCATCTACCTGTTCATAATATTCATATTTATTCATCTCAGTCATATAACTAATATTTATATTGCTTACATTATCTGTTAATAATTTTTAAAAAAATGTTATCCATTCTTCTCCAGTTATATTATTGTTTACCTTCTTTCTTTTGTGAGTTTTCATTTTTCTAAAGATTTCATTGGCTGTAGAGCAAGAAGTTAATTGTTCAAACTTTCTTTTGGCTATTTCCTTTTGAAGTCTGGTACATTCTGCTTTAAATTTGGCTTTTATTTGTTTATATATAATGAAATCTAAATTATTATTTGTACATCTAAATTTATTTAAAGCTTCATATTTTCTCCTTTTTAGCCTTGAGCAAGTAATATTCCACCATTCTGGTTGAGATTTTTTCTTATTATTCATCTTTTCCATTTTTACAAATGTTTTTTGAGCTATGTAGAGAATTAAGTTTTTCAAGTGAACTGCTCCACTTTCTGTGTCTGTCATTAAAATAAATTCCAAATTTGTGATTTTATGAGTTACCTCATTGTCACTAAAGACATCATATATATTATCATTTTTTCTCCGGTACTGAATCCAGTCTTCATATCTATCCTTATTTTCACCCAAATTTATTCTATTTTCAATTTTAAATTTAGTTGTTATTGGAAAATGGTCTGAAAAGTCTTCATTCAAGACCTCAAATGTTTTAAAGTTATCAAAAATATCAGAGCTAGTGATAATATAATCTATTAATGATTTACCTTGTGTTGACATGTAAGTTAGTTCTCCTTCATAGTCAGGTTGCACTCTGCCATTTAAAACATGTACATTTAAACTTATGCATAGTTGCTGTAGTGAATATCCCCATTTATTTATTGTATCATCCTTTGATTTTCTAGGTAAATTAAAAGAGTCACTATTGTATGCATCTATTTGAACACAGTCCAGAGATATAAGCATGGATGTCTACAGCGTGAACGTGAATGTAGGTGGCGCCACCTGTCATAAAATCAAGAAAGCTATGCGGGATGTATACGCATGCCCAATTTCAGGTAATTTGGTCAAACCACTGCAGAGATAGGAGTGATTTTAACCCAAGGCAGACAAACAGATGGACGCTGTGCAAAAATGGCTGCAGGTGGCCCCACCTTTTTTGTGTATGTTATAAAGCTACCCAAGGGCTACATTTGTGTAAATTTTTTTCCTGATTGGTCAAACGGTTCCAGAGATATGTTGGTTTATGTGTGGAAACAGACGCACAAACAGATGCTTGGCAGAGAGGAAAGGTCAGAGGTCAAGGCCACTTGGTTAGGCACCAGTTCACATGTGACCCGATAATATGTGTAAGTTTCGGAAAAATCCGTCCAGTAGTCTCAGAGGAGTTCTCCGGAAACGAACGCCGCGGCGGCAGCGGCGGTGAAACCCAGTCAAAAACATAGTATCTGCAAAACTACGTTTTGGCAGATACAATTACTCAGAAGCGGATCCAGGGGGGGGGGGGGGTCCAGGGGGTCCAGACCCCCCCCTTTTTCACCCGAAGCAACCTTTTTAAGGGGTTTTAGAAATAATTTTGCGGCCTGGACCCCCCCTTTTCCAGACCTGATGACCTTTTTTTTAGGATTTTCATTAGTCCTCCTGGGTTGGACCCCCCCTTTTCCTAAATCCTGGATCCGCCCCTGTTACTGCATAACACTTGGTGGGTTGGGTAGGGGGTGATTGGGGTGGTGATATGAGAATAACTGTACACCTGTCACAGCAGGGATCGATCTCCCCCAGTGACTGTAACAAATCAGAAACCCTGGCATAGCTGACTTCCAGTGACCTGGAGTGGGACTCTGCATCTGGACAAAGCAACTGACTACAACAGAGCCTCAAGAAAAAAATCAATAACTTGCCTAATTTTCAAGCTTTTATTTTCAAATTTCAGATTTAAACAAATTAAATACTTATGTTTACATGCTGTGAAAATTAAATCAATACTACTTATAGGAAAAAAACGTGCCATGGTCAAATTTGGGCAAAATTTAAGGTACTGATTTTATTTTTATGCTAAGAATTTAAAAAATTTACAAAATTCAGATCTAATTTTGGGTAAACAATGAATCTTAATTAAACAAAGTTATATACTTAGGAAAACAGTCTCTAGTTTCAAAATTGTTCATTGTTAAGTGTGTAAATATTTTCCTGATTTTTTTACAAAGTCCATTATGTTCGGGCCCATAACTTAAGAGAAATTATACTTAACGGACTTAATTTCTGGCATGTATATAGGAAATATATAGGAAATTACTTCTGATAAATATTTAGAAAAACAGATAGGTGGTTTTGATATTATGCAGTCCTGAAGTGTGAAATAGGTTTTTAATGGAAATTTTTGGGGTTTTTTTCTAAATATCTCAAAGGAACAAAGCAATACAGACCTAATTTTTGGTGTGATAGGAGATTTTGGGGACATCTAATAGTATGCTGAATTTTGGATTCATAGGTCTAACGGTTTCAAAATGTGCCAGTCTTACTAACGGACGGACGGCCAGACGACGGACAGTGGACAACGACTATAACTCAGTTGACTTATAGTCATCTGAGCTATTATAAATCAATGCCACAAACAGTGGAAATTCAAAGATTCAGTAAATCGTATCATATATACAATCATCAGTCAATTTTTGTGCAACAACTCATTTTTCAGTATTTGGAAACTATAAATAAAGAAAGAAAGTAATTTTATAAGAAATCTTCACGGATAACCAGCCCGGATCGGGTGAACGTCCATGACAATCGGTATAAGCATGCAGACTGGAGTTGGAACCAGTCTACAGGTAAGTCATGAGTTGCAACTGGAAGTACTTTAGATGGCGTTGTATGCCTATCTCTATGCTTGGCTGAGGGCCATAACAGAGCAGGGTACCAGTCTACCAGTATTCATACTGCACCATAAGGACAGCAGGTGGTGCCACCATTCTTTGGTTCGCACAACTACATAGGTGAGCAAGTAACTATGCCGGGTTTCGAAATGATTGGTCAAAGGATCTCAGAAGAGTTCTCCAGAAATGAATACTGTGGCAGTGTACGATTTCTCCCACAGAAAATATAAAACAACACAGGAATTAATTTAAGTTTAACATCACCAAATGGCTGAAAGGTCTGAGCAAATTTACAATAACTAAATAATTATATGCTAATACAGTATACTGCCAGTCAATGCATCAGGTGTGTGCTTTACTAAAGATATGGATGGTATGAATGGGGTGTACACTTTACTTAAGATATGAAGGGTTGCAGGCTACTCAACTTCAAGAATGCTTAACCATCTCCATCTCCTTATAATACGCAAAGACTCCAGCTACTCCCTAAGTGACTTACCTACCAGCCATAGGGTGAAGTCTACACCTCTCTGACCCACTGGATGTGATTTCTCTTATTCGGGTAAGAGGGTATCTATTAAGAGTATAAGAAATATCCTACACTCCCTCCCCAGTTAATGAAAAAAAAGAGGAACTTTTTTTCTGTTTTTCCTAAAGGTTATTCCATAACTATCAGGGTTACAAAGAATTCAGATGGAAATGCACAGGAACCTTTGGGTGACAAAAACTGGCCATACAGTTGATTTTACCAGGAACAAGTGGCCTTTGGGTCATGACGCTCAGCTGAATTCAAGGAAACTTGAACAATGGGTGACAAAACTCCCAGTGCTCAAAATCATGCATTTTGCCAACATACCAGCTTAGATACAGGTTACAGTGTATGACCTTATTCTACATCCAGCTGCTACCATTTATGCCCATCTGATTAATAGAGTGTTAAAATCAATGTTCTTTCACACCGTTTGCAGAATATAAGTCACATGCAGAGACATTATTTCAGGTATCATTTTCACAGGAACCTACCAGTATCTTAATCAAATCAGAAGTTTCTAGGTCCAACTATAACCAATCATGTAAATCTGTCCTATAGGGTGCTCAAATCATGTTCATTCACATATCTTGCAGAATATAGAACACAATGACCTAATTTCAGGTTTCCAAGGAGATTTGCCTAAGACCTCCCTGGATGTACAGATAGAAGATTCTAGGCCTAACAGTTACACTTTGAGCCATTTAAAATTAAAAAAAAAAAACATTTGGCACTATTATTCTACAGGAACTGATAAAACATTCCATGATCAATATGCATGCAAAGAATCGTGAATATCAATGCATTAGTTATTCAGGTACTTGAGCTTTTATATCAATTTTTTTTATTATTCTGGGGGTAATTTCAGTTTTCCAAGGAGAATTTTCATGAACCTCCCTGGATGTCACGGTAGAAGATTCTAAGTCCAGTGGTTATGATTTTTGCCCTGTTAATAGACGACCGCATTCTTGAAGGTCTCAAAAATAGAGAAACAAGGCCTACAAGCCTAATGCAAACCTGTGCTATGGGATACACATCAGGTATAATGCTTCAGTGCTGGGCCATTACTTTTCAAGTACATGTGTAACATGTACATAAAAAATGCAAATAAACAACATTTTGAACAAGAACCAATTACACAAACATCACTGCTGAAATTCTGGCATGGGTGCCATAAAACAACATGAACTAGATGTGTCGGAACGACACGAATGCCCCCGCCTTGGGCAAATTAGAAACATATGTAAAATTTTGAAAAATTTTTTAAGTTCAGGAGGTGTAGTATGGTCAAAAGTAGGTCAAGAAGGGCAAAATGCAAACTCGATCTGTAACGGGTCATTATCAAGCAACACACCAAAAATCATGCCAGTATATGCAGGCATTGTGAAAAAAAGTCCATACATGTGCATTTTCCATAAAAATTTCTGTCTTTCATGAAATTTTCTATGTTTAGGAGCCGTAAAACAATCAAAAGTAGGTCAACCGGGACGAAAAGCGAACTCGATCTGTAACTGTCATTATCTGCCCACACATAAAAAATCAGGGTGGTATCTGCAGGCACTGAGGAAAAAAAGTCAGTACATATGCTTTGTTATGAAAATGTCTATTTTTCATGAAACTTTCTATGTTCAGGAGCAGTCAAATGGTCAAAAGAAGGTCAACTGGGACAAAACAAGAACTCGATCTGTAACTGGTCATTATCTGCCTACACACCAAAAATCAGGCCCGTATCTGCAGGCACTGTGAAAAAAAATCCATACATGTGCACTTTTTTTTATGAAATTTTCTATGTTAGAGCACCGTCAAACGGTCAAAAGTAGGTCAACTGGAACAAAACGTAAACTCGATCTGTAACTGGTCATTATCTGCCCACACACCAAAAATCAGGCCAATATCTGCAGGTATTGTGAAGAAAAGTCTGTACAAGTGTATTTGTCATGAAAATTTATATTTTACATGACATTTTCTATTTTCAGGAGCCATTAAACAGTCAAAAGTAGGTCAACTGGGACGAAACACGAACTTGATCTGTAACTGGTCTATATCTGCCCACACACAAAAAATCAGGCCAATATCTGCAGGCATTGCGAAAAAAAGTCCGTACATGTGTATCTGTCATGAATATTTCTATTTTTCATGAAATTTTCTAAGTTAAGGAGGGGTAAAATGTCAAAAGTAGGTCAACCAGGACAAAACCCGAACTCGATCTGAAACTGGTCATTATCTGCCCACACACCAAAAATCAGGCCAATATCTGCAGGCATTGCGAAAAAAAGTCCGTACATGTGTATCTGTCATGAATATTAATATTTTTCATGAAATTTTCTATGTTTAGGAGCTGTAAAAGGGTCAAAAGTAGGTCAACTGGGACGAAACGCCAACTGGATCTGTAACTGGTCTATATCTGCACACACACCAAAAATCAGGCCAATATCTGCAGGCATTGCAAAAAAAGTCCGTACAACTGTTTGATTTCCGAATGACAGAAGGACGGAAGGACGGATTGACGGACATGGATGAAACTATATGCCCCGGCCACTTTGTGGCGGGGGCATAATAACAAGTGGCCCATGGGCCATGACGCTCAGTTGAATTCAAGGAATGTTGAACAATGAGCAAAATGACTGCCAGAGTGCTAACAAATCATGAATTTTGTGAAAAGTCCTTAGAAATGGGTTTCAGTGGGCTTTTGGACAGATGACAACTTCATTTGAAGGTCTCATAAATAGAAAAAAAATGCGTAAAATTTGAAAAAAATACAGGGAGTGCCACCAGTCTGCAGGAACTGATGAAACACTCCATGATCAATATATGTCCAAAGAATCATGGCTATCAAGGCATTAGTTATTCAGATACTGGAGCTTTTGTTTGTATCAAATTTTTAATTATTCTTGGGTTATTTATGAGCCCTATAGCTCAGAGAATATGGGTAACAGAAACCTAATTTCAGGTTTCCAAGGAGATTTTTCATTAGTCTCCCTGGATGTCAAGTAAGAAGATTCTAGGTACAGCAGTTTCAGTTTGTGGCATGTTAACAGATGACCACTTCATTTGAAGGTTTCATAAATAGGGAAAAAATGCCCAAACAAGGGACCTATGGGTCACGACGCTCAGCTGATAAAAAAATATTATTTAGAAATGAGGCACATGCTGCTTTTGTGTGGTAATAAATATAAGCTTTATTATGAGTTGTTGTTGTTTAGCTTATGTATGATTTTGATAGTACCTTTGGAGACAGGGAAGAGGATTGATTTCATTTATTTTATTAACAAATGGAGTACTATTGTCACACAGATTTTGACTTGGCCATATAACTTATAAGCAGAACATATAATATAAGAGTTTAACTATTTATTAAAAAAAATACAAATATTGTCCCAAATATAATTTTTATTAAAAATAATAAGAGAATCATATGATTTTTTAAAATGAAATATAACTGATATGATTATTAAAATAATATTAAAGAATATATTCATGAATGCATTCATGAATACATTTTGAAAGTATTTGCACGAGTATTCATATATTTTCATTTTTACCTGAATTCCCATTCTTTATGCAAGAAATTTTATAATGGAGTACAAAATCATATTCGTATTTAAATACAATTACAAAGTATTTGCACCATGTCTGGAATTTATTAAGTTTTCACCAAACAATGATGTTGAGAATCCAGAATATACAAAATTCACACATTTAAATAATGATCATAAGTACCTGGTTTTATGGCTTTTATTTATATTAAAAAATAACTGTAAAAAATTCATTTTGGACTAATTTCACATCATTGTACACACTAGACACAGCAGGAATCTAGATTAATATTATCAACTGCATCTTTGTCTAATTTCCTTCATATGATCCCTAATGATTAGTAATGAATAATATGATTTACTTCTTGATCATTAAAATTGAACTGAAAAATGCCATAGGTGACTGCATGGTGTTATTTGGAATATGTGACATTCTACCCATCGATACAAGATTCTTATATCATCAGTAACTGCAAGTTAATTTCCTGTTATTATAAACTAACAAATTCCTTTTCTATTTTTCTTTAATTTGTTATTAAAAACCAATAAAAATTTATTAATTTATTGTTTTTTGTTATGTTCTTGGTTAAAACTACTAGATGAGTTGGGTTGGACACCTGGATCAACTGTGGCTTGCCATAAGCTGCCTGGATTCCATGTATGCCTCGCCTCAAGCGTGCATAATTTGATGAAAGGTCAACAAGGTCAACATACAGGTGACTCAAGAGGGGCTGGAGAGAGCCAAAGTCTGACAGGGTCTCATAAAAAACATTAATAAAAGCTACAATTTTTGGCCAATTTCTTTTTAGCTTTCTAAACTAAAAAGCTGAAATGCTTATGTGTGCATGATATGAAAATTATATCAACAGTGCTCACGGGAAACAAACGTGCCATGGTCACAGTTGGGCAAAATTTAAGGTACTAATTTTATATTTATACTAAATAAAATTTGAAAAATTCAGAACTAATTTTGGGTATTCAATTGAATCTTGATTAAATAATGTTACATCCCTGACAAAAAAATCTCTAGCTTCAGCAATGCTCTTGTTAAGGGAGTAAATATATTTCTTGATTTTTAACAAAGTGCAATATGTTTGGGCCCATAAATTAAAACAATTACACAATACTGACATCATTCTGGCATGTGCATAGAGAATGAAAAATATGTATATTATTTATGATTAAAGTCAGATCAGTGGTTTTGATATTAGGCAGTCTTGAAGTGTAACAATGGGTTTTTAATGGAAAAATGAAGTTTTTCATTAATATCTCGAATGTCCTAGTGACCAAATTCTTGGCATGGTAGGGCATTTTGGAGACATCTAACTGTATGCCGAATTTAAGGAACTTAGAGCTGAAGCTGGGGAGCTGAGCTCAGGCAAACTGCATAACACTAGCTTGATGTAAACAATATGTTACATGGTGCTTGAAAACTTGATTAAAATCTACAGTTTTTGATCAACTGGTTTCAAATTTTTTGTGTTAACAGTTGAAATGCTAACAAAAACATGCTGTGAAAATTAAATCCACAGTACTTACAGGAAAAAAACCTACCATGGTCAAAGTTGGGCAAAATTTAAGGTACCAATTTTTTATTTTTATTAATATTTTAAAAAATTTAAAAGATTTTCATCTAATTTTGGGTATACAATTTAATTTTGATTAATTAAAGTTATATTACTGGAAAAAAGGTCCATAGCATTAACATTTTTTGTGTTAAGTGATCAAATATCTTTTCTGATTTTTTACAAAATGCATTATGTTTGGGCCCATAACTTTTTTAAATTAAATAATACAGACATAATTTCTGACATGTACATAGGAACTATATAGAGGAATATTTATGGTAAATATGAGGTAAAACAGATGAGTGGTTTTGATATTAGGCAGTCCTGAAGTGTGAAAATAGGTTTTTAATAAAAAATTGAGGTTTTTCCTTAATTTCTCAAAGGAACGAAATTGCAAACACCCAGTTTTCGGCTTGGTAGGAGATCTTGGGGACATCTAACATTATGCCGAATTTTGGATTCCTAGGTCTTACGGTTTCAAAACGTGCCACATCTACGGACGGACGGACGGACTGACGGACAGACGGACGGACGACGGACAATGGACCACGACTATAGCTCAGATGACTTATAGTCAGCTGAGCTAAAAATTGAAAAAAATACAGGTGGCGCCACCAGTTTGCAGGAACTGATGGAACACTCCATCATCAATATGCCTGCAAAGAATCTTGGAGATCAATGCATTGGTTATTCAGACACTGGAGTTTTGTATCAAATTTTTAATTATTCCGAGGGGTACTTACTACAAAGGATATGGGTAACAGAGACCTAATTTCATGTTTTCACAGAGACTTTTCATGAACCTCCCTTGATGTCAAGTTAGAAGAATCTAGGTCCAGCAGTTACAATTTGTGCCCTGTTAACAGATGACAGCTTCTTTGAAGGTCTCAAAAATAAAGAAAAAATTTCATAAAAATTGAAAAATAATACAGATGGCGCCACCAGTTTGCAGGAACTGATGGAACATACCATGATCAATATTAATGCAAAGAATCATGGTGATCAATGCAGTAGTTATTCAGAGACTTGAGTTTTTGTATCAAATTTTGCATTATTCTGGGGGGTACTTCGGAGCCCCATAGCTCCAAGGATATGGGTAACAGAGACCTAATTTCAGGGTTTTCAAGGAGATTTTTCGTGGACCTCCCTGGATATTAAGTTTAAAGATTCCAGGTCCAGTGGTTACGATTTGTGCCCTGTTAACAGATGACATTTTCATTGAGGTCTGAAAAAAAGAGAAAAAAAATTGTAAAAATTCGAAAAAATACAGGTGGCACCACCAGTCTGCAGGAAATGATGGAACATCTCATGATCAATATTCATGCAAAGAATCATGGTGATCAATGCAGTGGTTATTCAGATACTTGAGCTTTTGTATCAAATTTTGCATTCTTCTGGGGGGTACTTCGGAGCCCCATAGCTCCAAGGATATGGGTAACAGAGACCTAATTTCAGGTTTTCAAGGAGATTTTTCATGGACCTCCCTGGATATTAAGTTAGGAGATTCCAGGTCCAGTGGTTAGGATTTGTGCCATGTTAACATATTACAGTTTCATTGAGGTTTGAAAAAAAAAAGAGAAAAAAATTTGAAAAAATTTGAAAAAATACAGGTGGTGCCACCAGTCTGCAGGAAGTGATGGAACATCCCATGATCAATATTCATGCAAAGAATCTTGGTGATCAATGCAGTGGTTATTCAGATATTTGAGCTTTTGTATCAAATTTTGCATTTTTCTGGGGGGTACTTCAGAGCCCCATAGCTCTAAGGTTTTGGGTAACAGAGACCTAATTTTCAGTTTCCAAGAAGACTTTTCATTGGCCTCTCTGCATGTCAAGAAAGAAGATTCTAAGTCCAGCCGTTATGATTCATGCCCTGTTAACAGATGACCGCATCTTTTAAGGTATCAAAAATAGAGAAAGAAAATTGTAAAATATAGAAAAAATACAGGAGGCGCCACCAGTCTGCAGAAACCAATGAAACACTCCATGATCAATATCCATGCAAAGAATCATGGTGATCAATGCATTAGTTGTTCAGATATTTGAGTTTTTGTATCAAATTTTCATTATTCTGGGGGGTACTTCAGAGCCCCATAGCTTGAAGAATCTGGGTAACAGAGACCTAATTCCAGGTTTCCAAGGAGACTTTTCATGGGCCTCCCCTCATGTCAAGATAGAAGATTCTAGGTCCGGTTGTTACGATTTGTGCCCTGTTAACAGATGACTGCATCTTTTAAGGTCTCAAAAATAGAGAAAAAAATCGTAAAAAATCGAAAAAATACAGGTGGCGCCACCTGTCTGCAAAAACTGATGTAACATCTCATGATTAATATGTATGCCAAAAATGATGACCATCAGTGATGTAGTTAATGAGATATTGAAGTTTTTGTATGAAATTTTTTACTATTCTGGGGGGGTACTTTTAGGCCCCATAGCTGGAAGGATATGGATAACAGAGACCTAATTTCTGGTTTCCATGGAGACTTTTCATAGGTCTCTCAGAATATCAAGAAAGAAGATTCTAGGTCCAGTCTTTACGATTTGTGCCCTCTTAACAGATGTCCACATTTTTAAAGGTCTCAAAAATAGAGGAAACAATTCGTAAAAAATCGAAAAATACAGGTGGCGCCACCAGTCTGCAGAAACTGATGTAACATCTCATGATCAATATGTATGCCAAAAATCATGACCATCAGTGATGTAGTTAATGAGATATTGAAGTTTTTGTATGAAATTTTTGACTATTCTGGGGGATACTTTGGGGCCCCATAGCTTGAAGGATATGGGTAACAGAGACCTAATTCCAGGTTTCCAAGGAGTTTTTGCACTGACCTCTTTGGATGTAAAGTAAGAAGATTCCAGGTCCAGCGGTTATGATTTGTGCCCTGTTAACGGACGGCCAGACGGACGGACGACGGACAAAGAGTGATCGCTATAGCTCGGATGACTTACAGTCAGCTGAGCTAAAAATCATGACCATCAGTGATGTAGTTAATGAGATATTAAAGTTTTTGTATGAAATGTTTCACTATTCTGGGGGGTACTTTGGGGCCCCTTAGCTTGAAGAATATGGATAACAGAGACCTAATTTCTGGCTTCCATGGAGACTTTTCATAGGTCTCTCAGAATGTCAAGTATGAAGATTCTAGGTCCAGTGGTTACGATTTGTGCCTTGTTAAAGGACAGACGGCCGGATGGCCGGATGGACGACGGACAAAGAGATATCGCTATAGCTCAGATGACTTACAGTCAGCTGAGCTAAAAATGGTGGCTCAACCAGTCTGCAGGCACTGATGAAAAATACTCAATAGTGAATGTGCATGCAAAGAATGATGGTGATGAATGCATTAGTTGTTTAGAAACTAGAGATTTTGTATAAAATGTTTAACTAGAATATGTGTAGTCAACAAGCGACTACCTCAGTGTATGTACGTATCCGCCCAAACCAGAGTGAGATGGGTAAAGTGAGGCATGGATTGAGTGGCAAGGGGAAATAGAGAGAGGTGTGTTGCATATTAGCATGGACCCTCCCCCCCCCCCCCCCGAAATATGTATGTAGGTGGTGCCACCTGTCACAAAATCAAGAAAGCTATCCAAGATGTATATACATGCAAAAATTTTAGGCAGATAAGTCAAACCACTGTCAAGATATGAGTGATTTTGTACCACGGCAGACAAACAGCCTGAAGCTGTGCTAAAATTGTTGCAGGTGCCGCCACCAGTTTTGCGTATGATAAAAAGCTATGTGAGATCTATACACATGCAACATTTCAGGAGGATACATCAAACCAGTCCTGAGATATAAGCCTGGATGTTTGCAGCCTGAACGTGAATGTAGGTGGCGCCACCTGTCAAAAAATTAAGAAAGCTATCCAGGATGAATACACATGCAAAATTTCAGGTTGATAAGTCCATACACTGCAAAGATATGAGTGATTTATCCCAAGGCAGATGAACAGATGGACACTGTGCAAAAATGGTTGCAGGTGGCACCACCATTTTTATGTATGTTATAAAGCTATCCAAGGGCTACATTAGTGCATTTTTTTTTCCTGATTGGTCAAATGGTTTCTAAGATATGTGGGTTTATGTGTGGAAACAGATGCACAAATAGACGCTGGGCAGAGAGGTCAACCAAAAATGAGGGCGCAGCAGTTCACATGTGACCCAATCATAATTTCGAATTTAAAAAAAATTCTGCCCAGTGGTTACAGAGGAGTTCTCGGGAAACCTATGCAGCGGTGGCGGCAGCAGTGGCATGCATATGAAAACTCTGTTTTGGCAGATACAATTATAATGAGGGGTACTTACAAGCCCCAAAGCCCAAAGGATATGGGTAACATAGACCTAATTTCTGTATTCAAAGAATATTTTTCATGGTGCCTCAGTGCATGTTAAATTAGAAAATCTAGGTTGAATGGTTACTATTTGCATCTTTTAAGGTCTCAGAATAAGAAAAAAAAATCCAGGTGGCCCCACCAGTCTGCAGGAACTGATGAAACAGTCCATGATGAATATGCATGCAAAGAATCATGGTGATCAATGCATCAGTTGTTCAAATACTGGAGCTTTTGTAACAAACTTCTGAGCCCTATAGCTCAGAGGATATTAGTAAGAGAGACCTCATTTCTGGTTTCCATGGAGATTTTTCATGGACCTCCTTTAATTTTAAGCAACAAATTTCTAGGTCCAATAGTAAAAATTTGTGCCCTGTTAACAGACAATCACATCCTTGAAGGTCTCAAAATAGAGAAAAAAATGTGTAAAAATAAAACAAAAATCCAGGTGGTGCCACCAGTCTGCAGGAACTTATCCTGTGCACTGGATTCTTATATGCTAGTTTTGTAATTTCTATGTCCTCATCATGTGTACTGTATTCTTACATGCTAGTTTTGTAATTTCTATTTCCTAATCCTGTGTACTGGATTCTAGCACGCTAGTAATGTAATTTCTATGTCCTCATCCAGTGTATTGGATTCTTACATGCTAGTTATGTAATTTCTATGCCCTTACCCTGTCTCCTGGATTCTTACATGCTAGTTATGTAATTTCTATGTTCTCATCCTGGGTATTGGATTCTTACATGCTAGTTATGTAATTTCTATGTCCTCATCCTGTGTACTGTATCCTTGCATGCTAGTTATGTTATTTCTCTATCCTCATCCTGGGTACTGGATTCTTACATGCTAGTTATGTAATTTCTATGTCCTCATCCTGGGTATTGGATTCTTACATGCTAGTTATGTAATTTCTATGTCCTTACCCTGTCTCCTGGATTCTTACATGCTAGTTATGTAATTTCTATGTCCTCATTCTGGGTACTGGATTCTTACATGCAAGTTATGTAATTCCTATGTCCTCATCCTGGGTACTTGATTCTTACATGCTAGTTATGTAATTTCTATGTCCTCGTCCTGTGTACTGGATTCTTACATGCTAGTTATGTAATTTCCATGTCCTTGTAATGTGTACTGGATTCTTACATGCTAGTTATGTAATTTCTACGTCCTCATCCTGTGTTCTGGATTCTTACATGCTATTTGTGTAATTTCTATGTCCTCATCCAGTGTACTGGATTCTTACATGCTAGTTATGTAATTTCTACATCCTCATCCTGTGTTCTGGATTCTTACATGCTATTTGTGTAATTTCTATGTCCTCATCCAGTGTATTGGATTCTTACATGCTAGTTATGTAATTTCTATGTCCTTACCCTGTCTCCTGGATTCTTACATGCTAGTTATGTAATTTCTATGTTCTCATCCTGGGTATTGGATTCTTACATGCTAGTTATGTAATTTCTATGTCCTCATCCTGTGTACTGTATTCTTACATGCTAGTTATGTAATTTCTCTATCCTCATCCTGGGTACTGGATTCTTACATGCTAGTTATGTAATTTCTATGTCCTCATCCTGGGTATTGGATTCTTACATGCTAGTTATGTAATTTCTATGTCCTTACCCTGTCTCCTGGATTCTTACATGCTAGTTATGTAATTTCTATGTCCTCACCGTGTGTTCTGGATTCTTACATGCTAGTTATGTAATTTCTATGTCCTCATCCTAGGTATTAGATTCTTACATGCTAGTTATGTAATTTCTATGTCCTTACCCTGTCTCCTGGATTCTTACATGCTAGTTATGGAATTCCTTTGTCCTCATCCTGGGTACTTGATTCTTACATGCTAGTTATGTAAACTATAGCTTAATACATTTAAACAAGAGGCCCATGGGCCATGATGTTCAGCAGAATTTGAGAGTAATGGTCATGTCCCGTAAATATAGGTCAAGTGACAAAATTTGAGGTTTCTGTCACAGTGTGGAGTGAATTAAATAGCAGGCTCAAACCATAATTCTTTTCTGTGGAACAGCTTTACAAGTTAAAAGTGGTTCATACTATTCAAACATGTAAATTAACTATTTGAGAAAGTATGTCCATAAAATATATTGATGTAGCAAGTTGATATTGAAAAACATAATTTCTTCTTGCAGAAAATATGACATCAAAGCTTAATTTCAAATATAGTGATCTGATCAAGGTGTCTGCAAGATTTGCTATTTATTGCAAATAACTAATTGCTTCCATTCTAGAAAATATTTGGCAGGCAGAGCAGAACTAACAAAGGAGGATGACTTGACTGGTATGACTGACAGCAGAGTCACATTTAATTCACATGGTGTCAGTTATTGAAAGTTCCATATTTGGATCACTTTGTAAAAAGGACAAAAACATGCTACCAAATCCCTCTCCCCCCCCCCCCCCCCTTTCTGCTAATGAACAAAAAACTATTTGTTTCACTTCTGCAAATAGCCAAAAACACTCATATTTTGATCATTTTTATAAATGACCAAAAAGACTGCCATATTTTTTCACTTTTGTGAATGGGCCAAATCACTGCTATGTTTGATTCCCCTTCTAAAAATACTGACATGAGCTGTAACAGGTACAAAATTTGGACGAGTTCCAGATAGGCATTACTAGACTCGGACTTGGGTACTCATTACCATGGCAATGCTGTAAAGATAAAACAAACATATTTTTACCAAAAATTAGGTGACCTTGACCAATATTCTTCAAATTATGGAGCAAAAACTTCAGAAGATGCCTGTCAGCCATTAAACAGGGCACAAATCATAACCATTACACCCATAAAGTTTCTTTCTGACTGGTCCATTATACCCTATAGGTCCTCCATGGCAACAGAAAAGTAGGTCATTATGACCTACATTCTTCATGCTATATGGAGTAAAAGCCTCAGACCCTAAGAATCCTCTAAGTACAAGCAGGATTGCTCATGAACAAGAAGAAGGACAAGAATTACATGTTTGTGTGCCAATTTAAGAAGTATTTAATTTATTTAAGTAATACCAAAGTTAATTTAAATGGTATGTTGGTATAAAATAGATTTGGCTTCTGTGCCACTGGTGCTCTGATGTACCATTTAATAAATGATTTACTTTAATAAAAAGCTTATGTAATGTAAGGCAATCAAACTGTGGGACTGACCATTATTGACCTTAACTCCTAAATTAGAACACAGAACTCAAAATTATACATCAGTGGATCAATAATTATATAACACTAACATAATTAAACATTAAGGCACACTAACAATAATATCCTGTGTGACAAAACTATTGCTGACATAACAAAAAAACTTCTGTTCAATAAGTAATTAAGGATACACCGGAAGCAATATCTAAGTGCCCTCTCATTCCTTCTGAGATTTATATGAAAGCATCCTACGTACACCACCTTGTCAGTTTAAATGCACTTTATTCCACATGGATATAAACTCAAATTTTTTTTGGTGGTTATATGTTATGCAATGCCTTACCTTGTTTAAACTTGTGTAGTTGCATTTGGCTGACTGATATCTGGTGACTGACAGCTGTGCAGACACTGGGTCCTTCTCCAGCACTGCCAATGCAGCAACAGGTATGATTCAGCACGTCAGGTGAAACTCAGTTGTCACCTACTTCACCGTGTGCAGGACATCCCCACATCAGCACTGCATCCATGGTAACCCATCAGTGACAAGGTCATTCAGGTCATGTATTGGCAGTAAATGAGTAGTATGCATGTTTTAACATAGTCTTCCATGAAGCAAAAAGCAGAGGCTGTTGGTTAATGAGGACTGTAGTAGTGGCCATTCTAATGAGGGTTATGGCTGGATTTATTTGCCAAGGATCTCAACAACACATACTTGATGATTTTATCTTGGCACTGGGGCAGGCAGCCAAGTTCTGTTGCCAAGCAACCCCTGATAAGATTGGACAGCCACCTTGGTTAGGGCTACTCAATACAAAAAATTAAAAACACTATCAAGGTCATAATCAGAGGAGGTATTATATATGCCTGATCTATCACTGCACTGAAATGTCCCATTAGAATGGCTGTTGTCCCAAATGAAAACTTTTACATGTGACCATTTTCATCATATTTATTCATTTACCACACAGACTGTTCTCTAAATATGTACCTCTTGTACATCAGCAGCAGGACTGCCTTATCAGTGACTTGGCATCAATCAAGAGCCTGACTGTTAATATAGATATAGTCATATACGGTCTAGCTAGAATTTTTTTTTTCTTCTTTAACTTTCAACAGCTTAATGCTTAATACACATTTTCATGGAGCTGGGGAGGAGATGTGGTGTGTCACAGTGAATGAGACAAACCATGAAATTCACTTATTTCATAAAAATTTCAGAAAATATGTATAATTCTTAATACACTCAATAACTTCATGCATTTACTGAAAATTCTTGGAAAATATGGGCATTTCCTAAAGTTTGTGGCCAGATATTTCACATATTTACTGATATGTAAAGCACAGAAAATAATCTGATATTTTCTAACTCAAACAGCACTAAAATGTCCTTTTATATAGCTAGAAATTTAATTTTGTTAACAGATGTTAACAGATCTTTTCCATGTCTAAACTTGTCATTTTTACCAGCGACATTTTGTACTGTAATTCAATTTTTTTTTCACTTAATACAGCAGCAAACAAAATTTCTATTTAGAATGTACATAAATTTACATGTCACAAAGCTGTCAATTGTATTCATGCTTATATGATCTTGCAGAGTGGACATTCAACAGGCAATTGTGTCCATATCATTCACTTTTACCTGTTTAGATACTTATAAATTTTCTAATATATAGGATATGTCAAGAATCAGAATCTTGAATTTAGAAGTGTATAATTATGGTAATATATGGTAACAAGTTATTATTACTGAAGGGAAGTTGGTGCTCGAGCCTGTCACAGCACGTAGCCAAAGCTATGTCCGGACTGGCTCCCTCAACCAGAAGTTTGACAGTAAGAGTCTGTGATGGAAGGTCTGGGCTGAAAGGCAAGTTGACAGTAGATACACAGTAATACCAGTGTAGTGAGAGAGGTGAAGGAAGCCAGAGAACCTGGAGAGAACCACTGACCTTGGACGGGCCACTACAACCAAATCTCACAGACACCAGACATGAGGTAATTGTAATCAGTAATTGTAATCGATTGCAATCATGATCGTACATTTTCTTTCGTAATCGTAATTGTAATCGATTACATCTATTTTTTCAGCAATGTAATCGTAATCGTAATCAATTACTTTGCCTATGTAATCATAATCATGGTAATAATATGATTACATAGATTACTTTTTTTTATATATCAAGTTTGAATAGCTACAACAAATGTTTCTTTATAACATGACCATTCATGATTACTGATGATTAAAATCATCAATAAGAATGATTAACTGAGCTATGTTTTCAGCCATCGAATGAATCAGTGATAGGTTTTGTATCTGATTGAAGCTCAATTTAGTGAATGTGAACATTGCCGTTGAATTATTGACAAATATCTACTGAACCCTTGTATATATGATTTTTGCAACATATTGGTAAATAAATATATATCCTACTTGTGCAACTGGTGCTGGTAAAAATAAGCAGTTATACTAACCCTAACATTTCACACCCTTCAGCTACATCTTGAACAGATCACCTAATTTGTATGAGGGTATAAGCAGGTCAAAACAGCTCAGCATTCCCCTCATTGGTACATAAACATTAACAGGGAAAAGGCAGCCCTTGCATCGTTGTCTTTGGTTTTGGAGTGATGAGACAGCATGGCACAGAGATTTGTGTTTAATGATAACAGAACATACCTATCAATATACGGGTACTGTTTATACTAAGCCTATAATTAAGATCCACAGGGAGACCATTTCTCACTTCAACAACTCCATGCTGGGGTCCTAGCAGGTGAGGTATATATCAATATTAAAAGATCCACGGCTAATCACAGCTTATCAACAGGTAAAGCCGAAATATATGCAGACTAACAGGTTACTACTAAAGCTGTGAAGAAACTGTTTTAAATGAGCCTTCAAAGCCCAGACAAAGGCCAATAAACAGTTTGTAGCATCCTTGACAACCAGCTGTGAGAACCTGAACAAAACCGTTTTGTTTTACTTTTGAACATCTGACAGCCCATGCTACGTCTGCACGTGAAATATATAAGGCTACTCATAAGTGGAGAAATGAATGTACCATATACGTAAAGTTTATTCATGAAATATGAAGATGACCATCTGTGATGAACTAGTAACAATAACCAGACAAACTGTTGTACTATAAATGGAGTATCAGTTAAATGCAGCAGAATTGCAGACTTACCTGCAAATATATTTCATCTCTTCTTGCATATCAATATTATCATGCAGAACGTTTTCTTAAAATTTTAAAGGCAGAACTTGATACCCACTACCACCAGTTATCAGGACATTAAACAAGAAAATAATAAGATCTTTGACAATATCGGGGTTTGAAAGGTGTCACTCATCCACCAAAGGTGGCATTGAAAAAGGGTATTTCCAGAGACTTAGGCAGGTTTATGCTGAAACAGTGTTACTGCTACAGACTTAAATCTCGAGCTTGTCTTAGTCTTATTGCATTCTTATTCCAACAGGGCCCAGGACTATAAACACATACACGTGGAGTGACATCATTGATTGTCCTCTGTCACGTCACGACTCCCTCTCAAAAGATGGGCATATATCATCACCTCATAAGACCTCTTGTAAACAAATGTGCTATAAACCCAATAAAACACTACAGCTCATTCCGGGTTTATTCATGCATAGATCACATCCAAATTTAATCCATTGTTCCTTTTATTATTGCAGAGCTACCCTGAATATTTCATTAAAATCCCTTTATAACTATTTGAATAATGCTTTTCACAGACAAACTGACAGACAAACCAACGCTACCAAAAACATAACCCCTGCCGCTTGGCAGAAGTTATAAAAGAAACCAGTCTTGAAAAATGTAATGGCAATATGTGAAAGGATAATGCATGGAAAGTTGTCCCACATGCTGCATATTTTCCTTTGTTCTAACTTCAAATTCAAATCTGCTTGCATCACAGGGTCATGCAAAAGGGACCATGCAAGTCAGTTGCATGCAACTTTTCAAATAAGGCAAAGAACTGGTTTATTCTCATTAGCATAGTAACTCAACCTTCCTGGCTCCCAAGCAAAGAAAAAATTCAAGTTTGACATTTTTAGATAGACCGATGGTGGTGCGTGACCAAAAAAAATGCGTGACCTTCGACCAGGAGGCTGGGCAATTGAGGGAACAAGGCCTACAGGCCTAATGCGAACCTGTGCAAAGTTTGGGAGTATGAATGGAGGTTTATTTTTAAAATTTAATATTGATCCTTTTAAGTCCTGCATATCTACCTTAGTCATTATGATTTCAGCAAAATGGACATTTCAGACCTGCAAGCTTCAGACTAGGACATTTTAAAACTAGAATATGGGTAGTTGACTAGCAACTATGTGTATCCGCAGAAATCAGAGTTGGATGGGTGAAGTGAGGGACGGATTAAGTGGCAAGGGGAAAAGAGTGAGGTGTGTTGCATATTAGCTTGGATGTCTGCAGCTTAAACGTGAATGTAGGTGGTGCCACATGTCATAAAATCGAGAAAATTGTCCAGGATGTATAAACCTGCAAAATTTCAGGTGGATAAGTCAAACCACTGCTGAGATATGAGTGAATTTATCCCAAGGCAGATGAACAGATGGATGGTGTTCTTAAGTGGTTGCAGTTGGCGCCACCAGTTTTGCTTACGATGAAGAGCTATATGAGATCTAAACACAAGCAAAATTTTGGCCCAATCGGTCAAACGGTTCCCGAGATATGAGCTTGGACGTCTGCAGAGTAAACGTGAATGTAGGTGGCGCCACCTGTCATAGAATCAAGTTAGCTGTCCAGGATGTATAAACCTGCAAAACTTCAGGTGGAAAAGTCAAACCACTGCTGATATATGAGTAATATTATCCCAAGGCAGATGAACAGATGGACGCTGTGCAAAAATGGTTGCAGGTGGTGCCACCAGTTTTGCTTATGATGAAGAGCTATGTGAGATCTATACACATGCAAAATTTTGGCCCAATCGGTCAAATGGTTCCCTAGATATGAGCTTGGATGTCTGCAGAGTAAACCTGAATGTAGGTGGCGCCACCTGTCATAAAATATAGAAAGCTGTCCAGGATGTATAAATCTGCAAAATTTCATGTGGATAAGTCAAACCACTGCTGAGATATGAGTGATTTTATCCCAAGGCAGATGAACAGATGGGTGCTGTGCATTAATGGTTGCAGGTGGTGCCACCAGTTTTGCTTAAGATGAAGAGCTATGTGAGATCTATTAACATGCCAAATTTTGGCCAAATCGGTCAAACGGTTCCAAAGATATGAGCTTGGATGTCTGCAGAGTAAACCTGAATGTAGGTGGCGCCACCTGTCATAATTCGAGAAAGCTGTCCAGGATGTATAAACTTTCAAAATTTCATGTGGATAAGTCAAACCACTGCTGAGATATGAGTGATTTTATCCCAAGGCAGATGAACAGATGGGTGCTGTGCATTAATGGTTGCAGGTGGTGCCACCAGTTTTGCCTATGATAAAGAGCTATGTGAGATCTATAGACATGCAAAATTTAGGCCCAATCGGTCAAACGGTTCCCGAGATATGAGCTTGGATGTCTGCAGAGTAAACCTGAATGTAGGTGGCGCCACCTGTCATAAATCAAGAAAACTGTCCAGGATGAATAAACTTTCAAAATTTCATGTTGATAAGTCAAACCACTGCTGAGATATGAGTGATTTTATCCCAAGGCTGATGAACAGATGGATGCTGTGCAAAAATGGTTGCAGGTGGTGCCACCAGTTTTGCTTATGATGAAGAACTTTCAAAATTTCATGTGGATAAGTCAAACCACTGCTGAGATATGAGTGATTTTATCCCAAAGCAGATGAACAGATGGACGCTGTGCATAAGCAGTGCCACCAGTTTTGCCTATGATGAAGAGCTATGCGAGATCTATACACATGCAAAATTTTGGCCCAATCAGCAAATGGTTCCCGAGATATGAGCTTGGATGTCTGCAGAGTAAACGTTAATGTAGGTGGCGCCACCTGTCATAAAATATAGAAAGCTGTCCAGGATGTATAAATCTGCAAAATTTCAGGTGGATAAGTCAAACCACTGCTGGGATATGAGTGATTTTATCCCAAGGCAGATGAACAGATGGACGCTGTGCAAAAATGGTTGCAGGTGGCGCCACCATTTTTAGTGTATGTTATAAAGCTATCAAAGGGCTACACTTGTGCAAAATTTTTAGCCTGATGGGTCAAACGGTTCCCGAGATATGCGGGTTTATGTATGGAAACAGATGCACAAATGGACGCTGGGCAGCGAGGAAAGGTCAGAGGTCAACCAAAAATAAGGGCGCAGCAGTTCACATGTGACCTGATGATAAACCAAATTCACTTTAAATGCAAACCAAGTTTTTTCAAACAGTTGAGAGATATAGTTCCAATAATCTGGGAATTCTGCATCTAAACATTGTGTCTAGACTCTAGACGCTGTGTCTAGATGTCTAGACACATTGTCTAGACACCCCCCCAGGAGCCAGGTCAGTTGCCATGGTGATGTCTGGACCCCACCTGTTTGTACTGAGTGACCTCTTGACTTGGCTGCTGAAACTCATCATGTTGTCAAATCTGTTTTCAAATACAGAAAGCCTTTTTCAATTGGCTACAATGTTTTTTTTTTTTTTTTACCCAATCTATTCATATAAAACAGGCAGAACCCTGCCATAGAATAATTCTTGTAAAGTTTAAACCAATCAGCTTAACAGTTTCATCATAAATCAGTGTATAAACTAGAAGAGTTTAAAATTACATTTTCGCTTGTAAAAAATACATCAATGTAGGTGGCGCCACCAACACCTCAAAATCAGATATGACATATGTGACAAACATTGGTATAAAATTTGGTGATGATAGCTCTAGCCGTTACTGAGATTTTAATTTTAGTGTGCTTTTTTGAGCAGATGACTAAGTTTAACCTCCTGTAACTCGGCCAAAAATCTCCGAACTGGAACCATTCTAACAAACTTAAGAGAGATTGTTCCAGGGATCATTTCTGTGAAATATTGGACAATTTAGCTGGACAGTTTCAGAGAAGAAGATTTTTAAAGGTTTTTAAGCTTTTTCTCTATAAAATCTAAACTAATGCAGATACCCAATAAAAAGCCCCAGGCCACCAAGTTTCACATGTCACTAATTCTTACATGTGATTTGGAGCTGCTAGCTCCAACGGTTTCTGACTTACAGCCATGGACGGCGGAAAGCCAGCCCTGGACGGCGGACGGCTGACAATGGACGGACGACGCTGCGCCATCGCATAAGCTCACAGGTTTCGCTAAAAAATCAGTTATAGCCCAATGAAATGTAATGCAAGCCGCTCATCTAATGGCTCTCGTGCCATGGTGACACAAGCCTAAAAAACACTTACTGGCTTGCATTACATTTCATGGAGCTATAAGCAATACAAATTCCAAGATCACTGCCTTTCAGCTATATTGTATTTGGATGGATCTGACATTCAATAGTGCACATATCCTCTCATAGTTGTCATTCTTGGGTAAAATGTTCACAGCAACTGCTTGAAAAATTCTTGAATGCATGTGAAAGGAATTCCAGGATCATTGCCTGAAAGAAATACAGTATTACAAACATGTCTGAAATTCAATAGCAAACATTTTCTCCATTTAGGTGGATCTGCTAACTAGGTCATGCCCCCATGGGCACAAATCATCACCCTGAAATTGAGAAATTCAGAATGTACCCTCTTTAAGAAATTGTGTGCAAAAGAAAATCATAGACTTTGCCATGGTGAACATATTGCATTTTGGCAGGTCTGTAATTCAATAGGACTAGAGCCTTTTAAAGCATGCACCAATCATCCCTATAAACTTAAGAAAGATCAACATTTTTCTCATTGAGACACTGATAGAAAATCACCAATTTTGCTCTGGCAGCCATATTGCCATATCATGTTTTCTATGGGACTGGAGTATACACAGGCACCAATAATTTAAGGAAAATTAAAAGTATTCCTTTGAGTTTCTGAAAAAAATTCACCGATTTTGCTCTGGCAGACAGTTTTTTGGATGGGTCTTGATTTCAAGGGTCCGGAGTCCTCTTAGGCACCAATCAGCTCTCTTAATTTGAGAAAGATCAAATGTGTTGTCTTTGAGATACTTTGAGTAAAATAAAGCATCACTGATGGACGAAGGGAAGGACTGATGGACATAAGGACAGACAGACAGGGCTATCACTAGAGGGCACCACTTTATAAAGGGGGCCTTAATTATACAATAAAATCTAAACTGAAATAACCTACCGTAAAATCTGTGAAATTTCGTACCTCGATGAATTTCGTACACGGTCTTTCTTCAGTAACCATAATTATTAAAATGACATGTTAAATTTCGAACTGCCAGATGGTCTGTTACGCCATATTTGACGTTTGCAGGACTGCCGTGAATGTAACACTGACGTAACCTCACCCTGTTATCTGGTTTTGAACAAGCCTACCGGTCCGATCGATGTGAATGCCATGCTATTGATAATTGATATGAATTATATCTACATCATATAGAATGTAATTTGACTGAAAACTAAGATTTTTGTTTTCAGCGACAATAGAAAAAAACTTAAAATATCTCTAATGTGAGTTGTTTAATTGTCCGGGATGCGAGCGACACGCCATGTAAACTGACAGACGTCCATGAAGTTTGACGGAGGTTGGAAATTGGATAATCAGGATCAACTCCGTAAATGATCTCAAGACCACTAGCTTTACGTGCACCGTAAAGGGGGATTTCCGTGTGTAAGCCAGGTTCAAATTGGTCTCTTTCAAGCAAGCTCACCGCTCCGGTGTATGTAATGCCAATGTTAATCAGTTTGAAAATTAATGCTAATTTCCATTAAAACATTTACAATAAATATCTTGAATGTCACACCAGAACGACTCAGTTTCGAGTACTCGGGTACTCCAACAATCAAGTCACACGAGATCAAACGGTACATCAAAGCGCTGGCAGACGTTCATGAAGTTTAACGGAGGTTGAATATTTGATATTGGAAAATCAGGATCGATTAACTCTTTAAGTGATCTAAAGACCTCTAGCTTTTTGTGCACCAATAGTGGAGATTTCCATGCGTAAGCCACCTGAAAAACAATCTCTCCGGGCAGAGCCCCCAATGTCACGCAAGCATGTACGGGTGTTGAGCTTCATGACAGGATTAAATCCTTCAGATATACTTTTTAGATTCCTTTTCCAAAGTGATTTAATATAAAATAAACAACACAAGTATAGAAAATAATGATTTTATTCATGAAACTTCATGGTTAACACGGATGAATGCAAAATCGGCGAGTAAATACTTGAGGCTCCTATTATCGCCCACTGCCGACGAGGCATCCTAACTTGTCAAGACCATAATTTTAAAACTGCTGAAATGGACTGTTAAATTTCAGACTTCCACAAATTTAATAATTTTTTTCTGTACAAAATTTCACAGATTTTACGGTACTTTACAGGCAGACTATAGTCCTTATACAAAGCCAGAATTCCTGTTCTTTAAACTGAACTCTGCAGCTGCTAATTTTGTTAACATCATCCAGGAGGCTGAAGTGTTCAGAGATTGGTATTATTATGGTGTTGATCTAACAGTGTGTTTTCACTATTGGTCCTGATGAAAGGCATATCCCTTGTGGTCTGAAGACATCTTAAACCTAGAAGTTTTTTTAAGACAAAATGGGTGTCCACTTTCCAGTTACCTTGGTATTTAGGAATGGGGTCTTACACATCAATATTCACTGCATCTATAGGCTTAACTGATCCAGTTGTGAAATCTTGGAGACCATTATCATTGTTGGCACAAACTGCCCAGTAGTTTGTACCCAAACTGGTCAGTAGTTTGTATCCACTATGATATTTCCCTGAACCCAAAGGAGCAAAACATAAAGAGACCACTGTAAATGATCAATTGGAGACCAAACAAACCTTCCCTGAGGCTCCTCTGATAAAATCATGGTGATGAAATAAGGAATACTGAAATATCATACCTCAAAGTAACATTTTCCATGAATTGGTACGCTAAAAATTCTTTCAAATGTTGCATGCTGACAGGTACATATGTTTACATGAGGAACATTAATCAAATTTTTTATGGTCCAATGAGGAAATGTTGTTAAACAGCACACTCATCAAGTCATTAAGTCTGACTTTTAAGGTGCTCAAAATCTTTTTTATTTGTTGCATTTCTCACAGAATATATTTCTCAGTAATCTAATTTCAGTTTCCCTTATATTTCACCAATTAAGACCTTTGTGCATATTGAGCAAGAAATTCTATGTCTAATGGTAATAATTTTTGCCCTGCTAACAGATGGACAGCTGTCATAAACAGATTACATATGTAGGTGGTGCCACATGTTACAAACATGAGACAAACATTTCAAAGATCATAGATCAAGCACATTAAATTCCAAAACAATCCATACACTGGTTGATTGAGTGGAGTCTTTGTATCAGTATTTACACTTTTGACAAGACTTAGCTCAGATTTCCTTGAAAGATTCCATGCTCTCATTACATCACAAATAATGTCATAATGACTCGTTAAATTATGAGTAGAAGCTTGTAAACATTACAGATCTAGAACAAGCATGTGAACAAAAACACGCATCTCTCCAGAAAACAATCATGAACTTGAATGATAACTTTGTACCACTAGTACCTCTTCATATAAGACCAAGTGTCAAGAAGCCATTTGGCTAATTATTTATTCTCAGGTGATTCACTTGTTAATCTGACAGTAATTATACTGTAATATGAACTAAGATCAGTATAAGACCTATGAGACAATATGCAGTGCTTCCATGACATAAACCATGGCCTTCTTGCTAACAAGCTGTACGCATCAGCCATGAGTGAGTACACTGCTGGGAGGCAGGCTGGGTCCTTCCTTGTTACAGGAAGATACAACAATATGACTTGCTGGGCATACAAAATAAGAAGCCATAAATTAGTTGAGCAGAAGGCTACAGAGCTCTGGTTACAAGGTAAAAGCAGCACGTCTGATTGATGTGACTGTCTGATCCACTGCTGCGATCTGCTACCTGCCCTGGCCTGACTCACATTAAATGCCACCTATCTTCCACTTACTTAAACAAATTCACACACCAGCAAGCCCAGAATGACCGCCTCACAAAAACCTGTCTTCTGTCATCAGACGGTCTGTAAGCTCACAGTGTCTGTAAGCTGGGCCTTTTGGCTGTCCAGCCAGTCTTCATGGAGACCTTTTTTCACCTTTCCTTTACTGAAATCTCATATGAAGGCACTATTTATATGCCACCCTAATTCTGAAGTAAAGAGTGCATGTGAACATTTTTTTTCACTTCACAGTTGTAGGTTTACCAAAGTTGTTGGGCCAAGTTTTAAATCTATATAAAAAATAAATGAAATGAGAATAAGAGAATGGTGATCATGAGTGGAGATACTTGGCCGGTATTCCTGATTAATTTGATGAGTAAGTGGTTAAGCACCACATGATAGGCAGCAGACAGTTGGAGATAACCTATTATGAAGCATCTCTTATATACCAGACTTTTAATAAATGCCTACATATTAAATGAGGGTGTTTCTAGTTTACAAGGTTAATCATTTCAAATAGTGGATGCTTACAGCACAAGCTGCCATGGTTACTGAGAATGTAATTATTATTTCATGACACTATAGTTTAAATATATATATATATATATATAAGATTATGTCTTTTGATATAATCAAGTTTTCAGTCTTTCAAGGCAGACCTAATGAGTTTAAATTTCTTATTCATTCAGATTTTAAAGCAGCAATCCAATGTTCACACATGCTCTGTGAGAGCTGGCCATGTTACACATGCCCTGTGAGAGCTGGTCATGTCACACGTGCCCTGTGAGAGCTGGTCATGTCACCCGTGCCCTGTGAGAGCTGGTCATGTCACACGTGCCCTGTGAGAGCTGGTCATGTCACACGTGCCCTGTGAGAGCTGGTCATGTCACACATGCCCTGTGAGAGCTGGTCATGTCACACGTGCCCTGTGAGAGCTGGTCATGTCACACGTGCCCTGTGAGAGCTGGTCATGTAAGCTGGTCATATTACACATGCCCTGTGAGAGCTGGTCATGTTTGAAAAGGTCTTTTAGACTTGCAAATAAGTGGCAGACAAGGACAGTTAATTGTCGATGGCTCTTCTTACATTACAATACCTGCATTTTGAATGTATTTGTACCATCACAATCTTGTTCGAAGGAATGAGCAAGTTTGAAATCAGTGCCTGCAGGCATCTCAGGAAAAAACAAGGGACCCATGGGTCAATCACGGCGCTCAGCATTTATATATGATCACAAAGGAAGAGGGGGTAGACAAAATGCTAGTTTTGTGAGGTAATATAAGCTGTATTATGAGATGATGGTGTTTAACTCAAGTTATGTAAGATTTTGACTAAAACCCTAGGATATACGCAATAAGATTGATGTAATTTATATTAATTACATTTGGAAATTACTACTTATGCAACACAGGTTTTGACTTGGCCTGATGCCTGAAGTTTACACCATTTTGTCAGTTTTATCATGTAAATCATATCTCATGAGTATTTATCATTTTCAGTCAAACAAAATTGTTGAGAATCAAGGATATACAAATTTCACAAATTTAAATGATCATAAGTACCTGTTTTTATGGCTTTAAAATATAAAAAAATAAAACAATTATATTTACCTTTAAATATGTTCATATCAATCTACACACTAAATATAGCAAGAGTCTTATGACAATTATTAACATTACAGACATCATAATGAGAACTTGTCTAATATATAATTTTTTTATCATATTTGAATATTTTATTTTTTTTAGTTTCAGAAATAAATGAAAAGTAATCTCACCTGTGAAACTAATACATGTGTAAAAAATAACCCTAGGATCAGAGCACCCAATGAAATTATTCAAGGAGCAAACTGGATAGGCATGTTTATTCCTATTAACTGAAATAAAGGAATCAGTAATATAAAATTTTGATTATTTACATAGTATCATATGACAGCTGACAAAGTCATGAGTAATAATGTAATTAGTCAAACATATTGACATCTTTAATGATTACTTTTCTGAGTAATATTTTAAATTTTTGACATATCTTATTTTTTTTTTAATTTGCATTAAATAAATTAACAAATTGAAACACTTGGAAAAGAGCTTGGAAATTTTGATTAATTTAATATTATAAACTGCATCCTTGACTATCATTTTTATTTATTTCATTATTAAAATTGAAATGAAAATACCACACAACATCAGTTTTTGCAAGGTAATTCCCTGTTACTCATTAACTATAAATTCCATTTCCATTAATTTATCTTAAAGTTGTTATTATAAACCAATAAAATTTATTTCATTATTGTTTATTGTTATGTTATTGGCCAAAACAACTATAAGAGGATAGGGGATCACACCTGGGACCAGTTGTGGCCAACCAAGAGTACCTAAAATGTACCCTAAAAGAACTGAATTTGAAACGATCTTGAGGTACATTTTGGATATGTTTAAGGTACTTTTAATATTTGGCATAAAATAGATACCATACTTTTTGGGTACATTTTAGGTACTCTTGTAAATAAAGTGCCCCTGTTGTACCTAAAATATACCTATTTTGCGCCCTATAGCAAAAGTATCTAAAAGGTACCCTCTGTCTGTGTGACTTCACACTAAGAACCCACTGGGCTCAACCTGCCTCTTCCTGTGTTACCCCTCAGAAACAACAGGGCTCCACCTGTCTCTTCCTGTGTGACTACAACCTCAGAACCAACAGGGCTCAACCTGTCTCTTCCTGTGTAACCCCTCAGAAACAACAGGGCTCCACCTGTCTCTTCCTGTGTAACCCCTCAGAAACAACAGGGCTCCACCTGTCTCTTCCTGTGTAACCCCTCAGAAACAACAGGGCTCCACCTGTCTCTTCCTGTGTAACCCCTTAGAACCAACAGGGTTCCACCTGCCTCTTTCTGTGTAACCCCTCAGAGACAACAGGGCTCCACCTGCCTCTTCCTGTGTGACTACAACCTCAGAACCAACAGGGCTCAACCTGCCTCTTCCTGTGTAACCCCTCAGAAACAACAGGGCTCCACCTGTCTCTTCCTGTGTAACCCCTTAGAACCAACAGGGCTCCACCTGCCTCTTTCTGTGTAACCCCTCAGAGACAACCGGGCTCCACCTGCCTCTTCCTGTGTGACCAACCCCTTAGAACCAACAGGGCTCAACCTGCCTCTTCCTGTGTGACTACAACCTCACAACCAACAGGACTCAACCTGCCTCTTCCTGTGTAACCCCTCAGAAACAACAGGGCTCCACCTGTCTCTTCCTGTGTAACCCCTCAGAAACAACAGGGCTCCACCTGTCTCTTCCTGTGTAACCCCTTAGAACCAACAGGGCTCCACCTGCCTCTTTCTGTGTAACCCCTCAGAAACAACAGGTCTCCACCTGCCTCTTCCTGTGTAACCCCTCAGAGACAACAGGGCTCCACCTGCCTCTCCCTGTGTGACCAACCCTTAGAACCAACAGGGCTCAACCTGCCTCTTCCTGTGTGACTACAACCTCACAACCAACAGGACTCAACCTGCCTCTTCCTGTGTAACCCCTCAGAAACAACAGGGCTCCACCTGTCTCTTCCTGTGTAACCCCTTAGAACCAACAGGGCTCCACCTGCCTCTTTCTGTGTAACCCCTCAGAAACAACAGGTCTCCACCTGCCTCTTCCTGTGTAACCCCTCAGAGACAACAGGGCTCAACCTGCCTCTCCCTGTGTGACCAACCCTTTGAACCAACAGGGCTCAACCTGCCTCTTCCTGTGTAACCAACCCCTTTGAACCAACAGGGCTCAACCTGCCTCTCCCTGTGTGACCAACCCCTTAGAACCAACAGGGCTCAACCTGCCTTTCCCTGTGTGACCAAACCCTTAGAACCAACTGGGCTCATCCTGCCTCTCCCTGTGTGACCAAAACCTTAGAACCAACAGGGCTCAACCTTCCTCTCCCTACTGACCAACCCCTTCGAACCAACTGGGCTCATCCTGCCTTTTCCTGTGTGATGACCAACTTAGAACCAACTGGGCTCATCCTGCCTTTTCCTGTGTGATGACCAACTTAGAACCAACTGGGCTCATCCTGCCTTTTCCTGTGTGATTTCCAACTTAGAACCAACTGGGCTCAAAACTGCCTTTTCCTGTGTGATGACCAACTTAGAACCAACTTGGCTCAGCCTGCCTTTTCCTGTGTGATGACCAACTTAGAACCAACTGGGCTCAAACTGCCTTAGCCTGTGTGATGACCAACTTAGAACCAACTTAGCTCAGCCTGCCACTCCCTGTGTGACCATCCCCTTAGAACCAACTGGGCTCAACCTGCCTCTCCCTGTGTGACCAAACCCTTAGAGCCAACTTGGCTCAGCCTGCCTCTCCCTGTGTGACAACAATCTCAGAACCACTAGAGCTCAACCTGCTTTTTCCTGTGTGACCACACCCTTAGAACCACTAGGGCTAAGCTTGTCTTTCACTGTGGGACTACACCCTCTGAACGACCAGGGTTCAACCTGCCCCTCCCTATTTTGCACCCTATAGCAAAAGTGCCTAAATGGTACCCTCTGTCTGTGTGACTTCACACTAAGAACCAACTGGGCTCAACCTGCTTCTCCCTGTGTGACCATCCCCTTAGAACCAACTGGCCTCAGCCTGCCTCTCCCTGTGTGACCAAACCCTTAGAACCAACTGGCCTCAGCCTGCCTCTCCCTGTGTGACCAAACCCTTAGAAACAACAGGGCTCAACCTTCCTCTCCCTGTGTGATCAATCCCTTTGAACCAACAGGGCTCAACCTTCCTCTCCCTGTGTGATCAACCCCTTAGAACCAACTGGCCTCAACCTTCCTCTCCCTGTGTGATCAACCCCTTAGAACCAACTGGCCTCAACCTTCCTCTCCCTGTGTGATCAACCCCTTTGAACCAACTGGCCTCAACCTTCCTCTCCCTGTGTGATCAACCCCTTTGAACCAACTGGCCTCAACCTTCCTCTCCCTGTGTGACAACACCCTCAGAACCACCAAAGTTCCACCTGGCAGGTGGAAAGGAGGAGAAAGATATTTATTGTTTGGTACCCACTGACAGCAATAATAAATCAAATGATAGGATAGTCTTCCTACCATGCTCACGGTGACCTCCTCTGTGCCAGCTGGTGATGTCAGGGTTATTCCACAATCTATCAGGTACAAGGTCAGTTTCTGATCCCTCAGAGCAAGTCTTCAGTCTTCTCTGGGGCATTATCCTGAATACTGTATGGAACAAGCATCCATCATTAGTGATACATCAGTATTATCTATTAGATAGTTAGAGAGCATCAATATAATGAAGATGCATACAATGAAAAACAAGAATTAAAATATTACCTCATCTGTGATGTAAATTACAGAAAACTAATGTTTAACATGTCCCCTGAACATAGCTAAGTTTAAGCAGTCCCTGTGGATACTTCCCTTGTCAGGAGGTGGAGGGGCATAACTGAGAAACCAGGTTATTCTTGGAGGAGTTTAATTATACAACCTTGATACAGGAGGTGGAAGGGTATGATTGTGAGACAAGGGTACAGGATGTTGATGAGTATAACTGTGAAACCAGAATACAGGAGATGGAAGGGCATGACTGTAAAACCAAGATACAAAGGAGATGGAGGGGTATGACTGTGAGACCAGGATACATAGGATGGGCATGATTGTAAACCAGGGTACTGGAGGAAAAGGGGTATGATTGTGATACCAGGATAATGCAGGTTGAGGGGCATGATTGCAAACCAGGGTACTGGAGGTGGAAGAGTATGATTCTGAAACTAGGGTACAACAAGTGGAGGGGTATGATTGTGAAACCAGAGTGCAGGAGATGTAGGTGTATGATTGAGAAACCAGATTACAGGTGCTGAAGGGGTATACCAGGTGATACCAGGATAATGCAGGTGGAGGGGCATGATTGCAAACCAGGGTACAGGAGGTGGAGGGGTATGATTGTGAAACTAGGGTACAGCAAGTGGAGAGGTATGATTGTGAAACCAGATTTCCGGAGGTGAAGGGATATGATTTTGGAACCAGGGTACACCAGGTGGAGGGGTATGATTGTGAAACCAGGGTACAGGAGGTGGAGAGGTATGATTGTTAAACAAGGATATAGGAAAAAGTATGACTGGGAAACCAGGACACAGGATGTGGAGTATGACTGTTAAACCATGATACAGGAAATGGAGGGGCATGATTGTACACAAACTAGGATACACAGGAGGTAGAGGGATATAACTGTGAGATCAGGAAAAAGCAGGCTGAGGGGTATGATTGAGAAACAAGGATACAGGAGATGGATTATGACTGCGAAACCAGGATACAGGAGTTGGAGGGGAATGATTGTGAAACCAGAGTATAGGAGGTGAGGTATGACAGGGAAACCAGGATACAGAAGTGGAATGTGACTGTGAAACCATGATACAGGAGATGGAGGGGTGTGACTGTGAATCCAGGTTACAGGAGGTGGAGTATGACTGTTGAACCAGGAATCATGAGGTGGAGGGGCATAATTGTGAAACTTAGATACAGGAAGTGGAGGATTATAATTGTGAAACCTGGATACAGATGGTGGAGGGTTATGACTGTGAATCTAGGATACAGGATGTGGAGTTAGACTGTGGAACCAGGAAAAGGAGGTTGAGGGGCATGAATGTGAATCCAGGAAACAGGAGGTGGAGGGGTATGATTGTGAAACCAGAGTAAAGGAGGTGGAGAGGTATGATTGTGAAACCAGGGTACAGGAGGTGGAGGGGTATGACTGTGAAACCTGGGTACAGGACTTGGAGGGGTATGACTGGGAATCCAGGATACAGGATGTGGAGTTAGACTGTGGAACCAGGAAAAGGAGGTTGAGGGGCATGAATGTGAATCCAGGATACAGGAGGTGGAGGGGTATGATTGTGAAACCTGGGTACAGGAGGTGGAGGGGTATGACTGTGAATCCAGGATACAGGAGGTGGAGTTAGACTGTGGAACCAGGAAAAGGAGGTTGAGGGGCATGAATGTGAATCCAGGATACAGGAGGTGGAGGGGTATGATTGTGAAACCAGAGTAAAGGAGGTGGAGGGGTATGATTGTGAAACCAGGATACAGGAGGTGGAGGGGTATGACTGTGAATCCAGGATACAGGAGGTGGAGGGGTATGATTGTGAAACCTTGGTACAGGAGGTGGAGGGGTATGACTGTGAATCCAGGATACAGGATGTGGAGTTAGACTGTGGAACCAGGAAAAGGAGGTTGAGGCGCTTGAATATGAATCCAGGATACAGGAGGTGGAGGGGTATGATTGTGAAACCAGAGTAAAGGAGGTGGAGGGGTATGACTGTGAATCCAGGATACAGGAGGTGGAGTTAGACTGTGGGACCAGGAAAAGGAGGTTGAGGGGCATGGATGTGAATCCAGGATACAGGAGGTGGAGGGGTATGATTGTGAAACCAGAGTAAAGGAGGTGGAGGGGTATGATTGTGAAACCAGGATACAGGAGGTGGAGGGGTATGACTGTGAATCCAGGATACAGGAGGTGGAGGGGTATGATTGTGAAACCTGGGTACAGGAGGTGGAGGGGTATGACTGTGAATCCAGGATACAGGAGGTGGAGGGTTATGACTGTGAATCCAGGATACAGGAGGTGGAGGGGTATGATTGTGAAACCAGGATACAGGAGGTGGAGGGGTATGACTGTGAATCCAGGATACAGGAGGTGGAGGGGTATGATTGTGAAACCAGGATACAGGAGGTGGAGGGGTATGACTGTGAATCCAGGATACAGGAGAAGGAGTTAGACTGTGGAACCAGGATACAGGAGGTGGAGGGGCATGAATGTGAATCCAGGATACAGGAGGTGGAGGGGTATGATTGTGAAACCAGGATACAGGAGGTGGAGGGGTATGACTGTGAGTCCAGGATACAGGAGGTGGAGGGGTATGACTGTGAATCCAGGATACAGGAGGTGGAGAGGTATGACTGTGAATCCAGGATACAGGAGGTGGAGGGGTATGACTGTGAATCCAGGATACAGGAGGTGGAGGGGTATGACTGTGAGTCCAGGATACAGGAGGTGGAGGGGTATGACTGTGAATCCAGGATACAGGAGGTGGAGAGGTATGACTGTGAATCCAGGATACAGGAGGTGGAGGGGTATGATTGTGAAACCAGGATACAGGAGGTGGAGGGGTATGACTGTGAGTCCAGGATACAGGAGGTGGAGGGGTATGACTGTGAATCCAGGATACAGGAGGTGGAGAGGTATGACTGTGAATCCAGGATACAGGAGGTGGAGGGGTTTTGATTGTGAAACCAGGATACAGGAGGTGGAGGGGTATGATTGTGAAACCAGGATACAGGAGGTGGAGGGGTATGACTGTGAGTCCAGGATACAGGAGGTGGAGGGGTATGACTGTGAATCCAGGATACAGGAGGTGGAGGGGTATGATTGTGAAACCTGGATACAGGAGATGGAGGGGTATGACTGTGAATCCAGGATACAGGAGGTGGAGGGGTATGACTGTGAATCCAGAAAACATGAGGTGGAGGGGCATGACTGTGGAACCAAGAAACAGGATGTCGAGGGGTATTACTGTGAAACTAGGATACAGGAGGTGAAGAGTATTATTGTGAAACAAAGAAACAGGAGGTGGAGAGGTATGACTGTAAATCAAGGATACAGGAGGTGGAGGGGTATGACTGTAAATCCAGGATACAGGAGGTGGAGGGGTATGACTGTGAAACCAGGATACAGGATGTAGAGTGTGACTGTGGAACCAGGAAGAGGTGGTGGAGAGAATGATTGTGAAACCAAGATACAGGTGCTGGAGAGGTATTACTGTAATTCCAGGATACAGGAGGTGGGGGGTATGACTGTGAAACCAGGATACAGGAGGTGGAGAGGTATGACTGTGAAACCAGGTTAGAGGAGGTTGAGTGTAACAGTGAAACCAGGATACAGGAAGAAGTATGACTGTGGAACCAGGATACAGGAGGTGGAGTATGACTGTGAAACAAGGATACAGGAGGTGTCAGAGAACAGGAAGGACGAACTAGACAGGGTAAAACACTGATAAACAGGGTCCTGGAACTGTATAACTGTTTTTTTAACTTCAATCCATCATTTTGTTTCATTACAGAGCCATATTAAATCTTTTACATAATGGAGTAAACTTACATTTTCTTTAGTCATTCTCAGCAGAACTATATCTGTTCACATGGTTTTAATTGACATCAACCAGCCCTGTAACACATTCCACGTATCACATTCTGCCATGAAACAGTTGATAACCTGATTTACAGCACAAAGCCTCCCCATGGTGAGTCAGTGTGATGAGGACATAGCCTCACCACAATGTATCAGTGTAATTAGGTGTACCCTCCATGGTGTGTCAGTTTAATTAGGATACAGCCTAACCACATTGTGTCAGTGTAATGAGGACAGGACTAACAGGACAGAGCCTCACCATTGAGTATCAGTGTATTAAAGACAGGGCAAACAGGACAGAACTTCACCATGGAGTAAGGTAAAGGTAGGTAAAGTCTGCTGGGCTTTTACACCCGAGCCTAATGGCTCATCAGGCCGGAGCTTATCACGGTCTCGGTAGCGTGAAGCGACTTAGGAGTAAGACTCCTCCTGGATGGGACGCTAGTCCATCACAGGTTACCTTCCCAGTATCTACTGGTACCCATTTCTACTGCTGGGTGGACAGAGGCACATTTGCGGTTGGGACCTTGCCTAAGGGTCTTGGCACTGTGGGGGTCTGACCGGGATTCGAACTCACGACCTCTCAATCATGAGCCCGGCACCGTAACCATTATACCACCCCACCCCCCACCTCACCATGGAGTATTAGTGTAATAAGGGCAGTACTTACATGACAGAGCTTCACTAGGGAGTATCAGAGTAATGAGGACAGGACTTACAGGACAAGCCTCATCATGGGGTATCAGTGTAGTGAAGGCAGGACTTACAAGACACTGAGCCAAACCGTTGAGTGTCAGTGTAATGACGGCAGGACCTACAGGTCAGAGCCTCAACATGGAGTGTCAGTGTAAAGAGGACAGGACTTACAGGTCAGAGCTTCACCATGGCATGTCAGTGTAATGAGGACAGGACTTACAGAACAAGCCTCACCATAGAGTGTCAGTGTAAAAAGGACAGGACTTACAGGTCAGAGCTTCACCATGGCATGTCAGTGTAATGAGGACAGGACTTACAGAAAAAGCCTCACCATAGAGTGTCAGTGTAAAGAGGACAGGACTTACAGGTCAGAGCTTCACCATGGCATGTCAGTGTAATGAGGACAGGACTTACAGGACAAGCCTCACCATAGTGTCAGTGTAATGAGGACAGGACTTACAGGACAAGCCTCACCATGGCCTGTCAGTGTAATGAGGACATGCAGGACTTACAGGACAAGCCTCACCATGGAATGTCAGTGTAATGAGGACAGGACTTACAGAACAAGCCTCACCATGGAGTGTCAGTGTAATGAGGACAGGACTTACAGGACAAGCCTCACCATAGAGTGTCAGTGTAATGAGGACAGGACTTACAGGACAAGCCTCACCATAGAGTGTCAGTGTAATGAGGACAGGACTTACAGAACAAGCCTCACCATGGTGTGTCAGTGTAATCAGGACAGGACTTACAGAACAAGCCTCACCATAGAGTGTCAGTGTAATGAGGACAGGACTTACAGGACAAGCCTAACCATAGAGTGTCAGTGTAATGAGGACAGGACTTACAGGACAAGCCTCACCATGGAGTGTCAGTGTAATGAGGACAGGACTTACAGGACAAGCCTCACCATAGAGCGTCAGTGTAATGAGGACAGGACTTACAGGACAAGCCTCACCATTGAGTGTCAGTGTAATGAGGACAGGACTTACAGGACAAGCCTCACCATAGAGTGTCAGTATAATGAGGACAGGACTTACAGGATAAGCCTCACCATAGAGTGTCAGTTTAATGAGGACAGGACTTACAGAACAGGCCTCACCATGGTTTGTCAGTGTAATGAGGACAGGACTTACAGGACAAGCCTCACCATGGAGTGTCAGTGTAATGAGGACAGGACTTACAGGACAAGCCTCACCATAGAGTGTCAGTGTAATGAGGACAGGACTTACAGGACAAGCCTCACCATGGAGTGTCAGTGTAATGAGGACAGGACTTACAGGACAAGCCTCACCATGGAGTGTCAGTGTAATGAGGACAGGACTTAAATGTCAGAGGCTCACCATGGAGTGTCAGTGTAATGAGGACAGGACTTAAATGTCAGAGGCTCACCATGGAGTGTCAGTGTAATGAGGACAGGACTTACAGGACAGAGCCTGAGCATCTAGAGTCGGGGTTAGCTTCCTGGACACCTTCTTGGAGCTGCCTTGAACTGCATTCTCTGTCCTAGCTTTTTGTGAGGCTGTATATTCCTGAGACAGTTGAGAAGGCACTGAAACAAAGAGAATTGTATAACACAGGACATGATCACTCTTGTATAGCAAACTGTATTTTCTATCAGGTTAAATGTTTACCAGTCTATCAGGTTAAAACTGAAAGCTGTTCTTGTCTTTCATTCATCTTGCAATATTTATGCTCAAAACTTAATATTCATTGCAGCTTCCATATATGTATTAAATATTCAAGACCTTTTCCTTTTATCATTAAAAGACATCCAGGTTTTGACTCTATTGATTGATAGAATGAACACATTTCTGATTGCGTAAACTGCATGGTTACTGATGAAACTGAAGCTACTGGGCACTTCCATGGTGAGCCTTTCCATATTCAAGCTAAACGTCGTGGCGGCAGCTACAATATTTCCTGATTTATTACAAGATACTGACCTAATTTTTTATATGTATATATCATTATGGGTTTGAAATGTCACAATGGGTTTTTAATGGAAAACAGAGGTTTTTCCTTAATATCTCAAAGTAAAAATTCCTAGTGTCCCAATTTTTTGGTATGGTAGGACATTTTAAGGACATCTAACTGTATGCCAAATTTCAAATTCATAGGTCCAACGGTTTCAAAATGTGTCAGTTTAATAAACCGACAGACAGATGGATGGACAGACAAATGGACAGCCGACAGACAAAGGACCAAGACTATAGCTCAGATGACTTATAGTCAGCTAAGTTAAAAGGGTGAACAGGAACTGTGTCATTTAATGTTGTTGGACTCTGTGTATTTATGTGATATTTATTGTATTTGTTGACGTATGTGGAGCACCTCTCCAGAGAATGTAAGTTCTTGATTGTACTGTTAATATAGAATAAATATCTTTTTTATTTAATCTTGTCCTAGTTTCGGTCTTATGTGTGTATGTGCATGTTAATAGTCTCAGCCCAGTTAAAAGAAACCTGGACTGTCCGGGGGTGTGACAGACGGAACTAAAAAACTAGTGGCCCATGGGCCATGACGCTCAGCTGAATTAAAGAAATGTTGAACAATGAGCAAAATGATGGTGAGAGGGCAAAAAAATCATGAATTTTGTGAAGAATCCTAGGAAATGGGTTTCAGTGGGCGTTTGGACAGATGACCACTTCATTAGAAGGTCTAATAAATAAAAAAAATGTGTAAAAATTTGAAAAATAGAGGTAGTACCACCAGTCTGCGGGACCTGATGAAACACTTCATGATCAATATGCATGCAAAGATTCATGGCAATCAACGCATTAGTTATTCATATACTGAAGCTTTTGTAGCTTTTTTAATTATTTGGGGGGGGGGGGGGGGACATGAGCCCATTAGCCCGGAGGATAAGGGGAACAGAGACCTAATTTCAAATTTCCATGAAGACTTTTTATGGACCTCCCTAGATTTCGTTCAAGTATAAAAATTCTAGGACAAGGGGTATTACTATTTGTGCCTTCTTACAATATGAGGCTTTATTTGAAGGTCTCCAAATGAAGAAAAAAATGTGTAAAAATTCGAAAAAATACAAGTGGTGCCACCAGTTTGCAGGAACTGGTGGAACACACCATGATCAATGTTCATGTAAGGAATCATAGTAATCAAGGCAGTAGTTGTTCAGCTACTTGAGATTTTGTATCAAATTTATAATTTTTCTTAGGGGTACTTACAAGCCCCATAGCTCGGAGAATATGGGTAAATGAGACTTAATTTCAGGTTTCCACGGAGAATTTTCATGGACTTTTCTTGATATCAAGTTAGAAGATTTCAGGTTCAGCAGTTATGATTTGTGCCCTGTTAAAAGATGACAGCTTCTTTGAAGGTCTCAAAATCCCAAGAAAAAAAAATTGTAAAAATTCCAAAAATACAAATTTTTTATTATTCTGGGGGGTACTTACAAGACCGATAGCTCAGAGATTATTGGTAACAGAGACCTAATTTAAGGTTTCCAAGGAGATTTTTCACGGACCTCCCAGGATGTCAAATTGGAAGATTCCATGTCCAGCGGTTACGATTTGTGCCCTGTTAATGGACAGATAGCCAGACAACTGGACGGCCGGACGGACAACAGACAAAGAGTGATCGCTATAGCTCAGTTGTCTTTCAAGTCAGCTGAGCTAATTAATCACCATCCGTCATGTGAACAAGATAAAGCCATCCTAGATCTATAGACATGCAATATTTTAGGCCAATATGTCAAACCACTGCTTTAGAAAAATGCATAAAAATATTTTACGAATAATTGTAGGTGGCACCACCTGTCATGTGTCGCAGAGAGCTATCCAAGATGGTTGGACATGCAAAATTTCTGGCGCATACATTATCAACTCCTGAAATAAATGCCTGAATGTATTCTACAAATATTTTCAAGCCCCATAGCTGGAGGATATAGGTCGCAGTGACCTAATTTCAGGAGTGGTTATGATTTGTGCCCTATTATCAGACAACTGGACCAACGTCCAGATGACCAAAGAGTGATCAATATAGTTCAGATTTTCAGTCATCTAAGCTTAAAAGGGTCAGGTTGGTGATATACCACCTGTGCTAGAGGGTTTTGTTATACCCACTGACCTTGGCACTTCAGTAAGTTGACACTAGCAGGGCAGGGCTTCGGGGTTTCCTCATCAGAGAATTTCACCAGCTCAAAGTCATCACACAGCTCTGGTGATGCAGACTGCTTCAACAGCTTTCTTGATCTCAGTTTCTGGTGATCTACTCCTCGTCTTACATGTTTTTTGAGTACACCTGTGTAAAATTGCAAAGTCATGTTACTGATATCATTTAACAATTTGCAAAACACAACCTGGATGTGAGGAAGCGCTATCTGAATGAGAATCTGTAGAAATCTGGGTCACCACTACATGGTGAAATCTTGAAATTTAATGTTAAATTAAATGATAATATGAGGTATACCATATCATATGGTTTCATTCGAACTCTAAACAAGTGGCCCATGGGCCATGACACTGAGCAGATTCAAGCAACCTTGAACATTGGGTAAAATGACAGCCATGCAGAGTGCTCAAAATCATGCATTTTGCCAATAGACCTTAGAAATAGGTTACAGTGACCTTAGAAATAGGTTACAGTGACCTTAGCAAGGCTTTCCAGGGAGATTTTACCAGGAACTCCTTTGATGCTTAGACAGAAGTTTCTTCATCTACACGTTATAATCTGCGCCCATCAAGCTGACTAATAAATTACTAAAACCAAGTTCTTTCACATAGCTAACAGAATATAGGTCACAGTGACGTTTTTTCAAGGTTTCCTAGAAATATTTACTGGAACCTCCCTATATCTTAGTCAAATAAGTTTCTAGGTGCAACTGTAATCAATCATGCAAATCTGTCTTATACGGAGCTCAAATGATGTTCTTTCACCTTGACATATCTTGCAGAATATAGGTCACCACGAATTAATTTCTGGTTTCAAAGGGGATTTGCCCAAAACTTTCCTGGATGTAATGTTAGAAAATTCTGAGGCTTGCTGATACAATTTGTGCCCCATCTGACTTACTGGTTGTTCAAAGTCATCTTTTTGGCCCATAGTTAGCATAATACAAGGACAGGAAGGGTGACCTAGATAATACCAGAATGAGGCGGAATGGGCGATAATAGGCCCAATAAGGGAAAATTTTGTTGGCTAACTCTGGCATATAAACTCCTAATGGAGAAAATTTTCAATAATACAGAAATTGCTCACATTAAGGTTTACGTAATAAAACTATAAACTTAACATAGTAAGAGCCTTATGACAATTATTAACATTCCAGAAATCATAATGAGAACTTGTCTAAGATCTGATTTTTTATCATATTCAAATATTTTTATTTTAAAACTAGGGACCCAGGTGCTCAGCTGAAGTTTGAAATATTTTAGCAAATGCAAAATATGCTGATTTAGATTGTAATTTCTTTATATGTATAATTATATGAGAAGCTAAGAGGAAATGGCCCTCCTACTTAGTTATAGTAAAGTTCTAAATATATAATTGAAAAACTAATACTCTGACAAGACTGCCATGAAGAAGAAAAGTAAAATATATCAGATACTGTGATGCATGTGAAAAATTATAGATGGACAGGCAAGTAGACAGAATAGACTTATACCTTTATTTCATTTTCAAGGGAAAAAACATTCAAGTTTATATTAAACCTTATTTTTAAGCATATCCACTTTCTCCATTAACAGTTTTTATAAGATTCATTTTTTTTATTATGAGTTTTATAAAATTTGTAATTTAACGAGGGACCCATGGGTCATGGAGCTCAGCTGAAGTTTGAAATTTTTGCAAATGCAAAACATGCGAAATATTCTATTGTATTTTTTTTTCATATATAAAAGCATATGAGAAGTTAAGAGGAAAGGGGCCCTCTTACTTGGTAATAGTAAAGTTCTAAATATATGATTGAAAAACTAATACTCTGACAAGACTGTCATGAAGAAAAACAGAAAGTTTTGAGATACTGTGATGCATATGAAAAATTTACAGATGGACAGGCAAGTGGACAGAATGGACTAATACCTTCATTTCACTTTCAAGGGAATAATGCATTTAAGTTTATATTAAACCCTATTTTTTTTGCATATCCACTTTTTCCATTGATAGTTTTTATCAGATTCATTTTTTTATTTACAAGTTTTATAAATTTGTAATAAAAAAATCTAAAATATAAGTTAAAATATCAGAATTCTAAGTTGCAATCATTATTTATCCCGAGTGTAGCTCATATCAGGTCATATTATGCATACACGTTTTATTTTATTTAAAACACAAATGTTTGAACTGAATTTAAAAGAAAATAATGCCACAACATGGCATCTGCAAGATTATTTCTTGAATCACTATTAGAAAGTTTGTACATTGGAGTTTTCAGTACATGCCTAATTTTATCAATGAAATAAAAGATTCAGTAAATTTGATCAAATATAAACATCTTTTCAAATAAAGTATACACACTGTTGGTTGAATGAGGGACAAACAATATCATTGTGCTAATTAATATCTCAGCTATAATTTAGGTGAATTTCGGCATGCGTATACATCCTGGATAGCTTTTCTGATTTTATGACAGGTGGCGCCACCTACATTCACATTTACGCTGCAGACATCCAAGCTCATATCTCGGGAACCGTTTGACCGATCAGGAAAATTTTTTGCACAAATGTAGCCCTTGGAGAGCTTTATAACATACACAAAAAATGGTGGCGCCACCTGCAACCATGTTTGCACAGTGTCCATCTGTTTGTCTGCCTTGGGTTAAAATCACTCATATCTCTGCAGTGACTTGACTAATTCACCTGAAATTCAGCATGCGTATACATCCTGGATAGCTTTTCTGATTTTATGACAGGTGGCACCACCTACATTCACGTTTACGCTGCAGACATTCAAGCTCATATCTCGGGAGCTGTTTGACCGATTGGGCCAAAATTTTGCATGTGTATAGATCTCACATAGCTCTTTATCATACGCAAAACTGGTGGCGCCACCTGCAGCCATTTTTGCACAGCTCCTGTCTGTTTGTCTGCCATGGGATAAAATCACTCATATCTCGGCAGTGGTTTGACATATCTGCCTAAAATTTTGCAGGTTTTTACATCCCCGACAGCTCTCTTGATTTTATGACAGGTGGCGCCACCTGCATTCTAGTTTATGTAGCAGACATCCAAGCTCATATCTTGAGAACTGTTTGACCGATTGGGCCAAAGTTTTGCATGTGTATAGTTCTCACATAGCTCTTTATCATAAGCAAAACTGGTGGAGTCACCTGCAACCATTTTTGCTCAGCGTCCATCTGTTTGTCTGCCTTGGGCTAAAATCACTCATATACATGTAGTGGTTTGACTGATCTGCCTTAAATTTTCCATATGTATACAACTTGGACAGCTTTCTGGATTTTGTGGTGGGGGGGGGGGCAACCTACATATACAATTTGGCTGCAGACAACCATGCTAATATGCAACACTTCACTCTATTTCCCCTTGCCACTCAATCCATGCCTCACTTCACCCGTTCCACTCTGATTCAGGCGGATACACGTAGTCGCTTGTCGACTACCTGTATTCTAGTTTATTACTGGTATTAATATTCAATTTCACACCTGGTGAAGTTTTTACTCTTCTGAAGTAAGAAATTCCTTATCTGATGAACATCCGAGCTTTCATAGCAATACACCACTTTGTGGACACAATTAAATGTGCACTTTAATCATTGAAACCCTGGAGGTACAATACAAAATCTAAAATGTAGCCAAAGCCTAGAATAAGAATGAATCAAATACAGAAAATTCTAACATTAATCTAGTTTGTATGCACCATCCTAGGGTTGGGACTGGAGGGGTGGGGGGGGGGGGGTGCCAGGCAGAGGGGAAGCATGCTAGTAGTGGCCAAGCTGAGACACATCAAGCTTCCTGGAGTGGGTTACATAACACAGGTGAAGGCTGTACTAGGTGGGCTTGATGTAAACAACGACATGGTGTATGAAAACTTGAATAAAAGTAACTCATTTCAATAAATTCCTTTAAATTTTTTCAAATTTTGAAAGATTAAATCAATATGTATACATGCTATGAAAATTAAATCAACAGTGTTAACAGGGATAAAATGTGCCGTGGCCAAAGTTGGACAAAATCTAAGGTACTGATTTTATATTTACTCTAATAACTTATAAAATTTGCAAAATTGCAAAATTCTGATCTAATTTTGGATATACAACTAAATCTTGATTAAATAAAGTTATATCCCTGGAAAAAAAAGTCTCTAGCTTCAGCATTTCTCATGTTAATTGAGTAAATATATTTCCTGATTTTATAAAAAGTGCATTATGTTCAGGCCAATTTCTTCAAAAAATTATGCAATACTGACCTAATTTTTGGTATGTACATAGAAAATGTATGGAAGTATATGCATATTAAATAAGAGTAAAAACAGATCATTGGCTTTGATTTTAGGCACTCCTGAAGTGTAACAATTGGTTTTTAATGGAAAATGGAGGTTTTTCCTTGATATCTTACAAAGCCCTAGTGACCCAATTTTCAGTATGGTAGGAGATTGAGAGGATATCTAACGTATGCAAAATTTTAGATTCATGGGGCCAACGGTTTCAAAATGTACCCTGTTAACGGAAGACCGGCCGGACAACCGGACTAAGGACAAAGGACCATGACTATAGCTCAGATGAGTTATAAAAACTAGACGTGTTGGAACGACACAAAAGCCCCCACTGGCAGCACATTAGAAATATTATTAAAAGTGTTGGCCTATAAAAGTAGCAATTTTGAAGGAACCAGAATTTTATCATTGTCTCTTTATGGTATAACAGAGTACGGTTAATAAAGATCAATGATGATGATGATAAGAAATTCCATGAAACATTCTTACTGAAGGAGTATAACTCAACTTGGTCAAGCAGATAGAAATGCATACTGGATCTGTAAGTGATCTTTCTAAGAGTACACACTAAAGATCGGTTCAATACCTGCAGGCATAATGAAACAAGAATACGGGTAGTCAACAAGCGACTACGTGTATCCTCCAAAATCAGAGTGGAACAGGTGAAGTGAGGCATGGATTGAGTGGCAAGGGGAAACAGAGTGAGGTGTGTTGCATATTATCATGGACATCTGCAGCTGAAATGTGTATGTAGGTTGTCCCACCTACCACAAAAAATTCAGAGAGCTGTCCAATTTGTATACATATGCAAAATTTAGGGCAGATAAGTCAAACCACTACATGTATATGAGTGATTTTATCCCACAGCAGACAATTAGAAGGACGCTGTGCAAAAAATGTGGCAGGTGGCGCCACCAATCTTGTGTATGATTAAGAGCTATGTGAGATCTATACACATGGAAAATTTCAGGGGGAAATGTCCAACCAGTCCTGAGATATAAGCCTGAATGTCTGCAGCGTTAACATTAATGTAGATGGCGCCACCTGCCTAAAAAATCGAGAAAGCTATCCAAGATGTATAAACACATAACATTTTAGGCAGATAAATCAAACACTACTGAGATATGAGTGATTTTGTCCCACGGCAGACAAACAGACGGACGCTGTGCAAAAATGGTCGCAGGTGGCCCCTCCAGTTTTGTGTATGATAAAGAGCTATGTGAGAACTATACACATGCAAAATTTTGGCCCATTCGGTCAAATGGTTCCAGAGATATGGGCTTGGATGTCTGCAGTGTAAACTAGAATGTAGGTGGCGTCACCTGTCATAAAATCAAGAAAGCTGTCCAGGATGTATAAACCTGCAAAATTTTAGGCAGATATGTCAATCCACTGCCGAGATATGATTGATTTTATCCCAGGGCAGACAAACAGACGGATGCTGTGAAAAATGGTTGCAGGTGGCGCCACCAGTTTTGCATATCATAAAGACCTATGTGAGATCTATACACATACAAATTTTCAGGAAGATACGTCAAACCAGTCCGGAGATACAAGCATGGATGACTGCAGCGTGAACATGAATGTAGGTGGCACCACCTGTCATAAAATCAAGAAAGCTATCCAGGATGTATGGGCATGCCAGATTTCTGGTAAATTAGTCAAACCACTGCAGAGATATGAGTAATTTTAACCCAAGGCACAAAACAGAGGGACACTGTGCAAACATGGTTGCAGGTGGCGCCACCATTTTTTGTGTATGTTATAAAGCTATCCAAGGGCTAAATTTGTACAAAAATTTTTTCCTGATAGGTCAAACGGTTCCCCAAGATATGTGGGTTTATGTGTGGAAACAGACGCACAAATGGATGCTGGGCAAGGAAGGAAAGGACAGAGGTCAAGGTGAATTGGTTAGGCAACAGTTCCCATATGTCCTGATAATTGGTGTAAGTTTCGGAAAAATCAGTCAAGTAGTCTAAGAGGAGTTCTCTGGAAATGAACGCAGCGGCGCCGGCGGAACACGGTCAAAAACATAGTATCCACAAAACTTCGTCTTGGTGGATACAATTAAATAAATTGTGGAAATGAATAACCTAATGACACTGTCATCTCTGTAGTATATCAGTACCGTTGTCGGTACCCGGATTTGTGTTTTCAACAATTGTCTGTATGCCATGACTATGCGCATGTGCGCTCTTACCGGAAGTAACTTCCGTCTGCCATCTTAATAAACGGGCTAAGCAGTCACGTTGGTTACCTTGTTCCTAATCAGGACATTAAAGATATAAAAGTGGCGACGAGTCGTGGATAAATAGTTAATCAATCGGTTAACGCAACAGACAGTGACACCACGCGCTAGTATGGCTTTCCTAGGAACGGTTGGAGAATACTCCCAAGGCCACGAAAGCTGGGAAACGTATATTGAAAGGTATGAACAGTTCATTCTTGCTAACGGCATTAGTGATGCAAAGAAAGTTCCCGTTTTGCTGTCAGTCATAGGATCAAAGACTTATAATTTGCTAAGAAGCTTAACAAGCCCAGATAAGCCAGCCACGAAGTCATATGCTCAAATTATAGAGATACTGGGGAATCATTTCACGCCTGAACCGATTGTCATTGCGGAACGATACCGATTTTATAAATGCAACCAGGCTACTGATCAGCCCGTGAATAGCTATGTGGCTCAGCTGCGTCAGCTGACGGAACACTGTAAGTTCGGTGCTTTCTTAAATGATGCACTTAGGGATAAATTTGTGTTAGGACTTCAGAGTGAGGCCATACAGAAACGGTTATTAACCGAGAAAGACTTAACTTTTGATAAGGCCGTCGAGGTCGCTGTGGCAATGGAAGTTGCAGCACGTGATAGTAAAGAGCTCAGTCAGCAGCAGAATTCTGCTCTTGATGTACATAAGCTTGGTGCACATAAACCACACAATAGAAATAGGTGCTGGAGATGCACAAGGTCAAACCATGGGCCAGATGATTGTTTTTATAAATCAGCAAAGTGCCGTGCTTGTGGGTTAATTGGACATATTCAAGCTTCAAAGTCATGTAAAGGACAGGTTACTAGCAGTAAGAAATTTCATGGTGCTAAAAAGATGACTAAAAAGAAACAGCCTGATGGTTCAGTGAAAAGTGTCGCAGAGTTAAGTCCGTCAACATCAGAGAGTGATGATGATAGTCTCTGTTTAAAAGCTATCAAGAGTAAACAAAAAAAGTGTCCACCAATAATGATTCCTGTAACCGTGGAAAACAAACCAGTAAATATGGAATTAGATACAGGCTCCACAGTGTCTATTATCTCCAAACAGTTGTACCAGGACTTGTTTCCAGATTTAAAACTGAGCAAGACTAGTGTTTCATTGAAAACATACACAGGGGAAGCTATCTTCCCAGTAGGAGTCCTGAGTGTTTCTGTTGAGTACAACAGACAGATCTATGACAATATGGAACTTTATGTGGTTGATCAGGATTCGACGCCCTTGTTCGGCCGTGCATGGCTAACCTGTATCCAGCTGGACTGGCAATCAGTCAAGTTACTAAGAGAGAGCAGCAAACTAGACACAGTATTAAATGCTCACAAACAGCTATTTAAGAAAGAACTTGGTGAAATTAAAGAATGCAGGGCACACATTACTTTAAAAGAGGATTCTGTACCCAAATTCTGTAAGCCGCGTCCAGTAGCATACTCACTACGTGAAAAAGTAGAATCAGAACTTGACCGCTTGCAGAGAGATGGAATTATCTCACCTGTAGCTACTAGTGAGTGGGCCACACCCATAGTCCCAGTGGTCAAGAGGTCCGGTGATATACGTATATGTGGTGATTTTAAGGTCACGGTTAACCAGGCACTTAATGTTGACCAGTACCCTTTGCCAAAGGTTGAGGACATATTTGCCGGATTGGCAGGTGGTAATGCCTTTTCAAAGCTTGATCTAGCGCACGCGTATCAACAGATGGTGGTCGACGAAGACAGTCGAAAATATCTTTGTATTAACACTCATAAGGGATTATTTGTATATAATCGCCTTGCGTTTGGAATCGCGTCGGCACCAGCGATTTTCCAAAAGACTATGGAACAGATAGTACAAGGGTTACCTGGTGTCCAGGTATATCTAGATGATATACTCGTCACAGGTGTAAATGAAGATGAACATTTAGTGAATCTTGACAAACTGTTGACAAGACTGGAACAATTTGGATTGCGTATTAGACGTGATAAATGTGAATTCTTCCAGCCATCAGTTACCTATTTGGGTTACAAGATTGATGCTCAAGGGTTGCATGCGACCTCCGATAAAGTTCAAGCAATCCTTGATACCGAACCGCCAAAGTCAGTTGAGGAACTTCGCTCATTTCTAGGGCTACTTAACTATTATGGCAAATTCCTCCCAATGTTGTCTTCAGTGTTACAGCCGCTAAACTCTCTACTCAGCCCAAAAGTGAAATGGAATTGGTCTGAGGAATGTGACAGCGCTTTTGAAGAAGCCAAACAGCTGATGACATCAAATCGTGTTTTGACACACTACGACCTTCACTTACCACTTACACTAGCTTGTGATGCGTCAAGTTACGGTGTAGGGGCCGTCATCTCTCATGTGTTGCCAGATGGTAAGGAAAAACCTATTGCGTTTGCTTCAAAGACACTCAATAAAGCTCAGCGTAACTATTCGCAAATAGAGAAAGAAGCCCTCGCAATTGTGTTCGGTGTGCGCAAGTTCTACCAATATCTCTATGGTCGTCGATTCACCCTGATAACAGACCATCGTCCATTAACATCTATATTTGGTCCTAAGAAGGCTGTGCCACCCATGGCAGCAGCACGTTTACAGAGATGGGCCTTGTTTTTATCAGGTTTCCAGTATGACATTGTCTATAAGAATACACATCTCCATGGAAACGCCGATGGATTGTCGCGCTTGCCTTTGCGTCATATCCAGAGTAAAGATGGCAGTGATGCTGTTGATGTATATCTGCTTACTCAGATAAATAACAGTTTACCAGTCAACACGCAACAGATTCGGCAAGCAACTAGCAAACACCCTGTACTCACCAGAGTACGTGACATGATAATGAACGGGTGGTCAAACGAATTCAAACAAGACAGTCAGTTTTCTCCATTTTATACCAGACAAGATGAGTTATCTGTACTGCAGGGATGCATATTGTGGGGAGTCCGTGTTGTGATACCTCCCAAACTGAGAGAAAATGTGCTAAATGAGTTACATGAGGGTCACCTCGGCATCGTAAAAATGAAAGGACTTGCCAGGAGCTTTGTATGGTGGCCGTCTTTAGATGCCGACATTGAACAAATGACCAAGAGCTGTCAAAGTTGCAAGACAACTCAACATATGCCGCCATTATCGCCATTACATCCGTGGATTTGGCCATCTAGGCCATGGCAGCGCGTCCACATGGACTTTGCGGGGCCATTTCAAGGACACATGTATCTTGTCCTTGTCGACGCACACTCAAAATGGCCAGAAGTTATCATTATGGATAACACTACTAGTGCTAATACAATTAATGTGCTAAGACAAGTGTTCAGCAGAACAGGCTTGCCAGAACAGCTTGTATCAGACAACGGGCCTCAGTTTTGTTCAGCAGAGTTTAAACAGTTTACTCTGTCCAATGGCATAAAACATGTTTTCTCAGCTCCGTATCATCCATCTACAAATGGACTCGCAGAGCGGTTCATCCAGACCATGAAACAAGCTCTACGTGCTTCTCGATCACAGAACACACAAACAAGCTTAGATCGATTCCTCTTGGCCTATCGAAATTCCCCTCATACCACAACCAAGGAGAGTCCTGCTATGCTGTTTATGTGTCGACCGCTCAGATCCCGTCTTGATCTGATAAAACCTGATTTAGCTGCAGATGTTGCAGATCGCCAGGTCAAACAACGATTGTCCACGGGTCCATCTTCGTTACGCCAGTTTGACCTTGGTGACACAGTCCTTGTGAGGAATTACCGGGGAGGAGATAAGTGGGTCCCTGGTACTGTTAAATCAAGGTCAGGACCTGTGTCATATTCAGTAGAGTTGCGCGATGGACCTGTTGTAAGAAGACACATTGAACAGATTGTGTCTGATCATCAACCCAGAGTGTTCGCACATGGTTCTAGCACGTCATGCAAGGACCATGCACCAACGGTTGTCTCCGCTGAGAACGTCAGTGTTAGTATGTTCGGAGAACCTCTACCGGATGCTACAGAACATTCCAGTGATAATTCAGATATTGATGTACATGTTCAGATTAATGCAACACCTAGTGGTGATAGTAATAATTCTGATGATACTGAAGTTCAAAGTTCTCATGTTGAATCTCCAAAGCGTAGGTACCCGCTAAGAGACCGAAAACCGCGTAAAATTGTGGACATGTAATTTGGTTAAGTTTTGAGTATTTGATTTGGGTAGTTCATTGTTCAACTTGTATTCTTTCTGATTACTGGAATATCAAAGACACTGCTCCTGCGCTAAACAGACTCATTGGTACTTGTTTTTGTTTACATAATTAAGCCCGGAGGGGTGTAGTATATCAGTACCGTTGTCGGTACCCGGATTTGTGTTTTCAACAATTGTCTGTATGCCATGACTATGCGCATGTGCGCTCTTACCGGAAGTAACTTCCGTCTGCCATCTTAATAAACGGGCTAAGCAGTCACGTTGGTTACCTTGTTCCTAATCAGGACATTAAAGATATAAAAATCTCAATAAGGAGTGTCATGTGGCCTGAATAGTAACATCAATGGAGCTGAATTTGAACGCATGTGCTTAAAAATCAATCTAATATAAATTTGCACTTGCATGCACTTGTAAAGCAAGGGTGTGAAATGAGTGGTGTGTCAGAGACAGAACGTTTTCAAAAGTGTGGACACAAACACTGATGACATGCCTTCAGAAGTTGAAAGGTAAACTCTATCTGTAACTGGTCATCATCCAACCATACATAAAAAATCAGGTCAATATCTACAGGCATTTTAAAAGAAAATGTCCGTACGAGTGCATTTATCATGAAAATTATTATTTGTCATGAAATTTTCTATGTTCAGGAGCTGTCATATTGTCAAAAGTAGGTGAGCCAGGACAAAATGCAAACTCTATCTGTAACTGGGGGCATGATCTCTAAAGGTTTTCTTTATCGATTGTTAGTTATATTAACGAATGCACTAACGAGGGACTTAACGAAACCCTAACAAGGGTATCTCGAAGGTGTTCGTCAGGGCATGTTATGCAAATTTATCGTTAGTCAACTAACGATTGTTAATCTTTCAAAAAGGGTCTCGTTAGCTCTTCTGGGAACATCTGGTGTGCCTAGAAAGTTTACTATAGACTTGTTTCCCTCTCAAGATAGGTCCCGAGAAGCTCTAGAAAATGACAACTTTGGCTATATTGTGACGAACCTATGGCAGATGTTCATACTGATATACACAGTGTTGCTACATCTAATTTTAATAAGTCAGTCAACTTTATTTTAGAATGTGCACTGCCAAAAATAATTTTCTTATCTAAGGAAATATTAGTTATTTTCACTTGAAACAAGTAAAATTTACCTAAAACAAGGAAGTACCTAGAAATTAATCCTTGAATCACAAGAATGAAGCCCATCTCTTTGATAAACAAGTAAAAATACCTACAGTTTAGAAAAATTTACTTGATATAAGTTAATTTACCTTCAGCTGTAGGCTTTACTCCCGTGTTTGAGAAAATTTAACTTTAGAATGAGTGAGGTGCAAGTAAAGCTTACTAATATGAATGTAACCACATATTAAACATATGCAAAATACAATTTTAATCACTGTATATTGTAACATTGTCAATTAGGTTTACAGTCCTACATCTAACAAATGTTAAATAAACGGGGTGCATAAAAGTGGCTGTAAAGAATTTCTAAGTGAAAAATATTGAGTAATTATAAACATTTATGCCCACTCATTGTCATACAGCAGTTGTTCTCATTTTGGCTAACCAAGTCACTGAGGTAAATTTAAAGTTTTCAAACCTTCAGGGTTATAAGTGTGATAATTTATAAAGCAGAAAGTACTAAAAAATAGTAATGTTCACAAAATCCTGTATTTAAGCTGATTTTATCTTTAGGTGATGGTTAAGGGCACCAGTTTTCAAATTTATCTGTGAATTTACTTTATCCTGGTTTTTGTTCATACTGATTTTCAGAACAATTTAACCATCTCTACCACCCTTCTTGAAAAATCTAATTCATGCTCGGTTTTATTTTCACAATATGTGGATGTATACAAGATCAAGGTCTCTTTTAATTATATTAAATTATTAAAGTCATGACCCTACTTTAAGGAGTCTAGCTAGGCCTTTTCTTTATCACAGAAATCAAAATAAACTCTTAAATGAATTCACAGCTAGCAGTTAATTTGTTTAAAATTAAAATTATTTCCAGTTTTATTAAACATTTTATTTGACCTGAATTAATAAACTGAATATATGTGAAGCATCATATTATAAAATATGGAGAATTGCATGTATGTATTGAAAAAATAGTATATTAGGAGATTTAACTGTAAAAAAATGAAAAAAAAAAATGGGACACATGTTATATGTATATAATACACACAAGAAACTTTAAAAAAAAATAAGAAAGAAATTTTCATGCAATAATTAATTTATACACAAAAATATTATATCTTCATAATCTTACAGTTGTTTCTGATTAATCACACAAATAATGTACCATAATGGAAGGTAACTTTGCCTGCTTTTTTTTATTTCCTGCTTATTTTCATCAGAAATATATATATATATATATATATATATATATATATATATATATATATATATATATAGTGCAACCCAGAAATAATTGTGAAACAAATGTCATTTATATCTTATGATTATTAATTATAAACAGAATCAATATCTGAAAAATTTACTGTCATTGTTACCGCAGGACATGCAAATTTTGAATTAATTTACACACATACATATAAATATATACATATATGTATATATATTATTAAGTATTGTGTATTTTACGACATGACTGCACTTACGGCATGTCCGCTTTACGGTACCAGTGACAGTTTATGGCGCCTAAAACTTTGTCAGAACGTGTATTGTCAGTTGAAATGAGGTGCTCGCATATGAACTCAACCAATTTGGAAACGCAGTGGATGACTTGCATCAGCTTACCTATGAGCGTAAGAAACCACAAATATCTAATTCTAAACTGCCATCGTGCATTTTGTGCCTTTTTTATTCGACTTGTGACATTGACCCCTAATAGACCCCCATTATCGCTCACGCGCGTCAGCAGTTTTGTGCTAGTGTTAAGTAAACCTTCATATTATGTGATTTATCACAGAGCATTGTTAGAAAATAAATAATAACAGTAGCTGTAACATATATTAATAATTTAATGAACTTTTGACGCCGTGAATGACCTTTAGAAGAAAACTTGTTTGACTTGAAGTTGACATTTTTAGTAAGGCTAAAACGTGGATGTCAGAAGTCTGATCATGGATATACTACATATCACTTATAAGCAAACAGAGAAATCAAACATAAATATGTAATTTCAGTTTTAATTATTTATGAGTGTAGAAACATGTTTAAATTTGTATTTAATGTATTGTTATTAAAAGATTATGCAAGTTACTCACTGTTTCATATTTACAGTTAGATTAACAATATGACAATTGACATCCATTTTCTGTGGAATCATATGATTACTGTGAGATACTCTGCAGAAAATTATTTTAAAACCATAGATCTTTATTAACAAGTTTTATTTTCCTTGCATCTCTCAGACATCTATGAGTTGAATCATAATTTAGATATTTAAAAAAGTATAATTTTAAAATAGTTTAGCTTAATAATAATACTTATATACAACATACAGCATATACAACATTTAAAACTTAACATACAAGTGGAAACACTTCTTTTTTTCAATATATCAATATTTTAGTTCCAATTATAAATAAATTTAATTTTGAACACATATTTGCATAGTTTCAGGACTGCCTAATATGAAAACCACTGATCTGTTTCTGCTCATATTTATTTTGCATGTCCTTCAATACTTTTCCTTTGTACATACCAAAAATTAGGCCAGTATTGCTTAATTTGTTGAAGTTATGTTCCGAACATTGTACACTTTGTAAAAAATCAGGATATATATTTACTTAGTTAACATAAGAATTGCTGAAGCTACAGACTTTCTTTCAGGGTAATTTGCATTTAATCAAGATTTAATTATAAACCAAATATTTGGTCTGAAATTTTCAAATTTTATAAGTTATAAGCATTAATATAAAACCAGTACTTTAAATTTTGGCCATGGAACTTTTTTTCCTGTAAGCTCTGTTGATTTTATTTTAATATCATGCACACTTAAGGATTTTAACTTCTAAATTTTGAAATTTTAAAGGAATTGACCAAAAACTGTAGCTCTTATTAAAGTTTTAATGAGACCAAGTCACACCTAGGCTATACTGAAGCCCCTCTATATGTCCCTATGTTGACCTTTCAGGCTTATTATGCATGCTTGAAGGGTGGCAAACTCTACAGTCCTCCAGCTCTTGAGTGGCCACACCTGGATCTAACTGTGTCACACACCGCTCCTCTAGTAGTTGTTTTGGCCAAAAACAAAATAAACAATAATTAAAACAAAAAATTTGTTATATAATAACAAATTTAAGAAAAATTTATGGTAAAGGAATTTTTTGTCAGTGAATAACAGCAACCTTTTTAATTTCTGATGTTTTATGGATCTTTTATGGATGGCCAAAAATGTATTCCAAATGACACCATGCAGTCACCATTGGGTATTTTTCATTTAAATCATAAAAATAAAAAATAATTGAATACAGTTGTTGTATACTTTTGGTTTAAGGGATTATTTTAAGCAAATTAATGATAGACAAGGATGCAGTTGGTTATATTAAGTCATCTGAGCTATAGACATGGTCCATTGTCCATCGTCTGTCTGTCCATCCGTCTATCCGTTAGACTGGCATGTTTTGAAACCAATAGGCCTTCAAACCCAAAATCCGGCATACTGTTAAGCCAGCTGTACATGAGGCAACATGTCGCGCGACAAGTCGCACAGGGGTAAATCGCACATTTTCATGGGTTGCGCGACATGTCACAGAAGAAGGAACATGGTTTTTTTTACCTGCGACTTGTCGTGTGACATCTGGCCAAGTGTTGGGAAAAGCCAATAAATAACAGTTTTATATACATAACGATTGATCATGTTATCCATTGATAATGTGACCGTCCATGGTTTCACTGTGTCTGATTAGGTTGCTATATATATGTGTGTGTGTTTAACGGTAAACAGGACACTCAGAAGAAATTGTGTAGCTATCCCAGAATACCTATGCCTATTTTTCTTATATATCTATATTAATAAAGAGAAACAAGATGAAATATGTCCTAGGCAGAATACATTTTTTTGTCACTCGCACTTATATTGATAAATTGTTATTTTGTTGAAACCTGGAAGTTATGTTTGGTGCATGTAGCTTTAATAATAGTTTTGCAGGACATGTTGCAGAACATGTCGCTGTGTGTATGGACTGTTCTTGTTGTGCAACATGTCGCAGAACTCTGTGTTCTGTGACATGTCGCCTCGTGTATGGCTGGCTTTAGATGTTCCCAAGATCTCCTACTTAATGAAAATTTGGTCATGGTAACTTTGTCCCTTTAACAAATTAAAGAAAAAAATAAATTTTCCATTAAAAATCTCTTTTCAAACTTCAGGACTGCATAAATTCAAAACCAATCATCTGTATTTTTTCGTCATATGAACCACAAATATTCCCTCATATAGTTCCTATGTTCATGCCAGAAATAAGGTGTCAGAATTACTTAATTTATAAAAGTTATTGGCCCAAACATAAAAAAATCAGTAAAGATATTTACCACTTAACATAATAACTGTCGAAGCTATAGACTTTTCTTCAGGTATATAACTGTATTTAATCAAGATTAAATTGTACACCCGAAATTGGATCTGAAATTTGTAAACAAGTTAAAAGCATTTATATAAAATCAGTACCTTAAATTTTGCTGATCTTTGACCATGTCACTTTTTTTTCCTGTAGGTATATTCATTTTAATTTTATAGCAGGTACACATAATTAATAAAACTGTTAAATACTGAAATTTGAAAATAAATGCAAAAAAATTAGGCTAGTCATTAAATTTTTTCAGGGGCTCTATTGTATTCATTTGCCATTTCATGCAAGCTCCAGGCTTCCCACTTCCGGTCACAACAGCCCTGCCAGGGTAACCTTATAAGTGACGCCACAACATTCCAGCATCCCTGCTGTGACAGGTGTACAGTTATTCTTATGTCAACTCCCCCCCCCCTTCAATCATATCAACCATCCATGACCTTATTATTAACTGTTCCTCTCAGACCTTTCTCCATTTGATATTATTTTAGATTTTACCTTCAAGGTCAGCTTCAGCTGAGCACAGTAACCCATAGGTCCCTTGTTGACTGTTGAATTTAATAGGGTAGCATGTATATCACAAGTACAAAGAAGTACAAGCATCAATGAAACAAATATTACTCCTGAAATACTGGCATGGATTGCAGTAAAATAATTTTAGGTGTTTGATATGAATTCAAACCCATCTTGAGCTGCACAGATGTATGAAACCCAAAACAATTGTAGTTTGTACCACAAGTCTTGTAAATGATTTAGCTATCTGAAATGTATAAATATGCCCATTTTCTATCTGATATGGCAAACCCCTCTTGAAAAATAATCAGGGATATACATGGTGCAAAAATTATTGTAGGTAGCCCCATTGGTCTTGAATAGGATGAAGCTATCCTAAATGTAGAATTAAATAAATTTTCAGAATTATATAGCAAATTCTGCCTGAGAAATCAGCAGGGATATACACTATGCAAAAATTAATATTTATTTATGTTCATATCGCTAGTCATTTCCTTTAATACAACATTTAGCTCACTTGAGAACTGAAGTTTTGCATATTGTATTTGTCACAGATACTTATTTCATGATGAGTAATATAAATAAATTTTATAGATTACTTGAAACTTTTTTTAAGCATGATAGATTGACAGTAATCTTATGTATAATTACTTTAAAGTATTACTCATTGTAGGATCCAAATATGGGATAACTGATATCATATGCATTGATCAATTATATAATATGCTTTGATTTTTAGTCCACTGCATGCATTTGCATTGCTACAATGCATGCATATTGCATTAAGGGTGGTTTTAGGATTCCTTTCTTGCTTAAGGATATTTTCCTTGAGTAAGTAAATATTCCTTAAACATTTGGAAAAATATATGAATTTTCTTACCCCACTCCCAAATGACTTAAAACAAGAAAATATTTTAAAGAAACTATTCCTTATTTTAAATATTCCAATTTTCTTATTTAAGTTAAATTTCCTTGTTTGTTTCTTATTTAAGATAAATTTCCTTGTTTGTTTCCTAGGTCCTAGCAAGAAAATATTTCTAGTTTTTCAAGTAAAATTTTCTAGATTATATTTAAGGAAATATTTCTTGCCTCACTCCCAAGGATATTTTACTTATATAAAGTTTTTTTTCTCATTATAAGAAAGTGATTTTTGGCAGTGTGTTTGTTCTGAAAGGTTTGATAGAGGGTGAAACCAGTCATAGCCAATGTTTCCGCGTTTAACCACCTAAAATTATGTTGACAATAGCCAGCATTCAATCCAAACAGAAATCTGCTGACCGAAAGTGGTCAGGAGACAGCGTAAGCCAATGATTTCATGCGCATGCAAGGCTGACATGAGTGTTTTGACACATTTACTGAACAAAAGCAACCAAGCAGTAAGCAGTTTTTGGGTGTAGGCCTATACCATTTCATTTCTTCAATAATTAACCGACATTATATGGAGCCAGAAAAATATTTAACACGGTTAGTTGGTTCATTTAAGTCTATATATGGATGACTTATTTTTAAGAATTATTTTAAATTTTTTTTTTCAAATATCCTGCTTCATACGGCATTTTAAAAGCTGACTATAAGGCAAAAAAAAATAAAAATAAAGGTATGGTTCCCAGGCACTTTTTCTCAAATAAGTGTGGGCGGGTGATATTTTATTTTTTACCTTTTTGTATGTTTCAATTAAAATTTCATATGATCAGGGAAAAGTATGAAAATAACATTTTTTTTTGCTAAACAGGTAAAAGCTCTACATAAATTATATTATTATTCTTCTTGAAAGATATTCAAAATAAAAATTTTTGATGCAGGGGTTAAAATTGACGTTGGCGGTGCCTGAGAATCAAACGTTTTATTTTTTTGCCTTAAATGTAAACGCCAGAAGCCATTTATGTGTGGACTTGCTCTCTGTTTCACATCCAAGAGGGGGCCACCTTTAGGGGGTTTTCTCAACTAATAATCTCCAAAATTTTCATATTTTGGCCTATTATTTTTAAATTTAACCCATTGGCATACACATTTTTGTCTTTAAATAAGATTGATATTTAATTCTGCAAGTATATTTAGAATATTATGAAAAATACATAGGTCAGTTTTCTAAAATATGCAACTTTAAGTTCCCCATTAGTTATAATATCATATAAAACCCACCACAAGTGTGGATTTTCAACTTCATATACTGTAAAAATAAACAAATTGACTCCTAGATTTAATTTCATAATTTTACAAAGTATGCCTTGTTGATATCATTTCCAAAATATTTAAGAAATTTCATTGGTAGTTTAAAGTGTGAATTTCCCTCTTAAACTCTTTAAGCCTTTTAAGTTATATATATCAAATGATAATATGTTTCTTTTGTCATTCAAAGTAATTAATAATATTATATTTGATTTTGGGATTCACATGTAAAGAATGCATGTATGCGCAGTATATTATGATTCTCTGTTAATAAAGTTATGTCATTATTTCATCTAAATACAAATGTGTGCGTATTTATGATTATTGATATCTCCATGACATTTCTACGGAGCCCGGGAGATGACATAGTAAAAAATATATTTATTTATTCGTGCGCACGAATTACAAGCTTTACATGAAAAGCAAGCACATATTGACTCAGTCTAGGCACAGGCTGGCAGATTCTGCGAGCACACTCGGTTGTCAAAATGGAGCCCAACGACTTCCGACAATTTTGTGATTTTCTATACCTTGAAAAATTCAGAACTCTATTGTGCTTGAATGTAGAAAGGTCTACAACCTGTACTTAAAGAATATAATTTTAAAACTCACAAACCCATATACTCAGTGTCATGCATGGTGGAAAATTTCTTAGGCTTTGTTGGTAAAAAACACCAACCTACATTATCATCCTTGAAGCAATATGTAAACATAATTGTAGACAAAGCCCATCAGGTTGAACTTTTTAACAGTTAGTTCACTTCACAAAGTAACTACCTTTACAGTTCTCAATCGCCATTTGATGATGTTGCTACATTGCAAATCACACATAAACTAGGTGAAATGAGCTTCACAGAAAAGGAGGTATCTCATGTCTTTTTTTGGGATTTACCTTAACTAATTCGCTTTCCTGGAAGAAACATATACACAAGATATGATTGAAAACCAATAAGTGTTTGAAAAAATTGTAATATTATAAATTCCATTTCTCTTTAAAAGTTTTAGATTGTATGTATAAATCATTAATACGGCTAGTACTGGAGTATGGTAAATTAATATTTAACAATTGTTCTGTCAGACAGTCATATCCACTGGAGAGTATACCACGAAAAGCAGCTTTAACATGTACTGGAGCGCTCTCAACTACCAGCACTGGACCCATGTTAAAAGAGCTATGATGTTTAAGTCTAAAAATAAGAAAAGACCTGGCTATACTATCCACATTTTATGAAATCATGATGGTTAAAGGACTAAAGCTCCAGATTATTTGCATGCTTTATATATTACCTCAAACTCTGTCTAATGCTCAGCCCTAAAGTCCAGGCAAATCGCATTTGCTAAGGATATACCGAGGTTCGCACAGAAAGAATGACGCTTTTCTTTCTTTCCAATAGCCTGCAAACTTCTGAACAGTCTTCCAATTCCACAATATTAACCTTATTTGGTTACGACTAGGTGCCATGTCATAAGCGGGGGGTCAAACTTTTATAAATTACTCAATCATAAATACAAACCCTAACGAACAGTCCAGACCGTTCTTTAAAATAACGAAGATTTTGCCGAGTTAAAGAAAAAGGCAAATTAAGGATTTTGTTCGAGATACCCAAGTTTATTGTTAAAACCCCTTAAGGAATTTGTTAACCTAACGAACACTTCGAGATCATGCCCCCGGTCTTCATTCATGCCAAAACCAAAAATCAGGCCATTATCTGCAGGCATTGAAAAAAAAAACTCTGTACAAGTGCATTTATCATGAAATTTTCTATTTGTCATGGAATTTTCAGGAGTCATCATATTGTCAAAAGTAGGTCAGCCTGGACGAAACATACTAGATCTGTAACTAGTCATCATCCATCCACAAATAAACAAGTGGCCCATGGGCCATGACGCTCAGCTGAATTCAAGGAATGTTGAACAATGAGCAAAATGACTGCCAGAGTGCAAACAAATCATGAATTTTGTGAAAATCCTTAGAAATGGGTTTCAGTGGGCTTTTGGACAGATGACAACTTCATTTGAATGTCTCATAAATAGAAAAAAAAATGCGTAAAAATTTGGAAAAAATACAGGTAGTGCCACCAGTCTGAAGGAACTGATGAAACACTCCATGATCAATATGCCTGCGAAGAATCATGGAGATTAATGCATTGGTTATTCAGATACTGGAGTTTAGTATCAAATTTTTAATTATTATGAGGGGTACTTACTACGAAGGATATGGGTAACAGAGACCTAATTTCATGTTTTCACAGAGACTTTTCATGAACCTCCCTTGATGTCAAGTTAGAAGAATCTAGGTCCAGCTGTTACGATTTGTGCCCTGTTAACAGATGACAGCTTCTTTGAAGGTCTCAAAAATAAAGAAAAAAATTTCATAAAAATTGAAAAAAAATACAGATGGCGCCACCAGTTTGCAGAAACTGATGGAACAATCCATGATCAATATTCATGCAAAGAATCATGGTGATCAATGCAGTAGTTATTCAGAGACTTGAGCTTTTGTATCAAATTTTGCATTATTTTGGGGGGTACTTTGGAGCCCCATAGCTCCAAGGATATGGGTAACAGAGACCTAATTTTAGGTTTTCAAGGAGATTTTTGATGGACCTCCCTGGATATTAAGTTTGAAGATTCCAGGTCCAGTGGTTACGATTTGTGCCCTGTTAACAGATGACAGTTTCATTGAGGTCTAAAAAAAAGAAAAAAATTTGTAAAAATTCAAAAAAATACAGGTGGCACCACCAGCCTGCAGGAAATAATGGAACATCCCATGATCAATATTCATGCAAAGAATCATGGTGATCAATGCAGTGGTTATTCAGATACTTGAGCTTTTGTATCAAATTTTGCATTATTCTGGGGGGTACTTCGGAGCCCCATAGCTCCAAGGATATGGGTAACAGAGACCTAATTTCAGGTTTTCCTAGGAGACTTTTCATGGACCTCCCAGGATATTAAGTTTGAAGATTCCAGGTCCAGTGGTTACGATTTGTGCCCTGTTAACAGATGACAGTTTCATTGAGGTTTAAAAAAAAAAGAGAAAAAAAATTGAAAAAATATAGGTGGCACCACCAGTCTGCAGGAAGTGATGAAACATCCCATGATCAATATTCATTCAAAGAATCTTGGTGATCAATGCAGTGGTTATTCAGATACTTGAGCTTTTGTATCAAATTTTGCATTATTCTGGGGGATACTTCAGAGCCCCATAGCTCCGAGGTTTTGGGTAACAGAGACCTAATTTTCAGTTTCCAAGAAGACTTTTCATTGGCCTCTCTGCATGTCAAGAAAGAAGATTCTAGGTCCAGCCGTTATGATTTGTGCCCTGTTATCAGATGACCACATCTTTTAAGGTATCAAAAATAGAGAAAGAAAATTGTAAAATATAGAAAAAATACAGGTGGCGCCACCAGTCTGCAGAAACCGATGAAACACTCCATGATCAATATTCATGCAAAGAATCATGGTGATCAATGCATTAGTAGTTCAGATATTTGAGTTTTTGTATCAAATTTTCATTATTCTGGGGGGTACTTCAGAGCCCCATAGCTTGAAGAATCTGGGTAACAGAGACCTAATTCCAGGTTTCCAAGGAGACTTTTCATGGGCCTCCCTGCATGTCAAGATAGAAGATTCTAGGTCCAGTTGTTACGATTTGTGCCCTGTTTACAGATGACTGCATCTTTTAAGGTCTCAAAAATAGAAAAAAAAAAAAAAAAACAGGTGGCGCCACCAGTCTGCAGAAACTGATGAAACATCTCATGATTAATATGTATGCCAAAAATCATGACCATCAGTGATGTAGTTAATGAGATATTGAAGTTTTTGTATGAAATTTTTCACTATTATGGTGGGGGGGGGGTACTTTGGGGCCCCTTAGCTCGAAGGATATGGGTAACAGAGACTTAATTTCAGGTTTTCAAGGAGATATTTCATGGATCTCCCTTGATGTCAAGTAAGAAGATTCCAGGTCTAGCGGTTACGATTTGTGCCCTGTTAATGGACGGACGGCCGTACGGCCGGACGACGGACGAAGAGTGATCGACTGAAAGTCATCTGAGCTAAAAATCAGGCTAAGATCTACAGGCATTGCAAAAAAAGTGCATACAAGCTAGTGCATTTAGCATAAAATTTTATATTTTTCATAAAATTTTCTATGTTCAGGAGTTGTCATATTATCAAACTAGTGGCCCATGGGCCATGACGCTCAGCTGAATTCAAGGAATGTTGAACAATGAGAAATATGATTGCCAGAGTGCCAAAAAATCATGAATTTTGGGAAGAGTCCTTAGAAATGTCTGGTTTACGAGAAAACTCTCCAAGACGGATTGACATGCGAAATTTCAGACCAATATCTTGAACCATTCCTGAGATATAAGCAATTTTCCCCCAAGCACATGTACATATGGACACCACCAGTCTTGAGTACAAGATGGAGCAGGCAAAGATCTATGGACATGCACAATTTCAGGCCAATAAGGCACACCATTACTAAGAAAAGAGCATTAAATTATTCTACAGAAACAGAAAGGTAGGTGGTGCCACCTGTCTGGTTTTCAAGAAAATTTTCCAAGATGGATGGACATGCCAATTTCAGACCAATACCTTGAACCACTCCTGAGATATGAGCAATTTTCACCCAAAGCAGATGTACGGATGGATGCCACAGGAAAATGATTTCAGGTGGCTGCACCAGTCTTGAGTACAAGATAGAGGAGTCCAAGACCTATGGGTTTGGACAATTTCAGGCAAATATAACAAGTCACTCCTGAGAAAAGGGCATTTATTTATTCTACAAAACAGGGTGGCGCCACCTGTCGGGTTTACCAGAAAACTTTCCAAGTTGATGGACATGCCAAATTTCATACCAATATCTTGAATCATGCCTGAGATATGAGCAATTTTCAACAAAAGCAAATATACCGATAAATGCCACATGAAAATGACTGCAGACAGCACCACCAGTCTTGTTTATGAGATGTAGGTAATGAGGATCTATGAACATGCACAATTTCAACCCAATACATTGCAGAACCACTTAGACGAACAGATGGCAAATGCACAGATGGACACTATGCAAAAAGTTTTGTAGGTGGTGCCACCAGTTGCAATTATGGGATAGAGAGATCCAAGATCTATGGTCATGCAAACTTTCAGCACAATACATTAAGCCACTCCTGAGATATGGGCTGTTATCTAAAAGACACCAAGATTCATACTGCACAGAAAAGATTGCTGGTGGTACCATCTGTCTTTGTTTGGCACAACAACATAGGTGAAGGAACAACTATGCAAGGTTTCGGAGAGATCAGTCCAAGGGTCTCAGAGGAGTTCTTTGGAAACTAACGCAGAATTTTTGTATCACATTTTTTAATTATTCTCAGGGGTACTTACCAGCCCCATAGTGAGAAAGATATGGGTAACAGAGACCTGATTTCAGGATTTAAAAAAGATTTTTCATGAGCCTCCCTGGATGTCAAGTGAGAAGATTCCAGGTCCAATGGTTACTATTTGTGCCCTGTAAACAGATGAGAGCTTCTTTGAAGGTATGAAAAATAGAGAAAAGAATTCTTAAAAATTAGAAAAATACAGGTGGTGCCACCAGTTTGCAGGAACTGATGGAACACTTCATGATCAATATCCACGCAAAGAATCATGGTGATCAATGCATTAGTTGTTCAGATACTTGAGCTTTTGTATAAAATTTTCCATGATTCTGAGGGGTACTTATAAGCCCCATAGCTTGTAGGATATGAGTAACAGAGACCTAATTTCATGTTTCCACAGAGACTTTTCATGGACCTCCCTTGATGTCAAGTTAGAAGACACTAGGTCCAGCAGTTACTATTTGTGCCAGGTTAAAGGACGGATGGACAGACCGACAGACAGACAGATGGACAGCTAGACAGCATGACAGCTAGACAGACGGACAAAGGGTAACGTTATCGCTATAGCTCAGATGACTTACAGTTAGCTGAGCTAAAAACATGCCATGGCCAAAGTTGGGCAAAAATTCAGGTACTGATTTTAAGTTTATGCTTATAACTTGAAACCTTTGCAAAATTCAGATCTTTATTTAGTTATACAATTGAATCTTGATTAAATAAAGTTATGTCCCTGAAAAAGAGTCTCTAGCTTCAACATTTCTCATGTTAAGTGAGTAAATATCATTCCTTAATTTTTTACAAAGTGCATTATGTTCGGGCATTAACTTCAAGATATTACACAATACTGACCTAATTTCTAGTATATAGATAGGAAATATATAGAGGAACATGCATATTCATCTGGCTGCCTGGCTGGTTACATAACACCTGGCTAGGTAAGGGCTCCAGGCAGTCACTACATATAACACTGTGCTGGGTTGGCATGATGTGAACAATACCTGACACTGTGTTTGAAAACTTTAATAAAATCTACACTTTTTTAAAATTCCTTTCAAATTTTAGATTTCAAAAGAGTAATCCCGTTTGTGTATATGCTATATGCTTACCGGAAAAATATGTGCCATGGTCAAGGTTGGACAAAATATAAGGCATTCTTTTTACATTTGTTATAATAACTTCAATCATTTACAAAATTCTGATCTAATTTCTGCCGTACAGTGAAAACTTAAATTAAATTTAGTGATATGCTTGGAATGGGCTCCTTGCGTTGACAATTATCAAAGTAAATGAGCAAATATTTTTTCTGGTTTTTGACCGTCAGAGTGCATAATATTTAGGCCCATAACTTCAACAATTAACGCAATATTGACCTAATTTCTAGCATGTTAATATAAATTGATACATGCAGATGTAGTTATGCTAAATATGAAGAACAACTACAGTGATTTACAAAGTGTGCAATCTTGAAGTGTAGCAATAGGTTTTTCATGGAAAATAGAGGTTGCAGTGACTCAGTTTTTGGTTTGGCAGGGAACCTAGAGGACATATAGAATTTTGGATTTCTCCAATGTTTTTAAAGCAAGCCTTATTAACAGACAGCCTTCTGGCCATAAAGACCATAACTATAGCTCATCTGAGCTAAAAACTGGTTTATTACCTCTCATTTTTATTGGGATGTCTTTTCTACCACTCCTGAGGATAGGCTGCAAGTAGCAAAACAAGAACACAGTCAGATTATGTATCAACCACATATGAACACACATACTGTCATCCTGCACAAGTTTCAATATACAGCAAATGCAGAATCCAGCGTCAGTCCACATGATAAATGAGCAGATATGTAATGATCTTAAAGGAGAACTGTACCAAATTTTTTTTTTTTTGCTCACTGGATTCTGCATGAATAGTAACCCCAATAAGCCAATCAATAGCTTATTACAGTAAAGACCTGTAACAATTTAAAGGAAATGAAATAAGCCTCAGGAATATGAGTCATGCCATAACTCTGCATGGTGGGACTATCATGGGTTTGACATCAGGTGATGATATAACAGTTACCTAACAAAAACAAGGGACTCATGGGTCAAGGCGCTCAGCTGATTGTGACAGTTATAACTGCATCACCATAGATTTTTTTGAAGTTGCAATAAAAATACTATCCTCAGTGCTCAGGAACTAGGGCTCAGTGACTGGGGGGAGGGGGAGAGAGTTATAAATACAGAATACAAAATTAAATTCAATAGTGCTTACAGGGACTGGTGGGAGTTACAGCACCTCTGCATATACATAAAGGATAATATTTAATTTAAATGAAATTATTTTTAAATATTTAAAAACAGGCAGTGAGAGTGAAAACAAAGCAAATAACTTTAATTTCCTTTATACTGAGACTGGAAAATAATGAACAAATATTTGCATTAAATCCTATTTTTTCTTTTGTTTAGTCATTTTTTTAAGTTTACAAATTTTACTATATATTTACTGTATACCATATATATCTGAACATTTAAATTGGTTCACAAATCCAAACTGCATCAACGTTTATTCTTAATTTAGTCAGGTAACATCACATTATGCACACAGATATATTTCTTTCTTTTTTTTTTATAAAATATATTTTTTAAATTTGCAAAGCAATAAAAACATGAAAATAACACTCCAGAATTCACAATGCTACATCAGAACAATGTGGCATCTCTTGGATTATTTCTTGAATTAATATTTCAAGAAAAGTTGTGCACATTGGATCAAAAACAGCTTTACATTTAAAGAAATACAGTTGACAATATCAAACCATGTATTGCAGTGGTGGTGGGGGGGGGGGGGGGTGTTAGGGTAGGGCCCATGAGAATAAGTGTATGTTTATTAAATCAGGGGTGTTCTGCCAGTGCTGCATCACTAATAAGCTTACCTAGGCAAGGCTGTAGTGAGCAAGAGTGGGGTCTTGGATATACAAAATGCAAATACATTAGAGCATCTGAAAAACTTCAATAATTAGAATAATTTTTAAGCTTTTACTTCCAAAATTCAGAATTCAACAGTTTAAATCAACATGTACCACAGCTGTGAAAAATAAATTAAATATACTTAGGAGAAAAAAACTTGCCATTGTCAAATTTAGGCAAAATTTAAGGTACCAGTTTTATATTTTTGCTAATATTTTAAAAAATTTAAAAGATTTTGATCTAATTTTAATTAATTAAAGTTATATTACTTAAAAAAAACCTAGCTTTAACATTTTTTTTTGTGTTAAGTGACCAAATATTTTTCTCCTGATTTTTTACAAAGTGCAATATGTTTGGGCCCATAACTTTTTAAAATTATATAATAATATAATACAGACCTAATTTCTGGCATGTACATAGTAAATATATAGGAGAATATTTATGGTAAATATGAGGAAAAACAGATGAGTTGTTTTGATATTAGGCAGTCCTGAAGTGTAAAAATAGGTTTTTGATAAAAAATTGGGGTTTTTCCTTAATTTCTCAAAGGAACAAAGTCGCAAAGACCCAGTTTTCGGCTTGGTGGGAGATCTTGGGGACATCGTACAAATTGCTGAATTTTGGGTTCCTAGGTTTTACGGTTTCAAAATGTGCCACATCTACAGACGGACGGACAGACAATGGACCGCCACTATAGCTCAGATGACTTATAGTCAGCTGAGCTAAAAAACACTTCATTGTCAGTTGCTTGTCTGAGATTTTTCTACATGCTCGGCTGTGCCTATATATTCTTCAAACATCAGCTTTTCGTGGTCTTTTCATTTATCAATTACTAGCTGATAGACCTGGTATACCGGGCTTATTACCGGGGTTGGGGAGATTTATGTGATGTGAAATGTATGCTCATTTTTTTATTCTAAAAGTTAACAGAAAATATAGGTTTTCAGTGGGAAACTGTCTCCATAAGATATGTATAAACATTTTGGCACGACTTCAGAAAAACTCACGAACCTCTATGAGGCACAACAGTTCTATGAACAAAAAACGTTTCTATGTCCAGCTGCCTGTATCTTAATTTTGCCACTTATTTTTATCTGCCTCTTACTTTTAAATTACATGAATCTTAAACATCATACCACCCGTCCGTATAAACTCATAACCTGGTGGAGACAATTCGTGAGAGATCCTGCAGTCGCTCCAATATTTTTAACATTTACTTTGTGGGGCTCTCCTCGTGGCATGAAATTTATACCCCGGTAAATTTACCTTGAAGACCTGGACAGTGATGGTGTTTACATTGGGAACCGGAATGAGACACGGGGGCATTCAGGTTTTCAATGATATTTGACTGGATTCTATCATTGGACGTATAGAGATTAGGTTGATGTGAGGAACACATGAAAGATTTATTAAATGTACGTTGCAAGGAAACTGTTCCTGAAGAAAGAAACAGAAATATGCATACCTCGTAAGCAGCAGAAGTGGACCCAAAGGGACTGCATGCAGAGGGCCCGTATTCATTTTCAACAACCGCAAACTTTTTTTTTATTGTATCAGACAAATTTTGAGGCCTAAAACCCCTGACACCTCCCTAGCCCTGTTCCTGAAATTGGGACCTTGAATAAGTTTTTGTCATTAATCCTCCTGGGTTGAACTCTCCATTTCATAAAGCGAGAAACATGTGTTTTACCCTTTTACTGACCACGCACGTGGGTCAAATCCCTCACTGAAAGCAAGGGTTATTCATATGAACAATAGTCCTTAGTGTTAGAGGTCCAGTGACCACGATGCACGCATTCCGGTGATTGCTGAAGGCAGTTAGGCTGTGCTCGGTAGAAAAACGGAAAAATCACTCCAAATTATATGTATATTAAAAATTATTTATTTTCATATCGCCTATGTCACTGCGGGGATAATAACCGGTTAAATGATGTATGGCACAATATTGTACGCAACGTGGTTTTAGAGAACACTGCGAACAAACGTGAACTGAATTCCTTTTATAAATATTAGATTACTGCGACTGTTTGTATGAGAATTATACAAAATTTAGAAGAATAATAGTGATATAAACAGTAATTATTAAAACAATTATTTTGTATCTGATAAACAACACACATGATAGTTTGATGGAGAGAACAAATAAATGTACAGGTCTTGGCTTACACGCAAAGGCATATACTCCCTGCCTAACAAACTACTGATAATTCTAACAAGTGTCCTATGGGCCATGCCACTCAGCCAACTGACATGTTGACAATTTGTCCTTGATTCTTTATATTAATAGCATAACGCGATCTATGTGATTTTCTGTATCTCCTCTGATACCATTGTACAGATTGGCGTGATTTTTGACACACATATGCTCTGGGTTTGTCAGAGAATATTCCATCCACTTTTATTTGCAATAGATCTTTAAAAGAATCATAACTACCTGAATGGTAGTGAATGCAGTCAATATCTCACTGCAAAAACTTTGGCTCAGCTTTCAAACAGGAATGGTCTTTAAGAGTGCAAGATATTAAAAAAATTTACAGCCATTAAATGTACCACATACTATAATGCTACCACCAACTTTGGTGCAGCAGGTTTGCCCACCCATGTGAGTGCTTAGTTTTTGTGCGTATTAATGGGAATGCAATTTCCCAGACGATGTCTTAGCAGTACTGTATTACATTGCAAGATAACCGGTTCCTTTACTGGCAGGTTGAGGAGCAGCATATGGACTGACAAACATTTTTAAGGGTGATGGACAAGGATGACTGGACTAACAAACACAAGGGGGATGGACAAGGATGACTGGACTGAATAACACAAGGGTGATGAACAAGGATGACTGGACTGACAAACAGAAGTGTGATGGACAAGGATGACTGGACTGACAAACACAAGGGTGATGGACTGAATAACACAAGGGTGATGTACAAGGATGACTGGACTGACAAACACAAGGGTGATGGACAAGGATGACTGGATTGAATAAAACAAGGGTGATGGACAAGGCTGACTGGACTGAATAACACAAGTGTGATGGACAAGGATGACTGGACTGAATAACATAGGGGTGATGGACAAGGATTACTGGACAGAATAACACAAGGGGGAGGGACAAGGATGACTGGACTGAATAACATAGGGGTGATGGACAAGGATTACTGGACAGAAAAACACAAGGGGGAGGGACAAGGATGACTGGACTGAATAACACAAGGGGGATGGACAAGGATGACTGGACTGACAAACACAAGGGTAATGGACAAGGATGACTGGACTGAATAACACAAGGGTGATGGACAAGGATGACTGGACTGAATAACACAAGGGTGATGGACAAGGATGACTGGACTGAATAACATAGGGGTGATAGACAAGGATTACTGGACAGAATAACACAAGGGGGAGGGACAAGGATGACTGGACTGAATAACACAAGGGGGATGGACAAGGATGACTGGACTGACAAACACAAGGGTAATGGACAAGGATGACTGGACTGAATAACACAAGGGTGATGGACAAGGATGACTGGACTGAATAACACAAGGGTGATGGACAAGGATGACTGGACTGAATAACACAAGGGGGATGGACAAGGATGACTGGACTGAATAACACAAGGGGGATGGACAAGGATGACTGGACTGAATAACACAAGGGTGATGGACAAGGATGACTGGACTGAATAACATAGGGGTGATGGACAAGGATGACTGGGCAGAATAACACAAGGGGGAGGGACAAGGATGACTGGACTGAATAACACAAGGGGGATGGACAAGGATGACTGGACTGACAAACACAAGGGTAATGGACAAGGATGACTGGACTGAATAACACAAGGGTGATGGACAAGGATGACTGGACTGAATAACACAAGGGTGATGGACAAGGATGACTGGACTGAATAACACAAGGGGGATGGACAAGGATGACTGGACTGAATAACACAAGGGTGATTGACAAGGATGACTGGATTGAATAACACAAGGGGGATGGACATGGATGACTGGACTGACAAACACAAGGGTGATGGACAAGGATGACTGGACTGAATAACACAAGGGTGATGGACAAGGATGACTGGACTGAATAACACAAGGGGGGTGGACTCGGATGACTGGATTGAATAACACAAGGGTGATGGACTCGGATGACTGGACTGAATAACACAAGGGTGATGGACAAGGATGACTGGACTGACAAACAGAAGGGTGATGGACAAGGATGACTGGACTGACAAACAGAAGGGTGATGGACAAGGATGACTGGATTGAATAACACAAGGGTGATGGACAAGGATGACTGGACTGAATAACATAAGGGTGATGGACAAGGATGACTGGACTGAATAACACAAGGGTGATGGACAAGGATGACTGGATTGAATAAAATAAGGGGGATGGACAAGGATGACTGGACTGAATAACACAAGGGTGATGTACAAGGATGACTGGACTGACAAACAGAAGGGTGATGTACAAGGATGACTGGACTGACAAACAGAAGGGTGATGGACAAGGATGACTGGATTGAATAACACAAGGGTGATGGACAAGGATGACTGGACTGAATAACATAAGGGGGATGGACAAGGATGACTGGACTGAATAACACAAGGGTGATGTACAAGGATGACTGGACTGACAAACACAAGGGTGATGGACAAGGATGACTGGATTGAATAACACAAGGGTGATGGACAAGGATGACTGGACTGAATAACATAAGGGTGATGGACAAGGATGACTGGACTGAATAACACAAGGGGGATGGACAAGGATGACTGGACTGAATAACACAAGGGTGATGGACAAGGATGACTGGACTGAATAACACAAGGGTGATGTACAAGGATGACTGGACTGTATAACACAAGGGTGATGGACAAGGATGACTGGACTGACAAACAGAAGGGTGATGGACAAGGATGACTGGACTGACAAACAGAAGGGTGATAGACAAGGATGACTGGACTGACAAACACAAGGGGGATGGACAAGGATGACTGGACTGAATAACACAAGGGGGATGGACAAGGATGACTAGACTGAATAACACAAGGGTGATGGACAAGGATGACTGGACTGAATAACACAAGGGGGATGGACAAGGATGACTGGACTGAATAACACAAGGGTAATTGACAAGGATGACTGGACTGAATATCACAAGGGTGATGGACAAGGATGACTGGACTGAATAACACAAGGGGGATGGACAAGGATGACTGGACTGACAAACTCAAGGGTGATGGACAAGGATGACTGGACTGACAAACACAAGGGTGATGGACAAGGATGACTGGACTGAATAACACAAGGGGGATGGACTCGGATGACTGGATTGAATAACACAAGGGTGATGTACAAGGATGACTGGACTGACAAACACAAGGGTGATGGACAAGGATGACAGGACTGACAAACACAAGGGTGATGGACAAGGATGACTGGACTGAATAACACAAGGGGGATGGACTCGGATGACTGGATTGAATAACACAAGGGGGATGGACAAGGATGACTGGACTGAATAACACAAGGGTGATGGACAAGGATGACTGGACTGAATAACACAAGGGTGATGGACTCGGATGACTGGATTGAATAACATAAGGGGGATGGACAAGGATGACTGGACTGAATAACACAAGGGTGATGTACAAGGATGACTGGACTGACAAACACAAGGGTGATGGAAAAGGATGACTGGACTGACAAACACAAGGGTGATGGACAAGGATGACTGGACTGAATAACACAAGGGGGATGGACTTGGATGACTGAACTGAATAACACAAGGGGGAGGGACAAGGATGACTGGACTGACAAACAGAAGGGTGATGGACAAGGATGACTGGACTGACAAACAGAAAGGTGATGGACAAGGATGACTGGATTGAATATCACAAGGGGGATGGACTGAATAACACAAGGGTGATGTACAAGGATGACTGGACTGACAAACACAAGGGTGATGGACAAGGATGACTGGACTGACAAACACAAGGGTGATGGACAAGGATGACTGGACTGAATAACACAAGGGGGATGGACTTTGATGACTGAACTGAATAACACAAGGGGGAGGGACAAGGATGACTGGACTGACAAACAGAAGGGTGATGGACAAGGATGACTGGACTGACAAACAGAAAGGTGATGGACAAGGATGACTGGATTGAATATCACAAGGGGGATGGACTGAATAACACAAGGGTGATGTACAAGGATGACTGGACTGACAAACTCAAGGGTGATGGACAAGGATGACTGGACTGACAAACACAAGGGTGATGGACAAGGATGACTGGACTGACAAATACAAGAATCTTGGACAAGGGCCATATCCCTACAGCTCAAAATGAATGAAAGCTATAGGAGTTAAAGATATCTATTAAACAAGTGGACAAACCTGAAAAAATTAAAACCTACTGTTGTACATGTTCTACGTATTACTAGACTGGCCCAGTCACTTTGCTTTACTTTCCATATATGGCAATACCTCAGACTATTTTGAACATGTGTTGCTTCTGCCATCTGGTGGCATATCATAAACCATTTCACACATAAACCCTGAGGTTACAAATCAATGCTGTCAATATAAGTGTGACATACTGTAATTACCTGTGTACACAGAGCTGGCAGGAATACATCGTCATCATCATCTTCATCATAATCATCGTCATCACCTTGAAATCCAGGGCTGCTGAACCACCAAGACTGTCTACTGGTTTTATTACCTTCTTCTGTCACAGATGCCATTTCACTGGTCACTGCTGCCTCGGTGAAAACAATACACCCATTTCTGGCAATGCTTAGCTACATGTGATTGTATTAACTTGTATTTTAGCAACTTCAATGTTTGTAATTAACCATCTTTATTATAAGCTGAAGTCTGAGTAATTAATGTAAAATCTGTGCATTAAGTATATGAAGAGGCTCTTAACTTTAGTCTATTCACCACTCCTGTCCACCTGTTTTTTCATAATCACTTTTTTTGTGAGACAAAGAACGCCAAAACTGTTTGCCCCTATGGCAGAGAAAAAAATGCATAATTAACTCATATGGAAATGATAGTCTACTTTATGTCATTTCCCTGTAAACAATTTAAAACCATATTATGAGTAACTAGTCTATTCTATGGGGATATCTTGCCACCAATCTATGAAATGGGCAAGGCAGAGAACAGTGATGATGTCATAATAGACATGACACAAAAGAGGCACCCATATTCACGGGACCAATAATCAAGAGCTGCTGTCCCCTGTTTACATTGAGACTTGTATTCTCCTCATGCACACGCTTCACTGTTATGTCACATTACTTCATATCCATATCCAAGGAATATAAACAATAGTCACTTGTTGGGGATGCCATGAACCACGGATATATGTGAGATTTGTCAACCTGGCCAAAAAAATGAATAATATTATATCGTAAGCAGGTAGGGTACCAAAAATTACACATTTTCCTGTTTCTGCGATCGGAGCAAATTCCGTTTGGCAAATTCGTCTTAAGTTAATCGTGAAATATCAGGCGGACAGGGATAGCTGAATTGACTTTAAAAGAAAGGACTGCTCAGTAAAGAACTGAGGATAAAAAAATGTTCTAAGTAAAAGCAGACAAAACTTTGTACACAATAATAGGTGAGAATATTTTCTTTTTGACGCTGACTGCCATGTAGGATGTATAAGCAATGTTAGCTGTAAATCTACATCATGATATCATGGATTCCTTGGTAAAAACATCAGTTGTGTATCTTCATTTACCACAGCTGAGCTAAAGAAAAATGTTCTTCAATTGCCTGATTATTCAAGAATGCAGTAATAATCTGTAAACAAACAAGGATACAGGACTAAGTGTGCAGAATGTGAATTAAGTACCACTGATGACACCACTGTTTACTATACAGCTGTACTATACATTGTTATTAGGATGGTGTACCTGACTCACATTGTATCAGCTACAAGACATACCTTCCTACAACACACCTACATTCAGATTTCAAACTCTTCCTAAATCTAAGTGTATACGGCAAAACATGCCTGTATGACAGCCACAGAGGTGAAAAAATAAGAAGTTGGAAAAGAGTGATTGCAATTGTTCAGCAGGATAGAATTTTAACAGTGCTAAAACTGAACAGGTTATTTACTCTCTTCTTTTTGATGATTAGAATATTTGAAATTTTTGGTCCTAGCCTATAGTATATTTGAACCAGCACATACTGGACCCAGATAATAACTTGGCCAATCAATGCACTGTCATCAGTGGTTATTTAAGTACAAATGTTAAGATGTTACTGCTGGAGAAGCTCCCCATCTTGCATCAGCTGGACTGTTAAAGTCACCATCCAGAAAATACTGAGCCTTTTCAAATGACTACAGCTAGGCAGTTAAACAGAGATAAATTACCTCAGGGCTTTTATCAGCACACAGAATATGTTTCTTACACTCCCCTGTGTCACGCACATTAATCATCTCAAGCCTGAGTATTAACAGACCAGCTATTGTTTACAAGTATGGCTGCACACACCTGATAAACAGCACACTTAACAAAGTTCTCTTTACATCATCAGACATGCAGGTCTACCAATAATGCTCATTATTCAAAATCCATCTGAGTTTCAGAATTTAATTCATGCTTTCATGTAACAAGGGACCCATGGGTCACAGCACTCAGCTGAATTTATGACAGAAAGATATAAAATCCTGGTGGGCAGAAAAGAGGTAACAATTCTTTTTATACTTTTGCACTTAAAAATGTAAATCCTAATGCTACAGCCATTTGGTAATATTATTTATAAGTCTGCTTGCTTGTATGTTTTCCTTTCTCTTAGTTAAAAAATGTGATGTTGCTTGTGCTCTTACGATAACTGTACAAACAATTGAAGAGCTTTTTTTGTCTCTATACACAGAATAAGACTCCTGCGCCAGTTAAACATACTCTTTTTAAACTGCTTTATATAAAATGGTCTGAGTGTTTACATAATTTACTGAATCTGAAGTCCTGAATCTAATCAAGGTCTCTTTATATATGTATAACACTTTCTATGTGCACTTATTTCATGATTTATTTCATTTTCTGCTGTCATGGTGGCAGGGGGTTTATATCAAGTTAACCCTAATTCTTTCAGCATATCCATTTTGGCAGGAGAATAATGAATACATATTTGTATTAGATACATTTTTTTCATTATACTCTGCCTTTTAGTTTTTCAAATTTTATAAATTTTAAATATGAAAAAGAATCTGAAAAAATAAATTTTCCTTAGTTTGGCTCATATCATGTTAAACTATCCATACACATATTTATTTATTCATTTTTAAATCATAAACTGTTTAAACTCAATTTATACAAGCAATACAGCACATTGTGAACACTGACATAATTACATATGCACTAATTACTGTTACTCCTTTTTTATACAAAACAAAATCCAAATTATAGCCAAAATCTAGAAAAAAAATCTATTAAACAGAGAAAATTATAAAATTAATCTTGTTCATGCAGCCTGTGCAGGGAGGGGTAGAGGGGAAGCCTAGCTCAGCTGAGCAAAGTAGCTGCCTGAATGAAGCCATGGTCAAGTTGGGCAACTTTAACAAATTGATTTTTCATTTGAGCTAAAAACTTCTTCATCTGGGGTTGGGTTTAACCACAGTTTGAAATATTCCTCTAATCTTGATGCAAAGCTTAAAAAAAGTTTCTCTGTGTTTCTTGGTTTCCCTGCGAAATTTTGTTCTGAGTACTGATGGTGTAAGTTTATAGCTTAATAATATGGATTCTTTCACCTTTTGAAAGACACAACGCTCCTTTTATGGCATTGAAAAAAGGCTGATAGTGCATTACCATGTAGGTAAGGTTCAAGAGTTGCAGAGCAATCAGCCTCACTCATTTTCTTCCATTTTGCTTAATTTTCAAAAGTTTGAAACCACAACACCATATCATAACCATTCTGCAGTCTACACATCTCCTTCATTGAGTTAATAGTAACCTGCTCTGTTAGTTGGGTATATTACTAACCATCTGTTCTACTGTTCTTAACAAAGATTTATTATCCTGCTTTTGTGTCTCAGAAAAATGTTCCAGTAAAATTCTGACAAAATATGAGTCTGTGGTACTAGTTTCACCTATAGCACTATGAGCAGTCCTAGGTGTTTGTTCTTCAAATGGGGTAAGGAAGCAAGGGCAGCAATCCTTGTTTCCTTTTTTAAGATTTGTGGTATCAAGATGATTATACTCACACAAGCGAAATATATAGTCATTTGTGATATGTTGAGAGATACGTTGAGCATTTTCAATTTGTTGTGGGGTAGCCATACTACCACATACAGAAATGCAGCAATAAACCTTAGTCTATGGTGCTGTACAATGAAAGAATGCAACCAGTCAGTGTAGAAATCGTCTATACAACTGGGCGATAATGAATGCATAGGGGGCACTCCAACCACAGCAAGACACGCTGGTACAAAGACAGAAATATCAACAGACCAGTTGAAATGTCCCTCACTTGTCATTAAATCAAACAAGTGTCCGTGTACAGGGATGTATACAATGACAGAGAACAAGAACACAAGAATGACACGTGTCAAGCATTGGGGCTTAACAACTGCCAGGATGTCACAGAGAGAAAAGTCATAAACACTGCCTCAAAGTCCAATGAAAAACCATGCAATCCTCATGTATCCACGTTTGGCACCATTCCATCTATCACAAGCATTTTTTCACCCTTTTAATTTTATTCTACAATTTCAAAAAGCAAAATAAATAGTTTGTGAGAACTTTTACAGATTGTCAATTATATTTACTTCTGGGTACAAATATTTAGACCAACCAACTGGTCAATGACTGAAATGTACATGTATAGATGTCTTTTTAACACAATAAACTTACTTCATATATCATAAAATGCAAATACAACACAAAACACAGATCATAAAATAATGGAGAGTCAGTCTGTTGGTGTGACTACAAGGTGTAGTCACCAGTCAGGGGAGACACAACCAGTCTGTTGGTGTGACTTAACATGGTGTACTCACCAGTCAGGGGATGCCCTGTCAATCTGTTGGTACTACTTGTGTAGCCAGTGTCTTCACTTGCACTAGAAATTTTGTATTGAGTTTCTGCAAGAAAAAAATTTTAATATCTACAGCTATGTCAGGTGGTACTATTTATGACTGATATCAATAATAATTATTTTATTTCTTTAAATGAAAATTTCTTTGTTTAGACTTACACCTATACTTACAATAATTGTGTGTGAACGTGATGCAATGCCAATATATTTATGGCTATACTGGTTGCTTATGCCTATATTGTCTTTATTGTCTCCTATATCCACTTATCATTTGTTTCTGTGTGGATGGTATTCTATACATTGTTGCATTTTATTACGTTTTCTTAATTTTCTCAATTTTATTCTCAATTTTTAAATTATTAATTATAAATCAGTTAAAAATGCAAAATTAAAACAACTCATTTATTCAAGTATAACTGCAGCAGATACATGTATTATCTTTAAATATGGGTGCCCCCCTCCCCCTCCCTGGGTTTCAATTTTCAAAGGTAGGATTTTATGGGATATTTTAGTTTTGTACTTTTAAATGTACATGAATAAAATTATATTTTAAACATTCACCTAAAAACATTCCAATTCAAGAGAGGAAAAAACTATGAATACATGTTTGAGAGCATATATTTACAATCACAAAATATGAAAATGGAATATCTTTGACCATAAATGGCTAAGAAATATACATTTACATAAATTTATGTGATATTAAGGAAAGACTCAAACAAGCTCAAGAGACAGTTTTGAAACCTTAACAGATTGACAGACATATGATGGACCAAAAACCATCCCAACAGTAAAGTTCAGGACACTTTTGATATTGTAGCAAATCCTCTCTAAACACAAACATCAAAACTTTAAAAGTAAAACAAACATGATTAAATAAAAATTACTTACCTACAGGAATACTGGCATCTTTCTGAAAAAAAAACATGGAGTTTTTTATAATTTTTCAAAAATAAGCCGTCACCATGTTGAAAAGTCACCATGATGGTTGAGAGCTTGAAATAAATGGCTACTGATTAAGGCATTCTGTTGAGGCTGACAGAGTCTATTCTGAAGTTATCTACAGCACATGGTTACAAGTTCAGTTACACCACCAGATCCATAAAACTAAAATTTCTAGCATCAGAGATGCCATAGGATCCCCTTATTTAAGGATATCCTTATTTAAGGCGACTTAGAGGATCAAAGTCAAGGTCATCAGTTTTCAAACTTGTGTGAGAAAATGGTGGAAACATCTGGTGTGTCAATTTGGAGTGAAAAATCTTCAGTTCTTCCTAAAGTGAAAGGGGTCAAAATAATCCTAAAACTAGAATACGGGTAGTCAACAAGCGACAATGCGTATCCCCCAAAATCATAATGGGACGGGTGAAGTGAGGCATTTATTGAGTTGCAAGGGGAAATAGAGCGAGGTGTGTTTCATCAATGGATGTCTGCTGCCGAAATTTGTATGTAGGTGGAGCCACCTGCAACAAATTCCAGAAAGCTATCCAAGATATATACATATGCACAATTTTATGCAAATAAGTCAAACCACTGCTTGTACGCGAGTGATTTTATCACACAGCAGACAAACAGGAGGCTGTGCAAAAATGGTTGCAGGTGGTGCCACCAAATTTATGTATGATACAGAGCTATGTGAGATCTATACACATGCAAAATTTCAGGGGGATATGTCAAACCAGTCCTGAGATATAAGCATGGATGTCTGCAGCATAAACACAAATTAAGGTGGCGCCACCTGTCATAAAATCATGAAAGCTATCCAGGACTTATACACATGCAAAATTTAAGGTGGATAAGTCCAACCTCTGCGGAGATGAGTGATATTATCCAAAGGCAGATGAACAGATGGACGCTGCGCAAAATGGTTGCAGGTGGTGCCATCATTTTTGTGTATGTTATAAAGCTATCCAAGGGCTACATTTGTGCAAAACTTTTAGCCTGATTGGACAAACGAGTCCAAAGATACATGGGCTAATGTGTCAAAACAGACACACAGATGGATGCACTGGAGAGAAGAAAGGTCAGAGGTCAATGCAAAATATTCTGGCACCAGTTCACATGTGACCCAATGATGGTGTAAAGTTTCGGAAAAATCTGTTCAGTGGTCACAGAGTTCTATTCTGGAAATGAACACGGCGGCAGAACCTGGTCAAAATATAGAATCAAATAGTATAGATAAAATTACAGCAGAATTCTGGGACGAAAAAAAAATAAAGTTGTTGACATAATATTCATGAGGGTTTCATTCTGTGATTGCACCAGGACCATTACACATATATTAACAAGGCCTGTACGAACCTGTGAAATTGGATACACACCAGGTATAATGCTTCAATGCTGGACCATTACTTTTCAAATACATGTGTAACTTGTATTTGAACAATGCAAGTACTAAACATTTTGAACAAGAACCAATTACACAAACATCACTGCTGAGATACTGGCATGGGTGCACACAACATAAGAATGATTGTAGGTAGCACCACCAGTCTTGTGTATGAGATAGCCATAAAACATGTATGGACATGCAAAATTTCAAGCAGATACTTCAAACCACTCTTCAGCTTTGTTAACAGATGTATGAACCAATTGTAGGTTGCACCACAAGTCTTGTATACTACAAAGCTATCAGAGATGTATACATATGCCAAATTTTAGGCTGATATATCAAACCCCTCTGGAAATATAAGCAGGGACATACACTGTGCAAAAGTTATTGTAGGTGGCACTACCAGTCTTGTATACAACAAAGCTATCAAATATGTATGATAATGCCCAATTTCAGGCTGATATATCAAATTCTTCTGGAGAAATATGCAGGCACATACACTGTCCAAAAGTCACTGAAAATGGCGACACCAGTCTTGTGAACAAGAAAGCCATGAAAGACACATAGACAGGTCAAAATATCAGGCCAATACATCAAACTTCCCTTGAGTTTGATGCACTGGGCTGACCAGGCTTAGGTGAGAAAGGTAGTTGCCCTGAGTGAACTGTGAAAAATTGCTGCCTCAAGCTACTGCACTGAGTGAACTCTTGACCTGCACACAGCCAGACAGAGTAAACTATTGACCTGTACCTGGCTGCACTGATTGAACTCTTCACCTGTTGCATAATCTGACACAGTTGGCAGTGTGTCAAAGCTATAAATAGATACAGACTGATCTTTGGCCCCAAATCTGATGCAGTGGACAGTCTGCCAAAGCTTTAAATAGATACACACACAATCTTGGCCTGTTGGTAAATCTGTTTACACATACTGAAAGACTCTGGCTAAAATGATTTTTTTCAAGCTGATATATACATAAGATTTTTTTTATAAAAATGTTTAGAATAATAAAAGATGCAGTCCTTTCATTTTTAAAGGTCTAACAATTGTCCCAAAAATCATTTAAGTTAACTTGAACAAAGGTTACCTAGGAATCATTTTTCTGCAATGTTACATAAATTAAAACAACAGTTTTGCAGACCTCAATTTGAAATAGGCTTACTAATGGCCTCAGGACCAACTTAAGCTTTCTATGACTCTCCCACAAATCAATGAACCCAACATATTCTTACACAATTAAAAAAAATATCCTAGAATATTCTTGTGAAAAATTAAACCATTAAGCTTGACAGTTTCATATGAACACATTTTTAACCTGAAAGTGGCTAAAATTACAAGGTGTTTGACCGTAAAAAACAGGTTGATGTACTGCAATTTCAAATGTGAGTCACATGACCATCATTTGCACAAAATTTAGTGATCCTAGCTCCTGTTGTTTCTGAGATTGTTATGTTAGTATGCTTTCAAATTCCTGTAACTCCGCCTAAATTCATCAAACTAAAACTATTTGAACAAACTTGAGAGAGCCCGTCTCTGGGATCATTTCTGTGAAACATTCAACTATTTGGCTGAATGATTTCAGAGAAGAAGATTTTCACAGGTATTTAAACTTTTTCACCATTAAAAAGTGAGTTAATGCAGGCGGCGCCACATCACACTCAATCTCACAACATTTGATATGTGACAGATTTTTGCATTAAATTTCAGGATACTAGCTCCTGCTATTCCTGAGAAATTATGGGTTAATGTACTGATGACTGATGATCCTCGTACAAAAAAAGTTGATGTATGTAGCGCTATCAATACCTCAATTTCAAACATGAGTCAGGTGACCAACATTTGCATAAAATTAGATGACCAGCCGTTTCTGATATTGTAATTTTAGGATCCTTTTTTGGCCAAATGACTAAGTTCAGCTTCCTGTAACTCTGCCAAAATACAATGAACTGGAACTATGTGTACAAACTTGAGAGAGATGGTTTCAGAGATTATTTCTGTGAAATACTGGCTTAAAATGGGTCCACAAGCTTTTTCAAGAAGTAGGTCCTGTGGCTGTGACCTTTGACCCTCTGACCTCAAAAACGATAGGGTTTTTTAACTATGGGTGGGTGAGCCATATGTGCAAAAATGAAAGATTTTGGACAAACAGTTTGACTTGAAATAGATCCACAAACCAATTCCAGATGGACAGACGGATGCACGAAAGGCCGCATTACTATATCCCTTTCCTAACTTCATTGCGAGGGGATAATAATAATTGACTGAATGGCAGCAATATGTAATACAAGTATCGATGTCATCAATAACTTCAGGAAAATCAGTAATCATAGGCCTCATGGGGGGGGGGGGGCACATGTTGTCCTCACTTTTTAGGGATGTGGACAAAGTATGATGGGAAAAAATACTTTTGTACAGAGCGATTTCAGGATTATATTTTCATTTTCTACTTTCTTAATATTGTACTCAATTCTTTTTCAACTGCACATCTCTTTACAAGACATTTAGGATAACTTGAATGTTTAAATAAAAAAAATAATGAAAATTAGGCAAAAAATAACTTTCATTTAAGTGTTGGAAAATGATATAAAGAATTTTTTTATATTCTGGGGTTATACTATCCTCATTGTAGTGAACAGCGCTTTTGCCCCAAATCCAGTGGATTGTCCTTCTCACATTTCCTCAAAAACAGAGCTCGTGTCAGTATCACTCCCATGCCCCAATTGTCATTGGGCCCTGACACGCATATATACATTTCTCATCCAGTCAACTATAGGGCAAAATATTTGTCTTGTTTAAGTCTTAACATTCGAAATCTAAATATTGTGGCTTTAGCTTGTTAGTAGTTAAAGTTATATTTTAAGTCAGATTTATCCGAAATTGTTAGCAGTCAATTTTTTCCTTGATACAGCCAATACAGTATGGACAGCGAATCAGTTACCATAGTAACACTGCATATCAATTTGTATCGATATATAGATACAGCCCTATTATTTACACAGTACATGTATTTACAATTTGATCCTACTAATTGTTTTTTTTCAGAGAAATCTTGAAAGAAAATATTTAACAAATTACTGAAACAGATTATACAAATTTGTTTGCAAACCTTTATCAAACTATCAAAGAAATAAGACCTTTTGTAATTTTTACTCAAAATGGACAGAGTACATATGGTGATATTTCAAAACTGAGATTTTTGACAAAACATGTTGACATAGTGTACTCAAACTAACACAATAACAGGGCTATAAGCCTGTAGTAAACTAATGTAAATCTGAGGATAATATTGAAAATAAGACTGTGCAGTTAAACCGATGACAAGATTGCAATAAATATGTGTTAAAATTACTAATGATCTTTTGTAAAACAGGTGACAGTGCCACACAATGCTTGCCTGTGATACCCTCATAAACTATTTTATAAACAGGCATGACTGCTTCTGGAGTGTTTTCACCTGATGAGACTGTGACATCCATGACTCCCTCTGACCCTCAAGCGTTTCCATGAACAGTGACACCACATCCTCTGGTGGCTTTTCACACCTGGCACTGACAGTGGCATGGATGGACACCTGGTGAACAAAATGATTATCATTCTTTCAGAAGTTATCTTCAAACCATAGTTCACACAAGGTGGCCTCACTGTTTAAAGATGAAATAATACTCAGATCACCACAAATATTTATATCATTTGATTTATTCAGTGACAAAATCTTCCAACAATCAATGTTCTGTTTAGATTCTTTGAGGTGGTTTTGGCTGTTCTTCATCAAAGGGTTCTATGAATAAAATACTTTGAACACTCCTACTCCAACACTGACCCAGTATCACTGTTGTATCATTCAGTGTTTCTTTCTTATCACCTGAGAATGTAGGCTCTTTTGCTGGAAATATACTTGTCTTTTTAGGCTCAGAATCTTCCAAGTGTTATAACTAGTCAACCCTTCTATGTTTACTTTTTATAATTTTCTATCATGTTTTTGGACCTACAGTTTTGGCTTTAATTCTCAATGGTTCGGCGAATCTATAATTCCTTCTGGCTTCACTGGAAGACATCTTGAACATGTCTTGGTTTCTTTACTCTAAATCACTGCCCATCCAGACAAACAGAAACAAGTTTTCAAACTTTTCCAATGATTTAAACATTTTTTTCTTCAAATATTTTTTAATACTTTTCATTTTCTTATGCTTCATTCTTTTGCAATCATTTAAATCTTTTTGTTCTGAATTAAAACTGCTACATCCCTAAAATCCTTTTATGTTCTTAGCTCACAGTGTTATTCTGTTTCTCTCCTTTCCAATCATAGTTTGACACATTTTTTGTTAAAATGCATTTTTAATGCAGAGTATGCGAAATCCGTCGGTCCTGCGGACCTGACCGGCTGAAAACGGGCGGGTCCGATAAAATCTCTAATCCAGCCGGACCTGGTGTCCGTCTGTTTCCCAGCATTACATATTATTCGAATTGGAGACCAACTTTCCTTAATTTGCTTGACTGTCACTGCGTAAACTGCTCCATGTGCATTTGTTGTTATAAATTTGATGGCAAAGCGAAGGCAGAATACAAATGGCCGTAATTCGCCTGTGCATTTAATTTCTTTAAAAAGATAAAATCGCAGCCAATCAAAATTGTCATAAGAGTTACTTATGAGCCATTCAGTCCGTCAGTCTAAACAACAGACGCTATTATTGGATAATTTGGTTCTCAGACATTTCGCAAGATGCCAATTCGCAGCGTCAAACGTGCCGTTTCGCCCCAGACGTTTTCGCGACTTCTTTTCAACGGGGCCAGGAGCCTAAATTATTTTTAAGTTGAAATGAGATAATCAACCATAACTCGCCAGTTTTGTATACTTGTGTGTCAAAAAATTTATGAACGTACCCTCAGTTGGGAACTATCTGCATGAGAAATTTCACACGACGTGCGCGGTGTCTTAGAATATAGTGCCCCACTGTCCCGCCAGAGGTCTTTCCAAATTAACATGTGTGCTGCGTGCGTTGCGATCAGGACATCAGGGGGCGAATTCGATTGTACAAAACGTCATGGTTACAAAACAACATAAACCGATCGGAAATGCAATAAAAGATTTAACTGATACAAGCCTTATTTTTTGTATTGACACTCACTGACTAGCCATTATAAATTAAATACCCAGGCATTTTCACCATGTACCCATAGATCCTCTGAGCAAATAAAATTTCATTTTTTTTTAAATTTCCATACAACATTTCCCCTTTGAATGTATAAGAGATGTTAATTTGTATTTATACTTCTCAGTATTATATGAATAATTCTCTTGACACAAGTTATTAATGATAATTTTTAATCATAGAAAAATATAATTGGGCATTAAAATATCCAATAAATATACTTCGTGGCAGGTCCTGCAGAAATCTGGCAGGACCGGCTATAAGCCCTCTGCAGCAGGACCTACTGTCCTCCTGCCAACTGCAAGTTTTCGCAAACTCTGTAATGTATAGGGTATATCACGCATGATATGCAATCATGAAATATGTTTGTATGAGATAAGCAATCATAAATAATATACCAAAATACAAATTGAAGTTAAAGATCTCAATACTAAAAGGGAATGACAAATGTGCAAATACGCAAAGCACCAAATGGCTTGTCATGCAAACAGCCAAATTTTCTTTACACATCTGATAACTGGCCGAGTCCAAGACCACCAGACCACAGGTTTCTGACCAACAAATGTGTTACACATTTTACGATACTTTCATTTTAGAAGTTACAAATCTATATACCATGATTGTAATTCCTGTGCAGACACTGTCCAGATGAAAGACCTGAAGCTGTAAATTTAAAAATCGGTCATGTTCATTACCCCTGTCCACCTGTTGTTGTTATGTTTTTTTAATATTTGTTGGGAAGTCACTCTGGCAAAACAAAACTTGCACCAAGGGCAGACATTCGTAATTTTTACTTTTAGTATCATACCTGGCTGTGAACTATACATCTTTCAATTCATGCCCTGGCTGACTTGTCTTTGGATAGGCACAGCCTTTATATCCATAATTCATGGCGTCTCTAGCAATTTTTTTTTATCCCTCCGGAGACGGGGTCTGGTTTGTCCAAAAAATTTGGTTTATTAAGCCTTTGGTCTTTATGGGTTTTGCATTGGCAAAAATGAGCTGGCTGACGGCCTTAATTGCGTCATCAATAGGACCAACCACAGAAAAATTGCTGGCGTTCCAGCCTTCATGGTGTAGACAAAAACGACTACGGAAACCAAACCGCCACTGATTTTCCCGCGGACTCTACTTCCCAATAATCCATATCACTCGGAAAACCTCGCCTCCTCTTCGAGTGTTAGTCTCTCCAACAGACGCCAGGTGCCGCTATTGCTCTGCACCAGTACTGGCGTTCGGAACATCTCGCCATATCTCGAATCCGAATTCGGCCGAGGAGTTCCGAGTGACGTACTAGTGCAGAGCAGTAGCGGCACCTGACGTCTGTTGGATAGACTATTCGAGTTATCTTTATAGAAATTCGAGAATTCGGCCGAGGCATTCGGAACTCCTCGGCAAAATCCGTTGGCTTCTAGCTTGAAGCCAAAGGATTCGACCAAGGAGTTCCGAATGCGGTCGAGGAGTTCCAAGTATAGACTAGTACCCCACATTTTTACGGCCCCCTCCTCTCATGATTGGTCAAATGAGCAACGGGTCGCAATAGCGAGGGGTATCAGTATATTCCTAGTGCCTCTCTTTTACCGGAAAGCTTTAAGAAAACCAAAGTTAAAAAATTACCACTAGGTGGCCGCACATTTAATAGCTAAAATTGTTCTGCAGTCACATGAATATCCCAGGTAATCCCCATAATATACCTGAAAGCTCACAAGAAAGGTAAACACCTGTTAATATAAGTAATGCCTGCCAAATAAAATACAATAACACGGGACTAGTCCTGTATCCTTTGTCTGTTATTTCAGCGCAGAATTTACGGGTACAGCGCTTTGTGTTTATTTTCATGCGGGAGACTCGCGTTTTGCAGAGTATATGAAGAGTTTATACATCAATCATTTATACTGAGATATATGGCATTGTACTATGATGTACAGGAAGCTGAGGGGTCCCTTCGTCAATGTATGCATGTATAGTCCCAACCATGCCATGTACAGACGTAAAGGGCGACAGAGGGGGGCATTATACCAGACTAGGACTGACCCTGTACATTAAATTTGTATTAGAATTACATTTTATAGGTTATACGTGTATAAGTCTTCACAGAAACTTAATGTATAATTACCCAAAAAAAAAGATATTTATATGTATTTGTCTTCTAACCAATGTCACTACAATCAAATAAGAAAATGTAAAGAGGGAAAACAGAAGTTTATTCAAATACAACATAAATGCAAGGACAGAACAAGCAAGTTTAACAGTAATACGTAGTTATCCCTGTTATTGTGATAATTCTAATGAGACATAGTCCAGCTCCAATTATCAATTAATGAAGCATGTTGGAAAAACAACAAGGAGCTTGAATATGAAACAGTTCCAAGAAGAGCAAAAGAAAACTTGTTAGGTTTATTAATAAGTAACAACTTGTATTAAAAAATACTACCGGAATCGATAAAATACCACGACAACGGACAACAACAAACATGAAAATGTGAATACATATATGGCACCACCGGCACATCAATTGATATCGTCCTCATAACGAATGTCAACTGAGATCAACGTGTACGCAGTATGAGCAGAATTTTTAACACACAGGCAGGGGATTTAAATAGCAATGGCAAATATGTAAATTAAGTCTACACGAATGTGTAGAGAAACAGCCCTTTCTGTGTTGTGAAAGGAACGAAAAACCGATTCGACTTTCTCCTAACTTTACATGCATAATTCCCAGCACGTGATGGGAGATTATTTTATCAGGCGCTAATATTCTTAATTAAGATTCGATTATATTAATATCAAATCGAATCATCTTGGCTGTAAAGAGATCAAAGGTCACACGAAATAACAATATGCACAGCTATAAAAGTATACAGGATATGGTAATTGTGTCTCAAATGTTCAGTTCTCACTAATCATTTTAATAAAATCCATTTTAAAGCTGAGTTTTTACATGCAATTTTACTGCACATATACCCAAGACCCAAAGGGCCATACTAAGATCGTTTCAGAGATTTTAAAATGAAGCGTGCCTTTCCAGCAGACAAGGTTTTGTCACTAAATGCACACTTCTGAAATATCCAAAGTTCGTTTAAGTGGTCCAGGACATTGTATTCCACAATTGGACTCCATATCGCGGAACCCCTAAAGGTATGGTTTTCAGGCACTTTTAAGAAACCAGTGCGGTTGGGCGATATTTTATTTTTTACCATTTTTTGTATGTTTCGTTAAAAATGTCATAAGATCAGAGAAAAGCTTAAAATAACATAATTGTTTTGTTATACAGGCAAAAGCACTACATAACAAAGGAAATCTGATCAAAATTGTATTACTTTATCTTCTTGAAAGATGAAATCCAAATAAAATTTATTTATGCGGGGGTTAAAATTGACGCTGGCGGTGCCTTAGAACCATATCTTTTATATTTTTGGCCTTAGGTTCCATAAAGGCGCGGAGATGCGACTTAAAAATTTACTTTATGGACAGCGACCAGGCGCGGATAGGGAGAGAGTGGTCAGGGGACGTGTATGAACAGTTTTAACGCGCTTTTGGACCACGGCCAGTCCGCAATTTCCAGTAGGACTCCAGTAGGTGGATCACATTGCTTTAATTTAGGTGCCTCAAACATTCATTCTTCTAACTGCAAATTTCGAAAGTTTTAATACATGTTATGTGTTGGTATATTATATTATATATATATATATATATATATATATATATATTTATATATATATATATATATATATAGATATATAGATAGATAGATAGATAGATAGATATAGAAGGTAGTGTTACCCTCCGTTGTAAAGTGCTCTATGGCCTACAGACTAGGCCAGAGCGGTATAACTCTGAAGAAAAACAACACTGTAAATTCACAACAGTCTGTTTCACGGGATGCGACCCGATCATCAGGTGAATGTGGTTAGAATGAAGCTAATGGCGTGGTTTGAAAAGCCGAGACTTTACGAGATTACGAGATCATGCTTTGTGCGATTCGGTAATAAATTGGTTCAAGAAATTGAAGTTGAAACAAAAATCTAAGTTCATAAAGTTTGATATCGTTGACTTTTACCCCTCGATCACAGAAGATCTACTCATGAAAGCCCTCAAATTTGCCAAAACCATGGTCTTCATTCCAGAGGATGTTATCAAAACCATCCTGCACAGCAGGAAAAGCTTACTGTTAAGCAACGTTAACACCTGGGTGAAAAAAGATCATACTAGTTTTGACGTCACCATGGGCAGTTTTGATGGCGCTGAAGTATGCGAAATTGTTGGTTTATACATCCTAGATATGTTAAAAGAGGAATTTGGTGAAAATGCTCTAGGCCTGTATCGAGATGACGGTTTAGGCTGTTTCCCCAACATGTCTGGACCCAAAGCAGACAGCACCCGTAAGAAAATGATCAAACTCTTTTCCAATTTTGGGTTAAATATAACCATTGGAACTAACCTGACCTGCACAGATTTCTTAGACGTAATATTTGACCTCCAAAATGACATTTTCTACCCCTACAGAAAACCGAACAATGACCCGCTCTATATCCACGCACAATCCAATCACCCCTCAGCTATTATTAGGCAGATACCTCCGATGATCAGCAAGCGTGTATCTGACAACTCCTGCAATGAAGCGCAATTTATGAAAGCCAAAACCATGTATGACAAAGCTTTAGCGAAAAGCGGGTTCTCAGAAAGCTTAAAATATGTTGAACCCACAGTGAAAAGCAAAAGAAACAGGAAAAGGGAAATAATATGGTTCAATCCCCCCTACAGCCGTCATGTAAAACCCAGCATTGGCAGACAATTCATGAAACTGGTTGAAAAACACTTCCCAGAACATCACAGGTACCACAGGTTATTCAACAGGAACAATTTGAAAATTAGCTATAGCTGTCTACCCAACATGTCTAACCTGATCAGCAAACATAACATGAAGGTTTTAAATACTGACAATGCTGTGAATGTACCTCAAAAACAATGTAACTGCCGTAAAAAAAGACGAATGCCCTATGAATGGTCAGTGTCAGCTGAGATGCATTGTCTATAAGGCAACAGTTAGAACAGACAATGACGAGAAACACTACATAGGGTGTACTGAAGGTGATTTCAAGACAAGATACAATAACCACAAGCAATCCTTTCGTAACAGATCCAACGCTAAAAATACTGAACTGTCTAAACACATTTGGTCACTAAAAGACAACAATATCAATTACAAGCTTTCCTGGGAAATATCTGCCAAGGCAGCACCTTACTTCTGTGGGACCAGGAAGTGTGATCTCTGCTTGTCGGAAAAGCTACTTATAGCAACGCCCTCCCCCCCCCCCCCCCCCCCCCCCCCCCCCGGATCATTGTTGAACTAAAGAGCTGAAATTCTCTCCAAGTGCCGCCATCAAAACAAATTCACTCTGAAATATTTTAAAACCTAGCATTCGTACTAATATTTAGCGTGCCCCCCCCCCCCCCCCCCACGAGGATCCGCTGGGCAGACTTACCTGTTCAGGTGGTTGTTCTCTCACTGCTTTGCAGTGTTGAGGGACATGGCGTTACCACTACAGCATGGTGAGTTTACCGAGTGGATTCCACTTGGTACGAGTATAGTATAGTATATTTGCCTTTTATATTGTATATTTGCCTTGTATATTGTGTATTTTCATAGTTTATGTGTATTTATATCATATCATATGTATACTACTGATATGTTCACTGCTTCCAAGACCCTATTACAAATCAGTTTAATATGCTAATTGAGCATCCTGGTATATATCTTTGTATTATATATAAACATTAAAACAACAAATAACCTCTTTGCCCTGTAATGTTCCAGTATCGCACGTGTACCCCGACCACTTCTATTGTGCCCCCGAGGACAATATGATCAGTGTCAGTCTTTCACATGCCCCCACCCCGCCCCGAATTTAATATGCTAATTGAGCATCCCGGTATATATCTTTGTATTATATATAAACATTAAATCAACAAATAACCTCTTTGCCCTGTTATGTTCCAGCATCGCACGTGTACCCCGACCATTCCTATTGTGCCCCCGAGGTCAATAGGATCAGTGTCAGTCTTTCACATGCCCCCCCCCCCCCCCCCCCCCCCCTGCCCCGAATCGCACAAATCATTAATCTTGTAATCTCGTAATCTCGTAAAGTCTCGGCTTTTCAAACCACGCCGTTAGCTTCATTCTAACCACTTTCACCTGATGATCGGGTCGCATCCCGTGAAACAGACTGTTGTGAATTTACAGTGTTGTTTTTCTTCAGAGTTATATATATATATATATATAGATATACACACACACACACAAAGTAAAGGACATTGCCGGTTCCCGCAACTCGTATGCGACCAGACGCACCTGATCTCCCGCAATCCTGCCTTTAACCACGACGTCTGCTGGCGTCGCTCTGTGTCTGCCGGCAACTGCGAAAACGTGGAAAGGCCCGCCATGGAGCACTTCCGGTAAAAGTTGAGGCACTGGAAAAATTATATGCACATTGTCGTCTGTCTGTAAAATTGATTTTTAAAACGGATTTCAAAGAAATTTTAACATTGCTTAACATTTAAAGAATTAACATTGCATCACATATGAGTGCATATATGTATAGGCCTTTGTGAAGATGGTGTATTTTCTAAAGGAGATATTCGCCTGTGTTTTTAATTTTGTATGCTTGTCGTGCACTAATTCTAAATAAACGGGGACCCATGGGTCACGGCGCTCAGCTGAAGTTTGAAATTTTAGCAAATGCAAAATATGCTGATTTCTATTGTAATGTTTCATATATATAAGCATATTAGAAACTAAGAGGAAATGGCCCTCCTACTTGGTTATATAGTAAAGCTCTAAATATATGATTGCCAAATACTCTGACAAAACTGTCATGAAGAAAAAAAAACAGTAAAAGTTTTGAGATACTGTTATGCATTTGAAATATTTACAGATGGCGGCAAGTGGACAGAAAGGAATGATACCTTTAATTCACTTTCAAGGGAATAATGCATTTAAGTTTATATTAAATCAATTTTTTTTTAACATATCCACTTTTTCCATTAATAGTTTTTATCGTATTAATTTTTTTATTTACAAGTTTTATAAATTTGTAATAAAAAATCTGAAAATATAAGTTAAAATATCAGATTTGTAAGTTGCAATCATTATTTATATAGACTCCAGCTCACATCAGGTCATATTATGCATACAGATATATTTTATTATTTTTTAAATAACTTTTTAAACTGAATTTAAAAGAAAGGGCTAAACATGGCATCTTCAAAGTTATTTCTTGAATCACTATTAAAAAGTTTTGTACATTGGAGTTTTCAGTACATGCTTAATTTTATTCACCGAAATAAAAGATTCAGTAAATTTGATAAAATAAAAACATCTTTTCAAATAACGTATACACACTGTTGGTTGAATGAGTTACAAACAATATCATTATTCCAATTACTATCTCAGCTATAATTTATTATTGGAATTAAAATACATTTTCACACCTGGTGAAGTTTTTACTCTTCTAGAGTAAGGAATTTCTTATCTGATGAACATCCACACTTTCATAGCAATACACCACTTTGTGGACACTTTAATCATTGTAACCTTGGTGGTACAATACAAAATCTAAAATGTAGCAAAATCCTAGAATAAGAATGAATCAAATACAGAAAATTATAACATTCATCTAGATTATGCACCATTCGTGGGTTACATAACAGAGGTGAAGGCTAAAAACTTGAAGAAAAGCTACTCTTTTTAATCAATTCCTTTGAAATTTCAGATTTTAAAAGATTTAATCATTAAGTATATATACTGTGAAAATCAAATCAACAGTGCTTACAGGAAAATAAAAGTGCCTTGGCCTTGGACAAAATTTAAGGTATTGATTTTTTATTTATGCTAATTACTTTAAAAAAACCTTAAAAATCAGATCTAATTTAGGTATATCTCTGAAAAAAGTCTCTAGCTTCAGCAATTCTTATTTTAAGTGAGTAAATATATTTCTTGATTTTTTACAAGTTGCATTATGTTCGGGCCAATAACTTCAACACATTACGCAATACTGACCTAATTTTTGGTGCATAGGAAATGTATGGAAGAATATGAATACTAAATATGATAAAAAAACAGATCAGTGGTTTTGATATAAGGCAGTCTTGAAGTGTAACAATGGGTTTTTTAATGGAAAACGGAGGTTTTTCCTTAATATCTCGAAGGAACGAAGTCCTAGTGACCCAATTATCAGTATGGTAAGACTTATAGTCAGCTGAGCTAAAATGGGAACATTTTATGGAATCTTTCTGATTAGAAAGTTGGGATTTGTCATCAGTTTGTCAGAAGAAGGTATCATATCGTATTCGCTGTCCCACAAACAAAGATCTCTAGAAAAGGCGGAACTATATAGATCACAACAAAAGTTATATCCTTCACCTTGAAACAGAACGTCGTTTCTACCCCAGTGAACACTAGGGCACTGCAATGGCACTGCGACCTTTTCCTTATTCTCAAGTAGGTTTTGGTTGTTGTCATACTCCAGCCACAGGAGACACCAGGGGTTGACGCTGAGCGACTCCCTCCCCAGACGTGTTGCTATCTTTTGTTGCACTGTCTGGTCGAGAAAAATACTGCGTAGGCGAACGATGACGTCATAGTGAGCAGCTGTGTCCCCCACCAGAGCTTGTCTACGACGACCGCACCTCATGCTGCTCTGTAGAATGTGAACTTAAGAATGTCATTCTAAAACGTGTGGAAACTTCTTAAATCTACATGTTATGTGTGGAGTTTGCATGATAGATAAATATAGATATGTGTAAATCATTTAAATAGATTTACTTATTTGTTTACATATTTCCTCCCGTTGAAGTATTTAAACTATTGTGATTTGGATATAAATATATATGTATATATGTATATATGTATATATATATACAGGGGTCGAAATAATCAAATTTTGTTACATTACCTCGCGGGAATGCAACAATTTTCTTAGCATTCCCACCAGACCTATCACATTCCCTCAGAAACTTTGTTTAAATATCAAAAGTTTTAAGCTGAAAAAAAGCATAAGCAATATCCTTATGACTACAAAGATAACACTTAATTTAGATATGCAAATGTAAATATAGAAAACGAGCAAGATGGGTATCTTAATGACTTGTTGAAGCAAAAGAAAAAGGATCATCTCGTGCATCATGCTCTGACAAAGTTCACCATATATAAAAAAAAACTACAAATGGTATTCAGTGAAATGCATGTATATGCAATATTTGTATTCAAATACAGCTACAATGTGTATTTGCATGTAGGCCTATTTGCATTTGTGTTGTGTACAATTATAATATTTGCATTTGCATTTGTATTTGGCCTCCGTATTGGATGTATTTAATCAAATACTATACAAATACATGTAAATGTGTTGCCCGCATGCGAGACCCGCACATTTGGAAAGGGTACCAAGGGGAAAAATTTGCATGAATGTATGTACCCGGGATCAAAATGAATGTTCCCGCTAAAGTCGAATGACACACTTGACCCAAGAGAAACTAAAGTGCAGGAACTTCAGAGCAGAGGGTACGTTCGGACAAGCTTTGTTTTTTTTTTATCGTTCACAATATTTGAAAAAAAGAACAGCAGTAGTAATGTTGATTTTTAGATAATAAATTGTTGGTTTATCACCTTAGATTTTCTTTTGATGCGGTCCACTCATCTTGAACAAGTACCTGATATCCAGGTTTGAAACCATTGTTTACCAAATCGCTGGCACTTTTTACTACAAACATGTGCCCGTGTTAGCATCAATCACATCATGAAACATATTTTTCATTAATTAATAAGCGTGCGATTTCCGATGATCGTCGTACCAGAGTTGCCCGTAAATTTTGAAGTCTGCCTTCATGTGCTAGAATAACAGCCCTCTATTACATTCTTACACTCCTTCGTTTCATGTGGAAGGTGTTCTTTGTTTCCATAATGAAATGTATCACCAGACGTAGCCGATAATTTAATTTGAGCCTGTAAAATTAGTCTGATTTTGCCTATATTCGTAGAACGACAGATACATGCTCGTATGTAAGAGGAAAAAAACTGCCGGTAAACCGCTCCAAAATTTCGTCACTCGGGCGAAACAGCCTGCGGGCATCATCAGCCAGAGATAAACGAAATTTGACATATTATTATGCACAAATATTTATTAAAAATAGGTGAATCGCGGAAAAAACATTAAGAAATTAGCAATCGTTCTCATTTGATTACAAATAAAGCGCAAGCTTAACGCTGTCGCATTATTATGCTCATCTTTCATACTGTCAATCTGTCGATGTTGGCAATAAGGCCGAAAAGAAACCATGTGACACGTTGATTTGCATTAATCCGTGCCGCGTGCATAGGTTCTTGTGATTGGTGGAGCGATGACGTGTCATTTATAGAGAGCCAATAAGAGATTCGTAGTAAAAATCCAACCCGCGTGACTTCATTCATGACAATTTTGGCGGGAAAATATTCACGGACATCGCGCCGCTTCAGTGGTTATGAATATTTTTTTTACAGCTAAGATAACGGTGGCACCGTGCATTTATAAACAAATGAGGCAGGACTATATAATGGAACCTGCACCTGACGATGTCTAGTGCACGATCTCCAAAAATTAGATGTTTGTTATTGCAAGAATTGCGTGATTTCTTCAGTTCTGTTACGATCATGACAGGATATTAGAAGCAGGTCAGTTTCTGACAAATCATCCTGTATACCGGCCAAAACTGATCAGGACACGCATAAAATTAAAGCAACTGCGTATACCGTCTATTTTTGGTATAGTGTTTCTTTTTAACTGCCTTCCTTTACGTAAATTTATTTCATTTTATAAACGACCTGTAAAATAAACTCAATTAATTCTTTGTTTACAGGCTGGCACTCCCGATCGGGAATACAATGAAAAATACAGCATTCCCTCCGTGAATATTGCCCTCCTCAGGAATGCGGGAATGCAATAAATCGAGGCCTGTATATATATATATATATATATATTCTGGCGAGTACCTCGTTCCAATGCGATAAATATAGGTAACACAGTATAACAAAACAGTAAAACCTACATCTTAAATGTTTTGGGGATGTTTGTCTACATGTTTCTCTGCATGTTTCACCACACTGGATTAAGATTATGATCGATTTATTTGCATGCATATGGAGTAGGCTTAATACGCTGAGACCTGGGTTTTGTGCCACAGCGGCCCTTACAACACTCTTCGGCCATGTTTGTTCAGATAATGTGGGCGGTGGGACAGGGTGGTACAGGGGTACGGATAATACATGTGCTATACTATATTTTCAGAATATGAAATACCTAACTAAAAATATTATAAAAAATTTTATTATGGAATGATCGGAGGTTGAAAACGGAGCCGTTTTTTTTTTTCGTAAAAAGGTGTTATTTCCCAGAAGAGTGCAGAAGGAGGAAAAGTACTTGGTGGCCCACTGCCTCCTCTTAGCCTAAAAAGAATTAAGTGTCATGGCTGACACCTTTTGTTGTAAGCTTTTCCCTTGGGACATGACACAGAGCGACATGTTGTTTCCTTGTTCGGTATACTCGGGATCATATAATTCTAATCGTTTACCCTAACCCTTAAAAACTATATTTTCAGGTAATATCAAATGCAAACAGGTGTTTCAGTTTGTTTTATATGTTAAGTATACACCTGTGTTTATATATACCCTTACTCTTAAAATAAGTAACCCTAAAGAAACTCAATTAAGATTTCTCTGAACACATAATGGGCCAGTTGTTATCTATATATATCCGGATAAATCTTGAACAAACCAAATGAAAGTTGTAAAATTTCATTCGAAACATTCTGCGTAAACGCACTTACAATAAAAATACATACAAACAATTTAATTTGCATAAACGCTCTGACATACAAAAGAAAACAGACATTCTTGTCCACATGAGGGCTTTAGCTAGCATGGCATATTTTATATAATTATTGCGTCGGAACGAGATTCTAGCGCATGGGAACCAGATATAATTATCGGGTGTGAACGGGATAAAAATAGAAATCTTTGTGTCCTATATACGAGCCACCGTTGTATAAATTGTACTCTCAGCCAACACTTTTATTTATATTTATATTAATATTTACATTAATATTAATATTTATATTTATATTTATATTTTTATTCACTCACAGAAAAGCGTGAACATGATATTATATAATTTAACCTTGTTCTATTTTTACAGAAGAGAGTGCATGGAACACCTCCCTCAGCCCTGTTCCTACGTTTATATATCAAACATTGTTAAAAAGTGGAGTGGGTTTATAATATAAATACACCATCTGTATGAGAAATATGAAGTCGTACGGTTTGTGATGAGCTCCTCGTCTGGTTTGACTGGGTTGAGGATTTGGACGACAGAAAGCATTGTCTGTCAGACGTGTCGGGGTCTGCCGCTGACCGCACGTTGATCACCGAGATGGCCTCCACCGTGCCTGTACAGGTACAATGAAGCGTCATTATAATTAATTTGGTGGTTCTTCACGAGTGTTTGGCTTTCTGTTTCCTTATTTTCTCTCATTTCAAATTAATGATGCAGACCAATCTTTATGACTGTTCATAAAACAACATGTCTGTTCAAGTGATTTAAGTCATTAAAATTATTTGGTGGAAATGTCCTATCGGACCTGTCACCGTCATGTGTGGACCCAAATTAAATAACTTTTATCTTTATCTTTATCTGCTCCATCAATAAAAGGTCGCCGCCCTTTTCAAGGAAACTATTATTAAAACTGAGAATTAGCAAAGGTAGGAAGGAAGCAGACAGATCATTCATTCGTTACAAAAATCGTTAATAAAGAAGATGGATATTATTTAGAATATTAAAAATGTTACGATAATTTAAACTTCCTTAAAACGCACCATATTTAAGGAAAATAAAGAGAGAATCTATGAGAGGCAGACAGCCATTGGTATTGACAGGTTTTGTACAGAGTGACCGACCTCGTGTCCGGAGCTGTAGACAGGAGCCGCCTGCACCCATTTTATTGACGTCAAGTCTTGTGTTGGCTTCACAGTAAAACACCCTGTGATAAAGTAAATATAGTATTAAATCATGATAATGTGATTAGAACAAGTGATATAAGGGCATAACGCCCAGCTGATAGGCACAACCTGGGCCAAGGGACACTCTGATATAATAAAAAGCGGGAACCTCTACCTTGGGATTAAAGATAAAAAAAAGAGTGATCAGGATCTATATGACTGACAGGCAGGAAACTTAAAATCTATCAAGAAATTTAACAATTCCGTGACGAACGTGATTTTTTTAAGTTTTGCTTTGGGATTATGATATCTGTTGAAGAACAAAGCATTTACTAGTATCGCAACATAGTTCCAGTTCGGTAAATTTTCAGTCTTTTCCACTTCGGAAATCCCAGTTCCAGGGAGGCTCTAGGCAAATCCCCTCGGAAACCTTAAATAAGGTCAAGGTGTCGTAACTTATATTCTGTGAACTACTGGCCGAAAAGATAATTTTGATCACCAAGAGAGTCAGACTGGTCACAAATTGTTCCCATTTGGCATAAAAACACCTTATGTGGCATTCAGGGAGGTCCTGCAAAAAATTTCCATGTGAGCATGAAATAAGGTCACCCAGTCACCTTGGCCTATAAATATAAACTTATTTATTTTACATGGATTGTACAAATAGTTATTATAACTAATCGAGGTACTCTCCATGGCTCCGATGATGGCGTTCGATAGTCTGCAGGGGTTTAGGAAACCGGAGTACCCGGAGAAAACCACCGGCCTTGGACGGCAACTACAACCTACCCTTATAGCCACGCCGGGGATCGAACCCGGGTCGCCAGCGGAGAGAGCCAAGCGTTTTACCACTCTGCTGTCCAGGCCCCCGAGAGAGTCTATATTCTGCGAGCTATAGGAATAAAACATGATTTGAACTCCCTGAAAATCAGATGGGCTTACACTGGATCCGTTAGGCCAAGAATCTTTCTAATACAATATCCACGGAGGTTCTGGGAAAAATTTCTTGGAAACCTGACACTAGGTCATGATGATTTTTATTGTGTGAGCAACTGGCCAAAAAACATGATCTTGACCACCCAGGCAATCAGACAGGGAACAACTTGTACCTGTTTGACCTATAAACTTCTGACTGAACATCCAGGATAGCGCTAGGCAAATTTCCCAGGGAACCTGAAATTAGGTTATTGTGACTATAATCTGTGAGTTATGTAAAACAACATTATTCGAAGTCAGATGGACACAAGTCATAGCAGTTTGACATAGAAACTTCTGACTTCGCATCTCGGGAGTTTCTTGTAAAATCTTCTTTGAAACCTTGAATAAGACCACTGCTACCAATTTTCTAATGACTGTAGGGAAAAAACATGATTTTGAGCATTCTGGAAATCATTCTACATATAGTTCAAGGTTCCCTAACAAATATTTATGACATCAATAGTTGATAGAAATTCTCATTGTAAGAGATATGCTTAGTATAGCGTCATGGTTCCTGGGTAACTTGTTTTATTTACTATGTCATGTTTCTGTCAACAATCAAAAACTGAAATTTTGAATTTTAATTAAATAAAAAAAATTAAATTTATTTTTTCAACGAGAAAGACAAACAGAGAGAGAAAAAGGTGATTAGGTATTTTTTTTTTTTGCTAGCGAAACTAAATATGTAATATCTACATAATTCCATTCTGGTTTCGGACTACATGACAGAGCAGTAGCACACGCTTTCTCTCATTTCATATCCTTGTGTTAACCAGGCCCGGTGAGTACTACACCTGTGGGCCCACGACGTGTAATTGTCTCCATACGACCGGCTTATACCACCTTGGAGCCCCGAAAGGCCAACTTGTTTATGTGTGAAACACGGCCATTAGAATCGGCTTCGAATTTTGCAAATACATATACCATTAGAAAAAGCTTTGACCAGGTTTAAAATGACAAATACTTTATGTGGTCTAATATGTGCATTCCTCATGACCACAGAAGCCGGTCTTCCTCTGGCATACCTAATATTTTATATTTTTCTTGTTCCAAGTGTGTTCTAAATTATAATAATGATAATAATAATAAAATATTTATATTAATAATAATTATAAATTATTTCATAAAGCGTGAAATCCATGCTATGCATGCTCTAAAACGCTGATACTTTTAAAAGATGATACAATTATGACTATAAGTATGCAGAATAAAAATAAATCAGACAATCAAATAGATTATGAAAAAAAGACTAAGATGGATAAAAAAAGGCCAGATTCCATAAAATGTCTATGACCAAAGTGGTAGAACTCCGCAAATAAGAGATTTTTTTTTTCATTGTGATTTGTTAGAACAAATTCTCAATGTGTTGGGTAGATTTTCCAGAGTCTAGGACCAGCAAAGCGAATGCCCTGTCTTGTATCGATGACGATTTTGTAAATGGCACTTAAAACAAACTTTTGTCATTTGAACACAATCCTCTGACTGAAAGGTTTAAGCTGTGTCCTCACTTCATATTCATGAAATTGGTCATAGTTTCCTCATCCTTTTTTAATTTTTTTTTTTAATTTTTTCTACCATGCATTACTTGTACAACCTATTATCTAAAACAAAACAATTATGAGAAATCATGTACTGAAAGTGTTAGTCAATATATTTCTCATCTGTGGTAATATTTTGGAAATAGGAGCTCAAATTTCGGTTAATTTGCTTTAGTGGGAAAGATTTTAGGTTTCTTCTAGTCATAGTCACACATTTCTTTTGTACTTGTTTCGCTTTTTTCCAGACTGTGTGTAGCCACATCAACCTACGTACTTCGCACTCTGCAGTCAACTCTTTTATATGAATGACTATTAATTTACTCTACCAACTCAACAACAGCTCATTTCCAATTTCTTCCTTATTCCATATACTAACAGGGTTTCATATGTTCCCGGTGGGTATTTGAACGCATATTACTTTCACATAGTTGAAATAATGACAGTTTTAGTTCTACTTATATGTGATCATGAGAGGCTCCTGCATCTTTGATGTAGTAAAAAAAAGTGCTCATGCAGTATTTGTCGTTCATTCATATATTTAGTATTTGATTATCAACAAACAGCAGGGCCATTTCCTCTTAGCTTCTCAAATGCTTCTATATAAAAAATAGAAATAAGTACATTTTGCATTTTCTTAAATCTTACAAAGTTCAGCTGAGCGCCGTGACCCATGGGTCCCTTGTTTTATTTCCCTTTTCAAATCAGGTATAGTCACTGTTGGTTGCATGAGAGAGAAACAAAATAACTTTGCTAATTGTTAAAGTTTCTCCACAATAATTTAATACGTCAATTAATATTCAATTTCATACATGTTAAAAGAACGCAAACAGTTTTGCCTCTTCTGAAGTAAGGAATACCTCAAAGCATGAACATCAACTCTTTTATAGCAATACCTGATTTTGTAACCCCTTGTGATACAAAACAAAATCCAAGATGTAGAAAAAAAAATCATAAACATAGAATATTATAACATTCATCTACTTTAAGTGTGGCATGAAGCAGAGGAGAACCTAGCTCAGCTGAGCAAGGGACTTGTCCTGAGTGACGCGTAGTTGATGAGCCAGGTAGGACTATTTATCACTTAATTCAACTGGTGTAAACAATACATTCATGTTATACCAGCACAAAGTCTTTAATAAAAGTTACCGTTTTTAATCAGTGGCTTTCAAATTTCAGATACTAACAGATTGAATCTGTATTTGTACATGCTGTAAAATTTAACCACCTGTGCTTACATAAAATGCATAGAAAAAATGTGTCATGATCAAAGTGGAGACATTTTTAAGTTATTGATTTTACATTTATGTTAATAACTTATACAAATTCACAAATCGATCTTATTTCTAGTCTGCAGTAAACTCTTGATTGAATAAAGAATTTTTATCCCGAAAGAAAGTCGCTAGTTTCAACAATTATACCACGTTAAGTGAGGATTAATAAATAAATTAATGATAAATCACCGGTACCTAATGTTCCGGTCCAAAACATCTTAAAGTTACAAAGTGTTGACCTTATTTCTTACAGGTAGACATAGGAAATATATAGAGGAATATTTCTGAAAAAAAAAAATTATATGACCAATAACGGACAAGTTGGTTTGAAATCATAGGATGTCCTGACGTGCGAATGTCACAATAGATGGTAATTTGAGGGTTTTCCTCGATTTCTTTAAGGAACGAAGCCGCTGTGAACAGTTTTGAGTTTGGCATAGTTGAACATATAGTGGCATCTAACAGTCATGGTTTTCCCATCGGTCTAAAGAACGCAAAGTCGGTGTGTAAGGCATGGCCTTCCCTTCAGCCTGCAGAGGGCCCTGTGTGTTAGGCATGGCCTTCCCATCAGTCTAAAAAGCGCTCAGTCTGTCAGAGAGGCATGGCCTTCCGACCATCCTGCAGAGCGCTCAGTCTGTCAGAGAGGCCTCACTCATATTCTGTGAGTGAGGCATGGCCTCCCCATCAGCCTGTAAAGCGCTCTGTCTGTAAGTAGGCCATGGCCTTCCGATCAGTCTGCAGAGCGCTCCGTGTATTAGCCATGGCCTTCTCATCAGTCTAAAATGCGCTCATTCTTTCAGAGAGGCATGACCTTCCCTCCAGCCTGCAGGGCGCTCATTCTGTGAGTGAGGCATGGCCTTCCCACCAGCCTGCAGAGCGCTTAGTCTGTCAGTGAGGCATGGCCTTCCCATCAGCCTGCAGAGCGCTTAGTCTGTGTGAGCCATGGCCTTCCTACCAACCTGCACTGCGCTCAGTCTGTGAGAGAGGCATGGCCTCTGCAGGCTGATTGGAAGGCCATGCCTCACTGACAGACTGAGCGCTCTGCAGGCTGTTGGAAGGCCATGCCTTAATCACAGACTGAGGGCTCTGCAGGCTGATGGAAAGGCCATGCCTCACTGACAGACAGAGCGCTCTGCAGGCTGATGGGAAGGCCATGCCTGTCTGACAGACTGAGCGCTCTGCAGGCTGGTGGGAAGGCCATCCCTCACTGACAGACAGAGCGCTCTGCAGGCTGATGGGAAGGCCATGCCTTAATCACAGACTGAGGGCTCTGCAGGCTGATGGAAAGGCCATGCTTCACTGACAGACTGAGCGCACTGCAGGCTGATGGGAAGGACATGCCTCACCTACAGACTGAGCGCACTGTAGGCTGGTGGGAAGGCCATGCCTCACACACAGACAGAGCGCTCTTCAGGCTGATGGGAAGGTCATGCCTCACACACAGACAGAGAGCTCTGCAGGCTGATGGGAAGGCCATGCCTTAATCACAGACTGAGGGCTCTGCAGGCTGATGGAAAGGCCATGCCTCACTGACAGACAGAGCGCTCTGCAGGGTGGTGGGAAGGCCATGCCGCACACACTGACAGACTGAGCGCTCTGCAGGCTGGTGGGAAGGCCATGGCTCACTCACAGACTGAGCGCTCTGCAGGCTGATGGGAAGGCCATGGCTCACACTCAGACAGAGCGCTCTGCAGGCTGATGCGAAGGACATGCCTCACTCACAGACTGATGGCTCTGCAGGCTGATGGGAAGGCCATGCCTCACAGACTGAGCGCTCTGCAGGCTGGTGGGAAGGCCATGCCTCTCTGACAGACTGAGCGCTCTTTAGACTGATGGGAAAGTCATGCCTCACACACAGGGCGCTCTGAAGGCTGGTGGAAAGGCCATGCCTCACTCACAGACAGACTGAGCGCTCTGCAGGCTGAAGGGAAGGCTATCCCTCACTCACAGACTGAGCGCTCTGCAGGCTGGTGGGAAGGCCATACCTCACTCACAGACTGAGCGCTCTGCAGGCTGGTGGGAAAGCCATCCCTCACTCACAGACTAAGCGCTCTGCAGGCTGGTGGGAAGGCCGTGCCTCACTCACAGACAGACTGCGCGCTCTGCAGGCTGAAGGGAAGGCTATCCCTCACTCACAGACTGAGCGCTCTGCAGGCTGGTGGGAAGGCCATGCCTCTCTGACAGACTGAGCGCTCTGCATGCTGGTTGGAAGGCCTTGCCTCACACACAGACTGAGCGCTCTGCAAGCTGGTGGGAAGGCTATACCTCACTCACAGACTGAGCGCTCGGCAGGCTGGTGGGAAGGCCATGCCTCACACACAGACTGAGCGCTCTGCAGGCTGATGGGAAGGCCAAGTCTCACTCACACACAGAGCGCTCTGCAGGCTGGAGGAAAGGCCCTGCCTCTCTGACAGACTGAGCTCTCTTTAGACTGATGGGAAGGCAATGCCTTATTCACAGACTGAGCGCTCTGCAGGCTGATGGAAAGGCTATGGTTCACACACAGACAGAGTGCTCTGCAGGCTGACAGGAAGGCCATGCCTTACTCACAGACTGAGGGCTCTGCAGGCTGATGGGAAGGCCATGCCTCACTGACAAACTGAGCGCTTTGCAGGCTGGTGGGAAGGCCATGCCTCACACACAGACTGAGCGCTCTGCAAGCCGAAGGGAAGGCCATGGCTCACGCACAGACAAAGCGCACTTGAGACTGATGGGAAGGCCATGCCTCACTCAGCGCTCAGTCTGTGTGTGAGGCATGGCCTTCCCACCAGCCTGCCGAGCGCTCAGTCTGTGAGTGAGGTATAGCCTTCCCACCAGCTTGCAGAGCGCTCAGTCTGTGTGTGAGGCAAGGCCTTCCAACCAGCATGCAGAGCGCTCAGTCTGTGAGTGAGGCATGGCCTTCCCACCAGCCTGCAGAGCGCTCTGTGTGTGGGTGAGGCATGGCCTTCCCACCAGCTTGCAAAGCGCTCAGTCTGTGTGTGAGGCATGGCTTTCCCACCAGCTTGCAGAGCGCTCAGTCTGTGAGTAGGGATGGCTTTCCCACCAGCCTGCAGAGCGCTCAGTCTGTGAGTGAGGTATGGCCTTCCCACCAGCCTGCAGAGCGCTCAGTCTGTGAGTGAGGTATGGCCTTCCCACCAGCCTGCAGAGCGCTCAGTCTGTGTGTGAGGCAAGGCCTTCCCACCAGCATGCAGAGCGCTCAGTCTGTGAGTGAGGTATGGCCTTCCCACCAGCTTGCAAAGCGCTCAGTCTGTGTGTGAGGCATGGTCTTCCCACCAGCCTGCAGAGCGCTCAGTCTGTGAGTGAGGTATGGCCTTCCCACCAGCCTGCAGAGCGCTCAGTCTGTGTGTGAGGCAAGGCCTTCCCACCAGCATGCAGAGCGCTCAGTCTGTGAGTGAGGTATGGCCTTCCCACCAGCCTGTAGAGCGCTCTGTGTGTGAGTGAGGCATGGCCTTCCCACCAGCTTGCAAAGCTCTCAGTCTGTGTGTGAGGCATGACCTTCCCACCAGCCTGCAGAGCGCTCAGTCTGTGAGTGAGGCAAGGCCTTCCCATCAGTTTAAAGAGCGCTCAGTCTGTGAGTGTGGCATGGCCTGCCAAGTAGTAAAATAGATCTATAGATCTAATACAAGCAGTCTTTTCTCTACAGTCATGTATTTCATTTAGAGCACACGCCTTATATAAGGATGCAATTATAGAAATGATTCAAACGTCAATGTCGAAATATGGCAGAAGTGCTCGAGTTTTTCCGGTATTACCATTGACGCCTAATAAAACTTGGCTCATTATTAAAAAATATCATCCTTTATCCTTAAATCAAACAAGTTTTAGTTAACTGGATCATTGTATTAATCAGGGCAATTAATGATACCAAAATACGTTGGATAGACTCCAGGTATTTATTTTATACTCCATTTCAGCATTTATTATACATGCACACAATTTCATCAAATTTATATCCATTTTAGAGTCTCGGATTAAGTTTAATTTAGTGACTTCATTGTTTTAGAATTATATAAATACGTGAAAGTTTGTAACACCACTTACACAGTCTATTATTTTTTAAATAAACATATTTCAAGCAAACAGTCAGCTCTACTTTTAACAGAACATAAAAGGTACCATCTTCATAGTTACAAGTCTATAGGCTAAGAGACATTTCTATAATTTTGAGATTTTTTTTTTTTTAAGATAGGTTGACCCGTCCAGCCAACATTCCTCATATCATTTAATACCCGCCGACGACCCTCACCCCCGCTGATTGCCCGGGTATACGTATCTAATTTCCTTTCATTCATACCTCTCCCTCGTTTACTCGTGCGGTAAGCCCGCGTTTTTCTCTATTATACTTGGTGCTCATTGCTAAATTAAGCCTTCTGGTTAAAAAATCTAAATACGTCTTTCTTTAAATTTATATATGCTTTGTGTTCCATTCCTGGCAACTGTCCGTTCAATCGAACGAATTCTGTCTAATGTAAAAATATTTGTGTATAGGTCTTCAAAGGCAAGCACAAACTTAAGTACAGTAGGCCCCTTTGTTGTATATGTCACTGAAACACAATTAATTTTATAAAAACAACAAAGAAAATACCTTCTCGACAGCGAATGGCATCATTTCGTGATCTATATACTACATATAGCTGTAATCCGAAGCAATAACACATATGCAATTTGGGTGAACACAATAATGGAGAATAATGTATATTTTCACAGATTAATCGCAGAAGAATTAGTTCCTGCATGTGGCGTTACCTTGGTGATAACAGGTCTCTAGCCAAGAATGTTTGTGACATGCATCACTGTATGTTCTACGTGTACGGTCTTATGCAAACCAGAGTTTTAATTGTCGTGGTCACGAGTTGACTTTCCCTACACAAGTTACATTCATAGTCTCAGTCATGGGACAGGTAAAGTATTTTAATTACCAGCGCAGCTAATACGTTGCTATCGTTTGTGGTGAGGGAATCCGTTGCACCACGTAATATGATGAGGATCATTTCAGTCATAATTATACCGTATACTATGTATACTTGCTCGCTTACATAAAGATGTTATCATGTGTAAGATGTGTTGCACTGCACTGAACGGAGCATGAGTTTGAGACCTAAATCAACCATGGTGACGTCATACAATTATAATAAAAACTATAATCCCCTTGATACCTTAAACACTTGTATAAAAATAAAATACATGTATATGAATTATTAGAGATAAAATATGACTGAACCAGCCGACAGGCCTGTCTTATGAAAGAGGGGATAAATGCCACTAAAATTATACCCGACGACGCTACTGATTCCGCTGTACCAATATAAAAATTGCACATTTTGTTTCATTTATTTGTCGGGGCATTCATTCTTTGTGTGGAGTTGCTCTCTTGACGAATATAACTTAATTAAGCATCCATGAAGATGTCAGTTTATCGCTAAAATAACAGAATGATCGGTGAAAATTTAATTACTCAGCTTAAGTCTAAGTCATTTTACCGGCCGAGTTCCGGTTAGTTTTTTTAATCGGCCGTGAAGCGAGCTCCTCACCCATTTTAACCGTCTATTTTAAAGATTTTGGTCACATTTGTATAGAGGCCCGGCCGAGTTCAAAGATTTCTCTGCACCTGAAATGTGAAGGGCCTGACAGGACGTCGTTGGGAGCACTTCCGAGCCTCTTCCGAACATGGTTCGGAACTCGTCCGACACCCTTTAACTCGACCGAAGCTCCTCAGTGGTCCGCCCGACCAGTCTGGACCTGTCAGCGGTGTCAGCGTGGGGTTCACGCGACTGGGAACTTCGGACGATCCCAACTGCTATCGAGCAAAGCTTTCGCCGAATTTCCGGCGAGGCCTCGTCCCTCTTTAACTCCGCGCTAAAGGACGACGAGCTCCCCAACGAGATGTTAAAATACTGACGAGGCTCGTCAGAGTGAAGAATTTCCGGCCGAAGCTCACCCGAAAAGTCCAGTTTTTGGCAAAAAAAAAATCAACTGGGTAGGGGCTCGTTGATGTGATGTGAATGGGGGCTTAACTGAAAGTCATCTGAGCTATAAAGATCACTCTTTATCCGTCGTCCGTCCGTCGTGCCGTTGGGTCGTCCGTTAACAGGGCACAAACCGTAAACGCTGGACTTACAAACTTTTGGAATCTAACGATAAATCCATACAAAACATCTCCCTGGACACATGAAATTTGGTCACTACGACCTATACTCTCCGGGTTATAAGATGAGGCGTGTTATTGCATCCCAGAACAATAACAAATATGAGCCAAAAGCACCAGTTTATGAATAACTATTCATTGATTGCCCGTGATTCTTTCAATTCATATTTATAATGTTTCATCAGTTCCTGAATAGTGGTGACGGCACCTTTATTTTTCTAATTTTCACGCATTTTTTTCACAATTTTTTAGACCTTCAGATTAATCAGTCCGGTCGTTAACAAGGCACAGACCTAGAAACTTTTTACTGCACATGTATATTCCAAAAGCGGATCTAGGGGGAGGGTCGAGCGGTCCGAACCCCCCCCCCTTTTTTTTCAGCAACCGCAAGCTTTTTTTCCAGTGTTTCAGACCAATTTTTCGGCCTGGACCCCCCCCCCCCCCTTTTTTCCGGACCTTGGTACCTTATTTAAGGCTTTGTTATTAGTCCTACTGGGTTGGACCCCTCCTTTTCCTAAAACCTGGATCCGCCCCTGATATCCAGGTATCTCGAGGTCCCAGGCAAGGTGACCTATATTCTGAGAACTACGGGCTGCATGAAAACATCATTTTGTACAGTCAGTCAGGCGGGGCTCAAATTGTATCACTTTGGCATTCTAACGCAACATCGATGGAGGTTCTGGGCAAGTCTCCTCAGGAACCTGACTATATATAGGTTATGATGACCTTTATTCTACGAGCAGCTGACCAAAATTATGATTCTGAGCACCCAGACAATCGGGCAGGCACAAATTGAATCGGCTAGCCCCAGGCTTCCAACCATATATCCAGGCAAATCATCATGGACACATGAAGCTAGTTCATGGATACCTATATATTCCGTAATCTGTTGGCTAAAAACATGATTTTAAGCACCCAAACAGTCAGACAGGGCACAAAACTTTCATGTTAGACGTAAAGAACCTGCATGGTGATTTCAGTGTGGGGACAAGTTTGAACTTGTTCAATAAAAAATTTTGGCTAACTCTAGTCTCTACTCCTTATACATGTCATCCCGTTATTCTTAAAAAGTACCCCCTGATATAGTCCAAGGCCTTCATCATGACCAAATATTTACAGCTTATAAAGTTCAAAATTTCAGAATGCATTACAATATAAAAATCTTTTAATCCTTAAAATGGGTTTATTCAAATTTGCCATAAGGGTTTGATGGAATCTAATTATTTAATAATGAAATCATTAAAATGTTTAATAAAGCCCATCAAAGGGTTTAAGAAAGGGTTTTCATGTAAATTTTGATGAAAAATGAAAGAAAATCTCCATTTCACACAATGAAAACCCTTCTATACATTTTTGATAACCGTTTTAGAGTGTAGAAATAATGTATTTAAATAATAATCAAAGATCAACATGTACAACAATTTTCATGACAATCCACGAATTATTTACTGAGTTATCGGAGTTCTGTTTCAAATTTACTAAATATTAACAAAATGCAGTGAAAATTCACAGATAAGTGGCATTTTTTAAGACCTGGTTTGGCAAACCGGTTTGCGAAGTAGGACTACGTGGCGCCACTGAGCTGAATAAAGCCGAGGTATATGTTCTCTGTTTTTATGTGAACTTTTCAAAGTGTTTATTTTAGTATTTGGATATTACAGATACATTGGATATTGTTTTTATTGACAAAACAAAAACATACAAACAAAACTAGCACCAAAGTGTGCAGTTCACATTAAAAAATCCTCAGACATTACATATATTACAATACATTGATTATACATACACAAAGAATAATACAGTAATAATGTTATGACAGATACCCATGTGGGTTGATAACAACTTCCTCTGCATCCCTTTCATCATTTTCTATTAAATCCCAAATCAAACGCAATTTATTGTTTCTTTCAGTGGTCAGAGGACATTCTATCTTTTGCTGATAATTCATATGATTTTTAAATTGATCAATATTCAACTTATGTGCTTTTTCCGTCTTGTAAATGTAATATTTTCCATGTAAAAGGATTTTGTTTTCTTTCTTACTTTCCTTATATGGTATACCCAAGACTACATATTCAGTAATTGTCTCTATAGCAATATTATAATAAATTCTTATTTCATTCCAAAATCTCTGGACATAATCACAATTAAAAAGTAAATGTGAAACATCTTCAACCTCATTATTACAATATCTACAATAAGGATCATCTGATATCCCATATTTATAAAGTTTTCCTATAAGGCAGAGGTATCTATGTAGTATTTTATATTGAAATTCACTAATTTTTCTATCTTTACACAAATTTCCATTTGAATAAAGGACGCGCCATTCTTCTTCTTCTACATTATACAGGTATCCATATTTATCCTGAGATATAACACTATTTAATTTTATTCGTCCAAAATAATAATCGTATGCTTGTTTTGATATAATATTTTAACCTCTCTAGTACCATTTTTTATTTTACATTTAACTGAGGTAATATCTAATATCTTGTACTGGTTTTCAGTATGGTATTCAGTATGACAAAACGTCCCTTAACACCGACTTGCTATTGCTCTGTAAATCATATAATCTAACTGTTTATAGCACCTCGATTTAACCTGTAATTTAAATTTGTATTTTGGCCAGTCTCTTGATAAATGTCATTTACGAAAATAAGTCCAGACTCATATAAGCTTTTTGAGAAAAAAGTTTTTATCTAGTTATTCTTAAATTATTTCAAACAATAGGGCTCATTAAATCCAATGAACGAATCTCTTTTCAATTCATAAACAATTGGACATAAAATTTTGGTATTTTATCCTTCAAATACTCCAGACTATAATCACATTGTAACAATAATTCTGTTCCCCAAAAACTATCTAAAAGAAATTTCAAGTCCTTTTTTGAGCTGTCTATATATCTATTTAACCACATTATTTGTGGCATATTCATTCCCCCTTCTTCATATGGCTTTATCAACAAATATCTCTGTACTTTACCTCTTTTTTGACCATTCCATATTAAAAGCAATATACTTTTACTTAATCTCTCCAATAAGCTTTTTGGCACAAAGAAATTGCAAATAAGACGATTTAACTTAGAGAAACATGATGATTTTGTTATTAAGATTCTACCAGATAATGATAAATTCCTCTGCTTCCAGATATTAGTGTTTCATAAATACTCTGAATTTTAGGTTCAAATTTATATTTATTTAATAATTCACTGTTACATGACAGGTATGTTCCTAACACTTTAACCCCTTTCAACCATCTTAAGCCTAAAGGTTGATCCTCACAATTTTTTAAATTCCCTAACCACATTCCTTCTGTCTTTTCTTTATTCATTTTAAACCAGGGTATCTCGAAAACTCTTCATGCAAATATTTTCAGTATTAAAGTTACAGATTCTATATCTTTTAATATTAGTGTAGTATCATCCACATTCAGCACCAATTTCAATTAGATACATTGGTTAGTTTACATTGGTTGCCTATTCATGAAAGGCTGGAGTATAAAATTTTGTTATTAGTTTTAAAGCACTCCATGGGCTGGCACCAGGTTACTTTCAGACCTACTTGACGTAGGAACTTACGGTCTATGCATAATTTTACACTAGTGGTGCCAAAAACCTGGCTAAAAAAATTCTGAGATCGGGCATTTTGTCACTGTGTACCATTGCTTTAGAACGGGTTGCCACTGCATGGTGTTGATCGGAGCCAGACACTAATGCTTTAGAGGAATGTTAAAAATATATGGTATCTACGTCATTATGGTTTACATACTTAGTTGTATCTTAAAGGATTTGTCCTTTAACATATGTCATTTATTAATACCAAATTTTTTTTGTAAAGCGCTATTAGCAAATGTTATTTGGAATGGCGCTATATAAATACAGCATATTATTATTATTATTATTATTATTATTATTATTACGTGCCTTAGGCTTGTACTCCTTAATTAAGTGCATAGAGTGTTATTTAGTCGATTTCCTGAGTAAATCAAACCATAAACATATTGTTATATGATAATTGTATATTACACGATGGCTCATGTTGTACATATATATACAGTTGCATATAGTCATAATTTGTTGCAAAAACTGATGGCAGAGTGCTCAATGGGTGACCAGAGCATTTCTATGTTGTACAGAAAGAATTAAACTAGTTTTTCTGCAGGCATTTCATGACTAATTAGTTAGTGTGGCACTCTTCAGATGTTGTAGCCTAATATCACTATTTACAAACATACTTATATACATCACATACAGGACATACTAATACACACTGAATGTCTTGGTGAATCAAGCAACTAGCAAGCTGCTGTTTTGGATATTTGAATAAAAGGAGGGTAAATATCCATGCAAATATAAATATTCTATAAAGCATGTTAAAACCTTTTGGATGAGTGGATAAATGCATGCACAGCTGAAAATACAATGAAGTTAGTCTCAACATTAACGTCTGGTTCTCCCATTAATATAACATTCAAAGCATATTGTTTATTTTTGCCACGAAGTGTATTAATCCTGTCGACAGGAATTACATTTAAAGCCTCAATTTTTCAAACAGATCGTTTCTTGGGTTAAAGTAAAGGGGACATTCAAAAAAGAAATGAAATGCATCCTCGTATGCATGACCACAGGAACATTATGGGTCGTTTAGTAAACCATGTGAGAAGAGGTCCCCTTTTAATGTACTTGATTTTAAACGTAGTCTGCAGTGTAATATGTTAATTTGTCGTTGACCAGTATAAAAATAAGACGGTTTCTTTATCCTGTGTTTATATAAACATGATTTGAAAATTGTTAAGGAACCTGACTGACGTACTGAATATGGTAGCTTATTCCATGCTTGGGTGGTTGATGGGAAAAAAGAAGTCTTATATCTCTCAGTCCTAGTTTTAGGAACTCTGAAATCTGAATGATTTCTAAGTCTGCCGAGTGGTCTATCGAAAACGTTACAAACCGATCGAGACACAAATAACTTGGACACAGCCTATTTTTAACTTTGTAGAGAAGTATTAATTTTGCTCTCGACCTTCTTTCAGCCAACGTTTCCCAGCCTATTTCTTTCAGTAACTCGTTTGAGTTGGTGGCCTGCATGAATAGCACCGGTACATATCCGTGCAGCTTTATTTTGAATCGATTCCAGGGATAAAGAGTCAGTCACAGTGCAATTATATATGAAAAATTACATTCCAATACTCTGGAACTGGCCGTATAAATGATAGATACAAACGCTCAAGGGTGTCCCGGTTCAACATGTATTTAAGATGTGACAGTTAACCAAGCCGATTAGCAGCCTTTTTATGTATTTTCTGTATATGACTTGACCAGTTCATATTTGATGTTAATGTAATACCAAGGTATGAATGCTCGTTTACATTCTCAATCGGATATGACTTTAATAATAGCCTAGGTGGATCAATACTGTTAGATTTAAAAGAGAATGACAATAATTCAGGATAATCAGCATTAAGCACACAAGGAACAAACATTATTAGAAATATTTACTTGTCACATGAATAAATGCTAAGGAATAAAGTCATATCTCCAATACTGTGTCCACTTGAAGCTAGTCCTTGTACTGGCAGCACTGGAAGATAAAGTCCAGTACACCAGTGTCAGGAACATTCATATACCAGCAAGTCACTAGGTATTACAAGGTAACATATGGTTAACCTTTAGAACCTTTCAGACATGCAGAAGTGAATTATGCCTATATTCTAAAACTTCTGCTTTGTATCCAATTTATCAGAAACAAAAATATCTGGTTTAAGTGCCCGAAAATGCTCAAATTCGATTTCTTAATCATCACAGCTTCAAAAAAATTTCCTCACCGTGTTAGGGGACACCCCCTCCCACACACCCTCAATAGGACAAACAGAAGTGATTTAGGACTATATTCTAAAACTTCTGCTTTGTATCCAATTTATCAGAAACAGAATATCTGGTTTAAGTGCCCGAAAATGCTCAAATTTGATTTCTTAATCATCATATCTTAAAAAAAATTTCCTCACCGCGTGTGAGGGGGACACCCCCTCCCACACCCTCCCCCATCCGGCGCTACGCGCCCTCGACCACCATGCAAGCTAGAATCTGAGCCGTCGCCCCCCCCCCCCCCCCCAACAGTTTGATCTGGATCCGCCACTGTAGGCCTAGTATTAAATGTAATGCGCCCAATTTCTGTATATATATATATACATTTCAGGGCTCAAAATACTTTGAAATTTTCCCTTTTCCAACGGGAAGACATTAAATTAATACAGGTATAATTGCCTTTCCGCAGAAAAAAAGCCTTTCCGCTAAAGGTGCATCCTACCATCATCAAACTTTCAGTCACAGTTCCCATCAGCGTAAACCTGATTCTGCCATCTTACATGCCATCCCACATACACACCTACGCCCAAATAGAACTGACTGTTTTCAATAGTAACACTGTTATGTCAGAAAGACGAGTGTGCAGGAAAATATAGGAGATGAGGGCCTAAATCCCGCTGAGTATAAGAAATTATAGTCCATTTTAAAGAAAAATACAGGAAATACAGAGAGTCGGTGGAACACCACCTGTAAAATATTTTGCTTTTGTGTCATGCGTGTTACTTCTTAGCAGCTACTAACGTGGAAAACATCAAAACACCTTGCCAACGAATTGGAACAAAACGAAAAATGCCTTTCCGTACACAGCGTTTACCTGTCTGAAACGGGCGTTATTTCGAGCCCTGTATTTATATTATATATCTTCCACTATTTAACCTACACACATATAAGCATATAGGCCTACTGGCTACAGGCACGTGTACACGCGCTGTAAGTCTCCATACCATATAATTCACGTGTGTGTGTTTGTGTATATAAATGTGTATTCTTATATATTGATTTAAACACAAGTTCAATCGTCGAGTGTATTTACTGTATTATTTGTGGCTTACTGTATATGCGGCGTACGTATCCAGGCAGTGGCAGGCACACCCGGGCCGTGACCCTAGCGTTGGGAGAGTGGACGGAGCTAGGGTTATCTTGTGGCAAGCCATTAGGTACGCCACATCAGTACGAAAAAGTAATTTTGTGAATAAATTGTGCCCAAGGTTAAATTCAACCACCTATTACGTCACAATACGTCTTACATAGGTAGATATATCTTATTCGCAACAACAACACATACAGATCACAACAAAATGGATATTTATAAAATACATATATATATCTATCAAAATTTACGCTCTTTACACAGCGCTTTACCAATAGGCCTACTACCTATATCGTAAGCGCTGTTTGTTGTGACCTCATATTCTGAATTGCTACACCAGAGGGAAGCACTGTATTTTTGCCAATCAGTTTAGACCTTGTGCTGGAACACACGGCCAAGCGAGGATAAACACGGAGCCAATTTTGTTCATTTCGTTTTAAGTGACAGCTCATCGCCCCGGTAACCGTCTGAACAGGCCACAGGCTCAGAGAGTATTGCCCCGGACGTCGTTTTCTTAGGGCCTTGGGCACATAGGATGCCCGGCCGGTGAGCTGTAATTCAAACGAAACGTAACAACAAAGGGTGCGTGCACACCTCGATGGCTGGTTTCAGTTCTGCAGACAACAGATACATGGCTACGCTAACACAGTCATTAATGTCATCATCGATTCGGTCGATGATGCGAGAATGCAGATAGAGCAATTGAAATTCGACCATAAACTGTCATCAAGCGGCGCCTGAAGCGCAGCTATGGGCGGAGCCAGGATGCCTGTCCAGTGTTAGTTAATTGGCATCTGGTTGGCTGCTATATAGTCACATCATACGCATGTTTTTTTTTCCAGCAGACAACGAACCGCCATCTGGTGCTAAATGAATCATAAACGGTCTAAGCAGGCATCGGGAAAATCAGTTGCTTCTTTAGAAGCGCTAGTCCGCCACGTACGGACTCCATTTATATGTGATACGCTTGTATTGTTTACTATATATGTCAGCGCTGCAAGACTGCAGCAATAGAAGCGCAAGATTTCCGCTGCCTCGGGAGCGTAATCAAAATTATATTCATAAAATCTGCAAGTGTTAAAAAGCCATGAAAAGGAGCCTTAAAAAGTAACCTTACATTTTGTGAGGTGTACTTATTTCCATAGTGGACCCTAGGAGGTGGGTCGGACGAGATGTGTTTTAGACACATAGAAACGGACACATCCACACGTAGCGTCGAGTCTGTGTGTGTGTGAGAGGGATGACGGACTACTACCGGCATCTGGCGGTCTATTTTAGAAACAGCAAAATAATACGCCCGCTAGATTTCCTTTTTCCAGCCACATTGCCGAGGAGTGCACGAAGTTGTGCAAGCCGTAAGGTTCGTTGAATTTATGTGGTCAATAAAATAATTAATTTATACAAACTCAAGACAACCTGAATCCTCGCAGGGTAATTCAATTTGTTTCATTTTTCCCAGTCACGTTTTACGGTGCGGAGGGTCGTTGATCGGCATTTTTCGTTCCGTCCCCTGCCGTCTGATGACAGAGCCATGTCAGAGGAGTCTGTGGACACTGGACGTTGAGTCAGCAGAGTCCGGTGGATGGTCAGACACTGACAGCTCCTCAGCTGCCTGTCAGCACAGGCGCTTGAATCCCTATTTGTGATAAAGTCTTTATATTTCGGATGTTCTTAGAGTTAATACGACGAAATCAGGTCAAACGACCCAATAATAAATCGGTAATACCTTGTTATAGGTTCATAACTGAAATGAGCCCGGGTCCACCAGTGTGTAATTCTCAGCCTTGCACCAAGGCAAGGTAATGCAGTGTAATACAGTAAAACCTGAGAGTTAAGACCACCTGATGTGCCACACCAAAAGCGGTCTTAAGTCACAGGTGGTCTTAAGTCTCAGGTGGTCTAAGTCTCAGCATGAAGCAAACAAAGAATATCAAGGCATATATGTCTACGTAAACATTTATTAATTTATTATAAAAATACATACTATATATATATATATATTATATGAATTAACAGTGTTGTTTTTCTTCAGTTATATATATATATATATATATATATATATATATATCTTATAGATAATCAAGATATTCACAACAATATTTACAAGTTAACAACAATATTTACTTTAATCAATTAATCAATTTTGCTCTGCTTAATAAGGGAATCTTATTAATAATTATCAAAGAAAGCTGGTCCTTTTATAACTTTATTAAACAAGCCTTTATCAAAAGCTTTGAATAGCCTGTTTGTTATATTGCACAAACCACAAACCGCTAATTAATGATGTACCATGAGTACACACTGAGTCACTTTGTTTTAGAAACAGACCCCATTAAAATCTCAAGGCAGGTATGAAGGGATCGATCATTTGATTACAGGTGACTGCTCACGTTATCAAACAGTCTCTCTATATTGGTACTATGGTAGTTAGCATTGAGTCCTTTTGTCTTATTGATGAATATTCTATTGATGTTATCGAAGCAGGTCGTCAGTTTGTCGTCGTCACGAACTGACTTGTTGTCAAGTCAAAATGTGTGTGATAAGCAATGACAGTTGATCTCTGACGTTATGACAAACTTACTTTCATGACTCACTTTTTTTAAAATTAAATCCGCGCAAATGTTATTTACACATCGCTAAGACTAGTTATGAACTCCAGTCAACGACAGCAGCGTAGTGAATGCGACCGCGGTGTCAGAAATACAACGGGAGTTCTATTCGATGAATATTAATGAGGGATTTCCCCTAGAGCACGTGATCTTTTACCGTAAAGATGTTTTAGACAATCGTTAAACAAATACGATGTGTTCAAAGATAGGCTGTGCTAAAAAAATAATGGTACACAGGCATCAGAATTAAAGAATTGCGTCGTTTTACATGTTCCCTCGCAATATTCGCGGAACTTTCATTTTTGGAGAAAGATTAAAACGACACGGGCCCTAGGCCATTGACACCTGGAGGGGTATTGTGAATTAATGTCCAATTCACCGCGGGGAAAGTAGGTCACCATTGCCACCTGCACATTCAAGAGACGGTCAATGGCACGGTCGTTTTAGTCTTAACTTATGACGCCAGGTGCCACTACTGCTACACCAAGCGGTCGCTTAATGGAGGTATAGACCTGCGACCGGCCACATCTGAGCGGTCGGTGGTCGCGTACCACAAACGGTCGCTCAACACAGGGGCATTAAAGAGTGATTAAGCTCGGTGCATTCGTTTTTCGGTCGTAAGTCACAGACGGTCGCTGGCGGCAGTGGGCGCTTGGTTCAGGTTTCACTGTACTTGTAATATGACAAGGTAGGCAACTCGGCCCATTTCTCATCTTGTATGTTGTATCTTAACAGTCAAGTGCATAGCTAGCTGCCAAGATACATGCACTGGTGCGGTGCTGCATACTTACTAACTATTGTAGAATCTAAATAGTATGCAAACAAAGTAAAACATAATTAATAGCGGAAAGAATATAGAATACCCCAGGCACCCTGGTTATCAGAACGTCCTAAAGAGGGTGATACATTTGATGGGGATAGAGAGGAAAAATGGGGTAAAGTCTTTTTGGGGTACATTTTAAATAATAGAAGAGTTGTGATGTGTCTTGTAACATCTGAGTATCTGACTGTTAGGTATGTCTTGTACCTGTCTGACATCTGGTACTGTTCGATCTGGAAGAGACAGAGATATATGTGATTATTATACATGACATTTAATGAACATATCCATGAGCAAGACTCAAACCAGCGACTGTCTGCAGAGAAGTCCTGAGCTCTACCACTGAGCTATGAAGACTTGTTGAATGTTTTTGGAAAATGGGGGTTTTTACAGTGGTGTCAATTTTTCTTCCAGGGTGGGGGGGGATGACTTTGTATATATATATATATATATATATATATATATCCCTTTTTCAGTGTCTCTGAGTGACATATTCAAACATATATATAGATATATTTATATTTATATATGATTATCATATATATGAATATATACTTAATCATATTTCAGTTAATTATAATATTATAATAGAAAATGTTATTTTGTGAATTCTAAGCAAGGTTTAGATGTAACAGTTTTTAGTTAAAGGATCCAAAGTCTTTAATTCTATTTATTAATACAGTTCATTTGCAATATTATAATATTATTCTCTGAAAAGTGGGGGGGGGTATATATACCCCCCATCCCCCCTATATTGATGCCTCTGGGTATTTACGTATAGACAAAAGATGTTTATGGGTGAATGAGCATGATCACGTGAGTTGGTCTCATTGTCAGAGTGTAGGGGGAATCTTCAGTTGTGATGATGTCATTTATAGTGGGTGAAATCGTCCCTAGACCAAAACGTCAATTCATATGTTTTACATGGAAATGTGTAGTAGGCCTAGTATGACGAGGTACTAAATAGATATGAAAGAGAAAATGGTAACAATATGATATTAAATATAAGAGAAATTAAAACGATGAATGATAAATAATGTGGAATAATGATGAGGGGAGACCCCCAACTCCCCTGTAATAGGTAGAATGATAATAATGAATGATAAATTATGTGGAATAATGATGGGGGGGAGACCCTCCAACCCCCCCCCCCCCCCCTGTAATTGGTAGAATGATAATAATGAATGATAAATAATGTGGAATAATGATGGAGACCCCCCTAACTCCCACTGTAATAGGTAGAATGATAAGAATGAATGATAAATAATGAGGAATAATTGGGAGGGGGAGACCCCCCCCCCCCCCCAAACCCCCTTGTGGGAGGAAAAGATGAATGATAGATCAATGAATCAGTAGGAAAAGATCGTAGGGAAATGGCACAGGAACGAAGTGAAGTATAGCAAGATAGTGAATGGATGAGATTGTGTGAGATGGTGATTCCTGATGACGTAATGGGGAAAGTAGGGGAAGCCTATGGCAACATGGCGGCGTTGGTTCAGGAAAGACGGAGGGGGAGGAATACAGGATACAAATGATAGAAAACTAAGAAGGAATGGACAAATAAACAGTTATTAGTGACGGTATGTGTTATTAAATACATACATCTCTTGCAATAGACAGGGTGGGCCAGTTATGTTGGCCGGTTTAGGTGCCTGAGGTATTCTATATTCGTACCTTAATAGCTTACTTGTGTATGACTTAACAATATCCTGTGTGATATTACAGTATGATCGATCAGTGATCACCAGTTGAACTTATATAATTATCATTCATTCATATCTGTGCATCTCTCCATGTAAGTTCTGTTATTAATCACAGTGGAGTACAATCAGTACCTATCAGTAATGAATTATTTTACCTGAACTGACGAACTCAAATCTACATGAGGCATATTGTCTAACTAAATTAAACTAATAGTCATATATTTTAGGATAACACAGTATATTAATATAAACCTTTATATTTGCAAACAAGATGGAACAGATTATGTTTAAGCAGAAATAAAGCTGAAAATTTATTAGTTTTTTATGTTCTCACATGAAATTTGAAAGATTCTTCTGAAAAAAATGGAGGAAAACAATTTCTTTAAACTGGAAGTTTCCATGGAAAAAACTGCCTCTTGGAAAAAAATGCCAACCCTGGTCTATGACGGGCCGTATTATTATTTATGGTATGCCCACAGTCTGTCCATCAGTTAACTGTCACTGTGATAACTTACTAGGGCTTTGATGAATTTTCAGGAAACTCACCATAACAACTAAAGAATAGATTATCTCAACCGAGTTAGATTTTTAGATTATGAGCAAAATAGGCGCATATTTAATAAGTCAGAATCTCAGCCAAGGCAGTGAGATTTTTGACGGTCAGCCTCCACCCAGGGTGAGGGCTCTGCAGGCTTAATGGGAAGGCCGTGCCCAACGGCCGTGTTTCATGCATACAAGAGTGCGCCTTTTGGGGGTTCCTTGGTGGTATGACCCAGCAATGGGGATGATTATGCACCCAGGGCCTACCGGTGCAGTAGCAAACAGGCCTGGTTGACGCCAGGATATAAAATGAGAGGAAGCGTGTGATATTACCCTGTCACGTAGTCCGATACCGGAACAGATTTCTGCAGATGTTCATATACATAGTTAAGTTAGCATAAAAAAATGGAGATTACCTCCAATCCTCCACCAAAAAAAAATAAAAAAAAGTCTGAACAGTAACAGTATCTACCAGGAGTCCAAGACTGAAGATATTAGATGTTTACATGCCCTCATGAAACTGTTCTTGTTGTGGTTGTTGTCACTGAATCCACTCCAGCTCCACATCACCTAGTTATTTTAAATATAGGAAGTTTTGAATTTTTTTATATAGGCAGTAGCAGGGTAGGATGGTTAAAGTTGGGTAAATATTGCATAAATCAGGCTGAGTGAATACTGTTGTGGTCATTTTTTTTTCAAGAAAAACAATCATACTGACATTTTATACATATAAATCTTACAGGAGTTAAAATTTAATAGATGATATATCTTATTCGTCATAGAATAAGAATTTTTTTAAATGATGAATAGTTTAGTAAGTTAATGATTATGAATAATGAAGTAATAAAATATTACAGTAGTTAATCTTGTTCTTCTGAAATTTCTGCATCCATTTATCTGTCTACAAAATTTAAAGTGTCATTGTTTAAAGTTTCTGGACTTTTTTTCATGTCTTCAGGCTGAGTTTTCAGAATGCCGCCAAAGAAAAAACAAGAAGAAGAGAAACCTGCACTGATTGGTCGTGTCGGAACCAATCTCAAGTGTGGAATTGTTGGTCTTCCTAATGTGGGGTAAGTATTCGGGGAGGAAAATACCTTTTCTCATTTTTAGCTCAGCTGACTATAAGTCATCTGAGCTATAGTCGTGGTCCATTGTCCGTCGTCTGTCCGTCCGTCCGTCCGTAGATGTGGCACATTTTGAAACCGTAAGACCTAGGAATCCAAAATTCCGCATAATGTTAGATGTCCCCAAGATCTCCTACCAAGCCGAAAACTGGGTCTTTGCGACTTTGTTCCTTTGAGAAATTAAGGAAAAACCTCAATTTTTTATTAAAAACCTATTTTCACACTTCAGGACTGCCTAATATCAAAACCACTCATCTGTTTTTCCTCATATTCACCAAAAATATTCCTCTATATAGTTCCTATATACATGCCAGAAATTATGTCTGTATTCTATAAATTTTAAAAGTTATGGGCCCAAACATAATGCATTTTGTAAAAATCAGGAAAGATATTTGATCACTTAACACTTAATAGTCAAAGCTATGGACTTTTTATCCAGTATTATAACTTTAATTAATCAAAATTAAATTGTATTCCCAAAATTAGATCAAAATCATTTGAATTTTTTAAAATATTAACAAAAATAAAAAATTGGTACCTTAAATTTTGCCCAACTTTGACCATGGCACATTTTTTTCCTGTAACTGCTGTGGATTTAATTTTCACAGCATGTTTTTTTGTTAGCATTTTGTTTGTTAACACCAAAAATTTGAAACCGGTTGATCAAAAACTGTAGATTTTTATTCAAGTTTTCAAGCACCATGTAACATATTGTTTACATCAAGCTAGTGTTATGCAGTTTGCAAGAGCTCAGCTCCCCAGCTTCAGCTCTCAGTTCCTAAAATTTGGTATACAATTAGATGTCTCCAAAATCCCCTAACATGCCAAGAATTTGGTCACTAGGACTTAATACCTTTGAGATGTTAAAGAAAACTTCATTTTTCCATTAAAAACCCATTGTTACATTTCAAGACTGCCTAATATCAAAACCACTGATCTGACTTTAATCATATATAATATACATATTTTTCTATACATTCTCTATGCACATGCCAGAAATGATGTCAGTATTGCGTAATTGTTTTAAGTTATGGGGCCAAACATAATGCACTTTGTTAAAACTCAAGAAATATATTTACTCCCTTAACAAGGGGATTGCTGAAACTAGAGATTTTTTGTCAGGGATGTAACATTATTTAATCTAGACTAGCAATTACCCGTGCTTCGCACGGTTTGGGGCGAACACAACAAACCATACGGTGGTATCGGAAATCCACCAGAAATCCGGAGATACGGAAAATCACACAAAACGCGTTACGCTTTTAATATATATATATATCCATTATATGGGTGGTGTTGTGGATAAAAATCTTTTGGAATAGCGTTCGGAACATATTTCAGAACAGCGTACAGTCGCACACCTTCGCCCAAAGCCAGTGCCTAACATGTGGTCGGGGTCTTTAACAAATAGTACCTACAAATGTACCATGTGACATGAAAAACTGATCAACAATATCATAATTACAAAACAAAAGAAACGGCCCATGGAATAGAACTAAAAAAAAATAATGCAAAAATACCAGTTTTATTTGTGAAAATAATAACAATTATGGCCATGGCTTATACGCAATAAGCATACATACTGAATGAAAGAATATAAAGTCTTTAAAATGTAAAGAGTATTACATAAACATTATTGAATGAGATATGGATATAAAAGAGACAAATACCAGTATAACCGTATTAAATCTACAATTTTTACAGGAATTATACATTCTTAAATGTAGTCATGAGAAAAAAATCCCGATATTCAAAACATTTTAAGTCAATATTATGTTTACAACTTTTACAAATCCACACGTGTACACATAACACTGTACCAACCACGACGTGAATTCTCATCTGTTTCATAGTAGGTCTACATATGCATATGTTTGTGAATATTTGTCAAGCATCTCAATCGCATGCTAGGCCCTGGACTTCGTGCGTCCGCGTGTGCGCTGTTTAACCATCACAGATTCCACGACCCGGTTGATGTGCACTCAAGCTTATCAGGTCAGGTTGGTCGCAGGTAGGAGTCCTCGTGCGACCCCCCGGTCACAGGAAGGCCTGCAAATCTATTCTTTCAAAGATCCCCCTTTTGAGAAGGGATTGCCGGTGGGGATTATTTCGGGCCGGTCACCACGAAATGTGAGAAAACCCCAGATAGGGCCCCCGGAGTAAAACTCTGTCCCGCCATCACACACCCTATGGCCATTGTGTTACCGGGCCCAAAGACACAAAGAAAAGAGGCGCCCATGGGGGAGCAAATATTAAAATTATTAATTATGCAGGTAATATGCAAATATTGCAAATAAAAGGGGGCGGAATCTCTTCGGACAAACCCAGAGCATATGTATGTCGAAAATCACGGCAATCCGTACGGAGGTAATCCGTACGGAGGTATCAGAGGAGATACAGAAAATCACAAAAATCGCCTTACGCTATTAATATATAGAGATTCGAATGAATACCCAAAATTAGTTCTGAATTTTTCAAATTTTATAAGTTATTAGTATAAATATAAAATTAGTACCTTAAATTTTGCCCAACCTTTGCCATGGCACGTTTGTTTCTTGTGAGCACTGTTGATATAATTTTCATATCATGCACACATAAGGATTTCAACTTTTTGGTTTAGAAAGCTGAAAGAAATTGGCCAAAAATTGTAGCTATTAGTAATGTTTTTATGAGACCATGTCAGACCTTGGCGCTCTCCAGCCCCTCTTGAGTCACTTGTATGTTGACCTTGTTGCACTTTCAGCAAATTATGCATGCTTGAGGCGGGTCATACACTGGGGCAGCCAGGCAGCTTATGGCCAGCCACAGTTGATCCAGGTGTCCAGCCCAACTCATCTAGTAGTTTTAACCAACAACATAACAATAAACAATATATTAATAAATTTTTATTTGTTTTTTAATAACAAATTAAAGAAAAATAGAAAAGGAATTTGTTAGTTTATAATAACAGGAAATTAACTTGCAGTTACTGATGATATAAGAATCTTGTATCAATGGATAGAATGTAACATATTCCAAATAACACCATGCAGTCACCTATGGTATTTTTCAGTTCAATTTTAATGATAAAAAAGTAAATCATATTATTCATTACTAATCATTAGGGATCATATGAAGGAAATTAATGATAGACAAAGATGCAGTTGATAATATTAATCTAGATTCCTACTGTGTCTAGTGTGTACATTGATGTGAAATTAGTCCAAAATGAATATATTACATTTATTTTTTTTAATATAAATAAAAGCCATAAAACCAGGTACTTATGATCGTTATTTAAATGTGTGGATTTTGTATATTCTGGATTCTCTACATCATTGTTTGGTGAAAACTGAATAAATACCAGACATGGTGCTAATACTTTGCAATTGTATTTAAATACAAATATGAATATGTAGAATAATTTCCTGCATGAAGAATGGGAATTCAGGTAAAAATGAAAGTATATGAATACCAGTGCAAATACTTTCAAAATGTATTCATGAATGCATTCATGAATATATTCTTTAATATTATTTTAATAATCATTTCAGTTATATTTCATTTTAAAAAATCATACAATTCTCATATTATTTTTAATAAAAATTATATTTGGGACAATATTTGTAATTTTATAAAATAAATAGTTAAACTCTTATATTAAATGTTCTGCTTATAAGTTATATGGCCAAGTCAAAATCTGTGTGACAATAGTACTCCATTTGTTAATAAAATAAATGAAATCAATCCTCTTCCCTGTCTCCAAAGGTACTATCAAAATCATACATATGCTAAACAACAACTCATAATACATCTTATATTTATTACCACACAAAACCAGCATGTGCCTCATTTCTAAATCATATTTTTTTTATCATATATAACAGCTGAGCGCCGTGACCTATAGGTCCCTTGTTATCAGTAAGAAATCTATAAAAGCTGGAAGAGTATTGTTGTAGATAAATTGAAGGAAAAGGCATAAGTTTTACTTGTTATTGACATTTGTCATACAAGTATCTAGAGGGATCACTCTTTGTCAGGCCAGAATAATGAAAAATTTGATACAAAAGCTCAAGTATGAGAACAACTAATGCATTGATCACCATGATTTTTTGCATGGATATTGAAAATGGAGTGGTTCATTAGTTTCTGCAGACTGGTGGCTCAACCTGTAATTTTTCAATTTTTTACGTATTTTTTTCTTTGTTTTTGAGAACTTAAATGATGCTGTAATCTGTTAACATAGCACAAATCGTAATCTGGACCTGGAATCTTTTAACTTTACATTCAGGGAGGCCCGTGAACAGTCTCCTTGGAAACCTGGAATTAGGTCTCTGTTACCCAAAACCTGTGAGATATGGGGCTTTGAAGTACCCCCCCCCCCCTAGAATAACTAAAGTTTGATACAAAAGCTCCAATATCTGAACAACTAATGCATTGATTCTTTGCATGCCTATTCATCATGGAGTGTTTCATCAGTTCTTGCAGATTGGTGGTGCCACCTGGAGTTTAAAAAAATTTTTAGCACCCCCCCCCCCCCCCCCCCCATAATTAAAAATTTGATACCCATTGGACCTGGAATCTTCTTTCCTAAAATCCAGGGAGGTCCATGAAAAGTCTCCTTGGAAACATGAATTTAGGTCTCTGATACCCATATTTTCTGAGCTATGGGGGTTATAAGCACGCCTCAGTATAATTGAAAATTTGATACCAAAGTAGGGCACAAATTATAATCATTTGGCCCAGAATCTTCTTACTTGACATCCTGAGAGTTCCTAAAAGTTTTCCCCAGAAACCTGAAATTTGATCACTGTGATCTTTATTCTCAGAGTTTTGGGGTATATTTGAGCACCCCAGAAATAATGCAAAATACACACAAATTACCAGATTCCTCAGGAAAGGCTGGTTGAATTGTCATAAAATTTGTTGTGCTTATGGGTCTTGATGAAATTAAGCTGAGATGTTTGAACAGTGATGCCACCTACATCATCATAATTAGTTGTCTGTGCAAGGACGTATTGTCAACATGTCAGTCTGTTGAGCGTCATGACCCATGGGTCACATGTTATATGCCTAACTTAGATGGGACATATTATGGAATTCCCCAGGATCCCTCAGTTCCTCCGTCTTTTATTGTTGCCATGCCAACTTACCAGGGCTTCAGTGGATTTTCACCAAAAAAGGTTGGCTTTTAGAAGAACCTCAGCAAAGTTTGATTCCTAGCCTAAGCTAAGGAGTATGCATATTTAAAAGGGCCCAATCACCTATCTGACCTTTATAAAATAAAGGTAATCCCTCAGAGCTTTAATAAAAATGGGCCAGAAAACGTGGATATTACTGCACACAGGCTGTTTGTATTGTTTATATCAACATGTTTATAAAACGTGGGGGCCCGCCAAAATATTCAAAACAAATTCAAAAAGGGTGTCTGGTTGCAATTCAGATATAAGCCGGAGCTTTGCAAATGGCGTTTTGCAATAAGTGACCTTCTTACCTCCGCATATATGCAACCTACCACCTTAGGTTTTCCTCGTTTGTCAACATTGCTGTGTTTACAAACATGTCATTGGTAAACAAGTTCACACATCCTTCATGAAGACGTTATAAGAAAAGTTTATAAACAGAATTACTCTTAGATCATTAATATATACACAGAAGAATCCAGAAATCACATAAATTCTTTTTCAAAAAGGAGTTGAATGAGCACCTTTAATTAGGTCAAGAGGTCACCAGACCTTGGTGGTGCCTTGATGACTTACTAAAATATCTTATTTGATAAAGTCAGAGGTCACCTGACATTTTTGTGGTGTCACCAAGTGCTGTATTTCCACTAGGAGTTTTTGTTTTTTAACCACTGTGGCTAAAGTGTTTCTGAATTTTTAGCCACACCAAATTTATTTTAGCCACACATTTGGTGACAATATTTATCTGACTGAATTAAACTTGTGTGGTAAAAATGCTTCATTATCAACGAATAGCATTGAACAAAATCCATCTTTCATACAATGTTCATCATTCTGCACAAGAAAGACATTTGTTTCTGCATTTTAGCAAAGTAATTGTTTAAGGAAATAAACAAAAAAATAGACAATCTTAGATTATATAAACAAATTATATGTGCGATGTGACATAGATCCTGGTACACTTGTATAATTTTCCAGTATGCCAGTGAAAACCACGTGGGTGGATGGTCATATGCATGAAGGGATTTGTCAAATGAGAACACAGTTCTGTGCAACAGCTTTTAATTACCCTGGTTTATACTCAATAGAAAGGGCATAAATATTAAAAATGTTTAACTAGTGATAAGCAGCTCCCTGGCTATAAACATGGTCTCATCACAAAGGTCCGACAGCCATAACCCTTCTAAGAACTAGATTTGAGATTGTTCAAAATTGCCCTGTGCTCGAAAATTTGCATTTTCTGTAAGGCCTCATTTATGGCCGGCTTTTATGCACAGTAGCTAGTCGGCAATATTCAGAAGAAGTGCGGTCTCTAGCCATACAAATAAGTTGAAATGACATGTAAGCATGGTTATACGTAATAAGCGCCCCGGGCACTCTCAAAATAAAATTTTTTAAATCTTTTTAAACCTCATAAGCCCCCCCCCCCCCAACTGTCTGCCAACTTCAAATGTGCGTTATGATCCTCTAATTTAACACTGCGGCTTATGTACACGTGTTTGAATTCACAGCACATTCCGGACAATCCAGAAAAACAAACAATCTTTTAGCGATGGTTGTACGAAGTTTTGAAAAATAATAACTCATCCAAGTGATACCAATTTGCAGATGATTTTATTTTGTGTTGTATGAGAGAATTGTATGAATGACTGCATTTCGAGATTTCATTTGCAGGTGAAGAGGAAAATTAAGGATGGCAAAAAATGAACTCTTTAATAAAAGTTACTGCCTAATAAGGTAGTATAATATATAAAATGTTCATATGAAGGTATGTAAAACAGTATTTATTTGAAATGTGTAAAATTATAATACCGGACGATGGTACCCTGATTATGTCAGTCACTTTGGGCAAATAACTTTGACAGCTGAGTTGAATGGCATTGCCAATAATTGTCCTTTTTGTCCTTCATTGTGCATGATATAATTATTACATGCAAAAGTTTTAAAAAAAGCTGATATACTGGCCCTCAGACTCCAGCGTATAATTATTAACTTCAGTGCACCAAATCCGGGGTTTTGTTTTAAAATTGTGAGGAAACTCGTCATATTCATATCCCGCGGGAACATGGTCCCTTTCTTGAACTTTGTTGAGCCATTATAATACATTCATTTCTTGACGTAGTCCAATAATACAAGCTTGACAAACATTGCATTTTGCGTCACCTGAGGAAAGGACACTTCATATTTATAATTATAACGCACTACTGGTTGTCTTGTTATCGAAGTGCCATGTGAAGTCTCCGTGTATGTCAGTGTGCAAGCCATGTGACAGCACCTGCATTCACTGGACTCGTGAACATTTTACAGGGTAAATACGGCACCTTAGTTTTCTTAAAGTGATCTCCCAAATCCGGGGGTGGGGGGGGGGGGGCGTATTACGTCGAATACGGTATGTTTCATGGCTGATATAAGACAGGAGAACCCATATCCCCATCTTATCCTTCACTAATACAGAAAATACTTTTTAATTAAATTGGCTACATAAAAAATCTTAGTTAATATTGCCAGTTACAATTTTTACATTCTCACAACAGTATAAGTTCCAGCTTGTGTACTGCAAATGAGTGCAGACAAAAACTAGTGGCCCATGGGCAATGATGCTCAGCTGAATTCAAGTATGTTGAACAATGAGCAAAATAACTGCCAGAGTGCTAAAAAATCATGAATTTTATGAAAAGTCCTTAGAAAATCTGGTTTACGAGAAAACTTTCCAAGACGGATTGACATGCCAAATATCAGATCAATATTTTGAACCACTCCTAAGATATGAGCAATTTTCACCCAAAGCACATGTAGGTATGGACACAACAGGAAAACAATTGCAGATGGTGCCACAAGTCTTGAGTTCAAGATGGAGGAGTCCAAGGTCTATGGATATGCACAATTTTAGGCAAATATGGCACACCATTCCTAAGAAAAGAACATTAATTTATTCTACTGAAACAGGAAGGTAGGTGGTGCCACCTGTCTAGTTTACGAGAAAATTTCCCAAGATGGATGGACATGCCAAATTTCAGACCAATACCTTGAACCACTCCAGAGATATGAGCAATTTTCACCAAAACAAATATACCAATGGACACCACGCGAAAACAACTGCAGACAGCACCACCAGTCTTGTTTATGAGATGTGTTGAGGATCTATGAACATGCACAATTTCAACCTAATACATTGAAGAACCACTAAGACGAACAGATGGCATATGCACAGATGGACACTACGCAAAAAATATTGTAGTAGCCCCCCCCCCCCCCCATTGCAATTATGAGATGGAAAGATCCAAGATCTATGGACATGCAAACTTTCAGCACAATACATTGAGCCACTCCTGAGATCTGGGCTGTTATCTAAAAGACACCCAGATTCAGACTGCACAGAAAGGATAACTGGTGGTGCCAGGTCTTTGTTAGGCACAACAACATAGGTGAAGGAACAACTATGCTGGGTTTTGTAAAGATTGCTCCAAGGGTCTCAGTTTTTTTATCACATTTTTAATTATTCTGGGGGATAGCTCAGAGGATATGGGTAACAGAGACCGTATTTCAGATTTCCATAGAGGCTTTTTTGTAAACCTCCTTTGATGTCAAGTTAGAAGATTCAAGGTCCAAGGCTTACGAATTGTGCCCTGTCAACAGATGACTGCTTCTTTTAAGATATCAAAAATAGAGAAAAAAAATCGTAAAAATTAGAATAACTACAGGTGGCGCCACCAGATTGCAGGAAAAGACAGAACACTCCATGATAAGTATTCAAGCCTAGAATCATGGTGATCAGTGCATTAGTTATTCAGATACTCTAGCTTTTGTATCAAATTTCTAATTATTATGAGGGGTACTGACAAGCCCCATAGCTCGAAGGATAAGGGTAACAGAGACCTAATTTCAGATTTCAACAGAGACTTTATGGACCATTTATGTCACGTAAGAAGATTCCAGGTTACAATTTGTGTCCTATTAACAGATGACAGCTTCTTTGAAAGTATTTAGTATTTGTTTGGTCAGTATTTAGTATTGTTTTGAAGTTAATGGCCCAAATATAATGCAATTTTTAAAAAATCAAATATATTTATTCACTTAACATGAGAATTGCTGAAGCTGGACCCTTTTTTCAGGGATATAACTTTATTAAATCAAGATTCAATTGTTTACCAAAAATTAGATTTGAATTTTGCAAATTTTTTAAGTTATTAGCATAAATATAAAATTAATACCTTAATTTTTGTCCAACTTTGGCTACGGCACATTTTTCCCTGTAAGCACTTAATTTTCACAGCATATATACATCAGGATTTAATCTTTTAAAATCTGAAATCTCAAAGGAAGTGATTGAAAAGAGAAGCTTTTATTCAAGTTTTCATACACTATGTAAAGTGTTGAACATCAAGCCCACCTATATTACAGCCTTCACTTGTGTTTTGTAACCCTCTCTAGGCAGCTTGCCTTGGCTCAGCTTGGCCACTACTAGCAGGCTTCCCTTCTTCCCTGCACTCCCTTGAAAACTCCCTTGAAAACTCCAATGTACAAAAATTTTTAATAGTGATTCAAGGAATATTCTTGAAGATGCCATGTTGTGGCATTATTTTCTTTTAAATTCAATTTAAACATTTGTGATTTAAAAATAATAAATATATGTGTATGCATAATATGTACCGATATGAGCTGCACTTTCAATAAATAATGATTGCAACTTAGAATTCTGATATTTTAACTGATATTTTCAGATTTTTTTATTACAAATTTATAAAACTTGTTAATAAAAAAATGAATCTGATAAAAACTATTAATGGAAAAGTGGATATGCTAAAAAAAATAGGCTTTAATATAAACTTAAATGCATTATACCCTTGAAAGTAAAATAAAAGGTATTAGTCCATTCTGTCCATTTGTCTGTCCATCTATAAATTTTTCATATGCATCACAGTATCTCAAAACTGTTGCTGTTTTTCATCATGAGAGTATTAGTTTTGCAATCATATATTTTGAACTTCACCATAACCAAGTAGGAGGGCCCCTTTCCTCTTAGCTTCTCATATGCTTATATATATGAAAAACATTACAATAGAATATTTTGCATATGCAAAAATTTCAAACTTTAGCAGGGCGCCGTGACCCATGCGTCCCTTGTTAGCCATTTTATTCGCCTAATGGCTAGCAGAAACACAACACCACAATAATTTACCCAGAAAATGTCAAGTTTTTTGACTCGGCATAAATATAAACTAATATATTATTTCACCTATGTAGGATTCCAGGCAACATCCATGCATATTTATGAAGTCAGAGTTCACCAAACATCTCTGTGGTATTGCTGTGATAACTTTGAATATGATGGGTTTTGCTGAATTTCAGGATGAATGTTAAACCATTAAAGGAACTCCTGTTATTTCAGTCATTGATGCATATTTAATAAGTTAAAGGTCACAAGACATACAACAGGCATTTAATGGACTCTTGTGTTTTTGCTCGTGTTTTTTTCTGATATCAGAAACTATTTCTAAATTTCACTGTTTTACTTTGTCTTGATCATAATCATTGCTATGAGCTCTTGTTATGGTACCATGCTCCTAGTCACAGCTTGGTCAATCAGAGTACATCAAGAGTGACTGTGTCAAAGTGTTGATGTGATGTAGTGCACCCACACCTGTTGTATAGTTATTGGACCCTAGTTAAAGCACTAGTAAGAAATGTGTTCATGTACATGAAGCTATGATGAAAGTCAGGAATACTATATTGAACACCACAGTTGTCGTTATGACTCAGTTAGATTCTCATACATGGTAAGTAGAATATAATCACTAAAAGGAAAAAACATGTCATGTTATATTATTGAACTCACTTTCCGTATTGGCAGCAGTCAGCAGATTTGGTTCCCTGATTAAGCCTGCACGAAGGGTTTTCGGTTAGTTCTGTGAATGTGAGGATGTGTGTGTGTATGTGATGGTGTATGTACACATTTCTCACATTCCCATTTGGCAGGGGATACAGTCCTCTGGACATTTTTATGCCCTTGCCACAAAGTGGTGGCTGGGGCATATAGTTTTACCCATGTCTGTCCTTCCGTCATTCCGAAATTAAACAGTTGTACGGACTTTTTTTCGCAATGCCTGCAGATATTGGCCTGATTTTTGGTTTGTGGGCAGATAATGACCAGTTACAGATCGAGTTCGAGTTTTGTCCCAGTTGACCTTTTTTTGACCATTTTACGGCTCCTTAACTTAGAAAATTTCATAAAAAATATAAATTTTCATGACAAATACACATGTACAGACTTTTTTTTCGCAATGCCTGCAGATATTGGCCTGATTTTTGGTGAGTGGGCAGATATAGACCAGTTACAGATCGAGTTCGCGTTACTTCCCAGTTGAACTACTTTAGACCGTTTTTACGGCTCCTTAACATAGAAAATTTCATGAAAAATAGAAATTTTCATGACAAATACACGTCCTGACTATTTTTTGCAATACCTGCAGATATTGGCCTGATTTTTGGTGTGTGGGCAGATAATGACCAGTTACAGATCAAGTTCGCGTTTTGTGCCAGTTGACCTACTTTTGACCGTTTTATGGCTCCATAACTTAGAAAATTTCATGAAAAATATAAATTTTCATGACAAATACACATGTACGGACTTTCCTGCAGTGCCTGCAGATATTGGCCTGATTTTTGGTGTGTGGGCAGATAATGACCAGTTACAGATTGAGTTTATGTTTTGTTCCAGTTGACCTACTTTTGACCGTTTGACGGTGCTCTAACATAGAAAATATTGGCCTGATTTTTGGTGTGTGGGCAGATAATGACCAGTTACAGATCGAGTTTATGTTTTGTTCCAGTTGACCTACTTTTGACCGTTTGACGGTGCTCTAACATAGAAAATTTAATGAAAAAGTGCACATGTACGGACTTTTTTTTCGCAATGCCTGCATGTACGAGCCTGATTTTTGGTGTGTGGGCAGATATTGACCAGTTACAGATCGAGTTCGTGTTTCGTCCCAGTTGACCTACTTTTGACCGTTTTACGGCTCCTGAACATAGAAAATTTCATGAAAAATATAAATTTTCATGACAAATACACATGTACTGACTTTTTTTTTGCATTACCTGCAGATATAGGCCTGATTTTTGGTGTATGGGCAGATAATGACCAGTTAAAGATGGAGTTGATGTTTTGTTCCAGTTGACCTACTTTTGACCGTTTGACAGTGCTCTAACATAGAAAATTTAATAAAAAAGTGCACATGTACGGACTTTTTTTTTGCAATGCCTACAGATATGAGCCTGATTTTTGGTGTGTGGGCAGATATTGACCAGTTACAGATCGAGTTCGCGTTTTGTCCCAGTTGACCTACTTTTGACCATTTTACAGCTTTTCATCCGGGTTGACCTACTTTTGATTGTTTTACGGCTTCTAAACATAGAAAATTTCATGAAAGACAGAAATTTTTATGGAAAATGCACATGTATGGACTTTTTTTCACAGTGCCTGCAGATACTGGCCTGATTTTTGGTGTGTTGCTTGATAATGATCTGTATCAGATCGAGTTTGCATTTTGCCCCTGTTGACCTACTTTTGACCATATGACACCTCCTGAACTTAAAAAATTTTTCAAAGTTAAACAGATGTTTCTAATTTGCCCCAGGCGGGGGCATTCGTGTCGTTCCGACACATCTAGTCTATTCTTGTTTTATTATATTATTGTACCTTGTTTGTGTGCTCTTGTTTTATTATATTATTGTACCTTGTTTGTGTGCTCTTGTTTATTATATTATTGTACCTTGTTTGTGTGCTCTTGTTTATTATATTATTGCACCTCGTTTGTGTGCTCTTGTTTATTATATTATTGTATCCCCAGACAAAGTCGGGGGATACTATGTTTTCATACCGGTCCCGCCGCCGCCGCCGCCGCATATGAATCTTGTTGGCGCGATAACCCAAAAAATATTTCATGGAACTTTACCAAACTTGGTATATGTATAGATATGGGTAAGAGGACGACGCCTATTTAAAATGAGGTTATGACCTTTACTAAGAGAGTGTCCTTGACCTTGAATAGGTCCAATTTTGGGGAAAATCCCACAAATTCTTTAATATCTCAAGAAATCTTGCATGAATTTATCCCAAAATCAAGTTGATGGAAGATCATGGATAGGGTTGTCATGTTCCAGAAACTGGTGGCGCCACCTATTATTCTTTACTTGTTTTCGTGCCGTTTAATACCCCCAAAATTCCCACCTTACAGCATTGTGAGCATTATAAGTCAAAAACTAATGGACAGATTTCTTTTATATTATGCATATACATAGGTATGGGTTATGGGATGATGCTTATTTAAATTGGGGTCATGACCTTTCCTATGATAGTGACCTTGACCTTGAATATTGCCATATATGGTGAAAATCACACACCTCTTATGATATCTCCAGTGTTGATAGCCATATGGATTTCAAACATGACTTATGTATGGCCCACCACTAAAGTAAGAACCCTATAGTTTCTAGGGTCATGAGGTCAAAGGTCAAGGTCACTGGACTGGCATTTTAAAAGATACTGTGGATGCATTTTAAGCCAAACTTTCATCCCAGGTCTTCCGTCTTGAATATATAGCTCACTTGCCAATAGTGGATGATCCATATAAATTTTGGGGTCACAAGGTCAAAGGTCAAGGCCATAGGAGCTATCTGTCCAAAAATTAGTTTCTGGATGATAATTCCTGCTTTTATTGATGTACTGATTTCAAACTTGACTTATATATGTCCCATTGAAAAAGCAAGACTCCAATTGATTTTGGGGTCATGAGGTCAAAGGTCAAGGTCACAGGACATCTTTAAAAAGATTGTGGATGCATTTTCAGCCAAACAATTCATCTCAGACCTTTTATCTAGCACATATAAGTCATCTGCCAATAGAGGAAGACCCCTATCAGTTTTGAGGTCACAAGGTCAAAGGTGAAGGTCACAGGAGCCATATGTCCAAAAATTAGTTTCTGGATGATAATTCCTGCTTTAATTGATGTATGGATTTCAAACTTAACTTGTTTTTGACCCATTGGAAAAGCAAGACCCAAATTGATTTTGGGGTCATGAGGTCAAAGGTCAAGGTCACAGGACACATCTTTAAAAAGATTGTGGATGCATTTTCAGCCAAACAATTCATCTCAGATCTTTCATCTTGCACATATAGTTCACCTGCCAAGAGTGGAAGACCCCTATCAATTTTTAGGTCACAAGGTCAAAGGTGAAGGTCACAGGAGCCATATGTCCAAAAATTAGTTTCTGGATGATAATTCCTGCTTTCATTGATGTATGGATTTCTAACTTGACTTATATATGTCCCATTGGAAAAGCAAGACCCAAATTGATTTTGGGGTCATGAGGTCAAAGGTCAAGGTCACAGGACACATCTTTTAAAAGATGTGGATGCATTTTCAGCCAAACATTTCATCTCAGATCTTTCATCTTGCACATATAGTTCACCTGCCAAGAGAGGAAGAACCCTATCAATTTTGAGGTCACAAGGTCAAAGGTGAAGGTCGCAGGAGCCATCTGTCCAAAAATTAGTTTCTGGATGATAATTCCTTCTTTTATTGATGTTTGGATTTCAAACTTGACTTGTATTTGACCCATTGGAAAAGCAAGACCGGAATTGAATTTGGGGTCATGAGGTCAAAGGTCAAGGTCACAGGAAACCTCTATAAAAAGATTGTGGATGCATTTTCAGCCAAACATTTCATCTCAGATCTTTCATCTTGCACATATAGTTCACCTGCCAAGAGTGGAAGACCCCTATCAATTTTGAGGTCACAAGGTCAAAGGTGAAGGTCACAGGAGCCATATGTCCAAAAATTAGTTTCTGGATGATAATTCCTGCTTTTATTGATGTAAGGATTTCAAACTTGACTTATATATGTCCCATTGGAAAAGCAAGACCCAAATTGATTTTGGGGTCATGAGGTCAAAGGTCAAGGTCACATCTTTAAAAAGATGTGGATGTATTTTCAGCCAAACATTTCATCTCAGATCTTTCATCTTGCACATATAGTTCACCTGCCAAGAGAGGAAGAACCCTATCAATTTTGAGGTCACAAGGTCAAAGGTGAAGGTCACAGGAGCCATATGTCCAAAAATTAGTTTCTGGATGATAATTCCTTCTTTTACTGATGTATGGATTTCAAACTTGGCTTTGTTATTGACCCATTGGAAAAGTAAGACCAAAATTGATTTTGGGGTCATGAAGTCAAAGGTCAAGGTCACAGGACACATCTTTAAAAAGATGTGGATGCATTTTCAGCCAAACATTTCATCTCATATCTTTCATCTTGCACATATAGTTCTCCTGCCAAGAGAGGAAGAACACTATCAATTTTGAGGTCACAAGGTCAAAGGTGAAGGTCACAGGAGCCATCTGTCCAAAAATAAGTTTCTGGATGATAATTCCTGCTTTATTGATGTATAGATTTCAAACTTGACTTGCATATGTCCCATTGGAAAAGCAAGACCCAAATTGATTTTGGGGTTATGAGATCAAAGGTCAAGGTCACAGGACACATCTGTAAAAAGATCAAGGTTACAGGACCAACATCTTCAACAAGATTGTGGATTGTTAGATGGAATAAACAATAAATATGCCAAGTGTCAGTATATGCTGCTAAAAATGGGGGTCTGTTCTTGTAGGAGGGGGGGCCTACTATGTCTGGGGATACTCTGGCACCTGCGGTGCCAAGAAATGTCTAGTTGTACCTTGTTTGTGTGCTCTTGTTTATTATATTATTGTACCTTGTTTGTGTGCTCTTGTTTATTATATTATTGTACCTTGTTTGTGTGCTCTTGTTTTATTATATTATTGTACCTTGTTTGTGTGCTCTTGTTTATTATATTATTGTACCTTGTTTGTGTGCTCTTGTTTATTATATTATTGTACCTTGTTTGTGTGCTCTTGTTTTATTATATTATTGTACCTTGTTTGTGTGCTCTTGTTTTATTATATTATCGTACCTTGTTTGTGTGCTCTTGTTTTATTATATTATCGTACCTTGTTTGTGTGCTCTTGTTTATTATATTATCGTACCTTGTTTGTGTGCTCTTGTTTATTATATTATTGTACCTTGTTTGTGTGCTCTTGTTTATTATATTATTGTACCTTGTTTGTGTGCTCTTGTTTATTATATTATTGTACCTTGTTTGTGTGCTCTTGTTTTATTATATTATTGTACCTTGTTTGTGTGCTCTTGTTTATTATATTATTGTACCTTGTTTGTGTGCTCTTGTTTATTATATTATTGTACCTTGTTTGTGTGCTCTTGTTTATTATATTATTCCACCTTGTTTGTGTGCTCTTGTTTTATTATATTATTGTACCTTGTTTGTGTGCTCTTGTTTATTATATTATTGTACCTTGTTTGTGTGCTCTTGTTTTATTATATTATTGTACCTTGTTTGTGTGCTCTTGTTTATTATATTATTGTACCTTGTTTGTGTGCTCTTGTTTATTATATTATTGTACCTTGTTTGTGTGCTCTTGTTTATTATATTATTGTACCTTGTTTGTGTGCTCTTGTTTATTATATTATTGTACCTTGTTTGTGTGCTCTTGTTTATTATATTATTGTACCTTGTTTGTGTGCTCTTGTTTATTATATTATTGTACCTTGTTTGTGTGCTCTTGTTTATTATATTATTGTACCTTGTTTGTGTGCTCTTGTTTATTATATTATTGTACCTTGTTTGTGTGCTCTTGTTTTATTATATTATTGTACCTTGTTTGTGTGCTCTTGTTTATTATATTATTGTACCTTGTTTGTGTGCTGTTGTTTATTATATTATTGTACCTTGTTTGTGTGCTCTTGTTTATTATATTATTGTACCTTGTTTGTGTGCTCTTGTTTTATTATATTATTGTACCTTGTTTGTGTGCTCTTGTTTTATTATATTATTGTACCTTGTTTGTGTGCTCTTGTTATATTATATTATTGTACCTTGTTTGTGTGCCCTTGTTTATTATATTATTGTACCTTGTTTGTGTGCTCTTGTTTTATTATATTATTGTACCTTGTTTGTGTGCTCTTGTTTATTATATTATTGTACCTTGTTTGTGTGCTCTTGTTTTATTATATTATTGTACCTTGTTTGTGTGCTCCTGTTTATTATATTATTGTACCTTGTTTGTGTGCTCTTGTTTTATTATATTATTGTACCTTGTTTGTGTGCTCTTGTTTATTATATTATTGTACCTTGTTTGTGTGCTCTTGTTTTATTATATTATTGCACCTTGTTTGTGTGCTCTTGTTTTATTATATTATTGCACCTTGTTTGTGTGCTCTTGTTTATTATATTATTGCACCTTGTTTGTGTGCTCTTGTTTTATTATATTATTGCACCTTGTTTGTGTGCTCTTGTTTATTATATTATTGCACCTTGTTTGTGTGCTCTTGTTTATTATATTATTGTACCTTGTTTGTGTGCTCTTGTTTATTATATTATTGTACCTTGTTTGTGTGCTCTTGTTTTATTATATTATTGTACCTTGTTTGTGTGCTCTTTTTTTATTATATTATTGTACCTTGTTTGTGTGCTCTTGTTTATTATATTATTGTACCTTGTTTGTGTGCTCTTGTTTTATTATATTATTGTACCTTGTTTGTGTGCTCTTGTTTTATTATATTATTGTACCTTGTTTGTGTGCTCTTGTTTATTATATTATTGCACCTTGTTTGTGTGCTCTTGTTTATTATATTATTGCACCTTGTTTGTGTGCTCTTGTTTTATTATATTATTGCACCTTGTTTGTGTGCTCTTGTTTATTATATTATTGCACCTTGTTTGTGTGCTCTTGTTTATTATATTATTGTACCTTGTTTGTGTGCTCTTGTTTATTATATTATTGCACCTTGTTTGTGTGCTCTTGTTTTATTATATTATTGTACCTTGTTTGTGTGCTCTTGTTTTATTATATTATTGTACCTTGTTTGTGTGCTCTTGTTTATTATATTATTGTACCTTGTTTGTGTGCTCTTGTTTATTATATTATTGCACCTTGTTTGTGTGCTCTTGTTTATTATATTATTGCACCTTGTTTGTGTGCTCTTGTTTATTATATTATTGCACCTTGTTTGTGTGCTCTTGTTTTATTATATTATTGTACCTTGTTTGTGTGCTCTTGTTTTATTATATTATTGTACCTTGTTTGTGTGCTCTTGTTTTATTATATTATTGTACCTTGTTTGTGTGCTCTTGTTTATTATATTATTGTACCTTGTTTGTGTGCTCTTGTTTATTATATTATTGCACCTTGTTTGTGTGCTCTTGTTTTATTATATTATTGTACCTTGTTTGTGTGCTCTTTTTTATTATATTATTGCACCTTGTTTGTGTGCTCTTGTTTTATTATATTATTGTACCTTGTTTGTGTGCTCTTGTTTTATTATATTATTGTACCTTGTTTGTGTGCTCTTGTTTTATTATATTATTATACCTTGTTTGTGTGCTCTTGTTTATTATATTATTGCACCTTGTTTGTGTGCTCTTGTTTTATTATATTATTGTACCTTGTTTGTGTGCTCTTGTTTATTATATTATTGTACCTTGTTTGTGAGCTCTTGTTTATTATATTATTGCACCTTGTTTGTGTGCTCTTGTTTTATTATATTATTGTACCTTGTTTGTGTGCTCTTGTTTTATTATATTATTGTACCTTGTTTGTGTGCTCTTGTTTTATTATATTATTGTACCTTGTTTGTGTGCTCTTGTTTATTATATTATTGTACCTTGTTTGTGTGCTCTTGTTTATTATATTATTGTACCTTGTTTGTGTGCTCTTGTTTATTATATTATTGTACCTTGTTTGTGTGCTCTTGTTTTATTATATTATTGTACCTTGTTTGTGTGCTCTTGTTTTATTATATTATTGTACCTTGTTTGTGTGCTCTTGTTTATTATATTATTGTACCTTGTTTGTGTGCTCTTGTTTATTATATTATTGTACCTTGTTTGTGTGCTCTTGTTTATTATATTATTGTACCTTGTTTGTGTGCTCTTGTTTTATTATATTATTGTACCTTGTTTGTGTGCTCTTGTTTTATTATATTATTGTACCTTGTTTGTGTGCTCTTGTTTATTATATTATTGTACCTTGTTTGTGTGCTCTTGTTTTATTATATTATTGTACCTTGTTTGTGTGCTCTTGTTTTATTATATTATTGTACCTTGTTTGTGTGCTCTTGTTTTATTATATTATTGTACCTTGTTTGTGTGCTCTTGTTTATTATATTATTGTACCTTGTTTGTGTGCTCTTGTTTATTATATTATTGTACCTTGTTTGTGTGCTCTTGTTTATTATATTATTGTACCTTGTTTGTGTGCTCTTGTTTTATTATATTATTGTACCTTGTTTGTGTGCTCTTGTTTTATTATATTATTGTACCTTGTTTGTGTGCTCTTGTTTTATTATATTATTGTACCTTGTTTGTGTGCTCTTGTTTTATTATATTATTGTACCTTGTTTGTGTGCTCTTGTTTTATTATATTATTGTACCTTGTTTGTGTGCTCTTGTTTATTATATTATTGTACCTTGTTTGTGTGCTCTTGTTTATTATATTATTGTACCTTGTTTGTGTGCTCTTGTTTATTATATTATTGTACCTTGTTTGTGTGCTCTTGTTTTATTATATTATTGTACCTTGTTTGTGTGCTCTTGTTTTATTATATTATTGTACCTTGTTTGTGTGCTCTTGTTTTATTATATTATTGTACCTTGTTTGTGTGCTCTTGTTTTATTATATTATTGTACCTTGTTTGTGTGCTCTTGTTTTATTATATTATTGAACCTTGTTTGTGTGCTCTTGTTTATTATATTATTGTACCTTGTTTGTGTGCTCTTGTTTATTATATTATTGTACCTTGTTTGTGTGCTCTTGTTTTATTATATTATTGTACCTTGTTTGTGTGCTCTTGTTTTATTATATTATTGTACCTTGTTTGTGTGCTCTTGTTTTATTATATTATTGTACCTTGTTTGTGTGCTCTTGTTTATTATATTATTGTACCTTGTTTGTGTGCTCTTGTTTATTATATTATTGTACCTTGTTTGTGTGCTCTTGTTTTATTATATTATTGTACCTTGTTTGTGTGCTCTTGTTTATTATATTATTGTACCTTGTTTGTGTGCTCTTGTTTATTATATTATTGTACCTTGTTTGTGTGCTCTTGTTTATTATATTATTGTACCTTGTTTGTGTGCTCTTGTTTTATTATATTATTGTACCTTGTTTGTGTGCTCTTGTTTTATTATATTATTGTACCTTGTTTGTGTGCTCTTGTTTATTATATTATTGTACCTTGTTTGTGAGCTCTTGTTTATTATATTATTGTACCTTGTTTGTGTGCTCTTGTTTATTATATTATTGTACCTTGTTTGTGTGCTCTTGTTTTATTATATTATTGTACCTTGTTTGTGTGCTCCTGTTTATTATATTATTGTACCTTGTTTGTGTGCTCTTGTTTATTATATTATTGTACCTTGTTTGTGTGCTCTTGTTTTATTATATTATTGTACCTTGTTTGTGTGCTCTTGTTTATTATATTATTGTACCTTGTTTGTGAGCTCTTGTTTATTATATTATTGTACCTTGTTTGTGTGCTCTTGTTTTATTATATTATTGTACCCTTGTTTGTGTGCTCTTGTTTATTATATTATTGTACCTTGTTTGTGTGCTCTTGTTTATTATATTATTGTACCTTGTTTGTGTGCTCTTGTTTATTATATTATTGTACCTTGTTTGTGTGCTCTTGTTTTATTATATTATTGTACCTTGTTTGTGTGCTCTTGTTTATTATATTATTGTACCTTGTTTGTGTGCTCTTGTTTATTATATTATTGTACCTTGTTTGTGTGCTCTTGTTTATTATATTATTGTACCTTGTTTGTGTGCTCTTGTTTTATTATATTATTGTACCTTGTTTGTGTGCTCTTGTTTTATTATATTATTGTACCTTGTTTGTGTGCTCTTGTTTATTATATTATTGTACCTTGTTTGTGTGCTCTTGTTTATTATATTATTGTACCTTGTTTGTGTGCTCTTGTTTATTATATTATTGTACCTTGTTTGTGTGCTCTTGTTTTATTATATTATTGTACCTTGTTTGTGTGCTCTTGTTTTATTATATTATTGTACCTTGTTTGTGTGCTCTTGTTTTATTATATTATTGTACCTTGTTTGTGTGCTCTTGTTTATTATATTATTGTACCTTGTTTGTGTGCTCTTGTTTTATTATATTATTGTACCTTGTTTGTGTGCTCTTGTTTTATTATATTATTGTACCTTGTTTGTGTGCTCTTGTTTTATTATATTATTGTACCTTGTTTGTGTGCTCTTGTTTATTATATTATTGTACCTTGTTTGTGTGCTCTTGTTTATTATATTATTGTACCTTGTTTGTGTGCTCTTGTTTATTATATTATTGTACCTTGTTTGTGTGCTCTTGTTTTATTATATTATTGTACCTTGTTTGTGTGCTCTTGTTTTATTATATTATTGTACCTTGTTTGTGTGCTCTTGTTTTATTATATTATTGTACCTTGTTTGTGTGCTCTTGTTTTATTATATTATTGTACCTTGTTTTTGTGCTCTTGTTTTATTATATTATTGTACCTTGTTTGTGTGCTCTTGTTTATTATATTATTGTACCTTGTTTGTGTGCTCTTGTTTATTATATTATTGTACCTTGTTTGTGTGCTCTTGTTTTATTATATTATTGTACCTTGTTTGTGTGCTCTTGTTTTATTATATTATTGTACCTTGTTTGTGTGCTCTTGTTTTATTATATTATTGTACCTTGTTTGTGTGCTCTTGTTTTATTATATTATTGTACCTTGTTTGTGTGCTCTTGTTTTATTATATTATTGTACCTTGTTTGTGTGCTCTTGTTTTATTATATTATTGAACCTTGTTTGTGTGCTCTTGTTTATTATATTATTGTACCTTGTTTGTGTGCTCTTGTTTATTATATTATTGTACCTTGTTTGTGTGCTCTTGTTTTATTATATTATTGTACCTTGTTTGTGTGCTCTTGTTTTATTATATTATTGTACCTTGTTTGTGTGCTCTTGTTTATTATATTATTGTACCTTGTTTGTGTGCTCTTGTTTATTATATTATTGTACCTTGTTTGTGTGCTCTTGTTTATTATATTATTGTACCTTGTTTGTGTGCTCTTGTTTTATTATATTATTGTACCTTGTTTGTGTGCTCTTGTTTATTATATTATTGTACCTTGTTTGTGTGCTCTTGTTTTATTATATTATTGTACCTTGTTTGTGTGCTCTTGTTTATTATATTATTGTACCTTGTTTGTGTGCTCTTGTTTATTATATTATTGTACCTTGTTTGTGTGCTCTTGTTTATTATATTATTGTACCTTGTTTGTGTGCTCTTGTTTATTATATTATTGTACCTTGTTTGTGTGCTCTTGTTTTATTATATTATTGTACCTTGTTTGTGTGCTCTTGTTTATTATATTATTGTACCTTGTTTGTGTGCTCTTGTTTATTATATTATTGTACCTTGTTTGTGTGCTCTTGTTTATTATATTATTGTACCTTGTTTGTGTGCTCTTGTTTATTATATTATTGTACCTTGTTTGTGTGCTCTTGTTTTATTATATTATTGTACCTTGTTTGTGTGCTCTTGTTTATTATATTATTGTACCTTGTTTGTGTGCTCTTGTTTATTATATTATTGTACCTTGTTTGTGTGCTCTTGTTTATTATATTATTGTACCTTGTTTGTGTGCTCTTGTTTATTATATTATTGTACCTTGTTTGTGTGCTCTTGTTTATTATATTATTGTACCTTGTTTGTGTGCTCTTGTTTATTATATTATTGTACCTTGTTTGTGTGCTCTTGTTTTATTATATTATTGTACCTTGTTTGTGTGCTCTTGTTTATTATATTATTGTACCTTGTTTGTGTGCTCTTGTTTATTATATTATTGTACCTTGTTTGTGTGCTCTTGTTTATTATATTATTGTACCTTGTTTGTGTGCTCTTGTTTTATTATATTATTGTACCTTGTTTGTGTGCTCTTGTTTTATTATATTATTGTACCTTGTTTGTGTGCTCTTGTTTTATTATATTATTGTACCTTGTTTGTGTGCTCTTGTTTATTATTAGCTCAGCTGACTATAAGTCATCTGAGCTATAGTCGTGGTCCATTGTCCGTCGTCCGTCCGTCTGTCCGTCCGTCCGTCCGTCCGTCCGTCCGTCCGTCCGTAGATGTGGCACGTTTTGAAACCGTAAGACCTAGGAATCCAAAATTCAGCATAATGTTAGATGTCCCAAAGATCTCCTACCAAGCCGAAAACTGGGTCTTTGCAACTTCGTTCCTTTGAGAAATTTAGGAAAAACCTCAATTTTTTATTAAAAACCTATTTTCACACTTCAGGACTGCCTAATATCCAAACCACTCATCTGTTTTCCCTCATATTTACCATAAATATTCTTCTATATAGTTCCTATGTACATGCCAGAAATTATGTCTGTATTATATAATTTAAAAAAGTTATGGGCCCAAACATAATGCATTTTGTAAAAAATCAGGAAAGATATTTGATCACTTAACACAAAACTTGTTAAAGCTATGGACTTTTTTTCCAGTAATATAACTTTAATTTATCAAAATTAAATTGTATACCCAAAATTAGATCAAAATCTTTTAAATTTCTTAAAATATTAACAAAAATAAAAAATTGGTACCTTAAATTTAGCCCAACTTTGACCATGGCACATTTTTTTCCTGTAAGTACTGTGGATTTAATTTTCTCAGCATGTTTTTGTTAGCATTTTGTCTGTTAACACCAAAAATTTGAAACCAGTTGATAAAAAACTGTAGATTTTATTCAAGTTTTCAAGCACCATGTAACAAATTGTTTACATCAAGCTAGTGTTATGCAGTTTTCAAGAGCTCAGCTCCCCAGCTTCAGCTCTCAGTTCCTAAAATTTGGCATACAATTAGATGTCTCCAAAATTCCCTACCATGCCAAGAATTTGGTCACTAGGACTTAATACCTTCGAGATATTAATGAAAAACTTCATTTTTCCATTAAAAACCTATTGTTACACTTCAAGACTGCCTAATATCAAAACCACTGATGTGACTTTAATCATATATAATATACATATTTTTCTATACATTCTCTATGCATATGCCAGAAATGATGTCAGTATTGCGTAATTGTTTTAAGTTATGGGCCCAAACATAATGCACTATGTAAAAAATCAAGAAATATATTTACTCCCTTAACAAGGGGATTGCTGAAGCTAGAGTTTTTTTTTGCCAGGGATGTAACATTATTTAATCAAGATTCAATTGAATACCCCAAATTAGTCCTGAATTTTTCAAATTTTATATGTAATTAGTATAAATATAAAATTAGTACCTTAAATTTTGCCCAACTTTGACCATGGCACATTTGTTTCCTGTGAGCACGGTTGATATAATTTTCATATCATGCACACAAGGATTTCAGCTTTTTAGTTTAGAAAGCTGAAAGAAATTGGCCAAAAATTGTAGCTTTTATTAATGTTTTTATGAGACCATGTCAGACCTTAACTCTCTCCAGCCCCTCTTGAGTCACCTGTATGTTGACCTTGTTGAACTTTCAGCAAATTATGCATGCTTGAGGCGAGCCATACACTGTTGCAGGTAGGCAGCTTATGGCCAGCCACAGTTGATCCAGGTGTCCAACCCAACTCATCTAGTAGTTTTAACCAACAACATAACAATTAACAGTAAATAAATAAATTTTTTATTGTTTTTTAATAACAAATTAAAGAAAAATAAAAAAGAATTTGTTAGTTTATAATAACAGGAAATCAACTTGCTGTTACTGATGATAAAAGAATCTTGTATCGATGGATAGAATGTCACGTACTCCAAATAACACCATGCAGTCACCTATGGTATTTTTCAGTTCAATTTTAATGATAAAAAAGTAAATCATATTATTCATTACTTATCATTAGGGATCATATGAAGGAAATTAATGATAGACAAAGATGCAGTTGATATTATTATTCTAGATTCCTACTGTGTCTAGTGTGTACATTGATGTGAAATTAGTCCAAAATGAATATATTACATTTTTTTTTTTTTTAATATAAATAAAAGCCATAAAACCAGGTACTTTTGATCATAATTTAAATGTGTGAATTTTGTATATTCTGGATTCTCAACATAATTGTTTGGTGAAAACTGAATAAATGCCAGTAATGGTGGGAAAACTTTGCAATTGTATTTAAATACGAATATGAATATGTACTCCATTATAAAATGTCTTGCATAAAGAATTGGAATTCAGGTAAAAATGAAAGTATATGAATATCAGTGCAAATACTTTCAAAATGTATTCATGAATGCATTCATGAATATATTCTTTAATATTATTTTAATAATCATTTCAGTTATATTTCATTTTAAAAAATCATAAGATTCTCTTATTATTTATAATAAAAAATTATATTTGGGACGATATTTGTAATTTTTTTTTAATAAATAGTTAAACTCTTATATCATATGTTCTGCTTATAAGTTATATGGCCAAGTCAAAATCTGTGTGACAATAGTACTCCATTTGTTAATAAAATAAATGAAATCAATCCTCTTCCCTGTCTCCAAAGATAATATCATAATCATACATAAGCTTAACACCAACAATATTTTTTAGATATTTATTGTTTTGCAGATTTAAAAGATATATTTTTGGGGTAAAAAATAAATAAACATTTGTATGCATGATGTGGTGTTATCTGACAAGATTGAGATTTATGATGATGCAATTGAGAATTATGAATCATCTATTATATTCAGATATATATGTTATATTGAAAATGTATAGAAATATAAACTTAAATTTAAAAAAAATTGATGTGATAAAAAAGTGAGGATTTATTACAAACATTTGTTCATTATTTTCCTGCATCAGCAGAATTTGAGATCAGGCTTTGTTTGCCATGTTTTATGTTGTTAATTAGTTATATTTCAACTGTAAACATTTCATAAAAAAACATATATTTAATAATATATATTATACAAAAAAAAGATTCGATTGAACAAATGTGTAAACTACTGAAATGTCAACAGTTAATCGAAAAGCCAACTAATGATCATGGTAATTGTACAGATCATTTGTTCACAAACTGCTCACATGCTTCAGTTTCAACATTAGGAAACGCATGGTCAGGTCACAAAATATTATTTGCAACAATTTCTTGCTCATCAATACAAACCAATCATATAAACCAACCATTGCCTTTATTACCTCTTCCTCTTACACTTTATCTCCATTTGATATTATTTTAGATTTTTACCTTCAAGGTTAATGTCAGCTGAGCACAGTGACCCATAGGTCCCTTGTATTATTGTACCTTGTTTGTGTGCTTTGTTTTATAATATTATTGTACCTTGTTTGTGTGCTCTTGTTTTATAATATTATTGTACCTTGTTTGTGTGCTCTTGTTTTATTATATTATTGTACCTTGTTTGTGTGCTCTTGTTTTATTATATTATTGTACCTTGTTTGTGTGCTCTTGTTTATTATATTATTGTACCTTGTTTGTGTGCTCTTGTTTATTATATTATTGTACCTTGTTTGTGTGCTCTTTTTTTATTATATTATTGTACCTTGTTTGTGTGCTCTTGTTTTATTATATTATTGTACCTTGTTTGTGTGCTCTTGTTTTATTATATTATTGTACCTTGTTTGTGTGCTCTTGTTTTATTATATTATTGTACCTTGTTTGTGTGCTCTTGTTTATTATATTATTGTACCTTGTTTGTGTGCTCTTGTTTTATTATATTATTGTACCTTGTTTGTGTGCTCTTGTTTATTATATTATTGTACCTTGTTTGTGTGCTCTTGTTTTATTATATTATTGTACCTTGTTTGTGTGCTCTTGTTTTATTATATTATTGTACCTTGTTTGTGTGCTCTTGTTTATTATATTATTGTACCTTGTTTGTGTGCTCTTGTTTTATTATATTATTGTACCTTGTTTGTGTGCTCTTGTTTATTATATAATTGTACCTTGTTTGTGTGCTCTTGTTTATTATATTATTGTACCTTGTTTGTGTGCTCTTGTTTATTATATTATTGTACCTTGTTTGTGTGCTCTTGTTTTATTATATTATTGTACCTTGTTTGTGTGCTCTTGTTTTATTATATTATTGTACCTTGTTTGTGTGCTCTTGTTTATTATATTAGTGTACCTTGTTTGTGTGCTCTTGTTTATTATATTATTGTACCTTGTTTGTGTGCTCTTGTTTTATTATATTATTGTACCTTGTTTGTGTGCTCTTGTTTTATTATATTATTGTACCTTGTTTGTGTGCTCTTGTTTATTATATTAGTGTACCTTGTTTGTGTGCTCTTGTTTTATTATATTATTGTACCTTGTTTGTGTGCTCTTGTTTATTATATTATTGTACCTTGTTTGTGTGCTCTTGTTTTATTATATTATTGTACCTTGTTTGTGTGCTCTTGTTTATTATATTATTGTACCTTGTTTGAGTGCTCTTGTTTTATTATATTATTGTACCTTGTTTGTGTGCTCTTGTTTATTATATTATTGTACCTTGTTTGTGTGCTCTTGTTTATTATATTATTGTACCTTGTTTGTGTGCTCTTGTTTTATTATATTATTGTACCTTGTTTGTGTGCTCTTGTTTATTATATTATTGTACCTTGTTTGTGTGCTCTTTTTTTATTATATTATTGTACCTTGTTTGTGTGCTCTTGTTTATTATATTATTGTACCTTGTTTGTGTGCTCTTGTTTTATTATATTATTGTACCTTGTTTGTGTGCTCTTGTTTATTATATTATTGTACCTTGTTTGTGTGCTCTTGTTTTATTATATTATTGCACCTTGTTTGTGTGCTCTTGTTTATTATATTATTGCACCTTGTTTGTGTGCTCTTGTTTTATTATATTGCACCTTGTTTGTGTGCTCTTGTTTATTATATTATTGCACCTTGTTTGTGTGCTCTTGTTTTATTATATTATTGTACCTTGTTTGTGTGCTCTTGTTTTATTATATTATTGTACCTTGTTTGTGTGCTCTTGTTTTATTATATTATTGTACCTTGTTTGTGTGCTCTTGTTTTATTATATTATTGTACCTTGTTTGTGTGCTCTTGTTTATTATATTATTGTACCTTGTTTGTGTGCTCTTGTTTATTATATTATTGTACCTTGTTTGTGTGCTCTTGTTTATTATATTATTGTACCTTGTTTGTGTGCTCTTGTTTTATAGGAAGTCAACATTCTTCAATGTTCTGACCAAGAGCCAGGCTGCTGCAGAGAACTTCCCATTCTGCACCATCGATCCAAATGAAAGTAAATATGAATACCCAGCCTAATCTCCAGAAATTCTGACATTCTGTAATGAAAAACCTGTACAACATCCCAAAATACTTCTCACATTCACTTAATATATACCTGTACAACATCCAAATATACAGCTGATATTTGTCATGAAAGATCCATACAGTATCCATATATTATGTAAGACTGTTTCATCCTGTAATAAAGCTAGCATTCTGTAGAAAACCTGTATGCCATCCCAGTATGCAGGATCGGAGTTGTGGAGTTAGTTTGACCTGTTTACCATCACAAAATATAGAGGACAATCTCTGAAAGTTAGGTCTATATATCAGTAATACCACTCTTTGTTCAGCTAACAAACTGTAAAGTAAAAATTTATAACACACCAAAGTACAGCTCATAAACTCTGATCATAAAAGCTTTTTTACCAGCATAAAACTCATCTTAACTGTTTTCTTACAGGTCAACTGCGTGTCCCTGATATACATGACTCATCATAAATGTAATATTGCAGGTCATGTACCTGTCTGATATACGTGACTCATCATAAATGTAATATTGCAGGTCGTGTGCCTGTCTGATATACGTGACTCATCATAATTGTAATATTGCAGGTCGTGTGCCTGTCCCTGATGCCAGATGGGAGTACCTCTGTAGTCATTTTAAGCCAGCCAGGTAAGACCATTAACTTAGTTGACTAACTGATTTAGCATACTGTTCTTAATCTCATAAGTTATATGATGCATGAACCACATGAACAACCTCCCCCATATAAACAGTCCTGAAATTATTTCAATTTAAAATTTTTTTATCCCATAATAAGCCTGGCCCCTGTACCAGTTCTGTCAATTGCATCACTGGTACCAGGAATTTCTTTGGGAAAATAAATGCCCTGGTTAAACAGTAAACATATAAAATCATGTGACTGAGGGGTGAGTCTGTGATAATAAACGATAAAAATTAATAAATGATCTGGTAACTGCCAAATCAATGTGCAGTGTCCATAAGTGCATGACTTAACACATCTTATTCATGATTCAGTTTTATAAACATTTATTTGTTACTCTCAGTTTGATATGATGGTCAATAGATTTTGTATTTTCTATTTTCAGCAAAGTTCCAGCCTTCCTGAATGTAACAGATATCGCTGGTCTTGTGAAAGGTGCTTCTGAAGGTCAAGGACTTGGAAATGCCTTCTTGTCCCATATCAAAGCATGTGATGCCATCTTCCATATGACTCGTAAGTTGCTGTGACTGAATGTTTGACATGACTTACATGTAGCTGTGACTGAATGTTTGACATGACTTACATGTAGCTGTGACTGAATGATTCAAATGACTACAAGTAGCTGTGACTGAATGTTTGACATGACTACATGTAGCTGTGACTGAATGTTTGACATGACTACATGTAGCTGTGACTGAATGTTTCAAATGACTTACATGTAGCTGTGACTGAATGTTTCAAATGACTTACATGTAGCTGTGACTGAATGTTTCAAATGACTTACATGTAGCTGTGACTGAATGTTTGACATGACTACATGTAGCTGTGACTGAATGTTTGACATGACTACATGTAGCTGTGACTGAATGTTTCAAATGACTTACATGTAGCTGTGACTGAATGTTTCAAATGACTTACATGTAGCTGTGACTGACTGTTTCAAATGACTACATGTAGCTGTGACTGAATGTTTCAAATGACTTACATGTAGCAGTGACTGAATGTTTGACATGACTACATGTAGCTGTGACTGAATGTTTCAAATGACTACATGTAGCTGTGACTGAATATTTCAAATGACTTACATGTAGCTGTGACTGAATGTTTCAAATGACTTACATGTAGCTGTAACTGACTGTTTCAAATGACTACATGTAGCAGTGACTGAATGTTTCAAATGACTACATGTAGCTGTGACTGAATGTTTGACATGACTTACATGTAGCTGTGACTGAATGTTTCAAATGACTACATGTAGCTGTGACTGAATGTTTCAAATGACTTACATGTAGCTGTGACTGAATGTTTCAAATGACTTACATGTAGCTGTGACTGAATGTTTCAAATGACTTACATGTAGCTGTGACTGAATGTTTGACATGACTTACATGTGGCTGTGACTGAATGTTTGACATGACTACATGTAGCTGTGACTGAATGTTTCAAATGACTTACATGTAGCTGTGACTGAATGTTTCAAATGACTTACATGTAGCTGTGACTGAATGTTTCAAATGACTTACATGTAGCTGTGACTGAATGTTTGACATGACTACATGTAGCTGTGACTGAATGTTTCAAATGACTTACATGTAGCTGTGACTGAATGTTTCAAATGACTTACATGTAGCTGTGACTGACTGTTTCAAATGACTACATGTAGCTGTGACTGAATGTTTCAAATGACTTACATGTAGCAGTGACTGAATGTTTGACATGACTACATGTAGCTGTGACTGAATGTTTCAAATGACTACATGTAGCTGTGACTGAATATTTCAAATGACTTACATGTAGCTGTGACTGAATGTTTCAAATGACTTACATGTAGCTGTAACTGACTGTTTCAAATGACTACATGTAGCAGTGACTGAATGTTTCAAATGACTACATGTAGCTGTGACTGAATGTTTGACATGACTTACATGTAGCTGTGACTGAATGTTTCAAATGACTACATGTAGCTGTGACTGAATGTTTGACATGACTTTCATGTAGCTGTGACTGAATGTTTCAAATGACTATATGTAGCTGTGACTGAATGTTTGACATGACTTACATGTAGCTGTGACTGAATGTTTGACATGACTACATGTAGCTGTGACTGAATGTTTGACATGACTTACATTTAGCTGTGACTGAATGTTTCAAAGGACTACATGTAGCTGTGACTGAATCGACATGACTTACATGTAGCTGTGACTGAATGTTTCAAATGACTTACATGTAGCTGTGACTGAATGTTGAACATGACTACATGTAGCTGTGACTGAATGTTTGACATGACTACATGTAGCTGTGACTTAATGTTTCAAATGACTTACATGTAGCTGTGACTGAATGTTTCAAATGACTTACATGTAGCTGTGACTGAATGTTTGACATGACTACATGTAGCTGTGACTGAATGTTTGACATGACTACATGTAGCTGTGACTGAATGTTTCAAATGACTTACATGTAGCTGTGACTGAATGTTTGACATGACTACATGTAGCTGTGACTGACTGTTTCAAATGACTACATGTAGCTGTGACTGAATGTTTCAAATGACTTACATGTAGCAGTGACTGAATGTTTGACATGACTACATGTAGCTGTGTCTGAATGTTTCAAATGACTACATGTAGCTGTGACTGAATGTTTCAAATGACTTACATGTAGCTGTGACTGAATGTTTCAAATGACTTACATGTAGCGGTGACTGACTGTTTCAAATGACTACATGTAGCAGTGACTGAATTTTTCAAATGACTTACATGTAGCTGTGACTGAATGTTTCAAATGACTACATGTAGCTGTGACTGAATGTTTGACATGACTACATGTAGCTGTGACTGAATGTTTGACATGACTACGTGTAGCTGTGACTGAATGTTTGACATGACTACATGTAGCTGTGACTGAATGTTTGACATGACTACATGTAGCTGTGACTGAATGTTTGACATGACTTACATGTAGCTGTGACTGAATGTTTGACATGACTTACATGTAGCTGTGACTCAATGTTTGACATGACTTTCATGCAGCTGTGACTGAATGTTTGACGTGACTTACATGTAGCTGTGACTGAATGTTTGACATGACTTAAATGTAGCTGTGACTGAATGTTTCAAATGCCTACAAGTAGCTGTGACTGAATGTTTCAAATGACTACAAGTAGCTGTGACTGAATGTTTGACATGACTTACATGTAGCTGTGACTGAATGTTTCAAATGACTACAAGTAGCTGTGACTGAATCTTTCAAATGACTACAAGTAGCTGTGACTGAATGTTTCAAATGACTACAAGTAGCTGTGACTGAATGTTTCAAATGACTACTAGTAGCTGTGACTGAATGTTTCAAATGACTACAAGTATCTGTTACTGAATGTTTCAAATGACTACAAGTAGCTGTGACTGAATGTTTCAAATGACAACAAGTACCTGTGACTGAATGTTTCAAATGACTACAAGTAGCTGTGACTGAATGTTTGACATGACTTATATGTAGCTGTGACTGAATATTTCAAATGACTACAAGTAGCTGTGACTGAATGTTTCAAATGACTACAAGTAGCTGTGACTGAATGTTTCAAATGACTACAAGTAGCTGTGACTGAATGTTTCAAATGACAACAAGTAGCTGTGACTGAATGTTTCAAATGACTACAGGTAGCTGTGACTGAATGTTTCAAATGACTACAAGTAGCTATGACTGAATGTTTCAAATGACTACAAGTAGCTTTGACTGAATGTTTCAAATGACTTACATGTAGTTGTGGCTGAATGTTTTACATGACTTACAAATAGATGTGACGACTTAAAGTTATAAATAGCTGTGACTGAATCTTTTAGATGACTTATGAGTAATTGTGACTGAATGTATGACATGACTTATGAGTAGCTGTCACTGAATGTTGTGGATTATTTGAGTGTAGCTGTCACTGAATGTTGTGGATTATTTGTGAAGCTGTCACTGAATGTTGTGGATTATTTCTGTGTAGCTGGACCTGAATGTTGTGGATTATTTGTGTGTAGCTGTCACTGAATGTTGTGGATTATTTGAGTGTAGCTGTCACTGAATGCTGTGGATAATTGGTGTGTAGCTGGACCTGAATGTTGTGGATTATTTGTGTGTAGCTGGACCTGAATGTTGTGGATTATTTGTGTGTAGCTGGACCTGAATGTTGTGGATTATTTGTGTGTAGCTGGACCTGAATGTTGTGGATTATTTGTGTGTAGCTGGACCTGAATGTTGTGGATTATTTGTGTGTAGCTGGACCTGAATGTTGTGGATTATTTGTGTGTAGCTGGACCTGAATGTTGTGGATTATTTGTGTGTAGCTGGACCTGAATATTGTGGATTATTTGTGTGTAGCTGGACCTGAATGTTGTGGATTATTTGTGTGTAGCTGGACCTGAATGTTGTGGATTATTTGTGTGTAGTTTGACCTGAATGTTGTGGATTATTTGTGTGTAGCTGGACCTGAATGTTGTGGATTATTTGTGTGTAGCAGGACCTGAATGTTGTGGATTATTTGTGTGTAGCTGTACCTGAATGTTGTGGATTATTTTTGTGTAGCTGGACCTGAATGTTGTGGATTACTTGTGTGTAGCTGGACCTGAATGTTGTGGACTACTTGTGTGTAGCTGGACCTGAATGTTGTTGATTTTTAGCTCAGCTGACTATAAGTCATCTGAGCTATAGTCGTGGTCCATTGTCCGTCGTCCGTCCGTCTGTCCGTCCGTCCGTCCGTCCGTCCGTCCGTCCGTCCGTAGATGTGGCACGTTTTGAAACCGTAAGACCTAGGAATCCAAAATTCAGCATAATGTTAGATGTCCCCAAGATCTCCTACCAAACCGAAAACTGGGTCTTTGCGACTTCGTTCCTTTGAGAAATTAAGGAAAAACCTCAATTTTTTATTAAAAACCTATTTTCACACTTCAGGACTGCCTTATATCAAAACCACTCATCTGTTTTTCCTCATATTTACCATAAATATTCCTCTATATAGTTCCTATGTACCTGCCAGAAATTAAGTCTGTAAAGTATAAATTCTTTAAGTTATGGGCCCAAACAAAATGGACTTTGTAAAAAATCAGGAAAAATAATTACTCACTTAACATGAAAAATTTTGAAACTAGAGTCTATTTTCTCAAGTATATAACTATTTTTAATTAAGATTCAATTGTTTACCCAAAATTAGATCTGAATTTTGTAAATTTTTTAAGTTATTAGCATAAAAAAAAAAATCAGTACCTTAAATTTTGCCCAACTTTGACCATGGCACGTTTATTTCCTGTAAGCACCATTGATTTAATTTTCACAGCATGTAAACATAAATATTTAGTTTGTCTAAATCTGAAATCTGAAAATAAAAGCTTGAAAATTAAGCTAGTTATTGATTTTTTTTTCTGTAGTCACTTGCTTTGATTACAGATGCAGGGTTCCACTCCAGGTCACTGGAAGTCAGCTATGCCAGGGTTTCTGATTTGTTACAGTCACTGGGGGAGATCCCCTGCTGTGACAGGTGTACAGTTATTCTCATATCACCACCCCAATCACCCCCCCCCCCCTGCAAACCCAACCCAAAGTGTTATGAGGTAATTGTTATTGTTTTCACTGTATCTCCTTAATTGTAATGCTGTTTCCACTCCGATATGAAAAAAACTTTCCTTGAAAAAAAATTCAAGGTGTAATCCAGAAGATGCAATGTTGTGTAATGTAGCATTTTTAAAGAAATCAATTTTCTTTTAAATGATTTTAACAAATCTAATTGAACCCATCAGTATGCTTAAATTATTATAAAATATGAAGCACATTATGGATAAATAAAGACACAATTAAAAATTGTGAAATCTAAATCAAGTATTATTTTTAGATATTTATTGTTTTGCAGATTTAAAAGATATATTTTTGTGGTAAAAAATAAATAAACATTTGTATGCATGATGTGGTGTTATCTGACAAGATTGAGATTTATGATGATGCAATTGAGAATTATGAATCAACTTTTGTATTCAGATATATATGTTAAATTGGAAATGTATAGAAATATAAACTTAAATTAGAAAATAATTGATGTGATTAAAAAATCAGGATTTAATACAAACATTTGTTCATTATTTTCCTGCCTCAGCAGAATTTGAGATCAGGCTTTGTTTGCCCTGTTTTATGTTGTTAATTAGCTATATTTCAACTGTATACATTTCATAAAAAAATACATATATATTTAATAATATATATTATCCAAAAAATAGATTCAATTGAACAAATGTGTAAACTACTGAAATGTCAACAGTTCATCAAAAACCAACTAATGATCATGGTAATAGTACAGATCATTTGTTCACAAACTGCTCACATGCTTTAGTTTCAACATTAGGAAACACATGGTCAGGTCACAAAATATTTTTTGCAACAATTTCTTGCTCATCAATACAAACCAATCATATAAACCAACCATGGCCTTTATTACCTCTTCCTCTTACACTTTATCTCCATTTGATATTATTTTAGATTTTTACCTTCAAGGTTAACGTCAGCTGAGCACAGTGACCCATAGGTCCCTTGTTTTTTTTAAGGGCATTTCATTATGTGACTTTTCTCAGGAGCCTTCGATTCGGATGAAGTTACACATGTTGAGGGGGACGTGAATCCTGTCCGTGACATGGAGATCATCCATGAGGAGTTGCGCCTGAAGGATCTAGAGTACCTGAAGAAAAACCTGGACAACATGCAGAGGACTGTCATAAGAGCAAATGACAAGAGTCGCAAACACGAATATGTAAGTAACTTTCACCAGCTCTTGTGTATCATACAAATAAACTACAAGAATTTCACTATACATTTGTCTATAATCTTACACAAGATAAATAAACAAGTAGGTAGAAGGATTAGCAGTAAGACCTCAGCTGGTTGACAGTCAGGGTCTCACATTTGACATTTTTAGTCCAAATTCAACAGTGATTCACCATTCATTATTGCATACATATGAATGTAGCAGGAATGCAAATTTTCAAAATTTTAAGGAAAAAAGGAAATGGATGTGCTCAGAGGTGCCTGTCACTGACGTCAGTCGTTGGAATGTAAAATACATTGTTGTTTATTTTTCAGGACACATTAGTGAAAGTGAATGATCTTGTTGAAAAAGAAAAGAAACCAGTGAGGTTTGAATTGTGGGATGCAAAAGAGGTGAGTCAGAGATTGGAAGATATATTTGAGAATATATTTTTTACTTACCCATGTTATGAATCTAAATTTGTCAGGGATTGAAATTAAGTGTAATCAAGAGTTTGTAATGACAGTCATGCAAGGAATAGCATATTTTGACATGGCCGAACTTTTAATGGATAGGCAATACATGAAGGTTTTAAGAATTTTTAGACAAAATTATTTTTTTAATGTACGTGTATTAAGTACTTGGCAACTTCTACAGTTAATTTGTAATTGAGGTCATAACAGTATCATGAATGGTATTCATAATGAAATTTATTAATTTTGACACTGAATATTTTATATTAAAAAAATATTGTAAAGGAGTCTTCATTTTTGGCTCAACTGAATATAATTCATCTGAGCTAAAGTGATGGTCCTTTGTCTGTCTGGCAAATCGTTAACAAGGCATGTTTTGAAATTGTTGGACCTATGAATCCAAGATTCTACATACTGTTGGATGTTCAAAAGTTTTCCTACCAAACCGAAACCTAGATCACTGCGACTTCATTCCTTCGATATAAAGGAAAACCACTGTTTTCCAGTAAAAACCTATTGTTACACTTCAGAACTGCCCACTATGAAAACCACTGGTGTTAATGTATTCATGTTTGATATAACCATTCTTGTATAAGTTCCTATGCACATGCCAGAAATTAGGTCAACATTCTGAAGTTACGGGCTCAAACATAATGCACTTTGTCAGAATCAGGAAATATATTTACTCACTAAAAAAGATAATTGTTGAAGCTAGAGACTATATTCTCAAGGATATAACTTCATTTAATCAAGATTCAACTGTGTAGCAGGAATCAGATCAGAATTCTGTAATAGTTTTAAAATTATTAGCATACTTTGTAAAATCAGTACCTTAAATTTGGCCAACTTTGGTTATGGCACATTTTTTAGCTCAGCTGACTGTAAGTCATCTGAGCTATAGGGATCACCTTTTGTCCGTCGTCCGTCCGGGCGTCTGTCCGTTAACAGGGCACAAATCGTAACCACTGGACCTGGAATCTTCTTACTTTACATCCAGAGAGGTCCATGAAAAATCTCCTTGGAAACCTGGAATTAGGTCTCTGTTACCCATATCCTTCGAGCTATGGGGCCCCAAAGTACCCCCCAGAATAGTGAAAAATTTCATACAAAAACTTCAATATCTCATTAACTACACCACTGATGGTCATGATTTTTGCCATACTTATTGATCATGAGATGTTCCATCAGTTCCTGCAGACTGCTGGCGCCACCTGTATTTTTCGATTATTTACGAATTTTTTTCTCTAATTTTGAGACCTTTAAAAATGTGGACATCTGTTAACAGGGCACAAATCGTAAATACTGGACCTAGAATCTTCATTCTTGACATTCTGAGAGACCTATGAAAAGTCTCAATGGAAACCAGAAATTAGGTCTCTATTACCCATATCCTTCGAGCTATGGGGCCCCAAAGTACCCCCAAGAATAGTGAAAAATTTCATACAAAAACTTCAATATCTCATTAACTACACCACTGATGGTCATGATTTTTGGCATACTTATTAATCATGAGATGTTCCATCAGTTTCTGCAGACTGGTGGTGCCACCTGTATTTTTCGATTTTTTACGAATTTTTTTTCTCTATTTTTGGGACCTTTAAAAATGTGGACATCTGTTAACAGGGCACAAATATTAACCACTGGACCTGGAATCTTCATTCTTGATATTCTTAAAGACCTATGAAAAGTCTCAATGGAAACCAGAAATTAGGTCTCTGTTACCCATATCCTTTGAGCTATGGGGCCCCAAAGTACCCCCCAGAATAGTGAAAAATTTCATACAAAAACTTCAATATCTCATTAACTACATCACTGATGGTCATGATTTTTGGCATACATATTAATCATGAGATGTTCCATCAGTTTCTGCAGACTGGTGGCGCCACCTGTATTTTTTCGATTTTTTTTACGATTTTTTTACTCTATTTTTGAGACCTTAAAAGATGCAGTCATCTGTTAACAGGGCAGAAATCCTAACAACTGGACCTAGAATCTTCTATCTTGACATGCGTGGAGGCCCATGAAAAGTCTCCTTGGAAACCGGGAATTAGGTCTCTGTTACCCAGATTCTTCAAGCTATGGGGCTCTGAAGTACCCCTCAGAATAATGAACATTTGATACAAAAACTCAAATATCTGAACAACTAATGTATTGATCACCATGATTCTTTGCATGGATATTGATCATGGGGTATTTCATCGGTTTCTGCAGACTGGTGGCGCCACCTGTATTTTTACAATTTTCTTTCTCTAATTTTGATACCTTAAAAGATGCGGCAATCTGATAACAGGGCACAAATCATAACGGCTGGACCTAGAATCTTCTTTCTTGACATGCAGAGAGGCCAATGAAAAGTCTTCTTGGAAACTGAAAATTAGGTCTCTGTTACCCAAAACCTCAGAGCCATGGGGCTCTGAAGTATCCCCCAGAATAATGCAAAATTTGATACAAAAGCTCAAGTATCTGAATAACCACTGCCTTGATCACCAAGATTCTCTGCATGAATATTAAACATGGGATGTTCCATCACTTCCTGCAGACTGGTGGCGCCACCTGTATTTTTTTTCAAATTTTTTGCAAATTTTTTTCTCTTTTTTTTTTCAAACCTCAATGAAACTGTCATCTGTTAACATGGCACAAATCATAACCATTGGACCTGGAATCTTCAAACTTAAAATCCAGGGAGGTCCATGAAAAATCTCCTTAAAAAAACCTGAAATTAGGTCTCTGTTACCCATATCCTTGGAGCTATGGGGTTCTGAAGATCCCCCCCAGAATAATGCAAAATTTAATACAAAAGCTCAAGTATCTGAACAACTAATGCATTAATCACCATGATTCTTTGCATGGATATTGATCATGGAGTGTTTCATCAATTTCTGGAGATTGGTGGCGCCACCTATATTTTTTTTATTTTTTACGATTTTTTTTCTCTACTTTTGTGATCTTTAAACATTTGGTCATCTGTAAACAGGGCACATATCATAATGACTGGACCTAGAATCTTCTGTCCTCACCTCCAGGGAAGCCCATAAAAGGTCTACATGGAAACCCGAAATAAGGTCCCTGTTACCCATATTCTGTGAGCTATGGGGCTCTGAAGTACCCCCCAGAATAAAGATTTGGTCATATATTAACAGGGCACAAATCATAATGACTGGACCTAGAATCTTCTGTCCTCACCTCCAGGGAAGCCCATAAAAGGTCTACATGGAAACCCGAAATAAGGTCCCTGTTACCCATATCCTTCATGCTCTGGAGCTCCGAAGTACTCCCCAGAATAAAGATTTGGTCATCTGTTAACAGAGCACAAATTATAATGACTTGACCTAGAATCTCCTTTCTTGATATGCTGGGAGGCCCCTGAAAAGTCTCCTTGTGCACCTGAAATTACATCTCTGTTACCCATATCCTTCATCCTATGTGGCTTTGAAATACCCCCCAGAATAAACATTTGGATTTGTTAACAGGGCACAAATCATAATAACTGGACCTAGAATTTTATTTTTTGACATGCTGGGAGACCCCTGAAAAGTCATCTTGTAAACCTTGAAAATAGGTGTCTGTTACACATATCCTTCATGCTACAGAGCTCCATAGTACCCCAATGAATATTGGATGATTTTATACAAAAGGTCAAGTTTGGAAAAAGTATTTCATTTAAATTTGACATTCAGATGATAAAATTACTTTTGTCATTGTCTTCCTGGTCAGCTGAGCGTCATGACCCCTGGGTCACTTGTTTACCTTTATTTTTTAGACCCTCAAAGATGTGGTCATCAGTTAAACAGGGCACAAATCCTGACCATTAGACCCTGAATCTTCTAACTTGACATCCAGGGAGTTCCATGAAAAATCTCCTTGGAAACCTGAAATTATGTCTCTGTTACCCATATCCTTTGAGCTCTTGGGCTCAGAAATACCCTCCAGAATAATTTAAAATTTTATAAAAAGGCCCAATATCTGAACAACTAATGCATTGATCACCATGATTCTTTGCATGCTTATTGATTATGGAGTTTTACATCAGTTTCTGCAGACTGTTGGTGCCACATGGATTTTACACTTTTTCTCCCTATTTTTAGACCTTCAGAGATGTGGTTGTCTGTTAACAGAGCACAAATCATAACCATTGGACCTAGAATCTTCTAACTTGATGTTGTGGGTGGTCCATGACAAATCTCCTTGGAAACCTGAAATTAGTTCTCTGTTACCCACATCCTCTTCAGCTATGCTTTAGTTGAATGTGGATACCACCTACAAAGTTAGGCATTCAGATGATAAAATTCCATTTGTGAATGTCTTCTTCATGTGTTACTTGTTAAAAATATTCTCATAATCATTTTCAGCTGAGGGCCTTAATCCACAGGTCCTTTGTTTCTTAATGTATCATTTAAGATTTTTACCTTCAAGGTCAACTTCAGCTGAGCACCATGACCTATGGGTCCCATGTTTGAAATTAGGATTAATCATCAATATATATGAGTAACCATTATTTCAGATTTCCTATCAATTGTGACAATATTATATTTTCATTACAGGTAATGTCTTTTTAAGCTTTTTTGTATCTTTACAAAATTGCAACAGTTCAGACTGAGAGGGTTTGGTCAAGGTTTTTGGGAATCTTTGAAACATAAAAATAAAAATACAATATGATTCACCTGAGAGAATCTGGCCTTATATGAGTGTTCTTGGTGCCAATTTTAAGTGTTCTTTGTATGGGGGCAAAAGGCCTTCAATCATAAAATTAAAAAATATAGATATCCTCCAATGATCATTAGGGCCCCGCTTGAATAAGCGGGTGCCCTATGGTAATCTCCCGCTCTGTCAATCTGTCTAGCTGTCTGTCCGACTATTCATCCACTCAATTTGTTTCAGGATGATAACTCCTGTTTGGATTGACTGATAGATTTCAAACTTGACCTAGATATGGCCTACCACTAAAGCAAAAACCCTATTGATATTAGGGTCATGAGGTCAAATTCACAGGACCCACATCTAAATAAAGAATGTTGATGCATTTAAAGCCAAATTTCTCATCCCAAACCATCTTGTGTTTTACCCCTTGACTGTCCAGGCCCCTTTAAAAAGAATGTAGATGTATTTTAAACCAAGCTTTTCATCCAAGACTTTCAATCTTGCACATATAGCCCACTTTGAAATAGGGGATTATCCCTTTTGATTTTGGGGGTCACAAGGTCAAAGGTCAAGGTTATATAAGCCATCTGTCCATAAAATGCATTTCCAGATGATAACTCCTGTTTGGATTGACATAGGGATTTCAAACTTGACTTCTATATTGCCCACCGGTAACACCAGAACCCTATTGATGTTGAGGTCATGAAGTGAAAGGTCAAGGTCACAGGACCAATATATTAATAAAGAATGTGGATGCATTATAAGCCAAAATTTTCATCCCAAACCTTCTGTCTTGAAAATATGGCTCACCTGGAAAAAGGGGAAGATCTAGTGGTGGGAGTCAGTTCCTTTTTCATAATCGATCATTGGTTTGAGCAAACCGATTGATAATCGATTATTAATCGGTTCAGACAAATATATGCAATTATCAAAGAAATATGAAATTTTCCGTGAAACTGTACCTGTGTACCTGGTATTCCCCTCTCACACACAAATGTACCGATCCTTCCATAGACCTAGACTAATTTTAAGGATCAAATTAAATGATTGGCAATGTCGGGTAATATTTTTCATCATGGGAATAAAGAGCACCTAAGAATATCGGGCCTTTAGAGGGGCTGTTTTTCTAGCACGTGATGGCAGATTTTAAGGGCCCAGGTGCACTTTGGTCGGATCATACCAAAACGAAATTGCAGACTAGTCCTAAAAAAATTCCAGCCGAAATCAAAATACTTGACCGGCCGGGTTAGCCCCAAAAAATCGAGTGCTTGAAAGTGACAGCAAACCGACTGACTTTCCGTAAAACTTGATGATCGGCCCACCACCAAGAAGATCCCTTTTGATTTTTTGGTCACAAGGTCAAAGGTCAAGGTCACACGAGCCATCTCTCCAAACATTTGTTTCCAGATGATCACTCCAGTTTGAAATGACATATGGATTTCAAACTTGACTTATAATTTGCCAACCACTAAAGCAAGAATCTTATTGACTTTGGGTAATGAGGTCAAAGGTCACAGTAACCACATCTTTAAAAAGTTTGTGGATGCATTTTAAGCAAAACTTTTCATCCAAGACCTTCCTCCTTGCACATATAGCTCACTTGCCAATTTGGGGAAGATCCCTATTGATTTTTCATCACAAGGTCTGAGGTCAAGGTCACATGAGCCATCTGGCCACAAATTAATTTCCTGATGATAACTACTGTTTGGATTGACATAGGGATTTCAAACTTGACTTCTGTATGGCCCACCATTAAAGCAAGAACCCTGTTGATGTTTGGGTCACAAGGTCAAAGGTCAAGGTCACAATACCCACATCTTAAAAAGAATGTGGATGCATTTTAAGCAAAATTTTCGTCCCAAACCTTTCTTCTTGAAAATATGGCTTACCAGGAATAGGGGAAGATCCCTTTCAAATTTTGGGTCACAAGGTCAGGGTCACATGAGCCATCTGTCAAGACATTTGTTTCTAGATGATAACTCCAGTTTGATTTGACACCTGGATTTAAACTTGACATGTATATGGCCAACCACTAAAGCAAGAACCCTTTTGACTTTGGGTTATGAGGTAAACGGTCACAGGAACCACATCTTAAAAAAGAATGTGAATACATTTTAAGCCAAATTTTCATCCCAAACCTTTCATCTTGAAAATACAGCTCACCTGGAAATAGGGGAAGATCCCTTTCGAATTTGGGGTCACAAGGTCAGGGTCACATGAGCCACCTGTCCAAACATTTGTTTCTGGATGATAACTGCAGTTTGATTTGACACAAGGATTTAAAACTTGAATTATATATGGCCAACCACTAAAGCAAAAGCCCTATTGACTTTGGGGTCATGAGGTCAAAGGTCACAGGAACTACTTAAAGGAATCTTTTAAAATGTGTCAATACTTTTTAAGCAAAACATTTCATCCCAGACCTTCCATCTCAGACCTTCCATCTTGCACATATGGTTCACCTGACAATAGGAGAAGATCCCTATCGATGTTTGCATCACAAGGTCTAAGGTAAAGGTCACATGAGCCATCTGTCCACAAATTCTGGATGATAACTCCTGTTTAGTTTGACAGAGCGATTTCAAACTTAACTTCTATATGGCCAAACACTAAAGCAAGAACCCTGTTGATTTTGGGTTCACAGTATTACAGATGAAGGTCACAGAACCCACATCTTTAAAAAGATCATGGAGGCCTCGTAATGGTTTCATCCTTAATCTTTCACTTTTGGATTACCTGACAATAGGGGAGGAACTATATTGATTTCAACATCCGAAGGTCAAGGTCACAGGACCATCCTTATGATTTATAAGCTGACCAGGCTTACAGTTTAAAACATCAGATGTAATTATGCCTGTGTTGCCAGGGATGATCTGCTGCTACACCTTCATACACGACTATCACTGATTCAAACCTAACATCTTGGTTCAGATATTCAAGTACTGTTTTGGCCAGTTCCCTCAGTCTCTGCATGTAATCAGTCCTTTATTATATTTTTTTCCAGCATCTTTCAGCCAGTACTATAAGTCTGTGGGCCTTTTGTGGGGCTGTCAGTAGTCTAGTTTAAAACACATGACTTACATGCTTTGATGATTAAGGAATAACATTTTTCTGTATATTTCAGACAGAGGTTCTAAACCAGCACTTATTACTGACTGCAAAGCCTATGATCTACCTAATTAACCTGTCAGAAAAAGACTTCCTAAGGAAGAAAAATAAATGGTAGGTCTGAATGTGAATTCTCTATAGCTGCTTATCAGAATATCAACACAAAACCTCAGTAATAACACAACACCTCAGCAAATTGATATTTTAAATAAATATATTTAAAAGTCTATTGAGCAGTACTTTATGGAAAACTAACAATTTGCTGTTTTTGCTGTTGCACACTGGTGCAGTTTTTACCCATATCCTGTTTGCATGCTAAGATTGAAAAAAAAAACAAGGGACCAATGGGTCACGTCGCTCAGCAGAATTTTGGAAAATTTTAGCAAATACAAAATATACTTATTTTTTATATATATTAGTATTTGAAAAACTGAGAAGAAATGGCCTTGCTAACTGGTGATAATCACATATTAAATATGTATTGATAATCACATATTAAATATATATTGATAATCACATATAAAAATATATATTGATTATCACATATAAAAATATATATTGATAATCACATATAAAAATATATATTGATAATCACATATAAAATATATATTGATAATCACATATAAAAATATATATTGATAATCACATATAAAAATATATATTGATAATCACATATAAAAATATATTGATATTCACATATAAAATATATATTGATAATCACATATAAAATATGTTGATAATCACATATAAAAATATATATTGATAATCACATATAAAATATATATTGATTATCACATATAAAAATATATATTGATAATCACATATAAAATATATATTGATAATCACATATAAAAATATATATTGATAATCACATATAAAATATATATTGATAATCACATATAAAAATATATATTGATAATCACATATAAAAATATATTGATAATCACATATAAAATATATATTGATAATCACATATAAAATATATATTGATAATCACATATAAAAATATATATTGATAATCACATATAAAATATATATTGATAATCACATATAAAAATATATATTGATAATCACATATAAAAATATATTGATAATCACTTATAAAATATATATTGATAATCACATATAAAATATATATTGATAATCACATATAAAATATATATTGATAATCACATATAAAATATATATTGATAATCACATATAAAAATATATATTGATAATCACACATAAAATATATATTGATAATCACATATAAAAATATATATTGATAATCACATATAAAATATATATTGATAATCACATATAAAAATATATATTGATAATCACATATAAAAATATATATTGATAATCACATATAAAAATATATTGATAATCACATATAAAATATATATTGATAATCACATATAAAAATATATATTGATAATCACATATAAAATATATATTGATAATCACATATAAAAATATATATTGATAATCACATATAAAAATATATTGATAATCACATATAAAATATATATTGATAATCACATATAAAATATATATTGATAATCACATATAAAAATATATATTGATAATCACATATAAAATATATATTGATAATCACATATAAAAATATATATTGATAATCACATATAAAAATATATTGATAATCACTTATAAAATATATATTGATAATCACATATAAAATATATATTGATAATCACATATAAAATATATATTGATAATCACATATAAAATATATATTGATAATCACATATAAAAATATATATTGATAATCACACATAAAATATATATTGATAATCACATATAAAAATATATATTGATAATCACATATAAAATATATATTGATAATCACATATAAAAATATATATTGATAATCACATATAAAAATATATATTGATAATCACATATAAAAATATATTGATAATCACATATAAAATATATATTGATAATCACATATAAAAATATATATTGATAATCACATATAAAAATATATATTGATAATCACATATAAAAATATATTGATATTCACATATAAAATATATATTGATAATCACATATAAAATATGTTGATAATCATATATAAAATATATATTGATAATCACATATAAAAATATATATTGATAATCACATATAAAAATATATATTGATAATCACATATAAAAATATATTGATATTCACATATAAAATATATATTGATAATCACATATAAAATATGTTGATAATCATATATAAAATATATGTTGATAATCAAATATAAAGTATATATTGATAATCACATATAAAAATATATTGATAATCACATATTAAATATATATTCACAGAACAATTTTTTTTCACTATAAACTTTTATGGATTATATCAAAGATGCAGGAGTCTCTCATGATCATGATCAAATGTTTTTAGAAGTATCATTATTTCAGCTATGTGACAGTTATATGTGCATAAAATAACCAAGGTAATGTATGAACACCTGTCAATGATAAAATAAGGAAGAAAGTGGAGATTATCTGAAGTATAATTATACACATTTAATTTAATTACTGAAATAAAATGCTGTAAAAAAATAGAAAATTTCCATTTTAAAATGAGCATAAACTAAATCTGATAAATATATGTAGTACTGTGTAATACATGAAAATTGGGGTCTGAAACCATTTACTAATACAATAAGGAAAAATCATTATGTGCCTAAGAAGGATATATTTGACCAACAAAAAATGTATTAATAAGTCAGGGTCGAGGGAGAGAGAGAGAGAGAGAGAGAGAGAGGGGGGGGGGGGGTAGAATTCAACAGTGCTTAAAGGAAAAGAGCTGATTCATAAATATTATATATTAATGATGAACAGTGATGGAAAGACAGAGCTGATTACTTAATGTCCCATTCTGTTAAGGAGGGAAAATAATATATGTTTTAATAAGATCCTATTTTATTTTCAGACAGTTTTTATCTCATTTAATAAATCCTTATACAGTTGCTATAAAACTAATGGGCAAGTGCTCAGGTGCAAGGGCTCAAAGGCAAGAGGTGGGTAGGGGTGGTGGACTGGTGGTTAATGGTGAGAGTTACAAGACCTCTGCATATAAACACAGATATGAAATTTAATGCAACAATGTTTACAAGAGGAAAAGTTTATTCATAATTATTATCCCCTCACAACGAAGTTGTGAAAGAGATAAAGTAAAGCCTTCGTTCGTGCATCCGTCTGTCTGTCCGTCCGTCTGTCTGTCCGTCCAAAATTGCCTTGTGGATCAATTTCAAGCCAAACCGTTTGCCAAAAACCTTTCATCTCGCACATATGGCTTACCCACCCATAAATTAAGTAACCTATCGGTTTTGAGGTCACGGGGTCAAAGGTCACGGCCACAGCACCCCTCCTCATTTTAACACTTGCGTAATACACCCCATATCATTATGCTCCCATGCGAGGGGAGGCTCCGCTTTGCGGTGCCCTTGTTAAATATTTAAAACCAGACAGAGAGATGGACAAACAAAGCCAATCACTTTATTTCATAATCTGCTGAGGCAGAAAAATAATGAACAGATGTTTGTGTAAGATCCTCATCCTTATCATTACATCCAATTTTTTTTCAAGTTTATAAATTTGTGCAATATAACATATGTATCTGAATATATAAGTTGATTCAATTCTAAATTGCATCACCATTTATTCCTAATTTTGTCAGATTCACAATTCTAAATTCACAAAAGTAAAATTAAAAAAGTGCATTATGGTTGGGCCATAACTTCAAAGATTTATGTACTGTTGACCTAATTTCTGGCATTCACATTTATTTATTTTTTACCTCAAAAATATATATATTTCATAATTTTGCAAAACAATAAATATCTGTTAACAAACTTTATTCAGAATTTACATTTTTAAATTGCACCTTTATTCATCCATAATTCCGCTAATATATTTTCAAATTATACTTCCTGATGGGTTAAATTATATTTTAATTTGTTCAAATTATTTAAAAGGAAACTTGGCATTATGAATTACTCCTTGATTTAGAACATTTTTTAACAATGGAGTGGAAAAAGCTTTACAATTAACCCTTTACTGTTTGTATTTGGTTGTCACAAAACACCCCCTTACTGTTCAGATTAATTCTAGGTTTCTCACTTTCAATTTTGGCACACTGTACATAAATGTTATGATTGATAATGTGATAAATTTTTGGTGGATTCTTATGAAATTTTTAACACATATTACAGAGATACCATGCAGGAGGTTAATGACTTAACCAATCATAAATTTCACATATATCTATTAGTAGAACCAGGTAAATTAGGTAAATTCAGGTAAGTTTATTGTCTTTGTTGTTTTAGCATATTTCTACTTGAATGTCCACAGTATATCCCAGTGCAGACATTGTAGAATTTAGGAACAATAAGGGAATTATCATCCGCAGGTACCTGGTGTATTGTCATGGAAGAACTAGGTAAAACAGGTTAATGAATTATCATTAAGGTTGTTTAAGTTATTATAGGTGGGGAGTCCTGAAATAAATTAGAAAACCATTTAAGATTTGTTAGAAGAAATTTATAAAAAAAAATAATACTTGTATATTTGACATGAAATATCATGTTGATTTAAATAACGGTAAATTGCAATTGCCTACCTGTTCAGGTATGAAGAACTAAAGGTGAACTTAAAAGAAAGGTGATAAAAAATGTAAATTCACAGATTTATCCATCAAATATGTATAAAACCCTATGAAAGTAGCCAGAAGTCCACCAGAATGGTAAAATCTAACATTTATATATGTATTTCAACCTTTGTAATGTTAACTTAGATCATTTTGGTAATCCCGGTATTTCCCGTTTTGTTGCCCGGTGACAGTTTTTTTCGGGGAATCCCCGTGGAATTGCATGATGGTTAACAATGTCAAAATGTCAGTCGTCTTTTTTTATCTTAAGACATAATAAACATTCTCGAATTTCAGTTAGTAAACTTTATTGAACATCTTTTCATATTTATTTTGTTCAAAACATATCTTGAGATTTGTCAAAGCACGAGGTCTATCGAGCGGCAAGTCCGACGGCAGCCATCTTGAAAATTTGTGACATCGCTCGACCTTCATAACAGGCATCATAAACACAGAAAATGGCTTTAGGAATGAGAAATATTCACATTTTAAGTACAAAATGATAATAATTTAGGTAGATACCAATCTTTTATGGAAATATTATATGAGTTATTGTCATAACAACATGGCACGGTCAGTTGAAACATTGCCCTTGTTGGCGAACCTTGTGTCACTTGCCGACTCAATTCAACCAATCGGCTTGCCAACAGAGTCCTAATTAGAATTTAATTAATATTCACGAGAAATTCCCATGTAAATAAACAAAAATTGTCAACTTTATGGTAAGGGTGTCCTTGAACCATATGGAAATGTGTTCAATGGCGTGGCATAGATATTTAACGCAAATAATTAGCATGGAAATTTGGATTAGGACGGTGAGTCCATCGTGCGTTATCTTGGCTTATGAATTCAGCGTATTTGTTTTGTGACGGGAGTCCAGAGGGTGTCCCAAACAGCAACCGGTTAATGAAAAACATTCAAACAGGAACAACTTTTGCACTAAACTTGGTTAGGGTGGGGGGTGATATGAGAATAACTCTACATCTGTGACCCCTGCTGCTCAAGGTGTATGAAAACTTATGAAAACTTGAACAAAAGCTTCCTGGAGGTTTATCCTTAATTTCCTTGAAGGTAGTGACCTTAGCTTGACATAAGTATGGTTCTTTCCTTAGCTTGACATAAGCATGGTTCTCTACTTAGCTTGACATAAGTTTGGTTCTTTACTTAGCTTGACATAACTATATTTCTTCACTTAGCTTTACATAAGTACTAGCAAATACCCATGCTACGCACGGTTTGGGACAACACAACAATCCGTACGGTGGTATCGTAAATCCACAGAAAATTTGGAGATATGGAAAATCACACAAATCGCGTTACGATATTAATATATAGATCCATTATAAGTATGGTGTTGTGGATAAATATCTTTCGGAACAGCATTGGGAACATGTTTCGGAACAGCGTACAGTCCCCCGAACCCAATGCTTAACATGTGTTCGGGGTCTTTTACAAATAGTCACCTACACATGTACCCTGTGACATGAGAAACTGATCAACAGGATTACATATAAATACGAAAGAAACCGTTCATGGAATAGACCTAAGAAGAAAATGCAAAAATACCAGTTTTAGTTGTGAAAATAGTAACAATGATGGCCATGACTTATACGCAATAAGCATACATACTGAATTAAAGAATTTAAAATCTTTAAAAACAAAGAATATTACATAAACATTATTGAAAATAAGATGGCACATGCATGTAAAAGAAACAAATACCAGTACAAACGTATTAAATATACATTTTTACAGGAGTTACACATTTGTAACTGCAGCAATGAGAAAAAATCTCGATTTGCAAAACATTTAAATCTATATTATGTGTTTACAACTTTGGTGGTGCCACTCCAACCTGTACACATCACACTGAACCAATCAAGATGTGAATTTGGTTAACATTTACTTTACATCTGTTACATAGTAGGCCTACATGTGTTGGTGAATATTTGTCAAGGACATCAATCACATGCAAGGCCCTGGACTTCGTGCGACCAAGTGCGACTGTATATGACTAAAAAAAAAAGGTATGATTCCCAGGCACCGCCCGCGTCAGTTGTACTCCCCCCTGCCACATAAAAAAAATTCATTTTGATTTTCATCTTTAAAGAAGATAAAATGATACAATTTTGATCAGATTTCCTTTGTTATGTGCTTTTGCGTGTATAACAAAACAGTTTCTGTTTTTTTATGCTTTCCCTGATCATATAAAAAATTTTTATCGAAATGAACAAAACAAAGGTAAAATATCGCCCGGCCTCACAGGTTTCTGATATAATGTGTCTGAGAACCATACTTTTTTGGCCTATTCATCACAATTTCCTGCGACCCGGTAGATGTGCACTCAAGAATATCAGGCCACGAAGAGGGCTCCTGCAAAACAATTCTTTCAAAGATCCCCCTTTTGAGAAGGGATCACTGATGGGGATTATTTCGGGCTGGTCACTGTGAAATGTAAGAAAACCCCAGATAGAGCCCCCGGAGTAAAACTCTGTCCAGCCATCACACACTCTATGGCCATTGTGTTACCGGGCTCGAAGACACAAAGAAAAGAGGCGCCAGTGGGGGAGCAAATATTAAAATTATTAATTATGCACGTAAAACGCAAATATTTCAGATGAAAGTGGGTGGAATCTCTTCTGACAAACCCGGAGCATATGTATGTAAAAAATCACGGCAATCCGTAAGGTGGTATCAGAGGAGATACGGAAAATTACAAAAATCTCTTTACACTATTAATATATAGATTATCTTTACTTAGCTTGACATAAGTGTGGTTCTTTAACTTAGCTTGACATACCGTAAAATCTCCACTTAAAACCGCACTTCCGATTAAAACCGCACCCAGACTTCGCCGAAATTCCAGGCGAGACACCGCGAGGGGCTCAAATACTAAGAACCCCCCTTTAAAACCGCACCAACTTTCGCTACGGAATGATTTGACAAAAGACAATCAAGCAATCATCTAGAAATGAACACGCGTAGGTTGCAACTCGGCCATTCCTGTCCACTTTAAAAATTCCTTGGGCATTTTATTTAAACACATCATAACACTTTTTCGCAGGGTCACTCAAGCATGAAGTTTGGGAAGACGTATGGGCCGGTGAACCTCTGCCTGTTTATACAGATTTTATATTCCGTGCCGTATTCTCGTTTGCTACTGATTTGTCATTATATTTTGGAAAAAATATTTTCTGCTGATCCATTTCAAGTAACTGTATATTTTAATTCTAAAAGTAATATTTTGAAATCTTAATTTTTGAAAAAATTCCATTTTCTGGAATTACTCGGAAGATTCAAATCATTTTCATACCGGTTACTTCGGTATTATCTTCGTCACATCGTACGTTGACATCGCTCCATGTCACAATTTGCTGGTGCTTTTGAAAACATCGCTGGTCAACTTAACTAAATATCAAAGTAACTGAAGTTACCTTTTCGAGATACGCACGTATAGGAAACATGACGCTTGAAAACGAGTGATTTTAAGGTAAATTAAAGTGGCCAGTCCGGGTTAGCAAGTTTTTTTCCTGAAGAAAGTTTCCGTGTGGAGAGCCATTTTGTCAAGTCAGTGTTCGCGCAAGGCACGCTGGGACGAAATAGGTGGCTGTTCTATTTACCACCCACCGCGTACAGCCGTTCAAAATATTCTTAGCAGAATACCGGGGTGTTTCAGCACATGGCGGCATCAAACTTGATTTTAAAACGATCGTCTGCCATTGTGTGACTCTTTACGATGTCAGCTTTTTATTCATTTTACGTTTTAAACAAATAATCATTGCTAAATAATGCAAATGGGTTTAAAGTGGGCTTTTATTTCAATTTTGCTTGACCATGCCCAACGAAGTGGACCGCTGTGTGTAACAGCAGGGTTGTTGTAAACGTATTATTTGGTGACAATTACCAAGATTTTATAACAAGTTATATATCACACGAAAACTTATCAGCAATATTTTATTTATAAATAACAAATAATCGTAAATAATACATTTACACACGGCTCCCATGCATGCTAAGAACAGCCTTCGAAAGTTGCAATATTATCACCCACGCGCCGGCCCAAAAACGATGTCTGTCAGGAAGATATTCAGGAAACCCTTCTAGTATAAACCGCACAGTGCTTTCAGGAAATCAACCTGATTTCAAGATTTTGAATCTCTTGATTAAACCGCGGTTTTAAGTGGAGATTTTACGGTAAGTATGGTTCTTTGCTTAGCTTGACATAAGTTTTTTTCCTTTCTTAGCTTGACATAAGTTTGGTTAATTACTTAGCTTGTTAAAAGTATGGTTATTTACTTTGCTTAATATAAGTATGGTTCTTATATTTGTTTGTCGGATAACAATACATAAATGTTTCTTACCTCATGTCATGCATGATATTAATTGGTCAGTCAATTTCCAATGTGCCTGTTGTTTTTGTTGATCTAATATTGACATGTTTGTACTGTTCTTGGTCTGTAAACCTGATAAGACAGCTACACATTGTAACACATTCTTTACACAGGTTAATGAAGATAAAGGAATGGATAACCCAGAATGATCCTGGAGCGACTGCCATCCCATTTAGTGCAGAATTTGAACTTAAACTCTTTGAAATGTCAGATGAAGAAAGGGAAGCATATCTTAAGGAAAAAAATGTTGAAAGGTCAGTTTGATTACGACTTTGTCTGCTTTGGGTCAATATTGAATTCTTTGATTGGACAGTTTATAAATTGATAGCTTTAGCTTAAAACGAAACAGAGTTAAAAATCTGACTGGATAGATTTCTTGCTTGTATTAAGGTGTCAGGTACAGCTAGCAGCATTCCTCTACTTAGTTCATAGTCATGTTTTTGTGGGAATAAATAGTTTATTGAGTCAGCTCCTGTGTAGTCCTTCATGGCTTTTGAAATATAATTACACATACACACACACACACCTGGACAGTCTGGCACAAGAGCTGTGCACTTGCATAAGAGTTACAAGATAAAGATAAGATTAAACTTCATCCCTTATGCAGATGTCTTTGTTAAAACTGGTCTTTAAAGTTTGTTTGATTTTATATGGGCATGTATTCATTACATTTATTTTATCATGTCAGTTTGATTTTAATCACAGCTGTTTGAGTAGGATTATTGTGACCGGATACAAGGCCCTGGGACTGATGTATTTCTTCACAGCCGGTGAGGATGAAGTGAAGGCGTGGACAATACAGGTTGGTGGTTGACATGACTTCATCTACGCTCCTCACACAGTGGTCATACATGGACATGACTTCATCTACGCTCCTCACACAGTGGTCATACACTGACATGACTTCATCTACGCTCCTCACAAAGTGGTCATACACTGACTTGACTTCATCCACACTCCTCACATGACTTCATCTATACTCAACACACACTGGTCATACACTGACTTGACTTCATCTATGCTCCTCACACAGTGGTCATACACTGACATGACTTCATCTATGCTCCTCACACAGTGGTCATACACTGACTTGACTTCATCTATGCTCCTCACACAGTGGTCATACTCAGACATGACTTCATCTACGCCCCTCACCTTGTTGTCATACACTGACATGACTTCATCTACCCTCCTCACACAGTGGTCATTCACTGACATGACTTCATCTACCCTCCTCACACAGTGGTCATTCACTGATATGACTTCATCTACGCCCCTAACCTTGTGGTCATACACTGACTTGACTTCATCTATGCTCCTCACAAAGTGGTCATACACTGACTTGACTTCATCTACGCTCCTCACAAAGTGGTCATACACTGACTTGACTTCATCTATACTCCTCATACAGTGGTCATACACTGACTTGACTTCATCTATACTCCTCATACAGTGGTCATACACTGACATGACATCATCTACGCTCCTCACACACTGGTCATATACTGCAGTTGTCCCACAACTCCTTTGTTTTAACTGCTACGTTTTTGCAAGATTCTCTGGGATCCACCACCAGGTCTGTTCCACCACCAGAATTGTAATGAGAGCATGGTATCACATTGTGCACCCATCTCTATATTTTAGATGTGATAACAGCTCTCATTGGTCCCAATGCTTGGCCCTGTGCAAGAACTGGTGTAATCTAACATATTTCTAGATCTTTTGATACCTCGTGTCACAATGCCCAGATTTATTGTTAAGCATATGATTCCAGATGAAATAATTGATGGTATTTTTAGCTCAGCTGATTATAAGTCATCTGAGCTATAGTCATGGTACATTGTCCATCTGGCTGTTGGTTACCAGGGCATACTTTGAAACCATTGGACCTTTGAATCCAAATTATTCCATACAGTTAGAAGTCCTAAAATCTCCTACGATACCAAAAGTTGGGTCACTTTGACCTCTATCCTTCGAGATATTCAGGAAAAACTTCAATTTTCCATTATGAGCACATTGTGACACTTCAAGACTGCCTAATATCCAAACCAATAATATGAATTTGATCATATGTTATATGTATATTCCTCCATATATTTCCTGTGTACATACAAGAAATTCGATCAGGATTGTGTAATTTCTTGAAGTTATAGGCCAAAACAAAATGCACTTTGTACAAAATCAGGAAATATATGCACTCCCTTAACATGAGAATTGCTGAAGCCGAGACTTTTTTTCAGGGAAATAAATTTATTTAATCAAGATCCATTTGTATACCAAAAATTAGATCTGAATTTTACAATTTTTAGCTCAGCTGACTATAAGTCATCTGAGCTATAGTTGTGGTCCATTGTCCGTCGTCCATCTGTCTGTCTGTCCGTCCGTCTGTCCGGATGTCCGTCCGTAAGACTGGCATGTATTGACACCATTGGACCTACGAATCTGAAATTTGGCATGCAGTTAGATGTCCCCAAAATCTCCTACCATGATGAAAATTGGGTCAATAGGACTTCGTTCCTTTGAGATATTAAGGAAAATCTCAATTTTTTTATTAGAAATCTATTTTGACCATTCAGGACTGCCTAATATCAAAACCACTCATCTGGTTTTCTTCATATTTACCATAAATATTCCTCTGTATAGTTTCTTTGTACATGCCAGATATTAAGTCAGTATTATATTATTTAAAAAAGTTATGGGCCCAAACATAATGGACTTTGTAAAAAAATCAGGAAGATATTTGGTCACTTAAGACCAAAAGTGTTAAAGGTAGGGACTTTTTTCCAGTAATACAATTTTAATTAATCAAAATTTAATTGTATACCAAAAATTAGATCAAAATCTGTTAAATGTTTTTAAATATTGGCAAAAATATAAAATTGGTACCTTAAATTTTGCCCAACTTTGGTCACGGCACGTTTTTTTCCTGTAAGTGCTGTGGATTTAATTTTCACAGCATGTATACATAAGGATTTAATCTGTTAAAACCTGAAATTTGAATAAAAGCTGCAAAATTAGGCTAGTTATTGAATTTTTTTGGAGGCTCTTGTTGTATTCCCTTACATTGTCAAGCAGTCCACTTTGATGACTGTAGGTCATTCAGTGCACATCTCTATGCTCCCCAGGCTGTTGGCATAATTTTAGATGTCCCCAAAATCTCCTACCATACCGAAAATTGGGTCATTAGGACTTCGTTCCTTCGAGATATTAAGGAAAAAAAACTCTGTTTTCCATAAAAAAAGCCATTGTTACACTTCAAGGCTGCCTAATAACAAAACCACTGATCTGTTTTTGATCGTATTTAGTATTCACATTCTTTCATACATTTTCTATGAACATACCAAAAAATTAGGTCAGTATTGGGTATTATTTTGAAGTTATGGGCCAAAACATAATGCAATTTTTTAAAAAATCAGGAAATATATTTACTCACCTAACATGAGAATTGTTGAACCTAGAGACTTTTTTTCAGGAATATAACTTTATTTAATCAAGATTCAATTGTTTACCCAAAATTAGATCTGAATTTTGCAAATTTTTCAAGTTATTAGCATAAATAAAAAATCAATACCTTAAAATTTGTCCAACTTTGGCACTGTTGATTTAATTTTCACAGCATATATACATTATATACATAAGGATTTAATCTTTTAAAATCTGAAATTTCAAAGAAATTGATTGGAATGAATAGCTTTTATTCATGTTTTCATACACCATGTCAAGTGTTGTTTACATCTAGCCCACCTAGTAGTACAGCCTTCACTTGCATTATGTAACCCACCCCAGGCAGCTTGCCTTGGGTCAGCTTGGCCACTACCAGCAGGCTTCCCCTCTGCCCTGCACTCCCCCCCCCAGATGGTGCATAAACTAGATGAATGTTATTATTTTCTGTATTTGATTCATTCTTATTCTAGGCTATGCTAAATTTTAGATTTTGTATTGTACCACCAGGGTTACAGTGATTAAAGTGTACATTTAATTGTGTCCACAAAGTGGTGTATTGCTATGAAAGTGTGGATGTTCATGAGATAAGTAATTCCTTACTTCAGAGGAGTAAAAACTTCACCAGGTGTGAAATTGACTATTAATTCCAGTAATAAACTAGAATACGGGTAGTCGACAAGCGACTTCGTGTATCCGCCTAAATCAGAGTGGAACGGGTGAAGTGAGGCATGGATTGAGTGGCAAGGGAAAATAGAGTGAAGTGTTGCATATTAGCATGGATGTCTGCAGCCAAATTGTTTATGTAGGTTGCGCCACCTACCACAAAATCCAGAAAGCCGTCCAAGTTGTATACATATGCAAAATTTAAGGCAAATAAGTCAAACCACTACATGTATATGAGTGATTTTTGCCCTTGGCAGACAAACAGATGGACGCTGTGCAAAAATGGTTGCAGATGGCACCACCAGTTTTGTGTATGATAAAGAGCTATGTGAGAACTATACACATGCAAAACTTTGGCCAAATCGGTCAAACAGTTCCTAATATATGAGCTTGGATATCTGCTGCATAAACTAGAATGTAGATGGCGCCACCTGTCATAAAATCAAGAGAGCTGTTGGGGATGTATAAACCTGCAAAATTTTAGGCAGATATGTCAAACCACTGCCGAGATATGAGTGATTTTATCCCATGGCAGACAAATAGACGGGAGCTTTGCAAAAATGGCTGCAGGTGGCGCCACCAGTTTTGCGTATGATAAAGAGCTATGTGAAATCTATACACATGCAAAATTTTGGCCCAATCGGTCAAACGGTTCCCGAGATATGAGCTTAGATGTCTGCAGCATAAACGTGAATACGCATGCCGAATTTCAGGTGAATTAGTCAAACCACTGCAGAGATATGAATGATTTTAACCCAAGGCAGACGAACAGATGGACACTGTGCAAACATGGTTGCAGGTGGCGCCACCATTTTTTGTGTATGTTATCAAGCTCTCCAAGGGCTACATTTGTGCAAAAAATTTTCCTGATCGGTCAAACGGTTCCCGAGATATGTGGGTATATGTGTGGAAACAGACGCACAAACGGACGCAGAGCGCAGAGGAAAGGTCAGAGGTCAAAACAAAATCGGGGCGCAGCAGTTCACATGTGACCCAAACATAATCCCGGGTTTCGTAAAATTCCGCCCAGCGGTTACCGAGGAGTTCTCGGGACACCAACGCGGCCGCGGCGGCGGCAGCGGTGGGCTGAAAACTTAGTATCCGCAAAACTCTGTTTTGGCAGATACAGTTAAAACTGGGATAGTTATTAGCACAATGATATTGTATGTCCCTCATTCAACCAACAGTGTGTATACTTTATTTGAAAAGATGTTTTATTTTATCAAATTTACTGAATCTTTTATTTTATTTTGGTGAATAAAATTAAGCATGTACTGAAAACTCCAATGTGCAAAACTTTTTAATTGTGATTCAAGGAATATTCTTGTAGATGCCATGTTGTGGCATTATTTTCTTTTAAATTCAGTTTAAACATTTATGATTTAAAAATAATAAAATATATGTGTATGCATAATATGACCAAATATGATCTACACTCTGGATATATGATGATTGCAACTTTTGCAACAATTCTAATATTTTAACTTATATTTTCAGGTTTTTAGCTCAGCTGACAAATTCAAGGTGTAATCCAGAAGATGCAATGTTGTGTAATGTAGCATTTTTAAAGAAATCAATTTTCTTTTAAATGATTTTAACAAATATAATTGAACCCATCAGTATGCTTAAATTATTATAAAATATGAAGCACATTATGGATAAATAAAGACACACAATTAAAAATTGTGAAATCTAAATCAAGTATTATTTTTAAATATTTATTGTTTTACAGATTTAAAAGATATATTTTTGTGGTAAAAAATAAAAAAACATTTGTATGCATGATGTGGTGTTATCTGACAAGATTGAGATTTATGAAGCTGCAGTTGAGAATTATGAATCAATTATTGATATTATTTTAGATTTTTACCTTCAAGGTTAACGTAAGCTGAGCACAGTGACCTATAGGTCCCTTGTTTTATTAAAAATTTATAAAACCTGTAAATAAAAATATGATTCAGATAAAAACTTCTTAATGGAAAAAGTGGATATGCTTAAAAAAAATAGGATTATATATAAACTTAAATTCATTATTCCCTTGAAAGTGAAATAAAGGTATTAGTCCATTCTGTCCACTTGCCTGTCCATCTGTAAATTTTCATATGCATCACAGTATGTCAAAACTTTTACTGTTTTTCTTCATGACAGTCTTGTCAGAGTATTAGTTTGCAATCATATATTTAGAACTTTACTGTAACCAAGTAGGGGGGCCCCTTTCCTCTAAGCTTTTCATATTCTTATATAAATGAAAAACATTACAATAGAATATTTCTACATCCACCTTCGTGCTGCCCTCACTTTTCCCTTCTCCGAACCCCATCCCAAAGTCAGCCTCAGTAAGCAAGAACAAGATGAATCAGATATATTCATACTTTAATATTTTGTATAACTATTCGTCCATAGGTACCTATGTACATGCCAGAAATTATGTCAATATTGTGTAATATGTAGACATAGTGGGCATCACAATAATGTACCTTGTCAAGACTAAAGAGATATTGTGTCATACAGTCACAAATTCATAAATCACTTCATCAGTATAGTTAATCATAACATCATATCTGTCAAATTGAAAGCTTGCAGACCACCATACACTATAGATCCTTCAACAAATAGCCTTATCATCATTCTACTACTGCTTATTACTGCTGTCATTGCATTCATATTTGCTCAAATATATCACAATTTTCAAACCCTCCTAAATAAATAAAAAATAAACCACTATATTTGACTCTATTAGTCCATCAGTCAGGTAATTTCATTTATCATTTACTCTCATATTACATTACATTCCTTTATAATAGCCCAACATGTCCATGATATTCAAAAGCTTTATCGACTCGATATAGTATCACAGTGGAGAAACATTTATAGTCCAATCACAATCAGCTGAGCGCCGTGACCCATGGGTCCCTTGTTTAAAGTTATAAGCATGCCTTAAATTTTGTCCAACTTTCACAATGGCACATTTTTTTCCTGTACTCACTGTTGATTCAATTTTCACAACATGCATACATACAGATTTAATCTTTTAAAATCTGAATTTCAAAGGGATTGATTGATAAGAGTAGCTTTTATTTGGGTTTTTAGACAGCATGTCAAGTATTTTCTACATCAGCCCAGTTAAACAGTGGTGTGTAGTGGAGAATGAGCTCTCCCCTTTTATGTAATCACCACACTCAAGGAAGGTTAGCTTAGCCCCTCTGAATCCTCCCCCCCCCCCCCCCCCGGTGGGATGCTAGATGAATGTTATAATTATCCCTATTTAACTCATTTTTATTCTTTACTTTTTTCTACATAATGGATTTTGTATTGTATCAGAAGGGGTTACAATGGTTAAAGTACACAATATATTGTGCTCACAAAGTGATGTTTTGCTATAAAATTGTGGAGCATTCCATTTATATCTACTGCAATGCATACCATTTGTCACTCAGACAAGAATTTGGGCAAACTTTCCTGGAATTTAATCTTTAGCTCCTTTGGCCATATCTTTAAACTATTTTAGCTCAGCTGACTGAAAGTCTTGTTCAGCTGACTGAAAGTCTTGTTCAGCTGACTGAAAGTCTTGCTCAGCTGACTGAAAGTCTTGTTCAGCTGACTGAAAGTCTTGCTCAGCTGACTGAAAGTCTTGCTCAGCTGACTGAAAGTCTTGTTCAGCTGACTGAAAGTCTTGCAGTCTGATGGCACCACCTGTTTTATTTTATTTATTTTTACACTTTTTTTTCTCTATTTTTGAAACCTTCAAAGATTTGGTCTTCTGTTAACAGGGTACAAAATGTAACCATTCAACCTCAAATCTTCTTCTTTAACTTGCATTAGGGTCCATGAAAAATCTCCTTGGTAACCTGAAATTAGGTCACTGTTGCCCATATCCTTTGGGCTATAGGGCTTGTAAGTACTCCTCAGTATAATTAAATATTTGATACAAAACCTCCATTTTCTGAACAACTAATGCATTCATCACCATGATTCTTTGCATGCACATTCCTGAAGATTGCTACCTGGCATTTTCAAACTATTATGCATTTTCTTTAAATTTTTATTTTTGAGACCTTCAAAGATGCGGTCGTCTGTTAAAAGGGCACAAATCATAACCATTGCACCTAGAATATTTTCAGCTGACATACAGGGAGATCCAAGAAAAATCTCCATTGAAACCTTAAAAATTAGGTCTCTGTCACCCATATCCTCTGAACTATGCTTAAGTTGAATGGAGATACCACCTACAAAATTTGGCATTCAGATAATAACATTTTCTTTCGTGAATGTTCTCCTAGTTCTAAGCTGAGCATCATGACCCCTAGGTCACTTGTGAGAATAATTAATTACATTTACACATTTTTTGTTTATCAAATATATCCTTTGGTATAACACTGAGGCCCATTTGACCTTTTTAGCCCTCAGCCCTTAGGCTGATGGGCTATTGTCGTCACCCAAGCTGTCCGTCCGTCCGTCCGGCGTCCGTTAATTTTTACCTTGTGAGCGGGATATCTTGAAAAGGATTCACCGTCAGAATTTTATTTCCTCGGTAAAGATGTATATCGACAAAATCTCGGTCAAGTTCGAAGATGGGTGACGTTGACCTATTTTTCTACATTTTAGAGCTGATTATAGAAAAACACTTAGATGCTTATTACTCAGGAACCATTTGGTCGATTTTCACAAAACTTACTATGATTATTGGAACTGATAATTTGTACCTGCTACACAAGTTTGGTGGCGCCACCTACAATTTCTGATTTTTAATGAATTTTAATCGGATTTTTCAACTTTTGGCTTGTGAGCAGGATATCTCTAAAGGGATTCACCATAGGAATTTTTTTTTTGGTGAAGATGTATATTGACAAAATCTTGGTCAAGTTCGAAGATGGGTGACCTTGACCTATTTTTCTACATTTTAGAGCTGATTATAGAAAAAACATTTAGAAGCTTATTTCTCAGGAACCAATGGGTGGATTTTCACAATACTTACTATGATCATAGGGACTGATGGTCTGTAACTGCTGCACAAGTTTGGGGGCGCCACCTGCAATTTCTGATTTTAAGCTCAGCTGACTATAAGTCATCTGAGCTATAGTCATGATCCATTGTCCGTCGTCCGTCCGTCTGTCCGTCCGTCCGTCCGTCCGTAGATGTGGCACGTTTTGAAACCGTAAGACCTAGGAATCCAAAATTCAGCATAATGTTAGATGTCCCCAAGATCTCCTACCAAGCCGAAAACTGGGTCTTTGCATCTTCATTCCTTTGAGAAATTAAGGAAAAACCTCAATTTTTTATTAAAAACCTATTTTCACACTTCAGGACTGCCTAATATCAAAACCACTCATCTGTTTTTCCTCATATTTCCTATAAATAATCCTCTATATAATTCCTATGTACATGCCAGAAATTAGGTCTGTATTATATAATTTAAGAAAGTTATGGGCCCAAACATAATGCATTTTGTAAATAATCAGGAAAGAAATTTTATCACTTAACACAAAACTTGTTAAAGCTAAGCACTTTTTTTCCAGTAATATTACTTTTATTAATCAAAATTAAATTGTATACCCAAAATTAGATCATAATCTTTTAAATTTTTTTAAAATATTAGCAAAAATAAAAAATTGGTACCTTAAATTTTGCCCAACTTTGACCATGGCACGTTTTTTTGCTGTAACTGCTGTGGATTTAATTTTCACAGCATGTTTTTGTTAGCATTTCAACTGTTAACACCAAAAATTTGAAACCAGTTGATCAAAAACTGTAGATTTTATTCAAGTTTTCAAGCACCATGTCACATATTGCTAGTGTTATGCAGTTTGCTAGAGCTCAGCTCCCGAGCTTCAGCTCTAAGTTCCTTAAATTTGGCATACAGTTAGATTTCTCCAAAATCCCCTACCATGCCAAGAATTTGGTCACTAGGACTTAATTCCTTCGAGATATCAATGAAAAACTTCATTTTTCCATTAAAAACTCATTGTTACTCTTTAAGACTGCCTAATATCAAAACCACTGATCTGACTTTGATCATATATAATATGCATATTTTTCAATACATTCGCTATGCACATGCCAGAAATGATGTCAGTATTGTGTATTTTTTTTAAGTTATGGGCCCAAACATAATGCACTTTGTAAAAAATCAAGAAATATATTTACTCCCTTAACAAGGGCATTGCTGAAGCTAGAGATTTTATTGTCAGGGATGTAACATTATTTAATCAAGATTCATTTGAATACCCAAAATTAGTTCTGAATTTTTCAAATTTTATAAGTTATTAGTATAAATATAAAATTAGTACCTTAAATTTTGCCCAACTGTGACCATGGCACGTTTGTTTCCTGAGAGCACTGTTGATATAATTTTCATATCATGCACACAAGGATTTCAGCTTTTTAGTTTAGAAAGCTGAAAGAAATTGGCCAAATATTGTAGCTTTTATTAATGTTTTTTATGAGACCCTGTCAGACTTTGGCTCTCTCCAGCCCCTCTTGAGTCACCTGTATGTTGACCTTGTTGACCTTTCATCAAATTATGCACGCTTGAGGCGAGAATCCAGGCAGCTTATGGCCAGCCACAGTTGATCCAGGTGTCCAACCCAACTCATCTAGTAGTTTTAACCAACAACATAACAATAAACAATAAATTAATAAATTTTTCTAGGTTTTTAATAACAAATTAAAGAAAAATAGAAAAGGAATTTGTTAGTTTATAATAACAGGAAATTAACTTGCAGTTACTGATGATATTAGAATCTTGTATCGATGGGTAGAATGTCACATATTCCAAATAACACCATGCAGTCACCTATGGCATTTTTCAGTTCATTTTTAATGATAAAGAAGTAAATCATATTATTCATTACTAATCATTAGGGATTATATGAAGGAAATTAATGATAGACAAAGATGCAGTTGATAATATTAATCTAGATTCCTACTGTGTCTAGTGTGTACATTGATGTGAAATTAGTCCAAAATGAATTTTTTACAGTTATTTTTTAATATAAATAAAAGCCATAAAACCAGGTACTTATGATCATTATTTAAATGTGTGAATTTTGTATATTCTGGATTCTCAAAATCATTGTTTGGTGAAAACTGAATAAATACCAGACATGGTGCAAATACTTTGTAATTGTATTTAAATACGAATATGATTATGTACTCCATTATAAAATTTCTTGCATAAAGAATGGGAATTCAGGTAAAAATGAAAGTATATGAATACTCGTGCAAATACTTTCAAAATGTATTCATGAATGCATTCATGAATATATTCTTTAATATTATTTTAATAATAATATCAGTTATATTTCATTTTAAAAAATCAGATGATTCTCTTATTATTTTTAATAAAAATTATATTTGGGACAATATTTGTAATTTTTTTAATAAATAGTTAAACTCTTATATTATATGTTCTGCTTATAAGTTATATGGCCAAGTCAAAATCTGTGTGACAATAGCACTCCATTTGTTAATAAAATAAATGAAATCAATCCTCTTCCCTGTCTCCAAAGATACTATCAAAATCATACATACAACTCATAATACAGCTTATATTTATTACCACACAAAACCAGCATGTGCCTCATTTCTAAAAAATATTTTTTTATCATATATAACAGCTGAGCGTCGTGACCCATAGGTCCCTTGTTCTACATTTTAGAGCTGATTCTAGAAAAACACTTAGATGCTTATTACTCAGGAACCATCTGGTGGATTTTCACAAAACTTACTATGATTAATGGGACTGATAGTTTGTAGCTACTACACAAGTTTGGTGGCGCCACCTACAATTTCTGATTTTTAATGAATTTTTATCTGATTTTTAAACTTTGGGCTTGTGAGCGGGATATCTCTAAAAGGATTCACCATAGGAATTTAATTTTTTCGGTGAAGATGTATATTGCCAAAATCTCGGTCAAGTTCGAAGATTGGTGACCTTGACCTATTTTTCTGCGTTTTAGAGCTGATTATTGAAAAAAAACATTTAGAAGCTTATTTCTCAGGAACCATAGGGTGAATTTTCACAATACTAACTATGATCATAGGGACTGATGGTCTGTAACTGCTGCACAAGTTTGGGGGCACCACCTACAATTTCTGATTTTTAATGAATTTTTCTTGGATTTTTCAGCTTTGGCCTTGTGAGCGGTATATCTCTAAAATGATTCACAATAGCAATTTTATTTCTTTGGTGAAGATGTAAATCAACAAAATTACGGTCTTGTTCGAAGATGGGTGACCTTGACCTACTTTTCAAGGTCACAGAGCTTATAATAGAATAAAACTTAGAAGCTTATTTTTCAGGAAGCATTTGGTGGATTGTTATGAATCATGGTATATACGTCTCCATTTTGAATTTATAACTGAGACATGTACAGATATACATCCATGTGAGAACAGATATTTAGTACTTGTTACTGTTACCACCTCTAAACACTGTTCTTTAAGCTGAGGGCTTTTGTCAGCTTCTGCTGATATTCTAGTGAAAAATTAGCAGCACTGGGGGGGGGGGATAAAAACCCTAAATCAACCAAAAAATAATTTAACATTAATATAATCTATTGTGATGTATTATTTCTAATCTGGTATAGTGGAAGTGCTAATTGTATACATATTTTTTTAATTGTCATTCATTTATATATATTATTTAAACATTAAATTTTTTTTGGTAAATTTTTAAATAGTACAATATCCTAGGCACCCAGTAACAGCAAGTCTCTTCTTATCAGGCTAATATTTAACTACATGACAATATCTAAAAAGAGTTTTCCTGGTCAGCTGAGCATCATGACCCCTGGGTCACTTGTTAATGAATTTTTCTTGAATTTTTCAATTTTGGCCTTGTGAGCAGGATATCTCTAAAATGATTCACAATAGGAATTTTATTTCTTTGGTGAAGATGTAAATCAACAAAATTACGGTCTTGTTCGAAGATGGGTGACCTTGACCTACTTTTCAAGGTCACAGAGCTTATAATAGAATAAAACTTAGAAGCTTATTTTTAGGAAGCATTCGATGGATTGTTACGAGTCATGGTACATACCTCTCCATTTTAAATTTATAACTGAGACATGTACAGATATACATCCATGTGAGAACAGATATTTAGTACTTGTCACTGTTACCACCTCTAAACACTGTTCTTTTGGCTGAGGGCTTTTGTCAGCTTCTGCTGATATTCTAGTGAAAAATTAGCAGCACTGGGGGGGGGGGGGGATAAAAACCCGCCACTGCAGAGATTTCATTTGGATGAAAAAACTCAAAAACTATTTCATGGATTGTTACTAAACTTGACGTGCATAGTAAAGGGTGAGAGGACAAAATCTATTAAAAATGGGGGCATGACCTTTACTAAGAGAGTGACCTTGACCTTGAATAAGTCCATTTTAGGGGAAAATCACACAAATTCTTAAATATCTCAAGAAATCTTGCATGGATTGATTCAAAAATCAACTTGACTGTAGATCTTGGATTGTGTTGTCATGTACCAGAAACTGGTGGCGCCATCTTGGTATCCTTTTCTTGTTTTCATGCCGTTTAATACCCCCTTCATTGCCACTTAACAATACTGTGAGCATTATAAGTCAAAAACTAATGGACAGATTTCTTTCATATCATGCATATACATAGACATGGGTTATGGGATGATGTATTTTAAATTGGGGTCATGACCTTTCCTATGAGTGGCCTTGACCTTAAATATTGCCATATATGGTGAAAATCACACAAAATCTTAAATATCTCAATAAGGGATGCATGGATTGGTCCAAAAATTGAATTGACCCAAGATCTTGGATAGCTTTGTTTTCTGCGGAAGACAGGTGGTGCCACCTGCTGTCTTTCTCTTGTTTTTGTGCCTTTTAATACCCCATCATTGCCATTTGACAGTACTGTGAGCATTAAAAGTCCAAAACCTATGGATAGATTGGGCTGAAATTGTGCATGTACATTGATCTTGGATACCTCCATCTTGTATTCAAGACTGGTGGCACCATCTGCAATCATTTTGCCGTGGCATCCACCTGTATATGTGCTTTTGGTAAAAATTGCTTATAACTCCGGAGTGGTTCAAGGTATTTGTCTGAAATTTGGCAAATTGTCTGAAATTTGGCATGTCTATCCATCTTTGAAAGTTTTCTTGTAAACCAGACAGGTGGGGCCACTCACCTTCCAGTTTTTAGCAAACCTGTGAGCTTTTGCGATGGTGTGGCGTCGTCCGTCGTCTGTATGTTAACCCATACTATCTTGAAAACGTCAAGAGTTAGCATCAAGAAATTTTATGAAAACAATTAGTTATCTAAAAAACACTCTCGGATTTTGCTTATTTTTGGGCTAACTGCATTTTCATAGATTTTATAAGGAAAAAGCTAAAAAAAGCTTTAAAAATCTTCTTCTCGGTAACTCTTCAGCCAAATTGTCCAATATTTCACAGAAATGATTCCTGGAACAATCTCTCAAGTTTGTTCGAATGGTTTAAGTTTGGTGATTTTTGGCCGAGTTACAGGAAGTTTAACTTAGTCATCTGTCCAAAAAAGCATATTAAAATTACAATCTCAGAAATGGCTGGAGCTCTCATCACTAAATTTAATGCCAATGTTGTTCACATGAGTCATATCTGAAATTGAGGTATTGGTGGCGCCACCTGCAACAGCTTTTATGTACGGGGGGTCATCAGTGCCCGTATCATACTGACGGCTACAAAAAACTTCTTCTCTGAAACCATCTGGCCAAATTGTTTAATATTGCATAGAAATGATCCTAGGGTAGGGCTTTCTGAAGTTTGTTCAAATGGTCTCAGTTCAGTGACTTTTTTTGGCTGAGTTATGGGGAAACTGAATTTAGTCATACGCCATTACAGCCCATTTAAGCTCAGTGGCTACAAAGATCTTCTTCTCAAAAACCACTGGGCCAAATTCTTAAATCTCACACATTAATTATCCTTAGATGTTGATAATTCAAGTTTGTTCAAATGGTTTTGGTTTAGTGATTTTTGGCTGAGTTATGGGAAGCTTAACTTAGCCATTTTGCTGTATTTTCCCATATGAGTTATAAATTTACCTGCAAAACGTTTTTTAACTGACAACACTGATGCCCATATTTTTAATATTTTACAAGAAAAATCCCCTGAATAATTCTTATAATAATTGTCTTTTATGGTTCCAAAGAATGAATTTTGGCTGAATTATAAAGATTGAGTCATTTTACCATTTATGTTAGCTGTGTGAAGCAGATACATCTAGCCTGGCAACAGTTTATCAGCATCCATTACATCATGCCTCTAGACATTTAGATTTCAGGTTATCTATGGTTAATATTCACAAGAATGTTTTTAAAAGCTGTTAAAAAATGTAGATTTATGGTTTTAGATATTCCTCATGCCAGGCAATGTTTACAATCACAGGTATACAGCTCTCTGTGGGTATATAAAGATGGCTGTACATGGATTATAAATAATTGGTATCCATACTCAACTTTATTCAAGATTTTGGCATCAGTGAGATGTATCTGTATTATAATTTTGCATTCAATATGCATCTGTAGTAATTTTTAGCGAACCTGTGAGCTGATGTGATGGTGTGGCGTTTTCTGTCGTCTGTACGTTAAACCATACTTTTTATAAAACAACTGGAGCTAGTATCATGGAATTTAATGCAAAAAGTTAGCCATATGAAAATCTCTGCATTTTCTTAGGTTTTATAGAGAAAAAGCTAAAAAACCTTTAGAAATCTTCTCCTCTGAAACGGTCAAGCCAAATTGTTCAATATTTCACAGAAATAATCTTTTATACCATCTCTCTCAAGAATGGTTCAAGTTCGGTGAATTTTGGCCAAGTTACAGGAAGTTGAACTTAGCTAACTGTCCAAAAAAGCATACTAAAATGACAATCTCAGAAACAGCCGGAGCTATCATCACTAAATTTTATGCCAGTGTTGGTCACATGAGTCATATATGAAATATATATATATATTGGTGGTGCCACCTGCATTGACCTTTTTTGTATGGGGGTCATTGGTCATCTGTACATTAACCCATAATTTCTCAGGAATAGCAGGAGCTACCATCCCAAGATTTTATGCAATAATCTGTCACATATCAATGTTGTGGGATTCAGCTTATTTTTATGCCCCCGCCACAAAGTGGCCGGGGCATATAGTTTTACCCATGTCCGTCATTCCGTCATTCCGTCATTCCGAAATCAAACAGTTGTACGGACTTTTTTTCGCAATGCCTGCAGATATTGGCCTGATTTTTGGTGTGTAGGCAGATAATGACCAATTACAGATCGAGTTCGCGTTTCGTCCCGGTTGACCTACTTTAGACCGTTTTACGGCTCCTAAACTTAGAAAATTTCATGAAAAATAGAAATTTTCATGACAAATACACATGTACGGACTTTTTTTCGCAATGCCTGCAGATATTGGCCTGATTTTTGGTGTGTTGGCAGATAATGACCAGTTACAGATCAAGTTCGCGTTTCGTCCCGGTTGACCTACTTTTGACCGTTTTACGGCTCCTAAACTTTGAAAATTTCATGAAAAATAGAAATTTTCATGATAAATACATATGTACGGATTTTTTTTCGCAATGCCTGCAGATATTGGCCTGATTTTTGGTGTATGGGCAGATAATGACCAATTACAGATCGAGTCCGCGTTTTGTCCCGGTTGACCTACTTTTGACCGTTTTACTGCTCCTAAACTTAGAAAATTTAATGAAAAAATAGAAATTTTCATGACAAATACACATGTACGAACTTTTTTTCGCAGTGCCTGCAGATATTGGCCTGATTTTTGGTGTGTGGGCAGATAATGACCAGTTACAGATCGAGTTCGCGTTTCAGCCCGGTTGACCTACTTTTGATCATTTTACGGCTCCTAAACTTAGAAAATTTCATGAAAAAATAGAAATTTTCATGACAAATACACATGTACGGACTTAATTTTGCAATGCCTGCAGATATTGGCCTGATTTTTAGTGTGGGGGCAGATAATGACCATTTACAGATTGAATTCGCGTTTCAGCCTGGTTGACCTAATTTTGACGGTTTTCCGGCTCCTAAACTTAGAAAAATTCATGAGAAATAGAAATTTTCATGACAAATACACATTTACAGCCGTTTTTAGCCCTCAGCTCATAGGCTGTTAGGCTATTGTCATCACCCAAGCTGTCCATCTGTCTGTCCGGTGTCTGTCTGTCCGTCCGTCCGTTCCGCGTCTGTTAACTTTTACCTTGTGAGCGTGATATCTCTAAAAGGATTCACCGCTGGAATTTTATTTCATCAGTGAAGATGTATATCGATAAAATCTCGGTCGAGTTCGAAGATGGGTGACCTTGACTCATTTTTCTACATTTTAGAGCTGATTATAGAAAAACACTCAGAAGTTTATTTCTCAGGAACCATTGTGTGGATTTTCACAAAAATTACTATGATCATTGGGACTGATGGTCTGTATGTGCTGCACAATTTTGGTGGCGCCACCTGCAATTTCTGATTTTTTAATGAAATTTTATCGGATTTTTTCAATTTTGGCCTTTTGTGCAGGATATCTCCAAAGGTATTCAACACAGGAACTTCATTTCTTCAGTGCTATTGCATTATATTTACAAAATCTTGGTCATGTTCAAAGATGGGTGATCTTGACCTACTTTTCAAGGTCACAGAGCTTAGTATAGAAAAAAACTTAGGAGCTTATTTCTCAGGAAGCATTTGGTGGATTGTTATGAAACATGGTATATACCTCTCCAGTTTAAATTTATAAATGATTATCAACTTTTGCTAATATTCTAGTTGCAATGCAATGCTTACAGATACTGGCCTAATGTTTGGTCTGTGGGCGCATAATGACCACTTACAGATCGAGTTCGCGTTTCGTCCCAGTTAACCTATTTTTTACCATATGACAGATCCTGAACATAGAAAATTTCATGAAAGACAGAAATTTTCATGAAAAATGCACATATATGGACTTTTTTTCACAATGCCTGCAGATACTGGCCTGATTTTTGGTGTGTTGCTTGATAATGACCCTTTACAGATTGAGTTTGCATTTTGCCCTTGTTGACCTACTTTTGACCATACAAACACTTCCTGAACAAAATTTAACAAATGTTTCTAATTTGCCCCAGGCGGGGGCATTCGTGTCGTTCCGACACATCTAGTTTGCTATCTGCATTTACTTAGATTTTATAGGGAAAAAGTTGAAAAAAACTTTTAAAAGTCTTCTTCTTGTAAACAGTCCAGCCAAATTGTTCAATATTTTACAGAAATGATCCCAGAGGCAAGCCCTCTCAAGTTTGTTCAAATGGTTTGCATTTGATGAATTTTAGTGGTGTTACATGAATTTGAATAGTCATTTGGCCAATTAAGCATACTGACATAGTAATCTCAGAAATGACAGAAGCTAGCATTACCAAGTATTGTGCAAATGTTGGTCACATGACTCATAATTGAAGTTGCAGATTTTGTGGTGCCACCTACATTGACAAGTCTTTCAGCTTAAAATGTTTATGATGAAACTGTCAAGTTGAATCGTTCAATTTTTCAAAAGAATTATCCTCAGACATGGTTCTTTCAATCATATCAGAAAAGCTTAAGTTGGTCTTATGGCCATTTTTATGTCTAACTCAAACTGAGGACAGCAAAACTGTTCTTCTACAAAATTATTGTTTCAATTATAACTTCTGTTACATGGCACAAAAATTATTCTTAGGTGGCCTATGTTAAAGTTTAATTGAATGATTTTTGGCAGAGTTATTGGACCTTTAACAATGAAAGAACTGAATCTTTTATTATTCTAGATATTTTGATAAAAATTTTATGAATATTTCAGCTTGAAAAAAAGCATTTTAGCCAAAGACTTTCAGTATGTGTAAACAGATTTGCCAACAGGCCAAGATTGTGTCTGTATATTTAAATAGGTGAAGAAAGTGCAAACTGTTTCAGATTGGGCAATGTATCAAGAGTTCATTCAGTGCAGCCAGATATAGGTCAAGAGTTCAGTCAGTGCAGCCAAGCACAAGGCATGTGATCCCCTTATGGGTGACATGTGAACACCTCATGGGCACCATGTGATCACCTCATGGGTGTCATGCCCCTCAGGGCTGCATGTGGAGCCAATCTATTTATAGCTTTGGCAGACTGCGAACTGTATCAGATTAGGCAACAGGTCAAGAGTTCACTCAGTGCAGCCAGGTACAGGTCGAAAGTTCACCCAGTCTAGCCAGGTGCAGGTCATGAGTTCAATCAGTGCAGTAGCCTGAGCCAGCAAATTTGTCACAGTTCACTCGGGGCAACTGCCTTTCTCATCTAAGAGTGGTCAGCCCCATGCATCAGACTTAAGGTAAGTTTGATGTATTGGCCTAATATTTTGACCTGTCTGTGTATCTTTGATGGGTTTCTCGTTCACAAGACAGGTGTCACCACCTACAATGACATTTGCACAGTGTGTGACTTTTGTGCCTGCTTATTTCTATAGAGGAATTTGATATATCATCCTGAAATTGGGCATGTTTATACCTATCATATTTTAATTATCGCATACTTGTCATATACAAGACTGGTGGTGCCACCTACAATAATTTTTTGCACAGTGTGTGTCCCTGCTTATTTCTCAGGAGGGGTTTGATATATCAGTCTGAACTTGGGCATATGTATACATCTCTGATAGCTTTGTTGTATACAAGACTGGTGGTGCCAACTACAATCAATTTTAGCTCAGCTGACTGTAAGTCAGCTGAGGTATAGGAATGGCGCTTTGTCCGTCGTCCGTCTGGACGGCCGGCCGGCCGTTAGCAGGGCACAAATTGTAACAGCTGGTCCTAGACACTTCTAAGTGAACATCCAGGGAGGTCAATAAAAAATCTCCTTGGAAACCTGAAATTAGGTCACTGCAACCTATATCCTTCGAGCCATAGGGCTTGAAAGTACCCCTCAGAATAGTAAAAAATTTGATACAAAACCTCCAATATCTTGATAATTAATGCATGATTTGTCATGAATCTTGCCTTGAATATTGACCATGACTAGTTTTGTCAGTTCCTGAAACGTGGTGGCGCCACCTGTATTTTTTCCTATTTTAACAAATATTTTTCTATTTATTTACTATAAAATGACAACAATCATGTCAGTTTCTCAGCTGTCATTACATCTGGTGTCCCAAAACCTGGTGTGTTTATTGATCACAAGTGGATGCCCTATACTTATCACCCTATCTGTCTGTCATTTTGTATGTTTGTCTGTCTGTCAATCCATCCATCCACACAAATTAGTTTCCAGATGTGGTCCAGTTAAGTTTGATATATTGGTTTCAAACTTAACTTATAAATGGCCCACCACTAAAGTAAGAACCATGTCGATTTTGGGGTCTAGTGATCAAAGATCAAGGTCACAGTACCCACTTCTTTAAAAGGAATGTGTATGCATTTGAAGCCAAACTTTTCATCGCAAACTTTTCATCTTCAAGATATTGCTAACCTGCCACAAGGGGAAGATTCTGTTTGATTTTTGGGTCATAGGTCAAAGGTCAAGGTCACAGGGCCCATCCATTCACAAATTAGTTTATGGATGATAATTCTGCTTTGGATAGACAGACTGGCTTCAAACTTGATTTAATAATGACCAACTACATATGTAAATTCATTATGATTTTCAGGGTCCAGTGATCTAAGTTGAAGGTCACAGAAGCCACATCTTTAAAAAGATTGTGGATGCACTGTAAATCAAATTTTTCTTCCTGAACTTTCCAACGTTCATGCATGGCTTACTTGCCCAAAGTGAGGAAACCTGTAGAATTTGAGGTAATCTGGTCAGAGGTCAAGGTCACTTTTTAAAAGATTGTTACAATAATCCTAATGCTGCAAGTTTAAGGATATTCAATTCTAAGATGTTTTGTTCACAAAGTCATTGGTTAAGGTCACATGGCTGTAATCCTGAAAAATTTCTTTAAAAATATCCTTATAGACAAATTCAACTGAGTGTTGAGACCCATGGGTCCCTAGTTGTGTTGTGTGCACCCATGCCAGAATTTAAGCAGTGATGTTTGTGTAACTGTTTCTTATTCAAAATGTTAAGTACCTGCATTGTTCATATACATGAGAAGTAATGGTCCAGCATTGAAGCATTATACCTGGTGTATTTCCCCAATGCACAGGTTCGCATTAGGCCTGTAGGCCTTGTTGTAGTTGATGCCCTTTTCTGAGGAGTGATTTTCTCTATTGGCCTTAAATTGTGCATATCCATAGATCTTGCACTCCTCCACCTTGTACATAAGACTGGTGGTGCCATCTGCTATCGTTTTGTCGTTGCGTCCATTTGTGCATTTGCTTTCCGTGAAAATTGCTTTTATCTCCGGAGTGGTTCAAGGTATTTGATAGAAATTTGGCATGGCTGTCCATCTTGAAAAATTTTCTCATAGACCAGACAGGCGGCGCCACCTACCTCCTCTTTTTTTGTAGAATAAATTAATGCCCTTTTCTCAGGAGTGATTTGGCCTATTGGCCTGAAATTGTGCATATCCATAGATCTTGGACTCCTCCATCTTGTATGCAAGACTGGTGGTGCCATCTGCCAATTTTTTGTGTGGTGTCCATCTGTACATTTGTTTTAGATGATAATTGCTCATATCTGAGGAGTCCTTCAATGTGTTGGTCTCCAATTTGGCATGTACATCCATCTTGGAGAGTTTTCTCATCAACCAGACAGGTGGTGCCACTACCTTACCATTTTTATAGTATAAATTTATCCCCTTTTCATAAGAATGTTTTTCAGTATTGGCCCCCATATTTGGTGAAAAATATTGTTTCTCAAGTTGATAGATGTTCCATAGTCGCTTGCCAATTTCAGTATATGCTGCTGAATATGGGGGTGACTGTTCATAAAGGGGGGGGGGGGATTAATTGTCTGGTGATACTATGGCACCTGCGGTGCCAAGAAATATCTAGTTATTAAATGGTTTCAGGGATATATAACAAAGTGCGATATATATTTATATTAGATTTAGCTTATGCTCATTTGAAGATGGACAATTCTAAGTTTCTACTTTTTACATATTACTTTCACACTGTTACAGATAGTTTTACAGGTATTTGATCATGAGAGGCACCTGCATCTTTGATGTACGGTAATCCATAAAGTGCACATGTAGTTTTTGAATATCCCCAAATAGAAAGGCCATTTCCTCTTAGCTTTTCAAATGCTTATATGTCAAAAAATAGAAATAAGTAAATTTTGCATTTGCTAAAAATTTTACAAATTCAGCTGAGTGCCATGACCCATGGGTCCCTTTTTAGTTCAACTTTTATACTGAAATCAGAAAAAGCTGTCATCATAAATACTACAGTGATGTCTTCTTTATATTTTAATGTTTGTGTGTACCTTTTAATTACAGGAACTTCAATTTAGGATTTTCTTCTACAGTGAATATTTCTAAATAACTTGTAACAGTACAATGTGTCTTCATATTGATGTTGAGATGAGCAGCCAGTAACTCTGTTGTATATCCCTGTTCTGTACAGAAACACACCAAGGCACCCCAGGCTGCAGGCAAAATACATACTGACTTTGAGAAGGGATTTATCATGGCAGAAGTGATGCAGTTTGAGGACTTCAAAGAGCATGGCACAGAGGCAGCTGTAAAGGTGAGTGTGAATATGACAGTCACATGTAACATTGAATCTTAGGCCACTTCACCTACATTCTTCCACATTCCTCATTTCTTCAGTAAAAAAGTGAATTTTTACTGTAAAAATTATACTTTTAAACGTACCATAAAGACTGTGGCAGAACTCATCAGATATGCCAGAATATGGCCTGAATTTTGTTTTTAGCTCAGCTTACTGTAAATCCGTCTGTCGGTTAAACAGGCACAAATCATAACCGCTGGACCTGGTATATTCCAACTTGACATCTGGGGAGGTCAATGAAAAATCTCCTTGGAAACCTGAAATTAGGTCTCTGTTACCCATATCCTTCAGACTATGGGGCTCAGAAGTACCCCCCAGAATAATTAAAAATTTGATACAAAAGCTCCACTATCTGAACAACTAATGCATTGATCACCATGATTTTTTGCATGCATATTGATCATGGTGTGTTTCTTCAGTTTCTGCAGACTTGTAGTGTCACCTAGATTTTTTTAGCGAACCTGTGAGCTTATATCTGATTGTGTGGCATTGTCCCACATCCATACGTTAACCCATACTAACCCAAAACCAGCAGGTGCTATCATCACCAAATTTTATGCAATAATTGTCATCTAAAAAATCTATCGGATTTTGCTAATATTTTTGCTATCTGCATTTACTTGGATTTTATAGGGAAAAAGCGAAAAAAAAATTTTTTTAATTTTCTTCGAAACTGTCCGGCAAAATTATTCAGTATTTTTAAAGAATAATCTCTGAAACAATCTCTCTCAAGTTTGTTCAAATATTTCTAATGGTATCCACCAAAACGAAGGTTTGCAGATGCTATGTTTTTGACCGGGTACCAACGCCGCCATATTCGTTTCCAGAGAACTCCTCTGAGACTACTGTCCGTACTGGACTAATTTTTCCGAAACTTACACCAATTATCGGGTCACATGTGAACTGGTGCCTAACCAATTTGCGTTGACCTCTGACCTTTCTACTCTGCCCAGCGTCCATTTGTGCGTCTGTTTCCACACATAAACCCACATATCCCAGGAACTGTTTGACTGCTCAGGGAAAGAAATTGTACAAATGTAGCCCTTGGATAGCTTAATATCATACACAAAAATGGTGGCACCACCTGCAACCATGTTTGCACAGTGTCCATCTGTTCATCTGACTTGGGTTATCACTCATATCTCTGCAGTGATTTGAATAATTCACCTGAAATTCGGCACACCTATGCATTCTGGACAACTTTCTTGATTTTATGACAGGTGGCGCCACCTACATTCATGTTCATGCTGCAGACAACCATGCTTATATCTCGGGAACCGTTTGACCAATTGGGCAAAATGTTTGCATGTGTATAGATGTCACATAGCTCTTTATTGTACGCAAAATTGGTGGTGCCACCTGCAACCATTTTTGCACAGCGTCCGTCTGTTTGTCTGTGGGCTAAAATCACTCATATCTCGGCAATGGTTTGACATGTCTGCCTAAAATTTTTCAGGTTTATACATTCTGGACAGCTTTCTTGATTTATGACAGGTGGCGCCTGCTACATTCTAGTTTACGCTGCAGACATCCAAGCTCATATCTCGGGGACCGTTTGACCGACTGGGCCAAAATTTTGCATGTGTATAGATCTCACATAGCTCTATATCATACACAAAACTGGAGGGACCACCTGCAACCATTTTTGCACAGCGTCCGTCTGTTTGTCTGCCGTGGGCTAAAATCACTCATATCTCAGTAGTGGTTTGACTTATCTGCCTAAAGTTTTGCGTGTTTATACATCTTGGATAGCTTTCTTGATTTTTTTTGGCAGGTGGCACCACCTACAATTATGTTACAGCTGCAGACATTCAGGCTTATATCTCGGGAGTGGTTAGACATATCCCCCTGAAATTTTGATGTGTATAGATCTCACATAGCTCATAATCATACACAAAATTGGTGGCGCCACCTGCTACCATTTTTGCACAAGTCCTTCTGTTTGTCTATTGTGGGACAAAATCACTCATATACATGTAGTGGTTTGACTTATCTGCCTAAAATTTTGCATATGTATACAACTTGGACAGCTTTCTGGATTTTGTGGTAGGTGGCGCAACCTACATACTCATTTGGGTTGCAGACATCCATGCTAATATGCAACACACCTCACTCTATTTCCCCTTGCCACTCAATCCATGCCTCACTTCACCTGTTCCACTCTGATTTTGGCGGATACATGTAGTCACCTGTCGACTACTCGATTGTTGTTTGGTGTATTTTGGCCAAGTTACAGGAAGCTGAACTTAGTCAATTAGCCAAAAAAGGATACTAAAATTACAGTATCAGTAACGCCTGGAGCCATCTTTACCAAATTTTATGCAAATGTTGGTCACATAACTCGTATATGAATTTGAGGTATTGGTGGCGCAACCTGCGTAATCCTTTTCTGTACGAGGCTCATTGGTCATTATTACATGAACCCATTATTTCTCAGGAATAGCCAGATTCCCCAAATTATTGCAAATATCTGTCACATATCAAATGTTGTTGGATTGATCGTTTTGTGGCGCCACTTGCATTAACTTAAATTTTTCTGAGAAAAAAACTAAAAAAAAAAAAATCTTTTCCAAATTCATTCAGCCAAATGGTTCAATATTTTACAGAAATGATCCCAGAGATAACCTCTCTTAAGTTTATTCAAATGGTTTGGGTTTGATGAATTTTGGCAGAGTTACAGGAATTTGAACTTATCATTTTCACCAATTAAGCATACTGACATAACAATCTCAGATTCGACAGGAGCTAGCATCACCAAGTTTTGTTCAAATGTTGGTCACATGACTCATACTTGAAATTGCAGTTTTTAGCTCAGCTGACTGTAAGTCATCTGAGCTATAGCGATCACTCTTTGTCCGTCGTCCGTCTTTGTCCGGCCATCCGGCCGTCTGTCCGTTAACAAGGCACAAATCGTAACCGCTGGACCTGGAATCTTCTTACTTTACATCCAGAGAGGTCCATGAAAAATCTCCTTGGAAACCTGGAATTAGGTCTCTGTTACCCATATCCTTCGAGCTATGGGGCCCCAAAGTAAGCCCCAGAATAGTCAAAAATTTCATACAAAAACTTCAATATCTCATTAACTACATCACTGATGGTCATGATTTTTGGCATATGTATTGATCATGAGATGTTCCATCAGTTTCTGCAGACTGGTGGCGCCAACTGTATTTTTTTATTTTTTACAAATATTTTTCTCTATTTTTGAGACCTTTAAAAATGTGGACATCTGTTAACAGGGAACAAATCCTAAAGACTGGACCTAGAATCTTCATTCTTGACATTCTGAGAGACCTATGAAAAGTCTCCATGGAAACCAGAAATTAGGTCTTTGTTACCCATATCCTTGGAGCTATGGGGCCCCAAAGTACCCTCCAGAATAGTGAAAAATTTCATACAAAAACTTCAATATTTGATTAACTACATCACTGATAGTCATGATATTTGGCATACATATTGATCATGAGATTTTTTATCAGTTTCTGCAGACTGGTGGCACCACCTGTATTTTTTTATTTTTTACGAATTGTTTTCTCTATTTTTGAGACCTTTAAAAATGTGAACATCTGTTAACAGGGAACAAATCGTAAAGAAGGGACCTAGAATCTTCATTCTTGATATTCTGAGAGACCTATAAAAAGTCTCCATGGAAACCAGAAATTAGGTCTCTGTTACCCATATCCTTCAAGCTATGGGGCCCAAAAGTACCCCCCAGAATAGCGAAAAATTTCATACAAAAACTTCAATATCTGATTAACTACATCACTGATAGTCATGACTTTTGGCATACGTATTGATCATGAGATGTTTCATCAGTTTCTGCTGACTGGTGGCGCCACCTGTATTTTTTTATTTTTTACGAATTGTTTTCTCTATTTTTGAGACCTTTAAAATGTGAACATCTGTTAACAGGGCACAAATCGTAAAGACTTGACCTAGAATCTTCATTCTTGACATTTTGAGAGACCTATGAAAAGTCTCCATGGAAACCAGAAATAAGGTCTCTGTTACCCATATCCTTGGAGCTATGGGGCCCCAAAGTACCCCCCAGAATAGTGAAAAATTTCATACAAAAACTTCAATATTTGATTAACTACATCACTGATAGTCATGATTTTTGGCATACATATTGATCATGAGATTTTTTATCAGTTTCTGCAGACTGGTGGCACCACCTGTATTTTTCAATTTTTTACGAATTGTTTTCTCTATTTTTGAGACCTTTAAAAATGTGGACATCTGTTAACAGGGAACAAATCCTAAAGACTGGACCTAGAATCTTCATTCTTGACATTCTGAGAGACCTATGAAAAGTCTCCATGGAAACCAGAAATTAGGTCTTTGTTACCCATATCCTTGGAGCTATGGGGCCCCAAAGTACCCTCCAGAATAGTGAAAAATTTCATACAAAAACTTCAATATTTGATTAACTACATCACTGATAGTCATGATATTTGGCATACATATTGATCATGAGATTTTTTATCAGTTTCTGCAGACTGGTGGCACCACCTGTATTTTTTTATTTTTTACGAATTGTTTTCTCTATTTTTGAGACCTTTAAAAATGTGAACATCTGTTAACAGGGCACAAATAGTAAAGAATGGACCTAGAATCTTCATTCTTGATATTCTGAGAGACCTATGAAAAGTCTCCATGGAAACCAGAAATTAGGTCTTTGTTACCCATATCCTTGGAGCTATTGGGCCCCAAAGTACCTCCCAGAATAGTAAAAAATTTCATAAAAAAAACTTTAATATCTGATTAACTACATCACTGATGGTCATGATTTTTGGCATACATATTGATCATGAGATGTTTCATCAGTTTCTGCAGACTGGTGGCGCCACCTGTATTTTTCAAATTTTTACAATTTTTTTCTCTATTTTTGAGACCTTTAAGGATGTAGTTATCTGTCAACAGGGTTCAAATTGGACATAGAAACGTCATTCTTGACACGCGGGAAGACCTATGAAAAGTCTCAATGGAAACCTGAAATTAGGTCTCTGTTACCAATATCCTTTGAGCTATGGCAGTCCAAAGTACAGCTTAGAATAATGGAAAATTTGATACAAAAGCTGAAATATCTGAACAACTAATGCGGAGATCACCATAATTGTTTGTATGGATATTGATCATGAGATGTTTCATCAGTTTCTGCAGCCTGGTAGCACCACATGTATTTTTTCGGGCTTTTTTTCGAATTTTTTTCTCTATTTTTGAGACCTTTAAAGATATGAACATCTGTTAACATGGCACAAATCATAACAACGGGACCTAGAATCTTCATTCTTTACACACAGGGAGACCCATTAAATACATGGAAACCTGAAATTAGGTCTCTGTTACCCATATCCTTTAAGCTGTATGGCTCCAAAATACCCCCCAGAATAATGAAAAATTTGATACAAAAACTCCAGTATCTCAATAACTACAACACTGATGCTCATGATTTTTGGCATACATATTGATCATGACATGTTCCATCAGTTTTAGCAGACTGGGTGCGCCACCTCTATTTTTTTTCAAATTTTTATGAATTATTTTCTCTATTTTTGAGACCTTTAAAGATGTGGTTATCTGTCAACAGGGTACAAATTGTAACAACTCGACCTAGAATCTTCATTCTTGTCATGCAAGGAGGCCCATGAAAAGTGTCTGTGAAAACCTGAAATTAGGTATCTGTTACCCATATCCTTCAAGCTATAGGACTCCAAAGTATCCCTCAGAATAATGGTTAATTTGATACAAAAGCTGAAGTATCTGAACAACTTATCCAGAGACCACCATGCTTCTTTGCATGGATATTGACCATTAAGTGTTTTTATTAGTTTCTGCAGACTGGTGGAGCCACCTGTATTTTTTTTAAAGTTTACGCACTTTTTCTCTATTTTTGAGATATATTAATACAGACACAATCTCAGTTTGTTGGTTAATCTGTTTGATGCTTCAGTTGAATGGTTATATACTACCATTCAGATGATAAAATTTCCTTTTGCAAATCTCTTCATAGTCAGCTGAGCATCATGACCCATGGGTCACTTGTTGTGGCACCACCTACATCAACCTGTTTTTTTTATGGACAAAACCCTCATCATTTAAGCCTCTTCCAGTGTAAAAATGGTTTATAATAAAACTGTCAAGCTGAATCATTTAATTTTTCACTAGAATTATCTTGGGGTAGGGTACTTTCAATTGTATAAGACTAGGTTTAGTTGATTTATTTCAGTAGAGTCATAGAATGCTGCATGAAATTTGCCTTGTGGCCATTAGCAAGACTATTTGAACTGAGGACTGCAATACTTTGTTCAAGTTTACTTAAATGATTGTTGGCAGAATTATTGTACCGTTAACAATAAAAGGACTGCATCTTTCATTATTCTAAACATTTTGCTAAAAACAATCTTACAGGTATGTCAGCTTGAAAAAAAACATTATAGCCAAAGTCTTTCAGTATGTGTAAACATACTTACCAGCAGGCCAAGATTGTTTTTGTATCTATAAATAGCTTGGCAGACTGCCAGCTATATTAGATTTTGCAACACGTCTAAGGACAATCTGAATCTATTTATAGCTTTGGCAGACTGCCAACTGTATCAGATTAGGCAACAGGTCAAGAGTTCAGTAAATACAGCTAGGTACAGGTCACTCAGGCCAAGTACCTGTCTGGATCTATTTATATCTTTGCCAGACTGCCCACTCTATCAAATTATGCAACAGGTTAAGAGTTAAGTTAGTGCAAACTGAGTTTGCAAGGGTCATAAGGTCAGTTCATCTCCATTTCCTCAAGTCTGCATGTGATCACCTCATCGATGCCATGCCCCTGAAGACTGCAAGTGATCACCTAAAGGGTGTCATGCCCCTCGAGGCTGCATGTGATCACCTCATGGTTGCCGTACCCCTCAAGGCTGCATGTGGACATCTCATATGTGCCTCTAGCCCTGGAAATTTTGGCAGACTGCCAACTGTGTCAGATTGCAACAGGTCTTAAGTTCATTCAGTGCAGCCAGTTACAGGTAAAAAATTCACTTAGTGCAGCCATGTGGAGGTCAAGAGTTCACAAAGTGTAGCAGCTGCAGGGAGCAATTCTATCCGCCTCACTCAGGACAACTACCTTACTATCATAAGCCTGGTGAGCCCAGTGCACCTGACTCAAGAGAAGTGCCTGAAATTTTGACCTGTCCATGTATCATTGATGGTTTGCTCATTAACAAGACTGATGGTGCCACCTGCAATGAATTTTGCACAGTGTATATGCCTGCTTATTTCTCAGGAGGTATTTGATATATCAGCCTGCAATTGTGCATATTTGTACATATTTGATAGCTTTGTCATTTACAAGACTGGTGGCACAACCTTTATAAGTTATGCATAGTGTATGTCCCTGCTTATTTCTTGGGAGGTTATGATATATCAGCCTAAAATAGGGCATATGTATACATAATTGTTTTTAAAATGTTTAGTACTGGGCACTTGCATTTTACTTGAAAAGTAACAGTCAAGTATGTTATCATGGAAGCATTTGCCTGATGAATATCCCATTGCACAGGTTCACATTAGGCCAGAAGCCAGAAGCTCTTGTTATAATTTACATGCATATTACAGTCTGATACCAATACCTAAACAAATATGAAATCATTAGAAGCTATCTTTTGCCACATTTCAACATGTCAGGTTCTTATATCAATTTCAGCTAAGCACTGTGACCCACAGGTCACTTGGTTAAGTATGCATTTCTGAATAATGAATTTTGAATTTAATTTACAGGCTGCCGGTAAATACAAACAGAAGGGACGAGATTACATTGTCCAGGATGGTGACATCATCTTCTTCAAGTTCAATGCCGGAGCAGGACTTGGAGGAAAGAAGAAGTAGAAACAAAGAAGCCTGTCCTTGGTGTGTGTGCTACCCATTTCAGCCCCATAATGCATCTGCTCTGAAACTTTACGTTAATCAGTGTCAGGGGACTACAGAACATCTTGCCTTCATCAGTTATGCTGTCTCCCAGTTTTATGGGGGTTGTGTGTTAAATAATAATTCCTTTACAACCAGTCAATGAAATGTTCAAAATCTTTAACTACTGGAGGGCACTAAAACAAATGAAGGACTGTAGTAGCATCAAACAAGGCCAGTTGTTCATGTATGTGACTTTGGTAACATCCCCTTGGCTTGAATTTTTCTGTATTTAGCCAGCAGTTAACGAATGAGTTGAACTCGTCACATCATCCTATTTGTGATTGATCTGGTGCAGATAGAGACTTCCAGGCGTCCTTAGTGCTGACAAATTTATTTTCTATAATTCCCAGCAATTCGATCATAATATTCTATATTTTTCACTGCCTAATTGTATTTCTGATATAATTGCCATTACTATATAATTAAAGTTACATAAACCTTGTAATTGAAAATGCTCATCTCATTTGGAGGGAGCATTTGTGCAAGTGCTGCTGTGGTACAAGTAAAGCTATCTAAATCAGTTAAACAGAATTTTACATGCTGCTTGGAGAGTTGATGGTCAGGTGCTAACCATGACAGTGCAGTCAAAACTGGCTGCAAATTCCTGTCAAGTCCTATATTTTTGTCTCAGATCCTTCTATAAAGTTCATATATTTCCTCAGGAGCCTGGAGCCCTGGACATCTCATGGACCATTAATTACTCAAACGCCCAGTGCCTGTCTGTAGTGCCGGTATGGATATATAACCAGTTATATATGGACCTCTTCTGATCTATGTAGGCTGGCTTTCTGTTAATCTTCAAAGAATGTTTAGCATTTTCTGTGTGAGTGGCTCAGTCAGTGGCTTTATCCATTTGTAAATAAACTTGACAAATACTGAAGTGTTCTGTTTGATATTTATACAATGAACATGTTTCAGGTGTATTACGGTAATGAGAGTGAATTGATCAGTGGTTACATAAATCTGTTTTCAGACACAGAACCATCATATGATAAATGTTTTCATTTGTTCCCAGTATCATCTCAAAGTTTCTCCTCAAAATTGGTCAAAATAAACCTAACAACCTTTCCATGTTCACATGGCTGAGGGAGCTGGCTCGGCCTGGTTTTTGCTGTGTCAGCAATATAGTTTTGGCATGGTCTGTGTGTGTGCATGTTGTATAACGGAATATACAGTGTATGTGTGTTTATATATACATAATTTGATTAGTGCTTTCAATATATCATATATATATTTTCATACTTTTAACATATAGAAAAGACTTTTTAACCAATTATTTCCAATTGAACATAGGGGAATCTAGGATTGTGCATGTAGAAAACCTGCAAAACTTCTGCATTTACAGATAAAGGGTCATCACTCCTTTTGTTGAATTAGTTGCCTCCACTAACCACACTCAACTTAGCTAAACACGATCAGATAAATAGGTAATTGAGGTATTTTCTATAAAGTCACTGCTACAAAATATCTTTCAGCAGTGATGTGACTGGTTTTTATGCATTCTGTATATTGTTGGTCATTTAAGCACATGTCTGTGAGAAGAGCATGCTGTCTTAAAGCATTCACTTTTTAGCAAACCTGTGAGCTTCTGCAATGGTGCGGCGTCGTGCGTCATCTGTACGTTAACCATAGCTATCTCAAAAATGGCAAGAGCTAGCATCACCAAAGTTTTTGCAAATAATCAGTCATCCAAAAAACTATATCGGATTTTGTTTATATTTTTTCTTACTGCATTTTCTTAGATTTTATAGGGGAAAAGCTAAAAAAGCTTTTAAAAATCTTCTCTTAAAAACTGTCCAGCCAAATTGTCCTATATTTTACAGAAATGATCCCTGGAACAATCTCTCTCAAGTTTGTTCGAATGGTTCCAGTTTGAAGATTTTTGGCCGAGTTACAGGAGGTTAAACTTAGTCATGTCCAAAAAGGCACACTAAAATTAAAATCTCAGAAACGGCTAGAGCTATAAACACCAAATTTTACATCAATGTTTGTCACATATGTCATATCTGATTTTGAGGTATTGGTGGTGCCACCTACATTGATGTGTTTTTTACAAGCGAAAATGTAATTTTAAACTCTTCTAGCTAATACACTGATTTATGATGAAACTGTTAAGCTGATCAGTTTAACTTTTAAAAGAATTATTCTATGGTAGGGTTCTGCCAGTTTTATAAGAATAGATTGGGTAAATACAGTTTTAAAAAAGCATTGTAGCCAACTGAAAAAGGCTTTCTGTATTTGAAAACAGACTGAGTTTCAGAAGCCAAGTCAAAAGGTCACTCAGTACAAACAGGTGGGGTCCAGAGATCACCATGGCAACTGACCTGGCTGGGGGGGTGTCTAGACGTCTAGACACGTGTCTAGACGTCTAGACAATGTTCAGATGCAGAATTCCCAGATTATTGGAACTATATCTTTCAACTGTTTGAAAAGACTTGGTTTGCATTTAAAGCGAATCGGGTTTATCATCAAGTCACATGTGAACTGCAACGCCCTCATTTTTGGTTGACCTCTGACCTTTCCTCACTGCCCAGCGTCCATTTGTGCGTCTGTTTCCACGCATAAACCCGCATATCTCGGGAACCGTTTGACTGATCAGGCTAAAAATTTGCACAAATGTAGCCCTTTGATAGCTTTATAACATACACTAAAAATAATGACACCACCTGCAACCATTTTTGCACAGCTTCCATCTGTTCATCTGCCTTGGTATAATATCACTCATATCTCAGCAGTGGTTTGACTTATCCACCTGAAATTTTGAAGGTTTATACATCCTGGACAGCTTTCTTGATTTTATGACAGGTGGCGCCACATACATTCAAATTAACTCTGCAGACATCCAAGCTCATATCTCGGGAACCGTTTGTCCCATTGGCCCAAAATTTTGCAGGTGTATAGATCTCACATAGCTCTTCATCATTGGGAAAACTGGTGGTGCCACCTGCAACAACTTATGCACAGCGTCCATCTGTTCATCTGCCTTGGGATAAAATTACTCATATTTCAGAAGTAGTTTGACTTATCCACCTGAAATTTTGCTGGTTTATACATCCTGGACAGCTTTCTCGATTTTATGACAAGTGGCGCCACGTACATTCATGTTTACTCTGCAGACTTCCACGCTCATATCTCGGGTACCGTTTTACCGATTGGGCCAAAATTTTGCATGTGTATAGATCTCACATAGCTCTTTATCGTAGGCAAAACTGGTGACGCCAGCTGCAACCATTCATGCACAGCGTCCATCTGTTCATCTGCCTTGGGATAAAATCACTCATATCTCAGCAGTGGTTGGACTTATCCAACTGAAATTTTGCAGGTTTATACATCCTGGACAGCTTTCTCGATTTTATGACAGGTGGTGCCACCTACATTCATGTTCACTCTGCAGACATCCACACTCATAACTCGGGAACCGTTTGACCGATTTGGGCAAAATTTTGCAGGTGTATAGATCTCACATAGCTCTTCATCATTGGGAAAACTGGTGGTGCCACCTGCAACAACTTATGCACAGCGTCCATCTGTTCATCTGCCTTGGGATAAAATTACTCATATTTTAGAAGTAGTTTGACTTATCCACCTGAAATTTTGCAGGTTTATACATCCTGGACAGCTTTCTCGATTTTATGACAGGTGGCGCCACCTACATTCAGGTTTACTCTGCAGACATCCAAGCTCATATCTCGGGAACGGTTCGACCGACTGGGCCAAAATTTTGCATGTGTATAGATCTCATATAGCTCTTCATCATAGGCAAAACTGGTGGAGCCATCTGCAACCATTTATGCACAGGGTCCATCTGTTCATCTGCCTTGGGATAAAATCACTCATATCTCAGCAGTGGTTGGACTTATCCACCTGAAATTTTGCAGGTTTATACATCCTGGACAGCTTTTTCGATTTTATGACAGGTGGTGCCACCTACATTTATGTTCACTCTGTAGACATCCATGCTGATATCTCAGGAACTGTTTGACTGATTGGAGCAAAATTTTGCATGTGTATAGATCTCACATAGCTCTTTATCGTAGGCAAAACTGGTGACGCCAGCTGCAACCATTCATGCACAGCGTCCATCTGTTCATCTGCCTTGGGATAAAATCACTCATATCTCAGCAGTGGTTGGACTTATCCAACTGAAATTTTGCAGGTTTATACATCCTGGACAGCTTTCTCGATTTTATGACAGGTGGTGCCACCTACATTCATGTTCACTCTGCAGACATCCACGCTCATATCTCGGGAACCGTTTGACTGATTGGGGCAAAATTTTGCAGGTGTATAGATCTCACATAGCTCTTCATCATTGGGAAAACTGGTGGTGCCACCTGCAACAACTTATGCACAGCGTCCATCTGTTCATCTGCCTTGGGATAAAATTACTCATATTTCAGAAGTAGTTTGACTTATCCACCTGAAATTTTGCTGGTTTATACATCCTGGACAGCTTTCTCGATTTTATGACAAGTGGCGCCACGTACATTCATGTTTACTCTGCAGACTTCCACGCTCATATCTCGGGAACCGTTTGACCGATTGGGCCAAAATTTTGCATGTGTATAGATCTCACTTAGCTCTTTATCGTAGGCAAAACTGGTGACGCCAGCTGCAACCATTCATGCACAGCGTCCATCTGTTCATCTGCCTTGGGATAAAATCACTCATATCTCAGCAGTGGTTGGACTTATCCAACTGAAATTTTGCAGGTTTATACATCCTGGACAGCTTTCTCGATTTTATGACAGGTGGTGCCACCTACATTCATGTTCACTCTGCAGACATCCACGCTCATAACTCGGGAACCGTTTGACCGATTTGGGCAAAATTTTGCAGGTGTATAGATCTCACATAGCTCTTCATCATTGGGAAAACTGGTGGTGCCACCTGCAACAACTTATGCACAGCGTCCATCTGTTCATCTGCCTTGGGATAAAATTACTCATATTTTAGAAGTAGTTTGACTTATCCACCTGAAATTTTGCAGGTTTATACATCCTGGACAGCTTTCTCGATTTTATGACAGGTGGCGCCACCTACATTCAGGTTTACTCTGCAGACATCCAAGCTCATATCTCGGGAACGGTTCGACCGATTGGGCCAAAATTTTGCATGTGTATAGATCTCATATAGCTCTTCATCATAGGCAAAACTGGTGGAGCCATCTGCAACCATTTATGCACAGGGTCCATCTGTTCATCTGCCTTGGGATAAAATCACTCATATCTCAGCAGTGGTTGGACTTATCCACCTGAAATTTTGCAGGTTTATACATCCTGGACAGCTTTTTCGATTTTATGACAGGTGGTGCCACCTACATTTATGTTCACTCTGCAGACATCCATGCTGATATCTCAGGAACTGTTTGACTGATTGGAGCAAAATTTTGCATGTGTATAGATCTCACATAGCTCTTTATCGTAGGCAAAACTGGTGACGCCAGCTGCAACCATTCATGCACAGCGTCCATCTGTTCAACTGCCTTGGGATAAAATCACTCATATCTCAGCAGTGGTTGGACTTATCCAACTGAAATTTTGCAGGTTTATACATCCTGGACAGCTTTCTCGATTTTATGACAGGTGGTGCCACCTACATTCATGTTCACTCTGCAGACATCCACGCTCATATCTCGGGAACCGTTTGACTGATTGGGGCAAAATTTTGCAGGTGTATAGATCTCACATAGCTCTTCATCATTGGGAAAACTGGTGGTGCAACCTGCAACAACTTATGCACAGCGTCCATCTGTTCATCTGCCTTGGGATAAAATTACTCATATTTCAGAAGTAGTTTGACTTCTCCACCTGAAATTTTGCTGGTTTATACATCCTGGACAGCTTTCTCGATTTTATGACAAGTGGCGCCACGTACATTCATGTTTACTCTGCAGACATCCACGCTCATATCTCGGGAACCGTTTAACCGACTGGGGCAAAATTTTGCATGTGTATAGATCTCACATAGCTCTTCATCATTGGCAAAATTGGTGGCACCACCTGCAACCACTTATGCACAGCGTCCATCTGTTCATCTGCCTTGGGATGAAATGACTCATATTTCAGAAGTGGTTTGACTTATCCACCCGAAATTTTGCAGGTTAACATCCTGGACAGCTCTCTTGATTTTATGACAGGTGGCGCCACCTACATTCAGGTTTACTCTGCAGACATCCAAGCTCATATCTCGGGAACGGTTCTACCGATTGGTAAAATCGTGTGAACCAAAATTTTGCATGTGTATAGATCTCGCAAAGCTCTTCATCATAAGCAAAACTGGTGGCGCCACCTGCAACCACTCATGAACACCGTCCATCTGTTCATCTGTCTTGGGGTAAAATCACTCATATCTCAGCAGTGGTTTGACTTATCCACCTGAAATTTTGCAGCTTTACACAATTTTCTCAATTTTATGACAGGTGGCACTACCTACATTCACGTTTATGCTGCAGACATCCATGCTAATATGCAACACACCCCACTCTTTTCCCCTTGCCACTTAACCCATGCCTCACTTCACCCGTCACACTCTGATTTCTGTGGATACACAGTCGCTTGTCGACTACCCATATTCTAGTTTTAAAATGTCCTAAAAATTGCAGGTCTGAAATGTCCATTTTGCTGAAATCATAAAGACTAAGGTAGATATGCAGGACTTAAAGGATCAATATTAAATTTTAAAAATAAACCTCCATTCCTACTCCCAAACTTTGCACAGGTTCGCATTAGGCCTGTAGGCCTTGTTATAATAATAATCATTTATTCATTTGATACCCTAAGCCTTCCAGCACTCAGTGTTGCTCAGGGGTGCCTGACAATGACCTGCATTTTAAAAATTTATAAAAGAAATGCATGATAATAAAAAAAAAAAAGGCATGAGAGTTGACTAAGATTATAAAGAATCTGTAAGTAGTGAAATCGACTAGAGAATCATTCCAGCACTGTTTCTCTTTAAGACCAATAGAAGAACTTTAAAAATACAGCTGAAGTAAGAAAAAAACAAGTAGTTAGATAAAATTTTATTTGTTCAATGCCATCAACACCCAGGACATTTATATCTATCACATCTAGAAAAGAATATTTGTGCTCCTGACGAGACAATGGATAAAACAAAAGTAAAAAGAATATATGGTCTGTCAGTCTAGTGTCAGATGACTGGAAGAGGCTGGTTCCCCAAGTGCCTACGATGCAGATTCCATACCTGTAATATCTTTATGGTACTAAAATACACTAGAACAGAGAGACCTGGAATGACACAGAGCCCTCTGGTGGATGTTAATCTGGTGATAACCAAACCTGTTTTCTGTATCAGGTCATGGGTAACACACAAGAGGTTAGTATAAACACATAAACAACACTTGTATGTTAAACAGTTAAAATAATCTCATTTACAGACCATTTAGAACATGCTTTCTAAAAAGATAAAGAACAAATGGGGGGAAAACAAGTCGGTGATGCCTTACAAATTTATATTACTACAAACTGAAGTTGTATGCATAAACCAGCAGCTAATTGCTACTTTGTGATCTACAAGTATAGTTGAGTTCAGCTGAAGGTGGACTTTAAAATTTAAAGTTCTCGGCAGATATTCCAAAAGTTAAGTGAACCGCTGACATTCCAACAGATTACCTATCACTGGGATTTTGAAGAGAACCACCCACAGACTTCCACCAGATACTGGTAGTCAAACATGCTAGACTTTCAAACATGTTAACCAACATGTAATTTTCTGATATAACACGTCCATATCTGTACCTATACTACCATGACGTGAGGGTACCTGTACTACCATGACGCGAGGTGCCTGCACATACTCCGGTACCTGCCCTATGTAGCTGTATGTACACACCAGGTGGTTCACTGATACTGATCAGCTATAGAACCAGAAAGTACACACTTGAAATCTTAATTACAAAGATATTTAGAGAACATCACTGGTGAATTCATTATACATCTTCATCAACCAATTGACTGATTTGTCCAGCATCCATTAAAGCTGTGTCCTGTATTACTGTTTAATATACATGACTTTTATTATGCAATATATTATGTAATACAACATGTTATAAAATATGGTTTTGTGGAAGTATTATTATATCAAATAGTAAAACCAGTGGGCATTTCCCTTGAAAAGTTATAAAAGAATACAGTTACAATATAATTATAATCCTTTACCCTAACACAACTGTTATATATTACTTGATCATTAGTTGTCAATAAACTGCTGCCTTGTTACCAGTTTGTTAACCTGGCTCTTGAATTACAAGCAGGCAGGTGATAATAATATATCTGCTTGGGGCCTGTCAGTTATAGAGAACTACTTATCAATTACTGTGATTTCATATACACTGCAGACTAAGGTTTATCATCATTGAAAGTTTTCTTTGGTATGATGTACACATGATTTTCTTGATCAACACAGACCATGCAAATAAATTTCAATAAATATTATACAATACTTAGCTTATAAACATCTCTCTGCTAAAACACTGCTCTTTCTGCAAGTAAAATCTTTTAAGTCCTAAAAGTCTCCACAGCCCACAGCAAAAATATCACATGTGATATCAAATAAATAACTCTCAAAAGTAGTTCTTGGTATATCCGACCAGAATCCAGCCACTGTACACAGTCACAGCTTATACAGGTCATTACCTAGCAGTAAAGAGAATGAATGTACTTTACTGATTACCTAATACTGAGATCACTGAGAATTAACTATGAAAGAATCCTGTGTGCTATTGCATTGGGTATATCCATCGTTTCATCTGATGCCAGGACAATGTCGTAGATTTCGGTGTACTTTGGAAGGAGTGATTCTACCTGCAAGAACAACAGACAACCAGAATATGAGCAGAAGCTGACAAAGCCCTCAGCCACAAGAATAGTGTGTCTATATGTGTGGTATAAAACTTGTATAAAACATGTTTTCACACTGATGTATATGTAAACATATGTCCCTAGTTAAAGTCATAAATTTGAACTAAAGATACATGAAGTACCATTGCAAGTTTTTTTGACAGAACTATAATAGATCTGTACGATGTGTGTAACTGGGCCATAAAACCTTGGGGTTACATTTTGTAGTATATTTTCAGAATGTTGTATTTCTACTTTTCCTTTAACAGAGGTAAATTCAGGTTCCTTATTTCAAATTTCAGGATGAAAAGAAAATATTAGGAAATTTGAGGCTGCAAAAATATACTGACAAAATAAAAAAAAAAACTTAAACAACAGAGTTACATGTGGTGGACCACAATCCTCACATAGCAATAATATACTGACAAAAAATAAACAAATGACCAATGGGTCATGACATTTAGCTGACATTCACAAAACAAATTTTATCGACTGAATGCCAAATTTTGTAGGTGGTATCCTCCCCATTCAACTGGAGCTTAGCTCACAGGATATTGGTAACAGAGACCTAATTTAAGGTTCTTAAGAGCTGCATTTCAAGTTAGAAGATTCTAGGTGCAATGGTTATGATTTGTGCCCTATTAACAGGCAACCACATCATTGAAGGTCTCAAAATTGAGAAAAAAATTCCTAAAAATTGGGAAAATCCGGGTGGCGCCACCAGTCTGCAGGAAATGATGAAACACTCCATGATCAATATGCATGCAAAATTAGGTGGCGCCACCAGTCTGCAAGAAATGATGAAACACTCCATGATCTATATGCATGCAAAATTATGGTGTTCAATGCATTAGTTATTCAGATACTGGAGCTTTTGTATCAAATTTTTAATCATTCTGGGGGGGGGGGGGTTACTTTTGAGCTAAAAACACTTCAACAACAAGAGTTACATGTGGTGGACCACAATCCTCACACGGAATAACCACTACTGTAGTGACCATTCAAATACTTAAACGTGATTTACAGGTACTAACCTTATAATTAAGGAAACCTATTTTAAGTATATGCTTGGCATGCTGGGCCCCCTCTGCCATCCTGAGGTCACCTAGAGAGTCCCCCAGCAAGATGATGTTGTCCCTGTCCTTCAGTTTGTTGAAGTAGTCAGACTTGTGGATGGCATTCTCATTTTTATTAAAAGTGTGGATCAGTTCACCCTTGAATCCCACCAGCGCCCCCTGAAACAGAGGCACCATGTACTAATGAAAGAAATTTACAAAGCCCTTCATGGATACCATAGTGTGGTATGCTGTAACAAGAAAATGTCCAGAGGACTCTATCCCCAACAAATGGGAATGTGAGAAATGTGTACACATAACATCACACACAGCCTCACAATCACAGAACTGACCGGAAACACTTAGTGCAGGCTTAATCAGAGAACCTAATCTGCTGCCAATACGGAAAGTGACTTATAGCTAGGATGCAGCTGGTGTTATATTTAGAAGTAGAACAAACTAAAACTTTTTGAGAAACAGTGTTGCATGTGAAATGTAAAAATTTTGTATTAAACAATTCATAACAAAAGCACTGCAAATGTGCATAAAACGCCCATTGTGTAACTGGTGACCTCTGACCTAATTAATAATGCGTGAATTTGAAGAGAATGTAATCCAGGTGAGAAACTCTATTGGTAAATTTGTTTATTGAGTTTCATGAAAATCCATAAGATTTTAGGTAAGTCTTCATGGTGGCCAGACATGGGGTCTATTACAGTTGTTCTAATACTATTACTATTACTATTACTTTCAATTTCTTATCTTCTATTACTATTACTTTTACTATTACCTGGGTATCTATTACTATTACTATTACTATTACATGTATTTAAGGGGTGGGGGGATTCTAGATCTTGCGCAGCCATGAGTGCTATAAACTAGCACTACAATCACATGTTAAAATAATATTGAAAGCAACTGTATCATCCAGTTACCTATACAATTTTCTTATACTGTGTCTGTCATTTACAAGAAGCCTAATGATACTGGAGATCTTAATTGTTTCAGCTTCTTTAATTCTGTTTTTTTTCTTATATTTTGAAACCTCAATGATCGTTATTGGGGTGCTTCAAGTCGAAATTATAAGATTATTGTATGAACTCTTGAATACATGTAATTTAAAAGCAACCCATCGTAAAGGCCCTCGCATATGTAAAATATTAATTTATAATTATATGCATACTTGTACATTTTATATAATTTTCATATATATTTCACATAAATTTATTTTATAGTACATACTTCTGTTTAGATTTAATCTTTGTTCCCACAGTCAATAAATAAAGATTTTCAGTGTAACTAAAAATGTCTCAAGAGGAATTATTCATGATTATTGCTTATTATTATTTAATATCAAAGCTGACAATTCAGTCCTTTATGTATGTATTAGGAGAGGAATTTATGTAGGGCTGTGTCTTGTTTCCCAATCCTTATAAATATATCCAATAAAAATTCTGTTTACGCTAAGATTCTGGACAGAACCAAACTGGAGACAAAAGTACCCCATCTTCTTGGGTGTATATGTTCATTTGGATGTGATGCCATGTTTTATTCCATCACATAGTATATCCTGAGAGTGAACAGAGAGGTGGTAAACTTTACAATAATGTTATTATGCATGGCTTTTATTCTTCAGGTATGCCCTTCTTCATAAGTTCATTGCAGCAAAGCAAGCATAGGATAATTTAGGAATATGGAGAGTGTTTTAAACTCACATCAATTTTACAAAACAAATAAAATATTATTTAAATCACTTTCACAATAAATTTGGTGTTAAACAATCTTGTACTTTAAATTTTGTACATAACAGGATCTAATTATTTGATATCAAAATTTCAGATATTAAATAATAAAATATTAACAGTGTCTTATATTCATATAATCAAATAAATTAATATCATGAAAAAAATTGTTCATTTAATTTTCAAAATATAAATTAACATAATTTTAGATACTGTATGAAAGTCTTCAAAATTGGTACTATGAAATAACAGACTAGTATTAAAAGAATACTTTTAAAATAATATGTATATAAATTAACTAGATAATACATGTGCCTGCAGTATGACTTTATCCAAGTGATTGCAGTACTTGTCTGAGTTTATAGCATTGTAGGCTTCAGTACGTAATGGGTAGTGAAAACACCATAAGCTTATCATGAACATTCTGGGTCTGCACTGTATCTGGTTCCATATTATTTTTTCTTGAATGTGTGTTATATCAATCTGTATGATTAAATGCAAACTGGCTTGTGAAAGCAAATCTAGGTACCTTTCAGAATATGTATATGGATTGATGGATGTGAGATAAGATGTACATGTCACAATAATAATACACTATTTATCTGTCTCTTAACATCAAACATGCCTCTGTTTATCCATGGTTTACTAATCAAAGGTCAGATTGTGCCAGGTAACTTATTTGGCTGTGACCTACTCTGTTCAGTACTCTTATGTAATTAGCACCAGTGTTCACCAGCAATGTGGCAGGTGGCCCATGCTTGCCTCAACAATAGGCACATCCTGGGCAGTTACTGGACAAGAACTGAGTCTGTTCATCATTATTTGCTGATATGCTTCATGATCAAGGGGCTCACAGGAAGTAATAGAAGGTAATATGTATTACTCTATTACTTTGCCTTCTGTTTCTATTACTATTACAGCTCAATTTTTTTAGTCTATTACTATTACTATTACTATTACATGGAAAAAGCTGTAATAATCTATTACTATTACTATTACTTATTACTATTACCCCATGTCTGAATTGGTGGCATCAATGTTTGGGGACCTTTGACCTCATTAAATATGCAAAGATTCTGCCTATAATCGAACTTGGTTGAAATAATCTATTGGTAAGTAGTTAAGGTGTGTTTCATGATAATCATTCAAAGCTCTGGTCAGTTTTAAAACCATAAAAAAAATCTAAAAATCATTCAAGCGTGACCAAAACCTAATCAGCTCTGGAGACCCATAAGATCCACAACTGCTAATAGATTCTGAAGTAAATCCAAGTAAAACTTTTCGAGATATTGCGTCACATAAAATTGTTTAAGGACAGACAGAAGGAGCTGATCACTATATCCCTTTAACTGCTGGCGTGGGGGATAATAAAGGAAAAGCAATATAAAGGAATATTTGCTGATATTTACCCTCCATGAAACAAGTTAGGTTGCCTACCACTACCCTAGACCTGGGTGAATTCATCCAAGTAGAGTCAACCATATATTAAGGAGTTAGTATGGTTGTTTTACACCAGGTGAGGGTAAGGTCGTCTACGATTTGTGTAGCTTGGACAGGGGACTTATAATACTGTCAGATTTGTATACAGAGGACACTGGAGTGTATTATTACCATTGGATTATATGTAGCCATAAGTTGAAGCTGGATATACTGTTTGTATTATGGACACTTTGGTTATACAACTAGATACGGAGTTTGATCCATCTCCATTGCCGTTTTGGTAAAGACAGGACGCTAAAACTGTGGTTCTAATACACTTTGCCGTGTAGCAATAGCTAGCTGATTCAGAATAAATCTGTATGTTTGTTACAACACAGTCTTTTCTCTTCAATGAACTTTTGAAACAAATCTGGGGTGTATGTCTGAGATTGTGACACACTCTTGAAGGAATTTTCACTCAATTGAAAAATTATATTGTGGCATTTTCCAGCTGTTAGTGATATTTTTGAAGGAATTAAAGCAAATTTTTTCGCTTGTTATTTTGTTCAAACTTTCCAGAGTGAGAAGAATACAACTAAATACTGTGACATGACTGCAATTTGTCAGACTAAAAATACTTTAATCATTTAACTTCATATAAATAGTGGAAAAAGGTGATACCACATATATCCAGAGACAAATAAGGCTGTCCACACAGCAATTCAAGCGTAATTTTATAACATTTGGTTATCTTTGTTGGCCTCCAGTAGGAGGGTATCCCTGTTTGTGTGTGTGTGTGTGTGTGTGTTTGTCCACAACATGACTCATGCAATCATGAATGGAATTTCATGAAATTTTCAGAGCACTTGAAGCATGGGCAAAAGAAGAAACAATTAGATTTTGGTGTGGATTGAGCACATGATCTGCATTCAGGAACATCATCAAGGAATATTCATGACTGTATAGTCATTTATGCTCAAATGGATAGACAAGAGCGAAACTTAAAACTGTCAGTGAGAATTTGACAGACCTAGGTGAGCTGTTTTTTATCACACTGACATGGCGGTCCTACCTGGTCGTTGAAGTCCATATAGTTGGAGACAACCTTCATATTACTGTACATGGTGCTCTGTTGCTTAATGGCTTCCTCTATCACATTTCCTATCCCTGCCGAGAATATTAACAATGGTACCTCAGCCTTGTTCAGCTCGGAGAACAGCCAATCACAACCTTCCCTGAAAAAAACACAAGGTGAAAGTCAATCAATACAGCTTCATAGTATCCTGAGTTAGTTGTCTGTCATACTAATACTATGATTGAGTTCTCATTTAAATTTGTTCATTTTCTTTTCCAAAATTATCTCTCTAAGAAAAGCAGAACTATTACTGATACAGAACTAACATGCCTCAAAATTGTGGGTTAGGTTATAACATTATAATTCTTTTTTTTGTTCCATTTTTGTTCCATTTCCAAAAGTGCTCCCACTTCTGAAGAAATTATAATTCATTGCCTTGTGTTATAAAGCATTATAAATGACAACATAGTTCTAAAATACTAGTAACATTCTAAAACTCAAGTAAATGGTTAAACAAGTGAGTCACCTCAGCAGATCAGGGGCTTGTGTTAAGTAAATCCTGAAATTACTGGATAAATGGTTCAGCTTCATACAAACACTCCACTATCGGACTGACTTGTATACAGGTCTGGATTACACACTCCAAAGTCAGACTGACTTGTATACTGGTCTGGATTACACACTCTACAGGCAGACTGACTTGTATACAGGTCTGGATTAGACACTACACAGGCAGACTGGATTGTATACAGGTCTGGATTACACACTCACCAGTTAGACTGACTTGTATACAGGTCTAGATTACACACTCCACAGGCGGACTGACTTGTATACAGGTCTAGATTACACACTCCACAGTCAGACTGACTTGTATATACAGGTCAGGATTACACACTCCACAATCAGACTGACTTGTGTACAGGTCTGGATTACACACTCCACAGGCAGACTGACTTGTATACAGGTCTAGATTACACACGCCAAAGGCAGACTGACTTGTATACAGGTCAGGATTACACACTCCACAGTCAGACTGACTTGTATAAAGGTCAGGATTACACACTCCACAGTCAGACTGACTTGTATACAGGTCTAGATAACACACTCCACAGTGAGACTGACTTGTATACAGGTCTGGATTACACACTCCAAAGTCAGACTGACTTGTATACAGGTCAGGATTACACACTCCACAGTCAGACTGACTTGTATACAGGTCTAGATAACACACTCCACTGGCAGACTGACTTGTATACAGGTCTGGATTACAAACTCCACAGTCAGACTGACTTGTATACAGGTCTGGATTACACACTCCACAGTCAGACTGACTTGTATACAGGTCTGGATTACACACTCCACAGTCAGACTGACTTGTGTACAGGTCTGGATTACACACTCCACAGTCAGACTGACTTGTATACAGGTCTGGATTACACACTCCACAGTCAGGCTGACTTGTATACAGGTCTGGATTACACACGCCACAGTCAGACTGACTTGTATACAGGTCAGGATTACACACGCCACAGTCTGACTGACTTGTATACAGGTCTAGATAACACACTCCACAGACTGACTTGTATACAGGTCTGGATTACACACTCCACAGTCAGACTGACTTGTATACAGGTCAGGATAACACACTCCACAGTCAGACTGACTTGTATACAGGTCTGGATAACACACTCCGTAGTCAGACTGACTTGTATACAGGTCTGGATTACACACTCCACAGTCAGACTGACTTGTGTACAGGTCTGGATTGCACACTCCACAGTCAGACTGACTTGTGTACAGGTCTGGATTACACACTCCACAGTCAGGCTGACTTGTATACAGGTCTGGATTAGACACTACACAGTCAGGCTGACTTGTATACAGGTCTGGATTACACACTCCACAGTCAGACTGACTTGTATACAGGTCTGGATTACACACTCCACAGGCGGACTGACTTGTATACAGGTCTGGATTACACACTCCACGGTCAGACTGACTTGTATATACAGGTCAGGATAACACACTTCACAGTCAGACTGACTTGTGTACAGGTCTGGATAACACACTCCACAGTCAGACTGACTTGAATACAGGTCTGGATTACACACTCCACAGTCAGACTGACTTGTATACAGGTCTGGATTACACACTCCACAGTCAGACTGACTTGTATACAGGTCTAGATAACACACTCCACAGTCAGACTGACTTGTATACAGGTCTGGATAACACACTCCACAGTCAGACTGACTTGTATACAGGTCTGGATTACACACTCCACAGTCAGACTGACTTGTATACAGTTCAGGATTACACACTCCACAGTCAGACTGACTTGTATACAGGTCTAGATAACACACTCCACAGTCAGACTGATTTGTATTCAGGTCTGGATTACACACGCCTCAGTCAGACTGACTTGTATACAGGTCTGGATTACACCCTCCACAGTCAGACTGACTTGTATACAGGTCTGGATTACACACTCCACAGTCAGACTGACTTGTGTACAGGTCTGGATTACACACTCCACAGGCAGACAGACTTGTATACAGGTCTGGATTACACACTCCACAGTCAGACTGACTTGTATACAGCCAGGATAACACACTCCACAGTCAGACTGACTTGTATACAGGTCTTGATTACACACTCCACAGTCAGACTGACTTGTGTACAGTTCAGGATTACACACTCCACAGTCAGACTGACTTGTATACAGGTCTAGATAACACACTCCACAGTCAGACTGATTTGTATTCAGGTCAGGATTACACACGCCTCAGTCAGACTGACTTGTATACAGGTCTGGATTACACACTCCACAGTCAGACTGACTTGTATACAGGTCTGGATTACACACTCCACAGTCAGACTGACTTGTGTACAGGTCCGGATTACACACTCCACAGTCAGACTGACTTGTATACAGTTCAGGATTACACACTCCACAGTCAGACTGACTTGTATACAGGTCTAGATAACACACTCCACAGTCAGACTGACTTGTATTCAGGTCTGGTTTACACACTCCACAGTCAGACTGACTTGTATACAGGTCTGGATTACACACTCCACAGTCAGACTGACTTGTATACAGGTCTGGATTACACACTCCACAGTCAGACTGACTTGTATACAGGTCTGGATTACACACTCCACAGTCAGACTGACTTGTGTACAGGTCTGGATTACACACTCCACAGTCAGACTGACTTGTATACAGTTCAGGATTACACACTCCACAGTCAGACTGACTTGTATACAGGTCTAGATAACACACTCCACAGTCAGACTGACTTGTATTCAGGTCTGGATTACACACTCCACAGTCAGACTGACTTGTATACAGGTCTGGATTACACACTCCACAGTCAGACTGACTTGTATACAGGTCTGGATTACACACTCCACAGGCAGACTGACTTGTGTACAGGTCTGGATTACACACTCCACAGGCAGACAGACTTGTATACAGGTCTGGATTACACACTCCACAGTCAGACTGACTTGTGTACAGGTCTGGATTACACACTCCACAGTCAGACTGACTTGTATACAGGTCTGGATTACACACTCCACAGTCAGGCTGACTTGTATACAGGTCTGGATTACACACGCCACAGTCAGGCTGACTTGTATACAGGTCTGGATTACACACGCCACAGTCAGACTGACTTGTATACAGGTCAGGATTACACACGCCACAGGCAGACTGACTTGTATACAGGTCAGGATTACACACTCCACAGTCAGACTGACTTGTATACAGGTCTAGATAACACACTCCACAGTCAGACTGACTTGTATACATGTCTGGATAACACACTCCACAGTCAGACTGACTTGTAAACAGGTCAGGATTACACACTCCACAGTCAGACTGACTTGTATACAGGTCTAGATAACACACTCCACAGTCAGACTGACTTGTATACAGGTCTGGATTACACACTCCACAGTCAGACTGACTTGTATACAGGTCTGGATTACACACTCCACAGGCAGACTGACTTGTATACAAGTCAGGATTACACACTCCACAGGCAGACTGACTTGTATACAGGTCTGGATTACGAACACAATATAATGAAAGCCTAGTGATATGCTCATAAGATGGCCTGGTATATTCTGAGTCTAGAGAAAAGTTTGATGAGACTGACCTGAGACGGATGCTAGAATTCCTTACAGTGTCTGAGATTTTCTCCCTTGTGATGTCACACTGCATCAGAAGATCATGAGCAGACGTCCACCTGTAACAATCATAGAACAGTCTCATTATCATGTGGCAATCGACATCCAGCTGTATCAGTCACAGTACAGCCTCATTATCATGTGATAATAGACATCCACCTGTAACAGTCACAGTACAGCCTCATTATCATGTGATATTAGACGTCTACCTGTAACAGTCACAGTACAGCCTCATTATCATGTGATATTAGATGTCAACCTGTAACAGTCACAGTAAAGCCTCATTCTCATGTGATATTAGACCTCTACCTGTAACAGTCACAGTACAGCCTCATTATCATGTGATAATAGACGTCCACCTGTAACAGTCACAGTACAGCCTCATTATCATGTGATATCAGACGTCTACCTGTAACAGTCACAGTACAGCACAGCCTAATTATCATGTGATAATAGAAATCCACCTGTAACATTCACAGTACAGCCTCATTATCATGTGATAATAGATGTCCGCCTGTATCAGTCACATTACAACCTCATTATCATGTGATAATAGACATTCACCTGTAACAGTCACAGTACTGCCTCATTATCATGTGATAATAGACATTCACCTGTAACAGTTACAGTACAGCCTCATTATCATGTGATAATAGATGTCCAACTGTAACAGTTATAGTACAGCCTCATTATCATGTAGTAATAGATGTCAACCTGTCATGTTATAACTAAATGGCCATTTAAGATCACTGCTTTTCCAATTTTCTATGTTAACACCTTATATCTACAGGTGAGCTTAATATGAAAATTAAAAAGAAAAGTGCTAATTGAAATTAACGTGCCTTTATCAAAGCAGGGTGTTCATTTTTGGTGAAGATTTTACATCTACTCTAATAAAAATATGTTTTAAATTCTGTTTGTGTACACTTTAATCAAACTTAAACATAGTAATGTTCTCAGATAATACACATCTATCCTACTGATATGGCTTAGTGCATCATGACTTATGCTCCAGCCCTAACTTTGACATATTCCACAATACTGCTTAAAATAACTAGCAGGCATATAGACTATGTACTGAAGACCCTATATAAATAATCAACTCAAGAGGAACTGCAATGTTGTTTACATGCAGCAGTCAACAGGTGTTTAGTGTTAGATTTCACGGAGGAAGGAGGAACTGACTGAGAGAATAGATGTGGCTGGAACTGACCTCAGCTGGTTTGAGATCTAACCACAGTTTGGGTGCCTTACCATTTTATCATATGTGCACACTTCTCTTCCATAGGTATGTTGGGATCATACTCAATGGGCAAGTAAGTATCCCTTAAAGCTGTAGCCTGAAAAATAAAGGTCATACATTATAAGATAACATTTGAAGTGCCCCTGTCCCCATCCCCAGCCTTCCTTAAGTGACTTCATGACACGGGGACAGAGAGGGAGAGAATCATGTGACATATCACTGAAATGAGTGATCCAGCTGATAAACAGATATATTAATGATTCCACAACCACATAACCTCTTTGTGAGATTCCTTTTGATTAATTATCTGATGGAGATGGGATTTGTGATGCAAACTATACCATAAGGAATATTCTACCTCAAATTGATCTGGTAAAATGCTACTCTAACATCAGCTTTCTCCTTTATTTGTACAAGAACTTTAGAAATGAGAAGCTCTAAGACCTCCCAGTGTGAGTCCCTACTTAACTTACCTTTTCCCTGTACCAAGATGGTAAATATGAGCTATCATCCAGAGCCCCTGTCAAAGGAAAGCAAAAATAAAATACATCAAGTTATACAGATCAGGACATGTGCGGTCTTACAACCCCAGTGTACTGTTTGTAAATTTCTACAGTAAGATTATCTCTGTGATATGGTATAACACAACCTGACAGTTTCCAACCAAGCAGATAAAGCCAACCAGAACACTCATATACAAGTAACTAAACATGAACACAGTGGAACTGGAATGCCGCGCCATCGCATAAGCTCACTGATTCGCTAAAAAATCTATGCTCTAAATATCTAAGCAGATTCTTTTGGCTTTTATTGGGAAGTCAATAATAATGTGTAAAAATATCGAAACCATATTTCCAAGGGGGTACAGTTTTTCCAAGAAGCTTTCCGTCCAATATCGCCACCAATGTTAAATCGTGGGGTGATCATTGTACTTCGGGGATTGAATTTAGTGGTTAAGTCTAATCCTGTTAATGCAGAATCAGCTGTTGTACAGAATAGTCTTTGTTCTGCCGATCAAAATAGCTCAGTCATACACCAGTCAAATATATATTGCTTTCCTGAGCATTTAAAATACTAAGGTCAAATTTCTAAACTTTTCCGAGATTTTAACAAGTTTTTACTTACCCAGTTACCACCACCTCGAGTGATGAACCACTTGTTCTTATTGGTCAAAACATTTATGCTTGTGCCACAGTTGAAAGGTTACATTTTATTAGCACATGCACGCACAAAGCTTACAGAATGCCACTCAGTGAGTAATGGAATAAATGGATGACGAATGAATACACCAGAATTCACTCATTAGAAAGCTACTGATTAGCAGAATAAATTTCTTTTCCCAGAATATTTGAAAAATTCTACAAATATGATTTTCTGCTGCAAAAAAATCTTAAAAATCAGACTAAATATGATTAAATCTGACTAGTTGGCAGGTCTTTTTCTACAGATCTTGACCTCCTATTCACTACAGGAGGTAGGGCTGTTCAGGTGGTCATCAGGTTTTCTACAGGTGGGGGGACTGTTCAGAAGATCACAAGGTTCACTACAGGAGGCGGGACGTTTCAGGAGGTCACAAGGTTCACTACAGGAGGTGGGGCTATTCAGGAGGTTGTTAGTTCACTACAGGAGGCGGGACTGTACAGGTCATCAGGTTCACTACAGGAGGCTGGACTGTACAGGTCATTAGGTTCACTAAAGGAGGTGGGACTGTACAGGTTATCAGGTTCACTACAGGAGGTGGGACTGTACAGGTCACAAGGTTCACTACAGGAGGTGGGGCTATTCAGGAGGTTGTTGGTTCACTACAGGAGGCGGGACCGTACAGGAGGTCATCAGGTTCACTACAGGAGGTGGGACTCTACAGGAGGTCATCAGGTTCACTACTGGAGGTGAGACTGTACAGGAGGTCATCAGGTTCACTACTGGAGGTGAGACTGTACAGGAGGTCATCAGGTTCACTATTGGAGGTGAGACTGTACAGGAGGTCATCAGGTTCACTACTGGAGGTGAGACTGTACAGGAGGTCATCAGGTTCACTACAGGAGGTGGGACTCTACAGGAGGTCATCAGGTTCACTACAGGAGGTGGGACTCTACAGGAGGTCATCAGGTTCACTACTGGAGGTGAGACTGTACAGGAGGTCATCAGGTTCACTACTGGAGGTGAGACTGTACAGGAGGTCATCAGGTTCACTACTGGAGGTGAGACTGTACAGGAGGTCATCAGGTTCACTACTGGAGGTGGGACTGTTCAGAAGGTCATCAGGTTCACTACTGGAGGTGAGACTGTTCAGAAGGTCATCAGGTTCACAACTGGAGGTGAGACTGTACAGGAGGTCATCAGGTTCACTACTGGAGGTGAGACTGTACAGGAGGTCATCAGGTTCACTACTGGAGGTGAGACTGTACAGGAGGTCATCAGGTTCACTACTGGAGGTGGGACCGTACAGGAGGTCATCAGGTTCACTACTGGAGGTGAGACTGTTCAGAAGGTCATCAGGTTCACTACAGGAGGTGGGACTCTACAGGAGGTCATCAGGTTCACTACTGGAGGTGAGACTGTACAGGAGGTCATCAAGTTCACTACTGGAGGTGAGACTGTACAGGAGGTCATCAGGTTCACAACTGGAGGTGAGACTGTTCAGAAGGTCATCACATTCACTACAGGAGGTGGGACTGTACAGGAGGTCATCAGGTTCACTACTGGAGGTGAGACTGTACAGGAGGTCATCAGGTTCAAAACAGGACATGGGACTGTTCAGAAGGTCATCAGGTTCACTATAGGAGGTGGGACTGTTCAGAAGGTCACCAGGTCCACTACAGGAGGTGGGACTTTCAAGGAGGTATCCAGGTCCACCACAGGATATAGGGCTGTTCAGAAGGTCATCAGGTTCACTAGAGGAGTCGGGGCTGTTAAGGAGGTAACCAAGTTCACTACAGGAAGTGGGACTGTTCTGTCAATGTGCCTTGTCTTGCAAGCATACTTACTGTGACATGTGTCCAATTGCTCTCCATTGTACATGTACCTAGTCAATGTGCGATCAAAATCTGCAATCACCTGCCAAGACAAAAAACATGCTTTAAGTATTAAATACATTTCCAGAGCTTTTGCCGATTTCATTATTTTTTGTCATGAACTAAAATTTGGATGTAAAACGTTAGATGTCCGATGCCATGCCACAATTCAGGCCTGGGTATCATACCAGACATCAGAAATAGAAAACACGACCTTCCTTTGTGGAATAACTGTAATCATATGTATGAATATATGTCTGATATATCTGCATGTTTACTAAAATTATTATCAAAATGAATTTTTTAAGAATAAAAGTAAAATTAAGATTTACATTTTGTCAAATCAAGGCCTAAAACAAATAGATTTTGGAACAGTGTTAATTAGATATTTTAATTCTTCTTTCATGTACAAGATGAGTATTTTCACATGTAATTAGTTACATGTTGTTGAAAGGCTATGTTGTGAAAGGATGCAATAAATTTTTTCTTATTTTCCCTCTGAAAAAAGAAAATACCAATACAAGTTAATTTCTGGGTTACAGAATTTCAATCCACATAATTTGAAAATCAAAGACCCTTGTCAAGGTTTTAGTTCTGAAAAATATATAAAAAAAAAACAGAAAAAAATATATTTAGCCCAAAATTGCAAAGTAATGTTACTGAACTGGAACATCGCTCACTGTAGCACTCTGTAGTTTTTTTTAATCAATAACTTAGGACTTTCATTATCACTGCGACTGAGGCCAGGGAAACCCAGCTTAACAAGAGTAACAAGGTTAGTGCTTCTATGACTTACTCCCCCCAGTCGATGAGTAAGGCTTGTGATTCTATGACTCATACCCTCAGCTGATGAGCAAGGCTTGTGCTTCTATGACTTATTATACTCAGCTATTTAGCCAGGCTTGTGCTTCTATGACTTATTATACTCAGCTATTTAGCAAGGCTTGTGATTCTATGACTTACTACCCTCAGCCGATGAGCAAGGCTTGTGATTCTATGACTTACTACCTTCAGCCGATAAGCAAGGCTTGTGCTTCTATGACTTATTATACTCAGCTATTTAGCAAGGCTTGTGATTCTATGACTTACTCCCCTCAGTCGATGAGTAAGGCTTGTGATTCTATGACTTACTCCCCTCAGTCGATGAGTAAGGCTTGTGATTCTATGACTTACTACCCTCAGCCGATGAGCAAGGCTTGTGATTCTATGACTTACTACCCTCAGCCGATGAGCAAGGCTTGTGCTTCTATGACTTATTATACTCAGCTATTTAGCAAGGCTTGTGATTCTATGACTTACTCCCCTCAGCCGATGAGTAAGGCTTGTGATTCTATGACTTACTCCCCTCAGTCGATGAGTAAGGCTTGTGATTCTATGACTTACTACCCTCAGCCGATGAGCAAGGCTTGTGATTCTATGACTTACTACCCTCAGCCGATGAGCAAGGCTTGTGATTCTATGACTTACTACCCTCAGCCGATGAGCAAGGCTTGTGATTCTATGACTTATTATACTCAGCTATTTAGCAAGGCTTGTGATTCTATGACTTACTCCCCTCAGTCCATGAGTAAGGCTTGTGATTCTATGACTTACTCCCCTCAGTCGATGAGTAAGGCTTGTGATTCTATGACTTACTACCCTCAGCCGATGAGTAAGGCTTGTGATTCTATGACTTACTACCCTCAGCCGATGAGCAAGGCTTGTGCTTCTATGACTTATTATACTCAGCTATTTAGCAAGGCTTGTGATTCTATGACTTATTATACTCAGCTATTTAGCAAGGCTTGTGATTCTATGACTTATTATACTCAGCTATTTAGCAAGGCTTGTGATTCTATGACTTATTATACTCAGCTATTTAGCAAGGCTTGTGATTCTATGACTTATTATACTCAGCTATTTAGCAAGGCTTGTGATTCTATGACTTATTATACTCAGCTATTTAGCAAGGCTTGTGATTCTATGACTTATTATACTCAACTATTTAGCAAGGCTTGTGATTATATGACTTATTATACTCCACTATATAGCAAGGCTTGTGATTCTATTACTTATTATACTCAGCTATTTAGCAAGGCTTGTGATTCTATAACTTGTAATTCAAGACATATCATTTAAATCCTAAACTAAATTTTTCAATAAGTTCTATTAGTCAGTCTAAAAAAATTACTGTGGTCTTGGCAACTTTGACAAACATGTGCAGTCTTGGTGACTCTGACATGCACCTGGGAACTTGGTGACTGGAACATTAATCTGTAGCCTTAGTAACTGTGACACACACCTGTAGCCTTATTGACTCTGACATACACCTGTAGCCTTGGTGACTCTGACACACGCCTTCAGTCTTTGTGAGTGTAACATTCATCTGTAGCCTCAGTAACTCTGACATACATCTGTAACTTTGGTGACTTTGAAATGCACCTGTTGATTTGGTGATTCTGACAAACCACTGCAGTCTTAGTGACTCTGACATACATCTGAAGCCTGAGTGACTTTGAAAAACACCTGCGGTCTTGGTGACTCTGATATACATCTGTAGCCTGAGTGACTTTGACAAACACCAGCGGTCTTGGTGACTCTGACATACATCTGTAGCCTGACTGACTTTGACATACACCTGCAGCCTTTGTGACTTTGACACACACCCATAGCCTTGGTGACTCTGACATACACCTGTAGCCTTGGTGTCTCTGACACACACACACACATAGCCTTGGTGTCTCTGACACACACCCATAGCCTTGGTGCCTCTGACATACACCTGTAGCCTTGGTGTCTCTGACATGCGCCTGTAGCCTTGGTGACTGTGACACACACCCATAGCTTTGATGACTCTGACATACACCTGTAGCTTTGGTGTCTCTGACATACATCTCTAGCCTTATTAGTTACTCTGATTAACACCTGTAGCCTTTGTGACCCTGACATGTACCTGTAGCTTTGAAGGTTCTGACACACATACATGGCCTTCTGATAACCTGGGACTCACCTGCAGTTTATCTGCTCCCTCCTGAATGATTTCCTCAAGTATCTTGTCAACTTTCTCTCTGTTCTTTATGTAGACATGAGGTCTCTGTAATTCAGGCAGCTGTAAAACATCATATGGTAAGTCACAGTTTTGAGGTTTTAGATGTATTAGAAATATCTCATACAGATCTTGCAGAAAGGAGTTTTGCATGTATCATGGTTGGCTTTATATTTAATTTATTTTTGTCATTTCACAGATGCCAAGACTATCAAGCATAAGACAGTAATATGACATTATTCCTTGGGAAGCACTTTTTTTAGTGTTTCCTGAGTGATTAATAAGTTCCCATAGCTGAATGAGTGAATCACTGATTACAATAACTACATCAGAGAACAAACTGCTGGTCCATCAGGCATATGCTAATTAAATTATTCATTTTAATCATGGGTCCCAGTGAAGACTTTGTCTTTTGCCATGAGCATCTGGATAATTTAAGAGATATCATAAAATCATTCAAAAGTTTCTGATCAAAATATAAAATGACAAGTACTGCCAATGAGCTGGCACATTGTTGGAAAATACTGACAGTTCATGTTCATAAAATCTGTCTCAGTTGCAATTAGAACATAATTTCCAGTGAGAACTCTGGAGTGGCCTCTTTGTCCATTAACCCTGGGCTTGTCCATAAACAAATTGCTGTTTACTTACAGCAAGCATCATGGAGTATGTGACTGTGATCTAGTTTCATGTACCGTAAAATCTTTACTTAAAACCGCGGTTTAATCAAGAAATTCAAAATCTTGAAATCAGGTTGATTTCCTGAAAGCACTGTGCGGTTTATACTAGAAGGCATTCCTGAATATCTTCCTGACAGACATCGTTTTTGGGCCGGCGTGTGGGCGATAATATTTCAACTTTCGAAGGCTGTTCTTAGCATGCATGGGAGCCGTGTGTAAATGTATTATTTACGATTATTTGTTATTTATAAATTAAATATTGCTGATAAGTTTTCGTGTGATATATAACTTGTTATAAAATCTTGGTAATTGTCACCAAATAATACGTTTACAACAACCCTGCTGTTACACACAGCGGTCCACTTCGTTGGGCATGGTCAAGCAAAATTGAAATAAAAGCCTACTTTAAACCCATTTGCGGCATTATTTAGCAATGATTATTTGTTTAAAACGTAAAATGAATAAAAAGCTGACATCGTAAAGAGTCACACAATGGCAGACGATCGTTTTAAAATCAAGTTTGAGTGCCGCCATGTGCTGAAACACCCCGGTATTCTGCTAAGAATATTTTGAACGGCTGTAAGCGGTGGGTGGTAAATAGAACAGCCACCTATTTCGTCCCAGCGTGCCTTGCGCCAACACTGCCTTGACAAAATGGCTCTCCACACGGAAACTTTCTTCAGGAAAAAAACTTGCTAACCCGGACTGGCCACTTTAATTTTACCTTAAAATCACTCGTTTTCAAGCGTCATGTTTCCTATACGTGCGTATCTCTAAAAGGTAACTTCAGTTACTTCGATATTTGGTTAAGTTGACCAGCGATGTTTTCAAATGCACCAGCAAATTGTGACATGGAGCGATGTCAACGTACGATGTGACGAAGATAATACCGAAGTAACCGGTATGAAAATGATTTGAATCTTTCGAGTAATTCCAGAAAATGGAATTTTCATCAAAAATTAAGATTTCAAAATATTACTTCTAGAATTAAAATATACAGTGACTTGAAATGGATCAGCAGAATATTTTTTCCAAAATATAATGACAAATCAGTAGCAAACAAGAATACGGCACGGAATATAAAATCTGTATAAACAGGCAGAGGTTCACCGGCACTTACGTCTTCCCAAACTTCATGCTTGAGTGACCCTGCAAAAAAGTGTTATGATGTGTTAAAATAAAATGCCCAAGGAATTTTTAAAGTGGACAGGAATGGCTGAGTCGCAACCTTCGCGTGTTCATTTCTAGATGATTGCTTGATTGTGTCTTTTGTCAAATCATTCCGTAGCGAAAGTTGGTGCGGTTTTAAAGGGGGGTTCTTAGTATTTGAGCCCCTCGCGGTGTCTCGCCTGGAATTTCAGCAAAGTCTGGGTGCCGTTTTAATCGGAAGTGCGGTTTTAAGTGGAGATTTTACGGTAAATATAATGATCCCTGCAACAGTGACATGAACATTCTATCTCCTTTCTTGAATTAATTTTAAAAATCACTCTCACCATCTCAGTGATGTGCTCCATTCTTGTGTTGTGAATGTGTTCTCCTTTTCTTAACTCTTTATGCTGTTGCAAGTTTGCCAGATATTTTCCTCACTAGGCTGCAATGAGAAATATATGGTAACAAGGATTACCTGTGTCATATAGTAGCAAAACATGTCTTTGTTCCTACCCTCACTGACAGAAATCATTTCCTTCAAGGTCACATCTGCTGATGACCAATTAATGGTAATAATAGCAGACCCAACAACTGGGCACACTTTTTCTAGTACCAGAGCAAGATGTATTTAGCAGGTGTACCCACTACACAGTACCTGATGTATGTAGTCTGTGCAACCAGAAATGGCGAACAAGAATCACTGATACCCATTCTATCCGTGTAAAACAGCTTCCGTAGTTACTTTGGCAACAGGCAGGAAACAGTTCCAACCAGGAGATTGCCTGCATTATCATTACATTAATATTTTGGACATGTAGGCAAACCTTAAATCATGTTTTTTGCAAGGGGCTCCAACCATCTTGAATAATAATTTTCTGAAACATCCCTCTGTAGTGGAACCAGGAATGTAGTTTTTCCTGGAAACAAGGGCTGCACAAGTCACAGTCACATTTTAGCAAATGCAGAATGTACTTATGTCTATTTTTTTTACATAAAAGCATTTGAAAAGCTAGGAGGAAATGGCCTTGCTATTTGGTGATAATCAAATACTAAATATATGAATGCAAGACAAATACTACATGTGCACTTTTTGGACTATATCAAAGATGTAGGAACCTCTAATGATCAAATATTTGTAAAATTATCAGTATTTCAACTATGTGAAATTAATATGTGTTTTATACCTACTGGTATATACATGAAACCCTGTACAATATAGGACAAGCAAATTTGTGGAATTAATGTCCCCCACTTTGGACTCTTGTTGTTTTTCATGCTTGATAAATGACAGACAGACAGAGTGACAGACAGACAGACAGACAGAAGCCAGACACTCCAATACCAATCCCAACCAAGGTAAGCATGAGGGCAATCACTGACCAAAACTGGAATGAAATAAGATAAAATTTAGGAAAATTATCATATGGAAACAAAACCTGATTCACAGACAGATAGACAGACAAAGTGACAGACAGGCAGAAGCCAGACACTTCAAAACCAATCCCAACCAAGGTAAGCATGAGAGCAATGACTGACACATATCTGAATGAAATCGGATAATATTTAGGAAAGTAATCCCACAGAAACAGAAACCTGACAGACGGACAGAGTGACAGACAGACAGACAGAAGCCAGACTTTCCAAATACAAACCCAACCAAGGTAAGCATGAGAGCAATCACTGACCCAAATTTTAATTAAATCTGATAATATTTAGGAATGTGATCCCACAGAAACGAAAACCTGATGGACTGATAGATAAACAGACAGAAGCCAGAAACTCTAAAATCAATTCCAACCAAGGTAAGCATGTGAGCAATCACTGGCCAAATCAACCAAATCAATGTCCCCCGCATCTGCATACCAGTTCAGCAAAGTAGTTTTAATACTGCAGGGGGAACTAAGGTTAACTTAGAGCAGTAATACGCATGCTTTTAACTGTAAAGATTTACAGGTGGTACAAATGTTTGACTTGTCAAATGACATAAGTTAAATGATAAATGTCACAAATAAGGTGCATCACTGTGCCAGTCTCATAAAAATCTCACTGTGCCTGATAGCAGGCCACCAACTTGGTGGCCAATCACTAAATGTCACAGTTTATGTCCCACACCAAGGCCCAATATCAAAGCTTTGTACCAGAAAGTCTTTGGTAATCAAAAGTTAAGATTAAACATACAACAATAATAGGCTAGCATGGAGTTTAAGTCAAAGCAAAACTAAAATAGACCCAAAACTGACTCTGATTTTGCTGACTTAATTAATCTCCATCCCAACAGCCTCTCCATTCCAACAGCCCCAACAGGTTTACCCGGTAACAACTAAACATCCTTTAATGATGCAAGTGAATATTGTAAAACAAACAATGATTATCAGGGACCCTTACAGTGGATCCAGTTATGTGCTCAAAATCATATGAATGTAACGGGTGAAAATAGAAATCAGGCCCAAATGTGGGTTCGAACCTGTAACCTGTGACACACAAGTCAGATGTCCTTCCGCTTCGCTAATAAAGCAAGCTTCACTAGCAAGGCCAGTACATTCACCCTCTCTCTGTAGACGTTCTGTCCCCAGAAAGTGGGAATCTACAATTTTTCCATAAAGTACAGGTCCGGGAAAATAAACAAAGATGCAGATGCATTGTCAAGATATCCACATCCGCAGGATATGGGGTCAGTATGACACATCTGCATCACAGACATCAGATCTGTCTTAGCTTTAAGGGTCTTTATATCAGCTTCTGTTTTAAGGCCTACTGGTTTTGTTTCCTTTTTGATGACTCTAAGAGGCTTCTATACCAGATTACTTCAAGGCAAATTTCTGTACATCTTAATAAAGTAACCCCTTTTTACAAAGAGAACAAACATATGAGACATGTAGCTTGGCTAGGTCAGTCGGTAGAGCGTGAGACTCTTAATCTCACGGTTGTGGGTTCGTGCCCCAGGTTGGGCACCAAATGTCACAGTGTATATGGGTTGTTGACAAATAAACCACAAAAAGCCACTGGAAGTAACTGGAACCTTTATCCTGCAATTAACATACAAGGTGATGTGTTAACCCAGCACTCAGTCACCAATGCAATGGCTTTGTTATATACTGTTGGCTAACACAATTTTATTTATATATTAAGGTAATACAGTGTTAATAGTTGCTTTTAAAGGTCCAAGCCAAATATTAGGCCTGACAGTATTGTATGACATAGATAAATACAAAGAAAGATACTGCATAACTTAGTCCTCACAATATAGGAGTACCAAGGTGGGTATTCCACAACAAAAATAAGTTAATTCCTTTAAATGTCAGTTTACTTCCTTTACATGTCAGTTAGCTACATTTCTATCTGAAGGTAGATACTTCACCACTTAGCCCTCACAATATATCAATGCCAAGGTGGGCATTCCACAACAACATTATGTCAAACTCTCAGCATATATTATAATATACTTAATTCCTTTAAATGTCAGTTTAAAGGAATTATGGGTACTACTAAAGAACGCAGGCTTCAGCCAAACAACCATGGGATACTGCTGCTTGCATCTTAATTTTGCCACTTATTTTTATCTGCCACTGACACTCTCCTCCATTACATAAATCCTAAACATCATAAGGTCCATCTGTATACACTATGAACCTCATTGAGACTGTGTGTGAGTGATCCTACATTCGCTCCGAATTATGTATATTAAATAACTACAAGACAGGTAATAAACACAAATCTGAGTACATACCTGCAAATAACATACAGGGTGGTGTGTTTACCTGCAAGGTTGGCAAGCACTCTGTCACCAATGCAATGGTAAGCTCAGCTGACCCTACCCCCAGCATGCCTTAAACTAATTAACATGTTATTCATGGTTGACACACAATAACAAGTGACCCATAGGTCATGATGCTCAGCCGACTGACATGTTGACAATATGTCCTTACATAAGCACACCAAATTTTCAGACAATCCATTCACCCATTCCTGAGGAATCTCGTAATTTGTGTGTATTTTGCATTATTTCTACGGTGCTCAAATATGGCGCATAAATTTGAAAATATGAGTTATAGACACCTATAATTTAAAGTTTGTAAGGAGACTTATTATGGACCTCCCTAGATGTCAAATCTGAAGATTCTAGGTCCAATTGGTTATGATTTGTGCTCTGCTTTTGTTTAAATTTCTTGTTTTGAGTGCACTTTTGAGCGCTATAGCTCACTTGGTATGGGTAAGTGAGACCTAATTCAGGTTTCTTTGGAGACTTTTCATGGACCTTCAAGGATGTCAAGTTGAAATATTCTAGGTCAAGTCAATATGATTTGTGCCCTGTTAACAGATGACCACATCTTTAAAGGTCTAAAACAAGGCCTACAGGCCTAATGGGAACCTGTGAAAAGTTTGGGAGTATGAATGGAGGTTTATTTTTAAAATATAATATTGATCATCTGAAGTCCTGCATATCTACCTTAGTCATTAAGATTTCAGCAAAATGGACGTTTTGGACTGCAAGTTTCAGACTAGGACATTTTTCAAACTAGAATATGGGTAGTCGACAAGCGACTATGTGTATCCGCAGAAATCAGAGTGGGACAGGTGAAGTCAGGCATGGGTTAAGTGGCAAGGGGAATAGAGTGAGGTGTGTTGCATATTAGCATGGATGTCTGCAGCGTAAACGTGAATGTAGGTGGTACCACCTGTCATAAAATCGAGTAAATTGTCAAGGATGTATAAACCTGCAAAATTTCAGGTGGATAAGTCAAACCACTGCTGAGATATGAGTGATTTTATTCCAAGGCAGATGAACAGATGGACACTGTGCATAAGTTGTTGCAGGTGGCGCCACAAGTTTTGCTTATGGTGAGAGCTATGTGAGCTCTATACACAAGCAAAATTTTGGCCCAATCAGTCAAACGGTTCCCGAGATATGAGCTTGGATGTCTGCAGAGTAAACATGAATGTAGGTGGCGCCACCTGTCATAAAATCAATGAACCTGTCCAGGATGTATGAACCTGCAAAATTTCAGGTGGATAAGTCAAACCACTGCTGAGATATGAGTGATTTTATCCCAAGGCAGATCAACAGATGGGTGCTGTGCATTAATGGTAGCAGGTGGCGCCACCAGTTTTGCCTATGATGAAGAGCTATGTGAGATCTATACACATGTAAAATTTTGCCCCAATCGGTCAAACAGTTCCCGAGTTATGAGCTTGGATGTCTGCAGAGTAAACCTGAATGTAGGTGGCTCCACCTGTCATAAATCGAGAATGCTGTCCAGCATGTATAAACCTGCAAAATTTCAGGTGGATAAGTCAAACCACTGCTGAGATATGAGTGATTTTATCCCAAGGCAGATCAACAGATGGACGCTGTGCAAAAGTGGTAGCAGGTGGCGCCACCAGTTTTGCATATGATGAAGAGCTATGTGAGATCTATACACATGCAAAATTTTGGCCCAATCGGTCAAACGTTTCCTGAGATATAAGCTTGAAAGTCTGCAGAGTAGACGTGAATGTAGGTGGCGCCACCTGTCATAAAATCGAAAAAGCTGTCAAGGATGTATAAACCTGCAAAATTTCAGGTGGATTAGTCAAACCACTGCTGTGATATACGAGTGATTTTATCCCAAGACAGATGAACAGATGGACGCTGTGCATAAGTGGTTGCAGGTGTGCCACCAGTTTTGCCTATGATGAAGAGCTATGCGAGATCTATACACATGCAAAATTTTGGCCAAATCAGTCAAACGGTTACCGAGATATGAGCTTGGATGTCTGCAGAGTAGACGTGAATGTAGGTGGCGCCACCTGTCATAAAATCAAAAAAGCTGTCCAGGATGTATAAACCTGTAAAATTTAAGGTGGATAAGTCAAACCACTGCTGAGATATGAGTGATATTATCCCAAGGCAGATGAACAGATGGACGCTGTGCGAAAATGGTTGCAGGTGGCGCCACCATCTTTAGTGTATGTTATAAAGCTATCAAAGGGCTACATTTGTGCAAAATTTTTAGCCTGATCGGTCAAACGGTTCCCGAGATATGCCGGTTTATGTGTGGAAACAGACGCACAAATGGACACTGGGCAGCGAGGAAAGGTCAGAGGTCAACCAAAAATGAGGGCGCAGCAGTTCACATGTGACCTGATGATAAACCAAATTCGCTTAAAATGCAAACCAAGTTTTTCAAAACAGTTGAATGATATAGTTCCAATAATCTGGGAATTCTGCATCTAAACATTGTGTCTAGACGCTGTGTCTAGACATCTAGACACATTGTCTAGACACCCCCCCAGAGTCTGGTCAGTGACCATGGTGATGTTTGGACCCCACCTGTTTGTACTGAGTGACCACTTGACTTGGCTGCTGAAAGTCAGCATGTTGTCAAATCTGTTTTCAAATACAGAAAGCCTTTTTCAATTGGCTACAATGTTTTTTTTAAACTGTATTTACCCAATCTATTCTTATAAAACTGGCAGAACCCTACCATAGAATAATTCTTGTAAAGTTTAAACTTATCAGCTTAATAGTTTCATCATTAATCAGTATATAAGCTAGAAGAGTTTAAAATTACATTTTCGCTTGTTAAAACACATCAATGTAGGTGGCGCCACCAATACCTCAAAATCAGATATAACATATGTGACAAACATTGGTTTAAAATTTGGTGATTATAGCTCTAGCCGTTTCTGAGATTTTAATTTTAGTTTGCTTTTTTTGGACAGATGACCAAGTTCAACCTCCTGTAACTCGGCCAAAAATCTCCGAACTGGAACCATTCGAACAAACTTGAGAGAGATTGTTCTAGTGATCATTTCTGTGAAATATTGGACAATTTGGCTGGACAGTTTCAGAGAAGAAGATTTTTAAAGGTTTTTAAGCTTTTTCTCTATAAAATCTAAATTAATGCAGATATCCAATTATAAGCTCCAGGGCACCAAGTTTTACATGTGACTAATTCTTACATGTAATTTGGAGCTGCTAGCTCCGACGGTTTCTGACTTACAGCCATGGAGGCGGAAAGCCAGCCCTGGACGGCGGACAGCTGACGATGGACAGACGACACTGCGCCATTGCATAAGCTCACAGGTTCGCTAAAAATACAGGTGGCACCAGCAGTCTGCAGAAACTGATGTAACAATCCTTGGATCAATATCCAGGCAAAGAATCATGGTGATCAATGGATTAGTTGTTCAGATACTAGAGCTTTTGTATGAAATTTTCCATTATTCTGGGGGGTACTTCAGAGCCTCATAGCTGGGTGAATATGGGTAACAGAGACCTAATTTAAGGTTTCCAAGGAGATTTTTCATGGACCAATCAGGATTTCAAGTAAGAAGGTTCTAAGTCCAGCTGTTACGATTCTGTAGTACAAAAATAAATAATACAAAAACAACCCTTTGACATGAAGACTAATTAAGTTTGGTCAAATAAGTGTCCAGCTTTCACCTGTCCATCTAGTAACCACATCGATCACTGCACTAGATAGTCCAGAGTTAGGCTTTGTGTTGGTTAACTTATATTACAGCCACTACTTTTAAACCCATTTAAAAAGAGTACATTACGAATGGTTTGTCAGATGACGAGTATATCACTGAAACTACTTAATTCCCGAGTAATAAAGAATATTGTATGAATGGTTTGTCAGATGACCAGTACATTAACTGGTATTGACCAGTAACAGCCAGTTTTTGCAGGCTTTAGCCAGCAATAGCCACCAGCCCTGACATTTTGAGAAATCTTTTGGCCAACCATGCATTACCTATATCTATGAATATGCATAATATGAAAAAAATATTGTCCATTAGTTTTTGACTTATAATGCTCACAATACTGTCAAGTGACAATGAAGGGGGGTTTAAAAGGCACAAAAACAAAAGAAAGACAGAAGGAAGCGCAACCTGTCTTCCACAAAAGACAAAGCTATCTAAGAATTTTGGTCAATTTGATTTTTGGACCAATGCATACATCCCTTATTATGATATTTATGATTTTGTGTGATTTTCACCATACATGGCAATATTCAAGGTCAAGGGCACTCTCATTAGGATAGGTCATGACCCCAATTTAAATATATATCATCCCATAACCCATGTCTATGTATATGCATAATATGCAAGAAATCTGTCCATTAGTTTTTGACTTATAATGCTCACAGTACTGTTAAGTGGCAATGATTCAGGTATTAAATGGCATTAAAACAAGAAAAGGATAACAGGTTTCTGGTTACAACATTATCTAAGATCTTCGGTCAAGTTGATTTTTGGATCAATCCATGGAAGGTCATGACCCCAATTAAAAAATACATAATCTAATAACACGTCTATGTATATGCATAATATGAAAGAAATTTGTCCATAAGTTTTTGACTTATAATGCTCACAGTACTGTTAAGTGGCAATGACTGGGGTATTAAATGGCATTAAAACAAGAAAAGGATAACAGGTGGCACCACCAGTTTCTGGTTCATGACAACATTATCTAATTTCTTTGGTCCAGTTGATTTTTGGATCAATCCATGCAAGATTTCTTGAGATATTTAAGAATTTGTGTGATTTTCCCAAAAAATGGACCTATTTAAGGTCAAGGTTACTCTCCATAAAGGTCATGACCCCATTTTAAACAGGCTTTGTCCTCTCACCCTTATCTATGCACATGTCAAGTTTGGTAAAGATCCATAAAATATTTTTTCGAGTTATCGCATCCCAAACGAAATCTCTGCGGCGGCGGCAAAGACGGCCGAATGTGCCTAAACCATAGTATCTCCAGACTCTGGTGATACAAATAATACCTATTTGGGAGATAAATGATTTCAAACTGTTTTCAGTGTGGTGTCTGTACTGTTGTTTGTTAACTTTTGCATATGAGAAGTGCCCATATCATATATATATATATATATATATATATATATATATATATAATATATATATATATATATATATATATATATATATATATATATATATATATATTGGATACTGACCAGTGATGCCAGGTAATTGATACACACTGTGGGGGTCACTTGTCTCTACATATATTGTGAGCAGAATTACCGGTAAGTCTAAATTTGAAAGTTCTATTAGGTACATAAACTTGATAACGCCTGTATGCATCCGAGAGAAGAAAGTTCTATTAATTTATGTAAAGAAAAAATTTATAACTAGATGTGTCTTAACGACATGAATGCCCCGCCTGGGGCAAATTAGAAACATTTGTTAAATTTTGTAATTTTTTTTAAGTTCAGGAGGTGTCGTATGGTGGAAAGTAGGTCAACAAAGGCAAAATGCAAACTCAATCTGTAACAGGTCATTATCAAGCAACACACCAAAATCAGACCAGTATCTGCAGGCACTGTGAAAAAAAAAATCCATACGTGCATTTTTCATAATAATTTCTCTTTCATGAAATTTTCTCTGTTCAGGATCTGTCATATGATCAAAAACAGGTTAACTGGGATGAAATGCAAACTTGATCTGTAAGTGGTCATTATGCGCCCACAGACTAAACATTAGGCCAGTATCTGTAAGCATTGCATTGTGAAACTAGAATATTAGCAAAAGCTGATAATCAGTTATAAATTTAAATTGGAGAGGTATGTACCATGTTTCATAACAATCCACCAAATGCAAGTTTTTTTCTATACTAAGCTCTGTGACCTTGAAAAGTAAGTCGAGATCACCCAGCTTTGAACTTGACCAAGATTTTGTAAATATAATGCAATAGCACTGAAGAAATGAAGTTCCTGTGTTGAATACCTTTGGAGATATTCTGCACAAAAGGCCAAAATTGAAAATCAGATAAAAATTCATTAAAAAATCAGAAATTGCAGGTGGCGCTACCAAAATTGTGCAGCTCGTACAGACCATCAGTCCCAATGATCATAATAAGTTTTGTGAAAATCCACACAATGGTTCCTGAGATATAAGCTTCTGAGTGTTTTTCTATAATCAGCTCTAAAATGTAGAAAAATGGGTCAAGGTCACCCATCTTCGAACTTGACCGAGATTTTATCAATACATCTTCACTGATGAAATAAAATTCCAACGGTGAATCCTTTTAGAGATATCACGCTCACAAGGTAAAAGTTAACAGGGGCAGAATGGACGGACTGACACTGGACAGACAGACGAACAGCTTGGGTGACGACAATAGCCCATCAGCCTATGAGCTGAGGGCTAAAAACAGCTGTACATGTACATTTGTCATGAAAATTTATATTTTTCATGAAACTTTCTATGTTTAGGAGCCGTAAAACAATCAAAAGCAGGTCAACTGGGACGAAACGTGAACTTCACCTGTAACTGGTTATTATCTGCCCACACAAAAAAAATCAGGGCGGTATCTGCAGGCACTGCAAAAAAAAGTCCTTACATGTGTATTTGTCATGAAAAGTTCTATTTTTCATGAAATTTTCCAAGTTAAAAAGCCATAAAACAGTCAAAAGTATTTAAACTGGGACAAAATGTGAACTCAATCTGTAACTGGTCATTATCTGCCCACACACCAAAAATCAGGCCAATATCTGCAGGCACTGTGAAAAAAAGTCTGTATATATGTATTTGTCAAGAAAGTTTATATTTTTCATGAAAGTTTCTATGTTCAGGAGCTGTAAAACTGTCTAAAATAGGTCAACTGGAACGAAACGCGAACTCGATCTGTAACTTGTCAATATCTGCCCACACACCAAAAATCAGGCCAACATCTGCAGGCATTGCGGAAAAAAGTCTGTACATGTGTATTTGTCATGAAAATTTATATTTTATGAAATTTTCTATGTTTAGGAGCCGTAAAACGGTCAAAAGTAGGTCAACTGGGACAAAATGCGAACTTGATCTGTAACAAGTCAATATCTGCCAACACACCGAAAATCAGGCCAATATCTGCAGGCATTGCGAAAAAAAGTCAGTACATGTGTATTTGTCATGAAAATTTCTATTTTTCATGAAATTTTCTAAGTTAAAGAGCCGTAAAATGGACAAAAGTAGGTCAACCGGGACAAAACACAAACTGGATCTGTAACTGGTCAATATCTGCCCACACACCAAAAAATCAGGCCAATATCTGCAGGCATTGCGAAAAAAAGTCCGTACATGTGTATTTGTCATGAAAATTTATATTTTTCATGAAATTTTCTAAGTTAAAGAGCCGTAAAACTGACAAAAGTAGGTCAACCAGGACAAAACGTAAATTCTTTCAGGATCATTCTGTAACTGGTCAATATCTGCCCACACACCAAAAATCCGGCCAATATCTGCAGGCATTGCGAAAAAAAGTCCATACATGTGTATTTGTCATGAAAATTTCTATTTTTCATGAAATTTTCTAAGTTTAGGAGCCGTAAAATAGTCAAAAGTAGGTCAACCGGGACAAAACACGAACTCGATCTGTAACTGGTCATTATCTGCCCACATACCAAAAATCAGGCCAATATCTGCAGGCATTGCGAAAAAAAGTCCGTACAATTAAATGACTGAATGACGGACATGGGTAAAACTATATGCCCCGGCCACTTTGTGGCGGGGGCATAAAAATACACTATGAAGTTTTGTTGTGGATTGTTAAAGCTAAATACAAATGAATGTATTTGGACCTGTTGTAATGAGTTCCTTCCGGCTAATATATATCCGTGGCAGTTGTATATGTATATGTCTGTTATGAAGTGCAGCTTTTTACTCCAAGGGGGAACGCAGCTTGTACCGTCTTGCTTCTTGAGTAATGATAGATTTACTGTAAAACACAGAGAACAGTAACCTCTGCACTTAAAAAAACTTTACTGTTAAGATAGTTTGTTGCATGTTAATCATGTTTGATAGGTCTTGGTTCATACAAGAAGAACACTTTAGACTTTGTCCCAGGCTTCACTAGTTGCTACTAGTTTTCAGGGTGTCACAGACATCTAATCTACTCAATAAACTGTGACAGGAGTAATCCAAGCATCTCATTTTGTCCATAAATGCATGACTGGGATCAGGGTTGGGGCCAGGTACATGTGACAGTACCTAGGTACAGGTACAGGTACTTGCAAAATGATCAAGTACAGGTACAGCATTTTTGTAAAGTACCCAGGTACAGGTACTTTAGAAAATACCTAGGTACAGGTTCATTCTAAAGATATATGAACTAATGATAACTGCATTAAATTAATCTAGATATGCAATAATAAGTTATAACAGAATGGCTGAGTATATCATTAAAAAGTATTAAATAATCACTTCCTATGTTATCAGGAAAAATACAGGCCTGGCAAATGTAAAAGGATTGCCTTTAGTAAATGTGATAAATGAACAAAGCTGATAAAGTTTACAAAGTTATTAATACAGAAATTGAAACTTTCATAAATGTCTATATTTCAAATCAAGTTTTGAGCTTCGGAGTAATGGTTTAAAGCCGAATTCTCTGGGGGCACCACACTTTAAGTATGAGGCTCAGTAATAGCTTGACTGAATGGGAAAATATTACAATTAATTTTATAGATTAACTTATGTTAATAATACATACAAAATTAGAAGTAACAATGCACATGTTCATGGCAAAAAGTCACACTGAGGAGGTTTTGAGCACCTGCATGTAATGCACGAGCAGGGACTTTTTTCTGTAAAATGGGAAGTTCTGCTTTTGTTTGGCCTATGTTGAGAGTTCAGTGATTTAATATGTAATTTCTTTACTTCTACATTTATCCTACACCAAAGTTCTTTATACATACAAGACAACAGGTATCTACATGGAGCATAAAAGCAACACTGTCCTTATCCATGCCATGCTAGTTACACCCCTCAGGCAATAACTAGGGTTTTTACGCCGCAGTTTTGCCTCTTCGGGCCCCCCCCCTCTTTGCACTGAGGTCGCCAGAACTGACACGCCAGCCAGCCAGGTCCGGCCCGCCCTTGCTGACTGTCCACCACTGGGGAATCCCCCAGTTATTCCCAGGAGCCTGACCCTAGCAACCTGCCAGTAATGTCCGAGCGTCATCGGCCTACCCCTGGACTACCGTAAGTCCTGCCCTGAGCCTTGTCTCTTTCGACCAGGTACAGTTTTCGTTCGATCGGAGCCTTCTCAGGAGCCTTCTCTGGTGCTTGTGCCGTCATGCTTGAGTCTTGTCCCTGCTGGTCCTGACCGGACCCCCGGTTTTTACGTCTTGGAGCCTTGTCCCTGATCCTTTTGGGATCCCCTTAACTTTTATCCACCAAACGACTGGCTCTACAGGGCCTGGTTCCATACTGCCGGCAACAGGCTGGCCTACTCTTCTATCAAAAGACAGTATGGGGTCTTTTACGTGCCCGTCCCCTTCTGGACACGGGACCGCCATTTTACGTCCTCATCCGATGGATGGCCTGTATTTTACTTTTGCAGTCGGGCGCTGCAGAGCTCCGGAGCCTTTCTACCCCTCCCCCACTTTCTCTAGTGGGGTGATGATACTGTCCTTATCCTTTGCTCTGTACCCTTTATATCTGATAATGCCACAATGAACTTCCTGTGTAGAGGCTGGAGGTAGCTAGGCCAGCATGCTACGAGCCCAAGTCCACTCAAGTTCAAAGGCTGCAGGGTTGAAAGCTTAGTAATTAGGCCTGCCTCCTTTAGGTAACAGCTGTGACAGGGATGACAGGTCAGTACCTTACTTATCCAAACCTGATGTCCATATCCAGTATCTTACCTGTAATTCATATTACTGTGAATTGTGTACCTAGATACCTATACAAGTACCTGGCCCTATCCCTGTTCAGTCTGAGTGGACATACTAGCCAACTTCAGACATGGGGCATGTAGGCTAGTAAGGCTACCCCTGTATCTATCCTTTGTTGGTTGCTGTATACTTGTGCTGATAATAATTAATATAATGCTGCAATTAACTTCCTGTTTAGAGGCTGGAGGTTGACCAGCTTGCTAGCCAGGTAGCTAGCTAAAAAGGCAGCAGGGATGAATGCTTTGTAATTACCCCTGCCTTAGCAATCTGCCCTGACAGGGGGAGAGTTTTGTACATGCAATTGACCCAGACCTGGTGTCCATTTCAAGTACAGTATCAAATTTGTACTTGGACCAGGTAAAGATACTTTAGTTCCAGGTACAGGTACAAGGTACTTCCGACTCATGACAGCCAGTTACAGGTACTCAATTGTGTACCTAGGTACAGGTACAAGTACCTGGCCCCAACCCTGACTGGGATCTACACACACTGTGACACACCCACTATGTTAAACATTTCCTTGGTTTCTATTCAGAGCTAGGTCCTATCATTGTATCAATTATTGTATTCATTATTTATAAATGCACCTGGTTACACTCACCACCTGATTATTATGAACAGCCCGGATCTAATCCAATCACACAATTGTCCTACTTTAAGCTGCTTGAAGAAATTCTCTAAGTTATCTTGCTGCACGATTTTGCAGAACAGACGGGCAGGTATGTGGCCCCAGGCACATTCTCGTTAAACTGTCCCGAAGCCTGACGTTGACATTCATCTTTAGCCAGGTATGTCACTTCAGTCTTGGTCAGGACAATCTGCTGTAGGCCTCACAGCCGACACTCAGAACTGGACCAATCAAACATTAGTGGCTGATACTAGTAGTAGTAACTGTGCTACAAAAAAAAAGTACAAGTACCTGCTCGCCTCCGTTCACTCACTAGTGACACTAGTTATAGCAGTTAATTAAACATGTGTACAAGCAGATTGCCTGTACATTAAGCTGTACATTATCATTAACTTAAAAACAACAACGGGTAACCAGGATGAATTACAGCATGTACATACTTCCTGTTATCTTCCGCTGACGAATGTAAACAAATTTGACGAGCAGCTACAGGCCTACTTGTCGCAGGGGCCAGGACTATTTGCGCCGGAAGTAATCCACTTCATAGATTTGTCCTTCACCTCATTTTGTGGAATCGTACGCTGGTGAATGATTGGCACTTGCACATATTGCACCTGCGCATTCACCTTACATTGCATATGAAGTTGAATTTAAGATGTTCATTAACGAGCTGTAAATATGACCGCCAGTTAAAATATTAACCAGGTCTTTTATAGTATAGATTTTAAATTAAAAATAAAAATTAACAACTGTAAATAATGTTTATTTTAACTAAAAATATCATGCACATTGGCCCAAATAGTATTCAAACTTATAGAAATTTGAATAATATTCGACATATAGCTTGCTGAATTTTTGCTGATTGTCATAATTAGGGACTATTGTTAACATTTATGCATTTAAGTTATAGTGCAAAATTCAGATCAAATCCTATCCCAGAATAAAATTTTAGCAAAAGGTAGAAAGGCGTAAAAGTAAGAAACCCAGATCCTAATTAAAGTCTTACCAATTAGGTTATTAATTTGATACCTTAGAAATTTAAATAATATTCAGCTAATAGCTGGCTGAATTTTTACTGATTGTCATAGTTATTGTTAACATTTATGCATTAAGGTTATAGTGTAAAATTCAGATCAAATCCTATCCCAGAATAAAATTTTAGCAAAAGGAAGAATGGCGTAAAAGTAAGAAACCCAGATCCTAATTAAAGTCTTACCAATTAGGTTATTAATTTAAACCTTAGAAACTTGAATAATATTCAGCAAATAGCTGGCTGAATTTTTACTGATTGTCATAATTATTGTTAACATTTATGCATTAAGGTTATGGTGCAAAATTCATATCAAATCCTATCCCAGAATAAAATTTTAGCAAAAGGTAGAATGGCGTAAAAGTAAGAAACTCAGATCCGATTAAAGTCTTACCAATTAGGTTATTAATTTGATACCTTAGAAACTTGAATAATATTCAGCAAATAGCTGGCTGATTTTTTTTACTGATTGTCATACTTAATGTTAACATGTATGCGTTAAGGTTATAGTGCAAAATTCAGATCAAATCCTATCCTAGAATAAAATTTTAGCAAAAGGTATAGAATGGAGTAAAAAATTGAGAAACCCAGATCCTAATTAAAGTCTTACCAATCGAGAGAGAGAGAGAGATAGGGGAGTCGAGTTCAACGGCCGTCCGTAACCTATTTATACAACAGGATTCCTATAAGCTACATGCATGCAGTAACAGATGGAATGGGCAGTTAAAGGCATCGGAGAAGGGTCGCAAGCAAATATTGTCGGACTAACGATGCGGCGAAGGGCTGAAAACCACCCAAAATTTGCAGTGCACCAAATTGGGATCGCACCATCTTTAAATAACAATGTATTCCCTGCAATCACGATATTTTAGGGCCCTATAAGTAATTATATAAACCAAGGTTTCAACGATTATTAACAAATTATTTTCACCATCTCTGCAATAAAGCAAACAAAGAATACCATTTTGTTCCGCTTTCTTGAAATAAATTGGTTGCGCCTTTTTCTGGTACTGAAATTGAAAGTGAAAAGAAACTATTTTATCTATACGAGAGGCAACACAGATATTTGGTGCATGGTCTAGCTGGTATTCCATTTAATTGCGCTAATCAAAATCGGCGAACTGTGTAGAGTCGAAAATTATTACATGCTCGCGAAACTTTCCGCTTTTACACTATTTTTAAAACCAGTTCTTCTCCTAAGCTGCGCGGTTTTTATTACCCCAAAAGAAAGCTTTCGACTCTTAAAGAGATGAAGTAACTATATGTTTAAAATAATATAAACGATACATATATGACATGTCCCTCAACAGGTCTTACGAAGACCAGATCATGGGAGTATTTTCAAATGAATTTCATGTTACGTTTTCAGAGAATTAATTATACACAGGAACATTATCTTCGATTTGACATGAAGAATGTTTAAAGTATATACATGTATATTGTGTAGGCCTATACGCCCGTACTTCGTTCATCTGTATAGGTAATTCTGCATTTTAGAGATTTATTTTTATAAAAGGCTTATATTACCAATTTTTAACGCATTATTTCCACCATTTCATTGTTCTATAATAAGAAGAAATGTATACTTGTATAAGAAAAAGGCATATAGAGTTTAATAACCAATATATTTGTAATATAATGATAAAATGTTCAAATATAGCTTGTTTCTCGCATGGCGACGTCGTGCATAACGTCGTGGCACAAGATGAAAATTTGAGCCAATAAATTCGACATAGAAGACACAAAGACAACACCACCTTTCATTATATAACCCTTATTTTTTTTCTAAAAGTATACATCTCCTCTATATTACAGAATATTACTTTTGTTTATAATTTGCGTTAAAGATCGTAAATTTGGTCACTTGAAAAAACCTAAATTGCACAAAAACCCACTTGTAATTCACTATGAAACAGAAGATAGGACGCATTAGGGAGAAGCGGACTTTCATGTCATATATGCAGCCATGTGAAGGATTTCGAGTGAAAGAAAGCCCAAACTAGAATACGGGTAGTCGACAAGCGACTACGTGTATCCGCCAAAATCAGAGAAGGACGGGTGAAGTGAGGCATGGATTGAGTGGCAAGGGGAAATAGAGTTACATATTAGAATTGATCTCTGCCACATAAACATGATTGTAGGTGGCGCCACCTGTTATTTGAACGAGAAACTACCCAAGATGTATACACATGCAAAATTTTATGTGGAAAAGTCCAACCACTGCAGAGATATGAGTGATTTTATCCCACAGCAGATAAACAGATGGACGTTGTGCAAAAATGGCTGCAGGTGGCGCCACCATTTTTGTGAATGTTATAAAGCTATCCAAGGGCTACATTTGAGTAAAAACTTTTTCCTGATTGGTCAAACGGTTCCAGAGATATAAGCATTAATGTCTGCAGCGTGAACGTGAATGTAGGTGGTGCCACCTGTCATAAAATCAAGAAAGCTATCCAGGATGTATAAGCATGCCGAATTACAGGTAATTTGGTCAAACCCACTGCAGAGATATGAGTGATTTTTACCTAAGGCAGACAAACAGATGGACGCTGTGCAAAAATAGCTGCAGGTGGTGCCACCATTGTTGTGTATGTTATAAAGCTATCCAAGGGCTACATTTGTGTAAAAAATTTTTCCTGATTGGTTGAACGAGTCCTGAGATAAAAGCATGGATGTCTGCACTGTTAACGTGAATGTAGGTTGGGCCACCTGTTATAAAATCAAGAAAGCTATCTAGGATATATACGCATGCCGAATTTTAGGTGAATTAGTCAAACCACTGCAGAGATATGAGTGATTTTAACCAAAGGCAGAAGAACAGATGGACACTGTGCAAACATGGTTGCAGGTGGCGCCACCTTGTTTTGTGTATGTTATAAAGCTATCCCAGGGCTACATTTTTGTAATTTTTTTTTCCTGATCGGTCAAACGGTTCCCGAGATATGTGGGTTTATGTGTGGAAACAGACGCACAAACGGACGCTAGACAGAGAGGAAAGGTCAGAGGTCAAGGTCACTTGGTTAGGCACCAGTTCACATGTGACCCGATAATTTGTGCAAGTTTTGGAAAAATCCGTCCAGTAGTCGCAGAGGAGTTCTCCGGAAACGAACGCGGCGGCGGCGGCGGCGGAACCCGGTCAAAAACATAGTATCCGCAAAACCTCGTTTTGGCGGATACAGTTATAGCTGTTGTGTCTGGGATTTTCACAAACCATGCATCAACACCTCGGGTTCACACCAAGTGTAGGCCTAACCATAACGATTTTAATATATCTGCCGTACACATGAACAGTGCAAATGAGGACCGCATGTTATAGACTGGAATCAAGTTACAAAAGTAAACTCAATACTAACTGTATAAATCGGTTTCTCTGTAATAACGTATGTATTTTGATGCATATTAGCCAACAGAAAGGAAACTGAAGGACGTACACGACTTACCTGCAGTTAGACCTATTTCTTTTGCTGAAACAGATCTTTCGTAAAAGTATTGTAGCCCAACTTTCTCGCTGGCCATGTAGGCTAATTTTATGGCACCATCACGAATTACCCAGTAACAGTAAACTTATTTCCTGCACGACCTTATTTGAAGAATGAACGTACATGTTTCAAGACCTTACTATCGTCATGGAGACTTTCAGGACTGGTGACGTCATCAATCCGCTTATTGTAGCCCGAGAAGCCGAGTAGGCCTATATTGTAACCCATGTAACCGAGTGTGTATGTACAGGCACATACATATTTTACTCGTGCGTTGCACTAATTATTCGGGTACGGTGCTGGTCTTAGGCAAATTAGCCAAACTGTCTCGCTAAACCATCTGAAAGGGACCTGTTAAAACAACTGACGTCTATTAACTAAAAATAACCCTTTGAACCTTTAAAACAAGGGACCCATGGGTCACGGCGCTCAGCTGATCGTGATTGGGCTATAAATGTATCACCATTGTGATACTATATTTAGTCGACAAACCTTATGAATATAATGGACATGTTAGGCTATTATAAAGGAATATAATGTAATATGTGAGTAAATGATGTATGAAATAACCTGACTGATGGATTAATATGGAGAAATATAGGGGTTTATTTTTTATTTATTTGGGAGCTGTTGAAAATAGGGATATATTTGAGCAAATATGAATGCAATGACAGTACACTTAGCAGTGGTAGAATGATGATAAGGCTATTTGTTGAAGGATCTATAGTGTATGGAAGTCCGCAAGATTTCAATTTGACAGATATAATGTTATGATTAACTATGCTGAAGAGGGGATTTATGAATTGTGACTGTATGACATTATATCTCTTAGGTCTTGACAAGGTACAATAAATTGATGCCCACCACATCTACATAATACACAATATTGACATAATTTCTAGCATGTACATAGGTAACAAATAGTTATACAATATATAAAAATATGAATACATCTGATTCATATTGTTCTCGTTTACTGAGGCTGACACTGGAATTGGGTTCGGAGAAGGAAACAGTGTGGGCAGCAAGGAGGGTTGGATGTAGAAAGAAAAGGAGATAGATGGAGAGGGACGGAGCATTCAACAGTACTTAAACACCTGGAAGGTTAAAATCTAAAATATTATGAAATGTAGATAAAGTCTGAGAGAAAGAGGTAATCTAGGCCATGGTTGGTTGATATGATTGAAGAAATTGTTGCAAATAATATTTTAAGATCTGACCATGCGTTTCCATTGGATACCTTTCTGACAGGCTATTGACAGTTCAACATTTTACACATTTGTCTAATGAGATCCAATTTTTTTATAAACTTTTTCTTCTTTTTAATGATATGTATACAGTTGCTATAAAGTCCCCACTCCACAGGCGGAAGGACTTGATGGGGGGGAGGGGGGGGGGGGGTTATGATGGGAGTTACAACACCTCTGTCTCTCTGAATATATTTTTTCAAATTATTAAATTTTATGCTATAGAAATAGAACTATTGTTCACGGTGCCAAGGAGCAAGGACTTAGTGGGGTGGGGGAAGGGGATGGTGGGAGTTACAATACCCTTGCATATACGTACAGGATATGAAATTTAATTAATCAGTGCTTACAGGAAATAAGTTTATCCATAATTATTAAATATTTAAAACAGGCAGAAAGCTAGAAAAACAAAGCAAATCATTTTAATTCCCATTCTTCTGAGCCAGGAAAATTTGAACAATTTTTACATAAATTCCTTTTTTTATAACATCATTTTTTTCCAGGTTTGAAAATGTAACTATACATTTAGAGTATAACATGTATATTTGAATATTTCAGTTGATTCACATTTTTTAATTGCATCAACATATATATCTAATAAATCAGGTTTATAGTACCTGTCAACAGAATGGGGTGGAGGGAGGAAGGGAGGCATAGGGGTGAGAGAGAAAGAAAGAGAAAGAGAGAAAGAGAGCTAGACTGGCAGAGAAAGAGAGAAAGGGAAAGAGAGAGAGGAGAAAGGCTCTCTGGTAATTACTGCCTGACCCAGACACTCACAGAAGCAGTAGGCAAGGAGTGAAGGTGTTATGTAACATCCTAGAACACTGTAAACCAATAACTTGATGTAAATATTCAAGACATCGTACTATAAATATAGGTCACTAAGCTTAGCTGAGGTTGACCTTGAAGGTAAAATCTAAAATAATATCAAATGGAGATAAGGTCTAGGAGGAAAAGGTAATATATGCCATGGCTGGTTGACATGATTGGTTTGTATTGATGAGTAAGGAATTGTTGCAAATAATATTTTGTGACAAACCATGCATTCTCCAATGGCAAAATTGAAGCATGTGAGCAGTTTGTGAACATAAGATGTATATTATTACCATGATCATTGGCTGGCTTTTTGATAAATTGTTGACAGTTCAGTAGTTTACACATTTGCTCAATTGGATCTATTTTACATAATATATATTATTAAATATATGTATTTTTATTTTATACAAGGCCTACAGGCCTAATGCGAACCTGTGCAGTGAGATTACACCAGGTATAATGCTTCAATGTTGGACCATTACTTTTCAAGAACATGTGTAACATGTATATGAACAAAGCAAGTACTAAACACTTAGAACAAGAAACAATTAAACAAACATCACTGCGCAATTCTGGCATGGGTGCACACAACACAAAAACTAGTACAATGTATATGGGTAGTCAACAAGCGACTACGTGTATCCACCAAAATCAGAGTGGGAAAGGTGAAGCAAGGCATGGATTGAGTGGCAAGGGGAAATAGAGTGAGGTGTGTTGCATAATAGCCTGGATGTCTGCAGCCGAAATGTGTATGTAGGTTGCGCCACCTACCACAAAATCCAGAAAGCTGTCCAAGATGTATAAACATGCAAAATTTTAGGCCGATAAGTCAAACCACTACTGAGATATGAGTGATTTTAGCCCACGTCAGACAAACAGACGGACCCTGTGCAAAAATGGTGGCAGGTGACGCCATCAATTGTGTGTATGATTAAGAGATATGTGAGATCTATAAACATGCAAAATTTCAGGGGGATATGTCAAACCTCGAGTCCTGATATATAAGCCTGAATGTCTGCAGCGTATACATAAATATAGGTGGTGCCACCTGCCACAAAATCGAGAAAGCTATCCAAGATGTATAAACATGTAAAATTTTAGGCAGATAAGTCACACCACTACTGAGATATGAGTGATTTTAGCCCATAGCAAACAAACAGACGGATGCTGTGCAAAAATGGTGGCAGGTGGCGCCATCAATTTTGGGAATGATTAAGAGCTATGTGAGATCTATACACATGCAAAATTTCAGGGGGATTATGTCAAACCAGTCCTGAGATATAAGCCTGAATGTCTGCAGCGTATACATAAATGTAGGTGGCGCCGCCTGCCACAAAATCCAGAAAGCTATCCAAGATGTTAAACCTGCAAAATTTTAGGCAGATATGTCAAACCACTGCCGAGATATGAGTGATTTTATCAAACGGCAAACAAACAGATGGATGCTGTGCAAAAATGATTGCAGGTGGCGCCACCAGTTTGGCGTATGATAAAGAGCTATGTGAGATCTATAAACATGCAAAATTTTTGCCCAATCGGTCAAATGGTTCCTGAGATATGAGCTTGGATATCTGCAGCGTAAATTTGAATGTAGGTGGCGCCACCTGTCATAAAATCAAGAAAGCTGTCAAGGATGTATAAACCTGCAAAATATCAGGTGGATTAGTCAAACCACTGCCAAAATATGAGTGATTTTATCCCAAGGCAGATGAACAGATGGACGCTGTGCAAAAATGGTTGCAGGTGGCACCACCATTTTAGGGTACGATTAAGAACTATGGGAGATCTATACACATGCAAAATTTTGGCCCAACTGGTCAAACGGTTCCTGAGATATGAGCTTGGATGTCTGCAGCTTACACGTGAATGTAGGTGGCGCCACCTGTCATAAAATCAAGAAAGCTGTCAAGAATGTATACACATGCAAAATTTCAGGTGGATAAGTCTAACCAATGCAGAGATATGAGTGTTTTTATCCCAAGGCAGATGAACAGATGGACGCTGTGCAAAAATGGTTGCAGGTGGCGCCACCATTTTTAGTGTATGTTATAAAGCTTTCCAAGGGCTACATTTGTGCAAAATCTTTAGCCTTATTGGTCAAATGGTTCCCGAGATATGTGGGTTTATGCGTGGAAACAGACGCACAAATGGACGCTGGGCAGAGAGGAAAGGTCAGAGGTCAACCAAAAATGAGGGCACAGCAGTTCACATGTGACCGATCATAATTCCGAATTTTAAAAAATTCTGCCCAGTGGTTATAGAGGAGTTCTCCAGAAATCTATGCGGCGATGGCGGCAGCGTCGGCTTCCGACTGAAAACATAGTATTCACAAAACTTTGTTTTTGCGGATACAATGATTGTAGCTGGCACCACCAGTCTTATATACAACGAAGAGATATATACATATGCCCAATGTCAGACTGATATGTCAAACCCCTCCTGTGAAATAAGCAGGGACATACACTGTGCAAAAATTATTGTAGGTGGCGCCACCAGTCTTGTACACTATAAAGCTACCCGATATGTATAAACATGCCCAATTTTAGGCTGATGTATCAAATTCCTCTGTAGAAATAAGCAGGCGCATACACTGCAAAAGTCAATGTAGGTGGCACAACCTGTCTTGTAAATGAGAATACCATCAAAGACGCATAGACAGGTCAAAATATCAGTCCAATACATCAAACTTCCCCAGAGTTTGATGCACTGGGCTGACAAGGCTTAGGTGAGTAAGGCAGTTGCCCCCGAGTAACCTGTGACAAATTGCTGCCACAAGCTACTGCACTGAGTGAACTCTTGACCTGCACCTGGCTAGACTGAGTGAACTTTTGACCTGTACCTGGCTGCACTGAGTGAACTCTTGACCTGTTGCATAATCTGACACAGTTGGCAGTCTGCCAAAGCTATAAATAGATTCAGGCTGAACTTTGGTGCCAAATATGATGCAGTGAGCAGTCTGCCAAAGCTATAAATAGAATGCAGCTACTGCACTGAGTGAACTCTTGACCTACACCTGGCTGCACTTCTTCCAATCCTGGCACTGTGCCAAAACTATTTATAGAGCTGACATCATCTTGGCTAATGGCCAACATCAAGGCACTGGCAATCTGCCCATGGTAAACCAAGTGCTGCCATCTGTACACAAAAGTGGTCCCTACTTGAAATAACTTTTTCCCAATACAAAATGCTTTTCAGCTGACTTTTTATAAACAAGGCCTACAGGCCTAATGCGAACCTGTGCATTGGGAAATACACCAGGTATAATGCTTCAATGCTGGACCATTACTTTTCATGTATATGAACTATACAAGTACTAAACATTTTGAATAAGAAACAATTACACAAACATCACTGCTGAAATTCTGGCATAGGTGCACACAACACTAAAAAGATTGTAGCTTGCACCACCAGTCTTGTATACAACGAAGCTATCAGAGATATATACATACGCCCAATTTCAGACTGATATATCAAACCCCTCCTGAGAAAAACGTGTGCAAAAGTCATGGTAGGTGGCTACACCTGTCTTGTGAGCGAGAAAGCCATCAAAGACACATAGACAGGTCAAAATATTGGGCCAATAAATCAAACTTACCTTGAGTCTGATGCATGGGGCTGACCAGGCTTAGGTGAGAACGGCTGTTGCCCCGAGTGAACTGTGACAAATTGCTTGCTCAGACTACTGCACTGAGTGAACTCATGACCTGCACCTGGCCAGACTGAGTGAACTTTGACCTGTACCTGGCTGCACTGAGTGAACTCTTGAACTGTTGCATAATCTGACACATTTGGCAGTCTGCCAAAGCTATAAATATAATGCAGCTACTGCACTGAGTAAACTCCTGACCCATACCTGGCTGCACTGAGTGAACTCTTGACCTGTTGCCTAATCTGATACAGTTGGCAGTCTGCCAAAGCTATAAATAGATCCAGACTGACATCTAGCCTGTTGCCAAATCTGAAATAGTAGCCACACCATTGCATAAGCTTATGCAGGGGCCCTGCCCTGAGGGGCTTGGCACCAATGAAATGATCACATGGTGCCCATAAGGTGTTCACATGTCACCCATGAAGTGATCACATGCTATGTGCTTGGCTGCACTGATTGAACGCTTGATATATATCTGGCTGCACTGAATGAACTCTTGATCTGTTTCCAAATCTGAAACAGTTGGCAGTTTCTCAACCTATTTAAAGATACAGATTCAATCTTGGCCTGTTGGTATATCTGTTTATACATACTGAAAGACTTTGGTTAAAATTTCTTTTTTTCAAGCCGACATATTCATAAACTTTTTATCAAAATTTCTAGAATAATAAAAGATGCAGTACTTTCATTGTTAAAGGTCCAATAGTTCTGCCAAAATCATTCTAGTAAACTTGAACAAAGGCCACATAAGAATTATTTTGTGCAATGTTACAGAAGATATAATTGAAATAATAATTTTGTAGAAGAATACTATTGCAGTCCTCAGTTTGAAAAAGACATAATAATGGCCATAAGACCAACTTAAGCTTTTCACAACTCAACCAAAAATCAATAAACTCGGTATATTCTGATATGATTGAAAGAACCATGTCCTAGGATAATTCTTTTGAAAAACTGAACAATTCAACTTGCCAGTTTCATCATTAAGCTGAGGGGCTAAAATTATTAGGGTTTTTTGCCCATAAAAAACAGGTCAATGTTGGTGGCACCACTAAGTCTACAACTTCAAATATGAGTCATGTGACCAACATTTGCACAATACCTGGTAATGCTAGCTTCTATCATTTCTGAGAGTACTATGTCAGTATGCTTACTTGGCCGAATGACTGTTCAAATTTGTGTAACTCCACTAAAATTCATCAAATACAAACCATTTGAACAAACTTGAGTGGGCTTGCCTCTGGGATCATTTATGTAAAATATTTAACAATTTTGGCTGGACCGTCTACAAGAAGACGACTTTTAAAATATTGTCAGCTTTTTCCTTATAAAATCTAAGTAAATGCAGATAGCAAAAAAATAAGCTGAATCCCACAAAATTTGATATGTGACATTGCATAAAATCTGGGAATGGTAGCTCCTGGTAAATTATGGATTAATGTACAGATGACCAATGACCCCCGTACAAAAATAGGTCAATTCAGGTGGCACCACCAATACCTGAATTTCATATATGACTCATGTGACCAACACTGGCAAAAAAATTGGTGATGATAGCTCTGGCTGTTTCTGAGACTGTCATTTTGGTATGCTTTTTTGGACAGATGACTAAGTTGAACTTCCTGAACAAAATTGAGGGAGATGGTATAAAAGATTATTTCTGTGAAATATTGAACAATTTGGCTTGAGTGTTTTGGAGTAGAAGATTTTTAAAGTTTTTTTTTAACTTTTTCTGTATAAAATTTAAGAAAATTTTCAGATGGCTAATTTTTGCATTAAATTTCATGATGCTAGCTCCAATCATTTTCAAATAGTATGGGTAAACGTACAGAAGACAAACGCCGCCACACCATCGCATTAGTTCACAGGTTCACTAAAATTAATACAGATGCATATTGAATGCAAAATTGTAATATAGATACATCTCACTGATGGCAAAATCTTGAATTAATTTGACTATGGATATCAATTATTTATGTACAGCCGTCTTTATATATCCACAGAGAGCTGTATAGCTGTGATTGTAAACATTTCCTGGCATGAGGAATATCTAAAAATCATAAATCTACATTTTTTAAAAGCTTTTAAAAAACATTCTTGTCAATATTAACCATAGATAACCTGAAATCTAAATGTCTAGAGGCATGATGTAATAAATGCTGATAAACTGGTGCCAGTCTAAATGTATGTAGATGTATCTGTGTATCTGCTTCACACAGCTAACATATATGGTAAAATGACTCAATTGAACCATTATAATTCAGCCAAAATTCATTCCTTGGAACTATAAAAGACAATTATTATAAGAATTATTCAGGGGATTATTCTTGTAAAATATTAAACAAATTGGCCTCAGTAGGGTCAGTCAAAAAATTTTTTACAGGTTTATAACTCATATGGGAAAATACAGCAAAATGGCTAAGTTAAGCTTCCCATAACTCAGCCAAAAATCACTAAACTTATACCATTCGAACAAACTTGAGAAAGATTATTCCAGGAATCATTTCTGTGAAATATTGGACAATTTGGCTGAACAGTTTCGGAAAAGAAGATTTTTTAAGCTTTTTTAGCTTTTTCCCTATAAACTCTAAGAAAATGCAGTTAGCCAAAAAATAAGCAAAATCCGATATAGCTTTTTAGATGACTAATTTTTTGCATAAAATTTCGTGATGCTACCTCTTGCCGTTTTCAAGATAGTATGGGTTAACGTACAGACGACGGACAACGGCCGACGGACGCCGGACGACGCCACACCATCGCATAAGCTCACAGGTTCGCTAAAAAGAAATCAGGAATATATGTAAAATCATTACGGATGCATACTGAATGCAAAATTAAAATACAGAAATATCCCATTGATGGCAACTTCTTGAATTAAGTTGAGTAGAGATACCAATAATTTATAATCCACGTACAGTTGTCTATATATAGCCACAGAGAGCTGAATATCCATGATTGTAACATTGTCTGGTATGATGAATAACTAAAAATCGTAAATCTAATTTTTTTAAAAAGCTTTTAAAAAACATTCTTGTCAATATTAACCAAAGATAACCTGAAATCTAAATGTCTAGTGGCATGATGTAATAGATGCTGATAAACTGGTGCCAGGCTCGATGTAACAGCATCACACAGCTAACATATATGGTAAAATGACTCAATTCAATCTCCATAATTCAGCCAAAAATCATTCATGTGGAACCATTAATGACAAATATTATAAGAATTATTGTAGGGATTATTCTTGTAAAATATTTAACAAACTGGCTTCAGTGGCATCAGTCGAAAAAGGTTTCGCAGGTTTATAACTTATATAGGAAGATACAGCAAACTGGCTAAGCTTCCCGTAACTCAGCCAAAAAGCACTGAACCAAGACCATTTGAACAAACTTGAATTATCAACATCTGAGGATAATTAATGTGTGAGATTTAAGAATTTGGCCCAGTGGTTTTAGAGAAGAAGATCTTTGTAGCCACTGAGCTAAAATGGGCTGTTATGGCATATGACTAAATTCAGCTTCCCATAACTTAGCCAAAAGTCATTGAAAAGAGACCATTTGAACAAACTTCAGAAAGCACTACCCTAGGATCATTTTTGTGCAATATTAAACATTTTGGCCATATGGTTTCAGAGAAGACGTTTTTTGTAGCCCTCCGTGTGATACAGGCACTGATGACCCCCCACAAATAAGGCCGATGCAGGTGGCGCCACCAATACCTCAATTTCAGATATGACCTATGTGACCAACATTGGCATAAAATTTGGTGATGATAGCTCCAGCCGTTTTTGAGATTTAAATTTTAATATGCTTTTTTTGCACAGTTAACAAAGTTCAACCTCCTGTAACTCGGCAAAAATTTTACGAACTGGAACCATTGGAACAAACTCAAGAAAGATTGTTCCAGGGATCATTTCTATGAAATATTGGACAATTTGGCTGGACAGTTTCGGAGAAGAAGATTTTTAAAGCTTTTTTTTTTAGCTTTTTCCCTATAAAATCTAAGAAAATGCAGTTAGAAAAAAATAAACAAAATCCGATATAGTTTTTTTGGATGACTGATTATTTGCAAAACATTTGGTGATGCTAGCTCCTGCCATTTTTGAGATAGCTATGGTTAACGTACGCACGACGCACGACACACGACGGACGATGCCGCACCATCGCATAAGCTCACAGGTTCGCTAAAAATGTATACAGTTGAAATATAACTGATGTCCCAAGTCCCAAGATGCAAGAACTTGGTGCTGGTGGTGGGGGGGGGGGGGGGGGGGCTGGAATGATGGGAGTTACAACATCTCTGTATTAATATAGTGTATATCCATATAGGATTTCCACTTAATTCAACAATACTTACATGATTAAATAGTTTTTTTTCACAATTACATAATAATTAAACAAGGGACCTATGGGTCACGACGCTCAGCTGTTATATATGATAAAAAAATATTATTTAGAAAAATATTCGCACCATGTCTAGTATTTATTAAGTTTTCACCAAACAATGATGTTGAGAATCCAGAATATACAAAATTCACACATTTAAAAAATGATCATAAGTACCTGGTTTTATGGCTTTTATTTATATTAAAAAATTACTGTAAAAAATTCATTTTGGACTAATTTCACATCAATGTACACACTAGACACAGTAGGAATCTAGATTAATATTACCAACTGCATCTTTGTCTATCATTAATTTCCTTCATTTAATCCCTAATGATTAGTAATGAATAATATGATTTACTAGTTTATCATTAAAAATGAACTGAAAAATGCCATAGGTGACTTCATGGTGTTACTTGGAATATGTGACATTCTACCCATCGATACAAGATTCTTATATCATCAGTAACTGCAAGTTAATTACCTGTTATTATAAACTAACAAATTCCTTTTCTATTTTTCTTTAATTTGTTATTAAAAACCAATAAAAATTTATTAATTTATTGTTTATTGTTATGTTGTTGGTTAAAACTTCTAGATGAGTTGGGTTGGACACCTGGATCAACTGTGGCTGGCCATAAGCTGCCTGGATTCTCGCCTCAAGCGTGCATAATTTGATGAAAGGTCAACAAGGTCAACATACAGGTGACTCATGAGGGGCTGGAGAGAGCCAAAGTCTGACAGGGTCTCATAAAAAAACATTAATAAAAGCTACAATATTTGGCCAATTTCTTTCAGCTTTCTAAACTAAAAAGCTGAAATCGTTATGTGTGCATGATATGAGAATTATATCAACAGTGCTCACGGGAAACAAACGTGCCATGGTCACAGTTGGGCAAAATTTAAGGTACTTATTTTATATTTATACTAATAACTTATAAAATTTGAAAAATTCAGAACTAATTTTGGGTATTCAATTGAATCTTGATTAAATAATGTTACATCCCTGACAAAAAAATCTCTAGCTTCAGCAATGCCCTTGTTAAGGGAGTAAATATATTTCTAGTTTTTATACAAAGTGCATTATGTTTGGGCCCATAACTTAAAAAAAAATACACAATACTGACATCATTTCTGGCATGTGCATAGCGAATGTATAGAAAAATATGTATATTATATATGATCAAAGTCAGATCAGTGGTTTTGATATTAGGCAGTCTTAAAGTGTAACAATGGGTTTTAAATGGAAAAATGAAGTTTTTCATTGATATCTCGAAGGAATTAAGTCCTAGTGACCGAATTCTTGGCATGGTAGGGGATTTTGGAGAAATCTAACTGTATGCCAAATTTAAGGAACTTAGAGCTGAAGCTTGGGAGCTGAGCTCTAGCAAACTGCATAACACTAGCAAACTGCATAACACTAGCAATTTGTGACATGGTGCTTGAAAACTTGAATAAAATCTACAGTTTTTGATCAACTGGTTTAAAATTGTTGGTGTTAACAGTTGAAATGCTAACAAAAACATGCTGTGAAAATTAACTCCACAGCAGTTACAGCAAAAAAACGTGCCATGGTCAAAGTTGGGCAAAATTTAAGGTAACAATTTTTTATTTTTGCTAATATTTTAAAAAATTTAAAAGGTTTTGATCTAATTTTGGGTATACAATTTAATTTTGATTAATAAAAGTAATATTACTGGAAAAAAGTGCTTAGCTTTAACAAGTTTTGTGTTAAGTGATAAAATTTCTTTCCTGATTATTTACAAAATGCATTATGTTTGGGCCCATAACTTTTTTAAATTATATAATACAGACCTAATTTCTGGCATGTACATAGGAATTATATAGAGGATTATTTATAGGAAATATGAGGAAAAACAGATGGTTTTGATATTAGGCAGTCCTGAAGTGCGAAAATAGGTTTTTAATAAAAAATTGAGGTTTTTCCTTAATTTCTCAAAGGAATAAAGTCGCAAAGACCCAGTTTTCGGCTTGGTAGGAGATCTTGGGGACATCTAACATTATGCTGAATTTTGGATTCCTAGGTCTTACGGTTTCAAAACGTGCCACATCTACGGACGGACGGACGACGGACAATGGACCACGACTATAGCTCAGATGACTTAAAGTCACTGGAAAGTGTTATTTTTCATGTGAATAGCTGGCTTTAATATATAAAGGTTTTTGATACAACTTGGAAACGCAGCGAATAGCTGGCTCCAAATATGAACAGGCTTTTGATAAAATTTAGAAACGCATAGTGTTATATTTCATGTGAATAGCTGGCTTTAATATAAACAGGATTTTGATAGGAATCTGGAAACGCATTGTTTTATATTTCATGAGAATAGCTGGTTTAAATATAAACAGGCTTTTGATAGGTATCGGGAAACGCAGTGTTATATTTCATGTGAATAGCTGGCTTTAATATAAACAGGCCTATGATAGGAATCTGGAAACACAGTATTACTTTTCATGTGAATAACTGGCTTTAATATATACAGGCTTTTGATAAAAATTGGAAAAGCAGTGTTATATTTCATGGGAATAGCTGGCTTTAGATAGAAATCTGAAAATACACTGCGTTATATTACATATCATATCTGGCAGAGGCACTACAAACAAACATCTTTCCCATGAAGATTAAAACATTTTCTGAGTAACTATTCATGACCCAATACTTAATAATGGTCACACGACAAATTCTACAAGGTATTTGATAATGTGGTAAAAGGCAATCTTAATAAAACACCAAAGAAGGAACACAATAGTGATGTGAACTAGTCCTTCATCACAACCTTAATTTTATGTTCATTCAGGATTTGGTGAGTGAAAGGAATATATTGATAAGATGACCATCTTACCAAGGTCATGAGAGCAGCTCTGCTAATGTCTGCTGAATCTGAGACTGGAGTGCTTGGTTGTCTTAAATTCTTAACTGTTACCAGGACACATCACGGTTAGTTATAACAGATTTCTGATGTTTTAATTTTCTTGTACATTGGCTATAGATAGATATCACTCAACAACAGGACGTGTCAAATTGCTGAATTGCTGTATGGAGATCCATGCTTTGACTCACTGATATGCAAAGTGTGTGCATTTTTTGTTGTAATTCCTATGATAGAAGTGCAGCAAATGAGAACTTATGCTTTACCAAAGTTATGTGAATACTCTGTCTGTAGTCTAGAACATGTCATGTAGGAAAGATTCCTTGTTAAAGAAAATACAAAACAAGAGAAACAAAACTCTGCAAACCCTAACATATCCTGAAAAAAATGGAAAAACTGAATCAAAGGATTTCTGCTTGTTTAGATGCTGAACTACACATTTTGAAAATATCTTTACATATATGTGTACAAACCTGGTGTCAAAATGGGGTGTGGACATTCATTAATACAACTATAGAACTGCTTTGTGACATTCACTATGAATAATCAGTATGCTGGGAAATATATAACCACACTTAAAGCTTTTACATTTCACAAGACTTGGTTAATTCTACCAAGCTTTTTTCCCTCTTACTTTACTTTTAAACAAATCCGCATGTATATGATTATACCCACCTCTCCGCCACATTCAAAGGCTTCTCTATTTTTTGTTGTCCTTAGGATAGTGTGGAAAAGGCAGGACTATTTTGCTCAAATGAAAATCTACACAAAAATCTAGGTTACCGCTTTTATTTAAATTAGACATTTCTTGGCATCGCAGGTGCCAGAGTATCCCAAGACATAGTAGCCCCCCCCCCCCCTTTTAGAATAGGCCCCCATTTTTAGTAGCATATACTGACACTTGGCAAGCAATTATTGTTTCTTCCATCTATCCATCCAAAATGTTTTGAAGATGTTGGTCCTGTGACCTTGACCTTTTGGCACATCATAAGACTATCCAAGATCTTCTGTCACCTTGATTTTGGGACCAATCCGATCTTGAGATATTAAAGAGTTTGTGTAATTTTCAGCAAAAATGACCTATTCAAGGTCAAGGTCACTCTCTTAGCCTCCTGTGCCCTTGACCTTTGACCCCAAAATCAATTCGGGTCTTGCTTTCCAATGGGCCATATACAAGTAAAGTTTGAAATCCATACATCAATAAAAGCAGGAATTATCATCCAGAAACTAATTTTTGGACAGTTGGCTCCTGTGACCTTCACCTTTGACCTTGTAACCTCAAACTTGATAGGGGTCTTCCTCTAATGGCAGATGAACTATATGTGCAAGATGAAAGGTCTGAGATGAAATGTTTGGCTGAAAATGCATCCACAATCTTTTTAAAGATGTGTCCTGTGACCTTGACCTTAGACCTCATTACCCCAAAATCAATTGGAGTCTTGCTTTTTCAATGGAACTTATATAAGTCAAGTTTGAAATCAATAATTCAATAAAAGCAGGAATTATCATCCAGAAACTAGTTTTTGACAGATAGCTCCTGTGGCCTTGACCTTTGACCTTGTGACCCCAAAATTGATATGGATCATCTACTATTGGCACATGAGCTATATATTCAAGATGGAAGACCTGGGATGAAAGTTTGGCTTAAAATACATCCACAGTATTTTTTGAAATGCGAGTCCAGTGACCTTGACCTTTGACCTCATAACCCTAGAACCTATAGGGTTCTTACTTTAGTGGTGGGCCATACATAAGTCAAGTTTGAAATCCATATGGCTATCAACACTAGAGATATCACAAGGCTATCCAAGATCTTCGGTCACCTTGATTTTTGGACCAGTCCATGCAAGCTTACCTGAGATATTTTAGAATTTGTGTTATTTTAAGCAAAAATGGACCTATTCAAGGTCAAGGTCACTCTCCCAGCATAGGTCATGACCTTATTTTAAATAGGCTTAAATAGCTTCGTCCCCTTACCTATATCTATACAAATGTAGTTTGAAAAAGATCAGTGAAATATTTTTAGAGTTATCCAGCTCACAAGGTTTTTCTGCGGCGGCGGCGGGACCGTCGTGAAACCATAGTATTCCGACTTTGTCTGGGGTTACAATTATATTATTTACAACAGAAATTTTAGCTTCACTGAACAAAATTTTTAGCTTTGCTGAACAAAATTGCTTTGCTGATTAAGTCATCCCAGCTTTTGCAGTCATGTTGACCTCATTTTATAGGGCACCAATTGTAAAGGCTGGACGAAGAAACTTGTAACTTTACATCCATGGAAGTCCTAAAAAATAGTTCATGCCTATTGAACATGAACAATTTTACAATAAATTTGCTAAAGACCAGTGGCGCCACCTGTAGTTTCTTATTTCACACATTTTTCTCCATTTCTTTTACCGTCAAATGATATCAATCATATCAGTTTCTTAGCTTTGGTTGCACCTAGTGTCCTGAAACTGGGTGAGTATATTGATAAAGACTTATGGTGGCACCTGTACTTTTTCTATTCCTGATACATTTTTCCTCTTGTTTTTGAGACTGCAAAATTACATCAATGGTATCAGATTCTCAAATGTGGTTTCATGCAATGTCTTGAAACACCTGATGTGTTGAGGCCCTTCCACACAAAATGCTGCACTGCAAATACTTCACTTAATAAACAGCTGGCATTTTTGCAGTCGTGAATATTGAACTTTTTCCAGCTTTGCTTTGCAGCACTGCACAGCGCGGTGTTTGGTGTGGGCACTCCAGTGTATTTGCATGTACTCAACATTTTTTTGCAGCATAGCACGGAGCAGCGCAACATTTGGTGTGGATGGGCCTTTGATCATGTCTCTTCGGTATTGGGTATGTGTTCTTGGAGGATTTTGAAAACTGAAGACCTTGACCTTCTCACATTTGTCTTTTGTACAACCTGTAAAGATCAGTCATGATTGGTTTCGGTCTTTAAAATATGTGACCCATCACTTGAAGAGGAACCCTGCTGAATTCGGTGTCAGAAGGTCAAAAGGTCAAGATCACATCTGAAGTTATCTCAGTTTGGTTTTGAGATAAAATTTGTGTTGTGAATGTTAGCTTATAATGTTGTGCTAGTTAGTTGAGAGTCTTGACACATGGGTCACTTGTTTAAAAGATGAAATACATTTCTTCACAACCTTTCTTTTAATATGCCTGTGACCAATTTCACTTAAGTTCAGCTAGGATCCACATTCAAAGGAAGAATAATTTTTGGCCTTAACAACTAGTAAAAGTATCAGCACAGTTTTTATTCAGAACCACACAGACATTGTTATTTGTTTTTTTGCTCTGACAGATCAAGGGTCAGTACATAACACCACAAGTTTAGATTTAAACTGTAGTTAATGGTACATTTTACTTAATTAAAAAAAAAATTAAATTTTATCACATGATATAAATATTGTGTTTTGGCTGGCAGTTTGAATTCTGACACAAAAATAGTGCTGTTAATATCAATGTGTCAATGATTTATGTTTTATACTTGGTTTAAACAAGGGACCTATGGGTCACGACGCTCAGCTGTTATATATGATAAAAAAATAAAAAAATATTTTTTAGAAATGAGGCACATGCTGGTTTTGTGTGGTAATAAATATAAGCTGTATTATGAGTTGTGGGTGTTTAGCTTATGTATGATTTTGATAGTATCTTTGGAGACAGGGAAGAGGATTGATTTCATTTATTTTATTAACAAATGGAGTGCTATTGTCACACAGATTTTGACTTGGCCATATAACTTATAAGCAGAAATATAATATAAGAGTTTAACTATTTATTAAAAAAATTACAAAATTGTCCCAAATATAATTTTTATTAAAAATAATTAGAGAATCATATGATTTTTTAAAATGAAATATAACTGAAATGATTATTAAAATAATATTAAAGAATATATTCATGAATGCATTCATGAATACATTTTGAAAGTATTTGCACGAGTATTCATATACTTTCATTTTTACCTGAATTCCCATTCTTTATGCAAGAAATTTTATAATGGAGTACATAATCATATTTGTATTAAAATACAATTACAAAGTATTTGCACCATGTCTGGTATTTATTCAGTTTTCACCAAACAATGATTTTGAGAATCCAGAATATACAAAATTCACACATTTAAATAATGATCATAAGTACTTGGTTTTATGGCTTTTATTTATATTAAAAAATAACTGTAAAAAATTCATTTTGGACTAATTTCACCTCAATGTATACACTAGACACAGTAGGATTCTAGATTAATATTATCAACTGCATCTTTGTCTATCATTAATTTCCTTCATATAATCCCTAATGATTAGTAATGAATAATATGATTTACTTCTTTATCATTAAAAATGAACTGAAAAATGCCATAGGTGACTGCATGGTGTTATTTGGAATATGTGACATTCTACCCATCGATACAAGATTCTTATATCATCAGTAACTGCAAGTTAATTTCCTGTTATTATAAACTAACAAATTCCTTTTCTATTTTTCTTTAATTTGTTATTAAAAACCAAGAAAAATTTATTAATTTATTGTTTATTGTTATGTTGTTGGTTAAAACTACTAGATGAGTTGGGTTGGACACCTGGATCAACTGTGGCTGGCCATAAGCTGCCTGGATTCTCGCCTCATGCGTGCATAATTTGATGAAAGGTCAACAAGGTCAACATACAGGTGACTCAAGAGGGGCTGGAGAGAGCCAAAGTCTGACAGGGTCTCATTAAAACATTAATAAATGCTACAATATTTGGCCAATTTCTTTCAGCGTTCTAAACTAAAAAGCTGAAATCCTTATGTGTGCATGATATGAAAATTATATCAACAGTGCTCTCAGGAAACAAACGTGCCATGGTCACAGTTGGGCAAAATTTAAGGTACTTATTTTATATTTATACTAATAACTTATAAAATTTGAAAAATTCAGAACTAATTTTGGGTATTCAATTGAATCTTGATTAAATAATGTTACATCCCTGACAATAAAATCTTTAGCTTTAGCAATGCCCTTGTTAAGGGAGTAAATATATTTCTTGATTTTTTACAAAGTGCATTATGTTTGGGCCCATAACTTAAAAAAAAAAATACACAATACTGACATCATTTCTGGCATGTGCATAGCAAATGTATAGAAAAATATGTATATTATATATGATCAAAGTCAGATCAGTGGTTTTGATATTAGGCAGTCTTAAAGTGTAACAATGGGTTTTTAATGGAAAAATGAAGTTTTTCATTGATATCTCGAAGGAATTAAGTCCTAGTGACCAAATTCTTGGCATGGTAGGGGATTTTGGAGAAATCTAACTGTATGCCAAATTTAAGGAACTTAGAGCTGAAGCTCGGGAGCTGAGCTCTAGCAAACTGCATAACACTAGCAATATGTGACATGGTGCTTGAAAAATTGAATAAAATCTACAGTTTTTGATCAACTGGTTTCAAATTTTTGGTGTTAACAGTTGAAATGCTAACAAAAACATGCTGTGAAAATTAACATCTACGGACGGACGTACGGACGGACGGACGGACAGACGGACAGACGACGGACAATGGACCACGACTATAGCTCAGATGACTTATAGTCAGCTGAGCTAAAAATATAGGGTAAAAAATTTCTGGCACTGCAAATCTAGTACAATATTATGATGTCTATACTACACAGTTATTTGTTGGAAGCCACTTGTAGTTTGACGTAAACCAATAGCTAGCTCTGTGAAGGGCATGGTGATTTGTATTTTATGTTTATCCTTGCTTGGTCTGACATGACAGCAGCAATACAAGTCCCAGGGCAGCCAGCTGTTTTCACTGCTGTGTTTGTTCATGTCATCAGGCTGTGGTCCTAATTTTCTGTTTACTCTGCTGTATTCGTGCACACCTGACAGACAAGCGTGACAGGATTCTCTGGTATGTCTGTGCCTGGTCTGACTGGGATCTGTGACTTTCCTGGCCTGGTGCTTTCTCTGCCTCTGACAGCCTTTGCAGGTGGTTTCTCTCAGCATGTGGTCAGCATCACGAGATGTGTTCCAGCAGCGTGTTCCGTGTTCATTACCTACAAGGCAACAGCCAGGTCTACATTGGATGGGAGTTTCCTTTGTCTGGTCTGAAGTCATCAGATTTTCCATATACCAACGTTCACGGATGTCACCCATGAATTTACTGAACGTCTCCTGTATAAAGGCCAGCGTAATCAGACCTGGAAGACCTCTGTGTCTGCTTCGACCACCGGTGTCACCTGTCACACTACCTGCCCCACTCTCTACTCTGACAGACTGAAGAACATCTTTGCTGACATCATACTCCTGTGGTGGCAATTTCACTGCTGATGTTGGAACCTCTGGTGTAATGTAAGGTGTTGTTGGCCACCATGTCTCCATGGCAACAGATGGTGGTGGGAGTCTCTGCCTGATAGACATGGTTACCATGGTGGCTGTTACCATGGACACTACAGCAGCAGCATATGCCACAGTGCACACAACCACAACCTGCAAAGAACACGAAAATACTGTCTTACTGATAAGGCATAACTAAACAGCAAAAGATATACTGAGCAAGTATAACAGCATCAGGTGTACTAATCGGAAATAACTGTATAGCAACAGGTAAACAGCCCCGTGCAGCCTACCTTGCATGCTGTGGTGATTATGAAGGTGGCCAGAGTTTTTTTTTTTTTTTTTTTTTGTTACAATGCCCTGCACTGCCTACCTTGCATGCTGTGGTGATCATGAAGTAGACCAGAGTTTGTTTTTGTTGTTGTTATGCACACTTCACTGCCGACCTTGCATGCTGTGGTGATCATGAAGGTGACCAGAGTTTGTTTTTGTTGTTGTTACGAACCCTTCACTGCCTACCTTGCATGCTGTGGTGATCATGAAGGTGACCAGAGTTTGTTTTTGTTGTTGTTACAAACCCTTCACTGCCTACCTTGCATGCTGTGGTGATCATGAAGGTGACCAGAGTTTGTTTTTGTTGTTACGAACCCTTCACTGCCTACCTTGCATGCTGTGGTGATCATGAAGGTGACCAGAGTTTGTTTTTGTTGTTGTTATGCACACTTCACTGCCGACCTTGCATGCTGTGGTGATCATGAAGGTGACCAGAGTTTGTTTTTGTTGTTGTTACGAACCCTTCACTGCCTACCTTGCATGCTGTGGTGATCATGAAGGTGACCAGAGTTTGTTTTTGTTGTTGTTACAAACCCTTCACTGCCTACCTTGCATGCTGTGGTGATCATGAAGGTGACCAGAGTTTGTTTTTGTTGTTGTTACGAACCTTTCACTGCCTACCTTGCATGCTGTGGTGATCATGAAGGTGACCAGAGTTTGTTTTTGTTCTTGTTATGCACACTTCACTGCCGACCTTGCATGCTGTGGTGATCATGAAGGTGACCAGAGTTTGTTTTTTGTTGTTGTTACGAACCTTTCACTGCCTACCTTGCATGCTGTGGTGATTATGAAGATGACCAGAGTTTGTTTTTGTTGTCGTTACAAAGCCCTGCACTGCCTACCTTGCATGCTGTGGTGATCATGAAGGTGACCAGAGTTTGTTTTTGTTGTTGTTACGAACCCTTCACTGCCTACCTTGCATGCTGTGGTGATCATGAAGGTGACCAGAGTTTGTTTTTGTTGTTGTTATGCACACTTCACTGCCGACCTTGCATGCTGTGGTGATCATGAAGGTGACCAGAGTTTGTTTTTTGTTGTTGTTACGAACCTTTCACTGCCTACCTTGCATGCTGTGGTGATCATGAAGGTGACCAGAGTTTGTTTTTGTTGTTGTTATGCACACTTCACTGCCGACCTTGCATGCTGTGGTGATCATGAAGGTGACCAGAGTTCGTTTTTGTTGTTGTTACGAACTCTTCACTGCCTACCTTGCATGCTGTGGTGATCATGAAGGTGACCAGAGTTCGTTTTTGTTATTGTTATGAACCCTGCACTGCCTACCTTGCATGCTGTGGTGATTATGAAGATGACCAGAGTTTGTTTTTGTTGTCGTTACAAAGCCCTGCACTGCCTACCTTGCATGCTGTGGTGATCATGAAGGTGACCAGAGTTTGTTTTTGTTGTTGTTACGAACCCTTCACTGCCTACCTTGCATGCTGTGGTGATCATGAAGGTGACCAGAGTTTGTTTTTGTTGTTGTTACGAACCCTTCACTGCCTACCTTGCATGCTGTGGTGATCATGAAGGTGACCAGAGTTTGTTTTTGTTGTTGTTACAAACCCTTCACTGCCTACCTTGCATGCTGTGGTGATCATGAAGGTGACCAGAGTTTGTTTTTGTTGTTACGAACCCTTCACTGCCTACCTTGCATGCTGTGGTGATCATGAAGGTGACCAGAGTTTGTTTTTGTTGTTGTTATGCACACTTCACTGCCGACCTTGCATGCTGTGGTGATCATGAAGGTGACCAGAGTTTGTTTTTGTTGTTGTTACGAACCCTTCACTGCCTACCTTGCATGCTGTGGTGATCATGAAGGTGACCAGAGTTTGTTTTTGTTGTTGTTACAAACCCTTCACTGCCTACCTTGCATGCTGTGGTGATCATGAAGGTGACCAGAGTTGGTTCTGGTTGTTGTTACAAACCCTTCACTGCCTACCTTGCATGCTGTGGTGATCATGAAGGTGATCAGAGTTTGTTTTTGTTGTTGTTACAAACCCTTCACTGCCTACCTTGCATGCTGTGGTGATCATGAAGGTGACCAGAGTTTGTTTTTGTTGTTGTTACGAACCTTTCACTGCCTACCTTGCATGCTGTGGTGATCATGAAGGTGACCAGAGTTGGTTTTTGTTGTTGTTACAAACCCTTCACTGCCTACCTTGCATGCTGTGGTGATCATGAAGGTGACCAGAGTTGGTTTTTGTTGTTGTTACAAACCCTTCACTGCCTACCTTGCATGCTGTGGTGATCATGAAGGTGACCAGAGTTGGTTTTTGTTGTTGTTACAAACCCTTCACTGCCTACCTTGCATGCTGTGGTGATCATGAAGGTGATCAGAGTTTGTTTTTGTTGTTGTTACGAACCCTCACTGCCTACCTTGCATGCTGTGGTGATCATGAAGGTGACCAGTTTGTTTTTGTTGTTGTTACGAACCCTCACTGCCTACCTTGCATGCTGTGGTGATCATGAAGGTGATCAGAGTTTGTTTTTGTTGTTGTTACGAACCCTCACTGCCTACCTTGCATGCTGTGGTGATCATGAAGGTGACCAGTTTGTTTTTGTTGTTGTTACAAACCCTTCACTGCCTACCTTGCATGCTGTGGTGATCATGAAGGTGACCAGTCTCTTGAAGGCTTTGTTTGATGACAGCACCTGCACATCACTGTACGTGTACCAGCCTTGCCAAAGTCCTTGTCGCTCTGCAATCCTGCCAACAAAATAAAGATGAAGGTAACAGATGGTTTTAAAGTTACTATGAAGAAAACCAAAATGTAAAACTGCAATTTTTTTTTTTTTACAAGATATAAGCTTTTTTTCTTCAGCTGTCAAACCTCATTCAATTATATGTTGTATTTGTAAGACATTAATCACACAAATAAAATGACTAATACAGGTTTTTAGTTTTGAAATCAGGAGATAATTCTTATTGCAAAATGACTAGTGATAGGTGCCAGGAAGGCACAAAGGTCCATCCTCACCAGATTGCAAAAGAAATTTGCACTCCTGACTGTAGTTGTTAGAAAACCTGGTCCAAGATGCTTGAAAGATTGCTTATAATTGGACAGATATGCTTTCACTCTCAAACTTGTATTGGTATAAATGATGGCCTTAAAATTCAGAAACAGAATTTTGTAAAAATGCATTGTTAGAGTGTGTGCACTGGTCAAGCTATACCTTGTTGCATAAATGTTTATGTAATTATATCTGCAACTGTGCTTTAGTACTCTTTTTTTTCTTGTAAATCATTCAGTGTTTAGTGTGATGTTCTTACTTGCATTCCACTTTATTCATCTGCTGCTGGAACTCCTCTTCTCTGACAAACAAACTCCAGTCCTGAAAAGATAGTCCATTCTACATGACACAAATCAATATGTACAACCCTGACAAACACCTACAGACTAAGCCCCAGTATCACCACCTGAGATGCCAGGTAAGTGAGGTAACTTAGTTTCAGGCTTATTCAACAAGTATTGGAGAAAGAGGGACAGGGTTGGGGTCAGGTATATGCTGCAGTGCTCAGGTACAGGTATTTGTGAAATGGTCAGGTACAGGTCCAGCATTTTTTGTAGAGTACCTAGGTTCAGGTCCAGGTACATTTCAAAGACATTTGAACTAGTTTAACAACAATTGTATAAATTGCAACCCTTGTATATTTGATGATAAATTATAGTAGAAATGCAGAATATATTATTAATAAGTATTAAATGATCAATCCCTATGTCTTCTTCTAAATCTTCACCAGTGTTTTATATAATATAGACAACAAGAATCTACATGGTGTTTATGAGATACCCATCTCTTATGCTTTGCTGGTTGCTCTTTACTTTGTGCAGATAATGCTACAATAAACTTCCTGTTTAAAGGCTGGAGTTAGACAAGTTTGCCAGCCCAGCTAGCTCACTCACCTTCAAAGGCTGCTGTCTTTAAAGCTTGGTAATTACCTCTGCCTGGGTAAGGTAATTGCCTTGATAGGGTTGTCATCTTTGCACATGTATGTAACTGACCCATGCAACTGTGAATAACGACTACATTTTTGTAAAATACACTGAACAAGCACTTTTGTGGGCCTTATAAAGATTATAGTGACATCTTGATACAAAGTGAACACTGGGCTTACGATGGCATGTAAGAAGTTGCGCTCGAGTTTATTCAGGTCCTGAACTTCCTTGTCTGCTGATTCTGCCCATTCATCATTGAACACTTCATCTTCAGTGCCTTCATCGTACAGAAACTTGGAAGCCATCATCTGTAAGTGAATATGTAGAGAGGTTAACATTACCAGTGTTCTTCAAAAAACAAATTAGAAAAGACCGGCATTGCTGGCATTTGAATACATGTAGATCTGTGGAACAGGTGCAAATTTTAATGGGGAAAGTCGCTTTAACTAGGTTCATAGAGAGGTTAAGGTTTGATCACAATTAAAGTTGGTAGACTCCTGAATTCTGAGGTAAACAACAGCATTCAGTGTAGATAATCTTGTTCATTTTCAGCACAAAAATTATGACAAAATATATATATATATTTATAAATATATATAAATTGATATTTACTTTGTTTTGTATTTTCTCATCTAATTATAACTGTATCTGCTGAAACAGAGTTTCACATTTACTATGCTGTCATACAGATTCTGCTGCTGACCTATGGATGGGTCTTTCTGAAACCCGGGCATGAATCCTGGGTCACATATGAACTAAAGATTACCAAAGAATGGTAGTGCAACCTTTAATTCTTTTTTAAAGTGTCCATCTGTGTCTTTCTTTTTGTGATGATTGCACATATTTCAAGAGTGCTTAATGTTTTGGGCTGCTCTTGTGAATGTCCATAGATTTTGGATACTGTAATCTCTTACTGGTGGTGCCATCTGCAATAATGTTTGTGTGGTGTCCAATGTCTGTTTGCTCTGGGTGAAAATAACTCATATCACAGGAGTGGTTAAATGTGTTGACCTGAAATTTTTGCATGTATATCCATCTTTTATAGCTTTCTTGTGCATAAGACCTTTGGCAACAACTATAGTCACATACTTGTAGAATGCATCCATGCATTTATCTCAGTATTTATTTAATGTATTGGCCTCCCAAGTTTGCAGTCCACAGATCTTGGAATGCTTCACTTATATACATGACTAGTAGTGCCAACTACAATCAATTTCATCTGCCGTCCATATGTAGATCTGTTTGTGGTGAAATCACCCATATCTCAGGAGTCATTTGATGTATCAGCCTTAAATTTTGCATGTCCAAAGATCTTTGATATTTTATCTTGTACCCATGACTAGTGGTGCCACCTACAATATTTTTTTAATTATGCCATCCATGTGTCTTTGTCCACAAATTGGAAGGGATGTCATGTCAGGAGGTGCTGAGAGGTATTATAAAACACCCTTTATTTGTCTATCAGCAGATCTATGTAAAAAGTACAAAACAAATTTGTTTTAAAGTTACTGAGGGTTGAGATAACATCCAATTTTATTTAATTCAAAGGATCCCCTTTCTAACAGCATTAATTGACTCTAGGTGGGGTTGTGATGTCTCTTGACATCTTTTTATTACAATTATACCACCATAAGGATGGGTGGTGGTACAAACAATCCAATCTGCTGTACCATCCATCCTCTAGTTGGGGGTATTAAATTAAAACACAAGCAGTGTTGCTTGTATTATTGGTCTTATCTACTGAATATGACATTAACGACCATGCTTGCCTTTCAGGAATTCTTCAGCGACTTGGCATTAAAGAAAATGTATTAGAGTGGAAAGATGGATCGTGCAAACTGCCCGCAAAACAGCCTTATTGAAGAAGAAAATTCTAAAAGCCAAAATATCACACTCGAGTTACCAACAAGTGACCCATTGGTCATGATGCTCAGCTGAATTTGATATGTATACAAGTGATGCATGTAATAACTAGACATTTCTAGGCAATTGGATGCCATAGTATCCCCCCCCCCCCCCCCCCCCGATTAAAATATAGGCCCCCATCTTCAAAAGCATATACTGACACTTGGCAAGCCACCAGGGTTTCTTCAGGTGTGACCTTCAAAACCAAAGTCAAAGTCACAATTCTCTTTCAGCAACTTATCATCTGACATATTTCATTTTCAGATAAAAACATCTATGAACTTATTTTGAAACTATGAAACTATTTTTTCACCAAATTAAAGGTCAAAGCCACTGTCACATGGAAGGTCATGACCCCAATCTAAATATACCTCATCCCATAACCTATATGTATATACATAATATGAAAGGGTCACAGATAAGTGACAAATATATTGTGATGAATGCAGAGTATGTAGAATACAAGATATGTCCCCAGCCACCTTCAGCCTGTCTCCTCCTCTCTCTCTAGTGCTCTCTCTCTGACCCCGTACAGTCCTACTTTTCATACTAGCCACGTCCTTGTCAATATGCAGTCCCCTCTGGCGACAATACACCAAAGCAGTTTACATTTCTTAATACCCCAACCCAGGCCTGGTGTGACAGAAAGAAATCTGTCCATTAGCTTTTGACTTAAAATTCTCACTGTTCTGTCAAGTGGCAATGATGGGGGTATTAAAAGGCCTTAAAACAAGAAAAGGATAACAACAGGTGGCCCCACCTGTTTCCAATACATGACAACACTATCCTTGATCATAAGTCAACTTGATTTTTGGAACAATCCATGGAAGATTTCTTGAGATATTTAAGAATTTGTTGTTTTCCCCCCAAAATGGATCTATTAAAGGTCAAGGTTACTCTCCTCGAAAAGTTCATGACCCCATTTTAATAGGCTTTGTCCTCTCATCCATATCCATGCACTTGTTAAGTTTGGTTAAGATCTGTGAAATATCTTTTGAGTTACCGCGTATACAAGATGTATCTGCGACTTTGATACAATGATTGATGTTGTGATCTGGTTAAAAAATATTTGTTAAGGAACCTTGAACAATGAGTAGAATGACTTCTAGAGTGCTTAAAATCATGTTATTTTGCCCATGGTCCTTAGAAAATAACAGTAAGCCAAATTTTGGATTTGTAGGTTTAATGGTTTCAAAACGTGCCAGTCTAACGGATAGATGGTCAGACGTTAAGACTAATGGACTGACGACGGACAATGGACAAAGACTAAAGCTCAGATGACTTATAAACAGATGAGCTAACAAGTGACCCATGGGTCATGATGCTCAGCGGACTGACATGTTGACAATTTCCTTGCACTGGCGACTAAGTATAAGTATAAGTTCATCAAGACCGATAAGCCACCAAATTTGATGACAATTTACTCAGCCGTTCCTGAAGAATCTGGCAATTCATGTGTATTTTACATTATTTTTGGAAATAAAGCCCCTTAATTTGGAGAATATGGGTCATAGTGGCCTAATATCAGGTTTCTGAGGAGAACTTTTGAGAAACTCTCAGGATGTCAAGTTAGAAGATTTTAGGTCCGATTGGTTATGATTTGTGGCCTGCTTTGGTATCACAATTTCAATTATTCTGGGGGGTGTTTATAAGCCCCCTACCTCAGAGTATATGGGTAACAGAGACCCCATTTCAGGATTCCAAGGAGACGATTCATTGACCTCCCTGGATGTCAAATTAGAAGATTCTGGGACCAATGGTCACAATTTGTGCCCTGTTAACAGATGACCGCCTCTTTAAAGGACTCAAAAATAGAGAAACAAGGCCTACAGGCCTAATGCGAACCTGTGCAAAGTTTTGGAGTATGAATGGTGGTTTATTTTTAAAATTTAATATTGATCCTTTAAAGTCCTGCATATCTACCTTAGTCATTATGATTTAAGCAAAATGGACATTTCGGACCTGCAAGTTTCAGACTAGGACATTTTAAAACTAGAATATGGGTAGTCAACAAGCTACTATGTGTATCCGCAGAAATCAGAGTGGGACAGATGAAGTGCGGCATGGATTAAATGGCAAGGGGAATAGAGTGAGGTGTGTTGCATATTAGCATGGATGTCTGCAGAGTAAACGTGAATGTAGCTGGTGCCATCTGTCATAAAATCGAGAAAATTGTCCAGGATGTATAAACCTGCAAAATTTCAGGTGGATAAGTCAAACCACTGCTGAGATATGAGTGATTTTATCCGAAGGCAGATGAACAGATGGACACTGTGCAAGAGTGGTTGCAGGTGGCGCCACCAGTTTTGCCGTTGATGAAGAGCTAGATGTGAGATCTATACACATGCAAAATTTTGGCCCAATCGGTCAAATGGTTCCCGAGATATGAGCTTGGATGTCTGCAGAGTAAACGTGGATGTAGGTGGCGCCACCTGTCATAAAATTGAGAAAGCTGTCCAGGATGTATAAACCTGCAAAATTTCAGGAGGATAAGTCAAACCACTGCTGAGATATGAGTGATTTTATCCCAAGGCAGATGAACAGATGGGTGCTATGCATTGATGGTTGCAGGGGGTGCCACCAGTTTTGCCTAAGGTGAAGAGCTATGTGAGATCTATACACAAGCAAAATTTTGGCCCAATCGGTCAAATGGTTCCCGAGATATGATCTGGATGTCTGCAGAGTAAACATGAATGTAGGTGGTGCCACCTGTCTTAAATCAAGAAAGCTGTCCAGGATGATTAATCCTGCAAAATTTCAGGTTGATAAGTGAAAACAACTGCTGAGATATGAGTGATTTTATCCCATGGCAGATGAACAGATGGACACTGTGAAAAAATGGTTGCAAGTGGCGCCACCAATTTTAGTGTATGTTATAAAGCTATCAAAGGGCTACATTTGTGCAAAATTTTTAGCCTGATCGGTCAAACGGTTCCCGAGATATGCGGGTTTATGTGTGGCAACAGACGCACAAATGGACGCTGGGCAGCGAGGAAAGGTCAGAGGTCAACCAAAAATGAGGCGCAGCAGTTCACATGTGACCTGATGATAATATCAATTTGCTAAAAATGCAAACCAAATTTTTTCAAACAGTTGAAAGATATAGTTCCAATAATCTGGGAATTCTGCATCTAAACAATGTGTCAAGACGTCTAGACGCTGTGTCTAGACGTCTAGACTCAGCGTCTAGACACCCCCCAAGAGCAAGGTCAGTTGCCATGGTGATGTCTGGACCCCACCTGTTTGTACTGAATGACCTCTTGACTTGGCTGCTGAAACTCAGCACATTGTCAAATCTGTTTTCAAATACAAAAAGCCTTTTTCAATTGGCTACGTTTTTTTAAAACTGTATTTACCCAATCTTTTCTTATAAAGCTGGCAGAACCATACCATAGAATAATTCTTGTAAAGTTTAAACCAATCAGCTTAACAGTGTCATCATAAATCAGTGTATACGCTAGAAGAGTTTAAAATTACATTTTCGCTTGTAAAAAACACATCAATGTAGGTGGCGCTACCAATATCTCAAAATCAGATATAACATATGTGACAAATATTGGTATAAAATTTGGTGATTATAGCTCTAGCAGTTTCTGAGATTTTAATTTTAGTGTGCTTTTTTGTACAGATGACTAAGTTCAACCTCCTGTAACTCGGCCAAAAATCTCCGAACTGGAACCATTCGAACAAAATTGAGAGAGATTGTTCCAGGGAACATTTCTGTGAAATATTGGACAAATTGGCTGGACAGTTTCAGAGAAGAAGATTTTTAAAGGTTTTTAAGCTTTTTCTCTATAAAATCTAAATTAATGCAGATACCCAATAATAAGCTCCAGGGCACCAAGTTTCACATGTGACTAATTCTCACATATAATTTGGAGCTGCTAGCTCTGACGGTTTTTGACTTACAGCCATGAATAGCGGAAAGCCAGCCCTGGATGGCGGACGGCTGAAGCTGCGCCTTCCCATAAGCTCACAGGTTTGCTAACAAGTGACCCATGGGTCATGACGCTCAGCTGACTGGGAAGAGATTCGCAAAAGGAAATTTTATCACCAGAATGGTAGTATATACCCATTCAACTGAAGCATCAAACAGATTAACCAACAGGCCAAGATTTAGTCTGTATTTATATATCTCAAAAATAGAGAAAAATGTGTAAACTTTTAAAACTAGAATACGGGTAACCGACAAGTGACTACATGTATCTGCCAAAATCGGATAGTGAGGCATGGATTGAGTGGCAAGGGGAAATAGAGTGAGGTATGTTGCATATTAGCATGGATGTCTGCAGCCTAAATGTGTATGAAGGTTGTGCCACCTACCACAAATCCAGAAAGCTGTCCAAGTTGTATACACCTGCAAAATTTTAGGCAGAAAAGTCAAACCACTACATGTATATGAGCGATTTTTGCCCATGGCAGACAAACAGACAAACACTGTGCAAAAATCTTTGCAGGTAACCCCTCCAGTTTTGTGTATGATAAAGACCTATGTGAGATCTAAACACATGCACAATTTTGGCCCAATCGGTCAAATGGTTCCTGAGATATGAGCTTGGATGTGTCCAGCTTTAACTAGAATGTAGGTGGCGCCACCTGTCATAAAATCAAGAAAGCTGTCCACGATGTATAAACCTGCAAAATTTTAGGCAGTTATGTCGAACCACTACAGAGAAATGAGTAATTTTAGGCCACGGCAGACTAAAAGACAGACGCTGTGCAAACATTGTTACAGGTGGCGCCACCATTTTTTGTGTATGTTACAGAGCTATCAAAGGGCTACATTTGTATAAATTTTATTTCCTGATCGGTCAAACGGTTCCCGAGATATAAGCTTGGATGTCATCAGCGTGAACGTGAACGTTGGTGGCGCCACCTGTCATAAAATCAAGAAAGCTATCCTGGATGTATACACATGACGAATTTCAGGTGAATTAGTCAATTCACTGCAGAGATATGAGTGATTTTAACCCAAGGCAGATGAACAGATGGACACTGTGCAAACATGGTTACAGGTGGCGCCACCATTTTTTGTGTATGTTATAAAGCAATCCAAGGGCTACATTTGTATCAATTTTATTTCCTGATCGGTCAAACGGTTCCCAAGATATGAGGGTTTATGAGTGGAAACAGACCCACAAATGGACACTGGATAGAGAGGAAAGGTCAGAGGTCAATGCAAATTGGTTAGGTACCAGTTCACATGTGACCCGATAATAGGTGTAAGTTTGGGAAAAATCGGTCCATTAGTCTCCGAGGAGCTCTCTGGAAACGAACACCGCCGCGGCGGAGGAACTCGGTCAAAAACATAGTATCCGCAAAACTTCGTGTTGGCGGATACAAAAATACAGGTGGCTCCACCAGTCTGCAGAAACTAATAAAAACACTTAATGGTCAATATCCATGCAAAAAATCATGGTGATCTCTGCATTAGTTGTTCAGATACTTCAGTTTTTGTATCAAATTGTCCATTATTCTGAGGGATACTTCGGAGTCCTATAGCTTGAAGGATATGGGTAACAGAGACCTAATTTCAAGTTTCCACAGGCACCTTTCAGGGGCCTCCTTGCATGACAAGAATGAAGATTCTAGGTCCAGTTGTTGCGATTTGTACCCTGTTGACAGATAACCACATCTTTAAAGGTCTCAAAAAAAAAGAAAAAAATTCGTAAAAATTTGAAAAAAAAATAGAGGTGGCACACCCAGTCTGCAGAAACTGATGGAACAGCTCATGATCAATATGTATGCCGAAAATCATGACCATCAGTGTTGTAGTTATTGAAATACTGCAGTTTTTGTATCAAATTTTCCTTATTCTGGGGGGGGGGTATTTTGGACCCATACAGCTTAAAGAATATGGGTAACAGAGACCTAATTTCAAGTTTCCATGGAGACTTTTTATGGGTCTCCCTGTGTGTCAAGAATAAAGATTCTTGGTCCAGTTTTTATGATTTGTGCCCTGTTAACAGATGTTCATATCTTTAAAGGTCTCAAAAATACAGAAAAATTTCGTAAAAAAAAACGAACAAATACAGGTGGTGCCACCAGTCTGCAGAAACTTATGAATTACTCCATGATCAATATCCATGCAAACAATTATGGTTATCTCTGCATTAGTTGTTCAGATACTTTAGCTTTTGTATCAAATTTTCCATTATTCTGATCTGTACTTTGGAGTGCCATAGCTCAAAGGATATGGGTAACAGAGACCAAATTTCAGGTTTCCATGGAGACTTATCATGGGTCTCCCTGTGTGTCAAGAACGAAGATTCTAGGTCCAGTCGTTACGATTTGTACCCTGTTGACAGATAACTACATCCTTAAAGGTCTCAAAAATGGAGAAAACAATTCGTGAACTTTAAAAAATACAGGTGGCGCCACCAGTCTGCACAAACTGATGAAACATCTCATGATCAATATGTATGTCGAAAATCATGACCATCAGTGATGTAGTTAATGAGATATTGAAGTTTTTGTATGAAATTTTTGACTATTCTGGGGGGTAATTTTGGGCCCCATAGCTCGAAGGATATGGGTAACAGAGACCTAATTTCTGGTTTCCATGGAGACTTTTCATAGGTCTCTCAGTGTGTCGAAAATGAAGATTCTAGGTCCAGTCGTTACGATTTGTGCCACGCTAACAGATGACAGCTTCCTCAAAGGTCTCAAAAATAGAGGAAAAAATCGTAAAAAATCAAACAGTACAGGTGGCGCCACCAGTCTGCAGGAACTGATCGAACATCTCATGATCAATATATATGCCAAAAATGAAGACCATCAGTGATGTAGTTATTGAGATATTGAAGTTTTTGTATGAAATTTTTTACTATTCTGGGGGGTACTTTGGGGCCCCATAGCTCAAAGGATATGGGTAACAGAGACCTAATTTCTGGTTTCCAAGGAGATTTTTCATGGACCTCTCAGTGTGTCAAGAATTAAGATTCTAAGTCCAGTCTTTATGATTTGTGCCTTGTTAACAGATGTTCACATTTTTAAAGGTCTCAAAAATAGAGAAAAAAATTCGTAAAAAATCGAAAAATACAGGTGGCGCCACCAGTCTGCAGGAAGTGATGTAACATCTCATGATCAATATGTATGCCAAAAATCATGACCATCAGTCAAGTAGTTAATGAGATATTGAAGTTTTTGTATGAAATTTTTGACTTTTCTGGGGGGTACTTTGAGGCCACATAGCTCGAAGGATATGGGTAACAGAGACCTAATTTCTGGTTTCCAAGGAGATTTTTTATGGACCTCTCAGAATCCCAAGTTACAAGGTTCTAGGTCCAGCGGTTACGATTTGTGCCTGGTTAACGGACGGACAGACAGACAGACGGACGACGGACAAAGAGTGATCGCTATAGCTCAGATGACTTTCAGTCAGCTGAGCTAAAAATTGTGCTTATACTAGAAAAATCAAGGTGGTGCAACCAATCTGCAGGAACAGATAAAACACTCCTTGATAATCCGGATAACATGTATATGTCACAGCCATAGAAAACAAAAGAAAAATAGAGAAGAAATTAGTAAGTTAGAAAAAGATATAATGTTCTTGAAAAACAAAATATTTACAGACGCTGAGCAATGTGATAAACATAAATTAAAAGAGAAGGAAGAACAACTATATAAGTATATAGAAGAAAAATCCAGGGGGGGGACGCCATCAGAAGCAAAACCAGGTGGTATGAGGAGGGTGAGAAATCAACAAAATATTTTTTAAATATGGAGAAAAAGAATTACAACAGAAAGGTTGTCAGTAAACTTATTATAAATGGAAATAGAATAAACAATCCACAGGTAATATTAGAGAAAGAAAAAAGTATTTTTCCAGGAACTTTATACTTCAAATCAACAACATGATGTTAGTAAATTTGAAAATTTTCTTGAAAAATATAATATAACAAGGGACCTATGGGTCACGGCGCTCAGCTGTTATATATGATAAAAAAATATGATTTAGATATGATTCACGTGCTGGTTTTGTGTGGTAATAAATATAAGCTGTATTATGAGTTGTGGGTGTTTAGCTTATGTTTGATTTTTATAGTATCTTTGGCGACAGGGAAGAGGATTGATTTCATTTATTTTTTTAACAAATGGAGTGCTATTGTCACACAGATTTTGACTTGGCCATATAACTTATATGCAGAACATATAAGAGTTTAACTATTAATTAAAAAATTACAAATATTGTCCAAAATATAATTTATATTAAAAATAATAAGAGAATCTTATGATTTTTTCAAATGAAATATAACTGAAATGATTATTAAAATAATATTAAAGAATATATTCATGAATGCATTCATGAATACATTTTGAAAGTATTTGCACTGGTATTCATATACTTTCATTTTTACCTGAATTCCCGTTCTTTATGCAAGAAATTTTATAATGGAGTACATATTCATATTAGTATTTAAATACAATTGCAAATTATTCGCACCATGTCGGGTATTTATTCAGTTTTCACCAAACAATGATGTTGAGAATCCAGAATAAACAAAATTCACACATTTAAAAAATGATCATAAGTACCTGGTTTTATGGCTTTTATTTATATTAAAAAATTACTGTAAAAAATTCATTTTGGACTAATTTCACATCAATGTACACACTAGACACAGTAGGAATCTAGATTAATATTACCAACTGCATCTTTGTCTATCATTAATTTCCTTCATTTAATCCCTAATGATTAGTAATGAATAATATGATTTACTTCTTTATCATTAAAAATGAACTGAAAAATGCCATAGGTGACTTCATGGTGTTACTTGGAATATGTGACATTCTACCCATCGATACAAGATTCTTATATCATCAGTAACTGCAAGTTAATTACCTGTTATTATAAACTAACAAATTCCTTTTCTATTTTTCTTTAATTTGTTATTAAAAACCAATAAAAATTTATTAATTTATTGTTTATTGTTATGTTGTTGGTTAAAACTTCTAGATGAGTTGGGTTGGACACCTGGATCAACTGTGGCTGGCCATAAGCTGCCTGGATTCTCGCCTCAAGCGTGCATAATTTGATGAAAGGTCAACAAGGTCAACATACAGGTGACTCATGAGGGGCTGGAGAGAGCCAAAGTCTGACAGGGTCTCATAAAAAACATTAATAAAAGCTACAATATTTGGCCAATTTCTTTCAGCTTTCTAAACTAAAAAGCTGAAATCGTTATGTGTGCATGACATGAAAATTATATCAACAGTGCTCACAGGAAACAAACGTGCCATGGTCAAAGTTGAGCAAAATTAAGGTACTAATTTTATATTTATACTAATAACTTTCAGAACTAATTTTGGGTATTCAATTGAATCTTGATTAAATAATGTAACATCCCTGACAAAAAAATCTCTAGCTTCAGCAATCCCCTTGTTAAGGGAGTAAATATATTTCTTGATTTCTTACAAAGTGCATTATGTTTGGGCCCATAATTTAAAACAATTACGCAATACTGACATCATTTCTGGCATGTGCATAGAGAATGTATAGAAAAATATGTATATTATATATGATTAAAGCCAGATCAGTTGTTTTGATATTAGGCAGTCTTGAAGTGACTTATAGTCAGCTGAGCTAAAAATGAATAAATTAAAAAAAACAATGTCTCCAGAAATCACAGAAGAGGAAATATTAAATAGTTTAAAAACATGTGCAAATGGAAAATCGCCTGGGACAGATGGTTTCCCCGTTGAGATTTACAAATTTTTTTGGAATGACATAAAGAGATATTATATGGACAGCATCAGATTTAGTTTTAGTATGGGGCTTTTATCAATAACTCAGAGGCAGGGTATAATTAGCCTTCTCCCTAAAAAGGGAAAAGATGAACTTTATCTAAAAAACTGGAGACCCCTTTCACTCTTAAACTGCGATTATAAAATTATTTCAAAATGCATTGCGAACAGAATAAAACAGTTTCTCCCAACTTTGATTCACGGGGACCAGACAGGTTTTATGAAGGGAAGATATATAGGGGAAAATGTTGCAAAAGTTATGACTCTGTCTGAATATTTATTACAAAATGAAGAAAAAGCTTTCCTCATGGCTGTTGACTTTGAAAAAGCCTTTGATTTTTTAGAATGGGATTATATTTATAAAATTCTAGAATTAATGAACTTTGATTTGCATACTATCTCTATGATTAAAACATTGAATACTAACATCTCCAGCTGTGTTATAAATAATGGTTATATCTCTGAATTTTTTGAAGTAAGTAGAGGAGTCAGACAAGGTTGTCCCCTATCCCCCTATTTATTTATACTTGCTTTTGAATTACTGGCAGAGGCTATAAGATCAAATGAAAAAATAAATGGAATCTCATCCAAACATGTTTTTAAAATAATACAGTATGCAGATGACACAGTGGTGTTTACAAAAGATATCACTAGCATACAAGAAACTCTGTTGTACAGTTAAATTATACACCAAAAATACAAAAAATAGAGAGTGTGATATCTGTATGGTCTCGCAGAAAACTCACACCCCTGGGAAAAATTACCATTATAAAGAGTTTCCTTATTTCCCAGGTAATTTATTTATTATCAGTTCTCCCTTCCCCAACAAAACAAATTTTGAAAGAAATAGAGAAATTGCTATTTAAATTCATATGGCACAAAGGTAGAGAATCAGTTAAAAGGAATATTCTTTATGCACCTATAGATTGTGGGGGGCTTAGCATGATACATCTACCAACACAGGACATAACATTAAAAATAGCTTGGATAAAAAGAATACTGTCTAAATCAGAAAATGATATATGGAGACAAATGTTCATACAAGGTCTCAAGATGTCTGATGAGTCATTCAGGTGCAATTTACATAGAAATGACCTCCTAGAGATATTTGTAAAACCATCCATAATTTGGAAAGATGTATTTCAATCTTGGTGTATATATAATTACCACTCACCATTAACTTGCACAGACATTAAAAATCAAATCATATGGTTCATTTCTCACATTAAAAGAGGAAAGAAAGTTATATTTCTTAGATCATTATATATGGCAGGGATAAAATATATCTCTGACATAATTAAAACTGATGGTGCAAAGAACTTTTGGTTAAACCATAATGAGAGAGCTATGTCATAAATTCAATGTTAAAATAGATATTATAACATATAATGGAATAATTAATGCCATCCCAAAACTATGGAAAAGCTTACTTGAAACTGAAAAACCTGAAATTATTACCATGCCTTATAATTTTAACTTTGATAGAATAATTAGGACTAAATATCTGACTAAAAGTGTATACACCAAGGTGATTCAGAAGAACCTGGAGAAGCCAACTTCTGCAATCAAGAATTGGGAATCTGACCTACAAACAAAATCTGAAGAGAAAGTATATAAAGGTTTCAGTAATATATTTAACTGTACTATATCTGTAAAATTAAGGATGTTCCAATTTTATATACTACACCGCAGAATTATTTTAAACCCTTTTCTTTATAGGATAAATATAATTAACTCTGCAGAATGTAGTTTTTGCAAAAATGAGGATGAAACCATTTTACACTTATTTTGGGAGTGTTGCTTTTCCAGATTAATTTGGAGTGATATTCTTTCTATATTAAAATCATATGGAGCAGTTGAAACATTTATATGGTCAGCTGATAATGTTATCTTAGGATGTTACAATACAAGATGGTTGAATTTTATGACTTTACTTATCAAAAGGTTCTTATATATTAGTAGATATAGAAGAGAACAACCAAAAACTAGGAAGTGTAAAATGTTTATTAAAGAAATACATAATATTGAAAAATATATCGCTCTCAAAAGAGAAAAATTGCAACAGCGTGAAAATAAGTGGAAATCTCTCCACTGCCTTATTAAAGAATAATTTTATGGAAGTGATTCTCACATTGGTAATATTTCATTACGGTATTCATACAGAGTTGTTGAAATTTTCTGATATTATTACAGTTGGAGTTTTGTCAGTATGTATGTATTCTTTTTTTTTTTTTCCTGTATTTTTGTTCATTTATAGCTGGGTATAGAGAAATGTATGTATAGATACATACATATATTCTACAGATGGACTAACTTAATGTTGTTTGCCTTGTGTGTATTTTGCTGTATACTTTTTATGTATTGTTTTTTGTCAATAAATATTTAAAAAAAAACAAAACAAAACACTCCTTGATCAATATGCATGCAAAGAATCATGGTGATTAATGCATTAATTGTTCAGGTACTTGAGCTTTTGTATCAAATTTTCCATTATTCTGGGGACTAATTATGAGCCCCATAGCTCAGAGGATATAAGTAAAACAGACATAATGTAAAGTTTCCAAGGAGACTTTCCAGGGACCTCCAAGCATGACAAATGAGAAGATTCCAGGTCCAGCGGTTATGATCGGTGCCCTCTTAACGGACAGATGGCTGTATGGCCAGATGGCCGACGGACAAAGAGTGATCGTTATAGCTCAGATGACTTACAGTCAGCAGAGCTAAAAATGAGTATAAAATTAGAAAAAAATACAAGTGGCACCACCAGCCTTCAGGAATTCATGAATCACCATTTGATCAATATTTATGGAAAGATTCATGGCAATCAATGCATTAGTCTTTTAGATAATGGAGTTTTTGAATCAAATATTTTTAATTATTCTGAGGGGGAGTTTTTGAGCCCCAAAGCTCAGTGGATATAGGTCACAGTGACCTAATTGCAGGTTTCCAAGGAGATTTTTTATGGGTTTTTAGTTAGAAGTTTTTTGGTCCACCATTTATGATTTGTTCCCTGTTAACAGATGGACAGACAGACAATGGACAGACGACGGACAAAAAGTGATCGCTATAGCTCAGATGACTTTCAGTCAGCGGAGCTAAAAATGAACAGTCCTTGGACTGTTACTCTTTATCATATGCATTTATAATCATCTCATATATATGCTGAATTCTTAGTGATCTATTCCAATTATGTTGTGGTTCCTTTTTTTGGTTAGTGAGCAGTTAATCATAGCATCATCTTAAGCCATTTGGTATTGTTTCTCCTGAACACAGATCTTTCTGCAAGGAGCTTAACAACTGGAACAATTCCACATTCTTAAATATCTCAAAGGTTCCTGGCTTACCATGGACAGTAGAAAGAGGTCAGCAGAGGATGTGGTCTGCAGGTAGTCAGGGTTACGCTTCTTCAGTCTCTCAATGTATAACATCCCAATCATCATAGAGCACGGCGACATGCAGGCTTTCCTACAGATAAAACAACAACATAAGGCCAAGTTACTGATTTTATAAGCAAATGGTAGTCCAGCCAGCATGGTTTTGATTATCAGCCTCTCTTAGATTTGATTTAAGTTTAAAATGTCTGAAATCTTCTATGTAGAAACCTCAGACAATGGTAAAATATTACTTCATCAAGCTTAGTTTATTTTTTTGTGATGAGCTGAATATATAAATAAACTTGCCATTTTATGATTTTGTCCTGGATTAGGTATTTTACCCACAAAAGTTTCACCAGGACATAGCAGCCCCTGGGTTTATTGCATGGAGCAAACAACATGAGGTTGGATTCAGATGTACATATAGGTACTTAGTTTTCTGCTCTGTTCAGCTTTCCACATATTTTCTAAGTTACAGGCAGAAAAGAAAATGTTTAAGTCTTAGATATCAAGGATGCATGTCTGTGAAGTAGTTTAAAAGTTTAAAAGTGCAAATTGGTAAACTCTTCCATAGTTCTCAAATATCTTTCAAGCATGATGAATTTGAATGAAGCTGTTGGACCTCTAATTGTATCAGTATCAGATGTAATTCTGAGTTTGATTTACAAGATGCCCATGCCACATGCTGTGGGGGAATTTATATCAGCAGGGCTGAATTTTTGCATTTTTTATTTATAAAAACTTTCACGGGGTTCCTTTTTACATGCTCTATCACTAGTGTAGTAGCATATTTTAGTTATCAAATATGAAACTATAAACTTTCGGTAGTGGAAGTCCTGTTCCAGAAATAAATGGTATTAACCTCAAAACTCTGGTTTTTCTCTGACATGGTAAAAATTTAGGTCATTGCCAGGGCAATCCCTGACGTATGAGCCTAACAACCCAGTCACTTTTACATAGGGGGAGACCCAGGAAGCCCAGAATAGCCCACAACTGAGCTGGGGAGGAAGGATGATGAATGCATTTCTGGAACAAGACGTCCAATACCAGAACTACTTTTCAGAGGAAAAAGAAAAGTTTCATTATGTGGACTCTATTGTTCCAGAAATGCATGGTGCTTAAAGCGGCAGACTACCAAAACAGGGTGGGAGTTACTGATTGGATGTGGAAGTAAAGGGAGAGCCCTGGAGAACACGACAGGCAGCAACAACTGCGCTCACTGCGAGAAATGGGGTTTTGTGGGAGAGATGGATTAGTTAAGCCTGACCCAACAGTCTGTATGAGGACTTTGGAGATGAGACAAAATGAATCAAATATCAGGACAGAGTGAAGGAGTGGACAGGCGTGGATTGAAGCAAAACTGGGCACAATAACTGGTGAAAATAGAGCTCTGAAGAGCGCGATGAAAACCTAACAGCTTCAGAACTAACAAGCTAGGTTACGTGTTCTGCATAACTGTCCTGACGAAGAACATCCAGCCACATGGGCAGAACCCAGGGCCAATCAATCAGGAGGCCCAGAAGAATTGGCAACCACAGTGAAGTATCAGAAATAATCGCGTCTCCCTGGACGCCAGTAACCTATCAAGAACCTGCAAAACTGTGCACTTGGGGAAAACCCATATAGGAACTGATTGTCCAACTTTAGGTTTAATGCATTTGTTCCTATTGTTCGATGGGACAGAGGCAGGGACACAAACCGAAACAGTTTATAATTCAGCTCTGAGGTGAACAGATCTACCTCTGGTGGCCCCCAGATAGTAAATAACACCCATGCAAGCCTCAGGTGTAGTGGCAACTCTGCTGGTAGTGGACTCAAACTGCTTGATAGGCTGTGTATTCTATAACAAGGCCTACAGGCCCTATGCGAACCTGTGCAATGGGATATACATCAGGTATAATGCTTCCATGCTAGATCTTACTTTTCAAGTACAAATGTTACATGTATATGTGCAATGTGAGCACTGAACATTTTGAACCTGAGTACATGCATCGATTACACAAATGTCACTGCTGAAATACAGGTTGGTTGCAATTAACACAAAAATGATTGTAGTTGGCACAACCAGTCTTGTGTACGAGAAAGCCATCCAAGATATATGGACATGCAAAATTCCAGGCAGATACTTTCAACCACTCTTCAGCTATTTGCACAGATGCATAAAACAATTGAAGGTGAAGCCACAAGTCTTGTATACAACAAAACTATCTGATATGTATCAACATGTATAATTTCAGCCTGATATGTCAAATCATTCCAGAGGAATAAGCAGAAGCATACACTGCAGTAATTATTGTAGGTGGCACCACCTGTCTTGCAAAAGACAAAGCTATCGGAGATGTATACATATGCCCAATTTCAGGCTGATATATCAAATCCCTCCTGATAAATTAGCAGGGATATACACTGTGTTTAATTCAACAATTCACCAAAATCATCAATTGTAGGTGGAGCCACCAGTCTTGTATATGACAAAGTTATCTGATATGTATAAATATTTACAATTTCAGGCTGATATGTCAAATCCCTCCGTAGAAATAAGCAGGTACATACACTGTGCAAACGTCATTGTAGGTGGCTACACCAGTCTTGTATACAAGAAAGCCAATAAAGATGCATGGACAGGTCAAAATATAAGGCCCATACATCAAACTACTCTTGAGTCAGGTGCACTGGGCTGACCAGGCTTAGGTGAGAAAGGCATTTGCCCAGAGTGAAGCAGAACAAATTGCTAGCTTCAGCTACTGTACCAAGTGAACTCTTGGCCTACACCTGGCTGCACTGAGTGAACCGTTGAACTGTTGCATAATCTGATACAGTTGGAGGTTTGCCATACCTATAATTAAACCCAGACTGATCTCTGGCCTGTTGCTAAATATGAAACAGCTAGCAGTCTGCCAAGCTATATATAGATACAGACATAATCTTAGCCTGTTGGTAAATCAGTTTACACACACTGAAAGACTTTGGCTGCAATGTTTTTTTTTCAAGCTGAAATAATCATAAGATTTTTTTTATCAAAATGTAAAAAATAATAAAAGATGTAGTTCATTGTTAAAGATCCAATAATTCTGCCAATAATCATTTAAGTTTACCTGGACAAAGGCCTCCTAAGAATTATTTTTGTGCAAGTTACAGAAGTTGAATCAACAGTTTAGCAGAATAATACTATTGCAGTCCTAAGTTTGAAATAGGCTTACTAATGGCCACAAGACCAACTTAAGCTTTCTAGGACTCTACCAAAAATCAACGAACCCAATCTATTTTTATACAATTGAAAGAAGCCTTCCCTAGAATATTTCTTGTGTAAAATTAAATGATTCAGCTTGACAGTATCATCATAAAACATTTTTAAGCTGAAAGAGGCTTAAATTATGAGGGTTTTGTCTGTAAAAAAAAAACAGGTTGATGTAGATGGCACCAGTAACTGCGAATTTCACATAGAAGTCACGTGACCAACATGTGGACAAAACTGGTGATTCTAGCTCCTGTCATTTCTGAGATTGTTATGTCAGTATGCTTACTTGGCCATATGACTAAGTTCAAATTCCTGTAACTCTGCTAAAATTCATCAAACCCAAACCATTTGAACAAACTTGAGAGAGCTCATCTCTGGAATCATTTCTGTGAAATATTGAACAATAAGGCTGAATGATTTCAGAAAGGAAGATTTTCAAGTTTTTTTTAGATTTTTCCTTGTAAACTGAAGTTAATGAAAGTGGCACCACAAAGAGCTCACTCCAACAACATTTGATATGTGACAGATTTTTGTAAAATATTTGGGGATGCTAGCTCCTGCTATTCCTGAGAAATTATGGGTTAATGTACTGATGATCAATGACCCTCCTACAGAAAAGGTTGATGCAGTGTGGTGCTACCAATACCTCAATTTCATATATGAGTCATGTGACCTTTGCATAAAATCCGGTGATGAAAGCTTCAGCCATTTCTGATATTGTTATTTTAGTATCCTTTTTTGGCCAAATGACTAAGTTCAGCTTCCTGTAACTCAAAGAACTGGAACCATTCAAACAAACTTGAGAGAGATTGTAAACTTGAGAGAGATTGTTTCAGAGATTATTCCTGTGAAATACTGAACAATTTGGCAGGACAGTTTCAGAGAAGAAGATTGTATAAGCTTTTCCCCTATAAAATCTAAGTAAATACAGATAGCAAAAAAATAAGCAAAATTCAATAGTTTTTTATATGCTAGCTTTTAGAGATAGTATTGGTGGATGACGGCACACTATCACATAAGCTCACAGGTTCATTGAACAGAACAGCGGGTGGCGCCACCTGTCTGGTCAACAACTAAGCTATCCAAGACGTATACATGAAACAAATCTGAAAATTTCTATTACCATATATCATATTATAATCCAATCTCTGGTGTGCTAAATTTGTTGATACAAACAATTCAGGAACAGTGATTAAGAAACATTTAAGGTGTTTTCATGTTCCTTGTGTCATGCATGAGAGGCATTTGTGTTTGATTTTAACAATATACTGATCTTGAGCAGCTTCCAATAAGTGACACTTGGGAAAATATGAGATCTGGATTTTTTTTCATCAATTCAGTGGAGCCTGTAAACTTCAATTCCAATTCATTTCATTTTCACCTTTTTTTCAATTCAATTCCAACTATTCAATTTTCCCTTCAATTCCAATTCCATTCAAAATTGACCCCAGGTCTGGATGAGACTTGAAAACCATTGCAGATGGTGCCACTTGTCTTGAATATGAGATGGAGGTATCCAAGATCTATGGACATGCATAATTTCAGGCAAATCACTCCCAAGAAAAGGACATTAATTTATACTATGAAAACTGTAGGGTAGGTGTTGCAACCTGTCTGATCTCCGAGAAAACTCTCCAAGACAGATGTACATGTATTCCAAATTTCAGACCCATACATTGAACCACTCATGATATATGAGCAATTTTCACCAGAAACAAACTTATGGATAGACGCCACACAAAAACAATTGCAGATGGCGCAACCAGTCTTGAATATGAGATCTTTGGAGGTATCCAAGGATCAATGGACATGCACAATTTCAGCCCAATATGTTGAACCAATCACAAAGACAAACAGATGGCAAACACATGGATGGAACGCACATGAAATTCATTGTAGGTGGCTCCACTTGTCTCTTGTCTAAGGTGGAGAGATCCATGACCTGCGGACATGCAAAATTTCATCTCAATACATTGAACCACTCCTGAGAAGGCAGTTATCAAAAAGACACCTAATTTCATACTGCACAATAAGGACTGCAGGTGGCGCCACCAGTCTTTATTGGGCACAACTACATAGGTGAGCAAATAACTATGCCGGGTTTCAGAAAGATCGGTTTAAGGGTTTCAGAGGAGTTCTCCTGAAAGGAATGCGGCTGCAGAGGTGGAGACGGCAAAACCCAGTGAAAAATATAGTAACAGCAAAACTTTGTTTTGGTGGATACAATTGATTACCTAGCCACATCAGCAGCAAGCCTAGTGTCCACACATCCAAGATCTCTTGGTGATGCATCCTGGAAGAATTCCACAGCAAGTTCTGAAATGACACAAACACCCATGGTCTTAGTACTGCTCTAAATTTGTGTTTAAATTCAACAGCAGTGTCTCTTAGAGCACTGTTTGTAAAGTGTTAAAAGAGTGAAGCACTGATAGTTTTCTGCCAGGTGACATGCCTGTGTGACTCCACACAATCAGCTGCTTTTATTCCTCTTGAAGGCATCCATTAATGTGTGGTAAAAATGTGGTGTATATTGATAAATAGTACAAATAGTAAATTCTGCTTATTTCCAGTATGCTCAAGATCTTTTCATATACATGGATTCTGTAATAAAAACAAGGGACCCATGGGTCACTGTGTTCAGTTGAAGTTTACCTTGAAGTTAAAAATCTAATATAACATGTAATTGGACCATGGTCCTCTTTGAGCCCCGCAGTGAGAAATGGTGTATTTAGATGTTCCTTGAAACAGTTGTAAGATTAATTGGGAGACTGGGCAGAGGTGGCCATATTGGAATTTAGACAGGTCAGTTATTCAATAGGTCTGGAGTCCTCATATGTACCAATCATCCCTGTGAATTTGGGAAAGCTGAAGCATGTTGTTGTTGAGATATTGTGTGCAAAAGAAAATCAGCCATTGGGCTGTGTTGGCCATATTTAAATTCAGACAGGTTTGTTATTCAATAGGTCTGGAGCCCTAATATGTATCAATCCTCCCTGTGAATTTGGGAAAGCTGAAGTATGTTGTTGTTGAGTTATCGCGCGAGAGAAAGTGTCACTAACAGATGGATGGAACTGCAGAAGGACGGACTGACAAGGTGTTCACTATAGGCTACAGCTTGTCAAGTGGGGCCCTAACAACAGCACCGCAAACGTGAATAATAAGCCCGTCTCGTCATGTGACCTCTGAACTTATTAAATATGTGTGAATTTCGCTGAACATTTACATCAGGAGATTTTTAGTATTCACTAATATTTATATCCATCAGATATTTGGTAAATCATCACATCACCACCAAAGTCTGGTGACCTTATTAAATATGTATTTTTTTAGGGGAATTGAACTTAGGCTAGATTTTATATTGATTAAGATTTCTGTTGAATTGCATAAAAATCCATCATATTCTTTAAAAAGTGTCACAGCAACACCACAAAGTAGCCTTGTGAACTTTTAGCTCATTAAATATGCATTGATTTTGCCTATAATCAAACTCCGGTAATACAATCTATTGGTTAGAAGTTATGATGAGTTTCATGAAAATCCATCAAATCCCAGTAAAGTTATCATGGCGACAATGAAAGTTAATAGACAGGCAACGGAGAACACACAGACTGTCAGTGTACCATAATATGTCCCTTCATACATGGCAACCTAAAAATATCACATACCTGTCAAAGGGAGTGATGGTCGATCAACTGTTGGCATGCGGCTATAATACAGGGTTCTCTTTAATCGGCTTGTCAGCTGTTCATGTTCAGGGAAACTCTGAAATAAAGAGTAACATCAGTAGAACCGTGCAGTAGATTACAACCGACTAAGGTAAACAACAAGGGACCCAAGGGTCAATGTGCTCCGCTGATGTTGACCATGAAGGTAAAAATCTAAAATTATATCAAATGGAGATAAAATCTAAGAGGAAAAGGTAATATAGGCCATGGCTGGTTTAAATGATTGGTTTGTATTGATGAGTAAGAAATTGTAGCAAATACTATTTTGTGACCAAACGATGCATTTCCTATTGTTAAAATTGAAGCATGTGAGCAGTTTGTGACCATAGGTGTCTATTATTACACTAATCATTAGCTGATAAATTGTTGACAGTTCAGTAGTTTACACATTTGTTCAATTGGACCTATTTTTATGCCCCCACCACAAAGTGGTCGTTCAGCAATCCTCTTGTTAAGGGAGTAAATATATTTCTTGATTTTTTACAAAGTGCATTATGTTTGGGCCCATAACTTATTACGCAATACTGACACCATTTTTGGCATGTGCAGAGCAAATGTACAGAAAAATATGTATATTATATATGATCAAAGTCAGATCAGTGGTTTTGATATTAGGCAGTCTTGTGTAACAATAGGTTTTTAATGGAAAAATGAAGTTTTTCATTAATATCTAAAAGGAATTAAGTCCTAGTGACCAAATTCTTGGCATGGTAGGGGATTTTGGAGACATCTAACTGTATGCCAAATTTGATGGGACTGAGAGCTGAAGCTGGGGAGCTGAGCTATAGCAAACTGCATAACACTAGATTGATGTAAACAATATGTGACATGGTGCTTGAAAACTTGAATAAAATCTACAGTTTTTTATCAACTGGTTTCAAATTTTTGGTGTTAACAGATCAAATGCTAACAAAAACATGTTGTGAAGATTAAATCCACAGCAGTTACAGAAAAAAATGTGCCATAGTCAAAGTTGGGCAAAATTTAAGGTACCAATTTTTTACTTTTTGCTAAAATTTAAAAAAATTTAAAAGATTTTGATCTGATTTTGGGTATACAATTTAATTTATATTAATTTAAGTTATATTACTTGAAAAAAAAGTCCTTAGCTTTAACATGTTTTGTGTTAAGTGATCAAATATCTTTCCTGATTTTTTACAAAATGCATTATGTTTTGGCACATAACTTTTTTAAATCATATAATACAGACCTAATTTCTGGCATGTACATAGGATCTATATAGAGGAATATTTATGGTAAATATGAGGAAAAACAGATGAGTGGTTTTGATATTAGGCAGTCCTGAAGTGTGAAAATAGGTTTTTAATAAAAATTGAGGTTTTTCCTTAATTTCTCAAAGGAACGAAGTTGCAAAGACTCAGTTTTCAGCTTGGTAGGAGATCTTGGGGACATCTAACATTATTCCGAATTCTGGATTCCTAGGTCTTACGATTTCAAAACGTGCCACGACTATAGCTCAGATGACTTATAGTCAGCTGAGCTAAAAATGAGAATTATTTTCATGACTTGTCATTAGGCGTCTTTCTGAAGGATGGGTGCAGACGGTGGTAGCAATGGCGTCTATAATATGATGGTCTCTAAGACATTTTTGTTTACGTTCAACTTCAATCACACAATATACACACTTAAAAGGAAATATATAAAATATATAAATGTGGCTATATGGCTTATAGTAAGGCGTCTTAATGAAGGGTATATGGGCTTATAATAAGGAGGCGTCTATATGAACAGCGTCCATTTTCATGGCGTCCAAATGAACAGCGTCCAGGTGATACAATGGCGTCTATCTGAACAGTGTCCATCTGAGATGATCCCTATAATGATACTTGAGGATTGCTTCTAATCATTCACTTGAACACTACCACTGGACACACTGTCATTATGTTCAAAGGCAGGAGAAAGAAAGATCCTTTATGGGTACATTTCCTTGAAGTGGAGGTTAATGGTAATACCCTGGCTGAATGCATGAACTATGGAACGAACAATTACCTAAACCATACAGGCTCAGAGAACATTATAAAATGAAGAGAAGGCCTCCAAGCTAGTTTTATGTTACAGAATGTTATGAGGCACTGTTGAGCTTCATTATTAAGTATCAGAGATATAACTGCCAATTGGGACTGTAAGTGACTGAAACTGAACTGAAATTAGTGGTCTTAAAAATTTTTTCCACAAAGAATGCTTATATTAAGGAAGAACTGGTTTAGTCTGATTAAGATCAGCGAGTGTTTATACTCTGATACCTTTTCGACTCCAGTTGAACTTTAATGCATACAATATATTGCATACATACATATATACATACATATACATAATGATTTGTTTATAATAAATGTATTTCAGCAGATTATTAATAAATATGGTTTCTCACACTGCATTATTCAAGTGATAAACCTTAAATAAATAACCCCTTGCCAAATTTAGCAATTTCTATCATGTCTAAATAAGTCTGCCTTTTCTGCCAGGCAGAAACTATTGAATTTCTGCCCTTTTTCTGCCTGGCAGAAAACAAACCCTGGATAATTGTTAGCAGATTGGTTATAAGATGACTGGTCCTTTCTCCATAATTGAATAAACTGATCTCAATCTTTAACTCTGTCAGAAACATAAGGAAGGCAAGATCTTGAACATTGCAATTCATTTGTGTTATTGTATGAAACATTATGAAAACTGGTCACAAGTCTGGCAGTTTTTCCTTAAGTAATGTTTACATAGGTTATTTTTGTAATATTTACCAAGATAAATTTTGCATATCTGGTAAACTGTGTATATTTATTTATGCTGCCAATACAGAATGTGTAGGGAATGATCTGAATCTCTGTTAACTGCATAATGGTCAGATAGTGTCAAAACAATGTCAGATGTCTTTTATAAGACAAAAAACCCCCATTTTTTCTCGCATTTTCTTATTCAAAACCTATTCAAAAAGGTGTTAAAGCACAATGTCTGTCAAATAGTTAGCCATTTGTTTATTAATGTAAAACAATCTCAGTATATATGGGAAAATATGGAAAATGGCCTGCTTAGAACACCAACAGGCCCTTGAAATCACTATTAAGATATGACTAAATGGCCCCTATATAGCCTTAAGCTACACATAATAATATTAAGGCATAAGGTATGAAACAACTGACAGAGGACCCCAAGTGGCCTGCTGTATAACCTCTCCATTTCTAACAGCAATGATAGCATTGCACAAACTTATCTCTTGCATGCACATAATATTGAACCAAATGGTTCCGTCTGACACAAAACTAACTCTCGTTACGGTTCATGGTCGTGTATATTTGGTGCTGGGAACACGCTCGGGCCACACCGACTTGCATGGAGGGGAAGACCCTCAAACGCTGTCTGCTCAGCCTGATTAAACAGCCATTGTGTTATCACATCTTTGCATGTTCTCAATGTACTGATATTTCACATATTTCTCTCATGTTTCAGATTGCAGATACAACTGAGGTGAGAGAACAGAGGTTAGACCCAGTTGTGGCTCTATTATAAAAACAGAGCCACAGGTCCCTGCCTTCATTTATCTAGCGGACAGGAGCACATGCAGGTGACAACATTGTACCCACTCTGGGTACATTTGGCCTGTGGTTAAGCCCCAGGTGATTGGCTGGCGATTGTTTCAGGCTAGCTGTGTGCAATGCCCTTGTTACATCATCACTGTCAACTTGCTGGCCCACCCAGCTGAAATGTGATACATGCCTGGCCAGCTGAAACAATCAAGTGTGCCACCTGGGTAACAAGGCTGCCTGTAGGCAGTGGTCTGTGTTTCCAGTGGTCAAGTTACAGGACACTCACACCATGCACCAGTGATGATTTAACACATGCATGTACTGCTTATAACAATCAGCACAGGTGCACTGGGTTCAGCACCCAACATCAGGTGTAGTCTACTCCTGTACGCAGGGTTGGCAAACTTCCGGGAAGAAAGGTATTTCTTCCCTTCCCAGGGAAGAAAAGGAAGTTTCTGGGAAGAAAAGGAAGTTTCTGGGAAGAAAAGGAAGTTAGGGAAGAAACTAATGACTTTTGTCCACATGTTCCCACAAACCTTTATTAATAATATATGTCACCAGGAAGCTGAGGTCTAACACTACCTGTGTGCTCCTTCAACCAGGCTGATGGACGATGATGATTGCGGTAGTACTTGTTTATCTCTACAATGTGTTTGATGACAGCAGTAGGAGTCAAATCAGCACCAAGTAAGTTCAACCAGTGAGCTGAGCAACCGTAGACATTCAATTCTGGATTGTCTTTTTGAAGGGCATCCCTCATCCTCTCCATGTTCTTTGCGTTGTCTGTAACTATATTTTTTACAACACAACCAAAGCGCTGTTCAGCATTCTTTATGCTCTGTTGACATAAGTTCTTACAGTTTTCAGCAGTTTTTGGAAGATCACCAGTTTCAATACCATCCAGAAAGTAGGTTTTAGAGTCTGTCTGTAAGCATGTTGCAACCACAGGGTCATTATGTATATTGGACCATCCATCTTCCACGAGGGTAACCACCTGGTCCTGCAGGTCCTTCTTCATTTCGTTCTCCAGTTCCGTGCAGACTTGATCAAGAAGTTTTCCTGCCAGTGTCTTCCTGGTTGGCGGTGCATACCCTGGTCGTAGAGTCTCTAACAATGCCAGGAAGGATGGATGTTCCACAACTGAGAAGGGAACATTACAGGCGAAGAAAAATCTGGCTAGGTTCTGGTCAATCTTGTTCTTTGAACTCTCTGATGTGCGCAACACATGAGCATCAAGGCCGCCTTGTGATATCTTCTTTGCAGGTGGTTGTTCGCAGACATCTTCGGAAATCAGTGGGCGCTTATTTCCCACAGGTGCTGTAACACTTGGCTTGCTGGTACACTTCTTATAGTGATTCTCCATTCTGCATGCTTTAGGCAGCTGTTTACTTTTGCAGTAGTTGCATTCAACCATCATTTTTCCATCTGTCTGGACTTCTGTGTAGTGAGCCCATACTGGCTTCCTATTCCTGCCACCCTTGTACATTATAAAATCATCAAACTGACAAACTGAGAACAGTGACACTGACACTTTATCTCACTCATCCAGACTGAGGCAGATCAGTTATGTCAATGTTTTATATGGTCAGGTTATATCAGCCCTCCTCTAGACCAGTAACTAAGTAATCTACTCATTAGTGAGCAGTTACTCAAAATGAACTCAGCTTGAGCTCATCTTAATTACTCAGCTGGAAAACCAACCCCACAGTGCAGGCACCACTGGAGTGTGAGTTGATGTTGAGTTCATCCTAATTACTCAGCTCAACTGTCCAAGCCAAACTCCACCCCTGCAGGGTATGTACTCATGTTGAGTTCATCCTAATTATTCACCAAAACACCAGCTCAAGTCCACTGGAGTGTGAGTTGATGTTGAGTTCATCCTAATTACTCAGCTCAACTGTCCAAGCCAAACTCCACCCCTGCAGGGTATGTACTCATGTTGAGTTCATCCTAATTATTCAGCCAAACACCAGCTCAACTCTACAAGCCAAACTCCATCCCTGCAGTGTATGTACTCATCTTAATCACTCAGCAGAAGCCAAGCCTTCAGCACCAGCAACAACAACTCGGCTAAAGACTATACCATCCAGCCCCATCACTCAAATCACATAAAAATCACCTACTAAGGGTCTGTTTGCAAGCTTTTTATATAACAAAAGTTGTCTCTCTGATTTGCACAAATATGATATGCCAAAATGTCACTTGAACAACGTGAATGACAGGTATGTTGTAAATCTATTTCTTCCCTGGGAAGAAATGGTGGGAAGAAAGTATTTCTTCCCTTCCGGATACTTTCTTCCCTTCCCTTCCCTTCCCTCCGGGAAGATTGTGCCAACCCTGCCTGTACGCTAGATAAATGAAGGCAGGGACCTGTGGCTCTGTGTTTACAACAGAGCCACAACTTGGTCTAGAACGCAGGTCACAGAACAGAAATAAAAGGCAACAAGTAATCACTTTAACACTTTCGCTGCCTATGACGAGTATACTCGTCATATTTTCTGATTTCCCCAGTGCCTATGACAGGTATACTCATCATGAATTTATCAGCAATTTTCAGTAAGATATCTCTTAAATTTATCAATAAACTCTGAGCAGGTGAGTAGAAGTTCATTTATAAATAGGTTTCTTGTCATGAAATATTAAAATTTGTAATTCATCAGTGCGCTTGATAACTCGAAAGCAAGAAAGGTTTTGGGAGCGTGAAAATATCCACGGCTCTCGTCCTTTACCGTGAATAAGTTCATGACTCGGTGTAGTGTAAAATTGATACTGGGTAGGAGTATTCCTTAGAATCAAACAAAAGCGTGGACCGCATAAAAATCTGTCTAGTTTTATATTTGGGTGTATTTTGGCCACTAGTTTTATATTTGGGTGTATTTTGGCCACTTTTGGCAAACCCACTGCTGAGACGGAGGTGTGACAGATCTCACCTTAGGTGTGAACTCGAGATACTGAGGCGTGAAGTCGTTCAGGTTTATTGCGCAATCAACAACAATAGGGCGCGTGCCACTTGCCTGACACACAGATCGGCAGGATAATCGGAACGCGGCTGCATATTATTGATTTGGCATATTTGGAGCTATCTCACGTATCCTATACTTTTAGAGATAGCATTATGCTTGTGTTAGTACCTTCGCCAACAAGTGCATGTAAATTGTAAAATTCTTAAAGCAAACTCGGACGATCTCTTGCGGAACATGTTGGCCAAAGCTTTACTGGCTTTAGTATACCGACAATCCCAACCGCACTTTGGAATTCACCATATGCACCCCCGACGTACGACTTTCAGACAATTCATAATAAAGTATTATATCATAAGCCCTAGAGTTGATCGTATAAGGTTACACTTTGATCACAGCAATTTTCGTATAATTTACGGCTTCGTTTGACGGTGACAATGACGAGGTCCACTGTATCATGCTATCGCCTCGGTATATAAATAACTCTATGACTGTGTGTAATAAAAGATAATACAATTTTTAGAATTATAATGATTGGTCGAATCAGTTTGTTCGTAATGAAATGCAAAATAGTAATTATTTTCATTAAAAATACAAGTTTTTAAAATGAAAGAATAAGAAAAAAAAAGGCCAAGAGGTGAATCGAACTTGTGCGGTTATCCGTCACGCGCTACTTGACCTACCACATTACGCCTGAGCCATCTTTCCACACGTGTAATTGATAGTTTATAGTAATCATAAACCAAATGTTTTATAAATCTTCATCTATTATTTTAACTAATATATCGAAGGTCAATCCGAGTGTGTACAGGAGCCACTATTGCGTGAACTGCTGGACTTTCCCGGTCCTGGTGTAAACATATGAAATCTTTCTCACTCTCTCTCTCTCTATATATATATATAAAAAATTATACATATATTATATATATATGTGTGTGCATGTGAGGGCGTATCTGTGTTTGTGTGCGCTTGTTTCCTTTGAAGTCCTTTCTGGCTGTAGGCCTAATAAGCTAATTAGGCCGAACAGGGTTATGACATCCTTCTGTGCATAACACCTCAGGCAAGTTTTGTGGCCCTTGGACCAGGTGGACTTCACACCCTCGTTATCAGCTTTTCACACCTAGAACTTTCACACCCGGACCTCCCCGAGACTGTTGCAGGCCCTGGCACTGGGGGAATATTTGGCTGGGCAGCGAATGTGTTAAGTAACATTGTTAATTCTCCACCTTCTCCCATGAAGGCCTGATTCTATACTCGCTTCAATGAATGCTTTTTTCCAAGACTGAAGTAGCCAGGTCTTGATTAAGACTATAGTCCGTTCCACCGACTGTGACACTAGGTTTTTTCGCGATATTTTGAATCAGAATCAAAACAAAACAAAGATTTTTTGGTAAGGAGTTAAATTTGAACGCGACCTAATTTTCTGACAGGAAAAATGCCACATACCCGAGATGAATAGCCTGTAATGAACAACAAGTGACCCATGGGTCATGACGCTCAGCTGCCAAGTATGACCTGTGACATCATGGACTGAGATTCACAACTTCCAGTCAAATTTTGAAGAACCAATTTGCCAATTTGTTGAAAATTTTCTATGACAACAGAAATATATATCACCTATGTCTGGTTAAAACACAGTGAATTGATGGTCTGAGGAAAATGCATGATTGTTAAGCTATCAGGAACTATTCCAACAGCTTGCTTGAAACCTGTCAGTCTCAAAGGATCACCACAAAGGGAAAATATAAAATCAAAATATATAGCAAAAATCAAGGAAATACATGCAAGAATTATTGAGAAACAGGTGCTTCTGTATGAATTTTTATTCAATACAAGCCAACTGTACTGCACTTTTATAAATGATGGTAATATTTATTCAGAAATATTTGACCCAATCCTTTACAAGATTACATAAATATACATCCAACTGCATTCACTTTAACTGTTCTTGAGATAATATGATCAAAAGGAATTAAAAGATGGTTGCCTGGTGGTGCTGTGAACTTGACCTTTGACCTCAAAATCAACAGGTCTTTTCCCCTGTTAGCAGAGAAGCGATATCAGTGCTGGAAGGTTTGGAATGAAAAGTCTAGCTTGAAATGTGTCCACAACCTTTTCAAAGAAGTGGATCCTGTGACCCTGACCTTTGACCTTGTGACCTCAAAATCTATAGGATTCTTCTCCAACTTAGTAGGTGAGCTATATGTGAAAAATCAAAGAATTGGGATGAAAGGGTTGGCTTAAAATGCATCCACAGGCTTTTCAAAGAAGAGGCTCCTGTGACCTTGACCTTTGACCTTTTGACCTAAAAAAATTATGGTTCTTCCCCTGTTGGTAGGTGAGCTGTATGTGAAAGATGGAAGGTTTGGGATGAAAATTTTGTCTCAAAGAGTTATTTCTGGGGGGTGCAAACACCCCATAACTTTGAGAATATAGGTCGCAGTGACCTAATTTCAGGTTTGCAAGGAGATCTTTTTATAACCTCTAAGACGGCATAGGGTTCATGGCCCTAACCCCTACGGTTACGATTTGTGCCCTGCTAACGGCTGGACGGCCGGCCGGACAGACGGAAGGACGACGGACAAAGACCCATCGCTATAGCCCAGCATGACTGAAAGTCAGCTGAGCTAAAAATCAAAATCCAGAAGAAACTGTGCAGGTGTTTACGACATTTTGTGCCTGGTCAACTGATTTGATTCTGCCTCGCATGCGCGTGTTCCATTTTGCAGGTGGGAGGTTCCCGCTGTTTGGCGATGTGGAGTGGTCAATCAATAATAAAATGCAGCAGTATATCACTGTCATTTGTTACATGTATATAGCACGTGTTCTACGACTATACATTGTTTCAGAGTCGGAGGAGATCCTTTTAAGTTTGAGAATACAAGACACTTTTTTTTTTTTAAAAATTAACAATAAAATTATTTTGATATCTGGGCTAAAAAGTGTTGTATTCATCACAAAAGAACGCGATTTCTAAATAAAGTGTCCCCCCCCCCATTTTAGATAAAGATGAAAGGGTAATATCCTTTTGATATGCAATAACAATAATAATAAAATGCCAGAAACTTGTACACCGTGCCTGTGTGCCCTAGATCCCCCCCCCCCACTTGTACGCTGTGCCTGTGTGCCCTAGATCCCCCCCCCCAGGCACATGTACCGGGCATGCAGAACCAGCGATTTTCTTTTACAATGTATCACCGGTGGCTCTCTGAGCGGGGGTCGCGCAGTCCATTCGTGTCAATTTCAAGCTGGGACATTTTTTTCAGTGAACTCTGTTCGCCCTCACACAGTCATTTGAATATATGTACATTACATTTTCTGGCAAAATTTAAATTAATACTAATAATAGCTGTCGCAAGCACAGTATTTGATTAACATGGTACCAAGCCTGCCTTGCGTTGATTTTTGTACGATTTTCCTTGGAAATGGATTTAAATTTTTGTGTTTAGGCCAAATCTGAATTTATTGGCGATCCCAGAAACATATATTCATTACCATGCACTACCCTTTTTTTTATGGGACACATATCTAGTGATTATGACAAAAAAACAATTTGTGTAAAATGTTAATTTTGAACAAAAATTTAGTCCAAACCTGCGTGTACGGACTACGATAAATCTTTAGTATCTAAAAAAATGTCAAGTGCGCAGGGTTGTCCCAACCTTGAAATGGGATCGCCCATATTGCAAGGCAAGTACACACAAAGCGGTAAAAAGTTAGGCGAATATTCTGACCAGTTCATTTTAAAAAGGGATGACAAGATGCCAATGCCGGTGTCTCGGGTCCTGAAATACGTAGATTTGCATGGAATTTTGTAAACTTTTTGCATTTTTTTGTTAAAGTTGTATTTGTTAATTTGACGGGAATTAAAATTCACATTTTTTATAACAAATGTGAATAGATTCGCACAGGCTGTCGCTAGAAAACTTGTAGTCCAGAACTAAACGCACTGACGGGCCCAGCAAAGCGATTTTTCACGCATATACCACGTTACATGAATGAAGCTTCGGGCATTGGCATGACCAGGGCTCTGTGTACCGTACACTATCAATTTAAAAATTGGCCATATACAGTATTATAAAATAGAACTAGAAGAGCTCAACTTTGGCTGCTGACCACGGTGCCACCTGCTGGGTTCTTCATAACGTGTATTCAGGAAATTTCACGCAACGACCGTGACGTAACGGTTACGTCATTCCATTATGACGGCAAATTTTTCACATACAGCGCTGAGTTGGCATTGCAGTTCTCACATAAAGAAAAAAATCAACTCGCATCGTGATGTATTTTGTTTTTCATCAATTTTCGCGAACTTCACACAAAATTAGGTCGTTTTCTCAGCATTCGCCGTACCACTATGAAAACACATTATAAATCCAGGATGAGAAGAAAACCCCAAAAAACCTAGTGTCACGGTCGGTGGAACGGACTATACTCGTCATTCATGGATGAGGGAGGAAAGTGGCAATTAATTGAAAGGAAGGTTAATTAATAAAAATAGGAGAAAGAGAGGGGGTTGCAGAAAGAAAAAAAAAAAAAGAGAGAAAGGATGAAAGAGAAAGAGAGGAAGGAAGAGAGAGATATACATGTTTCATTATTATTACTCTCTCCAACTGTGATCTTGGCCACTTCAAATAGCAAACGGCAACAAACAGGGTGCAATTTGCCCGTCTGACACCTTATTGGATTTGTGAAGGCTGAAGCCACAACCAGCCTGGCAGGGGGAGACCCAGTATATAACAGGCTTAGCCCAAGTGTGACCAGTGCCCGCTCGGGACACAGCCTGCTGAGGACATCAGCGCTTCGGGTGTTGGTAACAGCTGAGGAAGAAAGCCCGTCACCGTCACTCGTTAGTGTTGTATACCTCATTCTCAATGTCATTTTTGACGTTAAGCTCGAGGAAAACTCAGTATCAGAAACAAAACCGGGCAACTAATACAAACCTCCATCCCAGGGTATGTGCAACCTTTCTTTTTACCCGTGTGAGGGGCACTGTCGTTGTCCATCGTTGTTCCGTGATTTCTGTCTCATAAGAAATACTTCCAGATGTTGTCACCAAGATCCCGTCACCGGAAGTGGAGGCCCAACTCTCGCGGATTCTCGGATCTGACCCCGATATCAAGGCGTGGTTTTGGTACACAGTCAATATGGCGGCTGGGATGCAAATATTAAACTGAGAAGTTCGTACGTTTTGTTCTGTACAGCTCTTCACAATGGCGGAATATAGCGTGGATCACAGCAGCCTCCCCATGGAAATCCGCTCTAAGCTTGCGGAGCTTGAACTGGAGCTTTCAGAAGGTGAGTAGCTGTTTAATTATCTGTGGAATGCGAGTTTGCTTTGCTGTTCTGTGATCATGATCGTCCGTGTATGAATCATATGACAGAAGAGGGGAGCTCTGCCAGCCGTCAGAAGGAACCTGCTAACGTCCAGCTCGAGTAGACAGTGATGGACTGAATGAAATAACCTGGCGTTTAATGTAGCTGCTTTTGTATTGTGATGGAATGCTGCTTAAGCGACAAGTAATAGTGGGGGGTTTTGACAGATGTGTGACTCGTGACGGAGTCATGACAATCAAAACAATAGTTTCCCAATGGCAATACTCTTACTGTACAACTGCAAGTGATGTCATACCTCATCAAAAAATTAAGGAGGGTGTTCATAATTGGGTCTGTATTCAAGTACATGAAAATATTTGCTCTAATAATAGAAAGTGTGATACCTGTAAAAGTAACAGAAAATGGGGTTATATGACTGATATCAGATACTTGTGTATCTTGATTTTGTTGCTTATTTTTATACTGCCCTTACTTTCTTCATTACACATATTCTTATCATCATAATTTGTATATCTATGTATGTCTTGATTTTGATATTTTCTTTTGACAGTTTCTTCACACTTTCTCTCTAGATTTTCCAATATTCATTTAAACTTTTCTTACATAAAACACTAGTACATATAAAGGTCTTTCTGAGTCAGGAATCAATCCTACAATCTCTTGATTGGGAGTCAAACAAGCTACCAAATGAGTCGTGAAGATGAGATACCGGCTCTGGTGATTTTGGTTTATTTACATAAATAGCCAGGAATTTAGTGCCATCTCTTGAGTAAATGGGGAACCATTTTTTATTTGAACAATTACATTTAACGTACAGGGGGTTCTGCTCAACACACCTGCTTAGGTGGGATATAGAGATTCCCTGGACCCCTCCTCTTGTGATATAATGAACTCCAGATATATGTAAAATCCTGTGTGGGAATTTCTCAGGAAATCATAAATAATCTACCTTTGTAAAGAACAGCAACTTATGCAACACCTAGTGTCGCAAGTGGACATTAGGCCACATTCTGATCAGGGGCTTGGCCAGAGGGGGGCCGCAGAGGGCCATGGCCCCACCCCCACCCCGGTCACATCCAGTTTTTCGCCGTCCTTTCGGAATTTCACTTAAGCTAATACTGATATATATATATATCAGTGGCGGCTCCGGAGGGGGCGCCTTCGGCGCACGGCACCCGCTGAGCTGCATTATCTTTCCTTTTATCTAATTTCCCAATTTTCCTTATTAATTCTTTTTATTCATTAGCAATTAGATTTTGCAGTTTATTACTTTTAAATTCATTGGTTAAGGATGAGGATATTTTTGAACAGCTGCAGAACAACTGCAGAGCACCAGGCACTGGTTGGGGTCGACCGTGAACAGTCTCATGGCTCCTCCTGTGCTCTAAGGAGTCTTGAGTGCTGTCAAGACCACGGACCCCGGTAAAATGCAAACTCTAAGGAAAACAAAAGAAAAATAAACAAAAATAATAATCAAAGGTATGGTTCTCAGGCACCACCTGCGTCAATTTTTTCCCCCACATCAAATATTTTTTTTATTTTGAACTCATCTTTCAAGAATACAATTTTGATAAGATTTCCTTTGCTATGCAGTGCTCTTACCTGTTTAGCATAAAAATCTGTTATTGTCACGCTTTTATATGATCATATGACATTTTTATCAAAACATACAAAAATTTTGTGAAAATTGTCTTAAAACGTCCTCTTTATTTGAATATTGCATATAAAAAAAATTCCCAATATTGGAGGGGCATACCCTCCCCATGCACCTGTCACTAACCTTAATGAACCCATGGTTCATAATTGAAAATTTAAAAAAAATCATACACTGAAATATATATCATATAGTTATAATAATAATAATAATAAACATAGTATAATATATCTATAAACATACATATACACGAATATTTAACAGTGTTCATAGTACCCATACATGCAAATTAGCACTAGCACACACACACACACACACACACACACACACACACCCCCCCCCCCCCCCCCCCCCCGTTTTTGAATTTCTGGATCCGTCACTGATCATGGGCCCCCTCCCCTCCCTCAATCCTGGCTATGCCCCTGCTGATCGTATGCAACTTACTAATTGTACATGATATGACATTTCCTATAAATGTTTTGTGAAATAAGTTTGGATTTATTTCACTGATGTCAGAATTGACATTATTTGACTGTGGTTCATCTAGTATCTGACTTTACAGCTTATCTGTTACAGCTCATAAAGCAGGTAGTTGACACAAGACAGCAACCAAAGATTATGGGAAGGAGAGAGGCCGTATTATATTAGTTCATTATTTAGCCATTATTATTGTCCATGAATATATTTCTTTTTATGTTCAGGGAGCAGGGATATTTCTGATGTTTTCATTTGTAACAGTATACATTTTACCTTAATATATCTACTTTTCCATGTACATATTTAATTGCTGTTGTAAAATTTAATTACTTTCCATGTGTATATTTTGAATGCCATTGAAGAGTTTTTTACCTCAGTTGGCTGAAAGTCAACTGAGGTATAGGTATGGCGCTTTGTCCATCATCCGGCTGGCCGGTCATGCGTAAGCAGGGTTGCACAAATTGTAACTGCTGGACCTAGCAACTTCTTAGTGTTTATCCAGTGAGGTCAATAAAAAATCTTCTTGGAAACCAGAAATTAGTTCAGTGTGACCTTTATCTTCTGAGCTATGGGACTTATGAGTACCTCCCAGAATAATTGAATCTGCCAAAACAAAGCTTTGCAGATACTTTGTTTTTGACCGGGTTCCGCCGCCGCCGTATTCTTTTCCAGAGAACTCTTCTGAGACTACTGGACCGTTTTTTCTGTGAACTGGTGCCTAACCATATGGCATTGACCTCTAACCTTTCCTCTCTCCAGTGCGTCCATCTGTGCATCTGTTTTGACACATTAACCCACATATCTTGTTACAGGGTGACATAAAAGCGGACCGAATTGTCTCGCTAGTGAAGCTTGCTTTGCTAGCGAAGCGGTTAGTAAGCCGGACTTGTATGCCACAGACCTGGGTTCCACTCCCGGATCAACCCAGGATTTTCCCAAAAAAAATTGTTTTCGTATCAAAATGGGGGCTTGTCCAGCGTGACGGTAAAACTTTGTGGCCCAGGGAATAAGCTCACCAAAGTGTGACTCCTGGGATAATTAGTCTTGTTCTGATAGCTCTTAAAGGGGGTGTGTTAGGGGGTGACATAAAAGCGGACCAAACTGTCTTGCTAGTGAAACTTGCTTTTCTAGGGAAGTGGTTGGTACACCAGACTTGTAAGCCACTGACATGGGTTCAAATCCCGGATTGGCCCAGTATTTTCCCCTGAGTATTTCTCTTTGTAACAATTTTCGGACTCGTTTGACCAATCAGGGGAAAAAAATTTACAAATGTAGCCCTTGGAAAGCTTTATAACATACACAAAAATGGTGGCGCCACTTGCAACCAATTTTGCACAGCATCCATCTGTTCGTCTGCCTTGGGTTAAAATCACTGCAGTGGGGCAATAAATAAAACTCGGAAGTCGGAAGTCGGATGTCGGAAGCCGTTTTATTTTTTTGTATAATTTTTAAAATAACGAACAAATCGACAAGTTTTTGTGTTAAAACGGAAGATATAGACACCCTTTTACATACCAGAAAGTTTCAAAGATATATTTTAACATATATGAAAATTAAAGCATAATTAATGCGTCGGAAGCCTCTCGGAAGTCATCCTGAAGTGACAGATGATGCTCAAAATGCATAAAACTCGGAAGTCAAGCCACAGTATATAAACCGACAACGACACAAAAAGGGTCTTGCATCAACCCAAATATTAATTTAGGTAATATTTATATATGTATTTGAATAAAATCAAAATGTATATAAATAACAAAATAATATATAAATTGATATTGAAATGTAAAACATGAATATAAAATACTATAAAAACCAATAAAAAAACAGTATAATACAAAACAGATTTGTTTTGGTATTCTCTATTTTTTTGTAAAGCTCGTTAACCTGTAGTGTTCACTTGTGATACACTAGATTAGATTAAAAGTCAATTATTTTATGTTCCATCTATATTATCGTGAATGGGCTCTATAAGATTATACCTAAAATATTAGTAAATTAAGTTAAGATTCTTTCATCCCCCTGTTATTCAAAGCAATGGTCGGGCTTTGTACCCCGTCTTCTTAATAAAGGGTAATTTACTGGGATGATATAACTTATAACTGAATGTGTGTATACATAACCATTTATGATCGATTATGCAAAAATGTACCCGATTTAATAGAAAACGACCAATCATTGATATAATCGATTAATTGGCGCATCACCTGATGTTATGTATATTATCCCATATACCAGATTATCTAGGAAGTGCAATTCCATATCATATTTTATTCCATCAAATAAATTGGGGGTCCCAAGTGGAATACTACAATTTTAGCCAGTGGAGAGTATAAATCAGATTGTATATTTGAAAAATTTTATTGTTGACAGCTGGGCCTCCTGCATGAAAATAATGTTCTTGTTTAGAGTGATATTTTATATATATATATGTATATAAATATTACCATGACCATTCAGCGCGCATTTACTTGGTCAATATTAAAGTATAATCCTATACAGCCGATTCCATCTTTATAAAGAAGATACATAAATTTAAAAATATTCGAGTGATTATCAATAATCAGCTTTCTTTCTTACAGCCATTAACCATATTTATATACATATTTATCCCATATTTATATATAAATATATTATACCATATTTTTATTTATATATATGTATATATATATATATATATATTTATCCCACATATATATATCCCTTTTACTGGCACAAATATATATTTATTTATTTATCCCATATTTATATACATATATATTTATCCCATATATATATATATATATATATATATATTTATATATATATATATATATATATATATATATATATATATATATATTTATCTCACATATATATATATATATATATATATATATATATATATATATATATATATATATATTCCATTCCTGATCTGTACTATTAGGCCAGTTCTAATTAAACTGGACTGCATTTGGATCTAGCCTACAAAATATACTGCCAAGCCAGTGGAGGCTGTATCATCTTGGTATTATGATGAAAAACATAAGAATAATGAAGCCGCTAATGAACAAAGAGGAGAACACCAGCATAACATAAAAGAGCATCCAGAATTCCCGGGTAAGCTGTCTAGTGGTTAACTTATATAAGTCAATAAGCTTATATAAGTCAATATAAATTAATATATGAAATTATTAAATTGTATATAATATGGGTATTTATATATACATTCATTTATGTGATAATTTATCCCCTCCACCTAGCGAGTTATTCTAACAAATAAAATGGATAACAGATGGCGGAAAAGATTTTAGGTGGCGATTCCTCCTATTTGTTTGTAACTGATTACAATCTATGTAATATTTCATTACATTACCTTAAAGGCACACGCGTTTCCTTGTTCTTATTGCCTGATCTTTAGTTAGCATAAACATTTAATGAAGCTGTTCTTAAAATGTTTCCAAAACAGAATGTGGCTTTAAAGTGTAAATTTAAAAAAAAAATGTTGTATGGAATCATATAATAATGTAATATCCTTCCTACATAAATTATTTTGATTGAGCTAAAATTAAAATATAAAGATACTGTTATAATTTATATCAATGTTTTTTGCAACATCACATGCCTTTTTTTTAAATCTTTCACAGTTATATGTAGTTTTACATATTTTTAAATTTTCGAAATATTTTGGAAGTGTTTTTATAATGTTTTATGAAAATTGTCTGTGCAACGTTCTAAAAATGTTTCCTGATACGTTGGGTGATCAGTATTCAGCAAGCCTTGGAGAGTTATATGCGCTCCATATAAAGAATCCTAATGCATGGATAAAATTTAGTTTCATTTATATTGTATATAGCACCCTAATGGATAAAATAAATTAGTTTTATTATTACAAAACTGAATGGACTTTTCTTACGGTTTTACCAGTTTCTGAAAAGATGCGACAGTTTGATACTTTTTTTACATTAATATAAAAATTTATGTATTTTATCGAATATTTGAATAGTATTATATATGTAAAATTATTACAATACAAATAAATGTTGTTCAAGTTATACTTAATTTTTTTATATGATATAATATTCTATTCTAAAGGAATTATTACACCATTTTGATAAAATTACGAAATTTAAAATGCTTTTATATTTTATTTATAAAAAAAAACATTCCATATTAAAATATTACGTCACGATATGACATATAATGTATTAAATTTGAATTTATATTTCAACATTTATTTTTTTATATATTTTATATATCATTATGTTTAATTAGTAATATACATTATGATTTTGTTCTAATACATAAATATCACTTTAATCAAAATCTGGAATTATGCAAGACTTTTTCTCCGTCATTGTCGGTTGATGCTATGGTCTTGACTTCCGAGTTTTATGCATTTTGAGCATCATCTGACACCTCAGGATGACTTCCGAGAGGCTTCTGACGCATAAAAAATGCTTTAATTTTCATATATGGGAATATACGTTTGTGCAACTTCCTGGTTTTGCAAAGGGGGTCTATATCTTACATTTTAACACGAAAAAGTGTTGGTATGATCGTTATTTTTAACATTATACTAAAAATTAAAACGGCTTCCGACTTCCGAAGGCTTCCAACTTCCGACTTCCGAGTTTTATTTATTGCCCTGCAGTGGTTTGACTAATTCACCTGAAATTCGGCATGCGTATACATCCTGCATAGCTTTCTTGATTTTATGACAGGTGGCACCACCAACGTTCACGCTGCAGACATCCATGCTTTTATCTCCGGACTGGTTTGTTGTATCTTCCTGAAGTTTTGCTTGTGTTAGGATCTCACATAGCTCTTTATTTTACACAAAACTGGTGCAGCCTCCTGCAACCATTTTTGCACAGGGTCCATCTGTTTGTCTCCTGTGGAATAAAATCACTCATATCATCACAGTGGTTTGACTTTTCCACCTGAATTTTTGCATGTGTATACATCTTGGATAGTTTCTTGTTCAAACAGGTGGCACCACCTACAGTCATGTTTACAGCCATGCTAATAATCCATGACATCCATGCTAATAATATGTAACACATCTAACTATATTTCCATTTGCCACTCAATCCATGCCTCACTTCACCCCTCATACTCTAAATTTAGCGGATACACATAGTCGCTTGTCGACTACCCGTATTCTAGTTTAAAATTTTATACAAAACCTCAGGTATCTTGATAATTAATGCATGGATTGCCATAAATCTTGCCTTGAATATTTTATCATGACTAGTTTCATCAGTTCCCAAAAACATGGCGCAACCTGTATTTTTTTTTTTTCTTATTTTAAGCTCAGCTGACTGTAAGTCAACTGAGGTATAGGAATGGTGCTTTTTCCATCGGCTATCCGACCGTCTGGCCGTATGGTAGCAGTGACAACCTGACTCAGTAGGCAATTGGATTATTGGGCTGGAAAGCCTACTCGAGTCATGGTACTAGTTGTATCTAGGAATGTATCGCAGTGGTCTTGCATCAGGTTGCATTCATATCGTGGTAAATGGCCTATAATCTCAATATTATGCTAAAAATAATGAATTTACACAATAGCAATGGACACGGGTCATTTCCTGTATCTCTTGCAAATTGCCTGCGTCCTGTAACCCCTGCGTGCCATGCTTGTGTTCTTGTGGTCATAAATTCAACCAACAGGCCAAAGGGTTTACCAATGTGCTTGGTTAAAACAGAATTTTTCTCGCTCATGTTTGGTATTATTAGAAAGTACACAAAATATGCTAACGATTGGTCTGGTTTATAATGTTTGACAGTTTACCTATAGGCCATGAAGCATTGTCAGAAATGAAGAAAATATTTGCATCTTCATTAATGCGTTCCTCAGACATAGATGTAATGACACTCTTGGCGCTAGTAGTCTGGTCGTAATGCTAGAGGGTCGATATGACGCTAGCCGTCCGGTCGCAGGGCACAAATCATAACTGCTGGTCATAGAAACTTCTATGTGAACATCCAGGGAGATCAATAAAAAATCTCCTTGGAAACCTGAAATTAGGTCACTGCGACCTATATCCTCTGAGCTACAGGGCTTGTAAATACCCCAGAGTATAATAAAAAATTTTGATACAAAACCTCCAATTTCTTGATAATTAATGCATGTATTGTCATGAAAATTGCCTTGAATATTGACTAGATATGTCAGTTCCCATAAATTGGTGCCGCCACATGTATTTCTTCTTATTTTTACAAATATTTTTCTATTTTTTTACTATAAAATAACAACAATCATGTCAGTTTCCGAGCTATGATTCCATCTAGTGTCCCAAAACCTGGTGTGTTTATTGATCACAAGTGGATGCCCTATAGTAATCACCCTGTCTGTCCATCCATCCATCCACACAAATTTGTTTCCAGAAGATAACTCCAGGTTGAATTGAAATATGGATTTCAAACACAACTTACAAATGGCCCACCACTAAAGAAAGAACCTGTATGATTTAAGCTCAGCTGACTGTAAGTCAACTGAGGTATAGGAATGGTGCTTTGTCTGTTGTCTGTCCCGTCGTCCAGCTGTCCGTTAGCAGGGCACAAATTATAACTTCTGGTCCTAGAAACTTCTAAGTAAACATCAAGGGAGGTCAATAAAGAATCTCCTTGGAAACCTAAAATTAGGTCACTGTGACCTATATCCTCCGAGCTATGGGGCTTGAAAGTTCCCCCCCCCCCCCCCAGAATAAGGAAAAATTTGATACAAAACCTCCTATATCTTGATAATTAATGTATAGATTGTCATGAATCTTGGCTTGAATATTGACCATGACTAGTTTTGTCAGTTCCTGAAAAGTGGTGGTGCCACCTGTATTTTTTGTTCTTTTAACGAATATTTTTCTGGGTTTTTTTTTAATAATTTATTGATCACAAGTGAATGCCCTATGATTTCACCCTGTATGTCTGTCTGTCTGTGCATCTGTCCATATACACAAATTTGTTTCCGGATGATAACTCCAGGTTGGACTGACACATGGATTTCAAACTTGAATTACATATGGCCTACCACTAAAGCAAGAAACTAAATTATATTGAGGTCAAAGGTCAAGGTCATAGGACTCACTTGTTTAAAAAGATTATGGCTGCATTTTAAGCCAAGCTTTTCATCCCAAATTTTCAATTTTGCACATTAAGCTGACTTGCCAGTTTAGGGAAAGCATAAATGAATTTGGGGTCACAAGGTCAAAGATCAAGGTCGGGGGCCATCTGTTCAAAATTATTTTCCTGATGATACCTTCAGTTTAGTCTGACATATTGGTTTAAAACTTATATATGGCTCTCCACTAAAGTAAGAACCCTGTCGATTTTAGGGTCCAAAGGTCAAAGGCCAAGGTCACAGGACATCCAGAATAATTAAAAATTTGTTACAAAACTTCCAGTATCTGAACAACTAATGCATTGATCAACATGATTCTTTGCATGCATATCCTTCATGGAGTGTTTCATCAGCTCCTGCAGACTAGTGGTGCCACCTGGATTTTTTTTTTTCAAATTTTACAATTTTTTTCTCTATTTTTGAGACCTTCAAAGATGTGGTTGTCTGTTTATAGGACACAAATTGTAACCATTGCACCTAGAATCTTCTAACTTAACATTCAGGGAGTTCCATAAAAAATCTCCTAAGAAACCTTAAATTAGGTCTATGTTACCCATATCCTCTGAGCTAACTTTCGGTTTAATGGGGATACCACCTACAAAATTTGGCATTCAGATGATAAAATACATTTTTTGAATGTCTGTTTAATCAGCTGTGCGAACCATGGGTCACGTGTTACTATTTTTATTATGTTTTTGAGACTGTCAAGTGACAGCAATTACCAGTATGTCAGGTTCTCAGCTATGGTTTCATCAAGTGTCCTGAAACACAGTGTGATTATTGATAATGATAGGTTTCTTCAGTATCTGAAGGCTGGTGGTGCCACCTGTATTTTATTTTTCTAATTTTGATGCAATTTTGGCTCAGCTGACTATAAGTCATCTGAGCTATAGTCGTGGTCCATTTTCCGTCGTCTGTCCATCCATCTGTCCGTCCGTAGATGTGGCACATTTTGAAACCGTAATGCCTAGGAATCCAAAATTCAGCATAATGTTAGATGTCCCTAAGATCTCCTACCAAGCCGAAAACTGGGTCTTTGCGTCTTCGTTCCTTTGAGAAATTAAGGAAAACCCTCAATTTTTATTAAAAACCTATTTTCACACTTCAGGACTGCCTAATATCAAAACTACTCATCTGTTTTCCTCATATTTACTTTTATTCCCCTATATAGTTCTTATGAACATGCCAGAAATTATGTCTGAATTTTATAATTTGTCCAAACATAATGCATTTTGAAAAAAATCAGGAAAGATATTTGATCACTTAACACAAAACATTTTGAAGCTATGGACTTTTTTCCAGCAGTATAACTTTAATTAATCAAAATTAAATTGTACACCCAAAATAAGATCAAAATATTTTAAATTTTTTTAAATATTAACAAAAATAAAAAATTGGTACCTTAAATTTTGCCCAACTTTGACCATGGCACTTTTTTCCTGTAAGTACTGTGGATTTAATTTTCACAGCATGTTTTTGTTAGCTTTTTGTCTGTTAACACCAAAAATTTGAAACCTGTAGATTTTATTCAAGTTTTCAAGCACCATGTAACATTGTTTACATCAAGCTAGTGTTATGCAGTTTGCAAGAGCTTAGCTCACAAGCTTCAGCTCTCAGTTCCTAAAATTTGGCATACAATTAGATGTCTCCAAAATCCCCTACCATGCCAAGAATTTGGTCACTAGGACTTAATACCTTTGAGATATTAATGAAAAACTTCATTTTTCCATTAAAAGCCCATTGTTACACTTCAGGACTGCCTAATATCAAAACCACTGATCTGACTTTAATCATATATAATATACATATTTTTCTATACATTCTCTATGCACATGCCAGAAATGATGTCAGTATTGCGTAATTGTTTTAAGTTATGGGCCAAAACATAATGCACTTTGTAAAAAAACTAGAAATATATTTACTCCCTTAACAAGGGCATTGCTGAAGCTAGAGATTTTTTTGTCAGGGATGTAACATTATTTAATCAAGATTCAATTGAATACCCAAAATTAGTTCTGAATTTTTCAAATTTTATAAGTTATTGGAATAAATATAAAATTAGTACCTTAAATTTTGCCCAACTGTGACCATGGCACGTTTGTTTCCTGTGAGCACAGTTGATATAATTTTCATATCATGTACACATAAGGATTTCAGCTTTGTAGTTTAGAAAGCTGAAAGAAATTGGCCAAATATTGTAGCTTTTATTAATGTTTTTATGATACCATGTCAAACCTTAGCTCTCCCCAGCCCCTCTTGAGTCACCTGTATGTTGACCTTGTTGACCTTTCATCAAATTATGCATGCTTGACGCGAGGCATACACTGGGGCAGCTTATGGCCAGCCACAGTTGATCCAGGTGTCCAACCCAACTCATCTAGTAGTTTTAACTAACAACATAACAATAAACAATAAATTAATAAATTTTTATTGGTTTTAAATAACAAATTAAAGAAAAATGGAAAAGGAATTTGTTAGTTGATAATAACAGGAAATAAACTTGCAGTTACTGATGATATAAGAATCTTGTATCGATTGATAGAATGTCACGTATTCCAAATAACACCATAGAGTCACCTATGATATTTTTCAGTTCAATTTTAATGATAAAAAAATAAATCATATTATTCATTACTAATCATTAGGGATCATATGAAGGAAATAATTTATTTTGGGAATATAATTTACTAGGAAATTATGGATTGATTTGAAGACTCAGTGCAGTGACCAGCTAATAGAATTTAGACTTGAGAGGTTAGGGGTATTTAATGGTGCCATGATGAAAGTGATATGTATAATGTAATTGTGATAGAGGCTAAAAGATATATTGACCAGTGTAGAAGTACCAATCAGAAGCCAAATAAACATGGATTTAATTTCTTTTTATATGAATATGTTAGAATTGAATATAAAATAGCAGAAAAGAATAAGAATTTTGAATGTTTTAGGAAATGATGGTCACAGTATCTATGAAATAATGAAATCACAAGTTAAGTGGGGGGGGGGGGGGGGGGGTTATTATTATTATTTTCTTACATGTTCTGGTAACTCAAAGACACTTTGATGAATTTAGAACTGTCCATAAATGAATTGTCTTAATCTGTATTGTTTCTGTTTGGACTATAATATATTATTTTTTTTATTTGATGTATATAATTGTAGTGAAAAAGAAATAGAGCTGTATATTTGAGCACTTTTGCAACAATAAAATTCACCATAATTGCAATATACTTGCATTTCATTTGACGTCCTGATTTACATTGGTTGATAAAATTATTGTTAGTCATTATAAATTATTATTATAAATCAACAATTATAAATTCAGATATATATTGGGAATGTATAAAAAATGCATGTACTCTGGTTCAAAATGTTCAGTGCTTGCATTGTATATATTATATATGTTGAGGGAAGAATGAATTCCCATTCTTCCCGGGGAAAAATTAGAATAATTTTACACTATGATTTGATTCTCATTTTTCCTGGGAAGAATGAGAATTCTGATTTTTTTTCCGGGAAAACCTTGAATTCTTATTTTTCCCAGCCAGCTCCAATTTGTTAAATGATATCCTTATAATAGTTAAGGTGGGTTAGGTTTGCATATTTTACTATGGTATTATAACCAAACTTTAATGTTATTAACTGACCATTGCTTAAAGAATATTTAGTAACATTTTTGTCATGAAAAAAAGTAGAAAACACATTTCTGTTAAAATAAGTTTTATTCACACATGATAGTACTAAACCCATCACATACATGCAAGTTGAAAACAAGCACACCTGTTATTTACATATTAGTTCTTTGCACACATGATTCAATTATAAAGATTTCTAGATGTGAATATTTTTAATCTACATTTCAGTGAAGATAAACTTTATGTTAGATTGACTAACACATCTGACAAGTTGTCAGTGAGCTTCTGACATCTATACATATTAAGTTCAATCATGAAAACATATACCTGTTATTTTATTTGCTAAACAATAGAGTGTAACTGGGGTAAAATACTTATTGTACATTTTAATCTCTAACACTGATGAAGAGGTTGCATGAAAAAGTTTAACATTGCACAATTATAAATTAATTAATGAACCAGATATTTTCATGTTAGTTCCAGGCATAAGAATTCTCATTATTCCCAGGTTTGAATTTCAAAACTGAATTCCAATCTCTCCCGGGAAAAATGAGAATTCTCAACTTTCCTGGGAGAGACTGGAATTCCATTTGTCGTGGGAAGAATGAGAATTCTCATTCTTCCCGGGAAGAATGGGAATGCCTTCATACCATCTCTGGATTTTCATTTTTCCTGGGAAAAATCAGAATTCAAATTTTCCCAGGAGGATTCTGGATCTTCCAAGATTTTTCATTCTTCCCTCGACATATACATGTCACATGTCACACATATACTTTAAAAGTTATGGTCCAGCATGTTAGCATTATACCTGAAATATATCCCAGTGCACAGGTTCGCATTAGCCCTGTAGGCCTTTTTAGCGAACCTGTGAGCTTATGCGATGGTGCGGCGGCGTCTGTCGTGCGTCGTACGTCGTGCCTTGTCTGTACGTTAACCATACCTATCTCAAAAATGGCAGGAGCTAGCATCACCAAATTTTTTGCAAATAATCAGTCATCCAAAAAACTATATCGGATTTTGTTTATTTTTTTCTAACTGCATTTTCTAAGATTCTATAGGGAAAAAGCTAAAAAAGCTTTAAAAATCTTCTTCTCCGAAACTGTCCAGCCAAATTGTCCAATATTTCACAGAAATGATCCCTGGAACAATCTTTCTCAAGTTTGTTCCAATATTTTGGTTCAGTGCTTTTTGCCTGAGTTAAGGGAAGCTGAACTTAGCCAGTTTGCTGTATCTTCCTATATGAGTTATAAACTTGCGAAACGTTTTTCCACTGATGCCACTGAAGCCAGTTTGTTAAATATTTTACAAGAATAATCCGTACAATAATTCTTATAATAATTGTCATTAATGGTTCCACATGAATGATTTTTGGCTGAATTATGGAGATTGAATTGAGTCATTTTACCATATATGTTAGCCGTGTGATGCTGTTACATCTAGCCTGGCACCAGTTTATAAGCATCTATTACATTAAGCCACTAGACATTTAGATTTCAGCTTTTTTTGGTTAATATTGACAAGAAAGTTTTTTTAAAACCTTTAGATTTATCATTTAAGTTATTCATCATACCAGGCAATGTTACAATCATGGCTATTCAGCTCTCTGTGGCTATATAAAGACAACTGTACATGGATTATAAATTATTGGTATCCCTACTCAACTTAATTCAAGAATTTGCCATTAATGATATATATCTGTATTTTAATTTTGCATTCAGTATGCATCCATAATAATTTTACATATAATCCTGATTTCTTTTTATAAAAAGTCAGCTGAAAAGCATTTTGTATTGGAAAAATAAATTTCAAAGTTATTTCAAGTAAGGACCACTTTTGTGTACAGATGGCAGCACTTGGTTTACCATTGGCAGATGCCAGTGCCTTAATGTTGGCCATTAGCCAAGATGATGTCAGCTCTATAAATAGTTTTGACACAGTGCCAGGATTGGAAGAAGTGCAGCCAGGTATAGGTCAAGAGTTCACTTAGTGCAGTAGCTGCATTCTATTTATAGCTTTGGCAGACTGCTCACTTCATCATATTTGGCACCAAAGTTCAGCCTGAATCTATTTATAACTTTGGCAGACTGCCAACTGTGTCAGATTATGCAACAGGTCAAGAGTTCACTCAGTGCAGCCAGGTACAGGTCAAAAGTTCACTCAGTCTAGCCAGGTGCAGGTCAAGAGTTCACTCAGTGCAGTAGCTTGTGGCAGCAATTTGTCACAGGTCACTCGAGGGCAACTGCCTTACTCACCTAAGCCTTGTCAGCCCAGTGAATCAAACTCTGGGGAAGTTTGATGTATTGGACTGATACCTGTCTATGTATCTTTGAAGGTATTCTCATTTACAAGACAGGTAGGGCCACCTACATTGACTTTTGCAGTGTATGCGGCTGCTTATTTCTACAGAGGAATTTGATACATCAGCCTAAAATTGGGTATGTTTATACATATCGGGTAGCTTTATAGTGTACAAGACTGGTGATGCCACTCACAATAATTTTTGCACAGTGCATGTCCCTGCTTATTTCACAGGAGAGGTTTGACATATCACTCTGACATTTGGCATATGTATATATCTCTTCCTTGTATATAAGACTGGTGAAGCCAGCTACAATCATTGTATCCGCCGTTTTGTGGATACTATGTTTTCAGTCGGACACCGCTGCCGCCATCGCTGCATAGGTTTCCGGAGAACTCCTCCATAACCACTGTGCAGAATTTTTTTAAATTCAGAATTATGATCGGTCACATGTGAACTGCTGCGCCCTAATTTTTGGTTGACCTTAGACCTTTCCTCTCTGCCCAGCGTCCATTTGTGCGTCTGTTTCCACACATAAACCCACATATCGCGGGAACCGTTTGACCTATAAGGCTAAAAATTTTGCACAAATGTAGCCCTTGGAAAGCTTTATAACATACACTAAAAATGGTGGCGCCACCTGCAACCATTTTTGCACAGTGTCCATCTGTTCATCTGCCTTGGGATAAAAACACTCATACCTCTGCATTGGTTGGACTTATCCACCTGAAATTTTGCATGTGTATACATCCTGGACAGCTTTCTTGATTTTATGACAGGTGGCACCACCTACATTCACCTTTAAGCTGCAGACATCCAAGCTTATATCTCGGGAACTGTTTGACCAGTCAGGCCAAAATTTTGCATGTGTTTAGATCTCACATAGCTCTTTATCATACGCAAAACTGGTGGTTCCACCTGCAATCATTTTTGCACAGCGTCCGTCTGTTTGTTTGCCATGGGATAAAATCACTGATATCTCGGCAGTGGTTTGACATATCTGCCTAAAAGTTTACATGTTTATACATCTTGGATAGTTTTCTGGATTTTGTGGCAGGTGGTGCCACCTACATTTATGTATACGCTGCAGACATTCAGGCTTATATCTCAGGACTGGTTTGACATATCCCCCTGAAATTTTGCATGTGTATAGATCTCACATAGCTCTTAATCATACACAAAATTGGTGGCGCCACCTGCCACCATTTTACCACAGCGTCCGTGGGCTAAAATCACTTATATCTCAGTAGTGGTTTGATTTATCTGCCTAAAATTTTGCATGTAAATACATCTGGGACAGCTTTCTGAATTTTGGTGTAGGTGGCGCAACCTACGTACACATTGCAGCTGCAGACATCCAGGCTGTTATGCAACACACCTCACTCTATTTCCCCTTGCCACTCAATCCATGCCTCACTTCACCTTTCCTACTCTGATTTTGGCGGATACACATAGTGGCTTGTTGACTACCCATATTCTAGTTTTTGTGTTGTGTGCACCCATGCCAGAATTGCAGCAGTGATGTTTGTTTAATTTTTTCTTATTTTAAGTGTTTAGTACTTGCATTGTTCATATACATGTTACACATGTTCTTGAAAAGTAATGGTCCAGCATTGAAGCATTATACCTGGTGTAATCTCATTGCACAGGTTCGCATTAGGCCTGTAGGCCTTGTTGTGAACCTGACTGCTGTTAAAAGATGCGCTCTGATTGAACCATGAGTAAGACCTCTCTGTACATCAAATGTAGGACCATGGGTTTTTCGTGTATCATCTATTTCAGTTCCAAGGTAACCCAACTCACATTTAGAATTGTTGCAAACAAAATTAACAAATAATCTCTGGATATGTAAATGGGTTCACCAGATAAAACATGATATATTTAGTCAAGGTGGTCTGATGAATGTTATGATATTTTGATAATGATTTCTCTGACAAATAACCATGATACAGATACTTGTTTGAACAGGATTGTTTTCCTGATGGTGCAGAGCATGATAATAAATATGAGCAGCCCTCATTGTACATCATGTAATGTGTCCATCTTCACTTGACAGAGCTGCTAATATACTCATGGTTCTATAATCTTGACACCATCATACATAGCTTAAGAAAGAATAATGTATTTATGATTGCATATATTGTCTATAGTTACACATCATTTATTGCCAGTCTTAACTTATTAAATTTCCCTCTGTTCACTAATCACTATTGCTCTGTGTTAACCATGTATTGGATGGTTAGGATCTTAAATAATTCAAGTACAAGGACCAGTTGTGAAAATCTAATCATAATCTACTTATTCTACTGATATACAGTCAGTGTTATGATCTTAATGTGATATCTTTGTTGTTATTTAAATTTCTTATTTCATAAATATCATTAAAACATATTAGTCAATTATAAGTCATTTAGGACTGGTACATATAATAAATACCACTTAATGAAGTTTATCATTATTCTGTTTATGATTAATTTATTAATATATGCCTATTAGAGTCAATTTGAATTTAAGGAGTATGTATTTAAATATATTGGTATACATATTCATATATATTGGTATATTTACAAGGTATTAATGAAGCAGTTTACTGACAACAGAATGTGTTATTTTGTGGCATCTGTCCTCCAGCGCCCTCTGGCAGAAGGATGTGAAATCAGAATTCTAAGGCTTGTTCAAATTGAGTGTTGATTTAGGATGTGAGGGGGAAATCATTCATACACAATACAGCAGATTGCAAGTTAACTTTAGTTATGATCTGTCATCTTACAATTCATTGTAGACCTGGCTTATAAAGTTATATTATCCCCATACAATCAGGCATGGCTGATCTGACCATCCAGGTAACATGGCAGATTATACTGTTCAGGTTTGGCTGGCAACCTGGAGTATTCATGAATCAGGTACGCCTCCTCCTTGGTTTGCTCAAAGATCCGGCACATGTGGTGTGGGCCCTTGGCATATCAAGTGATAAATATGTTAAGGTCTCAGTATGCTTAAAGGTAAATGTTAATCTAATATATTTTTTTATCCCCTACTTTTAGCTTGGCTGAAAGGTTATCTTTGCTATTTTGATCAGTCTTTCCCCAATTGTCATTTCAATGGGCTGTTGCCAGGATATATATTCTTAATCCATTGCACTTTGTAATTGTAGCTTCATTATTCAGATTTGGAATACTTACAGATCATTATGAAATATAATACCAGAAATTAGATCAGTCAGACCTCATGCTAGATATTGATCATATGAGACATCTCATTCATATAAGTATATATACTAGAATCACCTGTCGATCTACATCCATCCCCCTACCCCCTTTTCCCTGTTTAAAGGGACAGGGAAGAAACAAACCTGGGTTATATTAATGATTAAAAAAATGTAAAAAAAATATTTACTAAATAAATAAATTTCATAAACCAGTACATCAAAACAGATTACTTTGATAAATGTAAAAAAATATATACATGTATATAGGGCTGCCACGTTTACACAAAAATGTAAATGTTTACATGAACGGGGAAAAAACAAAAAGTCGCCATTTAAACGGTGGTAATTGATAAATTGGATAAATAATTTAAAATTATTTTTTTTCTGGAAAGCTATGAAAATATCATTAAACTACTTTAAATCAAATTGTTCAAAACCTGGTTGAACATGCATAAGAAACGCTGTCCACCAACTCACAAGTGACAGTCATCACAGTTTGTAGAAATACCCGTCGGAATGAGAGATTCTCCAAGGTCTGATAGGTGTAAGATTACCAAGATAATCAAGGATTTTGATGAATCTATTGAGCCCTTTATACTCCTTAAAGCTACCTAAACACATGTTAATCTAAAATAACCATAATATAAATGTTAAAAAAGAAGAGTTCCTGTGGTCAGCAGACACCCCAGAGGTAGCTCTGTACGATTAACGGAACAGCCAAATGACACTGGCAATTTGTCTCCAAAGCTGGTCCACCAGCCTCTTGTATTTTCTACCAGGTTCTGCTATTTTATTTACTGACAAGTTTAAAATTCAGGGCTTGTTTGGAGAAATGTGCGAAGCGACATCAATTACTGTACACCTGTATCAAGAACCGATGTTCGGATTTGCCCACCAAAACAAAAAGGTGGACGGTCCTAAGCTATGGGGGTTCGTCAGCTGACAACGCAGTTCTGCGCAGCAGCTTTTTATCATGAGAGGTTTATATATTATAAGAGGCGCATAAATATTGAAAATGTTTCACTAGAGATTTTGAATAAGCAGCTCTTTTCCGGGCTATAAACGTGGCCTCTTCCGCGAAAGTCTGACAGCCGTAACCCTTCTAAGAACTGATTTGAGATCGTTTGAAATTGCCACTACGCAGATAAAATTATCATTTTCCATAATGGCCCGCTTTTATGAACAGGAGCTATAGTCAACAATTTTTGGAAGAAGTGCCGTCTTTGGCTATGCAAATGAGTTGAAATGAACCAATGACATGACATGTCGTCATACTGTAACCATGGTTATCCATTCGGGTAAATATGTACTGCTATATGTTCTGTCAACTGGACCAGCGCTTGTGCCCTGGTAGGAGTGAAAACGAACAATCAAGTGAACTTTTGATGGTCATTTCACTAAAGGTTTAATGCACATTTGGTAGCAAAACGCCAAAAATGTTCAGTACAAGGGCGGTTAATAATGAGAGCATATTCACAAGGGTGGTATTTCAAATTCAATACTGGCGGCTCATCTATGTTAAAGAAAACTTGTAAAATAATAAACCAGAGGCTAAGATTCTTGTTAAATTATTATAATTATAAAAACCCTCATTAAATTTTCGAAGGAAAGTCCACCTGAATAGGCTGTTAGTTTCCATGTCTTCATATAATATTTGCTACTATATTGGTATTACAGATTTACCAGCGATGTTAAGCCGACAAATATATATGTCGTATATTATGCATTTTGTGTAAACTGTCTGCAGTTCTGTTAACGTGTACAGAAAGTAATCGAAACGGAGTCGTTTAAACGTGTAAATGTGGCAGCCCTACATTATACTAAATAAATAAATTTCATAAACCAGTACAGCAAAACAATAGGTTTTGAGATTTTAAGGTTAGCTAACTATAACTTATTATCATCTGAGCTACATCCATGATCCGTTGTCTGGCTATCCATTAGCACATTTAAGACTCAAGGACCTACAAATCCAAAATTTTTCAGTTAGATATCACTAACAGGGTCACTGATTGCATTCCTAAGAGAAATGAAAGAAAAACCTCAATTTTTCATTGAAAACTGATTCTTTTCAGGACCACCTAATATAAAAACCACTTGTCTGGATGGGCATAATGATTCATAATTTGTACAGTATTATGCAATTTGTAGAAATTATGGACAGGAACATTCTAAAGGTGTTTTGATAAGATACTTTTAGAATGTTTCTTGATGATCAAGAAATATATTTTTTTTCACATAACATGGTAACTGTTGGGGGTAGAGACTTTTTTCTTCTCAAGGAAATAACTTTATTTAAGCAATATTTAATTGTGTACCAGAAATAAGATAAGAATTTTTTGTCAATTTTTCAAGCAATTGATAAAAAACTGTAGCTTTTATGCAAGTTTAAGAAGATCTGATTATTCAAAAATATATATAGTTGCAGTCCGTAGTATAGGACCTTGCCGATGACGAAAAAACTTGTAAACTTGCATAACTGGGAAACTGGTTAAACGGTCCAAATGACCGAAATGGCAAGTAAAAGGGCTTTGTGTCTCGAAGTAAGGTCGTTCACAAGGATCGAGTTCGGTTCTCGATTGGCATGGCTGGGTCTCCGCTGCTGGGATCGGTGGAGGGAATGCGGTTTGCTTCGGGCTTTGTGGCTGTGGATGCTGTAGCTTTCTAACAAGGACTTCAACCCAGGAGAGAAGATGGCGCCCTCTACGGCTCCTTGCTTGGCTTGGAGTGGCACTGCGACTGTTGGCTCAGAGAACATGCTTAAGGAGCGCACAGGGCTGAGGTCTTGACCGCAGCAACCTGTAGCTGCTCGATGAGCGTATACTTTTTTTGGCTGGCTTGGGTATAGGACCTGGCTTATTATCTGTATTTCACTCAGGGCAGCTCCCTTTCCATGTATCACATAAAAATATTGAAAATTGTCCTTTTAAAATATAAAAGACATTGTGGTGTATGTCTTCAGTATACAGTATTTTGCACTTACTGTCAGCTCGTAATGACCAAATACATCTATGATTATAATATCATTGGAATAAACTAAAAATTATACACAAAAACTTAAATGATAACCATACACTGGAGTATTTCCATAATGTTCAATGACTCTTTTGCACAACTTTCTTGGTTGGTAATATATAAATTAAAATGTCTACATGTTTAATCAAATGGTTTAATCAGATGGAACAGTCAATTTTAGTGTGTTAAAAATATGGTGTTTAGTGTGTAGTAACACATACTTGCCAAAAAGCCTGACTCACTGTATGGAGTTCACCTTTATGAAATATTTAGAATAAAAAAAGAATCAGTTTTATTGAAAATGAATAATTTAAAATAAATTAAAAAAGATGAAAACATATAAATCAACAAATATGTCTGATAGGGACTTGTCCAGACATTTTGCAGTATCGTCAGAATGTTCACACAAGTTTTTAGTGAACCTGTGAGCTAATGCGATGGTGTGGCATCGTCCGTCATCTGTATGTTAACCCATACTATCTGGAAAACAACAGGCGCTTGCTTAACAAAATTTTATGCTAAAAATTAGCCATCTGAAAAACTAGATCAGATTTTGCTTATTTTTTGGCCTACTGTATTTTCTTAGATTTTATATAGAAAAAGCTAAAAACCTTTAAAAATCTTCTCTTCCAAAACGGTCCTGCAAAATTGTTCAATATTTCACAGAAATAATCTTTTATACCATGTCTCTCAAGTTTGTTCGAATGGTACCAGTTCGGTGATTTTTGGCCGAGTTACAGGAAGTTGAACTTAGTCATCTGTCAAAAATAAGCATACTAAAATTTCATTCTCAAAAACAGCTCGAGCTATCGTCACCAAATTTTATGCCTATGTTCGTCACATGAGTCATATATCTGAAATTGAGGTATTGGTGGCACTACCTGCATTGGCCTTTTTTGTACGGGGTCTTCAGTGCCTGTATTATACTGAGGGCTACAAAGAACTTCTTCTCTGAAACCATATGGCCACATTGTTTAATATCACACAGAAATGATCCTAAGGTAGTGCTTTCTGAAGTTTGTTCAAATGGTCTCTGTTTAATGACTTTTGGCTGAGTTATAAGTAGTTGAATTTAGTCATATGCCATAACAGCCCATTTTAGCTCAGTGGCTACAAAGATCTTCTCAAAAACCACTGGGCCAAATTATTCTCACACATTAATTATCCTCAGATGATAATAATTCAAGTTTGTTCAAATGGTTTTGGTTCAGTGCTTTAATAATTTTTTTCAAATCCTTTATATTTTAATACTTCATGCATTCTCAGTTCCATTGTATATGCTATTTAGCATATGTTAATTTTTGTTCTTTATTTGTAAATGCTTGCTAATAATAGCAAGCTTTGCTGAGCATCAATGACAGTTTGATTATATTTAAAGAAGACTTTATCTTGGCATTGATATTGAGTGTATGAGAACCAGCCCAGACATTTTACTTTATGATGCAGGAGAAGTAGAAGAAAATCAATATGGAAGTGTGCTGTGATGAACATCTATGATAATGGGAGGATCAGTGCTGGGCCAGGGAGCCCCTGTGAATGGTGAAGCCTGCCTGGACCAGCATTCACTAAACTGGCTGTGTTGAGGATGTATGCTCAAGCTGCTGTGCTGGGAAACCCAGGTGTACAAGAGGAAGGCTGCCACATTTATGATAGGGTATGCCCCAGGGACCATCTCACATTCCTCCCAGGGCTGCTCCAGCACAGCATGGAGAGCTGTGTGCACACAGCTGGTCAGACACTGATGGGTCTCCCTGGGGTTCATACCATTTGCTCATCTTAACACCTGCTTATGTGATATATTCAGGGTAGTTTTCAAGGTGCAGCTACTGTCTCTTCCCTGTTATGACCACCTGCAGCAGCTGTGTGTTTCTTACCCAGCCAAGCACATTAAGGTAGAGAGGGGTTGCACAAGCAGCTGGAAATAGAAGACAGAGAAGATTAAAAAAAAATGTCTGAACCAGTACAGCTGCAGGGACATGGTTCACCAGCACATGCCGATGCAGTGTATACTTTCACAACTACATAATGCAGGTGCACCTGCAATGTGGGAGAGAGAGTGCAACAGCATGATTGCAAGGAGTCTGTTCACCTTACATCTGCACAGAGCCACTGCACAAGCACAGCTGCATGGAGTCAGTCCATCAGCACAGCTGCACAGGGTCAGTGTACAAGCACAGCTGAATGGAGTCAGTCCATGAGCACAGCTACACAGCTGCATTTGAGTCAGTGCATCAGTTGCACAGAGTTAGTCCACAAGCACAGCTGCATGAAGTCAGTGCATCAGCACAGCTGCACAGGGTCAGTGCACAAGCACAGCTGCATGAAGTCAGTGCATCAGCACAGCTGCACAGGGTTAGTCCTCAAGCACAGCTGCATGACCTCAGTGCATCAGCACAGCTGCTCAGGGTCAGTGCACAAGCACAGCTGCATGAAGTCAGTGCATCAGCACAGCTGCACAGGGTCAGTGCACAAGCACAGCTGCATGAAGTCAGTGCATCAGCACAGCTGCACAGGGTCAGTGCACAAGCATAGCTGCACAGGGTCAGTGCACAAGCACAGCTGCATTGATGTCAGTGCACCAGCACGATATATATATATATATATATATATATATATATCTAAATCTAAATACATGATCCACCAAAAGCCTAATTCTTGCCATTATACCCAGAAGTCACTCAGTGTGTCCTGATTTATACTCGTTAACCCTACAAAACATTTGTTCATTTAAATGTACGTACTTAATCATTGATAATTCAATCTTTGGTGAATGATTACCTCTGTATAGTTTCCTCAGGGAGAAACTGATTTTAAAGCAGTTGATTGTTGTTCACTGTCTTAAATGTTTGTCATAAAAATACTGTGAAGTCAGATTCTACATGATTTCTGTTAATTATATCAAGGAAAACAGTTTTCTCATTGTGGACAGATATTTGATGACTGTTTTGGCTGTTGTTAGTTATTAATCCTGATATTGAAGCATGTGTAAGTGCTGTGGCTGGTATAGCTGCCTGGTGATATGAGGTGGGCTTCTTGACTGTTAGCTTTCTCTCCCTGTTATGTACTCCCTTGGTCCTGTGACATGTCTTGACAGTTTGCTCTTTGACATTATGATCAGGTAACTTGTCCTGTGACATTGTGTGGTGTGCTGTATAGAATCACACAGGAACTGCTTGACATTCCTGTCATCGTGTCATCAGGTTTGTTATGCTGGGGTTCACCACCTGTATCATTTATGATGTAGGTTTTTTACCCAGTGACTGCCTTACCTCACAGCTTTTGTGGTACGGAGGAGGCAGGGTCAGAAACAAGGCCCCTGGCCTGTGACACAGGTTGAAGGGTGTGTGACCACAATTTACACATTGGGTCAAACATCTTCTGAAACCAGATTGAGTTTTTGAATGTTATTAAAGAGATTTAAAAATCATCCATTTCATCTATATTTCTGCAAGTATTTATTGTAAGTAAAAGAACAGTTCTCAGCATTCTACTGGGAGTTGCTGAACGGAACACCTCAGAAAAACAGTCAGCAAATATAGATGTGTAATCTAATCTACTCCTAAACTAATGGCTTAATATAATTGTATGTTGGCTGATAATACATGTACTGAACTTCTTTGATGATGGGTAACTGACATTTCTAGCTCAGTTGACTTTCTTTTATGCTGAGCTGTAACAATGGGCCTGTGTCAGTCCTGTCTTCTAGCCATCCAGTCGCCTGTTAGCACAGCACAAATGTAAATGTTGGCCCTAGAAAGCTTTCATATCATACATCTGGACAAGTATTGGTGAAATTCATGCAAAATCTAAAATAAGGTCATGCTCACTCAGTTTCCACACTGGGTGGCAAAAACATTATTTTGAGTGCTTTTGAAGTTTGCTGTACAATATTCTCCACTGATGTAATGAGCTTCATTTACATACATCTGTCAATATATTAGTCCACAAACCCTCATCCAAATTGCCCTTAACAAATTTTAAAAATGTCAGTTGTAACTTTTCACTCTAATGGGTTACGTTAAATTTTATAAAAGAACTACAATTATATATTAAAATTAACTAAGGAATGGATTGCTTTTAAAATTAGCTGCATTATCCATTAATTGTATCCCCAGACAAAGTCGGGGGATACTATGTTTTCATGCCGGTCCCGCCGCCGCCGCCGCATATAAATCTTGTTGGCGCAATAACTCAAAAAATATTTCACGGATCTTTACCAAACTCTGTATATGTATAGATATGGGTGAGAGGATGACGCCAATTTAAAATGAGGTCATGACCTTGACTAGGAGAGTGTCCTTGACCTTTAATATGCCCAATTTTTGGGAAAATCACACAAATTCTTAAATATCTCAAGAAATCTTGCATGGATTGATCCCAAAATCAAGTTGATGGAAGATCATGGATAGGGTTGTCATGTTCCTGAAACTGGTGGCGCCACCTTTTATTCTTTACTTGTTTTTGTGCCGTTTAATACCCCGAAAATTGCTACTTGACAGTACCGTGTGCATTATAATTCAAAAACTAATGGACAGATTTCTTTTATATTATGCATATCCATAGATATGGGTTATGGGATGATGTTTATTTAAATTTGGGTCATGACCTTTACTATGTGAGTGTCCTTGACCTTGAATATTGCCATATATGGTAAAAATCGCACAAAATCATTAATTTCTCAATAAGGGATGCATTGATTGGTCCAAAAATCATCTTGACCGAAGATCTTGAATATTTATGTCATGTACCTGAAACAGGTGGCGCCACCTGTTATTCTTTTACTTGTTTTCGTGCTGTTTAATACCCCATCATTGCCACTTAACAGTACTGTGAGCATTATAAGTCAAAAACTAATGGACAGATTTCTTTCATATTATGCATATACATAGACATGGGTTTTGGGATGATGTATATATATATTGGGGTCATGACCTTTCCTATTAGAGTGGCCTTGACCTTGAATATTGCCATATATAATGAAAATTACACAAAATCAATATCTCAATAAGGGATGCATGGATTGGTCCAAAAATCAACTTGATCGAAGATCTTGGATAGTATTGTCATGTACTGGAAACAGGTGGCGCAACCTGTTAATCTTTTACTTGTTTTCATGCCGTTTAAGACCCCATCTTTGCCACTTAACAGTACTGTGAGCATTATAAGTCAAAAACTAATTGACCGATTTCTTTCATATTATGCATATATATAGATATGGGTTATGGGATGATGTTTATTTAAATTGGGGTCATGACCTTTCCTATGAGAGTGGCCTTGACTTTGAATATTGCCATATATGGTGAAAATTACACAAAATCATTAATATCTCAATAAGGGATGCATTGATTGGTCCGAAAATCAACTTGACCGAAGATCTTGGATAGTGTTGTCATGTACCGGAAACTGATAGCACCACCTGTTATTCTTTTACTTGTTTTTGTGCCGTTTAATACCCCATCATTGCCACTTAACAGTACTGTGAGCATTTTAAGTCAAAAACTAATGGACAGATTTCTTGCATATTATGCATATACATAGACATGGGTTAGGGGATGATGTATATTGAAATTGGGATCATGACCTTTTCTATGAGAGTGACCTTTTCTATGAGTGTGGTCTGAAATTAATTGTTGCTGAAGATGGGGGGGGGCCTATTCTTAAAGGGGGGGGGGGGGTATTAATTGTCTGGGGATACTATGGCACCTGCGGTGCCAAGAAATGTCTAGTTTCCACCTGCAATCATGCCCACAAAAATGGCTTAATAAGTAGAACTTCAAAATGTTATGAACAGTTGTGAAATTTCCCTGCAAGTTGATTTTCATGAATAAAAAATCATGCAAAAACCACCAGTATTTCAGTTATAACTGCATGAAATTGGTTGATATAAATTTGCTGTGTATTTTGATCCTTTATATCTGTTTCTTGGACTACTCATGTCAACATTGATTTTCCATCAGTTTTACACAAGTTTGAGAGTGATTTTGACATGTTTTAAGTTCTATATGTTCACTATAATCTATCTATTTTGAGTAAATATTGATTAAAGAATTTCTCAACTGTTGTTGCATGGATATGTTGAATTTTACTTTTCATGATGACCTTAGAGACATTTGTTGGGTATAACTACCTGACAGTGGCTGGATCTATAAAACCTTGAATTATGGGCAGGTATAATGACAACATTACACTAAAAACAGCAGCAGTGTCACAGTATTAACCATCAGTCATATATAATTTGAAACAATCAGTCATATATCCTGGTCATCTTGGAAAGTTTTAACAAAATTAAGCATACCAATTATTATTAAAGTTCACTAATTGCTGTGATTTTAATTATCATCTGAATGTCCAGGTTGATGTTAGGCCATTGTGTTTTAAGTATGTTTAGCAGCTGAGCATCATTAGCCATCACTTGTAGCTTTATTTCATTGATTTACAAAAACAATAAAATGCTCTCTTCCTACAGTCCTATAGGCAAAGACAATAACTAGAAAGCCTTTGAGATAAATGACGTATGGTGAAATAATGCGTTGTTGCTGACAGGTTTAGTTTGTGGATTTCACAGTCAGATGGCTGGGAGGAGCCTCACTGCTCACCATTGGCCGTGTCCCCACACATCTCATTATGTCATATTTACCCGCTGATAAAATGTACTAAATGACCTCATAATCAATAGATGTCAATTGTTTGCTTACGTTTGAAGAAACTCGTTCATCTTGGCTGTGGCAAGGAATCAATGAGAACCTGATCATCTGGCCAGGGAACACAAAAAAAGGGTGGGGTATGAATAATTACTTTGTTCATAGAAATGTCACCATCAGCAGTCATGAACATGCCATGTATCCTGAAACCTGTTTTAATTTTATTTCCTTTCTAAACTTCATGACAGCAATCAATGCACTCAAAGGATGGACTTCAGTAAGAGAAAAAAAACACATTCAGTCTTTGCATCAATTTCCTTGTCCCATATCCAGTGCTTAGCTTCGTTGCTATTAGTAATATGCTGATGACTGTATCACCATGCAGTTAAATAATAAGATCATGATAACCATGGCAACTGTTAAGATGCAGCTTGATGCTATTAATTTACCAATGATTATAATGAAACTCCAGGGAAGGACACTGGCCAGCCATATTATCTACTGTTCACCAAGATGTTTATGAATGTCCAAGGAGGGTTATGGGTCTGCTGCAGTATCTACTCTTTACCAAGGTGTTTATGAATGTCCAGGGAGGGACATGGGCCTGCTACAGTAGCTACTGTTTATCCAGATGTTTATGAATGTCCAGGGAGGGACATGGACCTGCTGCAGTATCTACTGTTCACCAAGATGTTATGAATGTCCAGGGAGGTACAGGACCTGCCGCAGGATCTACTATTTACCACGATGATAGTGAGTGTCCAGGGAGAGACATGGGCCTGCTGCAGTATCTATCTGCAGATGTTTATGAATATCAAGGGAGGGACAGGTCCTGCTGCAGTATCTTCTGTCCAGCAATCTGCTGAATGTCCAGGGAAGGACAGACTGCTTTTTTTTCTGTTAATCAACAGTATAATTATTGTTCCAGGAGGGGCAGCAGACCTGCTTCAGTGCTGACTTTATGTCTGTAATACTCTGAACAGGAGGCTGGACTGCCCAGTTTAATGGTTAAGAGTATACCAGAGCAGGGATGAGCAGGATTTCAAACCCTGTATGCAGATGAGCTGGCAGCCCCTGGCAAGAACAGCAGTGACATGAGGAGCTGGAAGGCTGTGTGTTTGAGATGGTCCCCTGCACATGTTGAGGCTTATCATATTTCTGCATTGAGGGATATTGTAGCTGGGGCCTTGTTGCTGCAGCAGTCTGTGGAGGTTGGTCTGACATGCTTCATGCAGGGTCCAAACAGCACCTGTATGTGATAGTCAGCAGCCTGTAGCTAGCAGGCCAGTAGGCAGACCTGTCTCTTACTGCAGCTGCAGCAGCAGTTCTCTTCACTACTGTTACTGCCTCTTGTGAGCCCTGGAGACCTGCTCAATATTGTTACCTGGCTTTGTGGTTTGAGTACAGGGTTGGATTAGTTATTTGCTGTTGCAACAAGTTATTAAACAGAGATTGTATGTAATCATCATTGAGAACATAAGGACATTGTGAGGACTATACTGGAGACCTAGAGTTATAGTGAAGGCCAGTGCTGTACACATAATGCTTCAAGCCTCCACTGTGCAGGGTAAGTGCAGCATTTCTTGCTCAGTACTGTAGTCATTTTGTTTGTGGCACTGTGTCAGACCAGCCGTTATGGCTGCCATCATTTCTTACATATCCTGATGCCAGGCCGGCCTCTCAGCTGGGCTCAGATTCACCACAGATTACAACTGATTGGATGTGCTCCATATGTTATTGGATATTGACTTCCCGTTCTTGTTCAATATGGGACCGCAGTCACATCTTCTGCTGAGCTTCCATAACAGTTGGTGTGTCTTAGACCAGTCATTGGCTACTTCCAGCTCTGTGTTGGTTTGCATAAGGAACATAACCAAACTGTATTATTTGTCTGGTTAGCCCACAGTATGATTTACCACCAGTAAGATCCAGCTCTTTAGATGAGGTAAATGTATGCTCATAAACAGATCTTAAAGAAAAGACCTTTATATATGCCTGTAAAATGTAAGGCTTTTTAGGAATATCAGATCTTTTTCATGTAATATTATTTCTCTCATATTAATTTAGGTGCAGATGCATGGAGCTGTAGGACTGGATAGGTTTATGGTACATGTTTATAAAGATAGTCTGTGGATGATGTAGGGGAGCTTTGTTTTGCTGTATCAGCGTAATTGTTATTGATTTTCCTGATCAGGATGTAAATAAGATGATGTTATCCCTGAGCAGTGGCATCACATGTCCCAGCTCCACCTGAATATAAACCACCGTGCTGATTGATAGCTGTGTAATTCTAATTGGCTGTAGCTCAGCCTATTTAATTGGATCAGTTCACAGGAAGCAAAATGAGACCAGTCTCAGGACTATGGGTAATGGTGTAAAAACAAAACTACCAGAAAAATTGCTAGATATTTATTTTCTTTATTTGGGAAAGAGAGCAAGAGACGGTTTGGGCTATTAGCATTTATGGTGTGTACATCCACCTTTTTTCCTTTTTAATCTCACTTTTGTGGTTCGTTATTACTAAAAATATTTTTTGTCAGCAGTTTCATGTAAATTTTTTAATTGCTATAAATTCATATTGCCCTAACATGATTGTCAGTTGGAACATATTGCAGTGGATGCTCTCATTTATCCAGTTGATACTTGGTGTGTCCATCCCAGATATCAGGACCTTTGGACAATTATTCGTGTGACTTTGTCCTGGTGCTTTGCCTTCCATACTTCCATCCGATGTGCCCCTTGGCAAGCCAGCTTGGCCAGTGACAGGGCAGTGAGAGCACATTGATCAGTGCTAGACCCTAAGTATTTGACTTACAGACATGTATTAGAGAGATCTCCTAGCAAACTTGAATGTATGTCACAGTGAACTTATTCTTATAAGCTACATTAAAAAAATGTTTAATTCAAGATAATATATTAATATTTACAAGACTACTAGATATTTGGCCTTGGAAAAAATCAACAGTAGGCATAATCAACACTTTTATCCCTGTCTCCACACAGAAATTTATCCAATAGACCTGTCATACACAAAACAATTTTAAAACAGTTTGAACACTTCGGATGAATCATACAGTTTAATATTTTCAGATGAGCACCCCTACAGCTAAAACGCTAAACAGTCAAATCTTAATGTTGTTACAGAACCTAATAACAACAGATCACGTAGTCAAGACGAGCATAAATTTAGTTATGGAGATTAACAAAAATCAGATTCTGTAACACTAGGCAGCGTGAATTGTCTAGGGGAATTAATAAAAAAGTCAATAGTTTTTTGTTAACAAATAATTATAATTTTATTCTTAAAACAACCCATACATTACAATACACTTAATTCATACAATTACACAGTATAACAACAGTATAACAGTAAATTAATACAATTACACAGTATAATTAATAAAGTTAACAGTACCAGAGTGTCTGGATCCTAGGCTTTTCTGGATACCAACACTGTCACAGCTCAACAAGTCCTTTAAAACATATAATCCAGATGAACAGTTCACGTAAATCTTCTCAGAGAATAATAGTCCAATGGAATCTCAAAAATCAATCTGTTGTAATCCAAAAGTGAAGTTCTGCTAATAATTCCAAAGGCAAACTGAAGACTGAATAAAATCTGTTTCAAATTTTGTAGAATCTCTTATGAGTGCTGCAGTTATTGAAAAGGTCCACAAACTGACTCACACTCTTCCGTGTCCGCTGAAATATTTCTCTCTCCTCTCGGCTCTAAACACAGCCCCTAATTTATAGCTTCTTACCCCAAAGCCTAGAAACTTCTATTTCACAAACAATCCAAAGAACACAACAATACATAATACACATGCGCCCAAAGAACAATACAAGACACATGCTCATAGAGCAGGAACAGCCCAGAAAATTCCAAATTAGCACGAACATGGCAACAGACTACGCTTGCCTAATAGACACATGCAACACCCCTCAGCACAACAAACCAGGGCCTGCCTTACATGAATCAACAGACAGATGTAACTGTGTCCATTTCATATATAACAGGGTGTGCCCATTAAATGATTATATTGATGTTTGGTCATTTTCTTTCAGACTCGATTAAATCCATCGCATTTTTTCATAATCGATTAAACCTATTATGTATGTATATGTAAAGAATCTCAAGAATCTTTCAGAGATATACGAACAAAAAATTGCATAGCATCAAAACCGAACCTTGCGCAGCCAACTATCATCAGAAGGCAACTGAATACTGGTGGATTGATGGTTTCATCATGAAAACTGATGTACATGTCACACTTTTAACTGGGGACAGTATTTTAGGTACTTGTATACAGTAGATTTCTAGGTAGTTTAGAAAGTACATAAAATAATTGATAAATAATTGATCATAGGTCATTTAATTTTTCAATCAACAATTATGAATTTAAAACCCAATTCCTACCACAACCACTCGCAGTCACATTTTGCAACAGCCACAGTGTTTCTACCCATTCCAAAATGGGTTGAAACGTCTCCTACTGGCCTTTAAACTAACCTGCCACATAGCATCCATCTGTAGCCATTTATCTGCCAGTGTGTTCACTGCTTTTCTGGTAATTTGCTGGATAGGTTCACCTGACCATGTTTCTTGATCCAAATACAAATAAGGGTTGGTGGTGCCACCTGCATGTTTGATGGTGTTATGAGGTTGTGTGTGTACTTTTTTTGTTTGTCAACTAATGTGCAGTCTTGGTGTTTTCATTAAAAAGAATGCAAGGATGTTCTTTGTAGCATTGCAGAAAAATCAAGGGTATTGTGTCAGTAACTTCTCAGAATGGTCAACCATTGCAGATATACTTGTGAAAAAAATGAATTGTGACTTTATTTTAGTATTCAGAGACAAGTTAAAGCTCAAATGAAACGATTTCACCTAACACATAATTGGATTAGCAATGTAATATAACCCCTAAATGTTTGAATACTTGTTAAAAATATTCTTTTAATTATGAATATTTTGAGGTGTTGTACTGTCAAGAAGTGACCGTTGCATTCAAATGGCCATTCGGCTGGCCCTGTCGTCTTGATGACCTGTGACATCAAAGCAGACAAACAGCTCAGTGCCTGGCTGCAGCAACTCCGGTCACTCACTGTGTAGACACGCGTGTCACGCCCGACTGTCTCTGTTCTTGTCCCGGAAACATGCGGTTCTTGATACCTTAAGACATACCTGTTCACTGAATACTATATCTTCATTGTATTTCTTTTATAAATGTTTGCATTTTCCACCCAAAGAGTAAAAGTCTATATAGATGTCCTGTGAAGACAGTTAGGAAGATCGTTTAACAACACGGTGTGCAGCTGACATCGATAGTATGTACACCCTATAACAATGTGTCACTCAGTCTGCTTTATAGAAACATGACAAGTTCATTTTAGAGGTTTATTCAGATGGGCTGTTTTTATATTTTTATAATATAACGGATAACTTTCCAAATATAATTCAAAACATAAACACATTTTTTCCTGATAAGTGTGCGGGACTTTTTTATGGCAATTCCACGTCTCGGTACCACGGGCGGGTATGCCTATATGTGAGCATGTCATGCCCATGTAACAGGACGAAATACCCGGAAAAGTGGACCAGATAATAGGAGTATAAGATAAAATAACACATTATTTGTTTTTATTTTTTTCACCGCATTTTCCCGATGAAAATCGTTATCTGGAATTTGACAGACATGTAATGTTGTATTGTCACTGACGATATAAAAGATTGACATCGACGGCACATTGTTTATAGACCTGGTTTTGATTTGAATGAAACGGTAAAAACGGGCACAATTGAAAGTGCATACGGACCGTTTATTGAGTGTGGATAATTTACTTTGCTATTATGATTACAAATATTACGCTTTCTGACTGACATTGGTGAAAGCTTTCATGTCCTTTGCAGTCCAACTAAGCCGGAACTTTTATGTCAGTGCAAAAAACACAACGACCAGCGGGGTCAGAGATCAGATGACGTTTATTCCAATAAGGTCGAGGTTAACCAATGGACGCATGGGTCGAATGACGTTGATGCAATGTCAGCCAATAGGCTTGTGGATCAGGTGTCACAGTGTCAATAATGATAAGCTTTTCCTGGAAACTTGTGCAGCAAGCACCTGTCAGTTTATACATTGTTCATTGAAGCCCGAATGCCGCGGTCTTATGCCTGCTTTAATAATGTGTAATATTGTTTTCGGTTGAATTCATCACGCATCAATTGGTGTTCCAAAAAATCGCTCTCCGAAAAAGGCAAGACATGCATTTATTTGATTGGCAGACACAACAACAGTTAAAGAAAATGATTCACAATGGGTTTCTCTGCAATGACTATAATACATACTGTTTTTAAGGCATCTTTAGACATGTAAGGAGAAAAAGAATTTACATTATCCTCACATGTCCTGTCACTTTGTCAAATTTGAAGAACATGGACCCAACCATTTCTATAGCATTGTTGCAGACAGAATGAGGAAAAGACCTGTTTAAGCTTTACTATATTTTTGCAGCCAGTAATGAAAAGTTGACCAGGACTGTGCCTGGATTTTTAATATCCTTTTATTTTTATCTTTGATCTTTCTTGTAACCAGCTGTTTTTTATCCTGAATATTTCTGTTTGGTTAAATTTGCCAGATCAGGCTGTGAGTTCACCCAGATTTAATGGGATTAGAATATGTAGGATAAGCTTTCATTTTACCAAATTTTTCACTCATTTATATTTCATAGTAAAGACAGGACATGATGTTTTACCATCTACAGTTTTCATGATTTTATTAGGGGTTTGTCCTTCTTCAGGTTTTTGATGGGAAATGTAGCAGTCATGACAGTGTGTTCATTTCTTTTACTATATTTCATAAAAACTGTGTCAAGGCATATATGACAAAAAATATGAAAAACTATTCAAACAGACTTATGCCTGAAATATATTTAATTTCAGAATTCTCTGCGGTTCTTGTAGTTTAAATATGTGTCTGAAATAGAATTTTTCTATTTAACTAGAAATTGATGCCCAAAGAGCAGCAAGGAACACCACTGAATGTTATTGTTAACAGGGGATGTTAAAGCTGGGGTTCAGCCTCTGACATGAATTCTTATCAGTGGGACTGCAGATTCCTCATCAGCTGGTCACATCCTGTGTCACTGACTGAAATGGGTTGCCCCCAGCTGTGCTATGTTTCTTTAGTAAACCAGATAGATTTATGATTTCCAAATCTTACACTTTGTGTCTTGAACTCTTGATATTTGAAGTTGGTGTCATTGTCAAGGTAGCATTCCATGCGTATGCAGTATGTATGCGTTATATATGCACACACAGGAATGGCACACATTGTATTCTCTTGGAGTGATTTCAGCACATTCCAATCACTCATGGTAGCAATTCTTATTCTTCCCTCATCACATATATGGATGGTAACAGACAGTGAAATTCCACACTTTGACGTCAGTGATAAGGTATTCCTCTGTCCTCTGGCAGATGAATTACGCATATTTGAAGTAATAAGTGCCCCACAAAATTGAATTTTTCCAAATAATTTTTATACCCTGAAAAGCCCCCCCCCCCCCCCCATTAATTTTGATTAATTTTTAAATTCAGTGTGTATTATTATACTTTGATCAACTCATCTCTACTTTCTTCCTTTTTAGCTCAGCTGACTTTAAGTCATCTTAGCTATAGTCGTGGTCCCTTTTCCGTCGTACGTCTTGCCGTCCGTCCGTCCGGCCATCGTCTGCCGTTAACAGGGCACATTTTAAAACCGTTGGACCTATGAATCCAAAACTTTGCATACCATTACATGTCCCCCAAATCTCCTACCATACCAAAAATTGGGTCATTAGGACTTCGTTCCTTTGAGATATTAAGGAAAAACCTCAGTTTTCCATTAAAAAGCCATTATTACACTTCAAGGCTGCCTAATATCAAAACCACTGATCTGTTTTTAATCATAGTTAGTATTCATTTTTTTTCCATACATTTTCTATGAATATACAAAAAATTAGGTCAGTATTGGGTATTATTTTGAAGTAATGGGCCCAAATATAATGCAATTTTTAAAAAATCAGGAAATATATTTACTCACCTAACATGAGAATTGCTGAACTTGGAGACTTTTTTCAGGAATATAACTTTATTTAATCAAGATTCAATCGTTTACCCAAATTTAGATCTGAATTTTGCAAATTTGTCAAGTTATTAGCATAAATTAAAAATCAGTACCTTTAATTTTGTCCAACTTTGGCAATGGCATGTTTTTTCCCTGTAAACACTGTTGATTTAATTTTCACAACATATATACATAAGGATTTAATCTTTTAAAATCTGAAATTTCAAAGGAATTGATTAAAAAGAGTAGCTTTTATTTAAGTTTCAATGCACCATGTCAAGTGTTGTTTACATCTAGCCCACCTGGTAGTACAGCCTTCACTTGCATTATGTAACTGACCCTAGGCAGCTTGCCTTGGCTCAGCTTGGCCACTACTAGCAGGCTTCCCCCCCCCCCCCCCCCCCCCCCCCCCCCCGATGGTGCATCAACTAGATGAATGCTATAATTTTCTGTATTTTATTTTATTCTTGGCTATGCTACATTTTAGATTTTGTATTGTACCACCAGGGTTACAATGATTAAAGAGCACATTGAATTGAGATAGTAATTAGCACAATGATATTGTTTGTCCCTCATTCAACTAACAGTGTGTATACTTTATTTGAAAAGATGTTTTTATTTTATCAAATTTACTGAATCTTTTATTTAATTTCAGTGAATAAAATTAAGCATGCACTGAAAACTCAAATGTGCAAAACCTTTTTAATAGTGATTCAAGGAATAATCTTGTAGATGCCATGTTGTGGCATTATTGTATCCCCAGACAAAGTCGGGGGATACTATGTTTTCATACCGGTCCCGCCTCCGCCGCATATAAATCTTGATGGCGCGATAACCCAAAAAATATTTCACAGAACTTTACCAAACTTGGTATATGTATAGATATGGGTAAGAGGACGACGCCTATTTAAAATGAGGTCATGACCTTTACTAGGAGAGTGTCCTTGACCTTGAATAGGTCCAATTTTGGGGAAAATCACACAAATTCTCTAATATCTCAAGAAATCTTGCATGGATTTTTCCCAAAATCAAGTTGATGGAAGATCATGGATAGGGTTGTCATGTTCCAGAAACTGGTGGCGCCAACATATTATTCTTTACTTGTTTTCGTGCCTTTTAATACCCCCAAAATTGCCACCTCACAGTACTGTGAGCATTATAAGTCAAAAACTAATGGACAGATTTCTTTTATATTATGCATATACATAGGTATGGGTTATGGGATGATGTTTATTTAAATTGGGGTCATGACCTTTCCTATGATAGTGGCCTTGACCTTGAATATTGCCATATATGGTGAAAATCACACACCTCTTATGATATCTCCAGTGTTGATAGCCATATGGATTTCAAACATGACTTATGTATGGCCCACCACTAAAGTAAGAACCCTATAGGTTCTAGGGTCATGAGGTCAAAGGTCAAGGTCACTGGACTGGCATTTTAAAAGATACTGTGGATGCATTTTAAGCCAAACTTTCATCCTATGTCTTCCATCTTGAATATATAGCTCACTTGCCAATAGTGGATGATCCATATAAATTTTGGGGTCACAAGGTCAAAGGTCAAGGCCACAGGAGCTATCTGTCCAAAAATTAGTTTCTGGATGATAATTCCTGCTTTTATTGATGTATTGATTTCAAACTTGTCTTATATATGTCCCATTGGAAAAGCAAGACTCTTAATTGATTTTGGGGTCATGAGGTCAAAGGTCAAGGTCACAGGACACATCTTTAAAAAGATTGTTGATGCATTTTCAGCCAAACATTTCATCTCAGATCTTTCATCTTGCACAAATAGTTCTCCTGCCAAGAGAAAAGACCCCTATCAGTTTTGAGGTCACAAGGTCAAAGGTGAAGGTCACAGGAGCCATCTGTCCAAAAATTAGTTCCTGGATGATAATTCCTGCTTTTATTGATGTATGGATTTCAAACTTGACTTGTATTTGACCCATTGGAAAAGCAAGACCCGAATTGATTTTGGGGTCATGAGGTCAAAGGTCAAGGTCACAGGAAACCTCTTTAAAAAGATTGTTGATGCATTTTCAGCCAAATAATTTATCTCAGATCTTTCATCTTGCACATATAGTTTACCTGCCAAGAGTGGAAGACCCTATCAATTTTGAGGTCACAAGGTCAAAGGTGAAGGTCACAGGAGCCATCTGTCCAAAAATTAGTTTCTGGATGATAATTCCTTCTTTTATTGATGTATGGATTTCAAACTTGACTTGTATTTGACCCATTGGAAAAGCAAGAACCAAATTGATTTTGGGGTCATGAGGTCAAAAGTCAAGGTCACAGGACACCTCTTTAAAAAAGATTGTGGATGCATTTTCAGCCAAACAATTCATCTCAGATCTTTCATCTTGCACATATAGTTCACCTGCCAAGAGTGGAAGACCCCTATCAATTTTGAGGTCACAAGGTCAAAGGTGAAGGTCACAGGAGCCATCTGTCCAAAAATTAGTTTCTGGATGATAATACCTGCTTTTATTGATGTATAGATTTCAAACGTGACTTGTATGTGTCCCATTGGAAAAGCAAGAACCGAATTGATTTTGGGGTCATGAGGTCAAAGGTCAAGGTCACAGGACTCATCTTTAAAAAGATGTGGATGCATTTTCAGCCAAACATTTCATCTCAGATCTTTCATCTCGCACATATAGTTCACCTGCCAAGAGTGGAAGACCCCTATCAATTTTTGAGGTCAAAGGTGAAGGTCACAGGAGCCATCTATCCAAAAATTAGTTTCTGGATGATAATTCCTGCTTTTATTGATGAATGGATTTCAAACTTGACTTGCATATATCCCATTGCAAAAACAAGACCCGAATTGATTTTGGGGTCATGAGGTCAAAGGTCAAGGTCACAGGACACATCTTCAAAAAGATGTGGATGCATTTTCAGCCAAACATTTCATCTCAGATCTTTCATCTTGCACATATAGTTCTCCTGCCAAGAGAGGAAGAACACTATCAATTTTGAGGTCACAAGGTCAAAGGTGAAGGTCACAGAAGCCATCTGTCCAAAAATTAGTTTCTGTATGATAATTCCTGCTTTATTGATGTATAGATTTCAAACTTGACTTGCATATGTCCCATTGCAAAAACAAGACCCGAATTGATTTTGGGGTCATGAGGTCAAAGGTCAAGGTCACAGAACACATCTATAAAAAGATCAAGGTCACAGGACCAACATCGTCTACAAGATTGTGGATTGTTAGATGTGTTACAGAGTACACACTTATACATATGTCTAGGCGTACACTGATGTCCAGCCATTAACTATTAGTTCTAGGCATTATATATTATAGGCATTTTAAGAGCAGACAGGAAACACACATTTACTCTGAAGTGGACAGATAACGATACCAGCATCAGCATTGTAGCCCTTGTTTCGTTTGATATTGATTAAACATCGTCTTAATGTCTGTCTGGAGTTCGAGTTTTCATGAGAGAATTTGCGAGTCGGCAACCCCAGACAAATTGGTGATCAGAGATGGGATTTCAGAAGTTTGCCGCTTCACGGACCTATGCCACGGAACGAATCAAATCAAAAGGTCTAGGTTAGTGAACTTATCACTTGAATGTGCTTCCTATGTTCAGAAGAGAGGAGAGGAGTTTCAGGAAGTTCACCACTTACTGGACACTATCAAAACCATACGGGGAAGTTAATCAAATGAAAATGAAGACAAAAGGTGCAAGTAGATTCGCGGCTCAGTTTGAATGGAAAACAAGAAAGGACATGGAAGCAAAATGGACCTTTTTATATATCAAGGCAACCAGTCTTGCAATCATGGCTTATAATATTATGTTTAACTTCATGAGACATTAATATTACCTCTGTGATCGACAACCAAAAAAAAACCCGCAACATCGGACTGAGATAATTAATGTACTATCGACAAAATGGAAGATTCGATGTGCCTTCAATCCTTGATGAACCGCGGAAAGACAAACTTTAAAGCACTGCCATCCAGCTGTAGAGATAGGAAACTTAACACCATGGGGCCATGCAGAAGGTATCAAGACCATGCCGGTTTTTGCAGAAGATCCAAGGCTTCAGTGGTGAGATCATCGACATGGACATAATTTAATTTGTGGACTTGTTGTGGGCTATGGACGGCCAGGTATATTTTGTTTTATGTTTTGTGGATATGTAGCGGCATGGGGCAACATTGTACAGATAGATGCCAGTGATGGATCAATTGTATATGTTGGGACGCCATGTTTGCTCTGCCATGGGCAGGTATGTTTTGTGCTTCGTGTTTTTTTCCCCCTGAATGACCATATCGATATCTTTATTTTCTACTCTCGTTGCAAGGCAAGTGTAAGTAGTTTACTTCATTTGTGATTCAGCATTGATTATGCACGTCGAACTTCATATTTATCTATCTTTTGTTGTTAATCAAAGTTTTAAGCTTAATAATTTAAGTCGGGTTTTGTTAAGTTTCGTTGTTTCTGGTATACTTTTAAGATATATAATGGATATATAGTTGGTTGTATAGGCTTTTATGGTTATGATAAACTTGAATGGTTTATTGGTTTTGAGCATATTAACAGTTCTTGTGAAAAAGAGGGCCTATATGAACCTGGTTGGTCAGTATAAACAGTTGTGATGGATAGGATATATTTAATGGATATAGGTTGAACTGTGCATTTGATAGGCGTTTTGGAATGAAGGTTACTATGTTGTCTTCAGAGTTTGATGTTAGATGTAATTCAGTTGTAATCTTTAGTGCTTGCAGGAGGCTAGGATTATCCACAGCTGTTTCGCTAGATCAGACTTCAGACACATGACTATATTGCTTGTATAGGGTGCCTCTGTATATTTTGATTGTTTGATTTTATGTTAAGACAGGTTAACAATATTTCACATTTCAAAGATTCTAAAGTTTTAATATAGAGTACTGAACAATTTACAGTATAGTACCCAGTCAGGACATATATTAATGCTAAAGGGCTAAATATTTGCTGATAAGATGATATTTGTATTTATAAGCTATGTCAATTTTAGATATGGATATTTTGTGCATGCTTCCTGCTTTTCCAGGGATAATTTCTATCCTATGTAATGGGCTTTTAGTGTCACTGTGGTTGTGCTTAATTCTACATTTAAGTTATTCAGATAATTTATTTATAAATGATCCGATGTCCCATGAAGATAGAACAGGTGTTTCTAATACACCTAAGCTGACTAGTATTTTTGATTAGTGTGCCGAGGACGGTCACACTTAAGGGGTTAGGTATGTTACAGAGTACACACTTATACATATGTCTAGGCGTACACTGATGTCCAGCCATTAACTATTAGTTCTGGTCTCTCTGGTCTGATTGCGTAAGGGGCCACCCAGCCCAGCGTCTGCGCAATGAGGCTTATGGCGTCCCCTCGACCCCTGCTCAAGATTCCATATGGATATATATAGAGAGAGATAGAGTGTTTTCTGTTAAATTATATTTTTCATTAGCAACCAAGTCCTTATTTATATTTCTTAGAATAATAGAGTATCAGGTGGGCCTCTTTGTTCTCTGTATGTACATATATGCCATGATACCTTACTTTATTTAATTTTCCAGTTATTAATCATTTCTCAGTTGATAAATTAAGATCCACTTAGTATAATCTAAGTTTATTTCACATTACAAGTTAATTATAATTCGTGAATACGTCACAATTAGTATTACTGATAAAGTGTTGTGTGAGCTATCTAGCAAGGTATTATTTATTGTTGAGCTTATAATAGTCTTTGCTTAATAGGCATTTTAAGAGCAGACAGGAAACACACATTTACTCTGAAGTGGACAGATAACGATACCAGCATCAGCCTTGTAGCCCTTGTTTCGTTAAGGTCCTCACTCACGCCTCTAGAACGTATAAGTATACTGGGATGGCATTGAAAAAGAGTCGGTGTCAAGTGTCAAGTCGGAGCTGTTAAGGCTCGAGTCTCCAGTAGCCTGCTGTTTTAATATATTTTAGTGTATGTGCATGGTGCGAACCTGTACGGCTTTAATATATTGATTAAACATCGTCTTAACGTCTGTCTGGAGTTCGAGTTTTCATGAGAGAATTTGCGAGTCGGCAACCCCTGACAGATGGAAGAAACAATAAATATGCCAAGTGTCAGTATATGCTGCTAAAAATGGGGGTCTATTCTTAAAGGGGGGGAGCCTACTATGTCTGGGGATACTCTGGCACCTGCGGTGCCAAGAAATGTCTAGTTTTCTTTTAAATTCAGTTTAAACATTTGTGATTTAAAAATAATAAAATACATGTGTATGCATAATATGACCCAATATGTGCTACACTCTGGATATATAATGATTGCAACTTAAAATTCTAATATTTAAACTTATATTTTCAGTTTTTCATTACAAATTTATAAAACTTGTAAATAAAAAAAATGAATAAGATAAAAACTATTAATGGAAAAAGTGGATATGCTAAAAAAATAGGCTTATATATAATGTAATATGTATTATATGTATAATATGTATAATTTATATATGCATTATACTCTTGAAAGTGAAATAAAGGTATTAGTCCATTCTGTCCACTTGCCTGTCCATCTGTAAGTGTAAATTTTTCATATGCATCACAGTATCTCAAAACTGTTACTGCTTTTCTTCATGACAGTCTTGTCAGAGTATTAGTTTGCAATCATATATTTAGAACTTTACTATAACCAAGTAGGAGGGCCCATTTCCTCTTAGGTTCTCATATGCTTATATAAATGAAAAACATTACAATAGAATATTTTGCTTTTGCATTTGCAAAAATTTCAAACTTCAGCTGAGCACCTTGACCCATGGGTCCCTTGTTTATAATTTACTTGCGTATTACAGTGACTTAGTTCAGATACCATAACAAATATGTTATCATTGGAGACTAACTGTGGCCGCATTTCCATATGTTAGGTTTTAATAAAAATATTCTCATAATCAATTTCAGCTGAGTGGCGTGACCCACAGATCCCTTGTTTTTTTTCTTGGAGGGGGGGGGGGTGCTTATTACAGAAAAGTGCTTTTAATGTCGAAAAGGGTATATGTTATACTATTAATAGAATAACAGGCATTTTCTAGCTGCATTATGCATATATGTACTGCATATGTACCACATAAGCATATAATTATGTAATGCTAGCTTAATTTTTTTTACTGATAAGCCAAATTTAATTACCGTAAAAGTCGTTGCAGAAGTCGCATCCTTATTACAAGTCGCACCCTGACTTTTAGGATCCCCCTGGGGAATAGCCGTTCAAGTTTAGTTTCAGGAAAAGTCCATAATATAGGTCGCACCCAGACTTCGGAGGCGTCCCAACCACCTGATACTTTTGGAATTTGAGTATCATTCCTTGCGATGCAAGACTGCAACCAACGTCCCTGTAGTACTTTTGTGGTTTATAAACTAGATAAACCATTTAAACGTAAAAATAATTGGACAGCTTTAATACAATGCTTATATTTAAGGAATAACAACAGAATCTTTACATATAAAGTCAGGGTTCAATTGTCAGGTAAGATTTGTACAGTGCCAAAGTCAGCTGCGTCGGATAACATTTTGTGCTGTGAAACGATGTCATTGTTGCCGTTTCTTACTAGGTTAAGTAACATTAGAATGCAAATATCAAGTTAAATGACTGTATTAATAAACTAAAAGAGTCTGAGGCAAAATACTATCACAATCGAGCAACTCTTTAAATTGTTAAAGATCGTCAAACGTAGGGTGGATTCATTAGACTATGATTAGTTTGCGTACGCGTGACGAGTCCCAATCTGTCGCATTGGGCATGATTTGAACTGACTTAAGACAACTGAAAGATGGAAAGAATAATTCAGTTTGAATTTATTCACCTAATTTCTTAAATGGGCTCTAAAACTGAATTTATTATCCCTTCAATTAAGTGTTACAACTTACCATCTAGGCGCGGCACATGCACGGTATTACTGAAATCACTGAAATATATGTCAGTCAACAGGGGGATAATGAACGCTTTATTGACCGGTCAGTTAACGTAAAATAAACATAATTGAATTTTCAGATATTATATTTACTGGGACTTATGATTTATTTTTCTTTGATAATATCTGGAAAACCCAATTTCCATCGTTATCAGTGATTATATTCAAGTGGCTTGGATGTATGGCAAACTCAGCCGTGTTGAACCAGATCCGTCATGACACCAAACGGTGCCAGTTCCCGTGGAATTTAGGTGCGTATGTGGCATTTTAAGTAAATAAAATATATACCTATATGGTGTTTGTTATTTCATTGTATTGATTAATGTGTCTTCATTAAAAAAAATCACGAATACGTCAACGCACGATTGACCGTAATGCATGCGTGCCGCCATATTGGTGGGCATACGATCGTCCTGAAAGAGACACGGGTAACATTCAAAGCAAATCGTATATTTGTAGCTCACGTGAAACGTTATAACATTGTTATCCAAAACGCTTGAAAACCACGAGATGGTGACAGTGACGTGATGGTTCTTAATATGAGAGTTTATAATTGTTGATATCAGTCACAGAAGGCTTAGTTGACATGGGGATGTAAAGGTCATTGCACGGGTGACCAGGGGCTTGAACTTCCGCTACACGGCTTCAAAGGTCAGCTGGTATTCAGCGATTAACCGGGCAGGCAAAAGAATTCACGACGTATGTGTAGTGGATCAAGCTTGAATGTGACGCAACTTTACATGCATAAACGGATATGGAACCGCGAGTTTTTCATTATGGAAAGCATACCCATATAGTTAAACGGAAAGAAAATGTACATCAAAGAGCGGCAGACTGGCATATGCGTCAAATTGACTCATGATATATTAGTAACACAGATTAGGAAGTGTCACTTGAATGGCGACTTGTCAGAACGGGTAGGTCTTGAACTGGGCAAATTTAAAGTTTGCATTTAATGTTAATAAAATGAAAATTTCTTCAGTTCACAAAATATAAAGCATAAGAGATGGTTAAAAGTGTAAATTATTGGGGAAAGACGTTTCACAAAGCACTGGTTAAAGGTATTGCCGATTATCGCTCAACTGACGTCATTCCATGTACCGGGAAAGCTGACAGAAACGGGATAAGTACGTATTACAAGTCGCACCCCGACTTTGCTAGAAAATTCTAGTTTTTTGAATTCGATTTCCTAGTACAAGTCGCGACTTCTGCAACGACTTTTACGGTAACCTTTAAACTTTTAAAGCCTTTTTAGTGTAAACAGAGTTTCTGCAAGATTATAAATGGGCTGGCCACTACCTATTGCTTGCTGGAATCAAAGATTAGCAAACATGTTGCTCAGTTGGTAATTCTCAATGTCTAATATTTGATTGTCACAACTGTACAAGCCACAATTTTGCAGCAACACAATTTAGCTTACTCTTTACCATGACTTCATCTGCAAATTCCAATAAAATATAAACTTTTCAGTGCAATGAAATTTTTACAAAAAATTTACTACAAAAACATTAATACTTTGATAATTCTGAGTTTCCTCACTTTGAATATGATGAGATAAAAAAGTACAGTACTGGTATAATATTTATTACAAGTATATTGTCAAGTCATCTGAGCAGTTGCTTAGATATGCTGGAGGCCTGAGTCTTTCAGTCAGGTTGCCCATTCAGCTTTTGGTCACATGAACTGTTGTGCTGCTGCCTGGATTTGAGACTTGTATCTTGGCCAAAACAAAAAACTCTGAACAAGGTCTTCTCAGACACCCAAAAGTAGATCATGTGACAGAATTTCCATAGGACAGACAAAAACTTGTAGCCTTAAGGCATCAGAGAGCTTGTAGCAACTGTTGCAAACTATCCAGAAAAATAACAGAATGGGAAAATATGATTATATGCTATGTTTTCATCATACAGTATATCAACAAACAAGGACCCTGTCTCATTTGTTTTTATCAGGCTGATTTATTTCAAGTAAATATTCAGGTATCCAAAACCTATAATAGATGAAATATAGTTTAAGATATCACATGGTAAAATATGAAAATGTGTTTGTCTTTGCTAAATTTTGAATACATGTATGCAAGCATCCAAGGAAACAAAAAGAATAGATTGTTAGTTTGCTGGAAGTGATGCAAGTACTGGCTGATGTGAAATATATCTCAAGGTACACTGACAGAGAGGTCTTTGATTTAAGTTAAATATCAAAATTAGAATCTTAACAAACAGTTAAGTCAGTGTCATTTAGCTTTGTAACCGTCAGTCTAGAAAAAGGTGTCTGTTAGTAATTTCTTAATTAACTGAAATAAAACAGTGACTGTGTACACATACAGGACTTGTTTATATAACTGTATGATGCTGTCCCTTTTTATCACTACATCACATGATAGAGCTCTCTGGTCAGTGATTCTGATCAATTACTGTGTACAGCACTACTCCTTGTTACTGTGTACATAAGGATCTGTCAGTTAGTGCCAGTCTCTGACTGTGCTAATCACTGTTGCCTTGTACCTTGTCTTGTCCTGTCACATTGGCTTACCCTGTCTGAATATTAATGATACACATTATATTAAGTGGGACAGGGAAACATTACTTCTGTGAATTAAATAGAAACAGCTGTATTGTAGGGGAGGTCAGTGTACAAGGTTACAAGATACTGGTAGTATATCTGGATCTTGCTGTCTCACCCTTCGTTGGGCCTTCTAATCTTGTAGGGACAAATGCACAGTGCATTCTCTGTACAGCATGACCAACACTGCTAAGGACTTCTGGTCCTCCCATCACAGTATTTGTACTTAGGAATGGTCCTGCTGAGGCATGATACCTTCTCCCTCTGGGTCTATATCAACCCAATACATTCATGAAGAAAGCTTTGATTTCACTGCAGAATTTTCAATTCATTTCAGTCCTTGAGGGATTGAATAGATATTCTGTCAGCTTGTGTCAGGTTGTGTCACTGCAGCTGCAGGAAATCCTTGGCAGATAAACATGATATTTAAAAAAGAAAACCTCTTGCATACATTTGCTTCAGAAGTCAAAGCTTTACCTAAACTGGGCATTACCTCCATTGTCTTCTGTGAAGTGGAGCTGATGTTTTATTTTTAGTAACCCCCATAAACAGTCCACAGTGATGTTGGGCTGATTTATTTTTTAGTGACCACCATAAACAGTCTACAGTGATGTTGGGCTTATGTATTTTTTTAGTGACCACCATAAACAGTTCACAGTAATGTTGGGCTGATGTATTCTTCTTAGTGACCACCATAAACAGTCCACAGTGATGTTGGGCTGATGTATTCTTAGTGTCCACCATAAACAGTCCACAGTGATGTTGGGCTGATGTATATTTTAGTGACCACCATAAACAGTCCACAGTGTGATGTTGGACTGATGTATTCTTCTGATTGACCACCATAAACAGTCCACAGTGTTGTGTGGGGCTGATATATTCTTCTTAGTGACCACCATAAAGTAAACAGTCCACAGTGTGATGTGGAGCTGATGTATTCTTAGTGTCCACCATTAACAGTCCACAGTGATGTTGGGCTGATGTATATTTTAGTGACCACCATAAACAGTCCACAGTGTGATGTGGGGCTGATGTATTCTTCTGAGTGACCACCATAAACAGTTCACAGTGTTATGTGGGGCTGATGTATTCTTAGTGTCCACCATAAACAGTCCACAGTGATGTTGGGCTGATGTATATTTAGTGACCACCATAAACAGTCCACAGTGATGTTAGGCTGATATATATTCTTAGTGACCACCATAAAAAGTCCACAGTGTGATGTGGGGCTGATGTATTCTTAGTGTCCACCATAAACAGTCCACAGTGATGTTGGGCTGATGTATATTTTAGTGACCACCATAAACAGTCCACAGTGTGATGTGGGGCTGATGTATTCTTCTGAGTGACCACCATAAACAGTCCACAGTGTTATGTGGGGCTGATGTATTCTTAGTGACCACCATAAACAGTCCACAGTGATGTTGGGCTGATGTATTCTTAGTGACCACCATAAACAGTCCACAGTGTGATGGGGGGCTGATGTATTCTTCTTAGTGACAACCATAAACAGTCCACAGTGTGATGTGGGGCTGATGTATTCTTCTGAGTGTCCACCATAAACAGTCCACAGGGTTTATGTGGGGCTGATGTATTCTTAGTGACCACCATAAACAGTCCACAGTGTGATGTGGGGCTGATGTATTCTTCTGAGTGTCCACCATAAACTGTCCACAGTGTTATGTGGGGCTGATGTATTCTTAGTGACCATCATAAACAGTCCACAGTGTGATGTGGGGCTGATGTATCCTTCTTAGTTACCACCATAAACAGTCGGCACTATTTATGTGGGGCTGATGTAGTCTTCTAAGTGTCAACCATAAACAGTCCACAGTGTGATGTGGGGCTGATGTATTCTTAGTGACCATCATAAACAGTCCACAGTGTGTTGTGGGGCTGATGTATTCTTTTTAGTGACCACCATAAACAGTCCACAGTGTGATGTGGGGCTGATGTATTCTTCTTTGTGACCACCATAAACAGCCACAGTGTGATGTTAGGCTGATATATTCTTAGTGACCACCATAAACAGTCCACAGGGTTTTAGTGGGGCTGATGTATTCTTAGTGACCATCAAAAATAGTCCACAGTGTGATGTGGGGCTGATGTATTCTTTTTAGTGACCACCATAAACAGTCCACAGTGTGATGTTAGGCTGATATATTCTTAGTGACCACCATAAACAGTCCACAGGGTTTATGTGGGGCTGATGTATTCTTAGTGACCATCATAAATAGTCCACAGTGTGATGTTGGACTGATGTATTCTTCTGATTGACCACCATAAACAGTCCACAGTGTTGTGTGGGGCTGATATATTCTTCTTAGTGACCACCATAAAGTAAACAGTCCACAGTGTGATGTGGAGCTGATGTATTCTTAGTGTCCACCATTTACAGTCCACAGTGATGTTTGGCTGATGTATATTTTAGTGACCACCATAAACAGTCCACAGTGTGATGTGGGGCTGATGTATTCTTCTGAGTGACCACCATAAACAGTTCACAGTGTTATGTGGGGCTGATGTATTCTTAGTGTCCACCATAAACAGTCCATAGTGATGTTGGGCTGATGTATATTTAGTGACCACCATAAACAGTCCACAGTGATGTTAGGCTGATATATATTCTTAGTGACCACCATAAAAAGTCGACAGTGTGATGTGGGGCTGATGTATTCTTAGTGTCCACCATAAACAGTCCACAGTGATGTTGGGCTGATGTATATTTTAGTAAAAGTCGTTGCAGAAGTTGCATCCTTATTACAAGTCGCACCCTGACTTTTAGGATCCCCCTGGGGAATAGCCGTTCAAGTTTAGTTTCAGGAAAAGTCCATAATATAGGTCGCACCCAGACTTCGGAGGCGTCCCAACCACCTGATACTTTTGGAATTTGAGTATCATTCCTTGCGATGCAAGACTGCAACCAACGTCCCTGTAGTACTTTTGTGGTTTATAAACTAGATAAACCATTTAAACGTAAAAATAATTGGACAGCTTTAATACAATGCTTATATTTAAGGAATAACAACAGAATCTTTACATATAAAGTCAGGGTTCAATTGTCAGGTAAGATTTGTACAGTGCCAAAGTCAGCTGCGTCGGATAACATTTTGTGCTGTGAAACGATGTCATTGTTGCCGTTTCTTACTAGGTTAAGTAACATTAGAATGCAAATATCAAGTTAAATGACTGTATTAATAAACTAAAAGAGTCTGAGGCAAAATACTATCACAATCGAGCAACTCTTTAAATTGTTAAAGATCGTCAAACGTAGGGTGGATTCATTAGACTATGATTAGTTTGCGTACGCGTGACGAGTCCCAATCTGTCGCATTGGGCATGATTTGAACTGACTTAAGACAACTGAAAGATGGAAAGAATAATTCAGTTTGAATTTATTCACCTAATTTCTTAAATGGGCTCTAAAACTGAATTTATTATCCCTTCAATTAAGTGTTACAACTTACCATCTAGGCGCGGCACATGCACGGTATTACTGAAATCACTGAAATATATGTCAGTCAACAGGGGGATAATGAACGCTTTATTGACCGGTCAGTTAACGTAAAATAAACATAATTGAATTTTCAGATATTATATTTACTGGGACTTATGATTTATTTTTCTTTGATAATATCTGGAAAACCCAATTTCCATCGTTATCAGTGATTATATTCAAGTGGCTTGGATGTATGGCAAACTCAGCCGTGTTGAACCAGATCCGTCATGACACCAAACGGTGCCAGTTCCCGTGGAATTTAGGTGCGTATGTGGCATTTTAAGTAAATAAAATATATACCTATATGGTGTTTGTTATTTCATTGTATTGATTAATGTGTCTTCATTAAAAAAAATCACGAATACGTCAACGCACGATTGACCGTAATGCATGCGTGCCGCCATATTGGTGGGCATACGATCGTCCTGAAAGAGACACGGGTAACACTCAAAGCAAATCGTATATTTGTAGCTCACGTGAAACGTTATAACATTGTTATCCAAAACGCTTGAAAACCACGAGATGGTGACAGTGACGTGATGGTTCTTAATATGAGAGTTTATAATTGTTGATATCAGTCACGGAAGGCTTAGTTGACATGGGGATGTAAAGGTCATTGCACGGGTGACCAGGGGCTTGAACTTCCGCTACACGGCTTCAAAGGTCAGCTGGTATTCAGCGATTAACCGGGCAGGCAAAAGAATTCACGACGTATGTGTAGTGGATCAAGCTTGAATGTGACGCAACTTTACATGCATAAACGGATATGGAACCGCGAGTTTTTCATTATGGAAAGCAAACCCATATAGTTAAACGGAAAGAAAATGTACATCAAAGAGCGGCAGACTGGCATATGCGTCAAATTGACTCATGATATATTAGTAACACAGATTAGGAAGTGTCACTTGAATGGCGACTTGTCAGAACGGGTAGGTCTTGAACTGGGCAAATTTAAAGTTTGCATTTAATGTTAATAAAATGAAAATTTCTTCAGTTCACAAAATATAAAGCATAAGAGATGGTTAAAAGTGTAAATTATTGGGGAAAGACGTTTCACAAAGCACTGGTTAAAGGTATTGCCGATTATCGCTCAACTGACGTCGTTCCATGAACCGGGAAAGCTGACAGAAACGGGATAAGTACGTATTACAAGTCGCACCCCGACTTTGCTAGAAAATTCTAGTTTTTTGAATTCGATTTCCTAGTACAAGTCGCGACTTCTGCAACGACTTTTACGGTAACCTTTAAACTTTTAAAGCCTTTTTAGTGTAAACAGAGTTTCTGCAAGATTATAAATGGGCTGGCCACTACCTATTGCTTGCTGGAATCAAAGATTAGCAAACATGTTGCTCAGTTGGTAATTCTCAATGTCTAATATTTGATTGTCACAACTGTACAAGCCACAATTTTGCAGCAACACAATTTAGCTTACTCTTTACCATGACTTCATCTGCAAATTCCAATAAAATATAAACTTTTCAGTGCAATGAAATTTTTACAAAAAATTTACTACAAAAACATTAATACTTTGATAATTCTGAGTTTCCTCACTTTGAATATGATGAGATAAAAAAGTACAGTACTGGTATAATATTTATTACAAGTATATTGTCAAGTCATCTGAGCAGTTGCTTAGATATGCTGGAGGCCTGAGTCTTTCAGTCAGGTTGCCCATTCAGCTTTTGGTCACATGAACTGTTGTGCTGCTGCCTGGATTTGAGACTTGTATCTTGGCCAAAACAAAAAACTCTGAACAAGGTCTTCTCAGACACCCAAAAGTAGATCATGTGACAGAATTTCCATAGGACAGACAAAAACTTGTAGCCTTAAGGCATCAGAGAGCTTGTAGCAACTGTTGCAAACTATCCAGAAAAATAACAGAATGGGAAAATATGATTATATGCTATGTTTTCATCATACAGTATATCAACAAACAAGGACCCTGTCTCATTTGTTTTTATCAGGCTGATTTATTTCAAGTAAATATTCAGGTATCCAAAACCTATAATAGATGAAATATAGTTTAAGATATCACATGGTAAAATATGAAAATGTGTTTGTCTTTGCTAAATTTTGAATACATGTATGCAAGCATCCAAGGAAACAAAAAGAATAGATTGTTAGTTTGCTGGAAGTGATGCAAGTACTTGCTGATGTGAAATATATCTCAAGGTACACTGACAGAGAGGTCTTTGATTTAAGTTAAATATCAAAATTAGAATCTTAACAAACAGTTAAGTCAGTGTCATTTAGCTTTGTAACCGTCAGTCTAGAAAAAGGTGTCTGTTAGTAATTTCTTAATTAACTGAAATAAAACAGTGACTGTGTACACATACAGGACTTGTTTATATAACTGTATGATGCTGTCCCTTTTTATCACTACATCACATGATAGAGCTCTCTGGTCAGTGATTCTGATCAATTACTGTGTACAGCACTACTCCTTGTTACTGTGTACATAAGGATCTGTCAGTTAGTGCCAGTCTCTGACTGTGCTAATCACTGTTGCCTTGTACCTTGTCTTGTCCTGTCACATTGGCTTACCCTGTCTGAATATTAATGATACACATTATATTAAGTGGGACAGGGAAACATTACTTCTGTGAATTAAATAGAAACAGCTGTATTGTAGGGGAGGTCAGTGTACAAGGTTACAAGATACTGGTAGTATATCTGGATCTTGCTGTCTCACCCTTCCTTGGGCCTTCTAATCTTGTAGGGACAAATGCACAGTGCATTCTCTGTACAGCATGACCAACACTGCTAAGGACTTCTGGTCCTCCCATCACAGTATTTGTACTTAGGAATGGTCCTGCTGAGGCATGATACCTTCTCCCTCTGGGTCTATATCAACCCAATACATTCATGAAGAAAGCTTTGATTTCACTGCAGAATTTTCAATTCATTTCAGTCCTTGAGGGATTGAATAGATATTCTGTCAGCTTGTGTCAGGTTGTGTCACTGCAGCTGCAGGAAATCCTTGGCAGATAAACATGATATTTAAAAAAGAAAACCTCTTGCATACATTTGCTTCAGAAGTCAAAGCTTTACCTAAACTGGGCATTACCTCCATTGTCTTCTGTGAAGTGGAGCTGATGTTTTATTTTTAGTAACCCCCATAAACAGTCCACAGTGATGTTGGGCTGATTTATTTTTTAGTGACCACCATAAACAGTCTACAGTGATGTTGGGCTTATGTATTTTTTTAGTGACCACCATAAACAGTTCACAGTAATGTTGGGCTGATGTATTCTTCTTAGTGACCACCATAAACAGTCCACAGTGATGTTGGGCTGATGTATTCTTAGTGTCCACCATAAACAGTCCACAGTGATGTTGGGCTGATGTATATTTTAGTGACCACCATAAACAGTCCACAGTGTGATGTTGGACTGATGTATTCTTCTGATTGACCACCATAAACAGTCCACAGTGTTGTGTGGGGCTGATATATTCTTCTTAGTGACCACCATAAAGTAAACAGTCCACAGTGTGATGTGGAGCTGATGTATTCTTAGTGTCCACCATAAACAGTCCACAGTGATGTTGGGCTGATGTATATTTTAGTGACCACCATAAACAGTCCACAGTGTGATGTGGGGCTGATGTATTCTTCTGAGTGACCACCATAAACAGTTCACAGTGTTATGTGGGGCTGATGTATTCTTAGTGTCCACCATAAACAGTCCACAGTGATGTTGGGCTGATGTATATTTAGTGACCACCATAAACAGTCCACAGTGATGTTAGGCTGATATATATTCTTAGTGACCACCATAAAAAGTCCACAGTGTGATGTGGGGCTGATGTATTCTTAGTGTCCACCATAAACAGTCCACAGTGATGTTGGGCTGATGTATATTTTAGTGACCACCATAAACAGTCCACAGTGTGATGTGGGGCTGATGTATTCTTCTGAGTGACCACCATAAACAGTCCACAGTGTTATGTGGGGCTGATGTATTCTTAGTGACCACCATAAACAGTCCACAGTGATGTTGGGCTGATGTATTCTTAGTGACCACCATAAACAGTCCACAGTGTGATGGGGGGCTGATGTATTCTTCTTAGTGACAACCATAAACAGTCCACAGTGTGATGTGGGGCTGATGTATTCTTCTGAGTGTCCACCATAAACAGTCCACAGGGTTTATGTGGGGCTGATGTATTCTTAGTGACCACCATAAACAGTCCACAGTGTGATGTGGGGCTGATGTATTCTTCTGAGTGTCCACCATAAACTGTCCACAGTGTTATGTGGGGCTGATGTATTCTTAGTGACCATCATAAACAGTCCACAGTGTGATGTGGGGCTGATGTATTCTTCTTGGTGACCACCATAAACAGTCCACGGTGTGATGTGGGGCTGATGTATTCTTCTTAGTGACCACCATAAACAGACCACAGTGTGATGTGGGGCTGATGTATTCTTAGTGACCATCATAAAGTAAACAGTCCACAGTGTGGTGTGGGGCTGATGTATTCTTTTTAGTGACCACCATAAAATGTCCACAGTGTGTTGTTGGGCTGATGTATTCTTCTTAGTGTCCACCATAAACAGTCCACAGTGTGATGTGGGGCTGATGTATTCTTAGTGACCATCATAAACAGTCCACAGTGTGATGTGGGGCTGATGTATTCTTCTTCGTGTCCACCATAAACAGACCACAGTGTGATGTGGGGCTGATGTATTCTAAGTGACCATCATAAACAGTTCACAGTGTTTATGTGGGGCTGATGTATTCTTCTTGGTGACCACCATAAACAGTCCACAGTGTGATGCGGGGCTGATGTATTCTTTTTAGTGACAACCATAAACAGTCCTTAGTAACCACCTTAATCTGCTTGAAGCAGAGAAATTCACTGTGGCAGGTTTCCCTGAAAGAGGTCATAATATGTTGCACTGTGATGATGGTCATAATGTTTTTGTAATAATCAGATGGTCACTTTTCATACATGTGTAACTCGGTCTTTTTGAATGGTGGTCATGTAACTGTGCAGCTATTTTCTAAGTAATTCTTGACTGTCTGTCAGAGCCCAGAAAATCAGTGGGAGAATAGCCTTGTCTAGACAGCTAGATGCACAGAGAGGGGCAGGCAGCTTTAACGGGCAGCTAAACAGCTGACGGAAGGCTTAAATTAAAAGTACAAGGGAGCATAATTTAGATTAAAGTGTCATAACAGAGAGGTAAAATGACAAAGGATGTTAATCTTACAGGAACATCCACTTACCTCATTCAACCAGACAGACAATTATGCCTGCGTGCTGACAGATTGCAGCCATCACATAGTCCTCAAACTTATCATAATGGAAAAAAAACAGATGGTAGCCATTACACAGTCCTCCACCTTATCTTGATCGAAAAAACAGATTGCAGCCATTACATAGTCCTCAAACTTATCTTGATGGAAAAAACAAATGGCAGCCATCACATGGTCTTAAAACTTATCTTGAGGAAAAAAGGCAGATGGCGTCAATCACAGTGTCCTCAAACTTATCTTCAGGAAAAAAAGGCAATTGACAGCCATCATGCAGGACTTCCTAAAACTTATCTTGAGGAGAAAAGGCAGGTGAAAGCCATCACACTGTCCTAAAGCTTATCTTCCGGAAACAGTTAAATGACCTTACATTTTCACTAGTTACAACAAGGAAGATCTATTAATTTTTATTAGAAAAATTATAATACATTATCTTTGGAAGTATTGCATATTTTCCCCTCAAATTTGACACACCAGTTGTTTCCACCAATTTCTCAGATGAGTTCGAAACTTAAGACCTTGACCTTGATTGTCAATGTCAAATTTATGGAAATCTAGAATAGTTGTGACCTCCGTAAACATTGAAGTAACGGTACTGAAGATTTTCCCTTTGAATTTAGCACCCAAGTTGTTTCCACAAAGCTCTTTGACAGGGTAAAAATGGGTGACCTTGATCTACAAGGTCAAATCAACCAAATTATAGGTCATCATCTTTAAGATTCTTGTTTTCCCCTAATTTTTTCCCTAATTTTATACACAAATTGTTAAATATCTTTGAGAAAATGGAAGGGATTAGACATTCTCACCCAAAAAAAAAATTGGCAGTACTTACTGTCTCAGTTATTTTGCCATCTTGCTTGATTAATTTGAGGGCGTGAAATTATGTCAGGGGTTCCAAGCCCTTGAATATTGGCTTACATAAGGAAATTTTCCCTAAATTAGCGTGTAAAAGTTTCACCAGAATCCTACAAAAGTCATATCTTGGGGTAGAACAGCACAACATTGATAAGATGGAATCTTCCATACTGTATACTATTAACGTCGTTTTCTGTCCTCGTGATGTAGAAGGGAACTTCAGTGATCTAGCATGGAGTTATTAGCCTTCAGGCCATTTGCGTTAATTTTGAGGAAAATTGTGACCTTTGCCAAGTGTTACGTCAAAATATGATAGTCTTGCGGGCTTTAAATAGTGAGAATTTTGTTATTATAAAAAAAATACATGAGTGAAACCTGTCAGCCACTTTCCAGGACACAAACTTTTGTTTGTTTTGACAGATGGAAACTGTGTTAGCCTTTCTGCAAATAACAGCTGATGTCAGACTGCATAACTCCTAGAAGGTAACATAGAAATGTTAGGATATGAATTGATTTTTGGTCCTTTCGTTTGACCATGTCAACAGGGCCCCTATTTGGTTAACTTCAGGTGTTACCCAGCGTCACAGTTGCATGAGCTGATGGAAATAATTGGCTAACGAGCAAGTCATAAGATCAGTGGCTGTTACATCTATGTTCAGTGTCCCCTGGATATAATCATGATGCGTTTATACTTTGGAAATGACAGAAACTCAGTGAAAATATGATGTGTCACCTCTTAAATCAACAGATTGTTAGTGTGTATCAGTTTAAACATTGTGCCTTCACTAAAAAATATATATATGCTCAAAATGTCAGTGAACAATCTTTCTCGTCTTGGAAAGTTATTCATGAAATTGGTCGCACAGGGCGTGTCCTTTTCTATGAGTTTCTGATTTGTGTCTCTGCACAAATGGTGCATGCAGACTTGATGCAAATAAACAATCAACAAGAAATGCTAAAAAACGGGGCACTGTATGTCAAATTCGAGAAGGGGGAATAGGAATTTCTCAATAGTTGTGTCTTTATATCTACATACGCATGTTTAATTCACAGATTCTACTGAATGCACCAGTCAGTCAGAACATGCTTGGTAAAGTTGCTGTCTAATTTGCTCTGAGGGTCAGCAAAGACTGGCAGAGTTTGTTAAATGGCATTTGTAACTTGTGAGAGATTGTTACACATATAAAACTGCTTTGGTTAAGGGGATATTGAGATAATAATTAAAATAAAATAGAAGGACGGCTTGTTTGGGTTTACTGGTGTCTGTTTCTTGGATTTTCTATCCTGTGATTTGCGGAAGATTGAGCCCCAGCTTTGATCAAAATGTGTCAGCTTGTTTACATTAGCAGGAGGTTTATTTGCTATTCAAGTTCCATGCTTATGTAATATAATTTGGGTTCTTTGGTTTCCCCCCCCTGGATTGCTGCGAATGTGCTGCGATGTCAGGCAAAAGTGTCAGTATCACCGGATGGTGAGATGTATCACAACCTGGAACATGGAAGATGGGGGGGGGGGGGGCGCTTTTTGGGGTATAAAAAATATTTTTTGAAAAATATCAAATTCTGTGAGCGCCCGGGGCTCTTATTACGTTGATTACTGTATCATTACTAATAAAGTCCCCTTCACAAATTTTAATTCCCCCTCAAAATAAATATCAATTGGGGATTACCCCCTAAAAGTAAAATCCTTGAACCAACCAGGCTACTGTATATTTTAATTTTGCAGACTTATTCATAACATGACTGACGTGAATATCAAGTGCAGGTGGCCCCACCTCAGGTCAATACTTTCTGTGATCCAAAATGGTCTTTTACGCATTCCTTCTGATAAGTCAGTAAATAAGACAACTTTAGCCTTTAAATCAAATACAGAGATTCCTTGGAGCATTGGGAATTAAATTAACATAAGGTTGAAAGGATTTTTATTCAAATTGATGTTTCACAGGACTTTGAATTTCAAAATTTTATAATTTCATGTTTTTGCATGTATGCTGCAGAATCTGTTACCTTTATCTGCAGAACCGTTGCACTAGTCATAACCAAACTTGGCTGACCTGTTTGATCATGTGACTGCTATGTATAACTTTTGACTGCTACATATATAGCTGTGGTGTCGCACTCTGTGTTAGGGAAATGGTATTTCTGCCTATTCACAAATTAGTCTGAAATACTTAAACTTTAGCTTTCCAATCATGGTCAACTGTATCTTAGAACAAGGGAAATGAAGTGGAGGCGGTTTGAATGGTTTACTTTTTACATGGCTTCTCCATGCTAATTCAAATAGTACCAATTACAAAATTTTACTATCTCTGGGGTTTGCATACTTATTATTTAATGTTAAATCTAGTACCAAATATCCCTATACTGAGTACAACAGCAGGAGCTGTTAGCATAAAATATGTTACAGGCATATTTCTTGGCCTCAACCATGACAGCCACCTATTTTGGATAACAGCTGGTATGTTGTTTTCTTACCTGTGATCATGCCTGTATTTGACTTTGAGTATAACCTGACCTTTTGTCTCTTGTTCAAATCTATGTAGTTTACAAATGACTTCCCTCGCATACTCCCAGTTCTACAGGGTCATCTGGATAGCTAAAAAGTAAATCTGTACTTTCTGTTAAAATCCAATTTGAATTTTTTGTTTAATTTGAATTTGAAAAAAGTTTGGTTTGAGGATATTAAGACATCACTGATGCCACACTTTTCTAGTTCAACACATGGTGGGCGACTTTTTGTGTCTCTAGGCCCTTTTTAGCAAGATGCCTACACACAGTCTTGCTTGCCCATTGGAAAGAGCTTTAAATTTATGGTATTAGAGCTTGGGCAAATATAAATCATGGTAATTTGTTTGAAAGCATTGAAATCACCTCCTTTGCAGGTTAATAAAAAGGTTTAACTTGAGAACAGAAAATACTCCTGGGAGGAAAACTTTCTGCTGGCAAATGAAATAAGAAACATTGATACACAATCACCAGATGTTGTTATGCTGTCTTTCATATAGTCAGTTGTTGAAAGGACCAGCCCATACTCTAGTTGTCACCTGAAAGGTGTTTGTGCATGTCCTTATGTTTAAGTGACTCGGTGCAGTAGGAGTGGTTATGACAAAATAATTAGTAGGAAGCTCCTTTCATCCAAACCAATTCTTAGGTGATAGCACAGGAGTCAACTGAAGATGCCATAGACCATATGGTGAGGATGTGTATTTGTAATTCATATATAATGAGACATTAGGTCTTTAATCTGTGAGGTAAACTTCTACATTCACAATTCTTTGAAATGTCAGTTAAGGTCTATAAAGTACAGTAAATAATGGTCAGTGATATTTTGGATTCAGTTTAATGCTAAATGTGACTTGTGCTTCACACAGGTTCTAGCTAGGCCTTTTTAGTGTGAAAAATTCTACAGTATTAGAAGCACCTATTTTAGGGTGATCAGATAGATACTATATACAGTATTAGAAGCACTGTATTTAGTTTGATAGGTACTAGTACTACAGTATTAGAAACACTGTTTTAGTGTTATCAGATAGATCATTGCAACATTGCATAGCAGCCATGATTATCAATGGGACCTGTGGTCTATAGTTTTAAATAACTAATAAACAGCAGCTACCTTGTAGTATTTTTATTCAATACCAGATATTAATGTATTTGTGGTGTTCTGCCTGCTGACTGTCAGATCATTATGCAAAAATTAAAGTAATTATAGGCATCCAAGGGAACAAGAATACAACCAGTTAAGAATTGCACAATAAATTAATGGTTTCATGCAGTACCTGTATTAGGATTAAAAGCAATCATTTTGTGAAGTAAGTAAAGAATATCACAACTGTAAATATATTTACATTTTGCTGACTGCTCAAAAGCCTAAGGTAAGTAAGGTATGGGCATTTTTCGATTAACCAGACCGTTATTGGGATTAATAAGGATTCAACAAAATGTGAGTAGTAAAATTAGTGAGCTCAAACCCCCACACATTAGGCAGTCATAACACAGACGATAACCATAGAGCAATTAACATTTATAGGTTATTATCACAGGCCAATACATACAATTACTTCCCAGGAGGGTCAGCCATACAGAATTGCTAATTATTCAGGTATGTGTTGCTCTCTATGAAACTATCATTTGCCAAGCAGTGGCACTTGGTGACCCTGAGGCTTGTGACTGGGGCCAAACGTTATTACAATTCAGGTGGTTGCATTTACAGGGCCTCATTAATTTTGGGACCAGAAAGTTTGCCATATTTCTGAATTCAGGCGTGGTCTCAATTCTGAGTCATTTATTGTTGAAATAACACTTAAAATATTGGGGACCAAGAAATGTGCCCGTAATTGTGAGTGGTCGCATTTGTTGGGTGGTCTCAAGGTTGGGTACCACTGTAGTATTGAAAGCAGTTTTATGGTATAATAGATATTTTAGTATTGGAATAGTTATTCAGTGTGATAGACACTATAGTTTTGAAAACAGTGTATTGGTATGACTGAATCATAGATACTTTAGTAATATATATGGGAAGCAGTGTTTTTGGTCTGATAGTAAGCAGAATATATAGAAGCAGTGTTTTGTTTAGTATTGGAAACAGTGTTTTGTGTAGTATTGGAAGAAGTGTTTTATGTAGAATTGGAAACAATGTTTTGTGTAGTATTGGAAGCAGTGTTTTGTGTAGTATTGGAAGTAGTGTTTTATGTAGAATTGGAAACAATGTTTTGTGCAGTATTGGAAGCAGTGTTTTATGTAGAATTGGAAACAATGTTTTGTGTAGTATTGGAAGCAGTGTTTTGTGTAGTATTGGAAGTAGTGTTTTATGTAGAATTGGAAACAATGTTTTGTGTAGTATTGGAAGCAGTGTTTTATGTAGAATTGGAAACAATGTTTTGTGTAGTATTGGAAGCAGTGTTTTGTGTAGTATTGGAAGTAGTGTTTTATGTAGAATTGGAAACAATGTTTTGTGTAGTATTGGAAGCAGTGTTTTGTGTAGTATTGGAAGTAGTGTTTTATGTAGAATTGGAAACAATGTTTTGTGTAGTATTGGAAGCAGTGTTTTATGTAGAATTGGAAACAATGTTTTGTGTAGTATTGGAAACAGTGTTTTGTGTAGTATTGGAAGAAGTGTTTTATGTTGAATTGGAAACAATGTTTTGTGTAGTATTGGAAGCAGTGTTTTATGTAGAATTGGAAACAATGTTTTGTGTAGTATTGGAAACAGTGTTTTGTGTAGTATTGGAAGTAGTGTTTTATGTAGAATTGGAAACAATGTTTTGTGTAGTATTGGAAGCAGTGTTTTATGTTGAATTGGAAACAATGTTTTGTGTAGTATTGGAAACAGTGTTTTGTGTAGTATTGGAAGTAGTGTTTTATGTAGAATTGGAAACAATGTTTTGTGTAGTATTGGAAGCAGTGTTTTGTGTAGTATTGGAAGCAGTGTTTTGTGTAGTATTGGAAGCAGTGTTTTGTGTAGTATTGGAAGCAGTGTTATGTTGTAGTATTGGAAGCAGTGTTTTGTGTAGTATTGGAAGCAGTGTTTTGTGTTGTATTGGAAGCAGTGTTATGTTGTAGTATTGGAAGCAGTGTTTTGGAATATACTACTGTTGTAGTGGCAGTGTTTTGGTATATGCTAGTCTACAGTGGTAGTGTTTATGGAGGTAGTTGAGACATGATGCTGTGCCAGGCACAATAAGGAGCCCAATCACTGATAAATGTGGTGATAAATGAGGCTGATAACAAAGGCCAGGTTATCACAGTGTCCTGGACATGGGTGCCGGCCTCCTTGCACAGCTTTGCATGTATTCAGTATTTGTTTGGTTATCATTACCAAAAGAATAATTGGACCATCTTCATGCTGAAGAAAACATTAATACAACTGACAAAAAGGTCATGAAAACAATAATATACCATCATTCATTCATTCATTAGCCCTTAGAAACCTAATGTGTATGAATTGTTTACCATTTAATATTGATAAGCATAGTAAATGGTATGGTTGTTGTGGTTACTTTTGTCAGCAAGTTTTAGATGTCTAATTAGTTTTTCTGCCAAAATGTCATCAGAGTTTGAAAAGCAGTGACCTTGATCTTCAAAGTCTAATCTGCTGAGATCTAGATTCATTGTTTTGAGATATTGCATATTTTACCCCTAATGTTTTGGGATGAACCATAGGGGGGGGGGGGAGACACATATCTGTTTTGCTCTGCAAAAACAGAGCCATCCTAGTTTCGACTTTTTTTTACACATTTTTATGTCTATTTTTGAGAACTTCAAATGAAGCAGTTGTCCATTAACAGGGCACAGATCATGAGTGTTGGACCTAGAATCTTTTAACTGATATCCTTGGAAAATTGAAATTAGGTCATTGTTAACTATATTTTGTAAATTAGGGGAGAAAACATGAGCACCAAGTGAGTCAGGTGGGGCACAAATTGTATTCATTTGGCCTAAAATCCTCATACATGACTTTCAGAGAGGTCCCTAAAAATCTCCTTGGAAACCTGATATGTCACTCTGACCCATTTTCTACAAGCTGTGTGAAAGAACTTGATTTTAACACTAAATTAGTCAGGAGGGCATAAATGGTAGCAGCTGCATGTAGATTAAGGTCACTGTAACCTATATCTAAGGGCTATTGGCAAAATACATGATTTTGACTCTGGGAGTCTTTTTTGCCCATTGTCCAAGGCTCCTTGAATTCAGCTGAGTGTCATGGCCCATGGACCACTTGTTTTGCTAATTGTTCAATATTTCACCAAGATAATCCCTGAAACCATTCTCTCTCAAGTTTGTTCAAATGGTTCCAGTTGAGTGAATTTTTGCCAAGTTACAGGAAGCTGAACTTAGTTATTTGGCCAAAAAGGATACTAAAATGACAATATCAGAAATGGCTGGAGCTTTCATCGCCAAATTTTATGCAAATGGATGTCACTTGAGTCATATTTGAAATGGAGGTATTGGTGGCACCACCTGCATCAATCTTTTTTTGCACAGCCCCACCTGCATCATCTTACATTTTACAGGGAAAAAGCATGGAAACCTTTGAAAATTTTCTTCTCCAAAATCATTCAGCAAAATTGTCCAATATTTCACAGAAATGATCCCAGAGATGAGCAAGTTTGTTCAAATGATTTGGGTTTGATGAATTTTGGCCTAGTTACAGGAACTTGAACTTAGTCATTTGGCCAAGTAAGCATACTATCATAACAATCTCAGAAAGGACAGAAGCTAGCATCACAAAATTATGTGCAAATGTTGGTCACATGACCTATATTTGAAATAAGGTTTTTGTGGCACCATCTACATAGATCTGTTTTTTTTTTTTACGTGCAAAAACTTCATAATTTTAGCCTCTTTCAGCTTAAAAATGTTTAATGATAATACTGTCAAGCTGAATGGTTTAATTTGTCGCAAGAATTATCCTAAGGTAGGGTTCTTTCAATTGTAGAAGAATAGGTTGGGTTTATTGATTTTTGGTAGATTTATAGAAAGCTATTTCAAACTGAGGACTGCAAAAATCTTCTTCTGCAAAACTGTTGTTTCAACTTCTGTAACATTGCACAAAAATGATTCTTAGGTGGCCTTTGTTCAAGTTTACTTAAATGATGTTTAGCAGAATTATTGGACCTTTAACAATGAAAAGACTGTGAGCTCCTTGGCTATATAAGCAGAGCTGTTCAGGCAACATAAATAATTGGTGCCAGTGTCGCTTTTACCTGTATGGAAGCAACAGTTTTTACGTTTTTTCTTTAATTTTTTGTTGAAACTGCACCTTAGGTGATAAACAAATATTTTAATAACTGTTACTTTGTTGTTTTTCAAATTTGTTCTGCTAGACTTGAACAAAGTGTTAATTTTAACCAACCTTTCAGGTGTCATGGCTGATGCGAGGGGTCAGCTGATTAGCTCTCTGACACGGGCCGTATCGATCAGAAACAGGCGCAAATTCATCAAACATCTCAATTATATTTTTAAAACATCTCTGTAGACTCCATATGTACATTTTAAACCTAAGGGTGCGTTCTTGGTAAAATTAATACTGTTTGAAGTCTGATGCGATGTACGGCTAAAGTGCCCGTTCCACATGTATAAACAACACGCTTTCTTGGTTTAATGTCCTACCTAGCAACCGTTTCCAAGGTGGGCAGAGCTAACTCGTCCCTGCCGTCACGTCAGTTAGGCACGAGGTCAAGAGCTCAGTCAGTACAGCCAAGTGCAGGTCAAGAGTTCACTCAGTACAGTAGCTGCAGCTGGCATTTTGTTCCAGTTCACAGGGCAACTGTCTGCCTCCGCTGAGCTTGGTAAGGCCAGTTCACCTGAATCAAGAGAAGTTTGATGTATTAGCCTTAAATTTTGACTTTTCCATGCATCTTTGATGGCTTTCTCGTACACAAGACTGGTGTGTCCACATATTTGTGATTCCAAGGATCACATGGTCAGAGAATATCAATAAAGGTACAAAAATTGTTTTATAACTATTTTATGATTGTAAATGTAATTGATACATATAAATGCACTGAATTACTTTTCCTGTAAATTACTATATAAAATATGTGATTTATAAATTCTGTTGTCAATTCCCTTTTTTTCCCCGAATATCACACAAATATGGCCCCCTGAAATGCTTACAATTAAAATATATCAAACTTTACTTTAAACTGAAAACATATCCCCATACCTTCCATCTATCATATATGGCTTACCTACCAAAAGGGGAAGAACCCTATTGATGTTGACTTCAGAAGGTCAAAGGTTAAGGTCACGATACTAAATTGTTCCAAATGCTTGTGAACATATTTCAAGATAAACTGTTTATCCCAAACCTTCAGTCTTTCACATATGCCTCATCTATGCATCACTCATTTTGATTCAAACTTCATATTTACGGGTCTTTTTGCTTAAAAAATAACTTATTGATTTTGGGGTCAGCTGGTCAGGAGGTGTAAGGTTGCAGGTCAAAGTTATTCACACATTGGTTGCCAAGTGATACCTCCAGTTTTACATGGATAGTAGTTACCCATCACTCTAGAAAGAATCCAATTGATATGTGGGCAAAAGGCCAAGGTCATTGGTCACTTGTTTAAATCTCCAAATTGTTGACACGTTCAATGCCGAACAAACCTTGTTAGCTCAGCTGACTATAAGTCATCTGAGCTATAGTCATGGTCCATTGTCTGTCCTCCATCTGTCTGTCCGTCCGTCCGTCTGTCCGGATGTCCGTCCGTAAGACTGGCATGTTTCGACACCATTGGACCTACGAATCTGAAATTCGGCATGCAGTTAGATGTCCCCAAAATCTCCTACCATGCCGAAAATTGGGTCAATAGGACTATGTTCCATCGAGATATTAAGGAAATACCTCAATTTTTTATTATAAATCTATTTTCACACTTCAGGACTGCCTAATATCAAAACCACTCATCTGGTTTTCTTCATATTTACCATAAATATTCCTTTATATAGTTCCTATGTACATGCCAGAAATTAAGTCATTATTATTTAATTTAAAAAAGTTATGGGCCCAAACATAATGGACTTTGTAAAAAAATCAGGAAAGGTATTTGGTCACTTAAACCAAAAGTGTTCAAGGTAGGGACTTTTTTTCAGTAATACAACTTTAATTGATCAAAATTTAATTGTATACCAAAAATTAGATCAAAATCTGTTAAATTTTTTAAAATATTGGCAATAATATAAAATTGGTACCTTAAATTTTGCCCAGGTTTGACCATGGCATGTTTTTTCCCTGTGACTGCTGAGGATTTATGTTTCAAAGCATGTTTTTGTTACAATTTTAACTATTAACACCAAAAATTTGAAACCAGTTGATCAAAAACTGTAGATATTATTCAAGTTTTCAAGCACCATGTCACATATTGTTTACATCAATCTAGTGTTATGCAGTTTGCTAGAGCTCAGCTCCCCGGCTTCAGCTCTAAGTTCCTTAAATTTGGCATACAGTTAGATGTCTCCAAAATCCCCTACCATGCCAAGAATTTGATCACTAGGACTAAATTCCTTTGAAATATTAATTAAAAACTTAATTTTTCCATTAAAACCCCATTGTAACAATGTAAGACTGCCTAATATCAAAACCACTGATCTGACTTTGATCATATATAATAATCATATTTTTCTGTACATTCTCTATGCACATGCCAGAAATGATGTCAGTATTGCGTAATTGTTTTAAGTTATGGGCCCAAACATGATGCACTTTTTAAAAAATCAAGAAATATATTTACTCCCTTAACAAGAGGATTGCTGAAGCTGAAGATTTTTTGTCTGGGATGTAACATTATTTAATCAAGATTCAATTGAATACCAAAAATTACTTCTGAATTTTTCAAATTTTATAAGTTATTAGTGTAAATATAAAATTAGTAACTTAAATTTTGCCCAAATTTGACCATGGCACGTTTGTTTCCTGAGAGCACTGTTGATATAATTTTCATATCATGCACACATAAGGATTTCATCTTTGTAGTTTAGAAAGCTGAAAGAAATTGGCCAAATATTGTAGCTTTTTATTAATGTTTTTATGAGACCATGTCAGACTAAGGCTTAATCAAGCCCCTCTTCAGTCACCTGTATGTTGACCTTGTTGACCTTTCATCAGATTATGCATGCTTGAGCGAAGCATACACTGAGGCAGCCAGGCAGCTAATGCCTAGCCACAGTTGATCCAGGTGTCCAACCCAAATCATCTAGTAGTTGTTTTGAAAAATAACATAACAATAAACAATAAATTAATAATTTTTTATTGGTTTTTGATAACAAATTAAAGAAAAATTAATAGAAAAGGAATTTGTTAGTTGATGAGTAACAGAAAATTACTGTTACTGATGATGTAAGAATCTTGTATGGATGGATAGAATGTCAATGTCAATGTTATTCCAAATAACACCATGCAGTCACCTATGGTATTTTTCAGTTAGATTTTAATGATAAAAAAATAAATCATATTATTCATTACTAATCATTTGGGATCATATGAAGGACATTAATGATAGACAAAGATGCAGTTGATAATATTAATCTAGATTCCTACTGTGTCTAGTGTGTAGATTCATGTGAAAGTAGTCCAGAGTGAATATATTACATTTAATTTTTTTTAATATAAATAAAAGCCATAAAACCAGATACTTATGATCATTATTTAAATTTGTGAATTTTGTATATTCTGGATTCTCAACATCATTGTTTAGCTAAAACTGAATAAATAATAGACATGGTGCGAATGCTTTGCAAATGTATTTGAATACGAATATGAATATATACTGCATTAAAAATTTTATTGCATAAGAATGGGAATTCAGATAAAAATGAAAGTATTTGAATACCAGTGCAGATACTTTCAAAATGTATTCATGAATGCATTCATGAATATATTCTATAATATTATTTCAATAATCATTTCAGTTATATTTTATTAAAAAAAACATATGATTTTCTTATTATTTTTTTAAAATAAAAATTATATTGGCACAATATTTGTTATTAAATTTTAATAAATATTTAAACTCTTTTATTATATAATCTGCTAATAAGTTATATGGCCAAGTCAAAATCTGTGTGACAATAGCTCTCCATTTGTTAATAAAATAAATGAAATAAATCCTCTTCCCTGTCTCCAAATATACTGTCAAAATCATACATAAGCTAAACACCAACAACTCATAATAAAGCTTATATTTATAACCACACAAAACCAGCATGTGCCTCTTTCCCAAATTTTTTATCATATATAACAGCTGAGCGCCGTGACCCATGGGTCCCTTGTCTCTTGTCTCACCACCCCTTCTGGGTTTTACAGGCGCCATCTTAAAAAAAAGTTTAAAATCTTCATGTGGACGGTCATGTACAGCAGTTGTACAATTCTTTTAACTGAAATAGCCAAGTACATATTCCTCTGCTGTGCTTCATGGATGTTAACAGTGTTAGCTGGGACAAAAATGGTAATATAACTGTAATTTCTTGATCAGCAGAGAGCTATCTGTTTTATGTACATCTGTAGTCATTATGTTATGTCATCTATTGGTGGTTTTGATGTTTAGTCCTAATGTAACACCACTAAGTCTTCTTCATTCCAGTGATTCCACTGGGGATAACATGCAGGTGGCTTTCATACTTGTTGAAAATTACTCTTTAGATGCACAATTGAAATCCCTTTACCAGCAGTTACTTTCAAAAAAATAATTTCAAACATTTCTGGAGGAACACCTTCGAATCTGTTTTGTTTGCAACAGAAAATAATACTATACGAATGTACCATTATTACATTTTAATTGATAAACTACCAAGTAGATGACTGTTACTGTTTGTTTTTAGGAAGAGGTGACTGTTATAGATAGGTAGCAAACTTCTGAGCTTAAGTGATGGCATCCGGGTGTTTGTCATCTGTATGAAAACCAATGCTATTTCAGGAATGCTGGAGCTGACATCACAAATTTGATGCAAGTTCTGGTTATGTGATGGTCAATCTTTAACCACTAACCTTTAAAAATCTCAGATTTTGCCTAGCCAGATTATTAATCCAATTTATCTCAGGGCAGTGCTCTCTCAAGTTTGTTTGATTGGTTCTGGTTCAGTGATTTGTGGCCAAGTAATGCAGAGCTCATTTTTGTCATTTTCCAAGGATGCCTGTATCATACTGAGGACTAGAAGGTGATCCTTCAAGTTTCCAAATGGTTATGCTTCAATGAATTTTAACCCAGTTAGAGGCTTTTGAAATGGTCCTTGTTCAAATATTTTCAAATGGATCCTTGATTTTTGCCTGAATTATTGGACCTTGAACTTGTCATTGTACCTTTTAGAATAAGAAGCTGTATGAAAAAGCTGTGTAACATTATAAGCTCTGACATGGCACAAATTTATCAACATTTATCACATCAAGCCAGGAGATATTTGGATTTCAAGTAATCTCTGGTTAATATGAAACAGTCTGTCAAAAAGCTTTTAAAATGAAGAGTTGTGAGAATACTGGGTTGACAAAGCCAGTAGATTTTAAGAGTAATAGGGTTGGAGCTGTCATTAAAAATATCCATACAGGATATCCATACAGGCGTAATAAATAATTTGTTTCCATATCCCAAATTTTATGTCAGGTAAATCCATGAATTAATCCAAGAATAAGATATATCTGTATTCTGATTTTTACTGAAATAGGCAGCTGTTATTGTATTTGATATATTTATAATAAGAAACATACAAATATATCAGCGGCTCAAAAGAGATTGTACAAGAAAAAGTCAAGATTTTGTCAAAATATAAGTAACTTTGGCATAATGCCTGCACTGTTAGATTTGAAAGTTAGGGAGGTCATGAGTAAAGTAAATGGTAAGATAATTGACTAATTTTAAAATAATGGTCACGTATATTTTCAAACAACGACTATACCTGCTATGTATTCCATTGCACAGGTTGGTATTAGGCCTATAGACCTTGTTGAAAATGACAGAGTACACCTTTGCAGGGCACAAATGGTAACCATTAGACCTGACAGGTTCTGGTAAAGTCTAATCTCCCTTGTAATGCCCAACTTGGATGACTGTAACCTACATTTCTGTTGTGTCAGATTCAGCTGAGGGTTGCCACTTGTTTAGACATACACCTCATCATATCTGTGGTAAAGTATGTTGTAAAGGATATATCAGACTCTTACACTGTCTGCATGCAGAGAATTATTTTGTGTTTTCTTTGTTTTAGGGGACATCACTCAAAAAGGCTATGAAAAGAAAAGAGTGCGACTTTTGGCCCCTTATGCTAAGCAGCAGCAGAGCTCCAGTGGTAAGAAAATTAAAGAAATGCTACTTTCCATCCCTCTTTTATTCTGAACAGAAATTTTTTTCTTTTTAAGCCTTTAAACTCCCATAGCGCTCTCTAGGGTTGTCACGCCGGTTTAAATTCCACCTCCAAATGCCTTCTGAAGGTCATTTTACATACCCTTAATTGGTGTAAATTGAGGGGTTGAAATATTTACTGTCCCCATCATATTTGTACTTTAATGAAAGGGCAACTCCTCGAGAGTTGTTCTAGCATGTGATCAAGATTCAAACTGGTGCGGACGCCTAATGTTTTGGAACCAAATAAAAATGATTGACCTTCACTCATGTGGCCCTATTACATGGACCCTGGCAACATGTCAGATACTAAAGTAAAATCAGACACTTGCGCTAAATTCCTCATAAATCCGTTATTGTTGGCAACTCGAGTGACAGTAAGTGACAGAAGAAAGTTCAATCTGCTTACAGATTCAGCTTCCGCTAATTAGTACCATAATCATTTATAATCCGTGTTTTTAACTCAGCTGACTATAAGTCATCTGAGCTATAGTCATGGCCCTTGGTCAGTTGTCCGTTTCCGGACTTCCATTAACAAGGCACACTTTGAGGATATCTACTTTGGACGTAGATATCCTCAATTCAGCATACTGTTAGATGTCCCCAAAATCTTCTACCATACTGAAAATTAGGTCACTAGGACTTCGTTCCTTCAAGATATTAAGGAAAAACCTCAATTACCCATTTAAACCCATTGTTACACTTCAAGATTGCCAAATATCAAAACTACTGCTCTGTTTTTGATCATATTTAAAACACATATTTCTGTATTTGTTTCCTATGTAAATACCAGAAATAAGGTCAGTATTGTGTAATTTCTTGATGTTATGGGCCCAAACATTATGGACTTTGCAAAAAATCAGGAATTATATTTACTTACTTAAAACAAGAATTGTTGAAGCTAGAGACTTTTTAGCTCAGCTAACCATAAGTCATCTGAGCCATAGTGGTGGTCCATTGTCTGTCCGTCCGTGAGACTGGCAAGTTTTGAAAACTGTTAGACCTTCAAATCCAAAATTTGGCATACTGTTAGATGTACCCCAGATCTCCTACTAAACTGAAAACTGGGTCACTGTGACTTCGTTCCTTTGAGAAATTAAGGAAAAACCTCAAATTTTCATTAAAACCTATTATCACACTTCAGGAATGCCTAATATCAAAACCATATATCTGTTTTTCTTAATATTTACCAGGAGTATTCTCCTATATGTTTCCTATATATATACAAGAAAATTAAGACTGTTAAGTGTAATTTCTATAAATATGGGCTTGAACATATATTTTGGACTTTGTAAAATCATGAAAAATATTTACTCACTTAACGTGAAAATTTTTAAGCTAGAGACTTTTTTACCCAAGTATATAACTTTGTTTCATTAAGATTTAATTGTATACCCAAAATACAATCTGAATTTTATAAATTTTTTAATTTAAAAATATAAGGATAAAAATAAAATCAGTACCTTAAATTGGCCCAACTTTAACCATGACACATTTCTTTCCTGTGAGTAGTGTTGATTTAATTTTCACAGCATGTAAACATAAATATAGATCATAAGGGAGATAAACATAAGGGAGATCCCCTGCTGTGACAGGTGTACTGTTATTCTCATATCACCTCCACCCCTCCCCCCCATTGTTTTGCAAATTTAAAAGATATATTTTTGTGGTAAAAAATAAATATACATTTGTATGCATGATGTGGTGTTATCTGACAAGATTGAGATTTATGATGATGCAATTTAAAATTATGAATCAACTATTATATTCAGATATATATGTTATATTGGAAATGTATAGAAATATAAACTTAAAATAAAAAGAAAATTGATGTGATAAAAAAATAAGGATCTAATACAAACATTTGTTCATTATTTTCCTGCCTCAGCTGAATTGGAGATCATGCTTTGTTTGCCATGTATGTATATGCAGCAGTGTTTGTTTTTTAGCGAACCTGTGAGCTTATGCGATGGTGCGGCGTCAGGCGTCGTACGTCATGCGTGGTGCGTCGTCTGTATGTTAACCATAGCTATCTCCAAAACGGCAGGAGCTAGCATCACCAAATTTTTTGCAAATAATCAGTCATCCAAAAAACTATATCGGATTTTGTTTATTTTTTTTCTAACTGCATTTTCTTAGATTTTATAGGGAAAAAGCTAAAAAAGCTTTAAAAATCTTCTCTGAAACTGTCCAGCCAAATTGTCCAATATTTCACAGAAATGATCCCTGGAACAATCTTTTTCAAGTTTGTTCGAATGGTTCCAGTTCGGAGATTTTTGGCAGAGTTACAGGAGGTTGAACTTTGTTAATTGTGCAAAAAAGCATATTAAAATTTAAATCTCAGAAACAGCTGGAGCTATTTATCACCAAATTTTATGCCAATGTTGGTCACATAGGTCATATCTGAAATTGAGGTATTGGTGGCACCACCTGCAACGGCCTTTTTTGTACGGGGTCATCAGTGCCTGTATCACACTGAGGGCTACAAAAAACTTCTTCTCTGAAACCATATGACCAAAATGTTTAATATCGCACAGAAATGATCCTAGGGTAGTGCTTTCTGAAGTTTGTTCAAATGGTCTCTTTTCAGTGACTTTTGGCTAAGTTATGGGAAGCTGAATTTAGTCATATGCCATAACAGCCCATTTTAGCTCAGTGGCTACAAAGATCTTCTCCTCAAAAACCACTGGGCCAAATTCTTAAATCTCACACATTAATTATCCTCAGATGTTGATAATTTAAGTTTGTTCAAATGGTTTTGGTTCAGTGCTTTTTGGCTGAGTTACGGGGAGCTTAACTTAGCCAGTTTGCTGTATCTTCCTATATGAGTTATAAACCTGCGAAACGTTTTTTGACTGATGCCACTGAAGCCAGTTTGTTAAATATTTTACAAGAATAATCCCTACAATAATTGTATCCGCCAAACTGAGTTTGCGGATACTATGTTTTCAGCTGGCCGCCGCCGCCGCGGCCGCCGCGTAGGTGTCCGGAGAACTCCTCCGTAACCGCTGGGCGGAATTTTCCGAAACCCGGGATTATGTTCGGGTCACGTTTACGCTGCAGACATCCAAGCTCATATCTCAGGAACCGTTTGACCGATCAGGAAAATTGTTTTGCACAAATGTAGCCCTTGGAGAGCTTTATAACATACACCGAAAATGGTGGCACCACCTGCAACCATGTTTGCACAGCTCCCATCTGTTTATAACATACACCAAAAATGGTGGCGCCACCTGCAACCATGTTTGCACAGTGTCCATCTGTTCGTCTGCCTTGGGTTAAAATCACTCATATCTCTGCAGTGACTTGACTAATTCACCTGAAATTGGGCATGCGTAAACATCCTGGATAGCTTTTCTGATTTTATGACAGGTGGCGCCACCTACATTCACGTTTACGCTGCAGACATCCAAGCTCATATCTCGGGAACCGTTTGACCGATCAGGAAAATTCTTTTGCACAAATGTAGCCCTTGGAGAGCTTTATAACATACACCAAAAATGGTGGCGCCACCTGCAACCATGTTTGCACAGTGTCCATCTGTTCGTCTGCCTTGGGTTAAAATCACTCATATCTCTGCAGTGACTTGACTAATTCACCTGAAATTGGGCATGCGTATACATCCTGGATAGCTTTTCTGATTTTATGACAGGTGGCGCCACCTACATTCACGTTTATGCTGCAGACATCAAAGCTCATATCTCGGGAACCGTTTGAACGATCAGGAAAATTCTTTTGCACAAATGTAGCCCTAGGAGAGCTTTATAACATACACCAAAAATGGTGGCGCTACCTGCAACCATGTTTGCACAGTGTCCATCTGTTTGTTTGCCTTTGGTTAAAATCACTCATATCTCTGCAGTGACTTGACTAATTCACCTGAAATTTGGCATGCGTATACATCCTGGTCCCTGGATAGCTATTCTGATTTTATGACAGGTGGCGCCACCTACATTCACGTTTACGCTGCAGACATCCAAGCTCATATCTAGGGAACCGTTTGACGGATTGGGCCAAAATTTTGCATGTGTATAAATCTCACATAGCTCTTTATCATACGCAAAACTGGTGGCGCCACCTGCAGCCATGTTTGCACAGCTCCCATCTGTTTGTCTGCCATGGGATAAAATCACTCATATCTCGGCAGTGGTTTGACATATCTGTCTAAAATTTTGCAAGTTTATACATTCCCGACAGCTCTCTTGATTTTATGACAGGTGGCGCCACCTGCATTCTAGTTTATGCAGCAGATATCCAAGCTCATATCTTGGGAACCGTTTGACCGATTGGGCCAAAGTTTTGCATGTGTATAGAGCTTTCTGGATTTTTTGGTAGGTAGCGCAACCTACATACACAATTTGGCTGCAGACATCCATGCTAATATGCAACACTTCACCCGTTCCACTCTGATTTAGCGGATACAAGTAGTCGCTTGTCGACTACCTGTATTCTAGTTCTTATAATAATTGTCATTAATGGTTCCACATGAATGATTTTTGGCTGAATTATGGAGATTGAATTGAGTCATTTTACCATATATGTTAGCTGTGTGATGCTGTTACATCTAGCCTGGCACCAGTTTATCAACATCTATTACATCATGCCACAAGACATTTAGATTTCAGGTTATCTTTGGTTAATATTGACAAGAAAGTTTTTTTCAAAGCTTTTAAAAAATTCAGATTTATGATTTAAGTTATTCATAATACCAGACAATGTTACAATCATGGATATTCAGCTCTCTGTGGCTATATAAAGACAACTGTACGTGGATTATAAATTATTGGTATCCCTACTCAACTTATTTCAAGACTTTGCCATCAATGAGATATATCTGTATTTAAATTTTGCATTTAGTATGCATCCGTAATAATTGTATCCGCCAAAACAGAGTTTTGCGGATACTATGTTTTCAGCCCACCAGCGCCGCCGCGGCCGCGTAGGTGTCCGGAGATCTCCTCCGTAACCGCTGGGCGGAATTTTACAAAACCCAGGATTATGTTCGGGTCACATGTGAACTGCTGCGCCCCGATTTTGTTTTGACCTCTGACCTTTCCTCTGCCCTCTGCGTCCATTTGTGCGTCTGTTTCCACACATAAACCCACATATCTCGGGAACCATTTGACGGATCAGGAAAATTTTTTTGCACAAATGTAGCCCTTGGAGAGCTTAATAACATACACAAAAAATGGTGGCGCCACCTGCAACCATGTTTGCACAGTGTCCATCTGTTGGTCTGCCTTGGGTTAAAATTACTCATATCTCCGCAGTGATTTGACTTATTCACCTGAAATTCGGCATGCGCATACATCCTGGATAGCTTTTCTGATTTTATGACAGGTGGCGCCACCTACATTCACATTTATGCTGCAGACATCCAAGCTTCATTTTTCCATTAAAAACCCAATGTTACACTTTAAGACTGCCTAATATCAAAACCACTGATCTGACTTTGATCATATATAATATTCATATTTTTCTATACATTCACTATGCACATGCCAGAAATGATGTCAGTATTGTGTATTTTTTTTAAGTTATGGGCCCAAACATAATGCACTTTGTAAAAAATCAAGAAATATATTTACTCCCTTAACAAGGGCATTGCTGAAGCTAGAGATTTTTTTTGTCAGGGATGTAACATTATTTAATCAAGATTCAATTGAATACCCAAAATTAGTTCTGAATTTTTCAAATTTTATAAGTTATTAGTATAAATATAAAATTAGTACCTTAAATTTTGCCCAACTGTGACCAAGGCACGTTTGTTTCCCGTGAGCACTGTTGATATAATTTTCATATCATGCACACATGAGGATTTCAGCTTTTTAGTTTAGAAAGCTGAAAGAAATTTGCCAAATATTGTAGCTTTTATTAATGTTTTTTATGAGACCCTGTCAGACTTTGGCTCTCTCCAGCCCCTCTTGAGTCACCTGTATGTTGACCTTGTTGACCTTTCATCAAATTATGCACGCTTGAGGGGAGAATCCAGGCAGCTTATGGCCAGCCACAGTTGATCCAGGTGTTCAACCCAACTCATCTAGTAGTTTTAACCAACAACATAACAATAAACAATAAATTAATAAATTTTTATTGGTTTTTAATAACAAATTAAAGAAAAATAGAAAAGGAAATTGTTAGTTTATAATAACAGGAAATTAACTTGCAGTTACTGATGATATAAGAATCTTGTATCGATGGGTAGAATGTCACATATTCCAAATAACACCATGCAGTCACCTATGGAATTTTTCAGTTCATTTTAAATGATAAAGAAGTAAATCATATTATTCATTACTAATCATTAAGGATTATATGAAGGAAATTAATGATAGACAAAGATGCAGTTGATAATATTAATCTAGATTCCTACTGTGTCTAGTGTGTACATTGATGTGAAATTAGTCCAAAATGAATTTTTACAGTTATTTTTTAATATAAATAAAAGCCATAAAACCAGGTACTTATGATCATTATTTAAATGTGTGAAATTTGTATATTCTGGATTCTCAACATCATTGTTTGGTGAAAACTGAATAAATACCAGACATGGTGCGAATACTTTGTAATTGTATTTAAATACGAATATGATTATGTACTCCATTATAAAATTTCTTGCATAAAGAATGGGAATTCAGGTAAAAATGAAAGTATATGAATACTCGTGCAAATACTTTCAAAATGTATTCATGAATGCATTCATGAATATATTCTTTAATATTATTTTAATAATCATATCAGTTATATTTCATTTTAAAAAATCATATGATTCTCTTATTATTTTTAATAAAAATTATATTTGGGATAATATTTGTAATTTTTTTAATAAATAGTTAAACTCTTATATTATATGTTCTTCTTATAAGTTATATGGCCAAGTCAAAATCTGTGTGACAGTAGTACTCCATTTGTTAATAAAATAAATGAAATCAATCCTCTTCCCTGTCTCCAAAGGTACTATCAAAATCATACATAAGCTAAACAACAACTCATAATACAGCTTATATTTATTACCACACAAAACCAGCATGTGCCTCATTTCTAAATAATATTTTTTTATCATATATAACAGCTGAGCGTCGTGACCCATAGGTCCCTTGTTATTACCTCATCAGCAACCTAGGTTATTGTTACAATGAACAGAAGTGTAGTTAAATGTTTGCCAGTGTGTGTTTTATTGAAGCTACTTATTCAGAAAAATTGTGATATGTATGCTCTGCCTTATTGAATGCATTCCTGTCTGAGTTAATACATAGACTCATGGTGACACCTTTTTCTTAAGGTAACAAGTGTTAATTAATTTGTTCACAGTGAGGCCTAAGGTTTTCATCACAGCTGTATGGCCAGTATCCCAGGTTCAGTGTTCATGCAGTGTCTCAGATGATTTGAATGCAGTATATGACACTACTGACTAATATTTGATTCAACAAAATCAAATGTACAGAAAAGATTTTATCATCAGGAATTGTCATCTTTATGTTCCTGACAACATAATGTAAGATCTAATACCATGTTGTAAAATATGCCACTTTAATAAGAACTGTTGCACAAAATAAAACTTTGCGGTCATTATTTTGGTCATGCTTGATTGTTTTTAGCCTCAGGTGTGGCCCAGCCAAGTCCTTCCACTGCAGCACAGCGCAAGGCACACCGGAGGCTGACCCGAGAAGATAACCGCTATCACTCAGGTACGTGTGGTTCACAGGTCAGTCACAGAAATCAACCACCCCCTGTCTCAGCTGACAGAATTTGAATAGCTAGTCACACAATAGTAAAAAGTTGCATTGTAACCCCTGAGGTTTGCACACTTTAATCTTCTTTTGCCGTTCACACTAAATGGACAGTCAGGAAGACCTCAATTTATGTTGATATGACAGTGGTTAACAATTGAAGTAGAAAGTAAAATAAAATCTTTTGTAATGGGAGTTGGTATATTCAGCTTATTATAAACAGCAAGTTATGAGTGTTCAGGTCAGCATTTTTTGTTGATTGTTCATAATGGTGTCCCTTGTCCTCTGTGTTCTGGCAGTTCATGTTTAAATGAGGCAGTTATCATTTATCCAGTGGAATTTGTCAACAAAACATGGTTAGTGAAGGTGTTAGTGTGTGGCTGGGTATTTAAGGTTCTATGAGTGGCAGTGAAGTCATGCCTTTTTTATTGTAAAAAAATAAAATAAAAGTAGAAATGATAATAATAATAATTTCATAATTTAAAGGGTGGCACAGTTGTTAATTGAACAGAGACAAAATTGTTTACCATTGGTTTGTCTGTTTAATCAGGTAGTATGTGGTAGTTACCATTGTGATTCCCATAGGATAATTGATACAGATATATTATTCTGTAAATGGTAATAAAATGATTTTCTTTAAGAGATTTCATTGAGAAAATGACTGTGATTGTGTATTTGGGCTGTAGTGAGGGTAGTGTGTTTACTGGTTAACCTGATCTTGTTTCAGATTCGCTCAGTTCACAGCTGAGCCTGAGCTTACCATATATTGGGCCCGGTTTGTTTTACTGTTTATCCTTCTGTGTGATAACCTCATACTGGTAGTGACTTGCAGTGTATATACATGCATAGAACTGTTGCTAAAGTCAGATCACACATTGATGCTCTTGTTAAAATCAGTTGTGTTTCCATGTATCTACAAATCAGGTCAGCATGCATGGGTATTCTCTGTAGAAGGCAATACCTCCAATGTCATCTCATAAGTAAGACCCTGTGACCAGTAACCATTCATTTTCCTCTTTTGACACTACCGGGACAACAGTCAGGAAAGATTTGTCAATATGTCTCTCTTCTTTGCAGAGACAGATGAATTAGTAATGACTATTGCCCATTACTTGTATGAAAGAAGTAAGCATTTATAAGGTCACACAGACAGTGAAAGCTTAGTATATCAAACAAAAAAGAAATGCAGCATACAGTTCTAGTATCTAGTACCAGGTGACCTTAACCAGGGTTCACCTGAGAAATGTGGTCATGTGTACTGACCACAGGTCACCTGAATAACTGTCTAATTTCTGTCAGTTCAGCCTATTTTAGTGGATACTTAAGCAGTGTGTCTATGGCATACACTTTGAAACCCTTTATAGTTAAAAAAAGGATAACATCTTTGTACATTATTGGCTAAGGATGGGGAACAGATTTGTAGAAACATGGAAACATATCTTCAGTCTTTTAGACCAGAATGCTTGGAACGTTCATATAAGGTTCTTGAGTCATTCTTTACCGTAGCTGTACCCCTAAACCCTGCTTGTCAGGATGAAGCAAGCTTATAGCAATCAGTTTTTACCTTGCTGACTGATTAATATACCAAGCAGTAGTTTAACAATACTACTATCTTTTGCCTGGATATCTTTTGAAGTTTGTTTGTGGTCTGGACTTACTGTCTGGACTGACTATCCAGAGACAGCATTTGTGCAGTAACAGGTTGACTTAACTTTAAGTACTAAAGTATAGTGTATACTACATTGTAAGAAATTATTTTGTTATTGGCAAATAATATATTTGTCATTTATTATGAAATAGTATAGGGCAAAATGATACACTGAAACTGCCAAATCACAAATATCATAGTATTGAATATCTTTTGTGTCAGGTTTTAATTGTCTACAATTATTATTTTATATATTCTGCCTGTTTTCATTATATAACATAAAAGTTAAAAAATTGATTCATATTGAGTTATAGAGGAATATTTAGCTCCCATTAAGTATCACTGTTTATCACAGATAAAGCCCATGTATCCATGAAATCTTTAACATGCACTATCCTTGCCCTTTCAAGGACTGCTCACTGTATATATATATATATATATATATATATATATATATATATATATATATATATATATATATATATATATATATATATATATATATATATATATATATTTATATATATATATATATATATATATATATATATATATATATGTGTGTGTGTGTGTGGTTTTATGTGACAGACTGGAGGTAAGGCTTGTTATGCATCCTATTTAATCAAGTGTCTAAAAGCAACGTTGGTGTTTAAAATCATAGGTCTACAATGGCTCAAGAATCTGGTATGAATTCTGATGGTTATGTTTACTAAACTCCCTCCCTGTTCACTGTTGACAGTGCTTTTGGTCATGTAGTTGTTCTTGTTTTTACTAATATCAGTTTGTTGTTTGTCCTGCATGCAGAGATCCGCACTGAGGCTGTGATGCAAGCCCTGGCCCAGCATAGCAAGAAACAGTCTGCTATGCCCATGCCCTCCAAGCGTACCTCAGCAGTGTATGGCAAGCGCAGGGACACAACAACAGGTACTCACTCTACTGTAGTAATCACAGTAAAAACATCAGGTCTAACTGTCCAGGTGTCTCCAGCAAGGTGAGAGGGAACTGGTGCTGCAGGTTACCTGTTGATATATGTTACCTTACACATTTATAAGAACTTGTTCCAGGGGGTTCTGTGGTAAGCACCCTGGAAGAAACAACAGCTGAGTTTAAATTATCAACAGTATTTCACAGCCAGTAGAAAGTAAGTAGTCTTGTTGGTACCTTATTAGTTGATGAAAAACACTATAGGTATACACAGCCAGGCCAACTTGCACCAGACACGACACATCCTGTGAAAAGCTCAGCCCTGTTGGACCAGACACGACACATCCTGTGTATAGCCAGGCCAACTTGCACCAGACACGTCACATCCTGTGAAAAGCTCAGCCCTGTTGGACCAGACACGTCACATCCTGTGTATAGCTAGGCCCAGTTGGACCAGACACGGTCACATCCTGTGTATAGCTAGGCCCAATTGGACCAGACACATCACATCCTGTGTATAGCTAGGCCCAGTTGGACCAGACACGTCACATCCTGTATATAGCTAGGCCCAGTTGGACCAGACACAGTCACATCCTGTGTATAGCTAGGCCCAATTGGACCAGACACGGTCACATCCTGTGTATAGCTAGGCCCAATTGGACAAGACACGTCACATCCTGTGAATAGCTCGGCCCTGTTGGACCAGATACGTCACATACTTTGTATAGCTAGGCCCAGTTGGACCAGACACGGTCACATCCTGTATATAGCTAGGCCCAATTGGACCAGACACATCACATCCTGTGTATAGCTAGGCCCTGCTGGGTACCGTAAAATCTCCACTTAAAACCGCACTTCCGATTAAAACCACACCCAGACTTCGCCGAAACTCCAGGTAAGACATCGCGAGGGGCTCAAATACTAAGAAACCCCCTTTAAAACCGCACCAACTTTCGCTACGGAATGATTTGACAAAAGACACAATCAAGCTATCATCTAGAAATGAACACGCGTAGGTTGCGACTCGGCCATTCCTATCCACTTTTAAATTCCTTGGGCATTTTATTTAAACACATCATAACACTTTTTTGCAGGGTCACTCAAGCATGAAATTTGGGAAGACGTAAGGGCCAGTGAACCTCTGCCTGTTTATACAGATTTTATATTCCGTGCCGTATTCTTGTTTGCAACTGATTTGTCATTATATTTTGGAAAAAATATTCTGCTGATCCATTTCAAGTCACTGTATATTTTAATTGTTAAATTTTTTTATGAAAATTCCATTTTCTGGAATTACTAGGAAGATTCAAATCATTTTCATACCGGTTACTTCGGTATTATCATCGTCACATCGTACGTTGACATTGCTCCATGTCACAATTTGCTGGCGCGTTTGAAAACATCGCTGGTCAACTTAACTAAACATCAAAGTAATTGAAGTTACCTTGTCGAGATATGCACATATAGGAAACATGACGCTTGATAACGAGTGATTTTAAGGTAAAATTAAAGTGGCCAGTTGGGGTAAGCAAGTTTTTTTTCCTGAAGAAAGTTTCCGTGTGGGGAGTCATTTTGTCAAGGCAGTGTTCACGCAAGGCATGCTGGGACGAAATAGGTGGCTGTTCTGTTTACCACCCACCGCGTACAGCTGGTCAAAATATTCTTAGCAGAATACCGGGGTTTTTCAGCACATGGCGGCACTCAAACTTGATTTTAAAACGATCGTCTGCCATTGTGTGACTCCTTACGATGTCAGCTTTTTATTCATTTTACGTTTTAAACAAATAATCATTGCTAAATAATGCCGCAAATGAGTTTAAAGTAGGCTTTTATTTCAATTTTGCTTGAGCATTCCCAACGAAGTGGGCCGCTGTGTGTTACAGCAGGGTTGTTGTAAACGTATTATTTGGTGACAATTACCAAAATTTCATAACAAGTTATATATCACACGAAAACTATTCAGCAATATTTAATTTATAAATAACAAATAATCGTTAATAATACATTTACACACGGCTCCCAAGCATGCGAGACTGCTGCTAAGAACGGCCTTCGAAAGTTGCAATATTATCGCCCACTCGCCTGCCCCAAAACGATGTCTGTCAGGAAGATATTCAGGAAACCCTTCTAGTATAAACCGCACAGTGCTTTCAGGAAATCAACCTGATTTCAAGATTTTGAATTTCTTGATTAAACCGCGGTTTTAAGTGGAGATTTTACGGTGGGCCTAATTGGACCAGACACATCACATCCTGTGTATAGCTAGGCCCTGTTGGACCAGACATGGTCACATCCTGTGTATAGCTAGGCCCAGTTGGACCAGACACATCACATCCTGTGTATAGCTAGGCCCAGTTGGACCAGACACGTCACATCCTGAATATAGCTAGGCCCAGTTAGACCAGACATGTCACATCCTGTGAATAGCTAGGCCCTGTTGGACCAGACACATCACATCCTGTGTATAGCTAGGCCCAGTTGGACCAGACATTGTCACATCCTGTGTATAGCTTGGCCCAGTTGGACCAGACATATCACATCCTGTGTATAGCTAGGCCCAGTTGGACCAGACACGGTCACATCCTGTATATAGCTAGGCCCAGTTAGACCAGACATGTCACATCCTGTGTATAGCTAGGCCCAGTTGGACCAGACACGGTCATATTCTGTGTATAGCTAGGCCCAGTTGGACCAGACATATCACATCCTGTATAGAGCTAGGCCCTGTTGAACCAGACATGTCACACCCTGTATATAGAGCTAGGCCTAAGATCCATCCAGAAACCATTATGACTGGCTGCCAGTGCACAATTTGTGATTTTCTTTTGCACACAATATCTCATAGAGACTTCGTTTAATCTTTCTCAAATTCACAGATGCCATTGGTGCTTTGCTCAAACCCTGTCAAATAACAGTCCTGCCTAATATCTGGTTAGGCTACCAGAGTACAATCAGTATTTTTACATGTTTTGGTGAATAACAAGCCTTTTTTTTGTCCGTCATGTTTCAGACACCTGTAACATGTATCATCTGAATGTGTTCTTATATGAACTACTATAATCTGTTGATTGTTATGATTTTATCAAATCCTCTTAAATATGTTCCCCTGCTTTTTTTCCGTTCAGCCTAAATGCCTGGATACTCTTGTGATTATTGCATTACGGTTCACTTGTATCATATACTTCCAGCTGCTTGATTGTAACATTGTATAAACCAGGTCAGCCCTGGATGATTGTAAAAGTGCTGTATGTGTATGTATGGGTTTGTATGTGGACTGGAACTTGTTGGTGATCTGTCTCGTTGTTTCAGTTCTGTTAACAATTACAATACACAGTAATCTCTGACTTGATAAACACTACAGTAATACATTCAGTATACTGGGAGTTCTCCACTGTAGACTGCCAGCTACACAGCCAGTAACCTCATTCTTGAGTCCTTGACCATCTCTTGGGCGTAGTACTATGATCATCAAATTTTGATTTGTATTGGTATATTTGACCTGATTTTTAGATCTTTATGCTGATACAACTATAACATACTCCCATACTTCAAATAACAGGAATACTTACCAAAATGACAAAGTGTGGCTTAATTTGATGAAATTTTGCAATATATTTATGTAAGCACCTGTGATGGTGGCTGTGTCAGGGCATGTTCATCCTACTTCCATGATCACACGTGGTATTACCTCACCAGGCAGGGTTCACCAGATGTTTCTGCTCACCCACGGTGGCACCTTCATGTATGTGAGAATGTGCATGCACACGTTAAATAACAAAAACAGTGAATGATACGATAAGCCTGGTTAAAACCTAGATAAATGCAATCTGTCAAAGAAGCAACAGTGTTTCTATTATAAGGTTCCAGATGTACATCATTGCATTGCTGGCCCCAAACTGTACAAATTGATTTACTATACCCAGGTAGCTTGGAAGATAACAAATTTCCCCTGGGAACCCAAAATTAGTTTATATATATTCCATTTGGCTGGAAAGTTAATGAAATATTTCAGTGAAGTTGTACAGATGGACTGATGGTATTGTAAAGAAACCTTAAGTTGATACAGTTCTGTGAACAGTGTATTATATTAAATAACATAAATCAGAATTTTAATAATTTTAGGAATTCTAATTGAATGATACCTGATTGGCTGTTCTGTGTGAATGTGTGTAGGTGTGTGTGTGGCTCCTGGAGCTTTGGGTTGCGGTTCCTGATGATATGAAAGCCAATCATTGCTTCACCTGCAGATTCTTCATCTGATGATGACAGTGTTTTTGGTGATGACCCGTCACGCAGACAGAACCGCCCTATGTCCTCCCGCCACGGAACCCCTGACTCCCGTAGTAGCAATACCCCTCCAGGTGCGGGGCGACAAAGAAATGTATATGCTAATGTTGATATCCCGGGACAGGCTGCAAGGAACGCTCTGGCTGATGTCATGCACCAATCACGGCCTTCATGTAAGTTGATTCGTGTTGATATCTGATCATCATGGGTACTGTGATTGAGTGGTCAAGTAACTTTTATAAATACATATATAACAAATTTAATGGTGTTGACCCTATTAATGTAAATTGTAATCTACTCATACTAATTAATGACTGATTCCAAATAATTACTGATAGGTCCGTAAAATATGGATACAGCGTAAGAATCTGCCCTTCAAAGACTCCTGAGCAATTAACGGGCAGCAGTAAACATTGGCAATAATAAAAGCCATTACTGGGCAGCGGTAATCATGGGCAGTAATATAAGCCATTACTAGACAGCAGTAAACGTGGGCAATAATAGGAGCAATAACTGGGTAGCGGTAAACATGGGCAATAATGTGAGCAGTAACTGGGCAGCAGTAAACATGGGCAATAATAGGAGCAATTACTGGGCAGCAGTAAACATGGGCAATAATATGAGCAGTAACTGGGCAGCAGTGAACATGGGCAATAATAGGAGCAATTACTGGGTAGCCGTAAACATGGGCAATAATATGAGCAATTACTGGGCAATGGTAAACATTGGCAATAATATGAGCAGTAACTGGGCAGCAGTAAACATGGGCAATAATAGGAGCAATTACTGGGCAGCAGTAAACATGGGCAATAATATGAGCAGTAACTGGGCAGCAGTGAACATGGGCAATAATAGGAGCAATTACTGGGTAGCGGTAAACATGGGCAATAATATGAGCAATTACTGGGCAATGGTAAACATTGGCAATATTATGAGCAGTAACTGGGCAGCAGTGAACATGGGCAATAATAGGAGCAATTACTGGGCAGCAGTAAACATGGGCAATAATATGAGCAGTAACTGGGCAGCAGTGAACATGGGCAATAATAGGAGCAATTACTGGGCAGCTGTAAACATGGGCAATAATATGAGCAATTACTGGGCAATGGTAAACATTGGCAGTAATATGAGCAGTTACTGGGCAGCAGTAAACATGGGCAATAATAGGAGCAATTACCAGGCAGCGGTAAACATGGGCAATAATATGAGCAATTACTGGGCAGCAGTAAACATGGGCAATAATATGAGCAATTACTGGGCAGCTGTAAACATGGGCAATAATATGAGCAATTACTGGGCAATGGTAAACATTGGCAGTAATATGAGCAGTAACTGGGCAGCAGTGAACATGGGCAATAATAGGAGCAATTACCAGGCAGCGGTAAACATGGGCAATAATATGAGCAATTACTGGGCAGCAGTAAACATGGGCAATAATATGAGCAATTACTGGGCAGCTGTAAACATGGGCAATAATATGAGCAATTACTGGGCAATGGTAAACATTGGCAGTAATATGAGCAGTTACTGGGCAGCAGTAAACATGGGCAATAATATGAGCTATTACTGGGCAATGGTAAACATTGGCAGTAATATGAGCAATTACTGGGCAGCAGTAAACATGGGCAAAAATAGGAGCAATTACTGGGCAGCGGTAAACATGGGCAATAATATGAGCTATTACTGGGCAATGGTAAACATTGGCAAATTATATGCAATTACTGGGTAGCGGTAAACATGGGCAAAAATATGAGCAATTACCGGGCAGTGGTAAACATGGGCAATAATATGAGCAATTACTGGGTAGCGGTAAACATTAGCAATAATATGAGCAATTATTTGGCAGCTGTAAACATAGCCAATAATATGAGCAGTTACTGGGTAGCGGTAAACATGGGCAATAATGTGAGCAGTAACTGGGCAGCAGTAAACATGGGCAATAATAGGAGCAATTACTGGGCAGCAGTAAACATGGGCAATAATATGAGCAGTAACTGGGCAGCAGTGAACATGGGCAATAATAGGAGCAATTACTGGGTAGCGGTAAACATGGGCAATAATAGGAACAATTACCAGGCAGCGGTAAACATGGGCAATAATATGAGCAATTACTAGGCAGCAGTAAACATGGGCAATAATATGAGCAATTACTGGGCAGCTGTAAACATGGGCAATAATATGAGCAATTACTGGGCAATGGTAAACATTGGCAGTAATATGAGCAGTAACTGGGCAGCAGTGAACATGGGCAATAATAGGAGCAATTACCAGGCAGCGGTAAACATGGGCAATAATATGAGCAATTACTGGGCAGCAGTAAACATGGGCAATAATATGAGCAATTACTGGGCAGCTGTAAACATGGGCAATAATATGAGCAATTACTGGGCAATGGTAAACATTGGCAGTAATATGAGCAGTTACTGGGCAGCAGTAAACATGGGCAATAATATGAGCTATTACTGGGCAATGGTAAACATTGGCAGTAATATGAGCAATTACTGGGCAGCAGTAAACATGGGCAAAAATAGGAGCAATTACTGGGCAGCGGTAAACATGGGCAATAATATGAGCTATTACTGGGCAATGGTAAACATTGGCAAATTATATGCAATTACTGGGTAGCGGTAAACATGGGCAAAAATATGAGCAATTACCGGGCAGTGGTAAACATGGGCAATAATATGAGCAATTACTGGGTAGCGGTAAACATTAGCAATAATATGAGCAATTATTTGGCAGCTGTAAACATAGCCAATAATATGAGCAGTTACTGGGTAGCGGTAAACATGGGCAATAATGTGAGCAGTAACTGGGCAGCAGTAAACATGGGCAATAATAGGAGCAATTACTGGGCAGCAGTAAACATGGGCAATAATATGAGCAGTAACTGGGCAGCAGTGAACATGGGCAATAATAGGAGCAATTACTGGGTAGCGGTAAACATGGGCAATAATATGAGCAATTACTGGGCAATGGTAAACATTGGCAATAATATGAGCAGTAACTGGGCAGCAGTAAACATGGGCAATAATAGGAGCAATTACTGGGCAGCAGTAAACATGGGCAATAATATGAGCAGTAACTGGGCAGCAGTGAACATGGGCAATAATAGGAGCAATTACTGGGTAGCGGTAAACATGGGCAATAATATGAGCAATTACTGGGCAATGGTAAACATTGGCAATAATATGAGCAGTAACTGGGCAGCAGTGAACATGGGCAATAATAGGAGCAATTACTGGGCAGCAGTAAACATGGGCAATAATATGAGCAGTAACTGGGCAGCAGTGAACATGGGCAATAATAGGAGCAATTACTGGGCAGCTGTAAACATGGGCAATAATATGAGCAATTACTGGGCAATGGTAAACATTGGCAGTAATATGAGCAGTTACTGGGCAGCAGTAAACATGGGCAATAATAGGAGCAATTACCAGGCAGCGGTAAACATGGGCAATAATATGAGCAATTACTGGGCAGCAGTAAACATGGGCAATAATATGAGCAATTACTGGGCAGCTGTAAACATGGGCAATAATATGAGCAATTACTGGGCAATGGTAAACATTGGCAGTAATATGAGCAGTAACTGGGCAGCAGTGAACATGGGCAATAATAGGAGCAATTACCAGGCAGCGGTAAACATGGGCAATAATATGAGCAATTACTGGGCAGCAGTAAACATGGGCAATAATATGAGCAATTACTGGGCAGCTGTAAACATGGGCAATAATATGAGCAATTACTGGGCAATGGTAAACATTGGCAGTAATATGAGCAGTAACTGGGCAGCAGTGAACATGGGCAATAATAGGAGCAATTACCAGGCAGCGGTAAACATGGGCAATAATATGAGCAATTACTGGGCAGCAGTAAACATGGGCAATAATATGAGCAATTACTGGGCAGCTGTAAACATGGGCAATAATATGAGCAATTACTGGGCAATGGTAAACATTGGCAGTAATATGAGCAGTTACTGGGCAGCAGTAAACATGGGCAATAATATGAGCTATTACTGGGCAATGGTAAACATTGGCAGTAATATGAGCAATTACTGGGCAGCAGTAAACATGGGCAAAAATAGGAGCAATTACTGGGCAGCGGTAAACATGGGCAATAATATGAGCTATTACTGGGCAATGGTAAACATTGGCAAATTATATGCAATTACTGGGTAGCGGTAAACATGGGCAAAAATATGAGCAATTACCGGGCAGTGGTAAACATGGGCAATAATATGAGCAATTACTGGGTAGCGGTAAACATTAGCAATAATATGAGCAATTATTTGGCAGCTGTAAACATAGCCAATAATATGAGCAGTTACTGGGTAGCGGTAAACATGGGCAATAATGTGAGCAGTAACTGGGCAGCAGTAAACATGGGCAATAATAGGAGCAATTACTGGGCAGCAGTAAACATGGGCAATAATATGAGCAGTAACTGGGCAGCAGTGAACATGGGCAATAATAGGAGCAATTACTGGGTAGCGGTAAACATGGGCAATAATATGAGCAATTACTGGGCAATGGTAAACATTGGCAATAATATGAGCAGTAACTGGGCAGCAGTAAACATGGGCAATAATAGGAGCAATTACTGGGCAGCAGTAAACATGGGCAATAATATGAGCAGTAACTGGGCAGCAGTGAACATGGGCAATAATAGGAGCAATTACTGGGTAGCGGTAAACATGGGCAATAATATGAGCAATTACTGGGCAATGGTAAACATTGGCAATAATATGAGCAGTAACTGGGCAGCAGTGAACATGGGCAATAATAGGAGCAATTACTGGGCAGCAGTAAACATGGGCAATAATATGAGCAGTAACTGGGCAGCAGTGAACATGGGCAATAATAGGAGCAATTACTGGGCAGCTGTAAACATGGGCAATAATATGAGCAATTACTTGGCAATGGTAAACATTGGCAGTAATATGAGCAGTTACTGGGCAGCAGTAAACATGGGCAATAATAGGAGCAATTACCAGGCAGCGGTAAACATGGGCAATAATATGAGCAATTACTGGGCAGCAGTAAACATGGGCAATAATATGAGCAATTACTGGGCAGCTGTAAACATGGGCAATAATATGAGCAATTACTGGGCAATGGTAAACATTGGCAGTAATATGAGCAGTAACTGGGCAGCAGTGAACATGGGCAATAATAGGAGCAATTACCAGGCAGCGGTAAACATGGGCAATAATATGAGCAATTACTGGGCAGCAGTAAACATGGGCAATAATATGAGCAATTACTGGGCAGCTGTAAACATGGGCAATAATATGAGCAATTACTGGGCAATGGTAAACATTGGCAGTAATATGAGCAGTTACTGGGCAGCAGTAAACATGGGCAATAATATGAGCTAATACTGGGCAATGGTAAACATTGGCAGTAATATGAGCAATTACTGGGCAGCAGTAAACATGGGTAAAAATAGGAGCAATTACTGGGCAGCGGTAAACATGGGCAATAATATGAGCTATTACTGGGCAATGGTAAACATTGGCAAATTATATGCAATTACTGGGTAGCGGTAAACATGGGCAAAAATATGAGCAATTACCGGGCAGTGGTAAACATGGGCAATAATATGAGCAATTACGAGGTAGCGGTAAACATTAGCAATAATATGAGCAATTATTTGGCAGCTGTAAACATAGCCAATAATATGAGCAGTTACTGGGTAGCGGTAAACATGGGCAATAATATGAGCAATTATTTGGCAGCGGTAAACATGGGCAATAATATGAGCAAATACCAGGCAGCGGTAAACATGGGCAAAAATATGAGCTATTACTGGGCAGTGGTAAACATTGGCAATAATATGAGCAATTACTGGGCAGCGGAAACATGGGCAATAATATGAGCAATTACTGGGCAGCAGTAAACATGGGCAATAATATGAGCAATTACCGGGCAGCGGTAAACATGGGCAATAATATGAGCAATTATTTGGCAGCTGTAAACATGGGCAATAATATGAGCAATTATTTGGCAGCGGTAAACATGGGCAATAATATGAGCAATTTCTGGGTAGCAGTAAACATGGGCCAAAATATGAGCAATTACCGGGCAGCGGTAAACATGGGCAATAATATGAGCAATTATTTGGCAGCTGTAAACATGGGCAATAATATGAGCAAATACCAGGCAGCGGTAAACATGGGCAAAAATATGAGCAATAACTGGGCAGCGGTAAACATGGGCAATAATATGAGCAATTACTGGGCAGCGGTAAACATGGGCAATAATATGAGCTATTACTGGGCAATGGTAAACATGGGCAATAATATGAGCAATTACTGGGCAATGGTAAACATTGGCAGTAATATGAGCAGTAACTGGGCAGCAGTAAACATGGGCGATAATATGAGCAATTACTGGGCAGTGGTAAACATGGGCGATAATATGAGCAGTTACTGGGCAGTGGTAAACATGGGCAATAATATGAGCTATTACTGGGCAGCGGTAAACATGGGCAATAATATGAGCAATTACTGGGCAGTGGTAAACATGGGCAATAATATGAGAAAAACAACATCAATGACACAGTAGGAGAGAGCTCACAGTGTTTGATAAAAATAAAATTCATCTGAACGTGGGCAACATAAAATTTTGGCATCCACAGAATACTATAAAACAAGGCTAATAATTAGGGCACGGCTTGACAAGCGGTGCCCTATAGTGATCACCGTGTCCTTCTGTCCATCCGTCCTTCCATCAGTGACACTTTCTTTTGCGAGTGATAACTCAACAACAACATACTGCAGCTTTCCCAAATTCATATAGGGATGATTGGTACCTATGAGGGCTCCAGACCTATCGAATTACAGACCTGTCAGAATTCCAATATGGCCACCACAGCCCGATTGCTGATTTTCAATCGCACGCGATAACTCAACAACAACATACTGCAGCTTTCCCAAATTCACAGGGATGATTGGTACCTATCAGGGCTCCAGACCTAGTGAATTACAGACCTGTCGGAATTCCAACATGGATGACACTGCCCAATTGCTGATTTTCTTTCGTTCTCGATAACTCAACAACAACATACTGCAGCTTTCCCAAATTCACAGGGATGATTGGTACCTATGAGGGTTCAAGACCTGTTGAATAACTGACCTGTCGAAATTCCAATATGGCCACCACAGCCCGATCGCTGATTTTCTTTCACGCTCAATAACTCAACAACAACACACTGCAGCTTTCCCAAATTCACAGGGATGATTAGTACCTATGAGGGCTCCAGACCTATTGAATTACAGACCTGTCAGAATTCCAATTTGGCCAACAGACTATGTTCGGTGATTTTCAATTGCACACATTATTTCAGACATATCTTCTTTAATATCTTTTGATCCAGTACAATTTTTTCCCTCATGCATATTGATAGAAACCTGTTTCTGTTTGTGATATTTTTTTAATTTTACTTAATTTTTCTCCCATATGTAAAATAGTCCAGAACTAGCAGAAACGCGGGGCCCTCTGAGGACCATTGTCCGACCACATCTAGTTAGTATTTGTAAAAAGGTTGTGGAGACTGAGGTGAACTAATAGAAATCCAAAATTTATTCAAGGAAATATGGTTTATCCATACCAGTGGTCCATCATTTATCACGGCAAATATTGATGGAGAGTGACCACATATGTTTCAAAATTGCTCCAATGATTCTTTTACATGAGACCTCTCTAAATATATATGTTGTGCATGATTTTTAACAAAACAAACATTTTCTGCATTCATAATTCTGGTCAATGTTATTCCTATGATTTACTGCACAGTTTCTGGATGTATCGCTCTCAGCCTTATGAGCTTCAGCAGACTGCGTCAGTAAGATCTGACATCCGTGATCTATTGAAGGTCTGGCCCCGGCTGTGCCTGACACCTTGGTACAATGGGCGCACAATAGGGTTAATGGGCTTATCACGTCTTAATTTTAGTTAACGCTCGGCTGACACGCGAGTGCTATAATGGCTTCCTAGAGTCATAACTCCATTAATATAAACTCCTTGGTAAAAAGAGTGTGTGAATTACAGTGAGGCTTGCAGTGTGTAGCCAGATTGAGCATCACACATCTAATGATGAGCAAGAACCGGGAATTAATGCACAGACACCAAACACATTTGGTGTGTTGTTGTTGTTGTTGTTACTTTGATGTGAACAATGACCAGTTGAATTGCTAGTGATCATGTTGTGAACTTGTGACTTTAAGTGTTAAATATTTGATATGCAGTCCTTTAAACCTGATGCCATGTACAGTCAGCTTACTGAAAGTCATCTGAGCTATAGCGATCACTCTTTTTCCCGTTGTCTGTCCGTCTGTCTGTCCATCCGTCCGTTAACCAAGCACAAACCATAACTGCTGGACCTGGAATCTTCTTACTTAACATGCAAGAAGGTCCATGAAAAATATCCTTGGAAACCTGAAATTAGGTCTCTGTTTCCAATATCCTCCAAGCTATGGGGCTCAGAAGTACCCCCAAGAATAATTAAAAATTTGATACAAATGCTTCTGTATCTGAATAACTAATGCATCGATCAACATATGATTCTTTGCATGCATATTCATCATGGAATGTTTTATCAGTTCCTGCAGACTGGAGGCGCCACCTGGATTAAAAAAAAAATTTTGCATTTTTTTTTATTTTTTTGAGACTTTTATCAGATGCAGTTGTCCGTAACCAAGACACAAATCATAACCATTGGACCTAGAATCTTCAAAAGGTGCTTTTTCATAAGTGTGCAGTCCGTATCTGAAGTCTGCATGAGTAGTTAGCAAAAATCGCTTTGTAGACTTTTAACTGGGCTGTTGCCATTCATCCACATGTGTAGTACATATGCGTAGTCGGTATGCATAGCCCGTATCCGCATTCTGCCGGGAGCAATTTTTGCGCACTAAGCATACCAATCATCGTGTCGAAAACAAGTTAGCATAGAGTTTTCCCATTCAGGCCATGCTGTATGCACATACTCTATGTTCAACTGGTATGAGTGTCATTTCTGGCATCAATTTTTCCAGAAACTAAACATATTGGCATTTTGCTGAATTTTGTTTTCCTTTTTTCATCACAGACAACATGTTCATTGGATGATTGAAGCGTAAACATCACTGTCGCATTTAAAATATTACTAATAATGATCTTTTAAAATTTTATTATTTTAATTTTATTGTTTCAACTTTTGATGGTAATGTATACAAATATACAATACATATATGGTGAAATGGCTTGCATAAAAAAAAAGGAAATTCAGCTATCGAGGACCTATCAATATGGAGTACGGACTACGCATTTACGTACTCATGGAAAACAAATTTGGCAGATATGAACTAAGCATGCGGACTACGGATATGGACTACGCACTTATGGAAAACCACCTTTACTTGACATCCAGGGAGGTCCATGAAAAATCTCCTTGGAAACCCTGAAATTAGGTAACTGTGACCTATATTCTCCAAGTTACAGGGGGTGTTTTAGCACCCCGGAAATAATGTAAAATACACACAAATTGCCAGATTCCTCAGGAATGGTTAGAGGGATTTAATCAAATTTGGTCTGTTATGGGTCTTTAAAGAACTTTAGCTACTTGGCATGAGTGAAGATACCACCTACATTATCTTAATTAGTTGCCTGTGCAAGGACATATTGTCAACATGTCAGTCGGCTGAGCGTCATGACCCATGGGTCACTTGTTATAACAGGTATAACAAGTTTGCCTAAAATTAGAAGCCACATGAAACCTTGAAAGGCAGCCATATATTTTAATCCATACTATTTGCATGCCATTTTCTGAACTCTGACCAGTAACTAAGGGAAGTTCTGGACTTGCAATAAATTTGTAGGGTTGTCACACAAAAACTGAAGTGGTCACATATTGTGTGATTCTTTGACCAAGTATTCACAATTTTATAACTGCTGAATTATTAAATGTTCAGTTCAGCTGACTGAAGATGCTCTGAGCTGTATACGGGGATGGTCTTCTGTCTGCCATTGATCTTATGGCTGTGAGGCTGTTTTAGCAATCGTAAATATGTCACAAACCATAACCAATATACTTGGAAATTAGTCTCAACTTCCAGAGAGGTCATGGTTAAATCTCCTTTGAGACCCAACCCAAATTTAGGTCACAGTAACCTTTCTCCTCTCAGTTACCAGATAACTACATCATGTTGTGCTCCATCAAAGTCAGATTCAACCAATATTTTGCATTCAGTCATAAATTAAAGTAATTTGCCTCATTTACTATTTTAGGTCGGTCAGCATGCAAAATTTAAACCAAAAATGCCCAAGTAATTCATCAAATATGTTACTAACACTGTAATTGATACATTTTGAATAAAATTTCATACAAAAGCTCCAATGTTTCAATAACTTATATATGGATTGTCTTGAAATTCATGAATTATGTACATTGATAGCTTTGCTATTGATACCAGACTATGTAGTGCCACTGTCATGTTTTTTTACTTCGCTAAAATTTAACATTAATGCTCAGACACAAAAATAGGCGCCATTAGACCTATATCTTGCCATTTCATTGTGAGATTGAAATAAATCATCTCATTTCAGTTGGAAACTGTGCCAACATATAGTTTTTAAACAGAATGGACCAATCTTATTCTTCAGAAATAGCAGTAACAAGTACAAAATGTTACTGCAAATTCCCAATACATGTGCGTCTATGGTAAAAGAAATTTTTCCTTAGCTAGTTATCTGAACTACTCTTCTGAGTGCAATGATACCAGTGCTTCTTGTAAAATATAATTAAGACAGGGATTTATCAGAAAGTGTTTTCTTTATTGATTAATTTTAAAAGTTTGGTGAAATATACTGATTGTAAATGTGACAACCCCATTGCAGTGGTTTAGCTGACTACTGAGCCAAAGTGAACAGTCCACCTAGCTTATTAGGGCACACCTCTTAAAACCCATGTTAACACCTGAAAATAACCTGATATTGCATAATTTGTTCACTTTTCCTTCACCAGAACATATTAATGACACTTGTTATAGTTGACATACCATGGTATATGGTTTTTGTAAAGAACTTCACATTTGATGTGGAGGTACATCTAGCTGAGATCATCAGCTGAGTGTCTTTACCCATGGGTCACTTGTTTTCCCATTTGCAGGATTTTGAATTTCACAACAGAGCAGGGTTTATTTTGCACATGCAAATTTTTCATTTTAATTGTTTAATTTGAAGGTTTCATCTCTTCATATGGATTTTTGCAAATACTGAACTTGCCTTTAAAGAATAAGCTGTGTAAGGTCAAGAAATGTTTGTGAATATGAGTACTGTTAGTTGTGAACGGATGGAGGACATTGAGGGTGTACATACACAATTACAGTGAACATGAGTGTTGGTATTTTTCTTTTCTGTGCTGTTCCAGCTCAAATTGTCCCTGGCAGTGCGTTAGCTGATGTAATGCAAATGGCAATGGAGCAACGTAAGTTTGTGTGTGATGTTGACCCCCATGTTTGACCTTTGCCTGCCTATTGCCACCTGTTCCATTGAGTTCTGTTGCATCACCCATTGTCACCTTATGCTTTCTAGCATTCCCTGCATCTTTAGGAATGTTCTTTCATTCAGTTGGCTTCATGTGTGTATGTATTCTGGCATAAAACTTGTGAAGGTCTGCTTTTAATATACTTAAAAATTCAAGTTTACCAAACTGATAATAATGACATCCAGAAATGCACTTTGTAACATGTTTTAGTTAAGATTCATACTAATTTAAATAAGTGATACAATAAGCTGCGCAAGTGTCCATTTTGTATATTTAGTGTATATACGCATGATATGATAATGAGAATTGAGATTTTGTTAGTGCATGGAGTTTATATACTGATTTAGAATTGTTTGCTGATTGCCTGGCAAATTGAATGCATGTAGGCAGCTTTTTCAAGCAATGAGAATTAGAAAGTAATCAGAGTGAACCCCTCAAAACATGTTGATGAACTGACAGCTAGCTTTGCCATAGAGGCTGTGTGTTACCTACAGACAGAAAATCTCTGTATGGATGGGGCATTGATTGAAATGTTTTAAATGTTTGAAAGTTTTAATTATTGTGGATTGAGTGTGTGTGATCTAGGAGTGAAGCCAGCAGCTGGTAGCTGCCTCTTACAGTGTCTGCTCACGTAGCACCTGACAGTCTTTTCATGCTGTAGTTCTCCTTACCTGTAACTGCACCAGCCTATAGCTTCATCCTGTATGTTTAATGTCTTCATGATAAGAGTCACCTCATGTGGTGTCCTGCCTCTATGGTCTCTATGTCTTTATTTCAGGTTCCAGTCAAGCAGGTACAGTATATATATACTTATATATTGCTTATGTAACGGGTGATGGGTTATGGTGTGTATCTCAGGATATGTCAGCTAAGACCAATAAATGAAGAGATGTTTGTGTTTGCTCCTGGAAAGGTACTGCCTTCTCTGAACTTGTATATATGTCCATTTCCCAGCCCTGGTCTAGACCAGCTCATATTTTGATCAGGATTAAGTCTAGTCTGAGCAGGTTCACCATGAAAATTTTGGTTTGACTAACTCCAAATTGGTCCAAACCAAATTGTGATCATGATTCAGTTTGGCGTAAATGGATCTAGTCAAGCCAGATTCTTGATCAGGCTGGTGAGGTTAGAGAAACTGTTGTTGGACAAGGCTGTTTTTCTTTTGCAGTTGAAAGATTAAAATTTGTTATAGGTGGAAAAAGAAGCAATTACCAAACCAAAATGACTCCATTTTGGACATTTTATTTTAATCATATGGCCAGTCAAGGTTTTAATACATAAAAATAGTTGATTCACAGATCAACTGAATACTGAATAATGAAAGAGCATTAGAAATTTTAAGGAAGGTTTCACTAAGTTGAGACAACTTTTACCCAAAAGAGATACCAGTATATACAATAGATTCAAACAGTTAATTATATACCATAGGTCTGTTAATAAGTAGAAAAGCAAAACAAAAATGAATAGAAAAAAGAGAACAGTTTTAGCTGAGTTCAGATTAAACTATATAGTTTTAACAATAATACTGATTTCTTATGTGTAAGCTAGGACTTCTTCTGATTAATGATTTATAGTGTCAAAAACAGAAGTGCTGATAGTTTTGTTGAAATGAGTTGTTGAAATGGAATCATTTTAATTTTGCCAGTTGAAATGCAAACAAGAGAAATTGGTTAGGAATTTTTAATGAATCAAATTACCTCTGTTTGGTCCTCATTATATTTTAATTAATTAGGTTAATTACTGAAGTCAGTCTACAGAACTGGTCTTTGCAGCTGCAGTATGCAAAGGATGGCCTCTGAAGATCAGATTCCCAGAAATGGTTACATAGTTTTTCCTCTGCTTGCCTGGTAATTGTTGATAACTTTAACATATGCCAGCTCCTGTTTCATCAGTTTTATGCAGTGTAATTGTATTTCTGAGGCTGACAGGTAACAGACATTGTGGGAGCTCAGAAGGCAAGTCAGGTGCATTGAATAGTGCTTGCAGAGGAATGCAAATTTCCCCCTGTATTTCCCTGTTATTGTTCAGTTTCATACAGGAAAAATGATAAATTCTTAAAACTAAAGTTGGCACATTTCTTGCTGAGTAGACAGTTATTAATTGCCTAATATTTTTTCTCAACTTCTCATATATACATATAAGTATTGTTAAGGAATTTGTATGTTTATTGATCAAGAATCGCTAGCTAAGTTCTCCCAGGTTTACCAGATCTTTGTTAGAATCAGATACCTATTTCATATGCAATTTTCAAATAAAACATATCAGTGGTAATTAAATTGATACACAATATTTGTAATCTTAGCTAAGAAAAGTGAATTGTGTTTGAGTTATTTAATTTTATATGGCAGTTTCTTCATATGTAAATACATCAAGCTTTCATAGGTTTTATCAACAATATTTTAATCTGTGAGACCATTTCCTTGATCCTAATATTGTGAGTTACATGGACTGTTTAGAAACCCTGGATATATTTAGATTAATGAAGATCACTGTAAGTCTGTCTTGTGGGATCTTAGCACTTGAGCAGATTTTTTCACTCCATGCTCTGTGAATTTGAAAAATGAATCCAGCTTGAGAATAGACAGGACAGTTGTTGGCTGAGGTTCAGCTCTGACTGCCTCAGTCCTGGTCTCAGGTAAATCAATATTGCTTCAGCTGCTATGATGAATCTGGTCAGCCTGAGTGGCTTGGTGCAGCAGAAGCAATGTTTTGGTCATCTTGTTGTCACAGTCACAGTGGTAATATTTACTGTATCCTTGGTTTATCTGGGACCTTGAGAAAGCTGACTGTTGCCTGGCCTGCATTGTTTAACATTGCCATTGTCATGGCCAAAGCCTGATGATCTTAATCTCATGACCAAAGCCTGATGATCTTAATCTCATGACCAAAGCTTGATGATCTTAATCTCATGACCAAAGCCTGATGATCTTAATCTCATGACCAAAGCCTGATGATCTCAATCTCATGACCAAAGCCTGATGATCTTAATCTCATGACCAAAGCCTGATGATCTTAATCTCATGACCAAAGCCTGATGATCTTAATCTCATGACCAAAGCCTGATGGTCTCAATCTCATGACCAAAGCCTGATGATCTCAATCTCATGACAAAAGCCTGATGATCTTAATCTCATGACCAAAGCCTGATGATCTTAATCTCATGTGTTTTCTTTTGTTGACAGTTTCTACATTTGTTTGTTTCCAAAGGGAGATGGAGTGAGAGAGATGAATAAGTAGACAGGTAGAGCACCAGGGAGGCTGTGAGAGAGATGAATAAGTAGACAGGTAGAGCACCAGGGAGGCTGTGAGAGAGATGAATGAGTAGACAGGTAGAGCACCAGGGAGGCTGTGAGAGAGATGAATAAGTAGACAGGTAAAGCACCAGGGAGGCTGTGAGAGAGATGAATGAGTAGACAGGTAGAGCACCAGGGAGGCTGTGAGAGAGATGAATAAGTAGACAGGTAGAGCACCAGGGAGGCTGTGAGAGAGATGAATGAGTAGACAGGTAGAGCACCAGGGAGGCTGTGAGAGAGATGAATAAGTAGACAGGTAGAGCACCAGGGAGGCTGTGAGAGAGATGAATGAGTAGACAGGTAGAGCACCAGGGAGGCTGTGAGAGAGATGAATAAGTAGACAGGTAGAGCACCAGGGAGGCTGTGAGAGAGATGAATAAGTAGACAGGTAGAGCACCAGGGAGGCTGTGAGAGAGATGAATAAGTAGACAGGTAGAGCACCAGGGAGGCTGTGAGAGAGATGAATAAGTAGACAGGTAGAGCACCAGGGAGGCTGTGAGAGAGATGAATGAGTAGACAGGTAGAGCACCAGGGAGGCTGTGAGAGAGATGAATGAGTAGACAGGTAGAGCACCAGGGAGGCTGTGAGAGAGATGAATGAGTAGACAGGTAGAGCACCAGGGAGGCCGTGGGAGAGATGAATAAGTAGACAGGTAGAGCACCAGGGAGGCTGTGAGAGAAATGAATGAGTAGACAGGTCGGGCACCAGGGAGGCTGTGAGAGAGATGAATAAGTAGACAGGTAGAGCACCAGGGAGGCTGTGAGAGAGATGAATGAGTAGACAGGTAGAGCACCAGGGAGGCTGTGAGAGAGATGAATGAGTAGACAGGTAGGGCACCAGGGAGGCTGTGAGAGAGATGAATAAGTAGACAGGTAGAGCACCAGGGAGGCTGTGAGAGAGATGAATAAGTAGACAGGTAGAGCACCAGGGAGGCTGTGAGAGAGATGAATAAGTAGACAGGTAGAGCACCAGGGAGGCTGTGAGAGAGATGAATAAGTAGACAGGTAGAGCACCAGGGAGGCTGTGAGAGAGATGAATAAGTAGACAGGTAGAGCACCAGGGAGGCTGTGAGAGAGATGAATAAGTAGACAGGTAGAGCACCAGGGAGGCTGTGAGAGAGATGAATGAGTAGACAGGTAGAGCACCAGGGAGGCTGTGAGAGAGATGAATAAGTAGACAGGTAGGGCACCAGGGAGGCTGTGAGAGAGATGAATAAGTAGACAGGTAGGGCACCAGGGAGGCTGTGAGAGAGATGAATAAGTAGACAGGTAGAGCACCAGGGAGGCTGTGAGAGAGATGAATAAGTAGACAGGTAGAGCACCAGGGAGGCTGTGAGAGAGATGAATAAGTAGACAGGTAAAGCACCAGGGAGGCTGTGAGAGAGATGAGTAAGTAGACAGGTAGGGCACCAGGGAGGCTGTGAGAGAGATGAATGAGTAGCGGGTAGGGCACCAGGGAGGCTGTGAGAGAGATGAATAAGTAGACAGGTAGAGCACCAGGGAGGCTGTGAGAGATGAATGAGTAGACAGGTAGAGCACCAGGGAGGCTGTGAGAGAGATGAATAAGTAGACAGGTAGAGCACCAGGGAGGCTGTGAGAGAGATGAATGAGTAGACAGGTAGAGAACCAGGGAGGCTGTGAGAGAGATGAATAAGTAGACAGGTAGAGCACCAGGGAGGCTGTGAGAGAGATGAATGAGTAGACAGGTAGGGCACCAGGGAGGCTGTGAGAGAGATGAATGAGTAGACAGGTAGAGCACCAGGGAGGCTGTGAGAGAGATGAATAAGTAGACAGGTAGAGCACCAGGGAGGCTGTGAGAGAGATGAATAAGTAGACAGGTAGAGCACCAGGGAGGCTGTGAGAGAGATGAATAAGTAGACAGGTAGAGCACCAGGGAGGCTGTGAGAGAGATGAATAAGTAGACAGGTAGAGCACCACGGAGGCTGCCTGTCCCTAGGTTAGTGGTGGACTACATTTTCATGGAGCTGAGTTGATACCTCCCATTACCTCATCTCTCCATCATACCTGCACCGTCATTGATTTCTTGTGCTCTCTTGCCCTGCATAATACGTCTTTTCCGTAAGGATCTTTCATTTGCGGCCCATGGCAGACAGGCCTGTATTCAGTCTGGTATGAATTAATTGTCTGTGACCTGACTGGGGATTTGCTGGCCTCAGGACCTCCTGTCAGATGACTGAGATTTTTTATAAACAACTAAACAGGAATGATGAGAGCTGTTGAAGTATGGCCATGGCTGAATTTCATGCCAGGAGTGAGACAGAGGTGGTGCTGTGTTACTGTGTAGGATGGAGGTGAATGCAGTGTGTGTGTTACTGTAGGATGGAGGTGACTGCTGTCTGTGTGTGTTACTGTAGGATGGAGGTGACCGCTGTCTGTGTGTGTGTTACGTTAGGATGGAGGTGACCGCTGTCTGTGTGTTACTGTAGGATGGAGGTGACCACTGTCTGTGTGTTACTGTAGGATGGAGTTGACTGCTGTGTGTTACTGTAGGATGGAGGTGACCGCTGTCTGTGTGTGTTACTGTAGGATGTAGGTGACCGCTGTCTGTGTGTGTGTTACTGTAGGAATGAGGTGACCGCAGTCTGTGTATGTTACTGTAGGATGGAGTTGACTGCTGTGTGTTACTGTAGGATGGAGGTGACCGCTGTCTGTGTGTGTTACTGTAGGATGTAGGTGACCGCTGTCTGTGTGTGTGTTACTGTAGGAATGAGGTGACCGCAGTCTGTGTATGTTACTGTAGGATGGAGGTGACCGCTGTCTGTGCGTGTTACTGTAGGATGGAGGTGACCGCTGTCTGTGTGTGTTACTGTAGGATGGAGGTGACCGCTGTCTGTGTGTGTGTTACGTTAGGATGGAGGTGACCGCTGTCTGTGTGTTACTGTAGGATGGAGGTGACCACTATCTGTGTGTTACTGTAGGATGGAGGTGACCGCTGTCTGTCTGTGTGTTACTGTAGGATGGAGGCGACCGCTGTCTGTGTGTTACTGTAGGATGGAGGTGACCGCTGTCTGTCTGTGTGTTACTGTAGGATGGAGGTGACTGCAGTATGTGTTACTGTAGGATGGAGGTGACCGCTGTCTGTGTTTTACTGTAGGATGGAGGTGATGGCTGTCTGTGTGTTACTGTAGGATGGAGGATTCCTGTCTGTGTGTTACTGTAGGATGGAGGTGACAGCTGTCTGTGTGTTACTGTAGGATGGAGGTGACCACTGTCTGTGTGTTACTGTAGGATGGAGGTGACCGCTGTCTGTGTGTTACTGTAGGATGGAGGTGACTGCTGTCTGTGTGTTACTGTAGGATGGAGGTGACGGCTGTCTGTGTGTTACTGTAGGATGGAGGATTCCTGTCTGTGTGTTACTGTAGGATGGAGGTGACAGCTGTCTGTGTGTTACTGTAGGATGGAGGTGACCGCTGTCTGTCTGTGTGTTACTGTAGGATGGAAGTGACCACAGTGTGTGTTACTGTAGGATGGAGGTGACCGCAGTGTGTGTTACTGTAGGATGGAGGTGACCGCAGTGTGTGTTACTGTAGGATGGAGGCGACCGCTGTCTGTGTGTTACTGTAGGATGGAGGTGACGGCTGTCTGTGTGTTACTGTAGGATTGAGGATTCTTGTCTGTGTGTTACTGTCGGATGGAGGTGACGGCTGTCTGTGTGTTACTGTAGGATGGAGGATTCCTGTCTGTGTGTTACTGTAGGATGGAGGTGACGGCTGTCTGTGTGTTACTGTAGGATTGAGGATTCCTGTCTGTGTGTTACTGTAGGATGGAGGTGACAGCTGTGTGTGTGTTACTGTAGGATGGAGGTGAACATATGACTGTGGCTTTTTTAACCGCTATACTAATACATATACTTTCAAATAGTTACTTACCACTAATATGAGGCACAAACTCAGGATTAATAGTCTACTACTTTTGGGTTTGGTAAATTACAAGGTTTTAGGCTAAGTTTGAAAAAAAATTATGAGATTGTGTTTTTTTTTTAATTTATTGGTGTCAGCAGCTTGAGATACAAATGTAATGTGTACATATTCTTGATTAAAATGAGATGGTGACAATTGGTACATTGAAACATTGTGTGCTATGACAAACAGTTATTTTAGAAATTTGGAAATTATTTCAAAGGGTCTGTGACAGCTTCCTTATCTTAATGTGCCAGTGAATCTATATTGTACCTGTGTATCTTGTTTGATTGCATTATAAATCTGACCCATGTGATCATTGTTGGCAGTACTAGCTTTACTGTATGTTCAGCCTGGCTTTATGTCTCTCACTAAGTAATTATGTGTATTGTAGAATCATAAACAACATTGGAGTGATCACTGTTTAATCCTTGATCAATTGTGCATTATTTCCCCCAATGCAATTCAATTAAAAAAAAAATTACAATTTAGTCTTTAAGTGGAACATGTGAAATTAATCTGTCCTGTTGAAAATTGTAAACACATTCATACCCCTTTCACAAAGCTATTGCTAACACTTTTGAAAATTGTTTCAAAACATTTTGTGTTTTTATGGCTATCAAAGCTTTTTATAAATGTTTAAAATTATTGGTTTGTTGCTTGTTAAATCTTGTTGCTTTCATTTTGTTGGTACTCCAAAAGTGTTTTGGCATGTAATACATTAAAAGCTGGCCATGTATGGGCCTCTAGCTGACTGCTGGGAGAGTGTACATTAAAACTGTTGTATCATGTTCTGGTGCTTCACACTGCGTGGGCACCCTGTCAGGCACCACCAACAGACCAGGATTATCATGTGTGAATGCACAAACATTTCTGGAACTTTTATCTGCTTTTTTCAGTTTTAGAAGTTGGGTTATGTGGGAGAAAGGGGTATTGTCTGTCATAACAAAAATGCTGTTATATGAGAAATATGTATTATATGTATATATTTCAAGACATGTCCATCTTTTCCATGCAGGCTCTGAATACATTTCATTATAGCAGTATTGTATCAGTCAAAGGCATAGTCCAGGCAAAATACTGCTGGCAACCCGGAATTGGTCCCTGGAGTGGCTATGAGAGTGGGTTGTTGTGGCCTGTCCATGGCAGGTGGTTTTCTCCGGGTTCTCCGGTTTCCTTCACCTCTAGACACTACAGAACGCCACTACCTGAGCCCTGAAGAGTGCCTAGATTAGTTATAATAACTATTTGGACTATCCATGTAAAATAAATAAAGTTTGTAGTATCTGTCATGTTTATACTCATGTATTGTCTTTGATACAGTTTCTTGTTGTACGTCTTACCTAGACAAACATTGTATATATCTGATATGTAAGTGTTTAACATCTCAGCCTGTTGTAGGTAACAAGATAAGATAAGATGGATAAAATATTTTTATTTCAGGTAAAACCCATACAAAAAGAATACAATAAAAGATGGATTTACATTAAGAACAATAACTTCCTGGGTGCAAACCATCACCCCTGGTTTGGGTGTATGCAACTTGGCCAGGTAGCCCACTGGACTCCAGACTTGATTGTGTTGTTATCATATAAACACTTTATGATTACATTTGAACTTTTTTACAATCTACATATAAATCTATGAATAATTCTTTGAAGAGAGGAATTGAAATAGGGCTGTTTTCCCATCCTCATTGCTTTGCTTTGCAATAAAATATTGTTTAAACCAAATATTTCTCTGTATTACCACATCAAAGTTAACTAGTCCATTAGCTACATACATTGCCTTGGCACTGTCTATTCTGGAATTGTTAAGAAACCATCTGAGTACATTATTACAACCAACCCTGATTTTACTGTACATCTGTTTTGAATAATTACACCTCAGTGTGACATTATAAAAATTTGAACAGTATGCTTGGTACAAGGATGCAAGGACTGGGGGTGAACATTTACTAAATTTATGCAAAAGGATATTACTTCCTGCATATAAACTTCTCAACTGCTTAAACATAACTTCATGATCTTGCAGAGTATCTTGAATTACAACACCTAAATATTTCACTTTTGATACAAACTTAATTTTCAAACTTCCTAATGTCACCTTCCCACAGACAAGATTGTAACCTTTTGGTCTAATCACCAAAATTTTTTTTCTGAGGATTATACATAATATCACAAGAAATATAATAATTTTGACAAATATTATACATGTAAAAAAAAAAAATAAAGTATAGTGATAGAAAAGTGATATATGCCAAGCTTAACGATAATAACTGTGTGATTGTCAAATTTTAAATAGCACTGCATTTCTGATGGTTTTGCCTGTGTACTGTATGCTGAAAAATGATGACCTGACATTTGATGTGTTGTTCACAATGTTTCAGACATACATATAATATGAGGCATATTTGTATTACCTACTTGTTCTGTATGTGATGTTTTATGTGTATATATGTAAATATTACAAAAAATACTCAATATTGATGTAATGGGCATGTTTTGATGTTTAATATTTTTAGCTCAGCTGAATAAGTCATCTGAGCTATAGTTAAGGTCCATTGTCTGTGGTCCATCTATTATTACCCTTCAGGACTGCCTAATATCAAAACCTCTCATATGTTTTTCTTCATATTTACCATGAATATTCCCGTATATAATTCTTATGTATATGCCAGAAATTAGGTCAGTATTACATAATTTATCAAAGTTTTGGGCCCAAACATTATGCATTGTATAAAAAATCAGGAAAGATATTTACTCACTTAACATGATAATTGTTGAAGCTAGAGACTTTTTTTTCAAGGAAAAATATTTTTATTTAATCAAGATTCGATTGTTTACCTAAAATTAGATCTGAATTTTGTAAATTGTTTAAGTTATTAGCTTAAATATGAAATCAGTACCTTAATTTCACCCATGTCCCAACTTTGACCATGGTACGTTATTTTCCTGTAAGTATATTTGATTTAATTTTCACAGCAGGTACACATGTTAGTTAATGAAGTTAGGCTAGTTATTGAATTTTTTTTCAGAGGCTCTATTGTATTTCACTTGCATATAATGTCCAGCTGCAGGCAGGCCACTTCTGGTCACTGGAGGTCAGCTATGCCAGGCCTATAGGAATAATGGGAATAATAACTGTTACTGGTGTGTTCCTGTGTTGATCATAATGCTGAGATAACATACTGTACTTCTCTCTTCCAGCACAACATGTAACACAGCCACCAGATGTCACTAGTAACATAGTAAGCCAGCCACCAGGCACGCGCTATAGTCAACAGCACTCCCACGCTCAGTCAGTGCGCATGACGGGATCTGGTGCAGTCACAGGGCTGGACTTCGGTGAGGGAGGTCAGACAGTAACTTTTTGTCTAGGCATGTGCCTGGCATGGTTTAACCTACAGTCACACAGACAGGGTTCTCCACAAGCAGGATCACAAAACTTAAATAACCAGTCATTAGAATCATACATGGCCATGTGTAGTTTAATATTGAATACATATTGGGGAAACAATAATGAGGCATGGCTAATACAGATTAAAAGACATGTTTGTGGAGTGGCGTTAGATATTGTGGAGAATCCTGCAAACAGCTTCCTCCCCATTCTTTCCAGTGAGGGGCTTTACCATCCCTCTGTCTCATTGATTTTATTCACCCCTATCTCGCTTGATTTGAGGCTTTCATCTTTTGTTTACGCCAGTATCACCCTGCTGCTTTCTTTTTGATTAGTTAAATCCATGCTCTATTGGAGCTGTTATCCATCTTCAGGGAACAGACAGAGATTTGTCTGAAACACTTATATTGGTGTAATCAGTTATGGCTCATTCCTCAAACCTTGTTGTTGTTGATATGTACATTGATTTAAAGTTATATCCTGTAACATCCTTCACACAAGCCTTGGTTTTTCCAGAAAATTGCTGTACTTGTAAAAAGAACCTCTCAGTTCAAGAAGTCTTATCTTTATGTGACTTTCTATGATTATTTTCTTTCTATGATTTTCCTATATGGAGCAGTGCTTAGTCTTGAGGTGAGCTAGACCTTTTCAGAGGACTTTAATAAACGTCAAGAATGTTTACACATTCTGTCCATGACTTAATACATTTCTTTTCATTTGTGCTTGCTTTCCTATGGCTATTATCTTTAAAGGCTCCAGGGAGCAAAAGTAAATGTAAATGTTTGCTTGGCTTGTGGTGGCTGCAGTTTTTGAAAACTTGATGCATTGATTTTTTTCAAACCATAAAGTCTAAAACACAGTCTTATCTTTTATTTAATTTGTTAAGTTTAATTATTAAATTAAAGAATTGGTAATGCTGTTTGTTGGATGAGTTCCATGGTCACTGTTCAGAATTGTTATACCATGGTTGAAATGTTGTATTGGTCATCTAAACCATGTTATTGTAAATCTACTAAAGATTTTCTTTAAAAAAAAACCTTTCTGGTTTCCTTTACTTGTGAAAATTGGATATATACATAACTCCATAGTTATCAAGCAGGTATATCAGTATCAGTGTTTCACTGTGGTTTGTATTTTGTGTTAAAATAATGACCATTAGTGGTAATAAGAGATTGCACATTAAAATGATTTACTTGAAATGTCAGGTAAGTCCCAGGGCTGGTCAAATTTGATGTTGATACTGCAAGTTATTATAATATCCTGAAGTGAAGAATGTGATGATGGAAACAATGGGTGTATATTAGGCCCATACATTTTCTTGTGTAAGGCAAAGTTCCTCATGAATATTTAGATAAGGCAGTACTTCGTAACTGGATGTGAATTATAAGCATAAATGTTTGTAATATCCTTACCCTCCTGCTGTGTATATTTAACCTCTGTAAGGATAATCATGGTGACAGATCACATTATTCTTACCAGGCAGCTGGAGTGTCTTACAGAGGAACAGGTTGCGTTATGCATCCTTGAACTAATATTAACTTCATAATTAATTTTCTTGTGATTTTGATCTCAGCTGATTGAAAGTCCAATGAGTCATAGGGAAACTTCTGTGTTAGTCACCTGCCCTCTGTCCATTAACAGGGCTCCAGTCTCATTATCACCTATAACTCTGTCATCATGGGCAGTCTGAACAGATTCAGCCCAACAGTTCTTCAGAAATGTCACTAACATTTGAAAAATATTGTCTGTTTTTGTTTAAAACTTAAACCTCACACGAACTGCCAGGTACTGCTATCTTTACCTGCACCATAGCAGGAATGTTGTTGAGAATAGTCTGTGATGGTACCTGTAAGTTCTACCTTTATCATCACCATTGCTCAGCCAACCCCATATCCTACAACTGTTCTTTCTCCATTACCTGTCAGCCAAACCAGTTCTTAGGGTGTCATTATCCATGGGTGACACCAGTAAAGTGTCAAGTGCGATTCTCTATCCATACTATATGTTCTGCAGGCCCTTGTACTGTCAGGTTCATGTTATAGATTCTCATAAGTAAAATTGTGTGAAACAGGACTTTATTATTGTAGCATAGTGAAAAAAAAAATTAATAGATATGGTTCACAACCCTGTCTGAAAAGTAATATCATAATTTCTTCAAAGACCCAGGGGTTTCCATAGATTTAATTTACTTTCAGGTTATATTCTAGTGGTAGGATGCCTCTGTTTCACAGTTTAATGTACATTTCTTTAATCAGGAATTATGGCATGTTTTTATAATTTAAACTGTGTAGATTCTGATACTTTGTGTAAACATTCTGTAAGTAACAGCTAACAATCTGTTGGTGCAATTTTTTTGGTAATATTAAAACTTGCCAGGTGTAAGTGTATATTACACATTCAGGCATACTGTGATTGAAAGTTTAGTTTTCATACCTGCATGTGGATATACTTGTTTTAAAAGTTGTTTGTTAACAGTAATTTTGGCATTATTTATAATTTTTAGGTCCAAGGCATGGAAAAGTATCAGCAAAGATACAACAGCTACTGAACACATTAAAAGTAAGTAGATACCCACATGATAAATAGGTTCTCTTCTTCCATTCAGTCAGTGACAGAGGAAGTAAAAAAACTACTGATCAGGAGTGAAGTGCAGTGAACTATCATTGTAATCTAAATTAGGTGCACTAGCTATATCATGATGGTAATCTGATTATGTACAGAGCATGGCAGACGTCACACTACTGTCATCCTTCTGTCTGGCCTTCTGTGTGTCGGCAGGTTGCAAATCTAACCATTGGACCCAGAAACGAGACACCTAACCTGAGATCACAACGACTCTATAAGAGGACGTGTGTTGTTAAAATTTTTGACCATTTGGAAATCCAATATGGCCACCAGGTGGTTATCTTGGAATTCCTTTTATGCACATTACCTCATGAACTGTATTAGCAAGTGCTGTGAAAATTTTCCTATTGATGAGATTGGTACATATGAGCGGTTGTGTATTATCTACTATCAGACTGATTGGAAATATAATATGTTCCTTGCAAGCAATCATGGAATTTCTTTGTTGCACATCTCAAAAACCATACATTTGCAGTGGAAATTTTACTGGGGATGGTCACCTGTGAGAGAATGTGCACAATCAACCACCACACCAGTTCAAAATCTACTTTGGTGTTCATGCAGCATAGAGGGACAATTATGTTCCCAATAGTCTCTAGTTAGCTCAGCTGACTATAAGTCATCTGAGCTATAGTCGTGGTCCTTTATCCGTCGTCCGTCCGTATGTTAACAGGGCACGTTTTGAAACCGTTGGACCTACGAATCCAAAATTATGCATACTATTAGATGTCCCCAAAATCTCCTTCCATACCGAAAATTGGGTCATTAGGACTTTGTTCCTTCGAGATATTAAGGAAAAACCTCTGTTTTCCATAAAAAAAGCCATTTTGACACATTTTAAGACTGCCTAATATCAAAACCACTCATCATATTTAGTATTCTTTTTCTTCCATACATTTTCTATGAACATATAAAAAATTAGGTCAGTATTGGGTATTATTTGGAAGTTATGGGCCCAAATATAATGCAATTTTTAAAAAAAACAGGAAATATATTTACTCACCTAACATGAGAATGGCTGAAGCTGGAGCCTTTTTTTCAGGAATATAACTTTATTTAATCAAGATACATTCATTTACCCAAAATTAGATCTGAATTTTACAAATTTTTCAAGTTATTAGCATAAATAAAAAATCAATACCTTTAATTTTGTCCAACTTTGGCAATGGCACATTTTTTCCCTGTATGCACTGTTGATTTAATTTTCACAGCATATATACATAACGATTTAATCTTTTAAAATCTGAAATTTCACAGGAATTGGTTGAAAAGAGTAGCTTTTATTCAAGTTTTCATACACCATGTCAAGTGTTGTTTACATCTAGCCCACCTAGTAGTACAGCCTTCACTTGCATTATGTAACCCACCCAGGTAGCTTGCCTTGGCTCAGCTTGGCCACTACAAGCAGGCTTCCCCTCTGCCCTACACCCCCCCCCCCCCCCCCCCCCCGGTACTCCCAGATGGTGCATTAACTAGATGAATGTTATAATTTTCTGTATTTTATTTTATTCTTGGCTATGCTATATTTTAGATTTTGTATTGTACCACCAGGGTTACAATGAACAAAGTGAACATTTAATTTTGTCCACAGAGTGGTGTATTGCTATGAAAGTGTGGATGTTCATCAGATAAGTAATTCCTGAATTCAATAGAGTAAAAACTTCACCAGGTGTGAAATTGATTATTAATTCCAGTAATAAATTATAGCTGAGATAGTAATTAGCACAATGATATTGTTTGTCCCTCATTCAACCAACAGTGTGTATACTTTATTTGAAAAGATGTTTTTTTTTCTATCAAATTTACTGAATCTTTTATTTTATTTCGGTGAAAAAAATTAAACATGTACTGTAAACTCGAATGTGCAAAACTTTTTAATAGTGATTCAAGGAATAATCTTGAAGATGCCATGTTGTGGCATTATTTTCTTTTAAATTCCGTTTAAACTTTTGTGATTTAAAAATAATAAAATATATGTGTATACATAATATGACCCAATATGAGCTACACTCTTGATATATAATGATTGCAACTTAGAATTCTAATATTTTAACTTATATTTTCAGTTTTTTTAATTACAAATTAATAAAACTTGTAAATAAAAAAAATGAATCAGATAAAAACTATTAATGGAAAATGAATATGCTAAAAAAATAGGCTTATAAATAAACTTAAATGCATTTTTCCCTTGAAAGTGAGTAAAGGTATTAGTCCATTCTGTCCACTTGCCTGTCCATCTGTAAATTTTTTATATGCATCACAGTATCTCAAAACTTTTACTGTTTTTCTTCATGACAGTCTTGTCAGAGTATTAGTTTGCAATCATATATTATGAACTTTACTATAACCAAGTAGGAGGGCCCCTTTCCTCTTAGCATCTCGTATGCTTATATAAATCAAAAACATTACAATAGTATATTTTGCATATTTTGCATTTGCAAAGATGTCAAACTTCAGCTGAGCGCCGTGACCCATGGGTCCCTTGTTAATGTGTGGTTTACCTTATAAATCCCCTTGCTCATTGTTTTTCAGAAGGTCTATATCCTATAAACTTGCATACCCATGTATTGTTCCCTCATTTTAGCTCTGCTGACTTTCTGTCATGCTGAACTAGAGTGATGGGTCTTTGTCCATAGTCTTTCTGTCAGGTACTGGTCTGCTTTGAGCAGGTACAAATTGTAACCATGAAAACTAGAAGCTCTTACTTCATTTCAAAACAGGTCATGGTAAATTCTCCTGGGAAATGCAAAATAAGGTCTCAGTGACCTATGTTGTCAGCTTGAACAAGATCTGGCCTAAGATGTTTTCAAGAATATGACCTTACAGTTGCAACTGGTCCATTTTGTGTACAAGTCCATACAGAAGCATCACTTTCACAATTTATTGTGTAATTCATAAGCAACATCTTAATATCAACTTAGAAACTACATGTTTTTGCATGGACCAGAAAAATAGAAATAATGCCCTTCAGTCAGATGTATATCCAAGTCATCTGTCAAAGTTCAGATAAAATCAGGGCAGCCAATTCCATAAAGATTATCATTCACTGATATAAGTGTCACAAGCCCTGAGCATCGTGAGCCATGAGTCACTCATGTTTAAACTGGAACAGCTCTCACGGCTCACATGGTCAGTGAGTGTTGTTCACTCTGTATAAATACATCTGTATCACTCTACAAGATACCTACATACTGTTGTTTTATGTGAAAACTTATGACTTTATGATACATATGACTTTTGATAAATAGCTCATAAGTCACAGTCACACATTTATATGCACACAAATACAAATTGAGACATACACAGATGCCCAGTTATATATGTGTAGTTCATGTAATGCAGATTAACATACATGTTTCAGAGGCCAAAACGCAGACCATTAAAAGAGTATTTTGAAGATGAAGATCATGAATTAGAAAGTAAGTCTTTCTTATATAGAATTGTTTTGCATATCCAAAAGTTTCATAGAGTGTATCAAGTTTGAAATATTGGCCAGCTTGAAGCTCTTAAAAAAACCTATTGTTATACTGATGTGGTTTCATTCAAATTTGGCATATATGGTCCTCTGTATATTTCCTATGCACTTGCCAGAAGTAGGTCAATATTGTGTAAGTTTGATAAGTTGTTGAATCTGAAATTTGGCATGTGTATACATCCTGGATAGCTTTCTTGATTTTATGACAGGTGGCACAACCTACATTCACATTCAAGCTACAGATATCCATGTTAATATCTCCTGACTGGTTTTATGTATCTTACTGACATCCATGCTAATATCTCTGGACTTGTTTGACATATCTTCCTGAAATTTTGTATGTGTTTAGATCTCGCATAGCTCTTTATCATACACAAAACTCATGGAACCGCCTGCAACCATTTTTTGCACAGCGTCCATCTGTTTGTCTGCTGTGGGATAAAATCATCAATTTAGGCAGTGGTTTGACTTTTCCACCTGAATATATAATCTTAAATGATATAATCTTATAATCTGCAATGGCCTTCACACAAAACTAAGAGGCAGTAACTACAATGGACTTCTCTATATTTTTATATTTCAGGTGCACCAGTCGACCCAAATGCACCAAAACCAGAGGGAGCATTGATATCACCTGCTGTTGGAGAACAGTTAATTGTAAGTGAGGTTTTGTATGTTGCTAACACTGGTGTGTGGATGTGACTTTCTCTGCCTGTTGCATTAGGGTATATTTCCAAACCAGACAGGTACCTGCACTATGATGACTGGCCCTGTTCATTCCTGTGGCCATTCTGTGGTTGACTTAATATTCATAGCCGTCTCCAGGTTGCTCTATTTGCAAAACAACAAAAATCTTGAAACTTATACCACTCCAAAAATATTCCTTACTTTGAATATAAGATTTCCTCCAGTATTACAACTGAGTGGCTAATGTTTAAAAGAACCTTCCCGATGAAATTATACTTTAAATGTTTTAGATAATATTATCTAGTTCAGCATAGTTTTTAGCTCAGCTGACTGTAAGTCATCTGAGCTATATAGCAATCACCCTTTGTCCGAGGTTGATCAGGCCATCTTGCTGGTTTAGTGTAACCGTTAGACCTAGAAACTTCTAACTGTACATTCAGGGAGGTCCTAGGCAAAGGTCAAAAACATGATTTTGAGCACCCAGACAGTCAGACAGGGCACAAATTGTATTCATCAGGCTTAGAATCTTCTGACATAAAACGCAAGGAGGTTCTGCACAAATGTTCTTGCATACTTGAAATGGGGTCACTCTGACCTATATGCTGCGAGCTATAGGAAAAAGGCATGATTTGAGCACCCTGAATGACAGATGGGCACAAATTGTATCAGGCCTAGAATCTTCTTATGCAACATCCAGGGAGGTTATGGGCAGATCTCCATGGAAACATGAAACTATGCTCCCAAGGCAGCGGAAATCTTGCGCTTCTGAAGAAGCAACTGAATTTCAGGCTGCCAGCTTTGACCGTTTATGATATACTTAGGCACCAGATGGCAGTTTGTTGTATGCTGAAAAACGTGCGTATGATGCGACAAGCAGCCAACCAGATGCCAATAAACAAACACTGGACAGGCATCCTGGCTCCGCCCATAGCTGCGCTTCAAGCGCCGCTTGATGAGAGTTAACGGTCGAATTTTAATTGCTCCCTCTGTATTCTCGCATCATCAACCGATTCGATTATGACATTATGAATGTGTTAGCGTAGCCATGTATCTGTTGTCTGCAGAACTGAAACCAGCCAGTGAGGTGTGCACACAGCCTTTGTTGTTACGTTTTGTTTGAATTACAACTCACCGGCCGGGCATCCTATGTGCCAAAGGCCCTTAGCAAACCACGTCTTGGGCAATTCTCTTTGAGCCTGTGGCCTGTTTAGACGGTTACCGGGACGATGAGCTGTCACTCAAAACGAAATGAACATGATTGGCTCCGTGTATTCCTCGCTTGGCTGTGTCTTCCAGCACAAGGTTTCATCTGATTGGACGAAAATACAGTGCTCCCCTCTGGTGTAGCAATTCAGGATACGAGTTCATAACAAACAGCGCTTACAATATAGGGAGTAGGCCCTAACTGGGTCTCTGTGACATATATTCCGCAAGCTGTTGGTCAAAAGCATGCTTTTTAGATTCCAGACAGTCAGACAGAACACAAATTGCATCTGTAAGCCTTGAAATATTCTTACATATCATCTAGGGAAGTCATTGAAAAATCCCCAAGGAAACCTGAAATTAGGTCAAGCTACTGGCCCAAAACATTATTTTGAGCACCAAGACAGTCACACACTGCACAAAACTTAACTGTTGGACCCAGAACCTGCTTATACAGAACAGTTTATAAAAAACTTTGCAAAATGGCTGTTCCATTAGGATTTACACGTGCATCAAGATAGCAAAAACTGTATTCTTTTTTCTGTGTCCCAGCATATTATATTTTGCTGTGATAGGCAAATTCAGCTGAGCACCATGACCCATAGGTTCCTTTTTTAAATTTATGCCTTTATAAATGAATTAAATTTCATATGTGTAAGAAATATATATTTTTGGGACAGTGAATAGCTCTTGACTAAATGACCTGACAAAATGTGAGCGGTCAGGGATATTAATATTTGTTACTGTGTGAGGCAGAGTCAGGTTGATCATTTTATCAGTGTAATGTTTATGATAATGTTTTGTGAATAACTATAACCTACAACCATGACAGCATGTAGTTGCCTGGTTACAGATACCTTCAGGGTTACCTAGGAATTTAGAAGCTGCTGTACAGCGGTATGGATCAGCCTCATTCAAAGCACCTGCTGTCACAGCATTAGATGCCAACGGCAAACCTTCATATACGTTAACATATGGTAAGTTCCTCACTGACAGCAAATCTTCATATTCATTAACATATGGTAAGTTCCTCACTGACAGCAAATCTTCATATTCATAAACATATGGTAAGTTCCTCATTGACAGCAAATCTTCATATTCATTAACATGTGGTTAGTTCCTCACTGACGAGAATCTTCATATTCATTAACATGTAGTAAGTTCCTCACTGACAGCAAATCTTCATATTCATTAACATATGGGAAGTTCCTTCCTGATGGCAAACCTTCATATTCATTAACATGTGGTTAGTTCCTCACCGACAGCAAATCTTCATATTCATTAACATATGGGAAGTTCCTTCCTGATGGCAAACCTTCATATTCATTAACATGTGGTTAGTTCCTCACTGACAGCAAATCTTCATATTCATTAACATGTGGTAAGTTCCTCACTGACAGCAAATCTTCATATTCATTAACATATGTTAAGTTCCTCACTGACAGCAAATCTTCATATTCATTAACATATGGGAAGTTCCTTCCTGATGGCAAACCTTCATATACATTAACATGTGGGAAGTTCCTTCCTGATGGCAAACCTTCATATACATTAACATGTGGTAAGTTCCTTCCTAATGGCAAACCTTCATATTCATTAACATGTGGTTAGTTCCTCACTGACAGCAAATCTTCATATTCATTAACATGTGGTAAGTTCCTCACCGACAGCAAATCTTCATATTCATTAACATGTGGTTAGTTCCTCACTGACAGCAAATCTTCATATTCATTAACATATGGGAAGTTCCTTCCTGATGGCAAACCTTCATATTCATTAACATGTGGTTAGTTCCTCACTGACAGCAAATCTTCATGTTCATTAACATGTGGTTAGTTCCTCACTGACAGCAAATCTTCATATTCATTAACATGTGGTAAGTTCCTCACTGACAGCAAATCTTCATATTCATTAACATGTGGTAAGTTCCTCACTGACAGCAAATCTTCATATTCATTAACATGTGGTTAGTTCCTCACTGACAGCAAATCTTCATATTCATTATCATGTGGTAAGTTCCTCACTCACAGCAAATCTTCATATTCATTAACATGTGGTTAGTTCCTCACTGACAGCAAACCTTCATATACATTAACATGTGGTAAGTTCCTCACTGACAGCAAATCTTCATATTCATTAACATGTGGTTAGTTCCTCACTGACAGCAAATCTTCATATTCATTAACATGTGGTAAGTTCCTCACTGACAGCAAATCTTCATATTCATTAACATGTGGTAAGTTCCTCACTGACAGCAAATCTTCATATTCATTAACATGTGGTAAGTTCCTCACTGACAGCAAATCTTCATATTCATTAACATGTGGTAAGTTACTCACTGACAGCAAATCTTCATATTCATTAACATGTGGCAAGTTCCTCACTGACAGCAAATCTTCATATTCATTAACATGTGGTTAGTTCCTCACTGACAGCAAACCTTCATATACATTAACATGTGGTAAGTTCCTCACTGACAGCAAATCTTCATATTCATTAACATGTGGCAAGTTCCTCACTGACAGCAAATCTTCATATTCATTAACATGTGGTTAGTTCCTCACTGACAGCAAACCTTCATATACATTAACATGTGGTAAGTTCCTCACTGACAGAAAATCTTCATATACATTAACATGTGGTAAGTTCCTCACTGACAGCAAATCTTCATATTCATTAACATGTGGTTGGTTCCTCACTGACAGCAAATCTTCATATTCATTAACATGTGGTAAGTTCCTCACTGACAGCAAACCTTCATATACATTAACATGTGGTAAGTTCCTCACTGACCAAAAACCTTGCTATACATTTACATATGATGAGCTCCTAAATGACAACAATCCTTCATATATATTGACATAGGGTAAGCTCATCTCTGATTACAAACCTTATACATTTACATATGGTAAGTTTCTCACTGACAGCAAATCTACAGCTGTGTGAAGGAGTTACATATACCAGCAGTTACGTGCAGTATTGAAACTTGCTTAGTTTATGAACTGTGATAGTGTAAATGAACTTAGCTCTACAGCTATGTTATGGAGTTACATATACCAGCAGTTATATGTCAATAAACTTGTTGAATTTACAATGATAGTGTAAAGCTACGATTCCTTTTACGCAGTTGCGGCCACAGTATGCAGTCATGGTATGCAATTGAGGCAAGCCAATTCATTAGCTCAGCTGACTGAAAGTCATCTGAGCTATAGCAATCACTCTTTGTCCGTCGTCCGTCTGTCTGTCCGTCCGTTAACCAGGCACAAATCATAACCGCTGGACCTAGAACCTTGTAACTTGGGATTCTGAGAGGTCCATGAAAAATCTCCTTGGATACCAGAAATTAGGTCTCTGTTGCCCATATCCTTCGAGCTATGGGGCCCCAAAGTACCCCCCAGAAAAGTAAAAAATTTCATACAAAAACTTCAATATCTCATTAACTACTTGACTGATGGTCATGATTTTTGGCATACATATTGATCATGAGATGTTCCATCACTTCCTGCAGACTGGTGGCGCCACTTGTATTTTTCGATTTTTTAATGAATTTTTTTCTCTATTTTTTAGACCTTTAAAAATGTGAACATCTGTTAACAAGGCACAAATCGTAAAGACTGGACCTAGAATCTTAATTCTTGACACACTGAGAGGTCCATGAAAAATCTCCTTGGAAACCAGAAATTAGGTCTCTGTTACCCATATCCTTTGAGCTATGGGGCCCCAAAGTACCCCCCAGAAAAGTAAAAAATTTCATATCTCAATAACTACATCACTGATGGTCATGATTTTTGGCATACATATTGATCATGAGTTGTTCCTTCAGTTCCTGCACTGGTGGCGCCACCTGTATTGTTCAATTTTTTACGATTTTTTTCCTCTATTTTTGAGACCTTTAAGGATGCTGTTTAGTGTTAACGTGGCACAAATCATAAAAACTGGACCTAGAATCTTCATTCTTGACTCACAGGGAGACCCATGAAAAGTCTCCATGGAAACCTGAAATTAAGTCTCTGTTACCCATATTCTTTAAGCTGTATGGCTCCAAAATAACCTCCAGAATAATGGAAAATTTGATACAAAAACTGCAGTATCTCAATAACTACAACACTGATGGTCATGATTTTCGGCATACATATTGATCATGAGCTGTTCAATCAGTTTCTGCAGACTGGGTGCGCCACCTCTATTTTTTTTCAAATTTTTACGAATTTTTTTTCTCTTTTTTGAGACCTTTAAAGATGTGGTTATCTGTCAACAGGGTACAAATCGCAACAACTGGACGTAGAATCTTCATTCTTGTCATGCAAGGAGGCCCATGAAAAGTGCCTGTGGAAACTTGAAATTAGGTCTCTGTTACCCATATCCTTCAAGCTATAGGACTCCGAAGTATCCCTCAGAATAGTGGACAATTTGATACAAAAGCTGAAGTATCTGAACAACTTATGCGGAGATCAACATGATTCTTTGCATGGATATTGACCATTAAGTGTTTTCATTAGTTTCTGCAGACTGGTGGAGCCACCTGTATTTTTGTATCCGCCAAAATGAAGTTTTGCGGATACAATGTTTTTGACCGGGTTCCTCCGCTGCGTTCGTTTCCAGAGAGCTCCTCTGAGACTTATGGATCGTTTTTTCCTAAACTTACACCAATTATCGGGTCACATGTGAACTGGTGCCTAACCAATTTGCGTTGACCTCTGACCTTTCCTCTCTATCCAGCGTCCATTTGCGGTCTGTTTCCACACATAAACCCTCATATCTCGGGAACCGTTTGACTGATCAGGAAATAAAATTTATACAAATGTAGCCCTTGGATTGCTTTATAACATACACAAAAAATGGTGGCGACACCTGTAACCATGTTTGCACAGTGTCCATCTGTTCATCTGCCTTGGGTTAAAATTACTCATATCTCTGCAGTGAATTTACTAATTCACCTGAAATTCGTCATGCGTATACATCCTGGATAGCTTTCTTGATTTTATGACAGGTGGCGCCACCTACATTCACGTTCATGCTGATGACATCCAAGCTCATATCTTGGGAACCGTTTGAATGATCAGGAAATAAAATTTATACAAATGCAGCCCTTGGATAGCTCTTTATCATACGCAAAACTGGTGGCGCCACCTGCAACCATTTTTGCACAGGGTCTGTCTGTTTGTCTGCCGTGGGATAATGTCACTCGTCTCTCAGTAGATGTTTGACATATCTGCCTAAAATTTTGCAGTTTTATACATCCTGGATAGCTTTCTTGATTTTATGAAGGTGGCGCCACCTACATTCTAGTTTATGCTGCAGACATCAAAGCTCATATCTCGGGAACCGTTTGACTGATTGGGCCAAAATTTTGCATGTGTATAGATCTCACATAGGTCTTAATCATACACAAAACTGGACGGACCACCTGCAACCATTTTTGCACATTTTGCACAGGGTCTGTCTGTTTGTCTGGCGTGGCCTAAAATCACTCATTTCTCTGTAGTGGTTTGACATAACTGCTTTAAATTTTGCAGGTTTATACATCTTGGACAGCTTTCTTGATTTTATGACAGGTGGCGCCACCTACATTCTAGTTTACGCTGCACACATCCAAGCTCATATCTCAGGAACCATTTTACTGATTGGGCCAAAATTGTGCATGTGTTTAGATCTCACATAGGTCTTTATCATACAAAAAACTGGAGGAGCCACCTGCAACCATTTTTGCACAGCGTCTGTCTGTTTGTCTGCCGTGGGCTAAAATCACTCATGTACATGTAGGTTTGACTTTTCTGCCAAAAATTTTGCATATGTATACAACTTGAACAGCTTTCTGGATTTGTGGCAGGTGGCACAACCTACCTATACATTTAGGCTGCAGACATCCATGCTAATATGCAACACACCTCACTCTATTTCCCCTTGCCACTCAATCCATGCCTCACTTCACCCGTTCCACTCTGATTTTGGCGGATACACGTAGTCACTTGTCCGCTACCGGTATTCTAGTTTTTAAAGTTTACACATTTTTTCTATTTTTGAGATATATAATACAGACTAAATCTTGGCCTGTTGGTTAATCTGTTTGATGCTTCAGATGAATGGGTATATACTATACCATTCTGATGATAAAATTTTCTTTTGCAAATCTCTTCCCAGTCAGCTGAGCGTCATGACCCATGGGTCACTTGTTTTATGTAGTCGGGGATTTTAGATGAAATGTATGTTTGTATATGTACTAATAAACATAATTTGTAATATTTCAACTATCTACAACCGCAACCCTACCGCAACCACTAAAAGGAATTGTAGCCTAAGTGAACTTCAGCTTTACAGCTGTGTTATGAGTTACATATACTGCTGTATATGCAGTGTTCATTGGCTTAGCTTCTCTTGACATGGGACATGATATTGAGTGATTATAATGACTATATCATATAAGGTTCACAGATACTAAGCCTGACATATTTGTAGTTGATCTGATTATATCTTTTCAGGAAAGCTGCTAAGCAGAACCCATAAGATAGCTTACAATTTGCTGAATAAAATAGGGCCAAAAGGAGATCCAGGAGCCAGGCCTGGAGACAGGGTAGGTTATTGTCCAGGTGGCATTACATAGCTCCTGTGCATTTGTCCATCCTACAGGAGAGACCATGTATAAGTGTTACACAGCTATGGAATATGCATTGATGTGTTCTTTAATTTAAGTATTGGTATGTGTGTGCATCAGTTTTTCAATTTTTACTTGCTTTCTTATATTTCTTAAAAATTCCTATCATTCAAAGCAAGGTTTGCTCTCAGCCGCCAAACGAAGCATTAAATAAAGCTATTGCATCATCTGCATTTACTTGGTGTTGTGATAACTACAGACCTTGTTTAATAAGACTTTCACATGGTGTTGTGATAAATATGGACCTTGTATAATAAGACGTTTACTTGGTGTTGTGATAAATATGGACCTTGTATAATAAGACGTTTACTTGGTGTTGTGATAAATATGGACCTTGTATAATAAGACGTTTACTTGGTGTTGTGATGAATATGGACCTTGTATAATAAGACGTTTACTTGGTGTTGTGATAACAATGGACCTTGTATAATAAGACGTTTACTTGATGTTGTGATAATATACGGACCTTGTATAATAAGACATTTACTTGGTGTTGTGATAACAGACCTTGTATGATACAGTGGGCATCCCCTGCAAGTACAATCAGACCTGGCAGGCTGAGATACAGGTTCCTATGATGCTGGATGTTCCATGTAGACTGCTCTTCATGAACAGGGAGAGTCGCCTTCACTTGTCACTTAACCTCCCTATATTGCTTTAAAAAAAAATTAAATCACACAACCAGTATGCATGTAGACAGCAAACAATAAATATGTCAGGGTTCCATTTTCTGACACTTCTGCAGATATAACATGTGTCATTACTTTTGTGTACTTGAATTTTCTTAAATAACGTTGTTTGTATGTGTAGATTCATCATGGTATATGTTGATAAGTACACTTCATTATCAGCTGTATTAATTTAACTTTGTTCCCTTGTTTATTTCAGGTGGCGCTGGTGTATCCAAACAATGACCCAATATCGTTCATGTGTGCTTTTTATGGCTGTGTAACAGCTGGTCTGGTTCCTGTGCCAATAGAGGTCCCATTAACAAAAAGGGTAGGTAATCTCTGTGAAAACTGCTGTGAATTTGGTACAAGTACAAGATGCTTATTCTTTTCATCTGTGTTGTTGCAGTTTAAGCAATGTTTAGTTATCTGGTTACAATATTAGTGAGTTGAAGGCCTACCCACAATGTTTCATAGTGAGTTTATACTGCGTGTAATGCTTACAGGATGCCGGGGGACAAGCCATAGGCTTCCTACTAGGTAGTCTTAATGTGGTGTATGCTCTCACGTCAGAGGCATGTTACAAGGGTCTGCCCAAGACACAAACCGGTGATGTCATTACGTTCAAGGGTGAGTACCTCAAAACATAAGAAATAATGTTCATACTTCATGAAAAATAAACAAAAATTAATTATATATATTAACATGAGAAACAAAACTCTTTCCAAGAGTGACCATGTTTTGCCATTGCATATTCTTTTGATTAAGTTACAAGAGCTGTGATAACTTGTCACTTTTATGAGACTAATGGTGCCATCATCTTTTCAATTTTTGTGCAGGATAACTATTAATTGTAAGACTGATAAACAGCAGTCATGCATCTTGAGAAGTTCAGCTGTACAAGTGTATATTAACAAGCAATGGATCTTAAATTAAACAAGTGTCTCAGTTTCAGTATGTGTTAGTTAAATGTTTATTGTCCCCAGTTCCAAGGGAGCAGGGGACATTGATTTGGGTTTGTCTGTCTGTCCGTCCCTCACATTTTCATTTCTCTGCGATAACTTTCCTAAATATCTGATTTCATTCAAATTTGGGTCACTGGTTGCTCTCATGCATACCTTGGTTGGGATTGGTTTTGGAGTGTATGAAAATTTATTCTCACCAGCTCCAAAACAAAAAATAAAATTTTGGTCCCAATTCACACCAAAAATTACGACATCGAGACATCTTCAGGGGGCCATGAAAACTAAAACACATCTACTATGACATGAAGAGACATCTTCAGGACAAAATGAAAACTAAAACAGCTATTGAGAAATGAGAAGGCAAGCATGAACGACAACAAGAGGCAGAAGTGGGGGACTTAAATTCGTAGAATTTGCTTGTTTATATGTGTATTGAATCTCTTTCTGGTAAGTGAATAACGTTCACTGCTTTTCATCTCTCCTTCTACTTGCCGGCAAAACCAGTATCCAATTGATGTGTGCCCCTTTGATGGAATTCACTCTCTCACTTATTAATCAGACTGGTCACTAAGCATCATGACCTGTGGGTAACTGGTTCTAATTTTAATGGGCTTCAATGAACAACCTTACTGACAGAAAACACATGGCGTGTGGATGACACTGGTTTCTGTGTTGACAGGCTGGCCCCGACTGTCATGGTGTGTTACAGAGCATCTTGGCCGACCGCCAAAAGACTGGCTGCCTCCCCCCAGACAGCCTGATGAGGCACCTGCATACATAGAAGTTAGTAATAACAATGTCACCTTCCAGGCTGTTGATTTTGAAATTTATCTCAGGAGTGGTTTAATGTATAAGCCTGAAATTTTGAATGTCCATAGATTTGGGATGGCATTATTGTTCACACATGACTGGTGATGCCATTTACAGGAATTTTTAGCTCAGCTGACTATAAAGCATCTGAGCTATAGTCATGGTCCTTTGTCCATCCTGTCATCCAAGGTCCATCTGTTAACAGGGCATGTTTTGAAACCATTGGACCTATGAATAAAAAATTCAGCATACAGTTTGTATTTTTGGTGGAGTTAACTGCCTCAATTTTTTATACGCCTGTCATATGACTGGAGTACAATGGTATACGACACAGTCTGTCCATTTGTGCGTCCTTGTTAACATTTCTGTAGCCTGGATAACTTACCGGGCCTTTGATGGATTTTCACGAAACTCACCTTAACTACTAACCAACAGATTATCTTGCCTGATTTTGATTATGGCCGTTCACTCATATTTAATTAGGTCACGATCCGTTAGGCTACTTTGTGGTGTTGCCACAATAACTTGTGAAGAATATGAAGGATTTTGATAAAACTCACCAGAAATGTTAATCAATAAAATATTTTCCTAAGTTCAATTTCCCACAAAATCCATGCATATTTAATGAGGTCAGAGGTCGCCACACTTTGGAGGCACCCTTGATGACTTTCCAAAAATCCTATGGATTTACATAAAACTCATTTTTACATATATACCAATAGAGTTTCCCACCTAAATTACCTTCTCATCAAAATTCACGCATATTTAATGAGGTCAGAGGTCACCAGATACATGACAGACATTATGTACGTTTGTGGTGCTCTTGTTTTTTAATGCAAACTTATCTTCATATATGTACATTTGCAGAATTCCATTCTGGTTTTTGGACAATGTGACAGAGCAGTATCACAGGCTTCCTCTCATTTTATATCCTGGCGTCAACCAGGCCTGGTAACTACTGCGTCTGCGGGCCCCGGGTACATTATCATCCCCATCGCTGGGTCATACCACGCAGTAACCCTCGAAAGGGGCACTTGTTTGTGAGTGAAACACGGCCTCACTGCCTCGGCTGAGATTCGAACTCACAATCTCCCAGCTTTTAGTCCTGTGCTCTACCCCTGAGCTACAGCATACAGTTAGATGTCCCCAAAATCTACCATAGATAATAATTGTATCCGCCAAAACAGAGTTTTGCGGATACTATGTTTTCAGCCCACCGCCGCCGCCGCGTAGGTGTCTGGAGAACTCCTCCGTAACCGCTGGGTGGAATTTTATGAAACCCGGGATTATGTTCGGGTCACATGTTAACTGCTGCGCCCCGATTTTGTTTTGACCTCTGACCTTTCCTCTGCGCTCTGCGTCTGTTTGTGCGACTGTTTCCACACATAAACCCACATATCTTGGGAACCGTTTGACGGATCAGGAAAATTTTTTTGCACAAATGTAGCCCTTGGAGAGCTTTATAACATACACAAAAACTGGTGGCGCCACCTGCAACCATGTTTGCACAGTGTCCATCTGTTGGTCTGCCTTGGGTTAAAATCACTCATATCTCTGCAGTGATTTGACTAATTCACCTGAAATTCGGCATGCGTATACATCCTGGATAGCTTTTCTGATTTTATGACAGGTGGCGCCACCTACATTCACGTTTACGCTGCAGACATCCAAGTTCATATCTCGGGAACCGTTTGACCGATTGGGCCAAAATTTTGCATGTGTATAGATCTCACATAGCTCTTTATCATACGCAAAACAGGTGGCGCCACTTGCAACCATGTTTGCACAGTGTCCATCTGTTCATCTGCCTTGGGTTAAAATCACTCATATCTCTGCAGTGATTTGACTAATTCACCTGAAATTCGGCATGCGTATACATCCTGGATAGCTTTTCTGATTTTATGACAGGTGGCGCCACCTACATTCACGTTTACGCTGCAGACATTCAAGCTCATATCTCGGGAACCTTTGACCGATTGGGCCAAAATTTTGCCTGTGTATAGATCTAACATAGCTCTTTATCATACGCAAAACAGGTGGCGCCACCTGCAGCCATTTTTGCACAGCTCCCGTCTGTTTGTCTGCCATGGGATAAAATCACTCATATCTTGGCAGTGGTTTGACATATCTGCCTAAAATTTTGCAGGTTTTTACATCACCAACAGCTCTCTTGATTTTATGACAGGCAGCAGACATCTAAGCTCCTATCTTGGGAACCGTTTGACCGATTTGGCCAAAGTTTTGCATGTGTATAGTTCTCACATAGCTCTTTATCATACGCAAAACTAGTGGCGCCACCTTCAACAATTTTTGCACAGCGTCCATCTGTTTGTCTGCCATGGGATAAAATCACTCATAAACATGTAGTGGTTTGACTTATCTGCCTCAAATTTTGCATATGTATACAACTTGGACGGCTTTCTTGATTTTGTGGTAGGTGGCGCAACCTACATACACCATTTGGCTGCAGACATCCATGCTAATATGCAACACTTCACTCTATTTTTCCTTGCCACTCAATCCATGCCTCACTTCACCCGTTCCACTCTGATTTAGGCGGATACACGTAGTCACTTGTCGACTACACGTATTCTAGTTTACCATAGATGTCACTACCATAGATCTGCATTTTGACACTGCGGCCATAAAATAAGACTTATAGCTGAAAATCAAGGACCCATCGTCCTATACAGTGCTTTTAGCCAGGTTAAAGGAGCAAAATTCTCTGGCATTCAGTGATGTGTCTTAAATTATTTTTGTGGCCCTACTAGATTGCCTCTGGGGGGAGTCGTCATAAACCGGACAAATTGTCATCTATTCAAACCAACCAATTTATTAAATTAATAAATTAACAAAACCAAGCAACATGCACAGTTGGAACTTGTTCAGTTTCCCAAAACTGTTATGCCCAACCACCTATTAGCATATCGCCGCATTTCTAGCTACAGCCTAGCTTTCTAGGAAAAAACTTTTTTTCGTTCTGTGCTCCCCATACACCACTCAGGAAATGGAATGTGGTGAGAAAGTGGATCAGCCATTAAGTAAGGTTTTGGGTATTTTCTACTCAAGTGAAGGGTCCACCCAGGTAATTTACGAACATGGATTATGACCATTAGACGACGTGCTGTGGCAAAACACTGATGTACGGTAGGACTTTGTTCCTTGAGATATTAAGGAAAAACCTCAATTTTCCATGAAAAACCCATTGTTACACTTCAAGACTACCTAATATCAAAACCACAGGTCTGTTTTTGATCATATTTAATATGAATATATTTCTTTATTCATTTCCTATGTTCCTAAAATTAGGTCAGTATTGCATAATTTCTTGAAGTTATGGGACTGAACATAATGCACTTCATAAAAAATCAGGAAATATATTTACTCACTTAGCAAGAGAATGGCTTAAGCTAGAGACTTTTTTTCTCAGGGATATTACTTTATTTAATCAAGATTCAATTTTATACCCAAAATTAGATCTGAATTTTGCAATTTTTTTAATTTTTAGCATAAATAAAAAATCAATACTTTAAATTTTGTCAAACTATGGCCACAGCACGTTTTCCCCCTGTAAGCATTGTTGATTTAATTTTTACAGCATGTATACATAAGGATTTAATCTTTAAAAATCTGAAATTTCTAAAGAATTGATATAGAGTAGTTTTTATTCAAGTTTTTGGACAACATGTCAAGTATTGTTCACATCAGGCCAGCCCAGTTTAACAGTGGTGTGTAGTGGGTGATCATGATGGAGCCCTCACCTGTGTTATGTAATCACTCCACATTCCAGGCAGCTAAGCTTAGCCAGGCTTCAACATGGTCCAGCTTAGCTTTGCTTCCCTGCTGCTCCCCCCCCCCCCCCAGGATGCATAAACTAGATGAATGTTGTAATTTTCCCTATTTAATTGTATCCCCAGACAAAGTCGGGGGATACTATGTTTTCATACCGGTCCCGCCGCCGCCACCGCCGCCGCCGCCGCATATAAATCTTGTTGGCGCGATAACCCAAAAAATATTTCACGGAACTTTATCAAACTTGGTATATGTATAGATATGGGTAAGAGGACGACGCCTATTTAAAATGAGGTCATGACCTTTACTTGGAGAGTGTCCCTGACCTTGAATAGGTCCAATTTTGGGGAAAATCACACAAATTCTTTAATATCTCAAGAAATCTTGCATGGATTTATCCCAAAATCAAGTTGATGGAAGATCATGGATAGGGTTGTCATATTCCAGAAAATGGTGGTGCCACCTATTATTCTTTACTTGTTTTCATGCCGTTTAATACCCCTAAAATTGCCACCTTACAGTACTGTGAGCATTATAAGTCAAAAACTAATGGACAGATTTCTTTTATAATATGCATATACATAGGTATGGGTTATTGGATGATGTTTATTTAAATTGGGGTCATGACCTTTCCTATGATAGTGGCCTTGACCTTGAATATTGCCATATATGGTGAAAATCACACACCTCTTATGATATCTCCAGTGTTGATAGCCATATGGATTTCAAACATGACTTATGTATGGCCCACCACTAAAGTAAGAACCCTATAGGTTCTAGGGTCATGAGTTCAAAGGTCAAGGTCACTGAACTGGCATTTTAAAAGATACTGTGGATGCATTTTAAGCCAAACTTTCATCCCAGGTCTTCCATCTTGAATATATAGCTCACTTGCCAATAGTGGATGATCCATATAAATTTTGGGGTCACAAGGTCAAAGGTCAAGGCCACAGGAGCTATCTGTCCAAAAATTAGTTTCTGGATGATAATTCCTGCTTTTATTGATGTATTGATTTCAAATTTGACTTATATATGTCCCATTGAAAAAGCAAAACTCCAATTGATTTTGGGGTCATGAGGTCAAAGGTCAAGGTCACAGGACACATCTTTAAAAAGATTGTGGATGCATTTTCAGCCAAACATTTCATCTCAGATCTTTCATCTTGCACATATAGCTCACCTGCCAAGAGAGGAAGAACCCTATCAATTTTGAGGTCACAAGGTCAAAGGTGAAGGTCACAGGAGCCATCTGTCCAAAAATAAGTTTCTGGATGATAATTCCTTCTTTTATTGATGTATGGATTTCAAACTTGACTTGTATTTGACCCATTGGAAAAGCAAGACCCGAATTGATTTTGGGGTCATGAGGTCAAAGGTCAAGGTCACAGGACACATCTTTAAAATGATGTGGATGCATTTTAAGCCAAACTTTCATCCCAGGTCTTTCATCTTGCACATATAGTTCACCTGCCAAGAGTGAAAAACCCCTATCAATTTTGAGGTCACAAGGTCAAAGGTGAAGGTCACAGGAGCCATCTGTCCAAAAATTAGTTTCTGGATTATAATTCCTGCTTTTATTGATGTATGGTTTTCAAACTTGACTTGTATATGTCCCATTGGAAAAGCAAGACCAAAATTAATTTTGGGGTCATGAGGTCAAAGGTCAAGATCCCAGGACACATCTTTAAAAAGATGTGGATGCATTTTCAGCCAAACATTTCATCTCAGATCTTCCATCTTGCACATATAGTTCTCCTGCCAAGAGAGGAAGAAAACTCATCAATTTAAGGTCACAAGGTCAAAGGTGAAGGTCACAGGAGCCACCTGTAAAAAAAATTAGTTTCTGGATGATCATTCCTGCTTTATTGATGTATAGATTTCAAACTTGACTTGCATATGTCCCATTGCAAAAGCAAGACCCAAATTGATTTTGGGGTCATGAGGTCAAAGATCAAGGTCACAGGACACATCTTTAAAAAGGTCAAGGTCACAGGACCAACATCTTCAACAAGATTGTGGATCGTTAGATGGAAGAAACAATAAATATGCCAAGTGTCAGTATATGCTGCTAAAAATGGGGGTTTGTTCTTAAAGGGGGGGGGGCCTACTATGTCTGGGGATACTCTGGCACCTGCGGTGCCAAGAAATGTCTAGTTCATTCTTATTCTTTACTTTTGCTACATTATAGATTTTGTTTTTTAACACAAGTGGTTACAATGATTAAGGTACACATTTAATTGTGCCCACAAAGTGATGTATTGCTGTAAATGTGTGGAGCATTCCATTGATATGTCTTGCCATGTATACTTCTGGTACACTCAATCAAGAATTTGGGCAAACTTTCCTGGAATTTAATCTTTAGCTCATCTGGCCATATCTTTAGACTGTTTTTAGAATTATTTATTATATTTACACATTTTTTGTTTGTCAGATATATCCTTTGGTATAACTCTTAGGCCCATAACCTTTTTAGTTCACTCTGTGAACTTATGCCATGGCGCAGCATCCGCCGTCCACTGTCCACTGTCAACTGTCCACCGTCCTCCGTCTGTTACCAAATATCTCAACAGCCACAGCAGCTACCTTCATGAAACTTTGCAGAATTACTGATCATGGGATGGACATGCTAAAATAAGCTTTTGGTGGCGCCACCTATGTTGACCTACTTTCTGCGGGACTAAATGGTCTTTTCCACTTCTTCTTACATAAGTCATAAAGTATAATTATTTTGGCATTCTTATCATAGTCAACAGTTACTTAGAGGAAGGGAAATAATTTTGAGTATAAATTCAGTCAAGTCATTTTCAAGATGGGGTCTCTACGGAACTTCAAATTGTGTTGATTGCAAAATTTGACAACTTTGATGTGTTTCTATACATGGTGTATTGTCTGTTACCAAATATCTTAGGAACTGCTGCAGCCTTCATTTTCAAATTTCACAGGAATATTGATCATGTGACTGCTAAATGATTTTCACCTCCAGGTGGCACCACCTGTATTAACCTACTTTCTAAAGGCTGCCATGGTCTTTTCAACTTCTTCCAAGATAAGTCATAAAGCATTAATATTTTGGCTTTCATATCATAATCAACAGTTTCTTAGAGGAAGGGGAATAATTTGAGTATAAATTCAGTCAAGTCATTTTCAAGATGGCGTCTCTGCGGAACTTCAAATTGTGTTGATCACAAAATTTGACAACCTTGATGTGTTTCTATACATGATGTATTGTCTGTTACCAAATATCTTAGGAACTGCTGCAGCCTTCAATTTCAAATTTCACAGGAATATTGATCATGTGACTGCTAAATGATTTTCACTTCCAGGTGGCGCCACCTGTATTGACCTACTTTCTACTGGCTGCCATTGTCTTTTCCACTTCTTCCAAGATAAGTCATAAAGCATTAATATTTTGGCCTTCATATCATAGTCAACAGTTCCTTAGAGGAAGGCGAATAATTTGAGTATAAATTCAGTCAAGTCATTTTCAAGATGGTGTCTCTACGGAACTTCAAATTGTGTGGATTGGAAAATTTGCAGCTATGATGTGTTTCTATAAATAATGTATTGTCTGTTACCAAATATCTTAGGAACGGCTGCAGCCTTCAGTTTCAAATTTCACAGGAATATTGATCATGTGACTGCTAAATGATTTTGACCTCCAGGTGGTGCCACATTTGTTGACCTACTTTCTACAGGCTGTAATGGTCTTTTCCACTTCTTCCAAGATAAGTCATAAAGCATTAATATTTTGGCCTTCATATCATAGTCAACAGTTTCTTAGAGGAAGGGGAATAATTTGAGTGTAAATTCAGTAAAGTCATTTGCAAGATTCCGTCTCTACGGAACTTCAAATTGTACAGATTGGAAAATTTGACAACTTTGATGTGCTTCTATGAATGATGTATTGTTTGTTACCAAATATCTCAGGAACTGCTGCAGCCTTCAGTTTCAAATCAAATTTCACAGGAATATTGATCATGTGACTGCTAAATGATTTTGACCTCCAGGAGGTGCCACATGTGTTGACCTACTTTCTACAGACTGTAATGGTCTTTTCCACTTCTTTCAAGATAAGTCGTAAAGTATAAATATTTTGGCTTTCATATCATAGTCAGCAGTCTTTAGAGGAAGGGTAATAATCTGAGTATTAATTCAGTCAAGTCATTTACAAGATGGCATATCTACAGAACTTCAAATTGTGTTGATCGCAATATTTGACAACTTGATGTGTTTCAATACATGATGTATTGTCTGTTACCAAATATCTTAGGAACTGCTGCAGCCTTCAGTTTCAAATTTCACAGGAATATTGATCATGTGATAGCTTTAAGATTTTGACCTGCAGGTGGTGCCAACTGTGTTTAGCTACTTTCAGCAGGCTTCAATGGTCTTTGCAGCTTTTATCCAAGATATGTCGCTAAATATTTATTTGTTATAATCCGCCAAAACAGTCTCCTCTGAGACCCTTGTACTGATATTTCTGAAACCCAGCATACTTGTTCCCTCACTTATGTAGCTGTAGGTAACAATGATGGGTGACCTTTCTGTGCAGTACAAACCTGGGTGTCTTTTAGATAACAGCCCAAATCTCAGGAGTGATTTGCCGTATTGAGCTGAAGTTGCGCATGTTCATAGATCTGGGACTCCTCAAACTTACACTTGAGACTGGTGGTGGCATCTGCAATCATTTTCCTGTGGAATCCATCCGTACATTTTGCTTTTGGTAAAAATTGCTCATATATCTCAGGACTGGTTCAATTTATAAGTCTGAAATTTGGCATGTCCATCCATCTTGAAAAGTTTTCTTGTAAACCAGATAGGTGGCGCCACCTACTATACTTTCGTGGAGTGCAATCTTTGCATTTGCCATCTGTTCGTCTTACTGGTTGTTCAGTTTATTTGGTTGAAATTGTGCATGTCCATAGATCCTTGACACCTCCATCTCATAAACAAGACTGGTGGCGCCATCTGCAATCGTTTTCCTGTAGTGTCCATTTGTACATTTGCTTTGGGTGAAAATTGCTCATATCTCAGGAGTATTGTCTGAAATTTGGCATGTGAAACCATCTTGGAAAGTTTTCTCATAAACCCGACAGGTGGTGCCACCTACCTTGTGCAATTGGACAGTGTCTACTTGGAATGGAATGAATGTTTTTTTTCACATTCAACTTTTTTCTTCTTTAATCACCCGCCATGGTGCACAGTAATTCAAAGAGTGAACATTAGACCCCTGGGTCTCTTGTTTCCCTTATTGCATGATTAAATGGTTTCAGACAACAATTTTCATATGTTCCAGAGTACAATATATACTTATTAGATTTAGTTTATGCTCATTTGAAAATGAACAATTCTAATTATTTTACAGCATTATATTTCAGTTAATTAATTGTGTTTTATTATACAACAGCTCATCTCCATTTTCTTCCTCTTTCTATATTTTACAGGGTTTCATATATTCCCACTTGGTACTTTAAACACATACTATAGATTCAGATAATATCGTGGGCTTAAAATTTCGTGGTTTTTGTACAAAACGCATATCGTGGGGTATTTGAATTCGTGGAAAGACAAAGAAAACTTTAGAAATTATGGTTATTAATACCTCCATGTGCGCAAGGAAGACGAGCCCGATGTACTCAGGTGGTTTGGCTAAGATGCTTATCGCACGGTGCGCCTGTACCGCGGTCAATCAGGTCAGTGTTGAACAAACATGCTCCGCCCGACCCGAGCCTAACAAAGAATTAATCAGCCGTGACCGACATGTGCCGGGCGATACATCGGCTGTTAGTTGTAACACCCGATACATCGGCTATCGGTTATAACACCCGGTCACACCACGTTAACAGAAAACGTAAATCATCACTTGACCGGAGGAAAAAATAAACGGGACCGTCCACATGAAGGTTTTTAACTTTTTTTTTATCTAGGCGGTAGTCACATGTGGCGCGCCTGTAAATCCCTGACGGGGCGGTGAGACGAGACACGGTTCGTTCGTCATTCATCATGTCAGCTATATTTGCAGATTATAAAGAAATAATTTGCCTAATAGTATTCGGTGGCGCTTACTTACGCTAACATATATATGTACCACTATCGGCAATATTCGGAAAAAGTACCGCCTTATTGGGAATAAGTGCTCTTTCCCGTCCCGCGGTAATCGCGGTAATGCAAATGAGTTTACACGGCCCTTGTCTTTTAGACCAATAGGTAGCGTAAGTCTCGTTTAATATCTATTGAAAGAAGGTTGAAAAGGCCGGTTCCGAAAAAGCCGTGCCTCGGTAGCTATGGTTACGAACATTGGAACTTGTGTACCGTTTTTGGCGTGTCAGAACTACCGCTTTGCTCGACAGAAATGTGGTATTGTTCTTGAATTTTTCATCCGAAATGCTGATAAGAGGAAAATACGTTTTCAGTTTAAATTATACTTTGATATTGTTTTATTGTAAAGATATCAGGGGGCCGTGTTCGTACGATATTAGGGGAAATAATTTAATTGACAAAACATTATATATAAATCTCGTATTT